>CM032391.1:2736703-4081703 GCA_019049475.1 Eueides isabella | reverse complement strand
TTACTCTTTTCTATTAACAAACACTATGCAATTTAATTTCGTCCATATTTTAACCACTGCTTAAACGATAGCGCAAACTTAATCCTAAGTTTGGACGATAATAATAATTATGTTTAAAAATTATAAAAACCCCGACCAACAAACCACTGACTCGTTTTAGCCCGTGCGTGTATAGCTGTCAAATTACTAATCGCATTTTCAAAAAAAAAGCTGCATGCAAATTGGCTTATTAGTTCAGGAAGAAAGATATAACTGTAATACAACAACCTGTTTTTGCGTTGTATATTAAAACATAAAGTAGGGAAAGTTCTTTATACCACACTAATTACTCTTAAGCTTTCCAAGCTTCTTTCTTAAGCTTTTCAGTATAACCTCGGGATACCTCTTGACGAGGGAGCGTCAAGTACATAATAACCAAAAGGAACCTTTTTAACAATTCACAGTACCCAAATACGTTTTAATACATAAAACAGGAACCATTTATATAAAGCTGTATAATCACAACAAAAAAAAAAACTAGTTACAAGGAAATCATATAGATAGGTAAGTAATTATTGTTGTCATAAATAATGTCGCAGGTAATAATAGAGCATGATACAATACTGTTATGTTAAACATATAGGTATGTGAATTTATAGCTTCTAGCGTTGTATGGAAATAAGTACCGTCGTGGCGCAGCGGCACAAGAGTGTGACTGTAACAGACAGGTTCTGGGTTCGATCCCCAGTCGAGGAAATGAAATATTTAATATTTTCAATTTAAATATTTAATGTTTCATTTCTTCGCTCTGGTAATAAGGCAAAGCGCGGTGTTGAGTTCCGCCACTCAACACGCAATGCCTCAAATTCGGCGGAAAGTGGGGGACGGAAGTAGAACGGAGTGTCATAACACTAGGTTTCACTTTCGTTCCTTCAGCCTACCCTGCCTAGTGCGGGATACAGCGTGAAAGAAAAGAAAAAAAAAGAGTTTATTGTTTTATGTAAATTATTAATTTAAAACATTAAGACCTGTCGACACAAGTGTGTGACCGACAGGTTGTGGGTTCGATTCCCACTCGAGGAAGTGAAATATTTAATGTTCTCAATTTAAAATATTTACTATTTTTATTTCTTCGCTCTGGAAAAAAGGCAAAACGCGGCGTTGAGTTCGGCCACTCAACACGTAATGCCTCAAACTTGACGGAATGTGGGGAACGGAGTGTCTTAACACTAGGTTCTCTCTGCCTACCCTGCCATGTGCAGAATACAGCGTGAAGCTGAGTAATTTAAAACATACTTTGATGAGGTTTGTCGTGTAAACGCAAATGATTGTGGATTCAATTCCCGTTTGGGGATATGAAATATTTAAAATTTTCACAATATCTATTCTAAAAAAAAAGGTTTAGTTACGCCGAATCGTAAATTATTGATGATTTCCAAAATATACTATAATAATTTAAAGGCAACTATGAAACAATATTTACACGTAGTTAATAAAAAAACAATACACACAATATATCATATCATACAGGTATTTCAAAAATGTAAAGCAGGCAGTTTGGGCATCGTTGGGCGGTCGTCAATTACAAAGCCTATGTTTATTCGACCCTATATTATTCAAATTAACATAAAATTTCTAAGAATTTCTTATACGAGAATGTTAGGTACACTCTAACCGGTCTATTTATGCTGAATTTGTTAGTATAAATATAACGTAAATGCGGTATTTAATGTAACACATTTACCTAAAACTAACTACTGGAGGCGTGGGTCAATCAATACTTATAATAAATTTGTAATCGATTGTGTGTCTGTTCACATGAAGATATGTTAAAATAATATTATTTAAAATATATTTTTATCTGTTCGTCGTGCTTTTGTACGCGCTAATCTCAGAAACGGCTAACCAGATTTAAATGCAAAAATATACTGTAATACTTCTTTTTCTTCTTCTTCTTCACGCAGCATCCCGTACATGGCAGCGTAAGTAGAGGGTATTTGGGAACCTACATTAGGCACTCCGTTCCGTTTCCCACTTTTGGCTGAGATTGAGGCATTGAGAAGCAGAACTCAACAACGCACTTTGCCTTGTTCTTAGAGCGAGGAAAATGATAATATAAAATATTTCACTTCTTCGAGTGGGAATCGAAACCACAACCACAGGCAGGTTTATAATCACAGGCTTGCCCCTGCGCCATGATAGACTCAACAATATACAATGACGTCTCACTTATAAGGTTTCATTTCAAATTTCTTCTTTATTTTGTAAATAAAATATTCAATTTGTATAGAATATTAGTATTGCAATTTGTAAATAGACACTATTCCATTAATTAATGAATATTTTGTCATGTACTATGGACGATTTACAACGGCCGTGTGTAATTAATGTCATCCAATTTCCTAATGAAACCATTTCGATACATAAATTAGTCGTTAATCGATATCGGTCGTAGATAAATATCGATTGATTTTCACTATCTGTATTTTATTTAATATTATAGATTACGATGATTTATTATATACATATTAATATTATAAATCTTTTATATTTAACCTGTTTTGAGATAAATAAACTATATAAATTATAAATAAATGACTTTTTGATATAAATTTCACGTACACAACGTTGGACAATTATATCATGGATCAATCGAGTTGGTTTCTGGTTCGAATACTAAGTAAAGAAACGTTTTTTCTTAAACATTAAATTGGAGATGAATATAATTGAAAATAAAAAAGAAAAATCAGCCTCATTCAAACTTCTACTATTAGCCTTAATAAATCTATTTATGTATAACGAATATAAATAGGTTTCCATGTCGAATGACAATAATTCGATAAAAAAAGGTAATTTAACTTTTATGCAAATTCAACTGCATGGCGCAGTGCGGATATGGTGCAGGGTTGCCAGGACATGAGCGAGGCCGAACAACACTGACATAGCGATAAATACATTGTTTAACTGAATCTCTCTCTTCAAAATGTATTTTATATATTACTATATAACACTATCTCCGTTTTACCATACAATTTTCTTAGTGTATTCTCTATAAAGTGTGATGAAGGCGAAGCTTATTTATTTTATTTTACCCTTATTTGGGACAAACAAGACTATATTGTATACAAACATAAAAAAATAATAAAATATTAATCCAATCAAATTGCCGCTCAAAAAGTTACAAAAATCATAAAGAGTAAATTCTTATGTTCAAGTCCTCAAGATCTTCAATAAACTGATGCTCAAGATGCTTAATTTTCAAGACGTAGAAACAAGAAGAACAGAATAAAATATGTACATCATATTTAATATATTTGCAAAAAAATATATTATGGATTAAAATAAAGAAAAGTTAATATTATAACGTTGCATAAGATATTTATATTCGATTTATTAAAATTATTGTATGGACCATTTAAATTGCAATGAAAGTATAAATAACGAATACATAGCTTTAACAACCCTATCATGCTCAAGGTATTCTATAACAGCACCACCTATGCAATTTATTGTTACTAATAAATATTCAAATGAAAAAATAAAGACCTATAACAAGAAAGAAGAGAAAAGCAGTATAAATATGATTTATATTCGGCAGTAAAAAGGGAAAAAAATAAATTTTCGTCCACACTAATACCATGAAGCTTTAGTTTACTTTGTAGTTGTTTAGTCAAATGCTCTAATCTCAGGAACCACGTTAAGTTGGAATTGAAATCTTGGTTGGAAAATCTTTTGATGATAATCAGTTCCTTCATTGAGAAAAGCTATAATAGGCTTTTCCGCGTTTTGTTACTTATTTCCATTTACCCCTTAGGCGAAATCGCAAGTAAACGAAGTAATAAATTATAGAACTAAATATTATTCCGATGAACAAATTCAATCTAAAATATATATAAGAGGAAATCCATAACAGAGTGACTATAACCTCTGTCGAAAAAGCAAAAATATGTAGCAAAATAACTCGTTTTACCGTCTTAATGACGCAATAGACAAAAGAAAGTCAGCCAAATCATACATTTTACTAAAATAAAAGCGAAGTATTTTTTTTTAAACATTTCATTAAAATAAATATGCAAAAATACTACGGATTCCCAAATAAGCCCTAAACACTATGGTTTTCCAAAATAATGCAATATAAGGTATTGAGCAAGTACTTTAAACCTGTTTGTTATGTATTTAACTTAACGACTTCTTTATTATATTAATAATGACCACGTTTTTCCACAGTACTTTTTTAGCTTCATAAACTTATAGATAGGTAGACTGTACAATTTGAGCGCTTGAAGCGCGCTCGAACGTTCTCAATTTTCACGTGCTGAGTGGATAAAATTAACACGATGCGCTTTGTCCTCTTAAAAGATCGAGCATTAACACACGATAAGTCAAATTGTCGAGTGGGAATCAAATGTAAAACGGTTACCTCTCGACATCCTCAACCCATGTATAGGTAAAAAAAAATATATTAGGAGATTATAGATAAAGATTATAGATTATCTTTATCTATAATCTCCTAATATTTTTTTCTATACTTTTTTTAAGTTTTTAAAGAAATTTGATTTAGGAGGGCTTTCTTAAACAACTCACGTCCTGAATTAGCGCAAAAAAACATCTACAAATTTATTGATTTTGACGAGCAAAATTGACAGTAAAAGTAACAGTACTTATAGTCTATATATTTTAAAAGAATGCAAAGCAGAAAAGGCATAAATATCGATCTTTGAAATATCTTTATATTTTGCGATACATAATTAATAGTAGGAATGTGTAGCATATACGGATGAGCCGCTACTTAGAACTAAGATGTAACATAAATCTTTCCTTAATGATTTTCTTAGAAACCGGTAAGATTATAACCGCGCTACCCTAGCATCGATAGTTAGTACCTGTATAAAAAAACAAGCAAGCGTACAATTACGTTCAGTATTCTGAAAATATATGTTATAAATATTAAAACATATACAGATATATCTCAAAGAATTCTAAATACTTGGTGAAAGTAAACAGCGCTAAACGCACTAAGTTGCCTGCTTATATTGGCCTTATTAATTCTCTTCGGTTTTGTTCTTTAAGGCGTTCTGAACGTGGCAGTTGACAACTCAACCGTACTTCATCATTGGCAATGTATGGAGAGCATACAAAGGAGATTAAATTTGGTAATCATTTTCCTATAGGACAATGATTCAAAAGTGATTGTAAGTGATTGGCTTAAGTTAATAAACAATATTTAGATTTCGATTGAATGTGATAAGATTGTTGAAGTTGAGGCCTATTGTGGCGCAGCGGCACAAGCGTGTGACTGTAACCGATAGGTTCTAGGTTCGAGCCCCAGTCGAGGAAATGAAATATTTAATATTTTAATTTAAATATTTAATGTTTCATTCCTTCGCTAGTAATAAGGCAAAGCGCGGCGTTGCGTTCCGCCACTCAACACGCAATGCCTCAAATTCAAAGAGGGGAACGGAAGTGGAACGGAGTGTCTAACACTAGGTTTCCGGGTTCCCTCTGCCTACCCGTGCGGGATACAGCGTGAAGCTAAAAAAAAATGATGGTAAAAAATAAATAAAAAGCGCCATAACCACAAGCCCACACAATTTTAACCTATCAATTGGGGACAATTTGTGAAATAATTTGATCTTTGATGTGATAAAATGGCGCGTATTCTTGACCTTATTGACATTGACGCGTAATTTTAATTAAAGGGTTCGCGAGGGTATTACCGATCTGTCCCCAATTGTGTTGGTACTATGAAACGTATTGACCCATAGGTCAGATTAGTCGGTTGCTTTCATTTTAATTGAATTTGCACAGAAAATGACACTGTTAATTATTTAATTTTATATAAGACTTAATCTTAAAAATATACGTTCGCGTAATGAGACGAAGATAGTAACACGTGACTGTTATTTATTTTTATTTTTTTTCATTTTATCGGTTTGCTGATTTCTTAGTGAACATGGCAGGGTAGAAAGAGAGAGATCTTGGGAACCAAGCTCCGTTCTGTTCCCCACTTTCCGCTGAGGAAAAGTTTGAGGCAATGCGTGTAGAGAGGAAATGAAAACAGTAAATATTTCATATTCTGGAGTTGGAGTCTCATCCAATCGAGTTTACAACCGCACTCTTCTGCCCCTGCGCCACCACAGGCCTTTAAGGTTTTTATAAGGCATAATAAAGAAGAACCGTACGTTAAATTTTATAAAACGAAAAAAAAAAAAACCTCTTAATGGCATCATTTAATCCAAGATACTCTTAATTCGTCAGGTATAGATCTCATCATGTGTCCGAAGCTTCGCAACCGTGACGCATGACGCAACATGTGACTAATCAAACTAGATAAGAAACGCAATTACAATTACTTCATTTATATGAGATGACGCTATAAACATATTATAGTGTGGCAATAAAAAATAAAAGTTTCAGCAATTTATCGTGGCCATTATTTTTATGGCAACATTTCTGTGAAGCCAGATCTATTAATAAAAGCCATCTTTAAAAAATCTAATTATTTAATATATTATAAGCTGCATTCCTTGAAGCAATAAGAGGAATGTCATACTATTTCTATGATATAATATTTGTAAAACCCGACTAACCTGTCATCAAGATGTGTCAAATCACAATTTTAAAGATAAAATTCAAAAGATGAGATAGCAAAGTATTTTTGTAGATTAATTTGTGCTCATTTTCATGAAATTTTATCAGTATGTTACAAAGGCAGCTTAACACTTTTCTCTAATAGGCAAATGAAATGTATCGGACATTACATATTGTATAGAGGACCACAATGTTACACTTTGCCATCCAACACATGTGAAGAAAATGAAAGTAATTGTATTTTTACCATTACATATTAATTATCTTCATTTCCCCAGGAATTTTGAGAATGAATTTAAGACTGTAAATTGTATGCTCAACAGTTATATTTACAGTCAAATGGTTGCTCAGTGTGCCACAATAAATAAATACTGTTATATCTTTTTTTAATTTAAAGGTTAAAGCAGAAACTTTCACATCTTCACGCTGTATCCGCACATGGCAGGGTAGGCAGAGGGAACATGGGAACCTAGAGTGAGAGACTCCGTTCTAATTCCGTTTCGCACGTTCCAACGAATTTGTTGAGAGGCAGAAGTCAACTAATTATTCTTTTACTTAAGCATGTGGATAAACAATTATCTGGATAATCAAATGATGAATATGAAAATATTCAGATATAAATTATAACAAAATATATATGTATATATGTGTACATTTAACAAATATTGGGTAATACTTATATTCCTCACTCTTATCTATATAACTTGAAATTATTCTATTAAATAAATTACATGTTGTTAGATACATGTTCCTGGTTAGTAATTTAGCAACATAATAAACATAAAAATAGTATCAAATGTATACCAAATTTAACACAGCTTGATAAAAATGTATGGTGACTTAGTTTGCATTGGAGCATTTGGACAGCTTTCTACAGAAAGTTGTCCAAGATCATCATACACACAGGTGTGGGTTTATTTCCCACCATGTCCAAAGTTTGATGTTTTGTATATTTTTTCCCATAGTTTAGAATTACACATCTATTTCCACTAACAAATTGTTAGAAATAATTGTGCCTTTGTTATACAGCCATTTTAAGTTTTAACTTAAGTTTATATTTACAATATAGTTATATGGTTTGCTTGCTTAATCATATTCAATTGTAAGTTGAGTCTATCATATATATAATATACTTTATAAAGCAGACACATACAATTTATTTAATAAAAAAAGTATTTAATCATAAACCTAAGGCAGTAAACAATTATAAAATAATTTACTCCCTGCATTATCAATACTATTAAAGTCTATAATCAAAACAATAGTAAATATCTATCATAAGAATATTAACTTAATCACTACATAACCACAGAAAACACAAAGAAAAATTTACTTTACTATATGTGTTTACATGATAAACAATGGTTCTTTCACTCATTCAAACATATTATAATATTCATTGCATGAGTCAATATGAAGTAAGCATTTATCAATATGTTATAACAAGTCCTAACTTGTAAACAAAGCTAAACAATACTCACCAATTGAAATTCTCTCCGCCTATCATAGGCCTTCTTTATGGCTCGGTCTAACCACAAGGAATGGATATGTGGTGCATAATGCATGAACAATCGGCTATCTAATGAAGCCGTACTGTTGAAGTGCATTGCCTGCTGGCCGATGTCGAGATTCCTCGGGTTTTCCCAAGGAATTACAAGCTTATCCCTTGCGTCCACTAACACTTGTATGCCCTTAACAATGTTCTGGTATATCACATGCTGATACTCGCGCACTAGTTCCGGTTCGAACTTCACTTTGTGTATTATCCTCATCTGTTTCAGGAATGTTGATTTTCCGCTTTCACCCGCACCGAGTAGCAATAGCTTAACCTGTCGCCGTAGCGTTTGTTTATCTTTTTCAAGTATTTTGTCTATTTCCTTGCTCCTGTACCTCTGCTCTATTTCTTCCGGAGAGAGCTTGAGGCGCAACCAGCAAGTCAAAACCTCGGTACAACAGGTACATGACCACAGTTCGTTGGCCATTTTGCATGATTATCGACACTCACATAAGAGGCTAATACAAAATAATCATACGAGATCACTATATTTAAAATTTACGATACACTCATTTTGAATGAAACACTTAATTTTGAATGATAATATTAAAATTACTTTATATCCGGAATAAGACGTACACACGCATTTACCCCTCCCAAACTCATTGAGAAAAATAAAATGAGAATTCGTGAAAAAGACCACAGATAAAAAATTAAATAATAGTATTACCATTGAAAAATATCCCTATAATATTTTTATATATTAATAATTATATCGTTATAAGCTAACGATATAATTATTAGTAAATTGCAGAACAAGAGTTTAATTACTAGTGATTGAGATAAATTTAAATTTTGTATAATAAATGCTAGTTTTTTGATAGTTTAACATAATTATGATATGAAATGATCCAAATATAGATAAGAAGTGTAATATAAATTATAAAAAAAAATAAATTATTACAATCGATACACCGTACCGTTATACTTAACAATTACTGATTATAGTTTAGCTACTTTCTGTAATATAGTCTATGCAAAAAAGTGCATGCGTTTCAGTTGTCAGAAACTAATGCCATATGCCAAAAACATATGACAACCTTGATCACATCGTGTCAACAAGTTGCGCGCATATTATTGCACGTGTTCTGTTTTTAAGTATAAAAAATATATTATTTATAAGATATATATTATTATCTAAGTATAATACTGGTTAAATAGAATATAACTTTTGTTATTAAATTATAACTTACAAGACTTTAAGATGTAAAATATTAGTTGTGCAATGTCTAAAGAAGGTTATAGTGCCGAAAAGAAAGAAGGTGACAGTAAAGTAGTATTGGAAAAGTTACAATCATATTTAAAAGATAAAAGGAGTATAGAATCATTAGAGTCTAACATTGGTTACAGTAAGCCAAGCACTAGTTTCGAGCAAAACCCTCACACAACAATAACAGACGATAACAGCAACGTATTGAGAGAAGTACTGAACCACAAAAAGGCAGAATTACTTCGGCAGCCCGAAATAGTGGAATTTCTAAAAACTTTAACATCAGATATTAAGAAGAGCATTTCACTAGAACAGAAATAATGGCTGTCAGTGCTCATAAAAGTGTTGCATCCTTGATGCGTAAAACGCTTGATCGCCAAGCAGCTATTGCGCGAATGAAAATTAACTTTAAAAGAAAACAAATCGAGCAAATTCTGCTTACTTATATAAGGGAGGGTAATTCTGCATCATATAACGAATTACTAGCAGTCTTGAAGGATTACCAGTTAAATGATGATAACTTTAGAATTTTATTAGAAGATTGTCTGACTTGTGTAGTGTTGTTGGGCCGGGAATTAAAACCATTTGTAAACGCTTTGTGTTCTATAGAATGGGCTAGTAGAGATGAAGAATTAGTAGAATTATATAATAGATTTATTTTGAATTTGGTTACAGCCCATACATACCACTGTCCAAGGATAATGTCTTCTTTAGTTAAATTTTTTAAAGGTATGTGATATTTTTATTTTATTTATAAATATTGTGTAATAAAAGTTGTCATTAAAATGAATCACAAAATGTTTGATAATATTGTGTAACTTTTCATAAACTCTTTAAGATTTTGCTTATTGAGAATTTTTAAAATATACTTATATTTGAATCATTTCTTTCAGCGGATGGTGAAAACTGGGAAGATAGCCCAAAACAAGATATAGTGTCAATATGGTCAAATGTCCACACATTGATAGCGCAAATTGTAGCTGTAATGCCTTTGTAAGCTTTTATCTTTATATTAGTATAATTTAAATTTTCAGATAACCTATTTACGGAAACATTTTCATTTCTTTACTCTGATAAAGAAGTTGTGTGGCATTGAGTTCTATTACTTAATATAAAATAACACATTTGTTAATCAACTATTATGAAAAAAAAAAAAAAGAAAAAATATTTTACACTACACTATTCAATCTACATGCAATGCCTTAAAATTGGTGGAAAAATGTGAATGGAATTTAAAAATTTGAACAAAGCAGGATTGGAACCCACATCTCTTGGAAACTGGCCAAGTGCCCTGACCAACTTAGCCATTTGTTCAATAATAGGTTTTCAAGAGGTGCGGACTCAAATCCTGCTTTGTCCAATGTTTTGTTTATTTTTTTTCCTAAATGTCACTAACACTTTAAATAAAATAAAAATCTATCTTGTAGAGTCTACATAATTTGATAGAAACCTAATCTTTCTATTATACTTATATGACATACACTTATTTCTCCAGTAATTTTTATTTGTTTCATCTGATACAGATGCATACTTTAGTTACTTTCTGCTTGAAATTGTTACTTTGATTACATATTAATCTTCTTCTTCTTCTTAGCTTCACGCTGTATCCCGCACTAGGCAGGGTAGGCAGAGGGAATCTGGGAACCTAGAGTTAAGACACTCCGTTCCACTTTCATTCCCCACTTTCCGCCAAATTTGAGGCATTGCGTGTTGAGTGACGGAATTCAACGCCGCGCTTTGTATTATAATTAGAGCGATGAAAGAAAACATTAAATATTTAAATTGGAAATATTAAATATTTTATTTTCCTTGACTGGGAATCGAACCCAGAACCTGTCGGTTACAGTCACACTCTTGTGCCGCTGCACCACGACAGGCCTCATATTAATGGCAGTAACATACAATCATTCATCATTATACCTCACTTTACCAGAGCATTGTAACTTGAGCACTGTAAGAGTATTGAACCCATAACCTTAACAATCCTGCTTGTAGTCAATTAACATCTCATTTTGCCGTAATAACCATAAATAGATTACTTATTTTATAAATATTCTTTCTAGGACTAGTGATCTTTTGATACACACTGTTATTGAACAATTTCCTTACTACAAGGCTGGGTGCTTTCCGAACAGAGCTTATATTCACAATTTAATTTGGATGAGCAAATATATACCATCTTTACGGGAGCAGATAATGATTACCATAGTTAATAAGTAAGTATATTTGATATTTTTTTTATTGATGACGATATATATTTTTTAAAGAGAAAATAATCTAAATAACATGTGGGGCATTCCATGTCAAGCGGGCAGTTAAAAATTTTTGATGTTTTCGATGGTAGTAATGTTTAAATATGTTATTGGTGTATATGTCCTTAAGCTAGATGTAATATTTATTACATTAAACTAGATATACTATTTATGTACTTTTATGGAACATAGTACATATATGTATAATAAAATTCCACAAGTAATTTTAAATTTGCCACTTCAAAAATTTAAAGTGAATGTTAAAAATATATTGTTAGGCAAAGCATATTATTCAATTCAAGAATACTACAATGATAAGAGTGCGTGGGATTAAATGCTGTTGGTACTCACTCAGGAAGCTATGTTATATATTTATTTTAATTGATATTTTGAAAAGAGCAACTGTTGAGTTTCTTGCCAGCTCTTCTCACCAGACCCGCCTTCCGAGCCCGTGGTAGCTTCCTGTAAGAACTGACACTACAGACACTTATGTAACTTGACAATTCAATAGTGCTTAAATGGCCTAATTTAATAAAGAATATTTTATTTTGATACAATATTTTTGAAATATGTCTAGTTAATAAGTTGTAGGACATTGCAGTTTTAACTAACTATAGCGTATTTATTATTTCAAACGCAAAAACTCCTTCCTTCCTCCAGTCTCCAGTGTCGTCGATACTGTGTTTTCAAAGGTCAACCAAGGTCTCCTCCTCACTCTCTTACAACATAATATTAATGTGCCGTGTGATTCCGGCTTAGAATAGGATCACCCTGGTACTGATGGTGTCGTAAGAGGCGACTAAAGTGCGTGTGGTAGAGTCACGTTGCCAGTAATGGCAACACGCATGGGCAGACTCGAACGGATTGTTACCACCCTCGGCATTTAAGACCGGCGTTAAGTAGTGGCTTTGGCCACTGCGTTTCGCACTAGGTAATGCCGGGCCCCGGTGCCCTTCCACCTTAAAAGACGGCAACGCTCCTGTAGCTCCTCTGGAGTTACTCGGGGCCGTGGGCGACGGTGATCACTTACCATCAGGTGACCCGTACGCTCGTTTGCCGTCTTTTCCATAAAAAAAAAAAAAAAAATACTATGCAATATATCCATTTAATTTTAACATAACATTTATTAAATTACAGAATGATAGACATGGATACAAATATGATAGATCACAAGAAAAATAAACAAGAAACAATATTCGACATGGAGATTGATGAAAAAGATGAGATTAGTAATACTCTCGACTATTGTATGTTAGAAATGCTTAAGTGGCTTGAAGATGAAAGGGATCCCATATTAAATATAATGTGCAATGTTTTTGAGAGAGTCATACTGCCTACGCATGGGACTAGGTAAAGTTTTTTTTTTTTAGCTTCACGCTGTATCCCGCACGAGGCAGAGTAGGCAGAGGGAACCTGGGAACCTAGTGTAAAGACACTCCGTTCCCCACTTTCCGCCTAATTTGAGGCATTGCGTGTTGAGTGGCGGAACTCAACGCCGCGCTTTGCCTTATTACCAGAGCCAAGGAATGAAACATTAAATATTTTAATTGAAAATATTACATATTTCATTTCCTCGACTGGGGATCGAACCCAGAACCTGTCGGTTACAGTCACACTCTTGTGCCGTTGCGCCACGACAGGCCTCAAAAGGTAAAGTATTGCAGTTAATTTATTTTTTACCTTTAGGGGAATTTGGGAACCCAGTGTTTAGACACTCCATTCTTATTGCCCACTCTCTGCCGAATTTGAGGTATTGCGTGTTAAGTGGTGGAACTAAACGCCGCGCTTTGCGTTGTTACCACAGCGAAGGAATGAGAATATTAAATGCAGTGTAAACTCCTTATAATAAAACTCAATGGACTGAGCATTTTTTATCGTTACAGAGAGTTATCGTTATATGGAGTGAACAACCAATATGTGGATTATAACGCAAGCCAACCAAGTGGCGCTCACTTTTACTTTATAGGGAGTTTATCGTTTTTACTATGTTTTTAAAGTGTTATTTCACACTTAGGACAGAAAATACTAAATTTAAATTTAAATTTAGTATTCTCTCTTGCCAAACGATAATTCTTACGAGTTGTCTTTGGGTAGCGGAAATTTGTAAAAATCCTCCCTACAGAGATGCTAACAACATAATAAGTTGTAACAACCGTAAAAAAAATTTCGTCGGGGCTTGGTGAGAACGAATGGCTTAGTTGGTCAGAGCGCTGGAACGGTTTTCCAGAGGCGCGGGTTCAAATCCGGCTTCGTTCAAAATTTTTATACGCTTTTTAAATTTAAGTTTAGAGTTTATCGTTATAAAGGATGGCGTTTTTAAAGAGTTTAAACTGTATTCAAATTGAAAATAATAAATATTTGAGTTCCTCGAATGGCTATCGAATCCACAACTTATCGGATTTACAGTCACATACTTGTGCCCCTGCGCCGCGACAGCTCTCAAAATGTAATAAATAAATTAAAAATATTATATAAGTAGAATTACTAAGATATAATAAATTAAATGATATATTAACTTTTCAGGCACATCCAGTTTCTCTTATTGTACACAATATCGATCAACCAGCAGTGTGCCGACCGTGTGTTCACAAATCTTTGGATCGTTGCCGCTGGGCTACACGGCCTGGGTCCAGGAGCGTTGGCAACTAGACGAACGGCTGCTGGACATTTGGCGGGTATTGAGATTGTCTTTTTTTTTAGCTACAACCTGTGTCTTGTACGTGGCAGGGTAGACAGAAGGGACTTGGGAACCTTTTGGTGGAAAATGGAGAACTTAGCGTAGTATCTTTACATCAAGTTGACTTCCTCACTTTCCGCTAATTTTGGGGCATTGCATCTGGAGTGGTGGAACTAAATGTCGCACTATGCCTTGTTACAAGAGTGAAGAAATGAAATGTTTTATATTTTTTAGCTTTACGCTGTATCCCGCACGGGGCAGGGTAGGCATACGGGAACCTAGTGTTAAGACACTCCGTTCCACTTTCTGTTCCCCTCTTTGCGCTGAATTTGAGACATTGCGTGTTAAGTGGCGGAACTCAACGCTGCGCTTCAGAGCGAAGAAATGAAACATTAAATATGTAAATATTAAATATCTCATTTCCTCGACTGGGGATCGAACCCAGAACCTGTCGGTTACAGTCACACGCGCAGCTATACTGCTTCCTCCCGAGAGCTTTTCTTATTTTGTCAACGACACGGTGAACCAATTCTATGGTGGAATGGCTAACTCTAAAACCAAATTGATTGGTTGTTGGGGGATGACTGTATTATCATTTAGTTCTCGTGTTAGCCTTCTTAGGAGGATTCCATAATAAACTTTTCCATAATTACGTGTCCTTTAGAAGGTTTGGAAGCAACACTTTCCCAAAGCACTACCGTTGCACCTTCTGGGGTTATTTAAAGGGGCCTCTAAGCTTGCTTTAATTTTATCCAGATTATCTAGGTGAATGGTTATATTGTTATGAAAAATATATGAAGAACCGCTATGATTAAGGTCAGGTTTCAATAAATTAAAATTGAAAATTATGATTTTTTTTATCTGTCCGTTTTTGCACGCTCGTCTCAGAAACAGTTCAACCACTTTTGAATAAATTTTTCTTTATTGTATTTTGATACGCTTCCTTTAAAATTTTGTGTTTAAAGTCTTTAGATATATAACATTTTTATTTAATTAAATTAGTTAAAGCTTTGATGTTTAGATGATAATATTATTAGAACACTAAAGTAATTCGGATTAATAAACAAGTTGTTGTGCGGCGTTAAGACCCGCCACTCAACACGCAATGCCTCTAGAATTCGGCGGAAAGTACCGCACGGAAATGTCTAAATGGGAACTTCTTCGCAAGTAAATTAAAGCTACTAAAATTAAACAGTTATTTGTATAATTCAAGCAGGCAAAGCCGCGAGCGGGTTGTTACTAAATTATAGTGTTGAACTAACTTTATTAAACGTTTTTTAATTAAGTATTTATCTTTCCCAAATGAGGATTGACACTTTAAAAAATATTTAATTTGTACTAAACTTAAATTTAAAAAGCGTATAAAAATTTTGAACGAAGCAGGATTTGAACCCGCGCCTCTGGAATACCGTTCCAGCGCTCTGACCAACTAAGCCATTCGTTCTCACCGAGCTCCGTCGAAATTCTTATACGCTTGTTACAACTTATCTATGTTGTTAGCATCTCTGTAGGGAGATTTTTACAAATTTCCGCTATCCAAAGAAAACTCGTAAGAAAATATTAAAATAAACAGTATTCTCTCTTGCCAAACGATAAGTTTGGCAAGAGAGAATACTATTTATTTTAATATTTTTACTATGTTTTAAAGTGTTATTCCACACTTAGGACAGAAAATACTAAACTTAAATTTAAATTTTATTTAATTTGTTTCTTTCTCGCCTTCGCCAGGTCTTTTAGCAAGATGCGTGAGAGTGCCAAATTCTAGAGTGATACATTATTTGAAAACAATGGCGGAATGGTGTCACGCCTACATCACAGCGACTCAAGAGTCCACGGTAGCTGATAATGTGAAGGTGCATGGCGCTTTCCATGCCATATGCCATGCCATTTTCTATTTGGTCGCCTTTAAAAATCATTATTTATTCATGAATAAGGAGAGTGAGTATATGCTCTTTGTTTTTCTAAGTATTATAAAAAAATAATGGAATTTGTATGTATACTCAGCTTCACGCTGTATCCCGCACGAGTCAGGGTAGGCAGAGGGAACCTGGGAACCTAGTGTTAAGACATTCCGTTCCCCAGTTTTCGCCGAATTTGAGGCATTGCATGTTGAGTGGCGGAACTCAACGCCGCGGTTTGCCTTAATACTAGGGCGAAGAAATAAAACAATAAATATTTTAAATCGAAAATATTAATTATTTCATTTCCTCGACTGGGGATCGAACGCTGCGCCACGACAGGCCTCGAGTTTTAGGTTATTGAACTTAAAGAAATGAAAATTTAATAACACGCAATGTCTCAAATTCGAATTTTGCATTCGGCGGCGGCGTAAAAAGCATGAGGACCTCCCGGAGGGCATGCATGAAGAGGCTGATGACAGTGGACGAGGCGAAAGAGGTATGCCGAGACCGTAGCGTTTGGCGCTCCGTTCTCTCTGCCTACCCCGCTAGGGATATAGCGTGAAGATAAGTCTTTTCTCTGGTAACAAGGACAAGCGCGTCATTTAGTTTCCGCCACTCAACTCAACACGCAATGCCGCAACTTCGGCGGAGAGTGGGGAATGGAACAGAGTGTTTTAACACTACACAGTTTAAAAATAAATAGGTGTGAACTTCGTCGAGTCCCTGAACCTGCCGCGCCTCGTGACGTGCCCGCTGAACCCGCTGCGCGGCTGCCCGCCGCAGGTGAGCCGCGCCTTCTCGTCCGTGACGCGCGCGCACCAGGTGGCGTACTGCCAGCCCCTGCTCGAGAAGAACGCGCGGCTCTCCCTGCACGGCGCACACCACAAGTTTGATGATTGGTTCCCTTACGACCCCTACGGGCTACCTGTGTGAGTGAATCTCTTAATATTAAATAGTTTTTTGAAGTGAAAACTTCTTTAGACGCGTTGAGCGTTTTGGTAGAGGGTAAAATCCTCGGTACGCGTCACCGACATGCTAATGATAATAGTATATCTATCGCTATGGAGACCCAGACTGGCGCACGCGCAGTAGCCTGTGTACACGTATACACTAATACATCGACTATTTCTGACTGTATTATGTGCGCGGTGGACGATTTTTGGATAAGTATAATTTTGTGAGTCACGACAATGATGTAAATAATGAAAATGATGTTCAAACTTGAATTCATTGAAATTCGTGTAAATATAAATACTATGTATAATTAAGATAATTGTATATTAATTATTTTTTCAACCACTTTGTATTTATATTTTGTTCATGATTTGTTTAACCCATCATATGTAACTAATAAATAAAACATAAAAAAAATCATATAATTTTTGCATATAGTTTTAATTATTCTCAACTTAATAGTTCCGTTTTCACTTCTATCGGCAGTCCCACGACTGCTATTAGTTTTTTTATGGTGACTGGCGGAACTCAACGCCGCGGCTTGTATTGTTATCAGTGTGCAATGGAAATAAATTATTATTCATATTTGAGGACTGTCGTGGCGCAGCGGCACAAACGTGTGACTGTAACCGACATGTTCTGGGTTCGATCCCCACTCGAGTAAATTAAATATTTAATATCTTACTTTCTCAGTTTTACTCAGTCCGCTTTGCCTCAAGGATTTGGCCGAAAGTGGAGAAATAAATTATCATAATAAGAATTCATTAGGCTACGAAGCTCAAACAAGCATGTTGAAGCAAAGAAGAATCTTTTATAAGTTAAATGTTGGGATGACTTTTATACTTACTTATGGTTCAATGTACAGTAGTATTGTTTGTTTGTAAATGCTATAATTGTGTGGATTCAATCTCAAATGATTTAATTACTTATTTAAAAAAGGTATGAAAATTTAAATATAGCGGGACTTGAACTTGTGCCTCTTGAAAACCGTGCAAGCACTCTGACCACTAAGTTATACGTACGTATACAAGTTACTAATGTTGTTACTTATATAACTATACTTATATAACTTATATACGTAAAGTAGCAAGTTAATTATGATTATTACAAATTTACGCTCTACATAAATATTTATTTTAAATTATCGTTTGTTCAAGGAGATTGATATTTATTTGATATATATTTTATATCAAATATTAAATATAATTGTTTCGTTGATCTATAAAAATCGTTCGTTCTTATCAAGCGGTGTGTTATATCTCAAATATCATATAAAACACAAGAAATATTTTGTTACAGATCGGGCAAAATAATTTGGCCTCTCTGCATGGAGTACAAAAACGTTTTCAAAGATGGCGACGACGAAACGCAATACACGAGTTTAAAACGCAAACTGGAAGCTGAAGATGATGATTATTTAATGCCGAGCCCCTCGCAGAAGTTGGCTAGTTCATTGTCTAATTGTATCTCACCGGGATTCAAGACCAGTGAAAGTATTTTAATGATGTAGTCGAAAAATATACATTTTCTGTATGAGTCTGTGGTTTTTCTGGGAGAATTTGGAAGAGACTAATGTTGATTTAATTTATGTTAGTAGATTGCAGGCCTTTTTTTTTATTATTAGAGGCAATTTATTGATTGTACAATAGAAATTCGATTAACCGGACTCATTGTGGCGATTAAGTATTTTACACAAATTATATATATATATAAGTATGGTTGTGTATGTATAAATATTATATATTTAGTAATATTACAAAATATATTGTCTACATATTTGTATATGTACCCAGTTATATAGTTCGGATAATACCGAATCTGTATAATTAAGAGACGGATAATCGAGATTCAGCTGTAGTTAGTTAATTAATATTTGTACAATGCAAATTTATTTTGTTGTAATATTTCACTTTTAACTAAATCGATATGATTTTTTATATAATTTAAAAACTATCTTCAATGTATTCTACTCTGATTTAAAAAAAAACTATTATTATAAGTTAAAAAAGTCATTTTTAGTTGATTACAATATTTTTTGTGAAAATAAATAAATTTAAAAGATTTTAACACATTTAAAGATATTATTATCTTACTTTTACTATGTTAGTGTCAAGTGTTTTATTATTTTGAATATTCATTTAACTAATATCATATTTAATTAACTACATATATATATATATATATATATATATATATATATATATATATATATATATATATATATATATATATGTATATATATATATATATGTGTATATGTATATGTATATATATATATATATATATATATATATATATATATATATATATATATATATATATATAGCAATAATATACAAATGCTTTTGTCCGCCTTGTGTTTCCTTCATATATCTAGTACTTGTCTATTTATAATTTAGACATAATTATTTTGTTATTGTGTTTATATAAATAGTAAAAAAATATCTGCTTCTTTAAAACAAATAGTTTATTGATCTTAAATCAACAGATAACAAATATATTCTGATAATAATTTATATTATAAAATTCCTTGTTAATTATTCCACTGTTGAGACAGTGGATGTGTTATACATCCATGTAAAATGAAATGATTGCTTTAATTAAATCTTATTTTTTTTCTTAAATAAACTAATAACACATGACACAGTAATATTTTTATTTTTTGTTGCTTACTTGCATAAGCATCTTATTTAGTAAGCTTCATTTCATATAAAAAGGAGAAAGGAAAATGTGAAAAAAAGAGAGATTGATTTCTCAAATAAATTTATTTATTAAAAAAAAAGTTTGTAATTTCATTTTAACTCCCAACATTCTAAGAGAAAAGGCAATAATGAAGAAGTCAGTGGAAAGTTGTCAAAACTAAAATAAAGAAATTAACAATTAGAGGCCGTTGTGGCACGACGTAGCTTGATGAGAACGTATAGCGTAGTGGTCCGAGCGTTTGGACGCATTCCAACAGATACAGGTTCAAATCTCGCTACTGAATTTCTTATACGTTTTCTAAATAAGTAGTCAGTGGTGACTATACTCAATCTTTATAATATATCTAAATGGTTAGGATATCAAGACAAAAAGAGACGTTAAACTCCGCCACTAAACATGGAATATTTCGGACAGTGAGGAAATAAAGGTACTGTTGGTACCTAAAAGAAAAGGAAACAAAATAAATTTCTACATATTTTTTTAAATAATTATCAACTCATATTCTAAGTATTGGGATATTGCTATAAATTGCTGAAACTTAAAACAATTTTCACCGACTTCTCCATATAAAGATCTAACGCCAAAATTTATCTAATGAACACCAAAGGGCATTGTAAAATTCTATGCGTCAATAAAAATAATTAATAACATTTTTTTTTATATAATCCAAAATACTGTTAATATATCTATCACTTGAACAAGCCTTATTCATATAGAGATTAAATATTTCCTACAAAAACTTTCTAAATACTAATTTGTATTAACTTTTCAATATTTGATAAGTTTAATAAATAATTATCTATTTTTAGTAAGAGATTATTTTATAATTATTTTGGTAATAAGCAATTTCACGCTGTATATCGCAGATAGCAAAATAGGCAGAGGGAACATGGGAACCTAGTGTTAAAACACTCTGTTCCGTTTCCCACTTTCCGCTGAAATTAAGTCACTGTTTGTCGAGTGGCGGCACTCAACACCGCGCTATGTCTTCTTACCTTAAAATATTAAATAATATATTTTCTCGAGTGGGGTTTGAACCCGCATTTACAGTCACATCCTTTTGCATCACTTTAACTAACTATTGGTAACAGACATTTAAAAATAGTTTCAGACAATTATATTTAGACATCAGAATCACACACCCTGTATAATAAAATGAAGAACATCAGAAAATATATTATTTGTATAGCGTCAAAACATTGTAACTGTGAAGTACAAAACATATACTCAAAATAATTAAATTAAATATTTAGCATGTTATTATTGGAATTAAATTTTAAGAGATTACCAAACAAAAATGGTTTGTCACTAATGAATAAAGAAAGACAGAATAAATAAATTAAGTAAATCATATGAAATTAGCACAAAATATAATTATTTATAATAAAAAAAACTACATTTTACGAACTGTATTTTAACTGTATTATTAAATGGACATAACAATATATTTATGACAACTTATTTATGTGGGAAGTAACCCGAGATTCACTAACCAGAGACATTGAAATTTTAAACATGTGATGTATAAAATAACGTACAGGTTTCCTACAAAATGTCAAATTATACAATTCAAACTATTAGTTCCCGAGATTAGTGCACTCAAGACACACACACATATATATATATATATATATATATATATATATATATATATATATATATATATATATATATATATATATATATATATATATTGATTAAGAAGTTATTTGAAATAACAGTATGATGTTTATTAAAAATAATTTACAACATTAAAGCTTACATACTAATTATTGAAATCTCACATTTAATAAAGCATTGTAGACTTACATCACATAATTGTTAATATTAAATTTAAGTTATTTTATATTCGAGAAATTTTCACAAGCACTTCTTATCAAAATATATATTTAAATTTGTGATCCATGTTAAATAATATGGTGGTTTATCATAATATGGTGGTTTATCATAATATGGTATATATATCAGTTAATTATTGTAACTGTGAAAAAATAATAATATTATGTGTTTGATGTTCAATTCTTGCAGTAATAGAAGTTAACAATTTAGAATTTTCTTTCTTTTCTTAATTTTTTATCTTTCTTATCTTTCTACTGTATCTCATAAAGAAGTGTGCCAGACGTTTCATTTTCCATTTTTCATCTTAATTTGGGGTGCACCATTAAGGGTGATAACCATAAGGGATTGAACTCATAACCTTTGATATACCACTACAGCATAACAACCTTAAATATTTAAATAGGTCCAAAATATGTTTTTATGAAACATTTCATAGCATATAGTGCTTAACAAATTAATCCAACTAATAAAATATTAGAAAAATGAGAATTAATACATCAAAAAAACCTAACTAAGCAAAAATTCACAACAAACCACATTATTTCACATAGAAAACTGGAAGAAACCAATAAAATTATCTCTTCTTATGATAAGGATGCCTTCTCCTGAATGAAGTAATTGTTTTATTAGGCACACTCTGTTTAGTTTGATATTGTGCTATAATAGGTGCTTCATGTGCAGCGAGCTTGTTAATGACAAAGTCATCGCCTGCTTTCATATTTTCCATCATTTTTAACTTAGCTTCTATTGATTGGATGGCTGTCTTTTTACTTAATTTAAGTTCCGGTTTGACTCCGGTTAGGGCAGCTATGCCTAGTTCAGGCTTAGGTTTGTCTTGTTCCTCCTTGAAATGAAAATATTATTAATTATAAATAAATATATAATTAGTTGTAATTAAATATGTTAACAAAGTTATTATATTCCATTGAAAACAGTTTGACCGTTATGGGTATATATATATAAAAATGTGTGACGCTTGTGTATCCATATGATTTGCATAAAAAAAAACAAATTGGTTAGATTAAATTATTATTATGTGTTAACCATATTATAATATCAGCATTTTTTCAAGCGTCATCATTATAAAAGACAGTAGGCTTTAGTGCATAGCCCTAATTTTAAGTCATTTCATGTTAAGTGTAGAGTGAGTAAAAGAAAATAATTAAGAGTATCAATCTCACAGCCCCTGTGTTGCGCTGTGGCCAGAAAGGTGATACCACCTTATTTATAGAAAATTGTCAAAATATCTAATTTTAAAGTAATACTCACAGATGTGTTCTTTGCAAACTTCACAGAAATCCTCTTGGATCCCAAAAGCTGCCCATTCAATGAATTCATTGCATGTACAGCATCTTGTCTCAACCGGTAGGTGACAAAGGCAAACCCACGAGGCTGGCCAGTGTTGGGCCCGCTGCGGTGGAACAGCATATCCAACTTCTCAATGTTGCCATACACACGGACCATTTTCAATAGTTGATACCGGTAATAAAGAAAGGTATAGTTTAAAGAGTTATTCCTTATTATTCTTCGCTCTGTAGGTAGAGGCAAGAGAGAACTATCTTAGTTCAACTAAAACAGTCCATTCCTCATTTACTGCCCTATTTTGGGGACACTGTGTGTGAGTGCCTAAAGGCAATGCCAAATCATATCAGAAAAGGGAAATGAAAATATTTTTTTCCCTTTTAATAGAAATAAAACTCACAGCTATAACAATTAAAGCCAGCTACTGTGTCACAACATTTCAACGGGCTTATTATTCAAGCTCAAAGCCCTTGAACACAATTAATAATCATTATATTTAATATGTTGACTACATGTGTTGAAATGAGGAATTTAAGTCAATTCAATCAATAGTTTAAGTGATATTAAAACGTTTTCAATACTTTCGTTAGCAAATACAATTTATTTACTAGAAACCATTTCACATTATTCTTAATACTTATATAATGGAGTACTTGAAATTATGTGTGTTATATAATTATAAAATAACATACTCATTAACTCTAAGGTCCAAATTTCCTATCCAAAGTCTTCTATCATTCGTCTCATTAGGATACGCAGGTTCTAAGTGGAGGGGTACCTGAAAAGTATAATAAAGAAATCAATATTATAAATCAAATGTAGCACTTATAAAATATGACAATTAAAACATATTTATAAACTCACTGTGGCGTCTGTCATCGTTTTTCTTTTACACAAACCACTTAAAAGCAGGAGCGTCTTTGCAATCGAGAAAAATCTATACAACGCTAACGATCACAATAAACACAGAATCTTACAAAAATAACTTTTGATAAGCCTAAGATTTTAAGCTCACTTCTTAAATTATGATTCGTGGGCTATGCGAGTTAAAAATTCATTATTTATTGTTGGAATGGTAAAAACATTTGTGAAAATATATCTCATCGATTCGTCCTTTTGACTATAATTTATAGAAATAGAAAATGTCAATTCAGTATTTACAGTCAGAGAACACAGAGTCGAGTTGTCACATATAAAAATCTTGAATATAAGTCTTATAGGGCATTTACACACTTGTGAAGGTTTGCCTAGCTTCCATATGCAACAACGTATAAACTTCCAGTTTGTCGTGGCTTGTGATGGCTTGCGAAAACTTATCTCTGATCCCGAAAATTGTCGGTTTTTCAACACAGATTAAAGGAGTTTCTCGACATCATTTGCGACGCCTCCACGTTGATTATTTTCGTTGTTGTGTATTCAGTTTTAATAATGAATTCGTGCCGAACACATGTGCGTTAACGTTTTGTATCCAAGTTTAATATATAGTTTCTTTTATTATTGGAGATATCCATCAATTTAATGGAACCAAAAACAATGAAATTTGTATGCTATGCGTTTTACCATATGAATTTCATTTACAAATATATATTTTTTAGTATAGTTTTGCACAGTTATATTTTGACAAATTTAACACTTAGTAATCGTGTTATTTAAATCCATCCATCTACCGAACAGTATTATGTTATATATACACTATATATTTATATTACCTGTGCAGGAACTGTCAAATTGATTGTTGAATGTTGATTGTTGTTTCGTGTTTGTAATTTGTATTCTATATTAGTCATGCATTCGTCTTTTCCAATAAGATCAACAATTATGAAATTATTTATACTTTTTTATTTTAAATATTGAATAATTAAAGTGATACAGACATTTTAATAGATTCAATTATTAATATGACAGTGGTTCAAACAATGCAAAAGATAAATAAGAGAATTCCAGGTATATTGCCGCCACCTCCTAAAAATGAAATTGATGGCAAAATCGACAATCTATCGGCGAAATCTTTACCAGAATTACAAGATCTCCGAGATAGACAACTAAAACTTTTAAACAATAAATCCTTTATATCAAAACTTGCAGACAAGGGAGAAAAAATCTGTGCCTTTTACAATAAAATTCAAAATGAAATTAAATCTAAGGAAGAAGAAGAACAAACATGCCGTTTATTTAGTGGCATGAAAATTAATAACGTCGATAAAGATACAGTAGCAAGTGTTGAATGGGAAGGCAAATTTAAAAAGAATGAAAATATTTATTTGGATTCGGATGATGATAGTGAACCTGAAGATGTCTTACATATATTAAGTCAAAGTACTGCACAAGAAAAAACAATAAAAGTATTACAATCTGTAAAGCCTTTAATTTCAGCTGAAGATCTTTTAAATATAGGTGAAATACCTCATGTCAAAAAATTAGTTGAAAGAACAGAGGTGAATATTAAGCCAAAGACAACAGGTCAGTTTAAACCATACAAAACAACTGTATCTGATGTTCATAAACCTGAAAAGGAAATACTCAGAAAAAGGAATAAGCACTGGGAAGTGACAGCAGCGACCCCACCACCTATTGTTCATGGTCCAGTTAAAACCTTAAACTTAGAAGAATCTTTAAAACTTCAACAGGAGTATAATCTACATCTGAAGGAAGTAGAAGCACAACATGCTGCTGAAAAGTTATTATCTAGAACAGGAATAAAGATGGCAGAACTTCCTGAAGACACAAGTAAATTTGGAACGTATAGAACGGCTGATAGTGATGACAGTAATGAATCTGACCTAGAGGGGAGTGATAAAGAAGTGTTAGATGAGGAACCTGAAAGAGGAGGTGTTGTGTTCACTGTAATGAAATAAATTTATGTTTTGACTATACTTTTGATAGTGTTAAAAGTGAAAATGAATTTAAAATATATTGAACAAACTTAAATTTGTTAAATGTAATTGTTTGCAAATAAATCAGTTATATTATTATATGACATTTTAATTAAACCTTTAAGGAAAAAGATAAAAATGTATTAATACTAAACCATTCTATCGTAATAAATATTTTATTCACATAAGATATTTTAAAGAAAAATGGCACTGAGTTTAACACTAACATGCATAACTGCATTAAGATTGAAACTATCATACATTATCATAATATACACCATTCCCCAAATTCTCCAGGATTTGAGGCATTGCATCATGAGTGGCGGAACTCAACGCCGCGTTTTGCCTTGTACTAGAGCAAATAAATAAAAACAAAATATATGGAAAATTTTAAATATTTCATTTCCTCGAGAAGGGATCGAACCCACTGTCGGTTACAGTCACACGCTTGTGCCGCTGCGCCACAACACCCCATCATATCATACATTCTTGATTGTGAAAATTGTAAAATAAGTAATCATGACCTACTATTTTGTATGGATGGACTTTTAAGATGTGAAATGGAAAATTCCATTTTTTCTCATTCCCGTTAGAAATTACAGAAATCATCTTTTGGTGACCTAATTCTAATACTTAAATGTAAAATTACACCCTTTTAAGTCCATAGTTTTGTCTGTCTATTAACAATCCTAAACAGCTGACCACTATCAAATAAATTTCAATGGAAAATTTTACGCGCATGCCTAACAGCGAACTCAACAAAGCGCACGTGCCCTTTCTAGTATTAAATAGAACATAACTTCTTGCAAATAATAAACACAGAGGCTTATTATGTCCGTCTTAAATCCTTCTCTAAAATTTAATTTGAGTATTAATTTAAAGAGATAATCGTAAAATATTTAAAATGAAATATACTCCCACCAATTTTTATTGGTGTTCGGTGACCGTTAAGCCTTCTGCACTTGCCTTTGCCTGAATCGAGTGTCAGCGCAGCGTCTGTCAAACATTAGCGGTACAACGCGCGCGTACTCTGCACGCCTGTCGTGAAGTGTTTTGTGGCAAATATTTCTTATTTCTTATTAATTAAGTGAAATGGCCCCCGTAAGTAATTCTGTTGTTGGAATTGATGATGATCAACGCTTCGCTTTAATGAAGGTATGAATTTATTTATTAAATATATTTAATTGTATTTTTATTTGCTGAATAACGGAATAGAACAATAGTATGATTTATTTTATAATTGTGATGAATCTGCGTATATTATTTTATATTATATCGTGCTTTTTATTAATTATTTCATACAAATACGACAAATACGAAAATATATATATATGATAGTTAATAAATAAAATATCAAAATAATGCATGAATGACTATAATTGAATAACAAAGGAGTTCAATACATTATATATATATATATATATATATATATATATATATATATATATATATATATATATATATATATATATATATATATATATATATATATATATATATATATATATATATATATATATATTATATATATATATATATATATATATATATATATATATATATATATATGTATATGTATATATGTATATATGTATATATGTATATATGTATATATGTATATATGTATATATGTATATATTATATATATATATATATATATGTAATAGTTTTAACCTTGTGTGCCTATAGTTATTTAAAAAATATATAATTTTCTCTCAGAATATTATCATAAATATGCGTGCATGCAAAGTTTTTAGCACACGTGTAAACAAATGTTAAATCGAATATTGGGGTCACTATAGTTTTAGCATTTATTGACGTTTTTAATATCTGCTCTATAGATTTTAGAATGATGCATTTAGAATAAAATAAACGTAGCTATTATGAATTTAAATGATTAAAATATTACAATCCAATTACAATATGTACTATTTATGTTAATGTAATATTCTTTAAAACGTTACAAACCACTCAACATTATTTTAATTATAAATGTAATTAATTTATCATTGATTATAAAAATATCTTCTGTCGTTTCTTTAATTATTACACTTTTACCTGAAATTTATTGTGAACGTACAAATTATTAACTGGTCGTTGCTGACATCAAATAAAACAAATGCGAAGTAAAGTACGAGAATATTATATAGTGGTATATCGTGCAATTTCATAATTGGACCATATCTAGGAAGCAACGCAAAATATATGTACATACATATACTGAGTTGGGAGAGAAAAAATAGTAAAATTAAATATTTTATAATGTTTTTTATGTATAAATATATCGCAAGATTATTAAATGTTTTCACAATGTTATTAAGATTTCTTTTGTGTTTCCTCAAATTGAACTTTTGCCAAATTTTAATTACACGAAGACTGTTTATATGTTAAGTCATTGTTTTTAGCGGGGTCTTATAAGATTTAACAATTATTCAATTGTTATGTCTATTCATATATTCACAAGACTAGACGTAAACGATTTGTTTTACAAGGTTAAACGTTGTTTAGGAGAGATAAAGACTAATGCATCTTAGGTCTTCAAGTAAAAATTATAGAAATATTCAAAATAATTTCAACAATTTTGGTATAATTCAATTGTTTTTGACTTTAAATGCAATGCAATAATTGTCAATTGGACTTAGAGTTCCTATTAACAAAACAAACGAGTCGCGTTCCAAAACTCAATACTAAATGTTTGACATACGTTTCGAAATAGGAGAAATCAATGTTTTGACACTGAACGGGAACCGATAAAAAATATATATATGTCATTGTCATAAAAAATTGTAGTGGCTCACAAAAATACAAGCAGTCACAAAAATACAAGTGAACTGACCTTATATTATAAAAACGACATACTGACATAATGTTTTTTTAAAGTTTAAGATCATCACGCTTCATTTTCGATGGCTCTACACTATGTCACACACTTAGAGCTTTAATGCTCATGTCTCTTCTACGGCTACAATATCAATGTTACATTATATATTAGGTCTATATATATATATATATATATATATATATATATATATATATGTATGTGTGTGTGTATATGTGTGTGTAAAATAATGGTGCCTTAGTTGCCTTAGTTAACCTGACGTAGACCAAGTTATATCCACATTTTCATTAAACACTAATTTGCTTACAATATTATCTTATTGATATATATGAAGACGATAATAATAGAACATTAGGAAACACACCAGTCCAATAGTCAAGGTTATTTGACAGTCAAGATTCTAATGACGCCCAATTCTAATCAGAAAAATATAAATTATTAAATAAATCATTAAGGAAACGTGGAAACAAATACGTGTATTTGTACCTAATAAGTAATACCACTTACATTTAATTTAAATCAAACATTGAATAACTTCTTGTTTTTGGCATTTATTTACATATATTTCGATATATCAGAAATATATTGTAATTACAGGATACCAATCATGTAAAATTAGCGTTAAGACACTCCGTCGAGTGGCGGAACTCAACTTCGCGTTTTGCCTTGCCACCAGAGCAAAGAAATGAAGATTTCAAATATTTTATTTCTTTAAGCGGGCATCGAACCCACAACCTGTCGTGTTAACAGTCGCACTTGTCTCCTACGCCACGATAGACATCAGAATATGTTTCTCGTACTATTTATTATACGTTTTTATATACTATATACATAAAAGCAAGTAGTCTTCCGCTATTTAATTGGCAAAGTTCATATATTAAGATGTAAAAAAGAAGAATGTAAAATAGAAGCGTGTTCTATCTCCCATATGACTACACTGGTACATATCAAATGTCACCTTTCTAAGTACAGCAACTTGTACTGACAGTCACTCAGTAACCGATTTTTTTTATATATACATATTTCTATTATATTATTGTTGTTATTGTAAGTCTTAATAATTATTTTACAAAGTATTAAGAAATAACTAAGTACACTATTTAGTGTATTTGGTCAGTCTAGTCAGTCAGATATTTTACATTTATTTAAAACGAGGCCTGTTGTGGCGCAGCGGCACAAGCGTGTGATTGTAAGCGGTACGTTGTGGGTTCGATCACCACTCGAGGAAAGGAAATATTTAATAGCTACAAGTTAAATATTAATGTTTTCATTTCTTCCCTCTGGTAACAAGGCAAAGCGCGACCTTGAGTTCTACCACTCAACACGCAAAGCCTCAAATTCTGTGGAAAGTGGGGAATGGAAATGAAATCTTAACACTAGGTGCCCAAGTTTCTTCTGCTTACCTTGCCATGTGCGGAGTGAGTGAGTGAAAACAAGTGGAAAATGTAAAAGCAAATTTCAAAACACCTTTTATATTATAAATAAATATATGTTAATTCACACTAAGCATAGACAAACGAATAAAAAGAACAAGAGAACGTATAAAAATTTGCACCGCGCAGAACTCGAACTTGTCTCCTACGCCAACAGTTTCAAAGAGCCGCACATTCAAGTCTCAATTTGTTCCATAGATGTTTTCTAAGAACATTTATTTACCACTGTGCCATTTAAATGGGGAGATGCATCAAATAAACATTCCATACGAGACTGGTAGAACTAGTTACGGGTCAACACTGTATATCAACATATTTTTGTGTTTACACCATACATACATACATTCGTATGCTTATAAACGTACGGACAGTCAGTATGGACCGCTAGTTTAATAACTATAAATAGTCGAATATTAATATAACGGCCTAAAACCGGTTAATTCTGTGTTAATAACAATATTGATAGCTACATAAATGCCTATAGCAAAAAAAGGTTAAATATTGCATTGTATTGACCTTTATATTTTTTTGTTGAGTTATTTTAAATGAAATTAACACAAATTAATAGGAAGTGAAAAGTGAATTATTGAAATTCAACTTGATTTACATATAAATAAATATTTAACGTAGTAAAGTAGTAAGTAAATGTTCGATATGTTGAATTGGTATATGTACATACGTTTTGGGTAAACTAAAATATAGTGTGGGAAAAAAGCCTCAGCCGTTTATCGAGACGCTGTCTTTGAAGGTGTTTAGACTATGACACTTGACACTTTCTGAGTGTCCGTGGTAAGCTTGAAACACGGTAAGATTTTTTTGTCACGCTTTACTTCGTTTTACCAGAGCGAAAAAATGAATATATATATATATATATATATATATATATATATATATATATATATATATATATATATATATATATATATATATATATATATATTTCATTTTCACAAGCGGGAATCGAACCCACAACCTGTCGTGTTTACAGTTTCACGCTTGTGCCACTACGCCTTATCACCTATACCTACCATTTTTTTTCCAAAATTAATGATCGTTACATGCTTACCTGCTCAAAGGTAGCAAAAACGTTTCTAAAGAACGATAAAAATAGAACTTAGCTACCGTCTATCACATTTTTGTTCATCGCATCGTGCAATATTTAATGGCACCTAAACGACTTTATAATTATGTTTTATATTATGAAAGTTTCCTGTTCACCCTAATTCGTAATGCGCTTAGCTTGCATCTTACCTCATTATATCTACGCACTATGCAATTTAGTACTATTATATCTTTGCATATTATCAGTAAGTACGTTTCCAGAACTATAAAGTTTAACATCATGTATTTTCAGCATCATGTAGGAATTTTACGATATCCTTATCTAGTTCTCTCCTACACTGCCCAAGTGATCTACAGATATGCCGGATTTTGGTGTTCTAGGTAGGACCGGCAGTGCGTTGTCTAACAGACACACAGTCAGTCAGTAATGTAAGAATATTAGGTGTTATATAGATTTTAATTTTTCTGCCTCGAATGTCCTTTAACGTGGCGTGTGAAGACTTGACTTAGGCAACAGATAATAGTTGTGGCTAAGCAATCTGAGCTTGCGTATCATTGGCACGAAAAATAAGAAGAAAAAGAAAGTATTAAATTTTTTGATTGAAGATCCAGGTTTTAGTTTTAAACAATGTACAAATGAATATTTAATTTTTATGTCTAATGTGGAGAAACAGACTTGGGAAGTGGGCCTATTAAAAAGCAATATTTTAAGAAATAGAAAATTTATTTTATATTTTTTTTATTTATCGATCAGTGCTCTGTCTATGCCATAAATGAAATTCGAAAAAAGATATAATAGAGAAAATTTATTGTTTCACGTTTATATCTAAAGAAATTTGTATGATATCTTTAATATTGTAAATGTAAACATTTTCCTGACTAAAGTTGAAGCTTAGGACAACCAAGAAAATTATTTATACCATTGTAAATATTTTTACAGGTACATATTTTATATTTACAAACTGAATAAAAATTTCATGCATCAAAAACAAAGACAAGTGTGTTTTGATGTGTCATAGCAAGTATCTTGGAAGCGTTCGCTTTAAATAGTTAGCAATGTCACGCACGACTCAGCATACTAAGTATCCAAGATATAGTTCTTAGAATGATAAATTCACGCAATGCTTAATTCTAATTAAGACTTGCATAGTTAATTGGTCTGAGGTAGCTCAGGGACACTCACAAGAAATCTGTAAATAAAATAGTATAATACAAGCGAGGACATGGGCTGGTCGCTTGTGTTAAATATTTTCATGTTCTTAACTCCGTAACTAGTGGTAGGCCCGGCGTTAAGTTCCGCCACAACGAATTTTCCATAATTCGGCAGAAAGTGGAGAACGGAATAATCTTAGTGGAAACTGAGTGTTTCAATATCAGTTCCAAATATTGCAGGTAGACAGAGGGGATACGTTGTAAGTACTTATTATTACGCTGAAGTTTTGTGTCATGGTCATCTACAATCAATTTTTATCACAACATTATCACACAATGATTATCATATACTTTTTAATTATAACAGAATGTAAACAATGTGAACGTATAAAATAATTTTAACTTGATTTTTTATTTATACCTAGGTATTTCTTTAAAAAAATCTCTTGTAGAACACAAGAATAAACAATATTACTCAGTATTATTACTTAATAAAGACAAGAAATAATCTTTTAATATATACAAAATCGTGGTATTTAAATAAATTACTAAAATTATGCGACGTTGAGTTCCGCCACTTAATACGCAATGGCCCGATTTTGGAGGAAAGGTGTCTCAATTAGACCGGAGTGTCTTATCACTAATAACAATATTACTCAGTATTAATAAGAATATTAGGTACTCAGTATTATTACTCAATAAAGACAAGAAATAACCTTTTAACATATACAAAATCGTGGTATTTAAATAAATTAAAAAAATTAGGCGGCGTTGAGTTCCGCCACTTAACACACAATGACCCGATTTTGGAGGAAAAGTGTCTCAATTAGAGCGGAGTGTCTTATCACTAAATTGTCAAAACCCAAAAATAGGCAGAAAGATTTAACATACAGCGTGAAACTAAAAAAAAAAGAAATAAAATTTTGCAAAAATTCTTTACATTTTCAAGTGTTGCGTAAATTAATTTTAACTCTTAACAATGCTGTTAAGAGTACAAATTAATTTACGCAATTCACGCAAATTCTCGAACAAAAATAACTATTGAGTGCACATTGTCAATTACGACATTGCGTGCACATGCTATTTATTTTTAATATCACCTTAACCTTCAATACTAAATATCGTGTGGCTTTAAAATAGTGTGGCATAAAATTGAGCAACCATCGGAGACAAGGATACGCAACAAATGCACAACTTTCCATTTTCTTGCAATATTTCCACTCTAATGACATATACAAAAGTGGCATTTCACTACTTAGCTGACTTGACACTATATGATGTTATAGTGTTATTTGAAAGCAATTTTCTGTAGAAGCTTTCTATTATAGTTGATATAAAATGGGAAGATTGTATCAAGCAATGAGTTGAATGATGGAAATGATGTTATAAATCTATTACATTAATTCTAAGCTATACTTTAGAAGTAGGTTTAGACTCAAATGTCAAATTACCAAGCTTTTGAAATAGCTTAGAAGCTTGACGTAGTAGAAGAATTTGTATAGCTCATGGAGGAAATCGGGCGATCTCAACACCTGAAGATCCCGGTTCGAGGCCAGATATACTTTCCAGTCTGATATATATATATATATATATATATATATATATATATATATATATATATATTGATTTAATTCTAATTATAAATAACAGTAAATTAAAAAACATATATCCCAAAAAATACTGGGTCATCTGGGTTTTTATAACTGGGTGTTAACACTAGGTTTCTCAAAGTCCCTCTGCGAACTCTAACATGTGCAATCCCGCAGCGTGCTGCTTCACGCTGCGGGATTGCACATGTTAGAGTTCTTATATTCTGCTGAATATATATTATATATATAATCACAATCATATGCTTGACAACATGTACTACAATTACATACTTATTTATATGTACAATCTAATATTATTACGGCAACTCGTACTTTACGCGTCCAGTCATTCTCTATAATTTGTTATTTTTATTAGTAATAGTACGAATTAAATTGCAATTATTATTAAAATAAACTACAATTTTGTATTATATAACATTTGAATTCCCTTTAGTGACTCACTCAGCTCCACACTGTAACCTGCAGATGGCAGGGTAGGCAGAGGGAACCCGGGAACCTAGTGTTAAGACACTCCGTTTCACTTCCGTTCCCCACTTTCCGCCGAATTTGAAGCATTGCGTGGGGAATGGCGGAATTTAACGCCGCCTTGTGCCCCAGCGAAGAAATGAAAACATTGAATATTTGAATTGAAAATATAAAATATTTAATTTCCTCGAGTGGGGGGGTCGAACCCACAACCTGTTGTTTACAGTCACACACTTGTGCCGCTGCGCCACGACAGGCCTCGTCAATCAATTAATATAGTTTCATTATTTTTTTTATTTTAATACGTGTGAGATTTAATCACAAATTAATAAGCAGATATCCGTGTGCGATGTTAAAACTTAAAAATTAAGAATAAAAAAACTATAAAAGGTAAAATTTTTGTAATATTTTATTATCCTCACACTGTGTTTCGCCAAATTCTGGAAGTAATACGTTTTGCGGGGCATTGCCAGAGCAAGGAAATGAAAATATTAAATATTTAAATTCCTCGAGTTAGAATTGAACTCACTAATTATTTATTTTACAGGCACATGCTTGTGCCCCTGCGCCACGACAAGCTTCAAGTGTTTTTGTAATATATATTTCTATTAAACGATAAATTTGGCAATTCCATCGTAAATAAACGATAATATCATATTTGTTTGGCCTATCGATATTATACAGGTAATCTATCAAACTAAGTAATCTAAAATATGTAAGTAATCTGTTGCTATTAAAAAAAACAGCGTTTGCTTGCTGGCGTTAAACCAGAGTTACTGCGGTAATGTAATTGTTCTTAGAACTTACAAAAAAAATACAAAGATTTCTTTAATTTTCAAATTATTATAAAATGTTAACACAAGCCCACGTACATTATTTATAATGAAAATAGCGAATTTTGCACTTATTTATATAATTAAGAAGGCCAAGAGCTCGTAATTCATTTAACGAAAATATTTTTTATATGCCTTTATTACGACGTCAACCTTCAAATATAATATAAATATAAACAATATATAATTTTGTAATACAATTTTACTTAGGCTTGTCAGGCTATAGAAAGTTATATATGTATTTACATGCAACTCGTACTGTTGTTGTGAAATTGTTTATGTATCTGCACTGTGCTGTAATGTGACTTGTCAAAGGAATGTACTTTAGATGTATTTATATAACACATATGTGTATGTATGTTGTACAATTTGTATGACTTCATTGTTCTCGCTATACGTTTAGAATTTAGATTACGTATATTATTTATCAATTATATACACTGAGGCCCTGTTGTGGCATAGGAGCACAAGCGTGTTACTGTAAACGCAACAGGTTGTGTATTCGATCCCCACTCGAGGAAATAAATTCAATTGGATTGTTGGAAACGGGACGGAGTGCTAAACACTAGGTTCCCAAATTCCCTCTGCCTACCCTGCCACGTCCCGCACGTGCGTACAGCGTGAAGCTGAGTAGTTAGATCATTTGTATCAAGTCTGTAAAATCGAATTAAATATATTCAGCCTGTCGTGGCGCAGCGGCACAAACGTGCGACTGTAACCGATGGGTTGTGGGTTCGATCCCCACTCGAGGAAATAAATTCAATTGGATTGTTGGAAACGGGACGGAGTGCTAAACACTAGGTTCCCTCTGCCTACCCCGCCCAGTGCGGGATACAGCGTGAGGCTGAGTAACCAGTTTTTACAAATATAAAATAATCAATGTTATTCGAATATTCAATTTATTTTATTTTGATGTTGAGAAGTCAGTTTGCGATCATAAGGGCCATTCGAAATAATATTATTTCATATAAGGGGAGGATACATTTAAAAAAATACATATAACTTTATATATTACTAGCGATCGGCTTCGCCTGCTTGAATTACACTATTTCATTTTCTTATCTTAATTACTTTGTTGTTCTAATAACATTATCATTTTAAAAACAATCTAAACAATGAAATCTATAATTTTATCGAAATGAATAAATAATTTGTAGCAATTTGGTCAAAGTAAGTATATATATATATATATATATATATATATATATATATATATATATATATATATATATATATATATATATATATATATATATATATATATATATATACATATATATATATATATATATATATATATATATATATATATATATATATGTATATATTATATATATATATATTATATATATATATATATATATATATATATATATATATATGTATATATTATATATATATATATATATATATATATATATATATATATATATATATATATATATATATATATACATTTTAAATTTAACTATATTTTTTATTTATTTATTAACTGTTTAATATTTTTTTATTTACAAACCGTTTAATTTAAAAAAATAGTATATGTCAAAATAATGTTGCTAAAATATAATAGTGAAAACTGCCTTTAAATCTTGTTAGACGTTTCTGAGATTAACGCATACAAACGCACAGATAAACAGATTAAAATTTAAAAATCAGTATTTTGCGCCCTATGACATCAACATAAGATTTTTTGTATATCTTACATGTACAGACCGTATTTGGTTACAGATTTATTATAAATATTGATATAAATATTAAATAGTCACGTCAGTCGTTATTTTTCAACCGAATCATGATCATGTCAAAAATTAATGTTAATGGGGCGTATATAATATGAAACTTTGTTTAAAAACAATTATATATATATATATATATATATATATATATATATATATATATATATATATATATATATATATATATATATATATATATGTGTATATATATATATATATATATATATATATATATATATATATACATACATATATATTAACTCAATTCTAGCCTAACCGGTTACTGTTATACTGTACTTGTTTTTAATGCGCTTTCGTCCCCGTACTGAAATGGAGATAAGAGCTATATATGGTACTGACTTAAGGCTATAAAAATACTATATTCAACATATATTCAATATCTTCATTTCCTCGAACTGGCAAATGAACTACGCACAATGCCTTAAAGATTCGACGAAATGTGGGAAACGGAAGTAACACTAGGTTCCCAGGAATTCGTCGCCTCTGCTTACCCTGCTAAGTAAGACAGCGTAAAGCTAAAAAAAAAGTTGTGTATGACACATTTTTATGATAAAAATATTTTTATTTTATTTTCAATTCAAACTTAGAGCTACTCCCTGCGTGGTAATAATAATTGAATATTTCAAAAATATGTATTACATTCAGTCATACCTACGTTAAGTTCAATGTGCGTCATCGAAACATGAATATTGATATTATTTAATGCGCAGGACACATTTGATTTTAGTTCAATGGCCTTTGGTAAGCACCATTTCTAATTATAAACTCTAAATTACATACATACTATATTTTATATTGTAACTTCAACAAGAACAATCAACAGTATTTATGATTATATTTTAATGATATACCTACTTTAGTGCACTCGGAAATGTATTTAAATTTAAAGTATATGAGGTCGATAGTGGCGCAATGGCACAAGTGTGTGGTAAACGCGGTAGGTTGTGGGTTCGATCCCCAATTGAGGAGATAAAGTATTTATAATATACAGTTCTATTCTTTGGTAACGACGTAAACGGGGTTGATTCACAACGCTTCCAGAATTCCGCGGAAAGTGGGGAAGAAACGTGTGTTAATAAGAATGGAGTGTCTTAACACTAGGTGTCCAGGTTACCTTTGCCTTTATGATAAGTGTGCGTGTAAAATGAAACATTATTAAGAACAACAAATATTTATATTGATCTGATAATGAACACAGAAAGTGTAGGTATTTTTAAATATAATTTAGACAAACAAAATATTGTATCTTTTTTTCATTTCTCTGTTCTAACACGACAAGGTGTGGAGTTGCCACTAACAACTAACATGGACTGTCTGTTAACATTACCTAAGCAGGTACCTTACCTGGCTTACGCGTATACCAGGCAAGATATAAATAAAAAATAATAATTTTGAATTACATAAAATAATTAATATTTTCAATTTAAATTTTTAATGTTTTTATTTATTCGCTCTGGTACAAGGCAAAACGCGGCGTTGAGTTCCATCACTCACCACGCAATGACTCAAATTTGGCGGAAAGTGTGGAACGGAAGTGTAACGCAGTGTTTTAACACTAGGTACCCAAGTTCCCTCTGCCTACCCCGCTACGTGCGTGATACAGCGTGAAGCTGATGAATTCTGAATGATTTCCCTCATATTCCAATGTAGATAATATTATACAGTTGCAAGTAAAACTATATAAACAGCAATGCAGTAAAAAAATGTATATATTTGCACATACATATTAATAAAAATAATCTTTTAAAATGTCATTCTAGTTTACCTTCAGACTTTTTATGTTGACATTAGCAAACTATCAGTTTATCAAAAAATATATCTTCTTTTTTTGCAACTGAGTACTTTTAATACTTGTTCTGATATGTACATATATAATAACTTGTTCAAAAATGAAATAAGATAACGATCACACTGTAATAAGCGAGGCACATAAGCGTTAAAATAGGGAGTGGGAGACCTCAGTTGACTGTCGAATAAACAGTATCTACGATACTGGAGGAGGGTCACGTAAAAACCTCGAGGACCTTCCGAAGGGCGTATATCAAGAGGTTGATAACACTGGACGAGGCGAAAGAGGTATGCAGAGACCGTAGCGTAGCGTAATTACCCCGCTAGGGATAGAACGTATATATAGAGAAGATAAATAAGTAAGTCAGATCACACAGTTTTAAAGTATTTAAGGGCATTTAGTTTCTCATTTTCTTCCGAATTTTTGGGGCTTTGTGTTTCGACTGCATAAAAAATAATTTCCTAATAATTCATTCCAACGAAGAAGGAATTGAACCCACAATCAATGATTTTACAGTTAGACGGTGTACCATAATGGCCTATGTTAGAATATTTTCTAAAATTGAAAATTTAAAGATTATCAAAATAGTTTATCTATTAACTAAATCGATAAATATGTAACTGTTAAGTAATTCAATTAAACTTAAAAAACATAATTCCTTTGCATGGCTAAATATGCGATATACGAAATAAAAATAAATTAACAATAGATTTTTAAAACGATTTCACTGATCGTGAGCGACGATACATATAAGATTTGTAAACTGGGCCAAGTTCAAGCAGTTCGCGGCCACACGACTTGTCACGGCTTACCGGTATTCAGCAATGTTTGTATACCATATAAAATATTGGGATTTCACTTTATATAAGTATCGCTTTTTCGATTTTAAGAAATTATTTAACTATAATAAAAAAATGACGTTTTATGATTGTTTGTGTGTCTGATTTTTTTATTGGTATCTGTTGTAGGTACGTTTGCCCTTCGGAGAAATTAATTTTTTAATTTCCTCAAAGTGGTAAAGCAATACGCGGTGTTGAGTTTCGCCGCTTTATAGGCCGTGCCTCAAATCCGGCGGAGTGTCTGAATAGGAATAAAGTGTCTTAACATCAGGTTCCAAGTTCCCTCTGCCTCCTTCTGTGTACAGAATTCAGCGTGAAGCGTGAAACAGTTAAAAAAAAACATGTTACAGTTATTAAAATTGAGAAGACTAGTCGTATATCTATCTGCAGGTAATTTTCACCTTGAGTATTTACAAGGCTTTTTAGAGAAGTTCAGATTACGAATTAAAGAAAGGCTTGTCAGAATGTCTTTTTTTTGCATTTTTCTTTTAAAATGGCTATTATACCAACAAGTACACGTAAATACATACAACTCTACTGTTGTAATAAAATGTTGTATAAAACCACTTACTGCAATATTCACATTAATGGCGCAAAAATCAAGTTCTTCACACGTATATGTTAATCATTAACTCTTTGGTTACCGCCTTACTTGAGCTTAACGGATAAAGTTGCGAAGTAGCGTTTGAAACAGTCACTATATAGTAGCTTCTATATTTCCTTAACTGTGGTAATAACAGTGGTTATATCGTACAACGATCAATCATGTTAGTTATCTATGCCGAGCTCAGATATAACATTAAATATTTCCTACTTCAAATAGCCAATGGGTAATCAGTCAACTTTATTTGTACTGGCGCTACACTCAATAACTTTCACACTAATATTGATCGGCACTTGTTAATAAGGTTTAGTAAAGAGACATTTCGTTTTGAGTGACGGAACTAAACGCCGCATTCTTCCTTCCTTGTTACTTTTACGCGTTAAGTTACGCAAACGGAGAAATTTAAGTAACTTATATATATATATATATATATATATATATATATATATATATATATATATATATATATATATATATATATATATATATATATATATATATATATATATATATATATATATATATATATATATATATATATATATATATATATATATATAATATATATATATATATATATATATATATATATATATATATATATATATATATATATTATTATTCTCTAGCGTGGGTGTATCATCAAATATTTTATTTCAATCCATAAAAATCTAAACTTTATTCTTTTATTGTAATATGTATGTAATCATTTCTTATTTATAGCGAAATTGTTCAAATACGAGTCAAATTATTGAAGTGATACAGAAATATTTAATAATAATATTAATTTTAAAACTAGAACCGAGGTGGCTAAGTATTAGAAGTACAAAAAAGGAAGAAACACAAAGGTGACCATAATTTATTCTTATATTGCTATATAACTGAAACTATTGACATTGTTCATTGATCGTTGTTTTTTCATTATAACTATCTACTGTCGAATACTCGAAAAAAAATTACTTATATTAATCTATATTCTATTTAAACATGTACCTATTATCGTGTATAAATAGTGACGTTCCATAATAATAAAAAAATATATATACATTTTATTAAATATGTCTATAGCTATTATGAAAGATGCTATTATAAATATGTCTAAGTAATTAAAGTTAAGTGTGAGGCCTGTCGTGGCGCGGTGGCACAAGCGTGTGACTGTAACCGACAGGTTCTGGGTTCGATCCCCAGTCGAGGAAATGAAATATTTAATATTTTCAATTTAAATATTTAATGTTTCATTTCTTCGCTCTGGTAATAAGGCAAAGCGCGGCGTTAAGTTCCGTCACTAAACACACAATGCCTCAAATTCGGCGGAATGTGGGGAACGGAAGTGGAACGGAGTGTCTTAACAATAGGTTCCCGGGTTCCCTCTGTCTACCCTGCCTAGTGCGGAATACAGCGTGAAGCTAAAAAAAAAGTTAAGTAACATCAGTTTAGTTTACAACGATTGTTGAACTAGAGGATTGCAGAATAACCGACGAAGGTCAAGGTGCAACAACCACGATGCGCTTGCGCAAGTCAAAGCCCGTATTTGCAGTGTAGAGTGTCAATATTTGAAATAGTAGATAAGGAAGTTTCCTATCAATTTCATAGATCGGTATAAAGTTACAAAATAGATGTTTCATTTTGTAATGTAACTATATCGAGTTTAATAGTACATCTATTACAATGTAATTGTGAATGTGTAATCAATTTTTACATATTACCTTCGTAGCTGAGTAATGGGAGGCCCTGACTAATAAGGATAGGTTTGAGAGATAAATCGAATGCTTCCCTACATACTGTCACAATATTAAATAAATTACGTAAAAAATATTTACTAAAAATATCAACGAAATAATCATATCAAGGCGTTGAGTTCCGCCATTTAACACGCAATGCCTCAAATTCGGCGGAAAGTGGGGGACGGAAGTGGAACGGAGTGTCTTAACACTAGGTTTCCGGGCTCCCTCTGCCTACCCTGCCTCGTGCGGGATACAGCGTGAAGCTAAAAAAAATATCAACTAAACGGAATTAATTTTAATACGCAAAAAGTTTTCTATTCAGATTTTATAACTGATACTTAATACATTTTACAAAAAACCTCATATAGGTAATTATTTATTTTTAAGTTAAATTTAAATTCACTTCACTCCCGGCACACAAGATTCCCACTTAAGGAAATTAAATATTAAGATCATTTCCTCGCGTCGGTAATAAAGCAAATCGACGCGTTGAGTTTGGTCACTCAACACACAATGCATCCAGAATTCGGCGGAAATTGGGAATATCTTATCTCCATTTTCTCTCTGCCTACCCTGATATATGCGACATACAGCATCAAGTTAAAATAATGACGTTTTCATTTAGGCCTATACCAACGATGTCACTATGGCCTCAACGAATCTATTACCTTTACAAATATGTATATACGTGTGTAATCAATTATTTCTTATAATATGACAGATAATTTGCATAATCATATCTTTTAAATCATTAACACTCTTATTAAATTTTAAATTCTTTTAATTTTGTAAATTACTCAAAAAAAGTATGATTTACTGCTTCAACTTAATTTTCTCAGTAGCGAGCGCTAGCTTGCGTATATTGCACAGGCAGCCAGCCGATGCTTCTTGTAAAATAGGATCTTTTGAACCTATAGTTTCCAACAGGAACTGTACGACACCGGCCTGGAAGGAAAACACATAAATTTGTATATATTAAATAACAATAAATGACATTATATAACTTACTTCAATATTAAATATATTTAGAAATTTTCTTTCTTATTTACAAGAGAAAGTAAAATTTTAGACACATTGTAACTGATTATAGGACACGCTCATATAAACGCACGCATGTATCTAATACATGGTAAAAATAATATTTTATTTGTATAGATAAGAAAAACGATAGATCAGTAACAAAAAAAACATTAGGGAGCGACAAGTTATTTCTAAAAGCATATGCCATACATAGTTTGTTATTTACTTCCCCACTTTTTTTATTAAACGTCGACGGACATTTTGCCTGAACTCTTTGTTTTTTTCTGTCTCTATTTCTTTTTTTCCTTCCTTCCTCCTTTTTTTTCTTACTTTCTAGTGCGCCCATCGCCTTTTATGTTATGCCTTGTGCGATAATTTTTATTTGTATTGGCACTAAACGATACCTTTTAAGAATTGTATCGTGGTAGGTACATTTATACGGTTATATTGCTATATATAACGATATATTTTTTAATTTAGGTGTGCTGTGGTTTTTTTAGTTGCTACCAGCAAAAAATGTTGGGTTGTTGACATGATAATAAATGTTTATTGTCGGTCAAAAGTGTTAAAGTAATTATATATATATATATATATATATATATATATATATATATATATATATATATATATGTATATATATATATATATGTATATATATATATATATGTATATATATGTATATATATATATGTATATATATATATATATATATATATATATATATATATATATATATATATATATATATATATATATACATCAGTAAATTTTTACATTTCCAAATTATCGATGCAAAAGCTTAATTTTTTTCAATTCCAATTTGTTCCATTGCTAAAATAAATAGTAAAAATATTATTATCTTAAAGTAACGAATAACTCACTCACTCAGCTTTACGCTATATCCCGCACATGGCAGGATAGGCAGAGGGAACTTGGGAACCTAGTGTTAAGACACTCCGTTCCACTTCCGTTTCCCACTTTCCGCCGAATTTGAGGCTTTGCGTGTTGAGTGGCGGAACTCAACGCCAGAGCAGAGCGAAGAAATGAAAACATTAAATATTTCAATTGAAATTTAAATATTTCATTTCATCGAGTGGGGATCGAACACAGAACCTGTCGATTACAGTCACACGTTTGTGCCACTGCGCCACGACAGGCTTCTCAATAGCCAGCTTAGCCAGTCAATAATAATTCTAAGCCATAAGTTGTCTGACCATTGAAAACTATCATTAACATTACAGCTATATACCAACTCAAATACAAATCGGCCTTGTGGTAAAATGTTTCTGTTATTTTTTTGTAATTCCGTTACGCTCTTCGTTGGTGCAACTTCTTATTAGCACTCAAGAGTAAAGTTACAAAACGTGTAACGAAATATCAAATAATCACCTGTTGCATTAACTTATTGTTGACACCGGCCGGACGTAGTTAGTTCAACATTTTGGCTTTCATTTTTAAATGATTTTATGATATATACACTTCATAAACCAAGGTTCCAGTAGGCCTAAGCGAATCTAATGACTGTAAATTTGAGGTTATTAGCACGAAACGTTATTTTCGAAACATTTACTAATTACTTTGACCATACGAAAAATTATAAATGATTCGAGAACATTCTCTTATGTCATTTGGATTTTTCTAAGGCTTTTCAAATAAGCAACCGATCATCATTAAACAGCTTAACTTTTGTTTAAAAATTAAGCTTCGTATATATGTCTGATATTTTCTTACCTTTCATACAGATATAGTACATATCTTATATGTTTATTATCATACCATACACAAGATCGAAAACATACATAATTAAGCGAAAAATCCTCACTAAAGCATTAGTCTTGCTTAGTGACACTTAGTGAAGAGAGTGCAAATAATTATGACGTTATGTGACAAAGGCCATATATTATGAACAAAGGTGACAACTAATGTGCTATATATATGAATAAACTGAAAATACGACTTGGGCGTCTGTACGTATGGAGTTTGTCTGTTGTTTCTTAAGTTCCCACAGTTACCCAAGTAGCAGTTAAAGTAGATGTACTTAAACCCCGATTTCCATTTACTGCTCTAATTTGGGATATTAAGCTTTAAGCGTAGTGGTGGAACTGAACGCCGCAAGGTGATCAAATCTACAACCATCGTGTTTACAGTCAAATGCTGTATATGTACAATATATTTGTGTGTTACATTAGATATATTACGTACATTACGCAGATTACGTAGATATATAGCTTTTGTAAAGTCGCGTAGTTTTGATACCTGTCTGTATGTGAGGGAAATGTAAGAAAAATTATCATTAAGAGCATTCTACTATCAGTATAATAGAAATCAAAATAATTAATTAAAAGAAACAATATTTACAAAAAACGCTATTGTATTTTGGCAAACTCTTCTTGACATGTAGTGTTAGTTTAATTTAAATCGGCTTAAAAGAAACTTACATCAATTATAAGTAATTTCTTGAACAAAATTGTTACAAAAAAGAAACATTTTATTGAAACACTTTTAAACGGATTAAACTACTGTAAAGTGTTCGAAACGTCGGGTTTCCCAAAAATGTTTACCATTCAATATACGCGATTAATCCGTTTAAAAGTGTTTCATTTAAAATGTATAACAATCGCGAAAATCAAACACATTATTATCATTTTATTGAATTGGCCGAAAGTTTTCAATTTAGGGATAATATGTAGAAATATGTTTATTGTTAATGTTATTAGAATGTGGAAGTAATTTAAAGTCTATTAAACAAATAATTTAGTACTTGACCCGTCTAGTGGGGAACGGATGTGGAACGGAGTGTCTTTACACTAGGTTCCCGGGTTCCCTCTGCGTACCCTGTCTCGTGCGGGATACAGCGTGAAGCTAAGATAGAAAGAAAGAAAGAGAGAATATAATAAATAGAAATATGCAACGTCTGATATACAGGTGTAGAAATAGCTTGCCAATACATTAATTTTTACTTATCGAGTCAGTCATTTATTTTTTATTATTCTTATTAAGTTAAGTACAACATTTATCTTGCACATACAACTACACTTTAAATCCAAGGTAATAAATAAATCTTGAAAAAAATACCGCACAAATTATTGTACACGTTTTTCTTTTTTATTTTATGCTAACATGTTGGCTTAAAATACTTTTTAGTAGTAAAAAAAAATGCTACATTGTTCAAGTTCTTAAAAGGTCATGAGCAAATCTTACATCCTTTAATGAGCAGTGCTTGCATTTATATAAAAAAAATAGGCGGTAAATCGATCTATACCCTATTCAAGAAGCCGTAATATAAAAGGTTTCTGGCTCAGAAAAAGACTTAATAGGAATCATTAAAAACATTAAATTATTTTCTTCATTTTTAATAACGATTTGTTAAAAAGTTGTGACGTAAAACCACTTACTTATAAGTCACTTGTATATATATTGTTAATCTTCAAACGCATTTCAATATTAATAAATTGTACAGCACAGATAATTCTAACATTTGACATTAAATTGTGACTTTTTTGTCGGTTGGGCTATATATCCATTAGATTTTTTGATACGAGGGAAGTGTTTTCAGATTTCGCTAAGCGAAATCCTTGTTGTTACGTTGTAACTTTTATTGTTCTTGTAAAGTTTCATGTTTTATTAAGCTTATAGTTATTTGTTGTTTATTCTGTTTTAATACTGAAGATTTTGTGTGAAAAACAGTTACGCTTGCACTTTTCTCCGCCAAAGAAAACGCAGTCAAAGAAAATTATAATAATGTGCTTATTAAGTGGCTGTTGTTACGTTAAATAAATCGTAACCGAGGGGATTTAAAATCCGTAGAAATGTAACATTATCAATAATGATTTGAAAAACTTTATTTATTTTGTTCACATTTTGTCTCAAGCTCAAGTGAATAGACTATAGCCAGGTTTTATTTTTAAAAAAGTGCTGTTTTCTCCGTTTTTTGAGACAATAAAAATTTACTACAAAATATTGTTTCGAGTCTAGAACTCTTTAGTCCGATTATTTTTTTCAATGTGTAATTTATATTCCAATATACTTTCCAAATAATATCACTTCCATAAAAATATTGAGCAAAGGTACTATATTTTTAAATTATGAAATTAGTTTCTACTGATTCGTAAAAAAAATACATACAATATATATTCTTAAACGATGTATACACCATTTTAGAGTTCGAAATTTGGCGGTAAGGTCATACATATGTGTGACCTTACATCCAAAATCTATTCTTTTGTTAAGAAAACAATAGTTTAAAATTAAGAATATATACATATTTATATCACAGAAGTTGGTGCCTGTCATGGCGCAAAGGAAACGTGTTACTGCATACGTGACAGGTCGTGGGAACGATTCCCACTCGAGAAAATGAAATATGTAATACTTTCAAATTAAATACTGTTATTTTCATTTGTTCGTTCTGGTAACAAGGCAAAGAGCGGCGTTGGGTTCCACCGCACAAGCGTGTGACTGTAACCGACAGGTTCTGGGTCCGAGGAAATGAAATATTTAATATTTTCAATTTAAATATTTAATGTTTCATTTCTTTGCTCTGGTAATAAGGCAAAGCGCGGCGTTAAGTTCCGCCACTTAACACGCAATGCCCCAAATTCGGCGGAAAGTGGGGAACTGAAGTGGAACGGAGTGTCTTAACACTAGGTTCCCAATTTCCCTCTGTCTACCCTGCCATGTGCGGGATACAATGAGAAGCTGAAAAAAAAAAAACTATTCTTACCGCATGCATAGTAACGCAATTTATAGAATAGAAGGACAGATGGTACAGCGCTAAAGCAGTTGCTCTATGAACGTTAGGATCTCTTGAAGTCATGTAATTCACTAGCGGCGTGATGGCGCCTCTTTTCCCGAACTCCTGTCTGTTTTGTGACCAGTCGCAGCAATATGCGATAGCTACACCTAAGTTGGCTCGGAGGTGGTCGTCGGTTGTGCTTACTGGAAAATAATTATTTAAACATTGATCAAATTTGTTAGTTTTTGTATAATTTAGGTCATTGTAGTGCAGTGGTGCAGCGTCAGACTGTAAAAGGTATGGTTATAGGTTTGATCTTTCGTTAAAATTCGCCAAACAACGCGTAATACCTGTTCGGACGGAGAATAGTGTATCTTAATCTTTCTCTACTATATAAAAAGATTTCAAAGAGATAATAATGTGTACATATAATAAATCTGAAACTAATCACTGTTTTTGGTTTCATTACATCAATAAATATATTTTCTCATATTCCTTACAGAACGATCAGTTAGTATTTTTTTGTATGTATAGATTACATACATATACACATAAGCATAATATATTTATTATAATATACGCAACGGTGGTTGCAAGTTCGATTCTTCATAAATTAGCGATGAGTTTCGTCACTGATTTTCATTTATTTGTACTTTTTAACCTTCAATAAGTAAATTTATTTTAGTTGCTAAATTAATGATCTTTCATAATGTATGTTAAGACTTACTTTTTTGCGTTACTTGAAATGTTTATGAAAGGAAACGTTAAGTGTGCATGTCGTAAATCATCTTTAGACTACAACAAATAAATAATGAAGCAAATTTGTTTAGCTCATGGCCAACTTATTACGGAGATTGAATATTGTTAACTGCACTAGTGTACATACAAATGACACGAGAGCACAAGAGATATAGCAAACTTAAAATTTTCTTATATTTTTATTATATATATATATACTTTTTGTAAGTAACATAGTTAATATAAATTTCACATTTATATGTACGTAGTAACGTAGTTAAAGTGGGCATATTTAAGCAGTTTATTATTTTTTTGCTAAGAAAGACATCCTTCAACAGTTTTTGTATGAAACTGTGAAATATGGTATTAACATAATTAAATATTATTTACGTTGTTGTCGATTTTTTCACGCTATATTAAAATTTAAAACATTATTCTTTAATTCTTAATTCATTTTCATAATTATGAATACGCATTTTAAAGATTTTTAAAAAAATTTAATCTCTTTTTTTTAATGAAAACCCGTAACAATTGCAGCCAGATACGAGTAATTAGTCACATCACTATGAATTAACATAATTACAAATACAATTTTAATATAAACATTATGCAGTTAATTTTATAGTAAAGATAAATTTTACAATCCACATTTAATTGCTCACCAGTAAAAGTGTAATGTGACGAGATCAACTCTCATAATTTCATAATGTTTCAGTTGCGTACTAAAGTAGCAATAAGCAATTTCACACTTACCAAGTTTCGAAAGCTTCGCCACGACACCGTGGTCAGAGATCACAGCTAAGTTCTCGTGGTCGCGAGCAATGGTTGCTATTGCAGCGCATACCGCTGATAAGACATTGTGGTCATCCGAATCTAACAAATCTACTGTTAGTTCTAATGCTCCGACAAAAGATCTGACCATTTCGCCAGAGTCTGTAGCGTTTTGAACACACGGACTCAATGCTAGTGCTGCGTTCGTTTGCACTTTCTTGGAGTCGTTTTTGAGAAGTGACCAGATAAGTCTCACTCCGTCTAAGTCGTCTATTTCAGACATACAACCATGTTCTTTTGCACATTCCATTAAGACTAGAGGTACATTTTCGAGCAGTGGTTTGTGTGTATTGTTTAGATGATGTACTGAAAATAAATGTTTTATTTTTATTTATCATTATGTTATTACACAAAATATTTATTAAGCAAAGAGAAAAAAGAGAGAAAAGAGAGACAAAAAGAGAGAATAACGTAATGAGGTTCTTGAGTTCCCATAACTATAAAACTATGTACAATTATGTTTATCCTAAATTCGCAGAATTATAATTAAAAATAACACCCTCTATTTAATTTCATTATCGTGCAATATTGTCATTTATTTGTATATTGTGATATCAAGCACTTATTAGATAATTGCCAAAAATATAAATCGTTGATATATGCTATTATAAAAGTAGGCTAAAGCTTGTTCAATAAAGTTGGGAGATAAAATTTTTACTAAGATAATAACTCACTTAGCATAGGAATGCCGCCCGAACTGCGAATTTTATCTCGATTGGGTGGATACTTAGCACATTCAGCCAATGCTCCTGCAACGTTAGTTAAAACTCCATCATTTTCATCGTCTAACAACCTCACAAGTATCGGCACTGCACCAAGGTGATCTAATCTCTTCACACTTGCATCACTGTTCGCACATTTCCAAAGAGCTCCAGTTACGGCAGCCATTAACGGCTTGTTAGCTCTGTTTGTAGAATCTTGGGCGGCTTCCACCAGTAACTCGAGACCTCCAGCTTCACGGATCATATCTCTCGTAATTGCATCACTTGCACATTTATACATTGCCAGACTGCAATACGTCTGTTTAGAGAAATATTGTCTTAATGATTGCATTATAAATTATAAGAGCAGTCTTGCAAAAAAAAACATACAATAAATTCTTTGAAGCACTGAATTAATTTGGATTACTAAGATGATGAAAAATGATATGCTGTTATGATATGCTTTAGATATTTTTTGATAAAACTTCAATACCTTTAAGTCCTTGTCCTCATTTGCTAAGTGCTTTATTAAATCATCGACCATCTTTTCGGTCTGTATGGCAAGCTGAAAGGAAGTTTCATTAGCGCACATTTGCAGTAGACCGACTGCTGGCACAGCAACATCCAAGTGAATGGTTTTAAGAATACGAGCTATGAGGGGAATCATGCCGTACTTTCTCATTGCCTCGCGGTTTCTTTGTGAAGATGACATTGACCACAAAGCCTTGGCGCCGGCGCGTGCTATGTCGAGGAATTGCAATTCGTCTTGATTGAGATCTTCCCTTGCCGTAGTGAGGCATCTGTGTGTAATATATTCACTTATATAGTTATAAATTTAAGCATTTAATGCATATAATATAAAATTATTAATACAATATATTATATATATTATGTAATTTTAAAAGCATATTGATATTATATAGACTTTAACCTGTCTTTGATATCCAATAGATCTATCAATTTTGGTAATCCACCAAACTTTCTACAAAATTTTCTGCTTTTACGAATTCTTCCCAAATTAGCGATGGTCTCAGCAGCCAATATTTGTACATCTCTAGCAGGGTCAGATAATAACCCCACTAATAAAGGAATAGCGCCTAAGTCCGTCACCTTCTTCCGTATTTCTATATTGGGTGTTATGTCTCTCAGAACTGCTAGACCTCCTAATATACAACACAAATCTCTCGTTTCTAACAAATTTACTAATAACTCTAATCCTCCAATTTCTTGTATGGCCCTTTGGTTAACTTCCACTGTTAAATCATGATCTTTCAAGCAAGACAAAGCTACCATAGTCGCTGTTTGATTCCCAGCTTTCATATATTTTACTAGCTTTTGTATATGCCAATATTCTGGTGGTATTTCGGAGGACTTTATGAGATCAGCCCAGTTGTCTTCTGATGATGATGTAGATGACGCAGATGAGGCTGAAGTATCAGAACCTTCAGTGACCATCACAATTCGAGGCAGTCCAACTGTATCTTGACCGCCATCTACGCTATACGCTGATATATTATCACCTTCCGCCATGTTTTATATTATATACGTACAATAACACTAAAATATCAAATTCTCTATACAATAAACAACTAATAGTTTTTTTTTATTACAGAAAATATGAGTTAAACAAAGTACACAAATGTCAAATAGGTATTCCCTGTTTCATCAATGTCGTTGCTTGGAAACAAAATTTTTTGACGTTCGGTTTTGCATTGATCGCAAGATTAAAGCTTGTAAGTCCCATGTCAACTTATATCTTATTTAATGTAATATAATATTTTTGCTTTACTATATATTAAATAACATTCAGTTGTCTAATTACTGCATTTTTTTATTCATATATATATAATAAATTTAAATTTTGAATTTTAAATATTTATTTTAATTACTATAAAATCATAGCAATTGTATCGTTCGTTAATATAACAAGGTCACGGTTGCCGTGATAGAGCTTAGCTGACGAGCATCCGCTCTTACCACTCTTTGAACAAAAAATATTTATTTAAAAATATTGCTTTTGTTTCGATAATTCGTCACAAATACTAAAATAGGATAGAATAAACAGGATCTTAGAACCTTGAATTTTTAGTGTAGAAGAGAAAAATATAACAAACTAATCGAGGATTCTATGAGTATACCATATACTGCTAAGACGAAAAGGCCGTTCTGATACTAACTTGACTTCATATAACTTCTGGTACTTAAAAAATAATGGATTGAAAATACGGCAAGAAGTGGCGAATATTTAATAAATAAGTTGAATAAAATATATGTACTTATGTTTTTCTATTCGTAAACACATATGTAATATGCATTTGGCTAAACGATCATATTATACCGTAATAGGAAGAACGAATCGTAAAATTAAACTTGATAATTTTCATACATGTGTATAGGAAATGCGAGTTTTAGCTAAAATAATCTAAATTTTATATATTTCCTTTGTTTGCTTCGTAAAGAATGCCTTGAAATTAAAAATAATATCAAAATTTTGTAAATACATGTAATGTGTAATAAAATGGGTATTCCTACTCACGGAAGAATAAATAATCATAGACGAACATATGTATCTTTAACCCGGATCGTTGTCCTGTCGAGAACGTCGGGCTCCATCATTTAGTAGTTCACAAGTTTTCTGTCTTGGCATCTTAGATCCATGCTTTCAATTGCGGTAAGCTTCTAGTTTTTAGGCACTCTAAGATGAAAAGCCCTGCAATAATTTATACATATGATAAAGCGCGTTATTGAGTTTCGCCACCCGACACGCAATTTCGTATTTAGAATCGGCGAAAAGTGGGAAAAAAGTGGTGTTCCCAGTGATAGAGCGTGAAGCTATAAAGAATTTCGGTCATCGTAAACGGTACTAACCCCCTAGAAACATTTCCACGTAATAAAATATAAAAGATAAGTCTAAAGGAAATGCAACGCATAGATTAGTTAATTAATACGCTATGATAATTGTAGATAATTATTTTACAAATGTTAACAAATAAACATGAAGAATTATTTCAATTTAGTTTTAAATCTTGGCTAGGGAAATTACGGAGGTGAATGCGTACATGAGAACGAAGTAATCAACGAGATTTCGTTCTCACCGGTATTATTTTCTGTTCGCCGTTACCCGATTTCATCTTGCATAGAGTCAAAATATATATACTTATAATAAATCTGTCACCGATTACATGGAAGATATATGTTTTTATAAAAATATGGAAGACGTTCATTAATGTAATTGGTCTCGAAATAGTGTTATATTTGCTTGTCGATGCGTTTGTTTGTATCTACGCGATAATCTCAGAAATGCCTTACATAGAGATTAGTAAATAAAACACTGTAATACAAGCGGGCTAAGATAGTATTTATTTTATTTAAGTATTTTATATTCTCTCCTTGTGTCTCCATCTAAAGTTGAGTTTTTGCATGTTTACTGGCAGGAGTCCCACTTTTATCTAGTTTGCAGTTTAATGTAAATAATTTATATACCTGAGTAGGGACCGAACCTGCAATATTTAGGTTTACAATCAAACGCTGCGCCACAATAGTCTCTCGGAAACTATTAACAACAGAACTCAATTGTTTTTACTATGTTTTAAAGTGTTATTCCACATTTAGGACAGAAAATATTAAACTTAAATTTAAAAAGCGTATAAAAATTTTGAACGAAGCAGGATTTGAACCCGCGCCTCTGGATTACCGTTCCAGCGCTCTGACCAACTAAGCCATTCGTTCTCACCGAGCTCCGTCGAAATTCTTATACACTTGTTACAACTTATTTATGTTGTTAGCATCTGTCCTAATTTTCTGTCCTAAATGTGGAATAACACTTTAAAACATAGCAAAAATATTAAAATAAATAGTATTCTCTCTTGCCAAACGATAATTCTTACGAGTTGTCTTTGGGTAGCGGAAATTTGTAAAAATCTCCCTACAGAGATGCTAACAACATAAATAAGTTATTACAAGCGTATAAGAATTTCGACGGAGCTCGGTAAGAACGAATGGCTTAGTTGGTCAGAGCGCTGGAACGGTATTCCAGAGGCGCGGGTTCAAATCCTGCTTCGTTCAAAATTTTTATACGCTTTTTAAATTTAAGTTTATAACTTAATTGTTCTTCAAATATTTTAACCAACTTGAAATATTTTTACACAACATTTTTGTAATATAATTTCAATACAAAGGGATTTATTAAACGGAAAATTATAATTTCCGTAAAGATTAAATGTTATTTCTGTCAATAAATAGCATAAAAACGATTTATCAAGTTGTTATAATTACTCTGAAAAATCATATCTATAATTAATCTTCAACATCCTGCTATAAAAAACCATTTATCTTATTTGTAGCACTAAGTAAAGTATTTTTATACCTAAGGACAAAATACATCACAAAAAAAAAAATATAATAAATATAATTTACACTGCACTTCTGTTTTCAATTAAACTTTACTTACTTAACTTCACGATGTAACCCGCACATACAGGGTAGGCAGAGGAAACTTGGAACCTAGTGTTAAGACTCCGTTCCACTCTTGTTCCCCACTTTCCGCCAGATTATAGGCATTGCGTGTTGAACGGCGGAACTCAACGCCGCACTTTGCCTTATAACCGGAGCGAAGACATGGAAACATTAAATATTTAATTTGAAAATATTAAATATTACATTTCCTCACCCATCGCATCAAACCCACAACCTGTCGTTTACAGTAACACGCTTATACCGCCACGCCACGACAGGCCTCAATTAAACTTTAATAAATCAATTTATTTCTATAAATACTAAAAAGGTGCTCCATAATTATAACTTGTTTACCTTTTAATTAAAGGCAACAATATTCTTTTTTGTGATTTCTTTTATTAGACCCTTATTTATTTAATCATGGTTGAAAATTAAATATATTTTTAATTTACGTATTGTATGTATATTTCATCTACCACATTGAAATTATACAGACGCTTTTGCTTGCTATCGTTTTTGTTAGTAATTAATTCGACCTCCATGTTTGCGATTCCGCCATTTTTACTAAGTTATTCAATTTGTCTTTGGTATATGTTACCAAAATAAAAAAATGTATCCTTTAATTTAAATTACAAAAAAACTGAAAAAAAAGAAGCATCTTATTTACGTTCATGACTTTTTTTTTACAAACAAGACTTTTAGAAGCACATTTTTTAATAAATAAATATATTTTTAATGTTATTAAGTACAAGATGTACCTACCACAAGAATAACTATATAATTTAAGGATAATTTGATCTTTTTGTTCACCAATTTTGTGTAAAACTTGTGAAGTACCTACCTCTAATTAGGTATCCTTGATACTCGACCGTGCGGTGTAATGACCTATTTTAATTTTGAGTTTTTGTTACAGTTTCGGAGGAGTGTGAGAGACGTGTTGAAGCCAGAACACAATGATCACTTTTTGCTGAGATGGTTAAGAGGTATTATAATATTATATTCAATTTTTGATTAATAAAAAGAAGCCTAGTGGTAAGGCACTTGGATCCTTACGTACTGTTCTATTTTCAAGAAATTACATGTTATTTGCCGGAACTCAACGCCGTGTTTATTACCATGCAAGCTTTGTACTTGTTAGTGCGAGGAAATGCAAATTTAGTTCGTTGAGTGAAAATTGAACCTTGAACCAAAGCATAAACAGTATAACACTGTGCTATAAAGACTTTGCGTATGTATTTATTTAAATAATATAATATAGTTGTAAAGTAATGGACTATATACTCTATAATTGTGATTTTAGATCTTCTTATATAGAGAACTATAAATTTGAAAGTATGTAATTTAGTTTTTAAAAAGTAGTAATTGAAAATAAAAACAAACTGTCGTTATGTAATTTGCTAATTGAATATTGATATCATAGCTTCAATTTTTCGTGAACTTGTTTCCTATTATACTGACCTTGTATACGTGAGACTTGCAAGTATATAAATATGTGTATGTTCCGGTCTGTTAATTACAAGGTTCGATGTTGGATCGAGAAAGTCGGAACTAAAGGCGAAAATAGCGATGTTTTTTTGCTCACTCAAGAATTTTATTAAAAGTGGTTTAATTTTTTACAAACAATCGAAATATTAGTTTGAAATATCTACATTTGTACAGCATATCTACATTTATGTAGGGTTGTAGTAGGGTGTGGTTCGAAACTTACATGTTTTTTTTTATATCTTTGTTTACTTTAAAAATGATATAATAGTAAAAATATATTATAAGTGTATTTTCTTTGAAAATCTTTTATGTGAAAACAAGATGTAATATATATTAATATAACTATTATAAACATTATTTTCACTCTACATAACAGAAAAAATATATATGCAATAAGTAGAATAGGCTATTCTAAAAACACTAAAAGCTTATTTATACTTTAGGGCATGATCTTATATAGCTCAGTGAAGAGAAGTTTGTCGGTTTTGTAAACATTAATAAATATATACCTACTTATGACGCAATATTTCCTATTTAAATATATATTTTGTTAAATATCTCTTAACATAATATATGCTGGTCGTTATTATGTAGATGGACGTTATGTACAATTAAATGTTATGTAGATATAGAAGACTATTTACATTGGTATATTGAGACGGCGCCGCCGTCTGGGCACAGTTGGGGTGTCAATAACGTTTGTTACTTCTTCTCTTACATAGATTATACGATAGCTTAAATAAATGTCTACTTAGGAATGATAATATCTATATATGAATTGCGTGTTGAGTGACGGAGCTCAACGTCGCTCTTTATCTTGTTTCTAGAACAAAGAAATGAGAACTTTCAATATTTAATTTTAAAATATTACATTTCATCAAGTGAGTATCGAACTCACAAATTGTCGCTTACAGTCACATGTTGTGCCTCTGCGCCACAACATGAGCCTACGCAAAGCTTGCTTTTGTGATTCCATCGTTTATTAAAATTATTTATTAAACAAACAAATTTATATAATATAAAAAAAAGACATAACCACGGGACGTATAAAGTTGAAATTTAGCTTATACACACGTTATATATGTACATACTTAAGTTAGGTTATGTCCCAGGTGTCCCAAACGAGTAGATACTTACTTTTTGTATCGTAAACTGGACGTGAAAAAATGAAAAGTTACGGACTACGATTAGTTTATTATAAGAGAAAGTTAAGAAAAAAACTGTTATTTGAAACTTTATCCATTGGTAATAAACTAATAGCTAGATTTATTTGGTTCAAGGAACGGTAAACGTTCTTTTGCTTTTAAATAATACCTACCCAAAAACCATTTTAAATATCTTAACAATCATTTTTCATAAAATACGGATCATTCATTTATGATTACCGGTTAGGCGAGTTAGACAGATAAATATGTATAGCAATTTTACTGAATTATAAAAAATGTTATATTCTAATTTAGTTATAGTTTTAAAAGTCATTTTGAATATCAGTAGGTTAGAAAGAATCCAGGTCTAAAGAGAATCGTTTTAAATCAAAGAGATATACAACTAGTAGTCATTGACATACAAAATTTCGCTGCATAATATATCAATTCAAATTCAAGTTTTACTTTTATATATCTATATGTTTTTCTCGATCTTGGTATAAAATTTTCTTGATGCATGTGTTAATCCGTTCAAAAACCATTAATATAACACTGACTGACTGTTTATAGTTTATACACTCAAATTTATTATTTATAAACACATATTCTTGGCACAAGCCTTTCGTAGTACAGTGGCTGAAGCGTGCGACTGTTAATGCGACAGGTTGTGGGTTCAAACCCGAGCAAATTAAAATTTTAATTTTATAATATATTTTTTTTGCTCTGGTAACAAGGCAAAGCAGCGTTGAGTTCCGCGAACTCAACATGCTATGTCTCAAATTCGGCGGAAGTTAGAGAACGAAACGGAGTGTCTTAACACTAGTTTCTTCTGCCTACCCTGCCATATATGTGGATGTGGGAATATAGCGTAAAGTTAAAAAAAGTTGTTAAACAGATTGTTGTAATATTATAAACTAGAGAAAAAGGGAAAACCTGTAGTATATTTTCCATAGTTAAAAGTTTTAGCAAATAAAATATAATTATTTTGTTATGCGGGAGACACTTGAAGATAAAATCTATACTTGTGCATTTAATGATCTTATACTGGATAACGGTATATATACATATGTATATTCAAATACATGTTAAGTACTAATTAAAAATAATGAGTTTTTATCAAGTTATGATTCATTTTTAAGATTATTTATATAATACATACTCGTATATAGACATAAATGTTTCTTAAGTAATGATCTGACTGAAACATTAAACGATAATGAATAGAAAATTGCTCCTTTTTTATTAACGTTACTATTAAAAAAACAACATGTAAATTGCTGAAAGAAACATATATAAGAATATGTTTTCAATTATTTTTAGTGATGGGCATTTCAGATTTACACATCACACACAAATTATTCTACATCTATAGGTATATGTAATCTTTTATTTACACGTGATCCAAACTTGCTGCCCCACATCCCCCACACGTAATTTCACGTCCGTGCTGGAGATTACAGACAGTTAAATAAATATTCATGTTTATTATTTATTTATATCCTCGGTTCAAATGCTAATGTCATATTTGTAAATTAAATCTATCGGAGCCTGTCCAACCGCTGATAACGATTGTTGATACTAATTACCAATCTAGGAAATATTTTCTTAAAATGTTTTGTTTTTGTTGGCTTGCCAACACGCATTTTTATTTCGTTTTTGTAATTTCGTACCTCAAGGCAAAAAAAATGTTTCTTTAGTTTGTCTGTCTGTCCGTCTGTCAAGATCATACATAAGAACGAGTAGAAATAGCTGAAATTCACATTAATTATCCTGGTTTAACAAACCCATATTAAAGTTGTAAGTTAACACAATCAAAAGATTATATATTTACCAACTTTAGCAAATTGAAAGTTATAGTGCAAATAAAGGAAATAATCTGATCTAATTTGTAATTTATGCAGAAAAAAATATTAGATGAACGTTGTCTTGCGGACACCTAACAAAGTGTCCGTGTTTTTCATTTTCTTTTTGTAAATATAGGGCTATATAAGACATAGGGACCGCTATGTTACATACAACCAGTAGTTTATTATGCTTTAAATATTATAAATACAATCAGTCGTGGCGCAGTAGTACAGACTCCGGTCGTAAATGTGACATTTGTGAGTTTAATTCAAACTCAAGGAAATTAATTATTTTCATTTTGAACCAAGAAGAGGTGCTGCGGCGTTGAGTTCCGTAGAAAAGCGTTCGCGGAAAACGTAAATCTGTAGTATTTCATTAAAAATAATAATATTTAATGCTAAATACATTGCAAATTACAATTACTATTATTAATATATTGTATTATTGAAAAACTTTAAAGTATTTTGTGTTGCAGCCAGACAATGGAACCCAGAGGCCGCGGAAAAAATGCTCAGAGATGTAAGTAATACGATTTTCGTCACAAAAAAATGATTGTATATATAACTACACACACTAATGATTGTAATAAAATGATTGTACATAGGTACATATTTTAATTGATGGTATAATATATAAATTAAAACGCATTTAAATTGATGTTATAAATGGAAGCAGTTAGGTATGTAGTATTCATTTTGGTTTACAACAAGAACGAACTGTGAACTGCGTCACCGACATCACAATTTATAAAAAAATTGAAAATATATTTTTTTTTAGCTTCACGCTGTATCCCGCACCGGGAACCTAGTGTTAAGACACTCCGTTCCCCACTTTACGCCGAATTTGAGACATTGCGTGTTGAGTGGCGGAACTCAACGAGGCACTTTGCCTTTTTACCAGAGCGAAGAAATGAAATATTTAATATTTAAATCGAAATATTAAATATTTCACTTCCTCGACTGGGGATCGAACCCAGAACCTGTCGGTTACAGTCACGCGCTTGTGCCGCTGCGCCACGACAGGCCTACCGCCAAAATAAACGGATTAAATTAAATAAGTTATTGATAACTGAACATCAATACATATTTTATATGAAATAAATAAGAGGTGCCACGAATATTCGGTTACTTTTTTAATATTCGGTATTCGGTCAAATAGCATGCAGTATTATTCAAAAAGATATATTATTTCAATTATAAATGGTTAATTTTCATACATTTATTAAACCATTAATACTTAAAATCTATCAAAGGTAAGTTATGATAAATGAAAACAATTTTTTCAGCATTTAGTGATAGAAAACGGTGGTGATTTTTTTCATAAATAATACCGGCTTCTGTTAATAGCCTCTCACTTCTACCAGAAGACTATAGATGTATCTTAGCAAATTTTGTCAGTATTGAATAAAATTCTGCGTTTACTGACCACCATTTCTAAGGGTCTGTCGTCCTATGTAGGCTAACAGTTTTCAAATTAATATCAATCGCGTTTCGGCCAAGTATATAGCCGAATATTCGGTCTTCATCTAAATCTCTATACGTGGCATCTCAGAAATCAATACACACGCTGACACTGCTAGGAATTTTATAGGTCTATATTGCTTTAATGTTTCTTATTTACTCCTAGAAAAAACGCAATATGAGAAATACTTCATTGTATGTACCATTGTTATTGCAATTACATTGTCGATTTTGTTGCATAGTATTGGTACAGTAATTATAAGCCAAGATTTTATGGTTACATAAAGCCAAGGGTTACGTGCATAAAATATATATTTCATAGCAATTCAATTCAATTAGAATATACCTAATGGTGTTTTCCTTGAAGTCATGTTTTGTAAATTGTAACTACGTGGAAGTCGAACAGCGTTATGGTTGTAGGTTCGATCCACGCTTGATGCAGGGAATATTTTTTGCTCTCGGATATGATTGGCTCCTGCGTTGTCACCTACCCCTCGGGATATGCGTTATTTGTTACGCCGATGACACTCTTGTCATTACCCGGGGAGCCAATTACAATGAGGCGGCACGTTTAGCCGAAATCTACATCCAAAGCGTTGTCACTCGCATTGAAGCGCTAGGCCTAAGGGTATCCGCTCCCAAAACGGAGGCTCTCTTGTTCCACGGCCCGCGCAAGGGGGCACCCCGTGGGGCCACTCTTAGCATTCAAGGGCAAGAGGTGGAAGTACGGGCTCAGATGAAATATCTGGGCCTGACTCTGGATAGTCGTTTGTCTTTTGCGTCGCACTTCGCTCAACTTGTACCGAAGCTTGTGAACACCGCCGGGGCCCTCGGTAGGCTACTCCCGAATATCGGTGGGCCGGGTTCTCCATGCCGACGGCTGTATGTAGGCGTGTTGAGATTCATGGCACTGTATGGTGCTCCTGTATGGGCAGATTCTCTCAGCGCTCGTAATAGGACCCAACTGCGAAAAGCACAGCGGGTCATAGCGGTGAGAGCTATTCGGGGCTACCGTACGGTGTCTTGGACGGCGGCTACTCTCCTGGCAGGTGATCCGCCTTGGGAGTTACAGGCGGAAGTACTTGCTAAAGTTCACGCATTCCGTTCAAGTGAGCGGTCGCGAGGTGAACGTTCGTTGACGGGAGATATCGTGCGGATCAGGAGGAGAGCAGACGAAGCCCTAATCCGACGATCGAAGTTGGACCTGGAGTCACCGGTGGCAGGTCTTCCTACGGTGGAAGCGGTTCGCCCTCACCTAGAACGCTGGCTGAACAGGGACTTTGGGATTCTGACGTTGAGACTGGTGCAGGTACTGACGGGGCATGGATGCTTTGGCAAATACCTGCACCAAATTGCACGTCGCGAGTTGTCGCCAGCGTGCCATGAGTGCGATGCCCCCTCTGACACAGCTCATCATACTCTGGCTGAGTGCCCTGCTTGGGCTTAAAAACGACAAGCCTTGATGACTATAGTAGGAAGAGCCCTCTCGCTATCCAGTGTGGTGGGGGCCATGCTGGAAAGTGAAAGGTGCTGGTCTGCCATGGTCTCTTTCTCCGAATCTGTCATCTCATTGAAAGAGGCCGCGGAGCGGGTTCGAGAGTCCCAAGAAAATGCCAACCCACTCCGTCGTCGAAGAACAGGGGGTAGGAGAAGGCAGTACACGCATCTCCAACTACCTCTACCCTAGAGGCCCTGCTGCACTCAGTTATTGAAGTTGAGAGGGATAGGGGACGGAGCCATCCTTAGATGACTGCTTACGATGGTGGCTCGCAATAAGTGGGCCTTTCACCGAGGTGTCGTAGTGGCATGCGCGAGCGATCCTGCGGCGTCTCGACTCAGGTGGTGATGTTTCCGCTGGGTTTTAGTGGGTAGTATCGGAATTCATCTCGATGAGTCCCACAGTACCATCCGTCCGTATTTCTGCGCACGGATGGTCTGCGCAAAAGCATTTCCCAGCGTCACAAAAAAAAAATAAAAAAAAAAAAAAAAAAAAAAAAAAAAAAAAAAAAAAAAAAAAAAAAAAAAAGGGAATATTTTTTGCTCGCTTTAGCACGAAACAGTGCGGCGTTTAATTCCGCAACTTAATATACAATCTCGAATCCTTATTTTTATTCTATTTATTGTTACTGTACTATGTAATATGTAAATTAACAAAAAAGAAATAAAGTTGCAGACATAAATGTCGTTTATACAAATGAGTATAATAAATGTCTTCTTTTGGCAATGAGAAACGAAAAACTAGTTGCGACTGCATATTGAACTTTAAAGTCAGCGTGAACTTTACGTTATTGAAAATATGTCACGAATAAAAAATGTATGTTGTTGCACTTAAAGAGTTGCAAATTTATATAGTGTTAGATCGGAGACTAAAGAGCTTTAAATGGATCATGCTTGCGTATGCTTTAATTCTTATTTATTTCTCGATATTTTATTGTCATTTCATTTCTATTGTACATAGTGATATGTGAGAGGCCTGTAGTAAAGTGGGATGGAGTGTGTTCACACTAGGTTCCCTTTTCCTCCCTGCAATGTATGATATATGAATTTCCTCAATAAATGGCTTATGATATCCTAACAATAGCAAAGACTTTAAATTTAACCAGGACCATTTTCTGAAATTAGCGCATTTCACCAAACGAAAACGACTGGGCTCTTCAGCTTATAAATATGTATTGGTTTAAAATATTGCATTTTTTTCGAAATCGTTTTTTTTTTTTAATCCGTTTTGCTAGTAGGTATTTCCTGTGTTCGGGGTTTGCGTGATTACTAAAGTGATCTAATTCGCTTTTTTTAATTGAATTATATATTTATGAAAGTGAATTATTAGATATTGCCATCGCGCTCAGTGAACTATGACTGTAAGCGATAAGTATAGGTTCCACCCCCACTCAGGGCAATGGGTTCATTTTATTTTATATTACTTCGTAACATCGTAACATTCGTAACATCAATATTTTCACAAAAAAACCAAAAATATTTTTTGCTTTTTTCTTATCTTGACCAATTGCGTATTCGCACTATTCAATTTAGGGCAGTTAAGAATATCTACTTGATAACGAACACTAAATTCTATACTATCAGATTAGCTGAAAGACTTGGTAGAGCCGGAACCGGAATTACATGGCATGTACTTGTACTTGGATTGAGTGTATGGGAGACACTATGAATTTCTTTAAAATTAAAGGAGACTTTTTTTTTGTTTTATAATCCTCTCAAACAAATTTGCGGACTATACTTCGTTCACAGCTGTATTAATTACAGTAGAAACTCGATTAACCGGACTAATTCATGTCGGTAGACATTCGGATAATCGAAAATCCGGATAATCGAATGTACTAAGAAAAGTGGGTTTTTTTGCATACATAATTATTATATTGTACATACGATGTTATTTATGACAAACAATAAATACATATCAACGTAAATCAATGTATCAATTTATTAAGGAATTATTACGAGATACATTTTCTTAGATTTCATACATACATATTAAAATACTGCAGTCTTAATCATAAAATAAAATATTTAGTATATCTTGTTTGCAATATGTATTTGGTAATTTAATTTGATTTAAAATATTTGATAATTTTCATATGACGTAGGCCATTTTTCTCTTTATTGCTGTTAAATCATAATTTACGGGATAATGCCAGTTTCGACACATTCATGCTTGCATAAATTCGACTTGTAGGTAATTTTAATATAATTAGTCGTTAGTCCAGATAATCGCGAATCCTTATAATTGAGAGCCGGATAATCGAGTTTCTACTGTTTATATAAAATATCAATTGGATTTGAATACTAGAACCATCTTTGCAGTTAAATCGTTCTATGAAAGTTATTAATTTACATGACATATAATTCTTTTATACAGTCTATGAAATGGCGCGAGAAATGGGGGGTGGACACGACATTAGCAGCATGGGAGGCACCAGAAGTTCTCGAGAGTCACTTCCCGAGCGGTAGTACTGGATTCGATAAAGAAGGATCGCCAGGTAAGGTACTTAAATTAAATAGAAAGTTAGTGAAGTGTAAGAAACTGTTTGAATTTTAAATGCATCTTGATGTTCGTGTATAAAAGCAACTTTAAATTTCAGTTTTTTTTTAAATAATTAAAAAATATTAGGAAATTACAGATGTTTATTTAAAATATACATATATATGAAGTAAAATAATTATCTTATATACTTTCCCAATGACTCACTCAGCTTCACGCTGTATCCCGCACAGTATGGCAGGGTAGGGAGAGGGAACACGGGAACCTAGTGTTAAGACACTCCATTTCACTTCGGTTTCCCACTTTCCGCCGAATTTGAGGCATTGAGTGTTGAGTGGCGAAACTCAACACTGCATTTTGCATTATACCAGAGCGAAGAAATGAAAACTTTAAATATTCAAATTGAAAAAATTAAATATTTCATTTCTTCGAGTGGGGATCGAACCCACAACCTGTCGGTTACAGTCATACGCTTGTGCCACTGCGACAGGCCTCGACGACCTCGACGACCTAATATACTTTATTATAATTTTCATAAAGTTAGCCGAAGCCTTAATACTTGAATACTAAATCTTGCCCACAAAGAATGTTATTTACATTAATATATAAATTTCCTATTACAGCCATAATAGTACCATTCGTCGGTCTCGATATATGGGGCCTGTTACACTCAGTCACAAGAACTGACCTCATAAGGATGGTAATACGCCATCTAGAAAACTACCTCACATCTGCGAGAAAACAGGCTCAGACTCACGGACCTAATGCTTTAAAGGTATAGTACGGTTGACGAGATGTGGCCCTTAAGTTAGTATAGCTAGCTAGATTGTAGCGCCGATTTGATGTCAGGTTTAATTTTATTTTTTGATTATTTCCTTCTCTAGTGGACAAAATTAATAATTAATTAGAAAATTAATAAAGTATATTTTTTTCATTATTTAAATACAGATAATCTAATATATTACAGGTAACGGTAATATTCGATTTAGAAGGATTCAACATGCGACAATACGCTTGGAAACCCGCCGCTGAAATGGTTTTCACTCTCTTACAAATATACGAAGCTAATTATCCTGAAATATTAAAAATGTGCTTCATTGTGAATGGTAATTATTATTATTTTCACTTTCACGCTGTATCCCGCATATGCCTGGCATATGCGGGATACAGCGTGTAAGCAAAGGGGACCTAGTGTTAAGACACTCATTTTGTTTTCCCACTTCCCGCCGAATTTAGGGTATTGCGTGTTAAGTGGTGGAGCTCAACGCTATGCCTTAATTATTTAATTTTCTCGAGTCGGAATTGAACCCACAACCTTTCGACGTTTACAGTGACATACATGCGGTACGAATGGCCTCATTTATTATTTTATGTCTACATTTACATAGTGTTACTTTACTTTGTGCTGAACATTAATTTACATTGTAAGGTGTTAATTTTAGCTTGAATTATGTTTTATGGTTCCACCATAATAAATATTATGTTCCAACATTTATTATTTTTCTAAAAAGTAGTGGGTCATTATTTGAAAATGAGCCATTATTATTATAGCTCAGGAACAAGACCATTTCCATTACGACAATAGCATTCCCTACGCGGCGTTGAGTTCCGGCACTCGACACGCAATCTTCAAAATTAGGTGGCAAATGGAGAACAGTGTCGTTATGATTTATTCTTGGGTTCCCTCTGCCTACCCCGCTATATGTGAGATATAGCGTTTATATAAATAGATTATTTTTTTGATAAAATAATCATATATATGTATATATATATATATATATATATATATATATATATATATATATATATATATATATATATATATATATATATATATATATATATATATATATATATATATATATATATATATATGTGTGTGTGTGTGTGAGTATGTGTACAGTATAAATATAATTAATACAATACCATTCTTCATTCTTATTTCCAGCGCCAAAAGTATTTTCGCTAGCTTTCTCAGTAATAAAGAAATTCATGCACGAGTACACTATATCTAAAATACGTATATATGGTAGCGATGTTAAGAAATGGCAAGCGCAAGTATTGGCCGCTATTGATAAGGAACAGTTGCCATTGCACTACGGCGGCACTATGGTCGATGAGAATGGGGATCCCAGATGCAGTTCGCTTGTAAGTTATTCTTTTTTTAATTTAAATTTGATGTTTTTGTACAAATTTTCAGGCGCGGCGTTAGGTTACGTTAACAGGTAACAAGGTTATACAATTGTGGAGAGTAGAAAAAATGGAATATTACCACAGGGTTCCCGCTGACACTGCTATATGCAGGATACAGCGCGAAGCTAATAAATTACCCCGCAAAAGTCAATTGAAAATTAAGAATCAATTGAAAGAAGACTTGCTTACAAAAATATGTATTCATAGGTAACCAATAATACTATTTCAAGACCACCATGGTACAGTGACACAGTGTTTGACTGTGGTGATAGGTTCCGTTCCCATTAGAGGGTATGAAGAATTTCTCTTTTTTTTTTCTCAACACGTAATGTTTCAAAAATCGGACGGTAAATAGAAGCGGGGTCACTTAATATTAGATTTAAGGATTATTTATATTTATTCTCTTGATAGTGGGTTTCAGGACATATTATTTATGTTTATTATCAATTTAATATATGTCGGTTATACAATACATTCGACAGAGTCCTGTTGCAGGGACACAAGCGTGGTGCGACCGTAAATGCGATAGAATGTGGATTCGATTTCCGCTTGAGGAAATGGAATATGAGGCATTTCACGTAAGTAGGCAGTGAAAAAAATATCAGGTTCTGGATTTTGATAATAATTCGGTCAATCTTACACGTATATTACCCGAATGAACTGCCATAATTATTTTTTATTTTTTTAAACTAGTACCAGTTTATATGATTTCAAAGAAATGGAAAAAGGTTAGAAAAAGATTTTTAAAAAATAATTAATGCAGTTAATTAAATGGATTTGAAAAGAAGTAAATTGTGATTATTTAAGAATATTAATGTAATTTTCTTATAAATATGTTAAAACTAAAAAAAAATAGAATATTCATGTATTTAACCGGAAGTTAATAAAACAAACCTGTTTTTGTCTAACTTCGCATATTTTTATATTTTTTATTTTTACGTTTAAATATAGCTTATAATATAGAAATAATATATAAAAATAATTAGAATGGTAACTTGATTCGATTGGATGTTACATGAACTTAAGTACGAAGGTGCCGCATGAAGCACCGGCTTTTTACTGCGGCTTCTAATGTAGATAGAGTTTTTATTTTTAATAATAAAATATTATTAAATATAATTTGTAATTATTATTTTTTTAATGCTTCATGCGGCACCTTCGTACTTAAGTTCATGTAACATCGAATCGAATCAAGTTACCATTCTAATTATTTTTATATATTATTTCTATATTATAAGCTATATTTAAGCGTAAAAATATAAAAATATGCGAAGTTAGAAAAAAAACAGGTTTCTTTTATTAAATTCCGGTTAAATACATGTGAATATATATATTTTTTTTTTATTTTAACATATTTATAAGAAAATTACATTAATATTATTAAATAATCACAATTTACTTCTTTTCAAATCCATTTAATTAACTGCATAAATAATTTTTTAAAAATATTTTTCTAACCTTTTTCTATTTCCTTGAAATCATATAAACTGGTACTAGTTTAAAAAAATAAAAAATAATTATGGCAGTTTATTCAGGCCATATACATGTAAGATTGACCGAATTATTATCAAAATCCAGAACCTGACATTTTTTTCACTCCCCGCTTGACGTGAAATGCCCCATATATCATACATTTCCCCGTTCTGGTAACGAGACAAAAGCGCGGCGTTGAGTTTCGCTACACAACGCAAGGCAACCTCAAGAATTCTGCGGAAAGGTGGGAACGGAGTGTTTTAACATTAGGTTCTAAAATTCTTTCTGTTTATCGTGATAATAATCGTATATTAAGGAAAATAATTCTGTTATTTCAGATAAAACCCGGCGGTAAAGTGCCCAAGAAATACTATGCAAGAAACGTTTTAGCCGACACCGAAAAAGAATATACGCGCGTTACTGTTAAAACTGGGGAAAAACACGTCGTAGACTTACTTTGTGCTGATGATGAGAGTGTTCTTAAGTGAGTATATCGATACTTAGAGAAAAGAAAAGTATTATTTAAAAACGGTATAAATATTCGAGCGTGATAGTTTTTTTAGTGAAGTAAATTGGATATAACAATAAATTTATGAATAATAAAAAGTATATAATATTGAAAAATACTGTATTGAAAATGGGGGAAAGTAATAGTGTCCTAACACTAGGTTCCCAAGTTCCCTCTGACTACCCAGCGGGAAACAGCGTGAAGCTGAAAATGTTTCCAATAATATACGTAGATGATCCCTTTTGTTTGACACTTAAATTAATTGTTTTTTTTTGTAGAAAATTATGTATATTTAATTATTTTTTTAATTTTTAAAATTATATTCAAAAATTACAAAACAAAACTAGATACATATTGAGAAAATGAAAATTTGATTTCGCATCTCTTGGAAACCGTCCAAACGCTCAACAAGCGTATTAAAATGTTGTCGTAGTTATCTTTTTTTTTAATTAAACATATTCATTGGCTCAGTAGTAAGGATTCTGGATGCTGGTTCAAATATCGAATTAAATTTTGATATATTTTTTAGAAAACTTAACTAAGCTTCACGCTATATCCCCAGAGCGAACGGAGCGCCAAACGCTTTGGTCTATTTTCTAGAAAAGTATTTAATTGATATAATTTAAATACATAAATATAATTATTACCTAACTACTTTCCAGGTGGGAGTTCGGTGTAGACAGCCACGATATAAAATTCTCAATAAAGAAACGTGACCAAGATGGCAACGAGACCGTAGTTCACGAACCGCGGAAAGTTCCAGAAGGTCCCGTCGACGTCGGCGTGTTGCCCGTCACCGGACCCGCCACGTGTGAGGCCATTGTCCAGTAGCGACCCGCTTGATATGCACTACTTTCATATATTTTTAACTTTAAATCAATAAATACATATATTAAATGCTTAATGATAAGTGAAAATACCATAGTGGAAACAGCATTTAAATCGGTTAATCTATTTCTAAGATTAGCGTACACAAATAAACAGACAAAGATTTTTTTTTTATTATATATATGTATGTAGATGTTATTTGTACTTATAGATTTCACTTACTGACATTTTTTTTTAAAGGTTAAAATATAGAACATTTTATATGATCACCTTATTGTCCGTCTATCAGTTGTTAATTTATTTTTATTTTTTTTGGTTGCGGAACCCAACGCCAAATTCCAATTCTCAGATGGCCTTTAAATATTAAACTGAGTAAAGATTACAACCATTGTATGCTCAATCAAATAAGTGCTAACGTTCACGCTGTATCCCGCATATGATATTTACAGGTTTTACTACATGCAAAGGGAACCTGAGCACCTCCTTCCTACTTTTGGTCTCGAGACAAGGTTGCGGTGTTGAGTTGCGCCACTCAATATGCAAAATAAATCGACAAAATTGTATAACATAAAAAAATATCTCAACCTCTTGTTCTCTTTCTCTAAATGTAAGACAAATAAATAAAATAAACTTATTTTATGTTCCAGATTCTGTAATATTCGACAATAAAAATTCATTCTTGAGAAGCAAGAAGATTTATTACGACATCGTGATGACCATACCTGAGCGGGACCTCAATATCAACGATAGTCCTGAAGATGACTGATTTAATAAAACAATAATATCTGACAAAACAGCACAAATTATTATTCATATATTAAATATATTAAATATATATATATATATATATATATATATATATATATATATATATATATATATATATACATATATATATATATATATATATATATATATATATATATACATATATATATATATATATATATATATATATATATATATATATATATATATATATATATATATATATATATATAAATATATATATATATATATATATATATATATATATATATATATATATATATATATATATATATATATATATATATATATATATATATATATATATATTATCGTTACACATAGCACAATTTTCATATATATTTAGAGTATATAATATGGTGTTTTTATATAACTAAAAAATTTTATCTTTAAAATATACATTTCAAAAATTAACATATTGCTTGATATATTGTGTGTTCACTTATATATAAATACGAACGCAAATACAAATTAGCTAGTGGTTATCCAATATTTAAACCAACTACAAAATTATAATCATTTTTTTTAAATATTATAAAAATATTGACTAAAAATAAATAAAAATATATATGTACTTGAAAAAAAAAACAGATTACAGATTATTTTATATTAATTAATCATTTAAAATTTCACTTTGAGTGGGAAAACTATTTTTAACGAAAGCTAAATAGAACATTTCAAATAGAAAAAATACAATTAACATGAAGTCCTAAAAAATAACATATTATTTGTATAAAATATTCAATATAATTATAGATGTAAAAATATTTTTTGTCTTCCATAAAGCATTCATATACTTTTTTTTTATAAATAGGTTTTTAATAATTTTAGTTAGAAGGTGAAGCAAACTCTGTGATATATTGTGGTGTGGTTTTATTGATCGTATTGTATTTTTGAATTTGCATTGTATTTTTAATAATATGCAATTTATTTAATTTTAATCATATTAGTATTTTGTACATGTTTTATTTCTTTTTACTTCCATAATTAAGTAAACTTTTTTCAAACTGATTCATGTATAGCTTTTTTTTTTTATTTAATGGTAAGGGTCTTCCGCTATTAGTTTTAAGAATTAACATGAACAATCAATTTAGTACAATTAAAATAGTTATGTTGTATAGTTGATTCTACAGATAAATATAAAATAATTATTGTTGACATAAAGTGATGAAATGCAATTTACTTAGATAAAGATGCAATGATATTTTTGTTGTCATTTTGAAATTATCTTCAAACACATTTTTCCCGCTAAAAGGCACAAGTGTCACTATCAAAAATAAAAATTATAACTAGGGCAGAATTTAAAAAAAAAAGAGAAACATTTTAAATACAGTCTTAACAGAAAGTACATAGCTAGTGTCTAGTTTCTTTTCTAATAAGGTTAAATTTTAAATGACAAAGTTCAACAAAAGTTAGCTGCCTTATTATATTTGGTATATGAAATATTCTTATATAATATATAATGGAAATAAAAGTTTTGTATAGAGATTATAGATATACTATTACCAATTACCTAGATGTTAATGTATACCTACAATATAATTGTATTCTTCCATTGTACAAATAAACAGATCGTCGTCGGCTTGGAAAGTAAGCCTAACCACCTTTAAAGCAAAACGTTACTATATGAATTCATTTCATACAAAGGTGATTTTTGTTTTTTTTTTTAACACATTTGAATGATATAATACGAGTACATAACAACAAAAAAAAAAAATTACTTTTACACTCTAAGCCGATGATTCAAATTCATGTATATGCATGTATGTCCTAACAAAATTGACAATATTTAATAAACACAGTATGTAAACGCAAAGAATTACAGTTTAATATGTTTTGTGAAATTATTAAGTACAATATACCTAATTGTGAAGACTTTATGAAATAAATCGTTCAACATATTTTCTTGTGGTTTATCTTTAACACATTTTGTATTATTAAAACTTTTTATTTTAAATCTAAGATGATAGCAATATTTTTCTTTGAATATATGTTATTATGGTTAACCCGTCGTGGCGCAGGAGCGTATGCGTGCGACTATAAAAGCAAAGCAAAAGCACTGTGAAGGCAAAACAGGGCAGAATAGGAGGAGTATTTACTCACTCAGCTTCACGCTTTATCCCACACTTGGCAGAGTATGCCGAATTCGAGGCTTTGCGTGTTGAGTGGCGTTGGCGGAACTCAGCGCCGCGTTTTGTCTTGTACCAGAGCAAAGAAATGAAAACATTATTTTTTTTTTTATTTAATCTACGATCAGCCAAGAAATATAAATAAATTTTATGACTATCTTAATTGTCTTTGAAGACGAACCCATCCTTTGATGCGTCATCTTATTCTACAATAAATAGTAGTAGTAAGTACTTCTTCATATTGAAGCAAGTTTTGTTCTCTTTTGTCTATATATAGTACTTTCATCAACGTTGACTAGCGACCTTGCAAGTTCGTTTTTATGATGTTCTAATCTTATTTTGTAAGCTATACATGCTTTATGTATCTGTTCCTGGACGGTGGATATTCTAAGGTATTCATGGACTTCTGCATTTCTTATAAACCATGGAGCACTAGAAATTATTTTCAAGGCTTTACTCTGGAAGCGTTGGAGAATTTCTTTATTGGAGTGGCTTGCTGCTCCTCAGAGTTCAATGCCGTAGGTTGAAACTGGTCTTTTGATGCTTTTATAGATCAGGATCTTATTTTCTAATTTAAGTGAGGACTGTCTTCCTATAAACCAGTACATGTCTCCAAGTTTCCGATTTGCCTGTTCTCTTTTGGCCTTGATGTGATCTCTCCATGAGAATTTCCTGTCCAGATGCATTCCCAGATACTTCACTGTTTCTTGCTGAGGTAAACTCACATCATTTAATTTCACAGGTGGGCAGTCTTCTTTTCATTTTTTGAACCAAGTTACGACTTTATCCAAGTGTTCTTGTAGTTTTGCAGACGCTATAATTGGATCTCTGTGACTTGAAAGCATTGCTGTATCGTCAGCGTAAGTGGCAGTCACGGTGTCATCGGAATAAGGCAACATTAAATATTTAAATTGAAAATATTAAATATTTCATTTCCTCGACTGGGGATCGAACCCACAACCTATCGTTTACAGTCACACGCTTGTGCCGCTGCGCCACGACAGGCCTCAGGAGTATTTAAATAATTTACATGGTAAATCATGGCATTCTGTTCAGGTACACTCAATGTTCACGAATTGCCCCAATTTGACTTCAGAAGTGTCTTGACACAAGGTTCCTTCAGCTCACCGCTATTTATGGGATATCACTTAACTAAAATATATGAATAAATATTGAATATTAAGCAAGCAGAAATTTAAATAAAACATCATTTTCCTTCCTTTTGTTAGAGCAATACATACTAACATCATAAAAATGCACTCCATGAATAATAAAACATATAACTATTAATACTTATATATTTTCCTTGTATAATCAATGCGTTATCTAATTCAGATAATGAAAAACCAAATAAAACCAGTTCAATTGTAAAAATATTTATTTAAGGATTATTTTCTTACATTAAAATAAATGTTAACAAATACGTATGTTTTGGAATACAAAAAATTTGATTGACTATAGGTTACTTTATTAGTGCATAAGTTGATAATTAACTGTTCTATTTTTCTTATTTATTTTTCCAGCCGATTTGGTTAAGTAGTGTTGGTACATTATATATATACATATATATATATATATATATATATATATATATATATATATATATATATATATATATATATATATATATATACATATATATATATGTATATATATATATATATATATATATATATATATATATATATGTATATATATATATGTATATATATATATATATATATATATATATATATATATATATATATATATATATATATATATATATATATATATATATATATATATATATATATACATATATATATACTTTATCTTAAATACATTCCCTCAAACATGACTTGAACCCATTACCACAGTACATATTCAAATACACAACAAAATGCATGCAACCATTTTATTACTTAACTTTCATATTTCATTTTTATATCAAAACAATAATTATCTATACAAGATTATTTGTTTCAATGACTTCGACTTATCAACTTATTCGCATCTTGAAAATTGAATTTTATTATAAATATAATTACACATAATAAATAATTAATCGTCTTCTTCGAAGAGCATTTGTAGCAATTCCCGCTGACCGCACTGACTGCCTTCCAGCCTTTGTACGCCCTTCCATTTAATCAATGTTGGTATAACCATCAGTTTCGTGCGACTGTCCGTCCGGAAAGGACACGCTCTATCTTTCCAACTGAAAAGTACATAGTAATTTGTAAATAAAGGTACTCAAGAAATATTTTTAACGCATTTAAAGTAATATTCTAATCTTGGCAAAGAAAAATACTTTTTAAGAATACATGTAAAAACAATATAGGTGCAAGTCATATATTTATAAAAAAACGTATAGATGTTTAAACGGATGAGCTGTTAAATTTTATAAGCTAATCTAATGAATGAAGATTTTTTTTATTTCTTTCATTTTATTTTTATTAGGGAAACAAACAGAACATATTACACTCAAACAACAAATTAATACAAAATTATAAACAATCCATTAAAGTTTGAACACAAATAAAAAAAGTAAAGAAAAGCAAAAAAGCAAGTGTGAAGAGCAAAAACTAATTATAAATTACTTTATTCAATTGAAGAGTTTACATAAGAATTGATAAAAAATAACAATAAATTGAAAGACCCATATTCTAAAAAATAATTAATAATTTAAGAGATTTCCTAACTCTCTTTTAAACTTTGCACTGAGCACTGTTAAACAATCATTTTGAATGAAATTACATTCTAATTCTTTAGCCAAATTAGGCCACATCTTGTCAGTCGACATTTGTTTACCTTATTTTCATTTATCACTACATTTGAGGTGAAAAATAAAACTAATATTAAAGCCTCCTACGATATCTAGTTACTAGTCATTCATAGGCTGTGCAAAAGGAAGTTATGAGATGTTAAACGGAAACCACATTCTAAGAGTATGGTGTTATAGCAAGGTTAACTATAGATGTTTCCTAAATGGCTAGAATATGTAAAACTTTTTTTGTAATTTCCCATTGCACAGGTAGGCAGAGGGACCCTGAGAACCTAATGTAGATATTCTATTGCCCATTAATACACTTCCGTTCCCCACTTTCTGCTGCATGGCAAGGGTTGGAGTTCGAAGTTATATTATGCCTTATTGCCAAGAAGAAGGAAGAATATAAATAATATTTTTACAATTGTCGATTTTAAAATATCACACTTGTGCCGCTGTGCCTCAATGACCTCTACTTATATCATTACTTTCATTGTTCTATTTATTACAACCATATTTAAATAAATATTAATATTTGACTATAATATGTAATGTTATCATTTAATTGTACCTATAACATTTTTTTAAAAAGATTTAAATCTATTGATAACAAATCCCAAAACAAATCTTCCGTAGAAAATTTAGTAAAATGTATGATAAAATTTTAGATGACAAATAAATGATAAATAGTGTTTGTAATATCAATGGCTTTATGCAGAATCACTCGACAAAATCAAAACAAACATTTAATTCTGAACTTTGCACATTTTATATAGTCAAATTCAGCACCATTAATAGGTTAGGCATGAACCACATTAGCCATACTTTTGGTTGTTGGAACAAAATAAAAAATAAATATAGTAAATATACCATATCATAATTTAGAATAAGGATTTATCATGACTTTGTGTCATATATCTAGTTCTGATAAAACATGTGGTAACATATTGATAACTTTATACATTACATGATTAGGTAAAGCGACTCATTTTATGATATAAGGGAATGAATCTAAAAAATATAAATATTTTATTAAAAAATTACAAATGTACTTACTATTCACGATCACCGACATCCACATACACAAATATTACGCTTTTTTGTAGTTCACTTAAATATGCCTTTAGTGGTGGTTCAGCTGAAAATTTTGAAAAAGCATTGAATTAATACAAATACTTGATATGCTTAAGTTCAAGTTGCAGTGCAGGCACTGCAACTTGAACTTAAGCATATCAAGTATTCAGCACTGATGATATGATTTTAATTCCCAATGAAAAAAAGGAATTATTATTATTTTATCATAGCACTCAATATGCAATGACCCATAAATTGGTTCCTAGGCAAAGGTAAAATATATTTTATAATAAAATTCAAACCCAATTGGCAATATATACACCAACTCCTGCCATTTTCTTTTTTACTGCCGGTAAAAAAGAAGTAAATATTCTTTTTTGTCTTAACAGTTTCAATATAATTTGTGAATTCTTCATAGTTGTTAAGTGTAAGGATATTGATTTTAGGTTTAGGCATTTCACTGTCACATTAATAAATAGTAAATATATTAAAATATTTTTAAAATTGACAAATGTCATAAGTTTTAATTCTTATATTGGCAAATTCTATATTCCCATTTATAAATTATCTGTATAAAGTATATTGCAGTTTGCTGGTAAGGAAGCAATCCTTATAGTAAAATAGATCAATTAAATGAAAGATAGGTAAGTATAAATTGATATAAATATACCACTTTTATAAAATTTTCAATTAAGTAAGGAAAAACATTAATATTTTTATTTATTCATTTTTTAACTGATTTACTAAATAAATTTATCTACTACATAAGTAAAAAAAAAAAAAGTTTGGCAAAGTTAACAGTAATAAACTTAGCTTAATCAAATTATTAAATACCATAATGGCTTACCTTCAACACAATCAGGACACCAGCTATCGCCATTCGGTAATTTTGAACCACTAAAGTAAAATATAACGGGTGGACCATTGGGGTCAATATTGTCCGTGAAATTTGCGAAATCATCAAATCCTTTTATTTCTATTTGGTTAACCATTTTGAAAATATAGCTTAATTCTTCTGAAAATATAATTTGTATTTTTTTGTCGTTTATGCTTGCACGTCGAAGCAACAAGCTCATACAACGTAACAATAAGGTATAAATTACTATATATTATTTTATCTTGGATTTCACATAATTGGATAATAACAAATGTCAATTGGCACTTTTCAAATGCCGCTACGTCATTATATGCGTGACTTCAGAAGTAAACAGATTGTAACAGATAAAAAAAATAAGATGAAGGATACCGTACGGTACTCTCAAAAAAATGCATAGGTAACGTGAAAAATACCGTGCAAAGCATAAAATTCGTAATTTTTTTTTTGTTCAAACAAAAAAAATAGCATAAATAAATAAATATAAACGAAATTTTATTTAACGGTGTAAATGAGGTTGATAAAAAAATATTTGTCTTTTTTAGAATGAAAACCGCTTAATAAATGGATAATAGATTTAATGTACAAAAAAAAATATTGTTAATAGCATGCGTGGAAAGGAAAAGTCAACGGTCACCATGACAGACAGTTACTTCAATGTTCGATTTGAAAAAGTTTTGTTTGTGTTGTGCAATGTTTAAATGTTGTCTTTAATTTGAATTATATTTATATTAATAAATCTAATAGAAATCTAAAATGGATTCATCAGTTAAAAAGAAATCTGCAGTGCAACCTAAGACTCTAGCAGAATTATTACCTGGACTTTGCGGTTTGTTTTTATTTACATGAAGATAACGTTTGGATGAATTAGCCTTACTTTTGCTTATTTAAATAATAACCATTATTATTTAATTACTTTTAATGTGAATTTGTGGTCACAACATGATATACTTATATTTTATTCTTTTTTATAGGTATACTATCGGTAGATACAATAGGCACAAACACTGCTAGAAAACAATCACGACAAACAACATTACCACGTACTGCAGAAAAAATAATGAAGCCATTGACTTTAGCAGAGATGAGGGGTGAAATATTAGGTATTACTTTTCTATTTCAAGAGCCCGGTATATATATTTAATATACCTTACTGATTGTCTTTTAATAACGATTTTCATATTTCAGCCTTAAAACCTTTTTCGCCCAGAAGACCAGCACAACAGGATATGTCTACAAAAAAAAAGGGGTGGAACTCATCAGTGAAAGTTGTGAACAAAACAAAAAGTCACACATCAGATGGACAGATGAAACATAATACTGTTAGAAAAGTCCTCAACTTTCAGCCGAAAACTAAAGTTAGTGTTTTGTTGTTATTAATAAATAAATTAGGTCATCCAAATTGGTTTCTTGGTGCAGGGAAATGGCATCTGAACATAAGTTCAGTTGAATTTTTCTAGAAATCTCTAGAAACTTCTTTGCTATGTACTTATAATGTGAAAATATATTAAATTATAAATAAAATAATTTTGAATACATATTATTATAATAGTAGTATGAGTCCTTTTGTGGCACTGCCTGTTTCTGTAAAAGTTCCAGATTGTGGGTTCAATTCCAACTTGAAAAAATAAAATATTAAATTTATATGTATTAAATAAAAAAAATAACTGTTTTCAAATATTTTTTTATTTCCATAGGCTCCCAACCCGAGAACAACTATAATGAGTACAGAAACACCAAAATTTCCAAAACCAGAATTTAGACCTAAAAAATCTATTCAAATACAAAGTGAGTATAAATTTTATATTATTTTTAATTTATAGTGTCTTAAAAGATCTTAACTTCAGATTTACTATATTTAAAAAATATATATATAAGTGCTTAATTTTGTAGAAAAATCATGTATTTTTTTATTGCATTTTTTTTTCCCTTAGAACAAACTCACTTAAAGGCACAAGTAACATATTCATTGTATAAATTCAAATTGGCAAAAAGAAAACATCTTTAATGGTTTCATTGGTAATATTATTTAGAATTTTTGAAATTTCAGGCAAAACGAATGTAAGGATCAGTGGTGTATGCAACATACCCGAAACACCAGTAATAGCTAATAAACTAATAAAAAATAGACTTACTATGCAACGTAATTTCAACAAAGAAAATAATTCGTACCTATCTAATATGAATAAAAAGAAAATAGCATCTCCTAAGCCCAACTTCACGATAAAACCTGCAGTACCTGACACTCCTCTTTCTAACATGTCATTTAAATCTAACAGTGATGCAAGTTTCTTACAAAAGGAAAAAGAAATTAATGATGTTGAGGAAAAAATTAAAGTGTTAGCAGAAGAACCAATTTTGGAAAATATAGCCGAAGTTTCCCCGCCGGTTTCGACACCTTTCAAAGAATATAGAAATCTTAAAGATTTCTTCAATAATAGTGATGAGAATTCTGTCCTATATAATGATACTATAATGTCTTTTAGTAAAGAAACTGAACATAAAAAGAGTAGAGACGAAAGTGTTATAGTATCTTTGTGCGATCTTCTCAATAAAGCTACGGTAAACTCAAATAAATGTACAGAACTGAATGATCTACTAGATATTGAGAAACAAACAGAAAATAATATAAAAATGATCGAAAATGGCATCAGAACATTACAAAATATCAAGGATGCTCAAATAAAATCATTACAATATGTCAAAAAATTAATCACCGAGAAAAGGACGAGAAAGATTTTAGAGACCGAAATGGATAATACAGTAGTAGCTGTTAAAGAAACTGAATTAAAAATAGAACAAATCAGTGAACCAAAAAGTCCAATATCGAGAGCTTCAGTAATAAAAATTAAATCACCATCATATAAAATACCTAAAAAGAACTTATGTTTGAGGAAAAAAGTGTTCTACAAATCAATGCCCGACATATCAAATGTACAGAAAACACCTGAAAAAAACGATAAAGCACTCAACATGTATATGCAAATCAAAGAGAAAATGAACTTCTTAAACACACCTCTTGTGAAGCATCGCAATGTACAAGCGGTGGACACTCCGACGGTGACATCAAATAATTTGCAAATGCAACTTGATAAACTTTATAATGCAAGCTAAGAATTAATGACACACTCTGAGTAGAGTGTCTCTAAATAGTCTAATTAACTTGGCTATTTATAAAATTATTACTATTTTCTTAGCACAAAACTTGCAAATCGTAAAATTCAATTGAGATAAAAAAATGTTTCATAATAAATTGACTCTATTTGCAAGAAACTTTAGTTAAATTTTAAATAATTATGCATTATTGATATAATATCTGTAGACACAGTGCTTTATGTGAAAATATATTTATTGATGAAATATATTATAACTATATTACTAATATATCAATAAGCTTGTTTACTTCTTAACCAAAAAAGCTACTGGTTAGCGTAATATGATAACTTTATTTCAAGTTTCACTTTGAAATAATCTTACAGATTTTATTGTTAAGACAATTCTTGCTTATAGTTTTTGTATTATAAATAAAATAAATGATCTGTAAATAATTGTAAAATTTTACTGTGTTAAAAGATCGTGACTTTTATTTCTTTCCTTCATTTAAACTTAGAACTGTAATGTTAGGGTCAGATAGAATATTGAATCTGAAACAAAACATAGAATGTCAAGCCAATGACAACGGAAAATTGAAGGCGGTCGACAGAGGCGGCGTAAGGCGTGGACGGTGTGGGCCACCGCCCAAGGCCTCGCGGTACAAAGGGCCTCGCGTCACAAAGTCGACCATAAAATCAAAAAAGTACACACCACAATTTTTTTTTTTATAATTAAAACAATAGAAAATTCCCAACCTAAAGATATTCTACTCTTCGGCGCACGAATGAAAAATTCGAAAAAATATTTCTTTTTCTGATTCACTATACTTATTATATTAAATGTTTAATGAATTTAAAAAAATCTCATCTTTGTCGCTGAAAGGAGCTTTTCTAAATTCGAACTAATTAAAAATTATTTAAAAAATAGTATGAGTCGAGAAAGACTTTAACCTCTGGCAGTTTTATCTATTGAAGCAAATATAACGTCTAATATAAATTACGAACCAAACATTAAGAATTTCGGAAAAATTAAAGAGAAATAGATTAGAAAATTTTCTATTTCTTTAATTTTTTTGTTTGCATTTGTTTTTAATTTCTGGTTCTTGTCCAAAAGATTGAATAAAAAAAATTTCAATTTCAAATGCTTCTAAATTTATAAACCCTTCTTCTTGCACCATTATAGGGCCTCGCGAAACGTACCTTGCCCACATTTAATTTAGGTCTTGCGCCGCCACTGGCGGTCGAGATTCTTATCGTACCTAACGAGGCATAAAATCATCATCGTTTTTAACTGTTACTACTACAAATTCGTGCTAATTAATACAGTACGGGAAGTAGGCAAGAAAAATCGTTTGCTAAGAAAACCTGAATAATTGTAGCTTTCCACCCTTTTCAGAAAATATACTCCTACTATGGTTATTGCATCTTACGTGATGTAACTTGGCAGACAGAAAAAATGAAAATTGTTTAACGATGCATATAAAGTTTGCCACGATGGCGTTTACTAATTAGGTAATATCTAATACTCAATGTTGTCATGGCGCAAGCGTGTGACTGTAAACGTGACAGGTTGTAGATTTGATTCCCACTTGAGGGAATGAAATATTTAATGTTCTATAAAAAGCCGTTGAGTTCCGCCACTAACCACGCGTGCCTCATATGCGGTGGAAAGTGGGCAACGGAACGAAACATTAGGTTCCCTAATCCCCTCCTCATACCCTGCCTTGTGCTTCAGTAAATAATATCTCATTTTTAAAATAATTTACTTTCCTTCGTTATGACTATTTAGTAGGTATCTATATAAAAATAAAAATCTACATTGTGTAAATGTAGATTTTTGTTTTTATATAAAACCCGTGAACCAATCAATGTATATCGTACCAAAAACGCATACGTTAAGACACTTGGTTCTTAGTTTTGTGATCAGGGCCGAGAGCGAAGAAATAAAAAAAAATTACAAGAGAAAATCACAACAGTTGCATGTACTGTCACGCTGTACTGCTGCACTACGAAAACCTAGTTATCATTATATATGACTAGCTGGTAGCTGGCCCGCGACTTTGTGTACTATGACTTTTGCTATGACGTAATTTTGATGTATGTTTATTAGCTGATTCCTCAACAGAAACTTCTCATCATACCGGACAAGTTTTGTTAGCTGGTCCCTAAGGTTCTACACTAGGTGTTCTTTTTTTTTATGGAAGAGACGGCAAACGAGCGTACGGGTCACCTGATGGTAAGTGATCACCGTCGCCCACGGCCCCGTGTAACTCCAGAAGAGCTACAGAAGCGTTAGCGTCTTTTAAGGTGAATGGGCACCGGGGCCCGGCATTACCTAATGCGTAACGCAGTGGCCAAAGCCACTACTTACCGGTCTTAAATGCCGGGGGTGGTAACAATCCGGTCGAGTCTGCCCATGCGTGTTGCCATTACTAGCAACGTGACTACCACACGCACTTTTGTCGCCTCTTACGACACCAGTACCAGTGTGATCCTATTCTAAGCTGGGATCACACGGCAAAAAGGGATCACACGGCAAAAGGTGTTCCAATTTCCAGAACAAATAATACCCTCTAGGTTGCCCACGCTTATTAGCTATACCACACAAAAAGTTTCATTCATATGTGTGTGCATTACTGTTTCCCTATCAACTTATTTTTTTATTAAAATATATTTTGTGTACAGAGATTTTTTTTCTATTCTCTAATGCGTTGTACTTATCAAACGACATCTTTTCGTATTAAGCAGTTGGTAGCAAATGACGTCATTTATTTATCTTGTGCTTGCAGTTTGCTAATTAATGACATTGACATATGTCACAACTTCTTGATAAAAATATATATTTTTTATTATTATCTCGCTCAAGACTGTTTCTTGTTTGTGTTTCCTATAGTTAGTTTATAAGAAACAAAAATTAGTATAGAACAACATATTAATCATTATTTGATAACAGATAACGTTATCAAGTTAAACATTAACGATTAACGTCATTAACTTCTCTTCATAACAGATAAATATAAGAAAAGGACTTTGTTTAGTGTCCAATAAGAAAAGTAGGTAAATTTGAAAATGGCATTATCTAAGCCAATAATGAATTTTGTGGCGTCGTACTTGCAGAATTTGTACCTCCACCCTATAAAGACCAAAGCAGTCACAAGGTAAGTAAAGTTTTGAGACAAATTTGTTATTTTAATATATTCAATAACAAAGTTCAAAGTGCAATTTTACTCAAATGTAAAAATATATTGCAGTTGTATTGTCGGTTCCGCGGGAAGTCTCGCATCACAATTAGTAGCTGGTCAAAAGATACGCCTTGATCCTGTCTTAGCATTTGGTTTATATGGGTAAGGTACTTAAACATTCTTTATTTTCATTACTGAATTTTACTTTTGCCAACACTTTCGAATCTTTAAATGAAAATTATCACTTGTTTAGAAGGCAGAGTCTCTTTGAACCAAAGAAACTCAAAAGTTGTCCTTCAATTACAATTTTATTTTAAAGCTAAAAAAAGAATAGCTTTCTTACAGGAAGTCCGATTGATATAAATTCTAGACATTTTTATTTTTTAAATATTCCTGTACAACATATGTATTTGTATATATATTTATAGTGATAATGTTACTTAACAAAATCTCTTCTGCCAGGTTAATATTTGGTGGAACTATACCTCACTACTTCTATGAATTTGTAGAAAGGGTATTTCCACATGAAACATCAGCTTTCCCATTAGCAAAGAAGCTTTTGTTTGAAAGACTGATTTTTGCACCATTCATGCAAGCATTTTCTTTATATACACTAGCAAGATTTGAAGGCAAAAATCATGTGGCTGCATTAAAACAGTTAAATGCTCTTTACTTTACTGTGCTAGAAGCCAATTGGAAATGGCTAACACTATTCCAGGTTATAAATATGGCATTTATACCACCCATGGTAAGTGCAAGTTTTTTATAATTTAATCTGAATAACATAAAATTATTTTTGTACAGTTTACTTTTGATTCATAGTTGAATGAACTATTAATGACTTTTGTATGTTTAATTAGAAGCTTTCTTTAGTGATAACCCACATGGAAATATGGTGTATAATATAATTTAAATTTAATATGAATGGCCATTGCTGAACTGCAAATACATTGGTTATGGGTTTAATCACCACTCTGGAGAATGAAATAATTGTACTATCTCGCACAGGCAAGATAAAATATGACCTAAAGCCCTACCATTCAAAACAATGTCTAATACTTATATAACTTGTAGATTAACATGTTTTTCCAAAAAGTATTTTCTATGACTAATAACATGTAAAAAACAATATTTTCCTTATTCCAGCTTCGAGTGTTGTTCATGAATCTTGTTGGTTTTGGATGGGTCATATTTGTAGCTTCTAAAAGACGACAACAAAGTCAAAAGAAACAATAAAGGAAATATATAGAATAAATATTACACTGTTCTGGTGATGGATAGGAATTTATGATGGTCAATGTTATATTTGTATGAACACTTATCTGATAAAATTTATTTGTTTACTATAATGTTAAGTATATTAAATGTTCAAAAATGTCTTTAAGGCAATTTTAAAAGGATTCATCATATATTTTTCTACATTTTTGGAAACCATATGTTTCAAACACCTTATTGTGGTCTGTTCACTTTACAGTAAACTGCTGTAAACTGTACTGTTTTTCCAAAAATGTACAAAAACCGGTATATGTGATTAATCTACTTAAAATATTTTTTAAAATTTTCCATTTAAATTTGTTATATATTGTTAGAAAATATCTTTATTTGTATATCAATTTTAATGTATGTATATATTCTAAAAACACATTCACATGTTTTAAAAAATTAAGTATGTAAGCATATTGGATCCTATACATTCCAATTTTATGTAATATTTAAGGAATAAGAAAAAACGTGTTGTTGTTATACATTTTATTTGACAACAGCAAAAACTTATGAAACTTTATATCTGTATAATTTAACGGCCAAAGGTCAAATTTGTTTCTAAAACATAAATTGGTCTATTTTTTAATTTTTACTTTTATAATAAATAATATTTTTCTTAACATGACTTTTAATCTAATATCATTGTTTCTTTCTAATTATTGCTTTTGTAAATTAAATTATAGTAACCTATTATATATTAAATTAAAACTAAGGATACATATGAGTATTCTATTTAAAATGCAATGTTGCAGAATGTCTTTGTCGATTATAATATCCATGTCATCAATAGAGTATATTAATTAAAAAATTGGCGATGGTATCTTAATAAATATTAAATTCTTTTGATATAACAAAATAAATTGAAATCCCAATATCTGGCAATTAAAAAAAATATTTTCATGTATACAACCATCTAATAAAGTATAAGGTTAGTATATTTAATTTTATACGATCATATTTTTTTATATTCACCTTAATAAAACGAAAAAAAAATGACTAGAAATATTTCTAAATAAATTAGTGTAAATACAATACAAATATTATTGCACTTAAGTTTAATTAGGGAAATAGCAGATTGAAATACATTAATAAGTTATCAACAAAAGTAAAATAAATAAAGACTAGTAATGTTTCTCTTCGACTAGAACATTTCTATTCAAATTGTTCGATAAATTAATTAATAAATAAATAGTATTTAGTGAAACTATTTACACATATCTTTGTATAGAGATCGAGTAAAAGATGACTAGAAACTTCTAAACGTTAATTTACCTACTTAAAAACTAAATAAATAAACTTACAAACAAATCCTTTTTGTAAATCTGATCTTATGTACTGGGTCACCATATTTTAAATACTGAAGAAAATAAGTAATTCTCTTTAAACATTACTTTGAACTTTTTTAGAGTTAATTCAATCATTTAAAAAGACGTTATAGTAACTTTTATAAATATTAGCCGCGTAAAGAAGCAAAGTCATTACATTGTACAGCCTACTACGCTTAACATATTAAAAAATGTAAAATTGAATACAAATAAATTAATTAAGAATAGCTTCTAATAATTATATAATAATATATAATTATTGTAATGTGTAACAAATAAATATAGACCAGAAATATTATAAAATATCAAATATCACGTAAATAGGCTGCCTTATGGTCAATATTTGTCTATGGTTCCTTTTAAATTTTCTATTCACGTTCAGGTTGCGGGGATCGCGACCAGCTTCTTTGCGAGGACGCACTGCTGTAATAACTTCCCGTTGATGGTGTGGAAGGAGTCGGCCGTCGGTAGGGAATCGGGCGTTTTCGAGCACTGTTATTTTGTTAGTCACCGTATTAGTATTTTAGTACTTTTCTAAATGAGTTAGAAAGATTGACACTTTTGTTTTTTTAGTAATATTTTTTTTTTTATAAACATGAAGCTTTGTTTTAACGATAAGTCTTTTATAAACAAGACTTGATAAATACTTAAAATATATCTTAAAGCTCATGCAAACTGAAAAGGAAATGACAATATAATTATGACAAGCTTACCTTCAAACATGCTCTATTTACGGTGAAATATGACGAAACATAGTCTACCATGCAAAAAATAAAGGAAATGAAAACAAAATAATAATTGACAATATATTTTAATGTGACAAAAAAAAATTGAATTAAAACGAAAACACACTTAAATGTCCTTATACATAGCACTTCTACATGTGGCGTCACTCTTTCATAAAACTTTGCTATATTTATAGTATAAACTTTAATTCATCTTCTCCGATACTTGTATTTCTTTGACGTATACGTTAGATCTATTATGGGCGCGCTACGGAAGAAAAATAACATTTAATTACTAGTAATATACTTCACTATGTAATTTTAATAAATATTCTACTTCCTTTCAATTAATTCTCTAATTTTATTTGAGATCAAAAAAATATTTCTATTCATATGCACTTCCAAAATGAAAAAATAAATCTTAAGTATGATTATTAAGCCCTTGTTAGTGAACAATCAAATCCAAAATAACATTAAAAGCATATAACTATGTATATATATAATTATATTGCTGCTTGAATGTTGCCAGTTAACAAAATTACAATGTTTTAAGTAATTTAGTTAAAGACAAAAAATATACAAGTGTAAATACACTTTTAGAAAAAAAAAGAAGAAAATTTTAAATCTTACGTATATATTATGATTAAAAATGAATTGTATGGGAACAATGTATTCAACTTAATCTACAACTAGAGGGGTCTCTAATCCGAGCTACTACTTGTGTCTTCAGAACTCGTGCTAGACTTTCGGGACTTTTTTCTACAAAAGAAAAAAAAAACAAAAATATAACAATAGCAAATAATAATAATAATATGACATATAATTATGTGTTTATAAAATAATAAAAAATCATACTCATTCAAATTAAATTATCAATAAACAAAAATAACACATAATTATATGTCAATAAAAGTGAAAAGCCCATTATTAATAATCATATACAAGCATCACACAATGTTAAAAACACTTAAATTGCTAATAAATTTCATAAACAACGCATTACGTCTTGATGAAAAGTACTTTTGGTGTTTGTGTTAATCTTGTACACAAATATCATCTTTAATATTAAAATAGAAAATTCTAAACATTATCGAAAGAACCTTCTAAGATAATAAATTAAAAAAGAAAAAAAAACGACCCGAAATAAACAAAAAAGAAAACCAATGTTAGATCAACAACAAACAAACGCCAAGCGGCTATATCAAAATCTACAACCGCTATTTTATAAATGTCAACGTCAACGTCAATGTCGATACGAATTTCATTTTAAAGTTTAATGGAAAAAAATATCACAAGTTATTTAACATTAAAATTTTATATATTAATTAAGGACAATTTATTTTGCAAATATATAAAATTATTATAACTGATTCAGTTTTCGTGACGCAATAGACCCGACACATAAAGACTTGCTTAGTAGCAGATGTATCTGGCGTGCCATTTAAAAAGTGTCAATAATGTGGTGAATTTTTGTGAATATATATATTTTCTCGATTAGTTTGTATGGCTTAATTTTTACTTTCTTCAAACAACAAGGACAAAACCTACAATAGTCATCATATAATTAAACCAATCTAAACTGTAACTACGATTGGTCATATTGCCTAACGTCAAAAAATATTAACGTTGCTTTAGGTAAAACACCCAGTTCAGTTCTTTAGTTAAGGCGTTCCGAATGTGCAAGTCAATCACAGAATCACTTCGCCAATGTCACGTTGAATGTAATAAAACACCCAACAACTGTCATCCTGCAAATGTCAACGTCAAAGTCAAAAGTCAGCGGCAATGTCGCGCAAACGTCAAAGCACATCTGACAGCTGCCACGTAGCTGGCCGGCCGTACCTCGTGATGCGGCGCCGGTCGAGGAAGCTGGGCGAGCCGGCGCGGCGCGGGATGGAGGGCGAGCGCGACCGCGACCCGCTCGATCTACGGTAATCGGCGTACACGCCCGTCATTGTTCTGTTACGTTGTACGTGTCACGTGTGTCACGTCGCGTGAGCATGCATCGCGGATTATCAAGAGAGGGACAACAATTGAAATTATTGTTATTTGTATCATTATTACCTTTTAAAATAACGGTACAGTGAAATTCTACATAACGTCCACGTCCACGTCCACGCCAATTTAACGGTACAACTCTATGTTATATATATCACGCTAAATATATTGATTACATTATTCGAAAAAAAAAAAAAGTTTAATTATTTGTACACTCGTAAATATACTTGCCTGATTTTCAGTGGTTTAAAAATAAAATATACAGTTATTTCTTAAAATTTGATTCTTTTAGTGACGTTATATAGCGTTTACACTGTATTAAGTAAAATATGAACACTAATATTGATTCGATCAACATGAATGTAAATATCAATTTATTCTTATAAATAGTAAGTAATCGTATTAAGCTATTTTACTGTTCATTTTCTACTTTTCTATATCACCTAAACTCTATCTACATACCTAGAAGATCGCGTAGATCTAGATGTGCTACGCGAGGATCTGGACGAGCTGCGGCTGCTGTACGAGCTCGAACGACTTGACCGGGATCGTCTGAAATAACAATATTTATATAATATGATAAAGTAAAGATATTAGCATTCATTAATTAACAATATGGGCTATTGTGAAAATATCAAAATTATCTACAGATTTTTAACTAAAAGATTAGCTTATTTTAGTTATATTATTAAGGGAACCAATAATTTATTTTCTTTTCTTTTTTCTTTCTTTTTTTTTCTTTCTTTTTTTTTTTTCTTTTTTTTTTCTTCTCACGCTGTATCCTGCACTAGGCAGGGTAGGCAGAGGGAACGAAAGTGAAACCTAGTGTTATGACACTCCGTTCCACTTCCGTTCCCCACTTTTCGCCGAATTTGAGGCATTGCGTGTTGAGTGGCGGAACTCAACGCCGCGCTTTGCCTTATTACCAGAGCGAAGAAATGAAACATTAAATATTTAAATTGAAAATATTAAATATTTCATTTCCTCGACTGGGGATCGAACCCAGAACCTGTCGGTTACAGTCACACTCTTGTGCCGCTGCGCCACGACAGGCCTCATCGTCAGGTCAGGGAACTAATAATTTATTTAATAATAATGAATACATACATAACAGTGTAACTTGTAATACAAATATTAAATTGTAATAGTTATTTTATGTTTATACAAAACTCAACGTACCTCGAAGACGAATAGCTCCTGGACCTAGACCGTGACGATCTAGACCTAGACCTGGAACGAGATCTAGACCTGGACCGGGAGCGCGACCGCGACGACGACCGCGACCACCGCCTCGACACGCTACGATCGCGTTTCTTACTCTTAACCTCCGGCGAACTTTCCACATTCACTGGGCTATCCTTTTTAGGAGTTTCGGCCTTTTTTGGACTTTTGCTGCTAGTTTTTGGTGAAGGTTGGACTTCTATTATTATTGGACTGTCGCTTATTGGTACCGGTTCCTCTGGAACAACATCGCGGGTCGCTTGAGATGTCGACGGACCGTTAGTTTTATCATTCCGTCGTCTCTCTATAGTAGCGCGGGCCATTTGCGCCAAATTTTCTTTTAATCGGTTAAATTCCTTAATATCGAGATCCTCTTGTCGGGCACGATCGTGTATTCTCAGGAAATCGTCTTCAGAGTCATCGTTTTCGCTGGACGAGCTCCTCATGCACACCGCCTTGGGTTTGAACTTATCTTCTTTATTTTTCTTCTTCTTAGGTTGCAAATCGGATGGCGACTTAATATATTTTCTTTTATCTTTTTCTGGTAACTTTTCTATTATCTCGCGGTATCTTTCAGGGCTTCGACGCGCGGGGGAATAGCTGAGACTTGATGTACTACGGCTGCGTTCTTTAGAGCGTGAACTACGCTCGTTTCGTGATTCTTTACTTTTCTCTAAATCATTCTTTTCTCTTTCATTTCTTTCCAATCTACTCGGTTCCGGTCGTGGCGATACAGTACGTCGTTCTGAACTCTTTTTTGATTTAATGCTGGGAGTGCTACTCTTTTGTTTGTCTTTCTTAGAGCTTTTACGCTCTACTGAAGAAGATTTTGACCGGCTTCTTAATTTTCTACGTCTTTGTTTATCTTCGGGCGTAGGTGATCTACGTTTCGATTTACTTTCTTGTCTCTTGTTATCTACAGGTTTTGCATTGGATTTGCTAATTTCTTTCTTCTCAACCGGCCTTCGTTCAGGTGATCTATTTCTAGAAGATTCCTTTGGACTTTCTCGAGACCTTGAAACACTTCGCCTCCTCTTTTCTTTGACCGGAGAGTCATTCCTACTTTTTTTGGATTTCGATTTTTTATTAGGAGAAATACTATCTTTTCGTTTTTTTGGCGTTTCACTTTCAGATTCTGACGATTGTTCCGGTCTGAAACTCTTGTAATATCTTTCTGGTTCTCTTCTGGAGTCCTTTTTAGATTTGTAAGATGGAGAACGATCTCTATATTCCTTGGAACTCTCAGGCCTATCTCTTGGAAGGCTCTTTTTTCGCCTTGAATCATGATTTTCTTTGTAATATCTTTCATTTTGTTCACTCTTGTTCCGTTTGTCATATTCATCTTCAGATCGTCGGACTTCTTCCGTCCTTCTAACCTCTTCTTGTCTTCTACTTTTGTAGACTGGGGACTCACTTTTTCTAGACTTTTTGTCTTTATATTGTTTAGAATCGTCACGCTTTGAATCTTCCCTTCTTGAATCATCTCGTCTTGAATCATCTCGTCTTAAATCGTCTCTAGATTTTTCTACTCTATTATAATATGTCTCTTCACGTATTCTTGCGGGCGACGGAGTCTTTCGTCGTCTTTTTTCAGGTGGAGGTGAATCACTGGCTTGCCGTCTTCTAGGGTAATCATTTTGCCTTGAATTCCTTGCAGAATCATTATTTTTGTGATTTCGGTCTTCTTGATCTTTATTCTTCTCAATTGGACGCTCATACTGGTTTTCCTTGGTTCGTTTCAAGTTGACTGGCGAGCTGAAAATAAACATTATCAAAATGAAATTTCAAACTTGTTGCGCAATAATAATTGTGCAATTCTAATAGAACTCCAATATAAGACAAATATAACGAAACATGTATCATAAGGTATACTTAGGACTGTAATGTTAAAAAAAAAGAATAGTTAATTAACAAAACCTAAAATAAAATATGGGTTTCATTGTAATATAAATACAATCTCTAATTAAAAATATATAACATAAACATAAATTAATCAGAGAAATTGATCACAACAATATTTATATAAAAAAAAAAAAACACTTACGTATCACGACTTGACGGTGCAGTGCTAGCTCTTCGACGGCTACTCGATTTTTTCTGTTCAAAAATCAACATAGGCACATGAAAATCTGTTTGAAACAAAATGGCAATAACACCAGTGCCAATACAAGAAGACTAGTGGTTATGGCAACTAAAAATTTATTTACTAAAACAAAGAGAAACACTTTAGGTCACATTCAACGGACGGACGTAAACTAAAGTGCTTCCCACGAACAAATAATTTATACACATGCATGTCTATATGGAATCAGATCAAAATAAACTTAAGGCTTTAACTTAAAAGTTTGTTTTAAAAAAAAAGCTACTCACGAAAGCAAGTATTTATAAAAATATTTATATTATAATGGACGAATTGTTAGTTCTTTTTGCACTGTTGCATTACATTTACAATATTAACATATATATCCATAACACTCTCGATGATGACAAATAATCTATAAAAAAAATAATAAAAAAAAATACAAGAAGGATTTGGCACTAGTGCGATAAATCCATTTTACACAATATCTCTAGTTTGAATAATTATAGTTAGTTTTTATATATATATATACATATTAATAATTACATGTAAAATACACAAAAGAACAAAATATTAACATTATAGGACGTACCTTATTTAACATACGGTGGTGGTATTGTATACCATTTAAACATGTGGAGCATCCTTAATAAGTTTTGAGTCAATGGTAGAAGGGAGAATGTTATGGATTAGTTATATTATCATAAACAATCATGTGGGCATAAATAACAATGTGCTACAAAAACGTGCTTATAACCGACTCGAAGAACCAACTAGTACTATAGAAGTAGAATTAAATCATTCGTAAGCATTAAATGGTAAATTATTTACTGTTATTATTTAGAACGAAGCACGTTTTTCCAATACACATATATAAACGCGATAATTAGCGATACCACCATTTTTTTTTTAAATTTATAGTACTACAAAACAAAACCATGCAATCAAAACAATCTGTGCATATCAAGACCCTGACAATCGCCCATCTTTCAAATAGTTAAGTTAGTCACAAATGTACTTCAAAATGCAATACCAAATTTAACACGTATTATTTTAGGTTTCACCTAACAGTGTTCTTACTGAGTGTTATTGTTTTGTGATATACTTACAGTATACTTTATTTCTTCAGATAAAGATGGCTATCCTATGAAATGATGCACAGTTAAACAGATAATTTTTACTGTCTATTTCTTGTATTTACAGAAAAAAAAATAATGATAAAAAAAATAAAAAAAGAAGAAACGAGACCTTCGATGTTATATTATCGGCCCATTTAATGATTTTTTTTTATTTAAATTCAATATGGTGGGCATTTAGCAATAAAAGTTGAAGCTTGGGAAATAGGGATTATATAAGGCAAAATAAAAAGTGACATCTACAATATCACAGCATTAATGAAGTAATGCATAGGGATGTGTCCAAATTATAATATAATATTCTTTTAAAATCCATAATATCATTTGCACGCATAGGGATGTGCAATATTATTTTTCAATTTCAAAAAGAAATTTAAGCAGTGTGCTATATAAAATTTTTTGACAGTTCTAGGGACAGAGTAAGGTGAAAGGTCAGTGTAGTGTAAAAAAAAAGTCCCCAATAGAAAAACCAAAAAAACTAAAATATTTTCATCAATATTTAACACGCATACACAACCCTAGGCCCGTCGCTACCCGAAAAATATTACAAGACAGTAATTACTATGATTTGTACTGAGTATTCAAAGATTATGTCTCAAATGAAAAAAAAGTAATTTTAATTTAAAAAAAAAGAAATCTCAAAGTATTTAAAATTGGCAAAAGTGTTTACAACTTTCAGCCTAAAGTAAGTATCGATTTCGCTTATTAATATTGTTTTGAATCATAAATTCAAAAAATTAAAATTCTAACAAAATGAATAAAAAATACAATCTATAAACTATTGAAATACAAATAAAACATAACCAAACACAATCTTTGAATATATTCCAGACCTACTATCAAACGGCTAAAAGTAGGCATTTCGATTGAATTACTATAGTTATTTACCTTTTTTTTCTTCGGACGCTCGTCTTCAGAGCTCTCGTCGCTGTCTTCCGAAGCGCTGGAACTTTCCGGTGACTTGGAACGCTTCTTCTTTTTCTTACTGGAATCTTGCCTGAGAAAGAATTTGTTAGTTTTATATAACACGCAGATATAAATATTTTTTGACTTAACGTAAGTAAATATAACATATTGTATCATACATTTCGTTCCTAATACACTATATAAACACCTTTAAAAATACATCGTTATTTTTAAATAAAATATACATAGAAGTACAAGAATTTCAGTGCTAATAATATTTCTATATTATAATATATATTTTAGAACTGTTTACATAATAACAATAGCATCACCAAAATACAGCTGTGATCATAACGAAACGTAATGGCGACATTGAATGAATATCATACCTTTGTTCAATAATATACAAAAACATACTCATAATTAAATAATGAGTACAATAATTTATGTGATCAATTATATGGCAATGTTATTAGCAAAATTATATATAATGGAAATATTTCCACATGTGGCATAACCTCTTGTAATTTCAGTGAATAAAATAATTTGAAATATTGCAATATTTTTTAAGCAACATTTCTGTAGTATTAAGATAATGACATGTCGTTACTTATTATCAGCCGAATAAAAGGCATTGTGTGCTGAGAGGCGGAAATCAACGCCGCGTTTTGCCTTGTTACCAAGAAAAGAAATAAAAATATGAAGTATTGCATATCTTCGAATGGGAATAAAACCCACAACCTGCCGTGCTTAAAGTAGCACGCCTATCTTACTAATATTTATATATTAAAATTTAATAAATATAATGTATTAAAACGAACCGTGAATCACAAAATCGTGAATTAAAAACTACATTTTCAAATAAAAGTTATTGTTTACAAAAAAAATCGTGAACAACCCATTAATATACGTTGTATTAGTTGTATTTAGTAAGTTTATATAGTAGTTACTGATATGGTGTTTACTACCATTAACTTTACACTATAACATATGTATGTAAGTCATACCTACGAATATATCTCCACAACATTTTTCTTTGACTGAAATTTTTAAAAAATATCTTTTAAGCTCATTAAAATAACATACAAAACCAACTAACGTGTTTCATACTTACCTTCTAGTCAAATGTAGTATCACCTGGCTAAATGAAAACGATAAATTTTAAAAATATTGCAAATTATTTTGCATATGTAGAAAAACATACATGTATAATACAAAACTTACTTCTCTTTTTTATTCTTCTTTGACTTTTTCTTCTTTGATTTCTTCACTTCCGGTGACGCACTGGAAATAAAAATATTATATAGTGTTGACAATTTAAAAGTTATTATCATAATCATAATCAATTTAAATAAAAATATATATAATAGCCGGGGTTTATAGAAAATTACTAATCAATTTTCTTTTAATATAAAAAAATAATAGCACCATACCTCCTCTTTTTCTTCTTCTTAGACACATGAGTGTCTCGTTCGTCGCGCTCGTGGCTCGGTGTCCTCACTAGGGGGTACCTCTGCGCCTCGTCCCTCGCCCTCCTCTCCGGGTCCAGACTGGTCCCCTCCACAAAACGCGGTGATATACCAAATGCATCCCTAAGCCGTGCGTTTTTCTCTTGCTGCGCTTCAGCTACGGCGTGTGTTTCGCGCACACTAAAAAGTGAATGAATCTTTCAAGATGGCCGCCCTAAATGTCGAAGTTATCACGACTGTTGTTTAGGATACAGTTTACACAAAAAGTATAAAATAATTTGGAGTATATTTTAATGATACAACAGATATGTTAAGAATTTTTTACTTTATATTCGACACTGCTTGTCAAAATTAAACAAATATCTAAAAATCACATTATAACAACACAATATTAAGCTTTAATTAAAAAGCTTTAAACATGATTAACTTATATTTACCTGATGAATAGCACCTAAGTGCGCTAAAAATAGGGAAATAGCAAATTAATTCAGCGTATACATAACTGGCGAGTTAGTCAACTATAGCCAAGATATTATATTACGGAAAGGTAATGCGATAACAGTTTATTATTTGTAACAAAGTATATTTGTATCGTTTAAAATCCAATTAGTGTTTCTACGTATGTAGTGCTCGCTTGAACGTTACTACCATATGTATATTATATATACAACCAATAAGTTCCGATAGACCTAGTTCAAATGTGAAGTAATCGATAGTAATGTGCACACCTTATAACAGACCGCATGGACTTCCTCTCCTCCTCGTTGGAGAGACAGACCTGCAAATTGTTGTTAGCGGTGTTGCGCATTTGCATGCAGTTGCATGGACAACAACATCTTCTGAGTCCCTGGAGGATAGTCCGTAAGGCGGGCTCGAGTGGGTCGTGTACAGCGTGCATAGCGTGCATGTGATGCATGGCGGGGCTCGGTAGGGGCGCGATAGACGGCTCCGGGTTAGGGTCGTGCGAGGACGCGCGCAGCCTGCGCTGCGGGTCCGCGACCACGGCTTGGAAAGTGCCCCGCCACAGCCTTTCGAATACTACTCTATTGTTATCGCGACGCGACGCTCTGCCACGTTGCATCTTATTATCTAACTTACTCTAGTGGAAGACTTGGTTTCTTAAAGCTAAGACTAAACTAAGCGGAGACCGCTGGAAGACTTGCAAAGGCGTGGGGCGTGAGGTTACATGGTAGTCCGGCCGGCGGCGGCCCGGCGGCGCTACTGACAAAATTACAGGAAGCACGCGACGCGCGCACCCTGCGCAAACAACGCATCTCCGTTTTGCGATCTCAAAGGGTCTATTAATTCTCTACACTGATAACAATCACGTTTAATTTAACATAAATTGAATACGATTTTATGCTGAATTAGTTTATAATTTGTCGCATAATTGCCGTAAGTAATCCATTATTTACAGTGACCTAGCTAGTTAAAATATATTATATGATTGACATATTGTATACAATCATTTAATAAGTTATATTTATTCTATATCAGAAATAAGGAAAAACACACTATTGGATCTACATTTTGCGTGATAATTTAATTTACTGATTGTAAGAAATTCCTGTCCTGTCGTGGCGCAGCGGCACAAGAGTGTGACTGTAACCGACAGGTTCTGGGTTCGATCCCCAGTCGAGGAAATGAAATATTTAATATTTTCAAATTAAATATTTAATGTTTCATTTCTTTGCTCTGGTAATAAGGCAAAGCGCGGCGTTGAGTTCCGCCACTCAACACGCAATGCCTCAAATTCGGCGGAAAGTGGGGAACGGAAGTGGAACGGGAGTGTCATAACACTAGGTTTCACTTTCGTTCCCTCTGCCTACCCTGCCTAGTGCGGGATACAGCGTGAAGCTGAAGAAAAAAATCCCTTTCCGAATTACGTAGGCATGAAAATATTAGCTTTCATTTCAGTTAAGGGGGGACATTATTAAAACTGGCGTGCGCTCTGCGTGATGGGTAGCAGTAACTTACTAGGCTTAATTTCATTTAACTTAATGGACTTCTGAAAAGGTTCTCACGAAATGGCACAGTTGCCTTTCAATGTGAAAAGTGGCATGTTTTAAATGAAATATCAAAAAAATCACAGTTACTAACAAAAAGGAATGATCGCATGAAATTATAATTCTGGAAATAGAAAAATAGTTTTACGTTTTAAAGATTTTAAATTATTGATAGTAAATCAAATATACAAAATTTATTCAAAAAGCTTCTATTGTAGGAACGGTCTATTAAAATTGTTCTGCCTCGTAAATCAATGCAATATTATGTTCAAAAGATTTAGATATAATTCATATACTTATAATATGAGCTACTTGAGACAGCATCAGTGTTTCAATTCACACAGCGTCCCAGGCTGGTTGAAGAATATATTTTGGAACTAAGATTGATATGCGCAGTTGCCAAAAGCTAATGTGCCGTTTTCATGTAAGTGTCTACGTTTCTCTATCTTTAGATATAAACGTACGTAAGCTGATTCGTTCGACTTTTTTACTTTGTTCAATGTTTTCATTCTATTTTCGGAACGTGCCATTTCATAGTAAGCAGTCTATTTAAAAATGCTGGTAAATATATTATTTATAGTAATATATTTTATGATCCAGTTATTATTTGCATGTGTTTGAAGATATATATGTACATATGCCTTAACCAAACTGTCTCTTTGATGGAATAGCTTAAGCGAAGTTTTTTAAACAATAGCTGTTGAGTAGTAAGGCACTACAGACTAGCAGACTAGTATTGACATCAACACGAATATAGTAAGTACTCAGCTTAACGCTGTATCCTGCACAGGGCAGGGTAAGCAGAGGGAACTAGTGTTAAAACACTCCGTTCCACTTTCGTTGTCCACTTTACGCCGAATTTGAGGCATTACGTGTTGAGTTGCCAACTCAACGCCGCGATTTGCCTTTTTACCAGAGTGAAGAAATGAAAACATTTAATAATTCACTTCTTTCTTACAACCTGTCGAATACAATTACACCCTTATGCCACTGCGCCACGACCGGCCTCCATTTAATAAGTATATTTTGCAAATTAAATATACAAGCTTCCAAAGTGTTCCTTACACCTATTATACCTAAGTGTATCAAGATGTTGATACAGCACGGTAGCCATAGAAAAGGTTTACTTTCCATGGGTTATTTGTACATCTACATGGACAGGAACAGTTGATTTATCTCACATTTTATATACGTATAGAATATCAAGAAGTTTGACGTTTATATGTAAATTGTAACTTAAAAAGTATACGCTGCTTTTACATGGCAGAAATAAATAGCATAAAAATAGGTACTATTGGAGCAATTTATCATTGCAACGGAATCCTATGAAAAATTTTAATAAGAATTTTCTATTTGGACGTACATTCGTTCACGCTTATCACAGAAACGGTTAAACCTATTCAAATTTATTAGTGTATTTTAGCAAACTACGGTAATTTGAGGCCTGTCGTGACGCAGCGGCATCTTGCGTGTGTCTGTCTGCAAACGACAGGTTGTGGGTTCGATTCCCATTCGAGGAAATAAAATATTTAACATTTTCAAATTCAATATGTCATGTTTTAATTACTTCACTCTGGTAACAGGGCATAACGCAGCGTTGAGCTCCGCCATTCAACACACAATATTTCAATTTCAAGTCTTCAATTCGGTGGAAAGTGGAGAACAGAATTGGAACGAAGTGTCTTCACAGTAGATTTCCGAGTTCCTTCTGGCCACCTTGCCATGTGCGGGATACAGCGTGAAGCTGAGTATGAGTATCTACGCATAAATAAAAAAAAATACTTTAATTGAGAAATTTACTTTAATTAATGTGAAAATGGGCTTGCATTTTTTTATTTGTTTTATGGAAGAGACGGCAAACGAGCGTACGGGTCACCTGATGGTAAGTGATCACCGTCGCCCACGGCCCCGTGGAACTCCAGAGGAGCTACAGGAGCGTTGCCGTCCTTTAAGGTGGAAGGACACCGGGGCCCGGCATTACCTAATGCGAAACGCAGTGGCCAACTAAAGCCACTACTTAACGCCGGTCTTAAATGCCGGGGGTGGTAACAATCCGGTCGAGTCTGCCCATGCGTGTTGCCATTACTAGCAACGTGACTCTACCACACGCACTTTAGTCGCCTCTTACGACACCATTAGTACCAGGGTGATCCTATTCTAAGCCGGGATCACACGGCATAACTATATTTGTTTATTTCACTGAAACTATAATTTTACAGACGATGTATAGACATTGTCTATAAATGTTAGATAAATATTTAGAACCAAGGAATCAAGAAACACACTAGTTTTTTAAAAAAATAACATAAGATAGCTTTCTATAATTCAAATAATTATAAAATATTTATCTCAATAAGTACCTACACAGAAGTACATTTATCAAGGAATTGGCGTTGAAATTTTTCAAGGTAGATCATAAAACGAAAATAGGAGAGAGAATCTAATCCTAACCACGTCTGGTCTAATGCATAAATAATATGACCGAATATATAATCGGGTTCTTTTAACATTCCATCGAGTCACTATGTGAGAGCGTAACGCGGGAGAGTCACTTGGAGCCGTGCTTGTGGTTTGTAATCAAGTGTAGACTTGAAAGGGGCCCTTTTAAAATACGCATTTACGCTCCCATTCACTGCCTAAGCTTGTTTCTCTAACTAAATATCTATAACGTTATCGTATTATTACATTTCGTTACATAAATAAATATAGTTATGTATAAAAATAGAAATAAACGATGATTCACCCCGTTTTTAAAGGATCATAAGTTGTAATTTCATCAGTTTCCATAATTTAGCTTTTGCATGCAGCGTTCAAGGTTTCTCAGGAAATGTAAATTTCAATACTGCATAATGGAAATATTAGTTATGAGCAATTTAAAGCTTATATAACACAAATTTCAAGTTTATGTGTTCACTACTAATATTTGAGTTTTCTCTCACACTTCAAAACTACTTATATATTGGAGTAAAATTATAGCAATAGTAGGTCAAATCTGAGTGTTAAAAGGATTTAAATTATTTTTATATAAAAATATCAGGACGTGTCAATATTATGATACGTTTTATTAGTAAATTCGTTCGTTAATTTTTCTTTAAAGTACCTAACATTCACATATGAGACTCTATCTTCTAGTCTTCTAGTCTTAAAGGAGCCTTAAAGTACCTTAACAAATTATCAAAAGACTTGGAATGAAATATCAACCTAAATAACAAAATCAATACATCTGAGGACGACTACTGAAGGTAAAAAAAAAAAAAACATAAATAATGAACGCTTTATATATTCTCGCATAGAACTAGGTCAGATGCGTTATGCCACATACGATACATTACGAGATCTCAAGACGCTTACATTTTCCCTTGCATTAGAAAATTTCTCCGGTAAACATTTTTAAAAGTAAAAACCTTCATATAATAACTCAGTTTCACGCTGTATCCTTCGCATGGTAAGGTAGACAGAGGGAACTTGGGAACCTAGTGTTAAGACACTCCGTTCCGTTCCCTACTTTCCGCCGAATTTGAGGCATTGTGGGTTGACTGGCGGAGCTCAACGCCGCGTTTTGCCTTGTACCAGAGTGAAAAAATGAAAACATTAAAAGTTATATTTATGGCAACCCTAGCTATGAGTGCTGAACATTTGGCAATGATTCCGACCCGTTAATTTGAATATAAATTTCACCTGTCATAGAATATTATATCACGCGTTGTGCCTAATTTATTGTAACAGCATTGGTGATATTTATGTAATAAATTATTTTCTAATAGTATTTAGATTTCTGTTATAGGGAATAGACTATTCTAATTTTTCTTCACGGTGTATCCCGCAGGGTAGGCAGAGGGAACTTGAGAAACTAGTGTTAAGACACTTTATTTCCGCCAAATCTGCCGAACTTGAACTATAATATTTTAGCAACCTTCCTTCAACATTTAGTGCTTGTTTTATTTAAATACTAAATTGCTACATTTTTATTTATTTACCTGATATTTTAGTTTTCAATGTATTAGGAATTGCAATTGAAATTAGGAAATAAAATAGTGTAAATCAAGCAGGCTAAGCCGCAAGCGAGTTACTAGGATATAATTCACTCACTCGCTCAGCATCACACTGTATCCCGCACATGGCAGGGTAGGCATAGGGAACTTGGGAACCTTGTGTTAAGACACTCCGTTCCACTTTTCATTACCCATTAAATATTTCAATTGAAAATGTTAAATATTTCAGTTCCTCGAGTGGGAATCGAACCCAGAACCTGTTGGTTACAGTCAAACGCTCGTGCCACTACGCCACGGTAGGCCTCAATAGAATAGGATATAATTTTTTTTCTTTTTTTTTTCTTTTTTTTTCTTTCTGTTTTTTTCTCAGCTTCACGCTGTATCCCGCACTAGGCAGGGTAGGCAGAGGGAACGGAAGTGAAACCTAGTGTTATGACACTCCGTTCCACTTCCGTTCCCCACTTTCCGCCGAATTTGAGGCATTGCGTGTTGAGTGGCGGAACTCAACGCCGCGCTTTGCCTTATTACCAGAGCGAAGAAATGAAACATTAAATATTTAAATTAAAAATATTAAATATTTCATTTCCTCGACTGGGGATCGAACCCAGAACCTGTCGGTTACAGACACACTTTTGTGCCGCTGCGCCACGGCAGGCCTCCAAAATATATAAAGAATATAATTAATCTAAAAATATATGTATCTAATGACTGTATAATATAATTATAAATAAAGATAGTGGCAGTGGATGGCCACTCTTTCGAACAAAAGATGCACCTAATCAGTGTACCAACTTGACATTATTATTATAAGAACGCTCTTCTTTGAGCATTCAATGTAAAATGTCAAGAACTAGGGTAGTATGGGACCTACATTAGGGCGTTTCTGTTTTCTTTATGTAAGAAAGACTTGACCTTTAGGCCAAGAGGTGTTTCAAAACATTCTAACACAGGTAGAGAAAAAAATTATACGAGTAAAGAAAATACAAGTTTTTAGGTTACTATATTTATTTTTGCTCTTTTAACATTTACGTATAACTAATATGGTCACTTTTAAGAAGTTGAGCTTCTCAAGTTGAGTTCATCAACTTATCACCATCATGAAAATTGGCAAATTCGGATATTATTAAAAATAATATCTGTCGTGGCGTACCTCTGGGTAGAAGCATGCGCCTTTGAATGTGACAGGATGTGAATTCGATACACGTATATCGATAATATCGATATTGAAGAAATTAAATATTTAAATTATTCCCTATGATATCTAGGCATAGCGGGGCGTTAAGTTTCGCCACAAAGCTTTAAATCATCGAAAAGTGGGAAACCTGGGAACAAAGTGATAAGACGGAATATTTTAATATTTGGTTTCCAAGTTCCCTACCCTGAGACCATGTGCCGGATACGGCATGAAACTGTCTGATAGAAGTGTGTGTTTTTAAACGAATCAATTATAATTTGGCTTTCATTATCCTAATTTAAAAATATGTTATGGTGCAATTACAGCACAGACAGTATAAATAATAAATTCCTTTACAACAGGCACGAACCTGCGTCCACTACGTACCATGGCCAGCAATACCTTAAATGACACGTGCGTCATAATTTCATTGAATGATTTATGATTGTACGCGAATATGTCTGTAAATTAATTAGTAACAGCGTTATGTAAGACATCGTTACAACCGATGAAACGTCTTATTAATATTCTGTATTAATTAGAGCGACGAAGCGTATAGTAATCAGACTAAGATTAAATGCGAAATTGTGCCAAGTATTGAAAGATTCACAACATTTGAACGGGTCAAATGTTATTGGAGAAATGTGAAGTCGAAATATTAAATTATGTACAATCTATTTGGAGTCACGGACTACTGTACAGTTTTCAAATCGTCGGGTTTCCAAAAATGTATAGAAAACTATACTATACGCAAATAATCAGGTTAAAATTGTTGCATTTAAAATGCGTAATAATCGCGAAAATCAAAGATCTTATAAGCTATTATTACTATTATAACTATACCTGTAACTTGGAAAATGGAAATAACTGCCAATATAAAATATATCATTATAATTATACGTTAAAAGCAAAATTTTGCCTTCGGAAAATAGACTTGCCAATATAAGAATGATTTTCGAATTCAATAAATTGTTTTCCTGAGTATAAATAAGAATTCCTCAGCTTTACGATATTCTTCAGCTATGTACCAAAGTCATACCAAGCGAATGTAGAGTCTCAAAAAAATTAAAATGAATAAACAAAAAGTGATAAATTAAATTAGAACATCTACTTGCATAAATATAATAAAATTATAACTGATCACTGTCTGTGTATAAAAGATATATGAGCAAATTTATTATTGAGGGCAAGGACTGACTCCTTTAGTCTAGTACGTATTAACCTAAGAAACGACTTAAATGCAGTTTTCACTATTGTTTATTGGCAATGTCCTCTTAACATTTAGTGTTTTTTAATCGGTTAGTATATAAAAACATATCTATGTAAAGTATTTTATTCGACAAAATTGCTACAAAGCAAATTGAATTGTTTGAAACTTGGGTATTTCACCGATATACTCTCAATACATAAAATACAACAATGCTAAGAGAATACGAAAGCAATAAATATTAGTAACGTCAATAGCACGTCGATATTAACAACTAAAAATACATATATTCAAATATATTAGTTTAAATATGTTATAATGTATCAAAATTTGCTAAAAAATATATAAAAACAAACGTTATTTTTTCACTTTTAAAATTATAAGCTGTACAGCAGGAAAGACTTTTAATTTAAAAAAGAATAAAGAAAATAATTACATAGGAATAAAGGGCAGAAAACAAAGGCGACGGCAGCAGTGAAAAGACGGAAAAACCCCCGGGGCAACTTCACAATTACACAGGGTGAATAAACCGCAAGCACATTATTAGATGGTTGAATTAAAAACGAAACATTATTTTAATAATAAATTGAATTTCATATTTTCTTGGCTGGAGGATGGAGGTTTTCTTTGGTTCCAGAAAAACAAACTCACTGATATAAGCGTTTTGGTTGTGATTGTAACCGCGATAGTCATAAATTCGGTGCTTCTACGTAAACTAAGTTTTTGTTCCACAAGTGTTGCCTCCAAAATAGGCAGAACGTGGAGACCATAGTATGTTCTCTAAATAAATCTACCTATTTACTTAAGATAAAATTAAAAAAAAACATAAAAAATGATTTAAAAATAAACATTGTCAGACATCTATTCCTTTCGTTTTTACGCATAATAAAGAGCCTCTAATTAAATTTACCAAAGCTATTTCTATCAAACCATTTTTCATTTACTGAAATAAAATATATTCTCTTTAATCCAGATTAAAAACTATACGAGTGCCTTTCAACTAAATCCGTTCTGGCTGAACGGATTAGACTTTTGCGTGATTGAGCACGAACGCCCACATAGATATTTTTACATTTAATTCAATACACGAAATGGAGTTGATATAAATTTAAAGAGGTCACGGATTCACTTTACTTTAACGTATATATGAACTTTTACCTCACTCACTCAGCTTTACGCTGTATCCCGCACGTAGCGGGATAGGCAGAAGAAATTTGGGAACCTACTTCAAAGTTCCCTCTGCCTACCTTGAACCTTAACCCTAAGATTTTAAGCCACTCTGTTCAACTTTCGTACCACACTTTCCGCTGAATTGAAGGCATTGCGTGTTCTGTGGCGGGGCTCAACGCCGCGCTTTGCCTCGTTACCAAAGCGAGAAAATGAAAACATTAAATATTTAATTTTGAAATATATATAATATATTTTTATATGAATAGAAAAACAGTTTATTAAATGTTGATATCAATATTTAATAAACTGTTTTTCTGATGATGTAATTTTTTTTTGGGGAATGTTGACTTATTTTGGTTTTCGTTTGCACCTTTCAACGCCCAAAATTTCTTTAAAAGAGGCAAGTGTCAAAAGTGTAATATGGTCGACCCAGAGTGCAAGCCTGCTAAATGAAAAATTTATCTGAAATTATTTCTTTTTTTTCTTAGCTTCACGCTGAATCCCGAGGCAGGGTAGGCAGAGGGAACCCGGGAACCTAGTGTTAAGACACTCCATTCCCCACTTTCCGCCGAATTTGAGTTGCGTGTTGAGTGGCGGAACTCAATGCCGTGCTTTGCCTTATTGCCAGAGCGAAGAAATGTAACAATAATATTTAAATTGAAAATATTTAATATTTCAATTTCTCGACTGATTAATAAATAAATATTTCATTTCCTGGAGATCGAACCCAGAACCTGTCGGTTACAGTCACACGCTTGTGCCACTGCGCCACGACAGGCCTCTAATCTGAAATTATATTTATATTATATTTAGAATATTAAATAAAGCCTCTGATAAAGTCTGTGTATGCCTTAAAAAAGCAGAACATTCAAATCTCTTTCTTCCGTTTTGCTTATTTTATGTTATCACAACTGTTATGACGCTTTTATCGCTAAGTCTCCAGAAACATTCTTAACACGTAAAAATTAGTACATACATTTACAAAATATAACTATTGTAAATTGCAAAAAAAAAAAAACGAGTCATAATTTATATAAACTCTGCAGATATAATGATAGATTTAAGCAAATCCAATTTAAATTTTCAAAAGAAACTTTGAAGAAATATAACATTTTATATTTTCAGCATAAACAATTTAACACAAAGCATAAAAATTTTATTATAGTCCTAGTAATAAAATATAGTTGTATCGATAACGATTCTTCGATCGTGCTGTACTAAAATATTGATTTTGAAATGGAACATGCATACAGGTGGTCCACATCTCAAATATATAATTAAACACTTCCTAAGCTTTTTAAGTAAAAAATGATAGCTAAATATAATAAAATCCACATTTATTTTTAATATTAATTAAAAGTATATTATACATATTAAAATATTTGTTCATTTTAACTAAATCAATAATTGATATAGAATGTGGGGAACGGAAGTGGAACGGAGTGTCTTAACAATAGGTTCCCGGGTTCTCTCTGGCTACCATGCCTCGTGCGGGATACAGAGTGAAGCTGATATAAAATTGAGGCCTGTCGTGGCGCAGCGGCACAAGCGTGTGACTGTAACCGATAGGTTCTGGATTCGATCCCAATCGAGGAAATGAAATATTTAATGTTTTTAATTTAAAATATTTAATGAATTATTTCTTCGCTCTGGTAAAGCGCGGCGTGGAATTCCGCAACTCAACACGCAATGCCTTAAATTCGGCGGAAAGTGGGGAACAGAAGTGGAACGGAGTGTCTTAACACTAGGTTTCCGGGTTCCTTCGGCCTACCCTGCCTCGTGCGGGATACAGCGTGAAGCTGAAGAAGAAGAAGATAAATATTGAATAGTTAAATTTTGACCATTTAATATTCACTCGAAACAAATAATTTTAAATTAAAGTTATCTTCCAAATAAGCAATATCTTTTTCATTAGTTGTAAGAGAATTTGGTGGTAAAAGAAAAACAAAATATAAGCAGCTTCTATGTGTAAGATAGCATTAATTGTCAGATTAATATCTGAAACTTTATTCGCAACCGTTAGAACTGGCCCATAATGCCCTCTTATGCAAAATTCGTGTTGTAATAAGATAAAATATTAAATATTTGACAAAAAAACATATTTTTCTTTTCTTCAAAAAAAAAAGACTCGTACATATAAAAACCTTATAAAGAACAGTATAAAACTTATTATCGAAAATAAACGTTAAAAAAACCTATGTTAAAACAACTTCATCTAGTACTGTTTTCCATATAAATAAAGCTAGAAACTGCGACAACTGGCATAGCACTCGTGGATAGGGTTTGCGTCAATATTAAAATCCTGTTCGCAACGGGGTTGGGGTGGCCGCGATCGATACGGGACCCCCTTTTGGATTACGTCGTGTGATACAATCGTTGACCCTCAGACACGGGCCTCCTGTTGTGTTTCTGTATACTGTTACTATATTGATTTTCTTATTGGACAAAGCAAGTGCATTATTAGGTTGTTAGTTATCAACCTGATTTTCGTGAGATTTAAGTATAATTATGGTTCTCTTTTTGGGGATTAAAAATCTACTTTAAGGAGAGTTTATTTCAACATTTCAACGAGCTTTCAAGTTTTCAAAGTTAAATTTAATTGCATTTATATATTTTTTATCACACTGTATCCTGCAGCTTCAAGAGAAAACAGAGGGAGTTTGAGAATCTAGTGTTAAGACACTGTTTCGTCACTCATTTTCCGCTGAACTTGAAGCATTGCGTGGCAGTACTAAACGCCGCGCTTTGGCTTGTTATCATAGCGACAAAAATTTAAAAATAAATATTTTATTTCCTCCATTGAACCCACGACCTATCATAATTACAGTTGCACACATGTGCCCCTGCATCTCGACAGGCTCCATATATAAGAACAAAAAGTGTAGAATATTTTCAATATTTAAGATTCTAATTATCAACATTAGACACTTTAACGCCAGAAAATCAATTAAAAACAAGAAGTCGAAGCAGGAATTAATAAATAAGTTACTTTAAACGTTATTCAACTTTATGTATAAATTACCTATAATATGTAGAATAACAAAATAAGGATTCCGTCCACATTCAAAGACACACCTATAAAGTATAGTCTAGTCTACTCTAGTATTTGACGCGTACGTAACAATAGCAAGAGGCTTTCTTGGCAACTGCCATATCGGCAAGTCTCATTCAAGTGCACTTCCAAAGGGTTTCTATAAAATTGCAATTTTAATGAGCAAATGTTGTACGTCGTAATCTGGCGTGTATGTAAAGTTTGAGAGCCATCGTTTAGTTTTGAGATTTTTACTTGTAATTAATGGCTGTACACACATATTATATACTTGGAAAAATATTTATAAGATATGTTTTCAAGGTATATAATATACAATTCACATTTATATAATCTTTCCCTATTGGACAGCATTAGTGGTGAGTAAATCACTTCATTACTTCATAATTTATATGAACGTAAATTTCTACCGCAGTTACTGCTTCAGTACTCTGTACACTGTAAAGCACTCTTTACAGCGTATAATTATGAGGATTTTAAATGAAAGAGCTCGAAGCTTTAACAGCTACATTAACAGTCGCCCTATCTATATACCTACCTACTTCACATTAAAATTTACCTATATCACATTATAGAGGCCTGTCGTGGCGCAGCGTCACAAGCGTGTGACAGTAATCGATAGGTTGTGGGTTCGATCCCCACTCGAGGAAATGAAATATTTAATATTTTCAATTTAAATATTAATTGCAAATCAAGGCTAAATGTGGCGTTGAGTTTCGCCACTCAACACGCAATACCTCAAATTCGGCGGAAAGTGCGGAGCCAAAGTGGAACGGAGTGTCTTAACACTAAGTTTCCAAGTTCCCTCTGCCTACCCTGCCATGTGCGGGATATAGCGTGAAGCTGAGTGAATATTTAAAAAAAATAATCACAAACTATTTTAATTACGGCGGTACAACAATCTTTCTTATGTGAAAAATCAATTTTCACTCCGCAAACTGTGACGTAGTTAATATTACTTAGAAATTAAGACTGACTCAACTGTGATATTCTTATCTTAATTAGTTATTTTCATAAAACCTATTTTTGCATTAATATCCCAACAAATTGTCAGTATTTTAGGAAAAACCAAGAAATACCAATTGAAATTGGTTTTTATCATTAATAATTTAATAGTTATTCTATTTTAACTTACAGTAAGAAATATATTATTAGCTCCGCGCTGTAATCTGCACATAGCGGTGTAGACAGGGGGAACCTGGGAACCTAGTGGCAGAACTTAACGCCGTCACATTCAAAATATAAAATTTATATCACACACTTTATTTTAACAGAAGCTATAAATTGACTAAAAACACAAATAACGTAACTATATCGAACTGCGCACGTAACAAAAGTAAACAGCAGCGTTTCAGTTGAAAAAACAAATAAAACCTTTAAATTAATTAAGGCAGTTCAAACTTGCGTTGGCGGCGGCCTTCGTCAATACCTACCTACCAGTCAAACGTATCTTATAATATCCTATTAATTTTAATGAAATCTATATAAAGAATAAATATTTAAACTATATCTGATAATACTGCTGTGTCGACATGAAAATTATATCAGAAAGAAGAAAAAAAAAACCGATTTCTCACAGGTATCTTTACCAATGTAATAGAGTCCCTAAAATTTTTTTTGAAACTTGACAAAAACAGTGAATTTTGGTATCTCAATCGGCTTTTACAAATATAAAGAGCTACTATAAAATAACTATCGCACTGAACTAATAACTTATTTTTTTATAATATACATTTGATATGACACAAAATCTTATAAGATATTTAGTTTAAATTAAAATGTGAAGAACAGCTGAAGAATAAATCTACAAAAAAAAAATAATCAAATACTCACGCCACTCGTCCAAATTCATCTCGCGGTAGATCTTTCTCATTGGTGCCAGTTTCCGATAACTTCGCTCTGAACGCCGCCACACGAGCCGCTATCTCTTCTTTGGGCAACCTGCGTAGCCAAACGAGGGAAACACCCATTACTTAAAAAAGCCCAAATATCATTGAAACATAAATAAAATATCAGTATAATTTTATAATTTAAATATTCAAAACATAACGATAACGGTGACCACGTCCAACCAAGTGTAACGATATCTCAAAACAAATGTTTCGACCGTATAACCGAGTTGCGAGTCGTGTAACGCTTAAACTTACCAATGCATGATATGGTTTTATAATCGCTAAATTACTTTTCAAAAAACAATAAAAAAAACATCGATAAGATATACGCCTGTGGCGTACGACTGCGTTCGTAGGACTGAGTAGCTTTATTAGGGTGACTGGCATCAGGTTCGATATCGATCGCACTCGTGCGCAGGGGTAAGTGGGGTTGGACTCTACATACATAACTATGTACACAACAGCACGTACAGACAGATTAGCCAATAGATCTATTTTCCTAGGATATTTTTTATTTTTATTTGATACGGGGATGGCTTACTAGCCCTATCTATTTTCTTCAATACTTTAAAGCAGCGTATTTATTTTTTTTACAAAAACCTGATAAGACTAGGTAGGCAATGCTTTAAAAAACTGCACTACCTTTTTATTATTATTTACCGATTGCTACTGCACTACGACGTGGTATTTTTAAAGCAATATTTTGCCTTTTCTAATTTAAAGTCTCATTTTTAGATGTTTAGGTTATAGCTGCCCTACTAAAGATCGATTATAACGTGTCAAACTATGTTAATCACATAAAGTACAGTAAAATATAGCGAAGTCATTTCCTACGACCCTTACTCTGATTAAATTCGTCACGGAAGACTTGCCGCGCATTGGCCAGCTGTAGGCCTAGTTGTAAACCACGCGTTACGCAAACACTGAATTGATAAACAGATATTTATTTTCATAACACCAAAATTAAATACAATTCATTAATTAAGCCATTAACGATAAATAGCATTTTATAATTCCATTTATTAAATATGATCATTGACTATCCGAATTTCACAAGTCACATATTGAATACATCACTTAACCCCCCCCGCGCTTTAATATTTCTGTTAAAAAAGTTTTGGTGTTAATAATTAATATCACTTTAAAATCATAATAAAAAAATATGAAGAAAATTTATATGGAAAGATAAAAGGCTAAAAAAGAGAAATATCACGGAATCTGTAGTACTTATTATCAAATATATTAAATTTTTACCCTGGACGAAAAGGAAGAGGTGTGTTTATAAGTTTGAACTGTCTATGTGTGTCTATGTGTCTGTAGCTGCTGAATGAATTAATCAACTTTATTATGATTTTTAATTTTTTTTTATCAAAAGAACAAGTTCTTCAGCGGTACTTAGCTACTTTTTATGGAAAGGATTAGCAGCTTAAGGACTACAGGTATTAAATATAAATTTTTATCAATTACTTTTGGCGTCTCTCTATATCTATCGGGTGCAACGCCGTTTTAATTTAGCCATCTTATCTTTTTCGTTTTCATCGACACAAATGTAGTTTTACGTCTATACTTATTTAGAATTAGTTTTTTTAGCTTCCTGCTGTATCCTGTACAGGCAGAGGACAGAGAGAACCTAGTGTTAAGACACTGTGTTCTGTTCCCGATTAGTATATAGTTTTCTTCTTAATTTATTTTTGATGAAATAGATAAATCTAAGAATTATTCACTAATACTGATTCTAATGAATATATTTTCTGATATTATAAATAGGTCGTACTGGGATTAATGATGTTAATTTTGTATAACATATAAATAAACAATAAATTATCTTGTTTTGTTAATATAAATATTACAAAAGTTAATGAACCAATGAATGGTAAGACTCAAGTTAAATTACTAATATCAATTTTACATGCCTTTATGCTCCTAATGTTAATTGACGCACATCATTACAAGTTTGCTGTAAACACAAACGCAAATCACCATATTAAACAAATTATACCATAATTAGAGCAAGGGAAGCCATACACCATAAAACTTAGTGCAATTAAGTATTAAATTTCATTTACCATAATTGTTATTGAGAACAAAGATACAATATAAGCAAAGCTAGATATTTCCTTTCAAACTGAAGAGAATAATTATAGTGTGATGCAGTGAAACAGCAACAATGTTCATTCACTGTGAAAACTTTGATGTCTAATATACATAGCTAAAATTGCTTTTAATTTCATCCATATATCAAGAAAGGCTATGTACCTTAAGAAAAATATTAGTGAATTTACTAAAATCAGTGATGTACATAATTTGAATACTAAAATAGGCTTAAACTTAGTGTGTGTGTGTAACTTAATTGCATCAAGTCCTTAATTCTTATGAGACAGGGTACACTGTTACTATAGGATCCCAGAAAACATCTAAGAATTATCTATTTCACAAATTCAACAAGTTGTTTGTGTGTTGAAGGTTATAACCAAAATAATGATTTTATAAATCATGACACTCCTTGGGAATAAAATGCTTGCAGTAGAGAATTTCAAAGGTATTGTCATTGTAACTTAAATGTCAAACTAAATAATTGTATAAAGTAAACAAAAAAGTCATTAGAATGAAACTTTTTATTTTAAATAAAATATTTGAATTAAAATCAATAATTTTGATATAACTAACCCACTGTACTTGGGCTCACAGTTACCTTGGGTACTTAATATGTGTTGTACGTACACATTCAGTACTTTATACTGTTTTATACTATATTGAAAACTGGGACCAATTTATAAAGTAGTACTTTCTAGCAATCTTGTAAAAAGGTTGCCAGTAGCCATAAAATGGCCTTATCACTAAAACTTTATAGCTGCAAATTAATTAGCAGATAAGCAAAGGTTTGCAAGTGAAACAACCATTTTTAATTATTATGTAAGGAAGTTAATAATGTTATTTCAATTTCTTTTTCCATATATCATAGTATTTTCTATGCTGCTCTGCCATTCGAAAACCATAGCAGAGTAGGAAGAGGAAACTACATCTGTGTTAATATATTGTTAGCTTAGAGCGTAACCCTACCTAACAGCCTATTAAACAAATTTTCAGATGAGACAGAGGATATTTGAAAAGAATTATGAATATACATGTATTACCAAAATGATCATACAATTTTAAAAATTGATTTATAATCTGTACAATTTTTTTAAGCTATTAATTTTTTTAGGGACTCAATTTCCATGTTAAGCAATTGCATATAATGCATTGGCAAATAATATTGAAGCATGTGTCTGCCCCATAATATGAGCACATAGACATCAAGCAACATATTATTAGGTTAGGTTTTTTCATATAAATTTAATTGTCTTATCTTAGGATCAAAACCCCAATCAAAACCCCAATCTATACATATACTATAATAAAGTCAATTTATTTTAATCGAGACATTTGAACATAATAATATTGTTTCAAATTGAATAGTTATGTTTTAAAAACTATATTACTCATTTTGTATTTAGTATTATCAATACAATTTTATCTTATAAATAAACATTTTACTTCCTCTAAACAATTTAATAGTACTATAGAAAATTAAATAATACTTTAGAAATGTTTTTACTTTATTATTTTGTATTTTGGCTTATAGTTCTTCGAGAAATATTATTTTACTTGTATTATTTAAAAAAAAATGTTGTGCAAAGACTTAGCAGATTTAGCTTCTTTTCTATGTCAGTCACCAATTAAGACAATTTTTTAGGTTACAATTGTATAAATTTGTATTTAATATTTTAAAATCTTACCCTTGCTCTTCTAAAGTATCCTCTAATTCAGCACATTTTACTTCTATTTTTCGTTTCCTCTCATGGTCAAGTATTTCTCGGTTAGGTTGTTTATTTGAAGCAGAGTCGAGCTTAGCTATTTCATCTTCAGTCCGATAGTTAACAGTATCTTTAGTTTTACGTACTGATGCCCAGTTTCTTTGCACGTAACCATTTGTTCCAGAGCCTCTAGGCGTCGTTAACCCAATACCATTGTACATTATGATATTTTATTTATTATCTAGAAAGAAAAAGGCACATTATTAAATTATTGTCACATCTACGTCGCGAATATAAATTGATACATGGACAAAGTTTAATAAGAAATTTACTATAATTCACATTTAAACAACTGTAAACCTAATTAAATAACAATGTAGGCCAAGCTAAAACTCCCTTACCTATATGTAAGTATTTCATTAATTAATTCTGTATATTAAAAATACGTCCATCTTGGTCGAAAGGTTTTGATTTTTTGCGTCCGTCTATATCTACCACAGATAACACATATTACAGAAACATTAAAGATTAAAAAACTTTTGCAGAATAAAATATAATGGTGATTGATAGCTTTGATTAATACTATTGATACAATCTGGAGACTGCAAAATATTTACTTAAACAGACATAATGACATTGAAATTTTTTAACAGTAAAGTATTAAAAACACAAAATAAATATTTTTTAAAATTGACACCACCAAATAAATGTAGATTGTCAAAATCAAAAACACAAACAGAGGTTATGATTGTTAAACAGTGTTTATTTATGCTAACATATTATATATTAGTGTTCACTTAGTACAGGACTATTCAATCTGTTAAATAATCAATAAGAGACTATATTAAAATGATAGATAAAATGTTATATAACACAGTTCTTAGCCAAGCATTCTCATCTTGCGGTAAATATTTGGTGGCCGGAAATATTTACGGGCAACTAGCTGTTTTTGAGTAAGTACGGCTTTTATTTAATATTTATAATTATTTTTAAACTAATCTATGTATAAAATTATTTTTACACTGACATTGTATAGTTTTGCATGACAAGAACTACAACATATAACGTCGTCTTTTTTAGTGCCTGCATATATTTTTAAAATATAAGTTTTATATTAAAAAGTTTATATTTTATAGTCTACAAACAGTTTTTTTTTATTATATAGCTCCTGTGTAGAGTTAAACAAAACAACATATTGTTATAAATTTTGTAAGTAATTTGTTTATATCACCCTATTTATGCTATGATAAATAATTAGAATAAGTATATTTTTAATTCTTTACACAACAAGTAGTAATTAATGATATTTTTATTATTTCAGCTTAGACAACATATTTAATCCTGTTGTAGAATTACTTACTTCAGATTATAATAAACCAAAGTACACTCATTTACTTGAATCTGAGGAACAAATATGCAGTTTAGTTTCTACATCAAAATTCTTAATTGTTGGCACAGTTAATGAAATTTCGGGTTGGGATTGGAAAGCTGTAATAAATCCAAAATTAGGGAAACCTTCTTGGACTATAAGAGTACAGTCACAGTCAGTGGTAGAAAAATGTGATGTCAATTGTTTATGGTATTCAGCTGAAGAGGAACACCTTTATGCAGGTTGCGGAGACAATAAAGTGTATGCTTATGATTTAGAAGATGGCAGGTTAATTGCTACTTATGATGGACATAACGACTATGTCCACTGTGTGCATGGAAAGTATGTAATAACATTTTATAAATTTGTTTTTAAAACATTAGTTAGTACATATATGTGTTCTGTTTTAAATTAAAACCTAATATTTTACTGTGTAGCAGGGTAGATAAATAACACAGCATAATAACCAAAGAGAAACTGGGTACCTAGTGTTAAGAAACCCCATTTGCATTAAGAGCGTTCAGTTTCTCATTTTCCCATTGTATATTGAGAGTATTACTTACGTACACAATATACCACAATATAACAGTGTGTACGTGTCTCAATGTAGCACTTTGCATCGGTACCAAAGCATGAAACTTAAAATATATAACATTACATTTCCTGGAGTGAGAATTGAACTCTACTGTTAAAATAATAAAAAGACATAAAAAATAAGTAAAGAATTATTTTACAACTTACAATTGTTCCATCTAGTTTTTTAATAAAATGGGAAAAGTATATGAAAAATAATTAAAGCTTTAATTAATATTATGAAATTAACATTCTAGTGGACAACAATTAATATCGGCTGGTGAAGATGGACAGGTATTGCTTTGGGATATGAGAACAAAGAAAGCTCAAAATAAAATTAGGCCTTACAGTAACAGGAAAGTGGGCAGACCAGACTTAGGTAAATGAGTTGGATCTGCAGCTCTAGGAGATGATTGGATTGTGAGTATGATGAACCATAAATTAATAGCTTAAAACACACACACACATGTGCACTTTCGCACTGTTTATTTTTTCTATTTTCCCTATGGTCCACGTCGCGGAGTGCCACAGGGTATGACTGTCGTAAAGTTGCTAGTTTGATTCCCAATCAAATGAATGTTCTATTTTTATTTTTTTGTGCTGGTAACAATCAACAATTAGATGGAAAATTGGAAATTGACTGTCTTAACACTACATTTTACCTGCTTTTCTAATGCTACATTTATGTTAAAAGCAGTGATATAATTAAATATAAAGTAGTTATTTTTTCTTTAGCTTTCTCTATGACTGTAACCGACGGGTTGTGGGTTCGATCCCCACTCAAGGAAATGAAATAGAACAGCGTGAATGAGACAGCGTGAAGCTGAGCAGAGTAGAGTTCTTGAATATGTATTTTTTTGCTTAAGTACATTTATTTGTCTATACAAAGTTATTAGATTCTGGCACACACATACAAGTTTCAAAGACATTCCCTAGATTTATCTATGGAGTAATTTTGTATTTCCCAAGATCTATTTATGGAGTAATTTTGTATTGAGCAGTAGAGCTCAATATTAATCTTTGTCATCAAAATGATAAACTGGAAATAATGTTGACATAAATTTATTTAAGAGAACCTTAATTTAAGTTTAACCTTAAGCGAACCCACAACCATGAAGTGTGTAGTTAGGTATTATTATAAAGTTGCATGCTGTGTCATATGAATGGTTAGGCAGGTGGAACTTGGGACCTTCGTTCCGCCGAATACTTGAGGCATTGAATATTAAGGCAGAACTCAACGCCGCCCCGTTTTGTTGCCAAAGAGAGAACAAGAAAATGTTAAAAATAAATAAATAAAACAAAATATAAAATAAATAAAATGTTAATTTAAATATCTCATTATCTAAAATGGGAATCGAACGCACCTCTGCGCTAAGACGTCTCAAATTAATGTCTTTGCCGTTCTAGTTAGTCCTTTCTGAGATTAGCGTACAAACGCACAGACCAAAAGATTAAAATTTTAAATATTTTGGGTCTTATTATATTATATAATTTTTTCGAGGCCTGTCATAGCGCAGCAGCATTAGTGTTTGACTGTAATCGACAGGTTGTGGGTTCGAATCCCACTCGAAGAAGTGAAACATTTAATGTTTTCAATTTAAATATTTAATGTTTCTATTTCTTCGATCTGGTAAAAAGGCAAAACGCGGCGTTGAGTTCCGCCACTCAACACGCAATGCCTCAAATTTGGCGGAAAGTCGGGAATAGAAGTGGAACAGTGTCTTAACACTAGGTTCCCAAGTTTCCTCTGTCTACCCTGCAATGTGCGGGATACAGCGTGAAGCTGAGTGAGTGAGTAATTTTTTTTATAAATATAAAAAAAATGACTCACTCACTCACTCAGCTTCACGCTTTTTCCATGTACAGACAGTGATCAGTTACAGATTTATATATATTAATTTTCAATATTATTATTAAATATATTTTCAGGTATGCGGGGGAGGCCCAAGACTTGCTCTATGGCATCTCCGTTCACTTGACGCGGTAACAGTGTTTGATATCCCCGACCACGGCATCCATGTTTCATTTTTCCATGACGACTGTGTGTTCGCTGGTGGAGCTGCCAAACATTTATATCAACTAAATTATTCTGGTGATATAAAAGTTGAGTTGCCAGTATCAGCGGCCACAGTATACTCGGTGGCGCTTAAAACGACGCCTAACAAAGTGTTGACGATAGCTGGCTCAAGTCCTGAAATTGATTTGTGTACTTCGTTTAATTATAGGGACCAAGTGTTGCATTTTAGATGATTTGGTTTAATAAATATATTTTTTTGTATTCATTTTAGTGTTTTATTTTAATTTTTAAATGTTACATGGTCAATTGATTTACATTGCCCTATATTAAAAGATTTTGTGCAGGGAAAACAATAAAGGCATGTATTGCGTAACCTTTTTTTTTATTTTATGTACTTAATTTACATTTGTTTTGTCTTAAACTTTATGCCAACTTTTTTTAAAAAACTATAATTTTCCCTTTTTAGATTAAATTTAAAAATTTGTAAATTACTTCATCATATCACGAGCTCGACCGCAGCAACTTTAATAAATAGGAATAAAAAAAGAATAATTTTCACTATTTACTTTAGTAATATATTAACTTCTTACACAGGTAGTAAATGTAAAATTATAACTTTAAAATCTGTAAAACCTTTTTTTTACACATTTTTCGGAATCTCTTGGTGAAATAAATGTTTAATTCATTTATTGTTTTAAATATACCCATGTCCAGCTATAGCTGCTGGGATAAAGCCCTGGCTTCCATCTCTTTTCCTGATAAAAAACCATTCCAAGTCCACATCAGTCTCTTCGCCTCCCTGTACAAGAACAACAACTTCACCCTTCCTTACAGAAACTGTTCGATTCAAATCACTACCATTATAATCACTATTCACGAACACTAAAGTTTGTCTTTGAATTTTATTTTTCACATTTTTATAATCATTTTCTTTAAAATTACTAACGTTTGATACGGATTTAGTTTTTAAATAGAGATCGTCGAAATCTTTTTCGGGACAAAATAGTTTTTCGCGTTTTTTTGGTTTGTAACGCGATTCCGAACGTGTTCTGCCGCGCAAATGTTCTTTTTCGTTATCTGTCAGATTACCGCACGGACGTGGGTAGATGTCAGTGCTGCTTTCCCAACATGGCGTCTTCTTATGAAGAGATGACCTGAAAATTGCTTTATATGAGTATATTATTGACAAAATACTAAAAGTTTTTTATATTTGTTATACATCAAGATATAGAAGGATTGAAGTGCACCTCTTTGCTTACACGTCCAAACATCTTTGAGATAATTAGGGCATGCCTTTTAATCCACTTACGGGTAAATGAAGTCGTTAGCGGATGTTAAATAAAAATAGCAGCGCTGATGCAATCATGCATTTTCAGTTCACTTTTCACATATTTTCTTTTACAATTAATTCCAATAACCGATACTTTTGCTACAATATAAGTTTTATATTTTTTTAAAATGTCTAATATCTAACATTACTTACTTGTTAGGCAATATTCCTAAAGGTAAACATGCACTGTACATGACATAACCTTCGTCACCGTGCGGAGTTTGAGCGTAGAGCCATTGCTGATTTTTGAAAACCGCATTAACCACAGTGCCTAAGGGTAGAGTCAGTTCGCGTTGGAGGTCTTTCTGAGTTTGATATAGAGTAGTAGGAAAAGCGATTACCACAGGTATATTACCCGGTCGATCTATAGAAGCCTGTAAAGAGTATTTTTTTATATAACACTCGTCTTTTTGTATCATTAAAAATAAAAGACTTTATCGATAGAAACACATTTACTTAAATACGATGATAATTATTTATTTCGTATGAATATTATTAATACTTATTAGTAGAGACTTGGTAGCACAACTGTGTGACTAAGTAAGACAGGTTGTGGGTTCGATACTCGCTTGAGGAAATTAAATGTTTCATATTTTCATTTCTTCGCTCTGGAATGGGAAACGGACCTATGCTTATACATTTTTTTGTTTTTGTTGATGGCGAAAGTCCGACCGTGGTCGGACTAGAGAGAGGCTGAGATAAGTCAGTGTACAAAACCAGTAACAAGAAATTAGTAATCTGATAAATAAATACAGTAGGTCTAAACTTGAGACGAAATTTCTATAGTTAACAATTTGCAGTCTCCGTTGAGTACATTCTATTACAATTGTTGAAACTAGAGCATTAATGTAATCTTGCCTTGAGTTTATCACGACCGAGCTTTTTATCCATAAATACAGAAATCAATTTGATTTCATTGCCAGTTGCTTGTTATTGTACCTATTTTTTTAATATAGTAAATTAAGCGAAATATTTTTTTAAAGACTACAAATTTATTTATCATACAATTAAATTTATTTTTCTCATCTATTTTGACTTTCTTCTAAAAGATATATTTTTTTAAATTTCATTAAATGCATTTGTATGGATTTGTATAGTGGTCCCCATGTTAATATGTCTAAATTGGCTAAACTCTTAGCTTGTTAAGTAGAGTCATGCATAGAAAGATGTAGGACAGGCATACGCTAAAATACGTAGACTAGGTCATCTTCTATTAGACATTATTATTTATTACGCCATTTAACATCACATTTTCATATAAACAACCATATTCAACCAGGTAATCATTTAAAATGATTTTACAAATCGTTATTGCAAAACGATCTAATCATCCACACACATAAGATTTTATTTCTCACAAAAGAACTTAAACCGGTAAGCTTCAAAATCACAGCGTCGTGTTTTAAAAGATTTTTGAAAATGACGTGCAATTTATAACTTCTCCAATTTTGCGCCAATTTCGCGGTTGAAATTTCTTGTTCGTGCACTTTATATGGTTGAGGGTCTTAAAAAAGATACAACCTTTAATGCATTTTTTTTTATATTTCTCATGATTATTTATTTCATTGTATATACGTATTATTTATTTCGTTATATTTATAATATTGCGACATTTTCGTTATTTTATTAAGAAAATAATAATTTTCTAAATTTCTGTTAATAAAATCAAGAAAAAGTATAAAATTAAGCAAATAATAATTTTCTTATTTAAAAAATACAAGTGCCATAATTACTCGTATGTCATTTTGCGTAACGAAAATAATGCATAGAAATATAACAAACTACAGATCTCTCGTGGCGTAGGGTCACGAGCGTATGACTGTAAACCCCAGGTTATGGGTTCGATCCCACTCAAGGAAAGAAAAAATTAAATTAAATATTTAATGTTTTCATTTCTTCCCTCTGGAGACAAGGCAAGCGCTGCGTTGAATTCGACCACTTAACATACAATGCCTCAATTTCAGCGGAAAGTGGTAAACGGAAGTGGAACGAAGTATCTTAACACTACGTTCCCAAGTTCCCTCTGTCTACCCTGGCACGGGCTACAATGTGCAGTGAAGTGAGTGAATATAATAAAAACAAATAAATATGGCAGAAATGAATAATGACTGGAGTTAATGCTGCGTTTTTGTAGAGATCGTAATTCAACACTGAATGATGGACGACTGGTCGTATATTGAAATACGTCATGTTTGAATTCACTTAATTACCGTTTAAGAGTGTTATATTGTTTACGAAGAATGTAAATTGATTTATGTAAAAGTACAAACAGACTCAGAGATTGTTATTAATGCTTTCGAGATTGATATTTAGTTTTCCATGTAACGTATTATTAATATTTTTATACATTTACTGTTACTTTTTCGTTTATAAAAGCAATATTGAAATTAAAGGCCTGTCGTGGCGCAGGGGCACAAGCGTGTGACTGCAAAGGCGGCTTGAGGATTCGATCCAATCTTGTAGAAATGAAATATTATCCATTTTCAATATAAACACTTAAAGTTTTAATTTATTCACTCTGGTAACAATGAAAAAGGCGGCGTTGAGTTTCACCACTCAACTTGCGAGACATTGCAAGTTGAGAATTTGGCGGAAAGTGGGAAAAGTAACGAAGTGTCTTAACACTATGTTCCCAGTTCTATTGTTAAGACATGCTTACCCTGCCATGTGCAAGATACACAGCGTGAAGCAAAAATAAAAAAAAATGAAATTATGAGTATATTCTGACCGGTCATTCGAAAGTTAACTTGATATAAAAATTAATGTACGTATGTTTATTGCATTATTTAACAAACTAAATGTCCGGTCTATTGCAGTATTTAATATTATGGTAGTACGTGTATAACTACACGGGTTGGCTTGTTTCTTTTAACCTCACCCTTGTATGCTTTGGCCACTTTCTATTAGCGGAGAGAGAAGATATTTTGAGTAAACCGGGTTTTTATTTAGTTAGGTATATAAGTATGTGTAAAAAGCGAAATAAATTACCAAAATATATAAACAAATGTATAAATTACCTCACTTAAAAACGAATCCAAATCACGTATATCGTATCCAAACTTGTTATTTCGCTTCCTTCGCCTGTGCTTGTGTCGATGTTTTCGTCGCACATATTCCTCTGTCCCAACACTAGTATCGGATAATGATTCCACCCCGTTAAACTCATCACACGCACTTTTAAATCTTAAATCATAATATTCATTTTGTTTGACCTTAGAAATTACGTCTTTAACACATTTTTGTTTGTCATTACTAAAACTTTTCAGTCCATTTACACATTTCTTATCACTTTTTCCAAGGTTCTCCTTTAAAACCCACGTCAGGGATATTTTGGATTTGTGTCTGTGGGCTAGTGGCGTGGAATGCCAGATGCCCATCTCTTTGATCTCCGCGTACTCAACTTCAGACTGATCGGAAGCTTCACTCGTTATATTGCAATTTGCGAGCAAATCTAGAGCTTCGCATGACGATGGATTCTGCAAATGTAGAGAGATTTACTTTGAAATATGTCTTAATATAATTTTACGTTTAACTAAGCAAGATCATTATAGCGTAGCGGTAAGTTCGATTGTAAACGCGACGGTTGCGGGTTCGATACTTACAAGAGAATATTATTTATCTTTATTCTCTTGTATCAGTAATAAACAAGTAAGTAGTTAAGTATTAAAAAAAACATTACAAAGTTGGGAACGGCGTGAAGCTATTTTAAAATTGCTTTATTCAAGCGTTTTCACGTGCTTCAACAGTCTTCTTACGATCTTATACTTTAGAAAGAAAAGAATTAAATTTATTTTTAAAGTTTACTCTACTTTTGTGAATGTGTTATTAAATTTGAAATTGTCTTTTAAGATTTTGTAGTGTCACTAAAGGTTTATGTAATATTATAAGCAACAAGTTTGTTTTAAAATGTCATAGTTTATTAAACCATACCGCGATTTGTAGCTCTTGATTCCCACGATAATCTGCTTCCTCCTCATTTTCCCGATATGGCGGCGGCAATTCTTTGAATGTTATTTCTGTAAAATAACACATACAAATTTATTTCACAATAGTTTATGTTATTTAAATAATTAAGAACATACAAAAATATATTAAAAAATATTTCTGTAGGTCTTTTCGGATTTTTTATATGATAATTTTATTTTATTTATATATTTTGACAGTTAGTTTACCCTTTGATTAACTTTTTTTATAACTCACGAAGCACGAAAAAGTACTAAGTTAGGTATAATTTACCCGTTTCGCCTACGCACGGTGCTATAATGACCGTCTCTGGTCAGATCACGTCATAGACTGAGTGGCTATAGCCTTCTCGTAACTGCGTAAGCTACGGCACGTAGAGTTAGGAAAGTAAAAGTCACATTATGGAGATACCGTAGCGTAATTTGTGATGGTGATTTCTAAACGTACTTATACATTTTATTTAGTATTTTTTGGGAAATAATATTTTTTTTGTTGTTTTTTTTTATTATAATGCATCTTTGCTTATAGGCAGTAACAGACTAGCAACATTTATTCAAACTTTTTTTTCTTAATATATATATAGTACTACTTGATAACATTTACGTCAAAGTGGTTACGCGTCTATTTTTTTTAACGTAATAATCTAACAAATTTTGTGACAACATTATAAATAAAAATAGATAAGCTTTTTCGCTGCTTAAATCATTTTGTACAGGGCTTGTAACATTTTGTTTGTGTTTAATTTAACATTGGCAATCTCTATTCTCCTCCAAAACTTGTCCTTCATCAAAAGTTTTCTCTAGGGACCCCCATTCTTCTAGTCATCTGGTTATAGTCATATTATAAATTATATCTTTATAAAAAACATTATAAATTCTGAATACATATAACGATGGTAAATACTAAAAAGAAACTGTGCTAAAAAATTTAATCTATAAATACGCTATGTCATATCGAGAACAAGATATCAAGGCAAACTGTCAACGCATTCAGATATAATGTGTTTTGGCCTAGATTCAAACAAGAACATCACATCAATGTTAGTTTTAACATTGGCATAACTTTATTCATATTAAAATGATTTTCTTAATATTATTTAAATAACTAATAACATATCTTATATTATATTAACAAATCTGAGGCAAAGAGCAAAGCTGAGGCTTTATGCCGCTTAGCCGAGTAGATAGATATTACCATAGAGCACATTTACCCTACGGGAAGAGTGACGACTTCATACAAAAAAGTGGGGGACAAAAATCGCCACTGCTGCCACCATCCGTAATCCCACAGAAACTAATCTGTCAAATTTCTCGGCGGCAAAATTGAAATTTGGCCTTATGAAACCTTTATTTTATGCAAAATCAGAAAGATTCACTCTTTCAAAATCATCGAAATATTGATTTAAACATCAATACTTTCAAATGATTTTGAAACTCTGAATCATTTCTGGTGTGATCATAATAATAAAATATAAATACTGAAATGAAACTAATAAACACTTTATATTTCATTTTATTGCATATTAACATTTTTAACAAAAAGTATTTCTGTATATTAATTACAATAGATTGTAATACATATTTGTATTACAATATTACTGTCAACCTTTTTCCTTATTGTAATATAATATTATCTTCTTCTTCAATATTGTTTGAAGGTTTTGTGTTTTAAAAGAAACATTTCTGAAATAATTTACTTGCAGTGAAGTAGATTAATGTAGTAACCATTTCTTGTCTGGTCTTTAGAATCTTCCAAAATTGATATTGCTCTTTTGTTGACTCCACTCATATCACCAACATTTAAATCAATTTTATAAAATGGAAAACCTGAAGAAAAAATATAAATTGAATACAAAATTATAAGCGTTACAAATCTAACTAAATAGCATAGTTCCACTTTACACTTGCCTTTTATAAGAACAGATAATCCTTGTATCAAATATCCCTGTATAAAATGTCTCGTTTGATGTTATAGTTCGGCGAATCACTTCTAGAACACTACTTTTAATTTGTGCTAATTATGAAGAAAAGTGTCTATGTAAAAGAAACGAATTAAATAATACAACAAAAATACTGGATAGCGTTGTTTAACGTTTTTGAAAATAAACAATACTTCGGCCATTTGTAAATTGAAACACTATTTTCAATTTTATTATTAAATGTCAAATTACAATGCTGCCATATCGAAAGGCAATTTTACTACTATGCTTTGAATACTGGTTAGATAAATTGTATCTTATACCAAACAAAAACTGTTTAAAATTAAATTATAGCACTCTCTTTTTAGTTTCTTTTTTAACATTAATTTACAAGCAACTTTCATCCCTTTTTGGAATTATTATTTTTTTATAATACTCAAACTATATATTAAAAACATTAAACGAAAAGTTATTTCTTAAATATTAAATATTCATATAATAATAACATTAAATACATCTGCTTCAAAAATTTAAAAAATACTACTAATTAGTAGTTTTACTTAAACCTAGCAGCACTAAACACCTACGAGCATTATGAAGACCGTATACCGTAAATTTTACATAAATTTATTCTTAAAGACCCACGGCCAATCCCCCGTAGGTATGTCGCCAATGCCCCTAAGGAAGTCGACCGGGCCTGATGACAACTTAGTTTAGATGTATTCCGTAATTCACTTTCTGCCCGAACTCTCGACTTCACGTATTTCATTTAATAGAGCGGGGAAAATGAATATAAAATAAAATATGAAAAAAAAATAAACGCCATTTAAAACTATACAGAATTAAAAAGAAAGTAAATATTATTTAAATTATTTCAAAGAAAAAAAAAACTTTATAAATAAGAAATTATTAATGCTTATATAAATTATAGATAATATAAAATATAGATAATATAAATTATGGATAATATAAATTATAGATAATATAAATTATTTCAATTTATTATTTTTTATACTATAAATGACAGATTTTTAAATGAAAATAACGGACTGTAAATAGATTTGAAAATATTTTTGGAGGCTACACCAACATTGGTATTGCTTTGAAAATTTTTGAAACTATTGGTATACTATCTCTAAATGTGATTCTTGGCTGGCGTATAAAAGTAGGATTAGCCCTATGTCTTCAGATAAGTAGACATAATAAACGAAAATCTAATTTTGTAAAATAGAAATATCTAAAATATTTCAATTACTGTCAACTGTAATTATTCCTATTAAAAAGCCTAGCCTTAAACGGACAGCCTAGCCATATCTTCATAACAAAAGTTGAATACTCCATTCTCACGGGTGTACCAGAGGAGGCATGCGAACGCGCTGCCCGAGGATACTCCCGTAAAGCCTCGGTCACGAACATTCATTATAGCACTCTTAATTTAGATGTACGACCATATCGCCGCCGTTATTTATCTACTCATTATTGGAACTCATTTAGTTTCAACAAAGCGTACGATTTAATATTTTAAATGGTGTAATAACAATCATCAATCATATGTACTGTCTTGAGAACAACACGACTCGTCTAGTTGGTATGTTGTGTAGCTTAAGATATTGTATTTTTATAATATTTAATAAAAATATATACTTGGCTTATACAAGGTAGAAATTATGTAATGAGAAAACATTTAAAAATCTATTATGGCCCAGGAACACAAGCAGTTACACTGTAAACGCGATAGGTAATGGGTTCGATCCTTACACGAGAAAATAAAATATTTTATATTTTGAATGTAAATATTGAATATTCTTAGTTCTTCGCTCTGAAAACAAGACAAAACGTGGCGTTGAATCCCACCGCTAAACACGCAATGTTTCAAATTTGGCGAAAAGAGGGGAACGGAACGGCGTAGCTTAACACTAGGTTCCCAAGTTCCTTCTACCTACCTTGTCATGTGAAGGGTACAGCGTGAAGCTAGTGAGTAAGATGTATTGTGTTATGAAAATTAATTTAGTTCTCTACGACTATTGAAGACATATATTTGTGGAAAAATGAAAATTTTTAAAAAGGTAAAGTTTATAATTCATTATGAAAAAAAATCTATAGTAATGTGCATTTTACACGTTTTAAAGCTTTTTTCGAAAAGTTTTAAGCTAGTGGCTAACTAGAAATAATAAGTAACTGAAAGTGGGTATGATACTCACCTGCCTGATATTGCACTTTAAACCAAACAAGCCCATCATTTTTAAATTAATTATAACTTTTATCTTGTACTTAATATAAAATAACAAACTCCACAAAGGAATTCACATACAGAAATCTATAAGTACTTAAAACTTTTAAAGTAACCATCTCTATTGAAATATTAAACAATACTATTAGTGTAATTAACAGCAACATGCATTTCTCTTACGTACGTAGATATTAGATACACAATCTTTTGTTTTCCTTCATTTGTACGTTTAACACTTTACACAAAATTATTCTACTGTGGTATTCGACACCTGTGTTTGAGGTTTAAATGTACTTTATAGGTAGACGTTGTTTCTTAATAATGAGAGTTCTTTTTTTGGTAAACTAAAATTCTGTAATGAGAAAAAGTATGCGTATACTTACTAGCTTCATTTCCATTTAATGCTTATAATTTAGGTCTACATTATAAGTGTTTCTAAACTTAAATTTAAAAAGGGTATAAAAATTTTGAACGAAGCAGGATTTGAACCTGCACCTCTCGAAAACCGTTCCAGCGCTCTGACCAACTAAGCCATTCGTTCTCACCAAGCTCCGTCGAAATTCTTATACGCTTGTTACAACTTATTTATGTTGTTAGCATCTCTGTAGGGAGATTTTTACAAATTTCCGCTACCCAAAGACAACTCGTAAGAATTATCGTTTGGCAAGAGAGAATACTATTTATTTTAAAATGGAATAGTGGAATAACACTTTAAAAACATAGTAAAAATATTAAAATAAATAGTATTCTCTCTTGCCAAACGATAATTCTTACGAGTTGTCTTTGGGTAGCGGAAATTTGTAAAAATCTCCCTACAGAGATGCTAACAACATAAATAAGTTGTAACAAGCGTATAAGAATTTCGACGGAGCTCGGTGAGAACGAATGGCTTAGTTGGTCAGAGCGCTGGAACGGTATTCCAGAGGCGCGGGTTCAAATCCTGCTTCGTTCAAAATTTTTATACCCTTTTTAAATTTAAGTTTAGTATTTTCTGTCCTAAGTGTGGAATAACACTTTAAAAACATAGTAAAAATATTATATGTGTTTCTTACTTATATATACACATTAATATTATTGTATCCAATAAGATATACAGGAGGTCTTCTTATTTAAATCTTTTATAGTTAACCTATTATTGGAATTTTATTATTATCTACGTTCCATTATGTGAAATTATATAAATATATAAAAATATGACAAAAAATATGCACTGTATCAAAAGATAGTCAAATAATTTGTGGAATATTTATTTTCAAGGGTTCACCCGCTTGAATAACACGATTTTATTTTCTAATCTCAACTTCTTCCTTTTTATTATTATATTATCACTTTTATGACAATATTTATACAGTGAAAACTAATATCAGCAAAACAAAATAGTAATTTTGTCGAATTAATGATTATTTTAAATTGATATTACTTTTTTTATATATAAACCGATTTTAATAAAAACAAACACTGAATGTCAAGATAACTTTGACCTCAAAATATAAAAAAAATATAAAACAGACAAGAAAATTAAAACAGTTTATTTATGTTTTAATATCGTCTAAATAACTATGTGCATTTAAAATACCTTAATTATTTTGAAATTACATATTGACGCTTAAATTTTATGTATTTTATCATTTATGTAAATGATAATATGTAGATAATAAAGATAATTAAGCTAACATATATCAGGATAAAGTATTTAATTTAAATTAAACGTCAATAAAACATATGTATATTGCTATTTAATGCTTAATTAATAATGCTTTTTATAAAGATATTATATAAAATATAAATAATTTCGATCTAATTAGCATTATTTTTATATCTGAATGATTATTGTTAGAAACTGAGATTGGAATTTGAGATTTTTGGTTATGCGCAGGACTTTGACTGCACTTGATAGGCTTCGTGCCTGCACTTAAAATGTTTAGCTTATATTTTCTCTTGAGTCTGGAATTAAAGTTTGAGGATTGTAATTAGCATCAGGGTTGAAATAAAAGCGGATGATCTGTTTCCATCCGTTTCTGCCCTGTACGTTCTTACGACCGAATCGAGTTTGAAAGATCCTTTTTTTTATTAAAGATTTGTATTATCCTGCCCAGGATAGTCCATATTACTTCTCAATACAGGTAGATAGGAAAGTCTTCCATTTGTTATTGATGACAGGTACAGTCACTGAAAATTTATTCCTTACTAGCGCCCCAACCGGATGAATAATACTACTTTATTTACAAATTTTAATTGTATTGGTGTTCTATATCTAATATTATCACTTTAAAGCCAATAACTAGATTTTTAAAATTAAAAATTCTTTATTTTCAAACTAAAATTTCTTTATTTTAAAACTAAAATTTATTCATTTACTTACCGATTCAAATAAAACAAATACTAAACGTTGAGGGAACGTTGCCAAAATATAATAGCGAAAACTGCTTTTAAAACACAGACAAGCAGACAACAATGTTAAAAATGACTTTTTTGACCTATTACATTGATGAACACCCCCTACAAGATTTTTTTAATCTGTCTTCCACGTACAGACAGTCATCAGTACCAAATTAATTATAAGTATAGACTAGATGGAATTTACTCCAATATTTTTTCTTTTATTTTATTTAATTTATGTATCCATTCAAAATAACTAGAGCATAAATATATTTTTACTGTAGCAATGTGTATATGTAGGTAAGTACGTTTAATAGGAAAAAGTACACCGCTTGTTTAAACAAACAACATTAACGTAATCACAATCGTGATAATTAAATGATTTTTATCAATAATGAATAGTTATAATGTGAAGTTGTTTGTGATTTTATCAATGGATTGAGACTTGAGAGGCATACATTGTGCGGTCAGTAATAAAAAAATATATATATATAGACAGTAACTAAAACACGCAAGCAGGGTTCGTATTAGTCAATTTATATGGTGTGGTGAGAAAAAGCGTTATTTTTCTTGAATTTTTATCTTATACAAGCATATAGCGTCTACAAAATTTTTTAAGGTGTTGGTTAGATTATTATTGTTTCATTTCATTAGAAATTTATATATTTAAAAAAAGCTCGTTTTTCAATGTTTCACTACTGAAGCAGTTATAACGCAGTTTTAAAATAGATATTTACTATTTTTTAAATCCTTTAAATAATTATGTTATTAATACAAATAAGTATTAATGAAAGATATTGATTATTCAGTAACGAACTGAACTGAACCCGACCCTGTCGGTTACAGTCACACGCTTGTGCCGCTGCGCCACGACAGGCCTCTCAGGCCTTTTCTATTTATATGACATAAAATAACACTATTATGCCATTATTTTGGCCGTTGCGGCTTAGTGGGACTAGGCGCAAATGAAAACAAAATAACCTATTATGATTATTTTTATTTCCTCGATATGTTACACTGTTCAGTACTCAGTTCACTCACTGATTCAGTATTTTTCTATGCTTAAAAAAACTAGGCGGCAAATAGGTAACAGAGTGTCATAAAATTACGTTCTCTATCTCTATATATTGATATACGAGAAAAAAGCGTGCAGCTGCATTTTTACATTACATTATGAAAGAATAATCCTAACAGGTCAGTAAAAAAGCTTAAAGCTCGTTATAATCACAATTTACAATAAAAGGCGCGTGGATACGTGTGTCACGGTGCTACACGTTTTTGATAATCGTGAATATTTCACATTCCATCAGGTTTGGAGGAATTCCTGGCATAGTGACACGCTCGTGCGATCGTTGCGCTTTCACGCCTTATCAAGTATGAGGCTTTGGTGTCGTAGATATATAGTTCGGTGAGTCTTATAGTCTGAATTATATTGACTTATAACTTAATGAATTATTGATTCAGTATATAAGATAGAAAGATTGGTAGAAAATTTGATTTTGGATCGTAATTTAGATTTTCTAATAATAATCACTTCTAAGCTTGCCTAAATATCTTATTTTTGGTTTCACGTTGTATCCCGCACATCGCAGTCCGGCAATCTCCGTACCCACGAATAAGGAATGTAGAGAACTTAGTGTTGAGACACTCCGGTCTGTTTCCCAGTGTCCAAATTAGAGTTGTTGCATTTTGCATCGGTGCCAGAGCGAAGAAATTAAATATTAAATATTACATGTTCTGGACTGGGAATTGAACCCACAACATGTAGCGTATATATAACATTTAAATATTTTCTTAAATCAAGCGAATTTATTCCAACTTACTATTTTTAGATAACCCTATCTATAAAAGAGCAATTTAATAAAGACAAACCAAAATTTCATACGACCGTTAATGTGAGATTACAGCATTAACTCATATTGAAGTTTAACAGTATTTTATAAGCAGTGTGGTCGCGCCGGCCCACACCGCGCCGCGCCGCTGTACCGATCATTATCAAAAAATTAAAAAGTTATGCCCATCGACTATTTGTCAGGAACGCCCCTTGGAATTAGACGAGAACGTAATAATTACGCGATTTCTTAGATTCTACGTCTCGATAAATTTATAATATATGGTATTTTAATCGTAATTATGTATTGGCGAAGCGTCTATGATTTACAATCAATAAAGTTTTATTGTTTTGTTAACAAAATTTTTTTAAATAAAACATAAATGTATTTCACAATATGAAAACATATATATTTTTTTTAATTTCAGAGTTGTGTATGTAAAAGAAGTTAAATATTGTTGTTAAATTTGTTTTTAACGAAATCAAATGTTTTACGTTTTCTTTAACTTCACTTCTGTGTCTCGCAAATTGCAGACTAAGCAGAGGGAACATAGGAACCTAGTGCTTAGACACTTCTTTCCTATGAAGACAATTTCTTTCCCGCCTTCCGCCAAATTACATACATAGTGTGCTGAATGGCGGAAGTCAAAGCCGCGCTTCGTCTCAGTACCAGAACCAACAAAATTAAATATAAAACATTTCATAATCTCTAGTGGTGATCGAACTCACAACCCGTGGCGCTTACAGTCGCTCGCTTATATACTGCGCGACGACAGGCCTCAACGTATTTGAAGCTCTATTATATACTGGTAGACTGGTAGTATGAAATTAGGGGTACTGGTATCATAATTGGCCCGTGAGAAAAATCTTCGCGCCCGCAATACGCGCACGAACAACGTCGGCCAGATATTATTAAACTTTAACACTTATGTTTACAGTGAAAGTAAATCTGCGAATCATAGAAAGCTAAATTTTCCGCGTATTATATGCTTATTAATTTATAGGTAAGGTACTAAGCTTGAAAGTTGAAATAAAAACAATGGTGACGCATTGGACATATATTGGAAAATCTACTAATTCAAATTCAAATTCAAAAAGAGAGATTTTCTTAATTTGTAGCCTTTAAGAGATTTTCTTAATTATTAGCTTAAACTTGCAACAATGAACAAGGGATTAAAAAAACACACTTAATTGGTTCATTCATTCAAAACTTTCGTGTCCACAGACAGCTAAACAGCTCAAACTAATAATACACATTTAACAATGCTAACAGGGTTAAAAGAGTGACGAGTCAATATAATTCATTTAAGATGTTGCGTGTTAAATGGCGCAATTAAACGCAGCTTCGCTTCTCGGCTGTAGCGTCGCGGCGGCCTTTTAGTCTGTTATTTTTATAACATTCATATAATAATATTTCATATTTATATGTTTTTATTGTTAAAAATTGAAAATCCCTAGCGAGAAAGAGAGAACACTCTTCCACTGTCATCAACTCTACTCTTCATACGTTTCGTATCGTACATACTGTGTTATCGAAAAGGTTGTGTAAGTCAACCAAGGTCTCTCTCTCTCTCTCCTATCACTCAATTTTCAATCATAAATCTTTTTTACCATACTTCAGGTGATTTGGCCAAGTTCTTCTTCAATCTCCCATTCATGACATATCCCATTTCTTTTTATTTTGACGAAATAGCAACATTATTATCAATAGAAAGCGAAGGTGAGGTCAGTGGAGCATGCGCAACTCGCAAACAGCAAATACATCTGTGACGAATCCTTAATCCTACCATTCGATGCGGGGAACTGACTCAGTGACTGACAACTGTTGTAATAGCATTCTTAGATTTATAGACCTTTAAGGATAATCATTTGTATATAAAAGTTTTAGTTGTCATTTGTATATATTTTTGTAACTATAATAAGTAACATATTTTTTACAGTGATAGATATCTTTTTTCCCTTGATGAATTTGAGGCATTGGGTATTGAGTTTGCTTCGCCTTGTTACCAGAGCAAAGAATTGATAACATTAAATAGTTAATTTCAAAATATTACTCAGCTTCACGCTGTTTCCTGCACATGGCAGGGTAGGCAGAGGGAACTTATGAACTTAGTATTAAGACACTCCGTTCCATTTTCGTTTTCCACTTTCCGCTGAATTTCAGGCATTTAGCAAATCAACTCAACTCAACCCAAGCTTTTTAGTATTTAATTAAATATTTAATTAAATATTTATTCTTGAGTGGATATCGAACACACAACGTATCGTATACAGTCACACGTTTGTGCCACTGCGCCACGACAGGCCAAAATATTTTTTTAAATATATATATATATATATATATATATATATATATATATATATATATATATATATATATATATATATATATATATATATATATATATATATATATATATATATATATATATATATATATATATATATATAATGTTTATAATAGGGCTCGTAAAATAAAGACACAAGCTATCGAGGTTATACATATTATATTAGATTTTCCATCTGCTGCTGATTTTACAGCAAAATCAAAACGTAATTTATGCATACTTTCCTTGAAATATTTGCGGAAAATGTTGTTTTATAATAATGTTTATTATAGGGCTCGTAAAATAAAGACACAATTGCGTTTCTCTGTAACAACAATAGAAACAACATTTAATGCCTTTATTTCAGGTGAAGTAATTAAATTAAAATGTATTTTCCAATATAATAAATAATAATTGTTTTTCATCAATATTTTTCTAATGTCATCATCATAGAGTTCATATCTTATTCCTATTACAAATTATTGACAACTCAATATAAAGACCTCTGTCGTATATACATATTAAGAGAATTACGAAACTAATATGCAAGTGTAGTATTTTTCTTTATATATATATATATATATATATATATATATATATATATATATATATATATATATATATATATATATATATATATATATCATTTTAAAATATTAAATATTTCATTTCCTCGTATTGAACCCACAATCGGCATCACATTTTATATAAACAATACTTAATAATCACTTCATTAGTATAATAAATCGGGAAGAGAACTCTGAAAGAAGATAAATATAAAATAATAAACACATGTTATGTGTTTATTTTCCTCTTTTGCACTGTGGAGTCGTGTAAAAAGTTCAATATAAATATATAGTTTTCCATTTATTTAAATTAACTTAATTCCCCATATTCAAATATAAAACTACACACATACAAAATATAGATAATATCCTAGAGACAGTGAATTATAACGCCGATTCGCCATAACTGAGCGGTCATCGCGGAATCGTACATTATGTAATCTTGCATAGTTATTACCGCGTCTCGCTGGAATGCAATTTGGTAAGAATGCACTCGTAAGCGCATACAACACAATGGCTTGCGTTGAGATCATTTTTAAACATTTGAAAGATTAAAGTTGTAAGAGTTACATGTCATAACTGTTTGGTTTGAAAAAGATTTATATATGTTACATATGAACGGTTGACGAAACGGGAAGGGACGCAAAAGCTCTTTTTATGGTTTTGGTTCAGATTTCTTTCGTTTTTTCTTTATTTTTGCTCACATACGTAACACTCTTACTGTAGAATCGTCATAGGCAACTTGATGTTAAGAGCTCTAATGTCTGTCTCTTGCCGCCCAATTATCGATTATTATGTAAATCGAAACTCAACGCTGCGGCGCTAGAGAATGAAAAGATTTGATTCACTTTAGTGGAAGTTGGATCTAAAAAAGTCGCGGAACAGCCACGCTGTGCCAATGTGCCGCAGCGACCTCTCATTTAAATTCATATTGCTTGACATAATTTGTATATATAACGGTGTTTGTTCCGCATATTCAGACAAATGGAGCGTTGCTTTGAGGGAACTCTACTTTACTCTACTTCAAAATGTGCGGTAAATTAGTACATAATCAATTAAGCGATCAAAAAATATAAACTACTTACCCAATGGGATTAACAGTTTTTGACAATGTTACTAGAACAAGAAAGTAGTTAATAATAAATAATAAGCCTTATTTAGAAGGGCGATGCAGTGGACGGGTCACTAATATGTAAGAATTAGTTAAATTAGTTAGAAAGTAGTCGGCGGAAAGTGGGGAACGCAAGTGGAACGGAGTGTCTTAACACTAGGTTACCGGGTTCCCTCTGGCTACCCTGCGTAGTGCGGGATACAGCGTGAAGCTGAAAAAAAACAAGAAAGTACATATGTGCTCTATTTGTTTCAACAAAACAAAGAAAGAACCGGCGTCCGGAAAAATACAAAAAGTGATAAAAAAAAATAATAACAACATCTTGCAAAAAATCAAAATGCAATACCCTTAACATTAATTTGGACATGTTTAAGAGTTTTTAACGTTATGATATACTTACATACTTATATTGAACATAATTATTACGTCTCTATAGTGGTTGGGTATCATTAACAATTCACCGTAGCGATGCTATCGTGGAGGCAGAATCATCGCGGAATTCCTTTGAATTTTAAGAAAAAGAAGTCGACTCTTGAAGCAAAATGATTTAAGGTCAGACAGACGCGTGATCTCGCGAATACGTGGATAGTGAGGATAACAAACCGGTCACGTGTGCACTTTGGAATTGGACTAGGTTCTGTATGCTACTCATATATATATATATATATATATATATATATATATATATATATATATATATATATATATATATATATATATATATATATATATATATATATATTATATATATATATATATATATATATATATATATATATATATATATATATATATATATATATATATTATATCATCTTCTTATTATATAACTTTTCATATTTAAAATATAGGATAATTTTTATGTTTATATAGAAAAATAAGAAATTATATTAGATAGATATTTTTTTTGAAAAGACTGTTGTTTTTGGAGTTAATTGCTACTTCAAGACTTATACATAAATGTAATACTTTAATATAAATATTTTTTATTAAATATAAAATTTAATTGTAAAGAGAATCATTAAATTTCCGACAAAAATATATAATCTGGTAACACTAAATTATCATTATTTTTGGTAAAGCTCAGGGGCACAAGCGGGCGACGCGACTGAACGCGACAGGTTGCGGGTTCCATCCCCACTCGAAGATATCAAAATATATAATATTTTCACTACTCTGCTCTGTTGCTCTACACAGCGTGATGATGCAAGCCGCTATTCGATACTCTAGGTTCCCAAGTTCCCTCTGCCTACCCTGCCATGTGCGAGATCCATCTTAAAGCTGAGAGTGAGAAAAGACGATACTTATAATTTTGTTTATGCGTGTGCTGACATTTTTTTAATTTTAATCATATAAACTTTCCAAATAAAAGTTCACACATTGTATAACCCTAAAAATAAATTTGCGTGGGGCGCGGCAATTAGGGGGGCGGGGTGACCTCTGACCCCCGCGTCCGGCCGCGGTCCTGCGCCGGCCTGCGCTGTCACACTCTAGTCTTTTTGCTAAAAGAAAATTTTAACTGATCACGATTTCACCTACTTGCTGGAGTAAGGACCGTTATAATGATAAAAAATGTATTATTTTACAAAATATTTTACAAAATAATTTTTTATACCTAGCGGGATAAGAACCGCCTCTTGCAAATTATCCAAGAGGCGCGTTACCAAGAAGCGCAAGTTCAAATTCGTCCAAATTTTTATACATTTTTAAAATTAGTATATTTATCCCTGAGAGTGGAATAACATTTTAAAAATAGTAATTACGTATTCGTTTCCTTAATATTACATTAAACAGTGACTTAAATAATTTTAAAAAATCAGGTTCTACACATGTCGGGCCACGCGCCATAAGGTTCCGTGGTTTTTACAAAAGCCAAGTGCCCATGCGAGTTGGACTTGCTGATAGAGAGTTTCGTACCATGGTCTAACCAAACATTATCATCTAATTATACAACCGCTCGATTATCTGTCATTTTTTAAGCCAAATTAATAGATAATAATTTAACAACGTTGTATACTTATAATAGTAATGTTTAAATTTCTAGCAACAACCGTTGGGTTGATAGAGAGATTGAAGACAGAAATTGACTCTTTTTAAATTGAGAAAAAGCAGTATATCCCATAATATTAATATTCCTAATACGTTGAGCAAAGTTGAGCAAAACCGTGGACCGACTGACATGGTGAGACTATATATGTATTGACCACTGCACTCAATAAGCAAACTCTTTAGATGAAATATCTTTCATATCTATTTTTTTTTCCACTTTTATCCTCAGTTGACCTTTTGCAATTATGAAACCACATAAAATAGTGTTTTCGTAAAACTGACAATAGTATATAAATTAATTAGTCTCTCATAAATTTGTAGAGTAAAAAACTAAGTAAAAATATATTTTGGATATAAGCTAAAACTTACAGTAGCACTTGCTTATTTCGGAGAATACGTGAGTAATTTTAATTTACGAGAAGAAAAAAAAACTTCTTTTCTATATTATTTGCCATCTAAAACTTTAAGCCCAGTAAAAGAATAAAATACAGCCACTATTTAATTTACATTGTGTTATTTATTATTATAAATACACATAATATTCATTATTTTAATCGGTTAAACCTTAGTCAGTTTATACACCACATGATAACCTCATTGGTACGAGTATAGTAAAAAGGTACTTTGTACAAACGACAATTACTTCTAGAAGAGGCTAGTTAGATGGTAATTATGATAGGTACATAGAGCTCGCACAAGTTAAACGAGGATTAACGTCGATATGATGCGACCACTCAACTTTTACAACGAGCCATTCAACCAAATGACCGTGAGATATACGAGTAATATATGGTCCTTATAAACGAATTTTTAAGCAAAACATTACGTACGTACTTTAATTTTTAAAATATTGTAAGTAAAAATTTTTTCACGATTATTAAATTTGATTAATATTTTTATTGATATTTTTTTTGTTATATATATATATATATATATATATATATATATATATATATATATATATATATATATATATATATATATATATATATATATATATATATATATATATATATATATATATATATATATATATATATATATATATATATATATATATATATATATATATATATATATATATATATATATATATATATATATATATATATATATATATATATATATATATATATATATATATATATATATATATATATATATATATATATATATATATATATATATATAATATATATATATATATATATATATATATATATATATATATATATATATATATAATATATATATATATATATATATATATATATATATAATATATATATATATATATATATATATATATATATATATATATATATATATATATATATATATATATATATATATATATATATATATAGTGTTGAGACACTCAGTTACCATTAATACACTTTCCTCTGAATTCAAAACAATGCATGCAAGTAGCAGAACTCTATTATTATTTTAACGATTATTATTATTTCTATGTAAGTATTAAGAAAAAGTAACTCACCATGTGCGGGATACAGCGTGGACCTGGTACTGTATAGTAAAGCTAGTAAAGAGTTATGTACGAATTTCCTATATATGACATAAAATTTATAATTTAAAATCTTATTACATATACACAAATTATTTAAATAAATTGTAATAAGCATATAAGAATTTTGATGTACATAGCTTAAAGAGAAAATATGGTTCAGAGGTAAGGTTAGATTAGTTAGAGCTCTTGACGGGACCTTTTAAAGCGCTTTTCCAAGAGCTTTAAAAGGAGCTTTAAAAGATTCCAATCCCACGTTCAAATTTTTGTACGTTATCTAAGAGATTATGATGATGAAGCTGGCCCAGAAAACAAAGGATATTAGTAGCGAAAGTCATATGTAAGCGGAAGTGCGGAAGTGTGGCGTTGAGCTTTGTCACCAAATATACAAACTGTGGAAGTACTTGTACTGGGACTTTGAAAATACTATTATACTATAATATATATATATATATATATATATATATATATATATATATATATATATATATATATATATATATATATATTCTAATATATATTATAATATTCTTTTTTATTCTAATATCTTATAGTCAGAACAAAATATACATACTTATAATAAATACATACATACATACACATACTTATAATAAATCTGTAACTGACCACTGTCTACATATAAGATATATTTAAAAAAAAACTTACAGGTAATGTTTATTAAATTATATAAACCGAAAAAAGGTAAATTTTAATATGTTTTTTATGTCTGAGCGTACAGATTATTATTTAATGCAGTTTTCATTATTATATTTTAGCAACCTTAATAAATAAGAAAAAAATACATCAAAAAGCTCAATAAGGAAAAAAGTTAGATCAATTTAAAAAAATTGACCAAAACATTTTTATTTTCAATCCATATTGTTTAAAAAGTGATAACATTATTAGATCAACAAAGTAATTGCGATTAGTCAATGAAATAGTGGGCTAAATAGCGGACAGGCCGCTACTAAATTATAAAACAATATATAGATTATTTATCTGAATATGCCACTTTAACCAATTGCCTGATATTTTTCTAATTACTTTAAAGAATCTTTATAAATATTTTTTTTTTTTATTTTTATTTATTTATTTTAATTTTTTTTATTTATTTATTTTTTTTTTATAAATTAATGCAGATATAATAACGTCCAAAGTAATTTATACATTTTGTATTTAATTTTGCAACGATACTTTGAATTCGTTAATTGCTAATTACACTAACAGCGTACAGTAGACAGTAAACGTCAGGTGTGCGAAAACGTTAATGAAACAACAATTGAGCCAAGTTTTTATTATTATTTGATTCTAACAACTAAACAAATAAAGAAATAATGAATGGAGTCGTTTATTATTTTTTATTTGTCTTAGTTTCCCATCTTACTGCATAACTAGACAGCAGTGTCGTTAATTTTTATCTCGGAGGAAAAGCTAGTATTATTTGCAATATAAAATGAAGCAAAATAGATAATAAAAAGTTGTTAAGATCTTTTTTAAATTTAAGGATTTCAGAAAAATATCTTTTCTTTTGAGAAACTTCTGGGAACATACCGTTAGGATACGCTCCCTTCCGTTCTCCAGTCCTTGCCGTTAAATTCGCGGTATTGCGTGTTATTGAGAAGCAGAACTCAACAGCGCGCTTTGCCTTGTTACCGGAGCGAAAAAATGAAAAGGATCGAACCCACAGGCTGTCGTGTTTACAGTTACTTTTATCCATGTTTGAGTTTTCAATAACATTTTTAACGATGTTAGACAAAAATAAGTCGTCCCTATTTCTAAACGATATCTATTTAAATTTTCCTGTACAACAGTTAATTCTTCAGAGTGGTTACACATAACTAACGAAAAAACTTTTTTGTATTTTTATGAAACTGTTATCATCTGATTAAAAATTAAATGTACCTAAAAAGATTTCTCACAGAACATGGAGTTATTCGTAAATAGCGGTATTATATCTGTCGGTTTAGTCTTAAAATATTATACTTTCCAATTTAAAACATTATTTAGTGGCGTAACTCAACGCTGTACTTTATCTTGTCGGAAAGGAAATCTTCTCTTCTTGTCGAAAAATGGAATTAATCATTTTCCCAATCGAAAATCGACTAACAAAACTCATAAAATATTATAAATTAATTATTTTGGCCTGTAAAGTCTACAGCCATCGTGTGAACAGTGTGTGTTAGTTACGTCTTAGTTCGCAATTGTGATGCATTAGTACTAGAGATGCCACGAATATTCGGCTACTATTCGGTATTCGGCCTATTCGGCCACTTTTTTTAATATTCGGTATTCGGCCGAATAGCATGCAGTATTCGGCCGAATACCGAATACCTAATTATGGTAAAAATATATATGGTATTATTCAAAAAAAAATAGCCGTCATGGGACGCCTGGCAGACATGACATGAAACATCGTGTATGTACAAGTAATATGCATAAAAGATAATATTATTACAGGAATTAAATATAGCCTAATGAGAAAATAAAATATGTGCACCCCCCTCCCCTTGCTGTTTCGCCGTGCGACATATATCGGCCGGCGGCCATCATTCATTTTAATACCAATTACAATTTTAAATTCGTAATATCTTTTGAATGGATTGTCCGATTAGAATAAAATAAAAAGTTACTTATAGCTATTGAAACAATCTTGCTCAATAAATAATTTATTTGGATAAGGATTAATATTCGACGATAATATGATCAATAAACTTAGGCTAATAATTTTAATTACTTTTATTCTATGGAAAATTGGTTATAATGGCTAAAATATAAATGTTTGGTTTATACTATCGCGGACTTTTTTGTAGGCATTATTGAGTTCTACAACTTTTCTATACAAATCAACCATACATCTCTAACCATTTAGGCAGCGTTCGCGAGAATCGCTAACATACGGCAGTTTTTTTGTCGACTTACTCCACAATTTTCACTACCACGAAAAATCCTATCTATTTTCCGGGATAAAATATAGCCTATACGGATTCGGAAGAGTCCCTCTAAGTAATCGTAAAAAAAATTTTGAAATCGGTCCAGTACAAACATACAAAAATACAAAGGTTTCCTCTTTATAATATTAGTATAGATAGCGTGGCGACCCGTCGCCACGGCAAGCGTCGCCACGCCAACAATTCGGTTTACAAGTGATCCTATAGATGTTTTACATCAAAACATATATTATTTAAATTACAAATGGTTCATTTTCATACATAAATTCATACCTAAGTGCTTAAAATCTGTCAAAGGTAAGTTAAGATAAACGAAAACATTTTATACAGCGTTTGTTGATAGCAAGCGATTACACTTTTCTTCATAAACAAAAATTCCTTCTGGTAATACTCTCGCTGTAGACACCCACGAGACGATAGATAAATCTTAGTAAATTTTGTCAGTACTAGATACAATTTTGCGTTTGGCGACCATTATTTGTAATGGTCTGCTGACCTGTTTAGACGGACAGTTTTCAAATAAGTATCAATTACTTAAATTTAAAAAACGTTTAAAAATTTTGAACGAAGCAGGATTTAAACCCGCGCCTCTTTAAAATCTGGAGATTTTTACAAATTTTCGAACCCACAGAAAGCTTATCGTTTAGCAAGAAAGAATACTATTTTATTTAATATTTTTACTATTTTTTTAAAGTGTTATCTCTGTAGGGAGATTTTCAAAAGGCGCGGGTTCAAATCCTGCTTTGATCAAAATTTTTATACGTTTTTTAAATTTAAGTTTATTATTTTCTGTCCTAACACTTTAAAAAATAGTGAAAATAATAAATATCAATCTCGTTCGTCACATTTTTTCTCTGTATTTTCTCTACTTACTTTGCCTCGCCGCTCTCGTACAAAGTGACTGAGACAAGAAGTACGTAATCATTTACCAATATTCGGCCGCCGAATATTCGGTGCTTCGGCCAATTACGTAGCCGAATATTCGGTATTCGGTATTCGGCCAAATCACTATTCGTGGCATCTCTAATTCGTACCATCGTTACTCGTTCTAGGTATATATAAGCTCGATATGTACCTAAATATATACGGTATATGTGTCTTTTTTATATATGTATACAAAGGTATACTAAAAAAATATTTTTAAGAATCTGTATTGTGTAATAACAGAAGAGGTCAAAAAAATATTTTTTACAATTTTTCTCAGCCTGTCTATCTGTCTGTTAGCTTTGGCAACTTGTACTTGTTCTACTGTTATACTCGTCCGATTTACAAGATTCTATTACATACAAATTATCTATAACAAAATTATTTTTCTTTAATAATAAAAATAGCGACATATGTTTATGTTTACACATCCACACATGTCATCAGACAACCAGATTTGAGGATATATATGTGTATATTATACACAAATATATCCTCAAATCTGATCAAATATATATATATATATATATATATATATATATATATATATATATATATATATATATATATATATATATATATATATATATATATATATATATATATATATATATATATATATATATATATATATATATATATATATTCTCACGAGTAAAATTATTAAGAGATGAGAAGATCATAATATGTAAAGCATATTATGATCTTCTCATCTCTTAATAATTTTACTCGTGAGAATTTTACATGAATGTGCTTATAACTACTATTTTATATGTTAAAGTATAACATACAAAATCATGAATTAAAAAATAATAAAAATAAAATACGTAACCAATTTTTACTATGCGAAGATCAGACCGCATGTCCTACAAATAAAAACTTATCCAAAATTACCTTTAGTTACATTCATACATAACATATATAGATAGATAGAAAAATAAACTTTTGTAATATATCATTGTTATATTAAATTACCGATCATATGCGTAATCTTAGGTTTGTTTAAATATTATAAAGAATAGGTAATACTGTTGCGAATGCACTTTTTATATTGAGAAGGGTTCGAAAACAGGTGGTTATAATTTTTAGTACAAAAAATCCTTGAACGTACGTCAACTTGGGGGGAGACTCAAATTATTTAAAAGGTCGCATCCCACGTGGAAGTAATGAATAATATAAAATTCTAAAAGGCACCTTCAAAGTATAACAAAACAAATAGGTATATAAATTGCAGTCGATAAAATACAATGTTTAGTAATTAACTAAACAAAAAAAAAGATAATATATTACGGATTTAAAGTCAGTTTAAGGATAATAATTGTTTCTTGATTTCGTTGAAGTATATTTTAATCGTATTCAAATCTTTGAATTATTTCCTTAATATACAAATAAATACTAATAATAAAGCCTCTTTTATGTAAATCAACTTAAATATCAAAACGTTTACAAAAATTACGCAATAACATTAGAAATGAAATACACATTTTACTTAAAGTTTTTACAAGCAATAAAATATAATAAATACTTACTGTCCTTAATCTTGCGTATAATCTTCTTCATATTATTTTCTATGGAGCACAGTAGCACAGTGGCACGGTGTCACTTGCGCACGCGCACACCTCAAATGCAGAAACGAATACGTCACGGTTCGATTCCCGCGCTACAATACGGGGTGGTTCAACTTGGCAAAGGGTATATTGCTCATCGCGGATTTGTGATTCACTTGCTTTTTGCATTTAAATTGGACTTTTGTGTAGGTGTAGGTGTAGGTTTGTTTATGGTTAGTTATATAATCTCTCGATTTTTTTAAGGTAACCAACGTTAAATTATTATTTGGCTAGAAAACATTGTTGTTTTGCCTAACTATTTATTGTTTTAACGAATAAAATTCTTAATTCGATGCTATAATCGCGACAAATTGTGGATTCGATCCCCATTCCCCCAAGAAATGAAACATTTAATATTTTCATTTTTTCGCTCTGATAACAAAGCAAAGCGTGGCGTTGAGTTCTGCCACTCCAAATTCAGGGCACTGTGTATTAAAGCGCAATTCAGCTCTGCTCTCTGTCTATTAGAACGAGAGAGAGAAAATAATTCATATTTTTACTATGTTTTAAAGTGTTATTCCACACTTAGGACAGAAAATACTAAACTTAACCTTCCAAACTTGGAAAACCGTTCCAGAGGCGCGGGTTCAAATCCTGCTTCGTTCAAAATTTTTATACACTTTTTAAATTTGAGTTTAGTAAAATAATTCATCCGCATAATTGGGAACTGAACCTACACACGTGGCGTTCAAATCCGTCACTTAACATGTCGTTAGATTCATTCTAAATAATTTAAATGTATAATTAAGGATCATTAAAAATTTCAATACGTATCTATTATTATTTTATTTAATATTTATTTAATATTTAACTAAGCTAAGTTTACTCCGATTAACCACATAAGAAAAGAAAAGAAACCATTGAACTTGTAAGCGGAAACATGCTTGGCAAAGCGCGACGACATCGTGTGCGATATGGTACGATGCTAACCATGACGGATTGTCTTACACCATGTTGAATACACACACATATGTATGCCTATAATTTATAATAGTAAATATTTTTTGTTTTTTTTTTAACCTTCGTACTTTATTCTACACATGTCAGAGCAACCAGAGGGAACATGGGAACCTAATGTTAAGACATTTCGTTCCATTTCCCACTTTTCGTCGAGTTTGGGGCATTGCGTGTCGAGTGGCGAAACTCAATGCTGCGCTTTGCCTTGTTACGAGAGTCAAGAAGTGAAAAGATACAATATTTAATTTCTTTGAAACGGTATCGAACCCACAAACTGTCACGATTACAGTCACACGTTAGTGCCCCTGCGCCACGACTGGCATTAATATAAAGTAGATAATGCCGCAATTATTTCTGTTTAAATTAATTAAGAGTCTATGTTGATGTTGCTTTTGATTAATGATGACTTCACATTATATCAAAGATTAGGCTGAGGAAACCAAGACAGTCCGTTTCGTGCTTACAGTCCAATTCATGAGGCAGTATGCGTTTTGTGGCGGAACTTTGGCCCGCTTTGTCTTGTAGCCAGGTGGAGCAAAATATTTAATTTTCATTTCCTCTAATCAAAATCGATCCCTCAACCGTCGAATTTGAACTGCAGCTACCAAAACTCAATTATTATTTCTACCTTTTACAATAAATGTATCTTAAACCTCTTTATTAACACTTATCAATGAAGTCTAGATGCCAAAAAATATTGACATTTGATTGTTATACTACATATAATGATAATTGTATATCCTAATAATAAAAAATATATTTTTACTTTCGTAACAAAACTAGTATTTTTATTTTGTTTATTTATTTTTTAGATAAAACATAAATGCATTCACATAAATCAGTAACAAACTCTAGCGGACATATGATGGCAGAACCATCTAAAAGTAGCATCCTTGAGTCCTCAACTAAAGTAAGCAAGGCCACTCTTAATTTTATGGAAACAAGATTATTGTATCGAATTATTGTGGATGATGTTGACGTTACACCTGATAATATAGTGGATTCCCAGTTTATTACCATGGAAGATACATTCTCTCACGCATCCCTAGTTAATAAGAATCAAGGTCGGAGTGAAACTACTTTAAAAGCAGCAAAATCCAAATCTACCGCCGATGTGGGAATGAAAGTATACGCCACAACAATCTCCCTTGACGACATTTATATCGATCACACGTCGAACACAGAAGAGGGTTTTACATCTGACACGATCGACTTGGAAATAGCACCTTCCGCTTTTTACTTACCGAAAATAAGTCCCATTATGTCGTATCCACCAGAAATATTTGTTGTTTTAAAAGAAACTAGCACTCGTTTCCTTCTTAGTTTACCAAGTTTTTCATATGACAAAGGCACGCCCGAAGCCAATGTTGTCGAGGAGGAAAATGAGTTCTATCAATACATAACTGTGGGAAAGGGTAAAAATCGTAAAATGGTGACAGAGGAAACCCAAACTAAAGAATGTGTCACTCAAACGAGGCACACCCTTGCTGTGAGACCTCAAAAAAGAAATGCTATTGCGTTCGCGTCGATGTGGGACATGCATGACACTTATGCGCGTCTTGCCAGGGTGAAGGAAGAAGAAAAACCTGATGAAATGGTTTTGTACCAGTCAGCAGCACCCAATTTGTTGCGTAAGAAAAAAGATACATACGACCCTTCATTAGAGAGAAGAGGAAAGGTTTTCGATGAAATTTCAAGATCTTCGGAATTTTTGGATGCAGCTCTTTTGACCGAGCGAGTTCTAGCAACATTAGAATATTCAAATGCTCAAAAAAAGTTTCGTGGATTAATCAAATTAGATCCACTTTCATTAGAACTAATTTACATATATTCTATGAAACCTCTTTGGACACTGGAGTGTGAAGAGACAGAAGGTAGACCAATAGCAAGTATAAGTTTCAATCCTAAAAATGAAAACATACTAGCTGTTGCTCACGGCAAATTTACATACGCTGAGTACAGTACAGGACTAGTTTGCATTTGGTGCAGCAAAAATCCATGCAAACCGGAGAGAGTATATAATTTTCAAGACCCTCTAACATCAGTCGCATTCTCAGACAAAAACCCCAATTGGCTCGCGTGTGGTTTTGCAAACGGCGACGTGCTGATTTTGGACATTACTTCTTACGAGGTCAAAACAGTCGCTAAAAGTAAACGTGACACAAATCCCTGCTTCGAACCAATTTGGACGACAAACTGGCGCTCTATAGAGAAAGACAACCAGTACGTCATAACGACTTGTCAAGACGGAAGAATAAATAAATTCATGAGCACAAAAACCCATGACTTTATTTGCACTCCACTTATGCGAATTTCTACCGTCGAAGGTAAAATGAAGGGATTAGAAGCACCGAAGCTATGTATGAAAGAAGACGTCCCAATTATAAGATATCCAGCAGCTCTCTGCATGAAATGGCACCCAAGGATAGAGCACATTTATTTAGTAGGAACAGACGAAGGCTGTGTACATAAATGCTCGACGCATTATCTAAACCAACATATGGATGTGTTCAGAGCACACACAGGCCCAGTTTACAGTTTGCAATATTCGCCGTTCATGCCTCATCTACTGGCAACGTGTGGTGCAGATAACGCGATACGGCTGTGGATTGAAGGTATAGACGACGTCATCCTAACAATGAATTGTCCTTCTGCAGTCTACGATATAGCATTTTGTCCAGTAAATTCGACCATTCTTATATCAGCAAGCGGAAATGTCCTATCAATTTGGGACCTCCGAAGGAAAACTCACATGCCTTGTGCAGAATATTCTTTTCCTGCAAATTTGGTATTAACGTACATAAAGTTTACGCCGTCCGGGGACAATGTGTTTGTTGGCGACACACAAGGACGCGTACATACGTTCCATTTGGAGGACACGCCTATACCACCGTTTTACCAAAAGAAACTGCTGGACGAGACGATAAAAAGAGCAATCTGTACTCGACCAAAATTATTGAGGCAATTGGAGAAGTTAGAAAAGTTTAGAGAAAAGTTTGGTGACTAAGTTTTTATATCTATTGGGTATTTCAAAATGAGAAAACATTTTTTTTATTTATGCTATTATTTATGCTTTATGCTTACAACTAGTGAAGAATCATATTTAATAATATTATACTTAGTACTTTTTCAAATCAAACGTATTTATTTTCAGCTTCACGCTGTATCCCGCACATAGTAGGGTAGACAGAGGGAACTTGGGAACCTTGCGTTAAAACACTCTGTTACTCTTCCGTTCCCCGTTTTCCGCCGATTGAGGCATTGCGTGTTGAGTGGCGGAACTCAACGACGCGTTTTGCCTTGTACCAGACTGAAGAAATGAAAACATTAAATACTTAAATTGAAAATATTAGATATTTCACTACCTCGAGTGAGGATCGAACCCACTACCTATCGATTAGTCACACACATGTGCCACTGCCAGGACAGGCCTCAATAAATAATGCATATCATATTTAAAAACATATTTAATATACATACTTATATATAATATAAAGGAGATGTGTAAATAAAAAAGACTGGTTAACCTTCGACTCTTTATTCCGACATTAATGTGAGAATATAAGAATTAAATATTATAATATTTAAATTAAATACAAAAAGTGCTTAAACAATAATTATAAATATATATTGAGTTTATTTCTTATAGACATGACTAGGGTTTTGAAAGCATTTGAAACTGATACTCCCTCTTTAGCTCCTTGAGATTGGTTTCTAGAATCGCTACCTGGAAAAAGGCAAAAGAAAACAATTACCTTTAATATACAATATTTAATAAAATAATTATGAATATATATATATATATATATATATATATATATATATATATATATATATATATATATATATATATATATATATATATAAATATATATATATATATATATATATATATATATATATATATATATATATATATATATATATATATATAATATATATATATATATATATATATATGTATATTTTCCATAGTTGACCTGACTGTAGATGCGACAGGTTGTCGGTACGATCCCTACACGTGGAAAAAAAATATTGAAAATGAAAATTTTTAAAATTTCAAAACTCTGGCAAAAAGACAAAGTACGGCGTTGACCTCCGCCACTGAAAATGCAATGTCTCAAATTCGGTGGTAAGTGGCCTATGGACCAGAGTCTCTTAAGACTAGGTTCCCAAGTTCCCAGTGCCTACCCCGCCATGCGTATGATATAACATGAAGTTGAAAAAATTATATATCGACGGGTCCAAAGAACAAAATCGTATATGAAAAATGATCGACTTTCAGTATGAGATTTTGAAGTTCTGTATTAACTATTGAACAGCTATTCAATATTTTTTTTTGCAATTATTTTGTATTTGCGTTAATAGTTGATGATTACATTCACACAGAACTTCAAAACCTCATACTGAAAGTCGATCATTTTTCATATACTATTTTGTTCTTTGGACCGGTCGATATTCTCATTGTCCTCGCTCTGGTACCGAGACAGAGCGCGGCGTTGAGCTCCACTACGCACCGCCTCATATTTGGCTACGCATCCACTTTCCCTGTGCCTACACTGCCATGTGCGAAATACAATGGGAAATAAACTATAAAAAAACAATGTACAAATCACTTGACAAAGTTAAGGCAGACAATTTAAAAAAGAGGAAATAAGTAAACTAAATATGTACTTAAATATTAAATTTAGCGAATACTGATGTTGTGCTGAAGTGAAATAACAACATGTTGATAACGCATAGATAAATAGCTTTTATATTAGCGATATTTTAAGATTTTTCTATACAGTTGATTTTCTTAGCTCTACATACAACGTCCCGCACATGGCAGGGAACTTGGGAACCTGGTGTCAAGGCACTCCGTTCCGTTCCTCGAAAATTCTCAAAATTGAAGCATAGCGTGTTGAATGGCGGAACTCAACGCCGCGTTTTACGCGTATCATCACCAAAACATTAAATATTTAAATTGAAAATATTAAATATTTTATTTCCTCGAATGGGGATGGAACCCACAACCTATCGTTTACAGTCACACGCTTGTGCCCCTGTGCCAGGACAGGTCTTAAATTACTCATTATTAAATGTTGCTACATATATGCAAAATAATGTTCAAAACATTTTGATGAATACTTATTTATATGTAACGCTAGTAAGCTTGAATGGAACATTATTGGGATGTGCTAAGTAAGATAGCCAAGTTCAAATGTTTATATTAATTATATTATATATTGGAAATAGGTGTCTAGCCAAGTTACTTTAAAATGAAGTGAAAAACGCGTGATTCCAACTCCTAGTAACATGAAGTATATAGTAAATATTCCAATAATATATTTGATATTACATGTTCTGACAATAAGTCGCGGTAAGTCGCTCGCGGACGCAAGTCTTTGCGATTCAGACGCCTCTATCCAGCGCTGCAAAGGCAATGCAATAATTTAAAAGTATTTTTATCCAATTATAACTATCAGGTAAGAGTAAAGTTGGGTTTTGATGATTTTGAGATTTTTTTTACAAGAATCCATCTTGAAAGCCATATATAATTGAAATAATGATAAAAATTTTAATTGAAAAATTTAAAAATATTGTTGAAAAAAAAAGTAAAAAAAACACAATTAATTATAAAAATTAAATATTAAATTGTGATAAAAAATGCTCATAATTCAATTTTTCACAAAAAAAAACACAAAAATAAAATATTTTTTTTTTATAAACAATAATAACCTAAAAACATCTTACACCTCTACTGACCTCTTCAAACCTCAACTCCTTCCGCGCATCCTTAATATAACCCCGTATAATATTCATTTGCTCCAGTATAGGGTTGTCCTCGTCGTGCGCCGGCCTCTCCCCCTCGCCCCGCCTCTCCCGCCCCGCTTCATCTCTCCAAACTCTATTTTTCTCCGTTTTCTCCCTTTCCATTTGTATTTGCTTTTGGGCTCGCTCGTATCTTTCCTTCCTCACCTCCTCTATTTGGGCCTCGGTTGGTAGTTTACGGAGTGATAGTAGGTCATCCTGGAGTTCATTATTGGTAATGATAATGAAAAATGATATAATAACTACTGATTATATTTGGTAGACCCGTATTTAATTAATAAAAATGTAGAATTGGTTAAATATGTTTGTTTTAATTAAATTGAAATTAACATAAAAATGTTTCATGAAAATAAATTCACAGTAACTATAAGAGCTGCTTTCATTTTATGTATTAATTAATTATTAGTTTACAATTGAGTTTTTCTAGCACATGCGAATTTGGGAATCTAGTGTTTATCCGCTAAATTTAAGGCTTTGCGAATTAATGCGGAACTTAACACCGCGCAGAGTGAAGAAATGAAAATATGAATTATTTCATTAGCTTAAGTGGGGATGTTTTACAATTTTACTTATTGCACGCGTACATATATATTATAAATACCTTAATGTACTGAGCGGCGGCTTGTCTTATAGCATTCTGCAGTTTTGCCTGCCTGGTGTTAGGCTCCGCCGGTAGTGCTATGATCTGCTTGCTCAAGAGGTCAATGCCCTCAGCTAGTTTGCCAATGCGTCCACGCATTGCATTTACATCTTGTAAATTGTATGTTGTTTCACCATCGAAAAGACTTTGACACATCTGTGACAGAAATACTATTTTGTGTATGTGGCATTGTTATAGGTTCAAGTAGAGAAGAGACTTGGGAGAATGGTATTCCTCAGCGTCCTACCCTACTATATATGAAAAACAAAATTAAATAAAAAAAAAAAAAAAAACACCCGACTAAATAACTCATTGTCACAATGCTTATTGCTCGGATACTGATAATTCAATTTTTACTAAATATAACTAAGAAATACAGCAACATACTAGCTCTCTATTAAAAAATAATGTAATGAAATCGGTTCATTAGTTCTCACAGATATATAGACTAAAAGAGATGAGATGTATTATTGGTTGTTTCTTCTTTTTTCTTTTTTTATAAAATGTCTATTTCAAGACATTAATATTGAATTAAACACAATAAAATTCCAAATAAAAATTTTCTTTATTCAAAAAGCATTTGACTTTGAGTGTTTCTCAAACCATTAAGTGCACATTACATGTACAAGTTGTATTAAAGTATTTATATTATGTATATATAGCCTATAGCCTCTTCATAGATAGACTACATATTGTGATAATAAAAAAGATATTCGAAATTTAAGAAAGGAAAAGGAAGAGGCCTGTCGTGGCGCAGTAGCCACAAGCCTGTGACTGTAACCGACAGGTTCAGGGTTCTATCCCCACCTGAGGAAATGGAATATTTAATATTTTCGATTCAAATATTTAATGGTTTCATTTCTTCGCTTTGGTACAAGGTAAAATGCGGTGTTGAGTTTCGCCACTTAACACGCCATGCCTCAAATTAAGCAGAAAGCGGAGTGTCTTAACACTAGGTTCCCAAGTTCCCTTTGCCTACCCTGCCATGTGTGGGATAGCATGTAACATATTAATAAGGAAAGAAGATATGCACTAAGTGATATATAGTGTAACAAGCTATGTATCATTTAATTAAAAGAAAAAAAAAGTTTTAACTTATTACATTAGTGAATAAATATATTTTAATATTAAAATATTTCCACAGTCTCTCCCACTACACATAACCATTAATAACGTGGATTGTTAATTCAATGACTGTGAGTTAACAGTCCACATTATTAATGGTTATGTGTAGTGAGAAAGACTGATTCACTGGCAGTACATGGAAGATATATAAAAAAAAAATATCTTACAAGAAAATTTATTAATATAACAGGACTCAAAAATGTGTTTTTATAAATTTTTATTTGTTTGTCAGTGTGTTTGTATGCACCAATTTCAAAAACAGCCAATATAATTTAATTGCAGTTTTCACTATCACATTATATTATAGCTTTCCCTCAACATTTAGTGTTTTTTACTTAAATAAGTTAATACATAATAAATTACAATAATTTTAAATATTTACTTTGGCAAAATTTCGTGATAATGTTATAACAAGAAAATAATTGAGATAATTAAAATGAAGAGTGTAATCAAGTGGACGAAGCCACCGCTGGATTGCTAGTCACTAATAATAATGTATCAGGATAAGTTAAGTACTGTTATTTCATAACTCAATTTTAACAGAAAGTGTATAAGAAAATATTTTAAGAATATGACAGAGATAATATATGCGCGTATGGTTATTGCCGAATATAAAATTATTTAAAGTACCTTTTCATACATAGCAACTGCTGGTCGAGCCTGGTCTATCAAACTTCTCATCTGTTCATATGCAGTCATAAGAACAGTTTTAGCATTTCTATTCTCTTGAACCTGCTTTCTTAATTCAATAAGATTATAACAATGTTCACAGAGTCGAAGGCCATTTTTTTCGTTGACCTCTTCTGCTTGTGAAGTCTGCGGTGCGGACGGATCTACTATAGTTTCTGAAGTAACGGAAAAATTTATATAAATGTTTTTCTAAAAACACAAAACACATTTAGTTCTGTTATTACCAAAATTAATGTTAATTTAATTTTATATTAAATTTTCAATGTACTAAAAAGATTTATATAATCAAATATTGCACTTACTAGCTATATTTAAATCTAGAAATATAGAGCAATCTTGACACAGAATAGATCCACAAAGTCTACAATGGTGTTTTCTTCTTGTTAAGCTGAAAGCTTTAGCACAATTAGGACAGAGTTTCACAGATGAGCCATCAAGCCATGGCACAACCTGAAAATATAAAATATATATTTAGAAAAAATACTTCATGTATATGAGGTATAAGTAAACCAATAAATTGCATCTTAGCTTTTTTTTGTACTAAGATAATAGTAACTCACTTCCTGCTCATGTTGTTTTCTTTGGTTGGCCTCACTTGGCATATTACACACTAACTTATCTAATCTGATTAATAATTTATTAGTCTCCGTAGCATATCTCTCCAATCTCGCAGATCGTACTGCTTTGAAATAATCTGAAGAACTTCTAGATACGCCTATCGTCTGTTCTTCTATGGGATAGTTGTACTCTTGGGAATTAAATTTAAGAGCACGATCAAACGTCTCCTTTAAATCAGATTCTTCATTGTTTAAGATTATCTTACGGGCTTTACCAAATATTTCTTTTAAAGATTTAAGGATGTCTTGTTCTTCTTGGTGCAAACTTTCGAAATGAGTTGTAAGTTGACTTGCTGATTTCAGGTCGGCCTTGCAAATAGGGCATAAAAATCCCTCTAAGATTTCATCTTCACTAGCTGCTGCCATTGTTTCACATTAACTACTCACATAAAATTGAATTTTCCATTATAATTTAATTTGTTTAAATCAATTTTCATTCAATACACCCACTGCTGCTATTCATTGTTGAGGAAACGTCATACAACGTTTTGATATTGCATAGTTAAAGATACAACTATAAGCGCATACATTATATATAATGTTGCAATAACAAAACGTGGTAGGATTTTTTAATAAAAAATACAGCATTATACACTTTTATTAAACATTACACTATGGTATTTAATATGTATAGTACCTTAGTGTATTTTGTAAAAATCTGTATTACTTAAATATTTGTTGGTCAATTTGGTTGATTACTTTAGTACAGTTATCTATATCGTTTTACACTAATAATAAGACGAATGATAATTTAAACCTTGAGAGGTTTTATTTGATTTTATTTTTTCTATTGTGCGATCAGTGATAAGTGGAAGGCAACTATTCCCACTTGAATATATTCTTTAGTCTGACGGCGGCGAATGGTTTCTGAGATTGTTAGCTATTTGCAATATAGTTAGGACGCTTTTCGAATCTTGCTATGTAGTTTTCAAGAAACAAAGCCTCTTTCACCAAGCTATAAGAAATGGAACTCGTTTGTTATAACAAATAATCTAAAAATCAAATGTTATCAGCTTATATGCTGATACTCATTTTTTGGAATTCCGAGATGGTGATGTTTTCCTTAACCCGAAATATTCTATCAAAAATGTAAGATTTCATAATTTCGTAGAATGAGCGCAGTAGCAGGATTTTTGTCTTGTGCAAGTTTGATTGGAATGTTTTCATATAAAAAACCGACTAACAATAGTGGAAATCTCAAAATTCATTTGAAAGGAAAGAGTTTTTCAAAGAGGTGTTGAATTTTTCTACATACTCTATGTACCTGTTCTATAGTAGAGACTTCTTCTGGAAAACCGACGTGGTGATTCAGTACAACGGATTTTTAATCAATATTAAGAGTCATACTCCTTGTATGCACTTTTCAAACATTTTTAATATACCTGTACCTAATAATTAGGTGAGTTCATTAGGACGTTTGCCGGGTTTGTAAACAATCATTACTTGGGAAAAATTTTAAAAGTAGGGAAATACCCAATATGTACCTCATAATGGTATTAAATACCATTGGTATATCTTATACCACGGCTTTGCCAGATAGTTCTTCGAGAGCAATTTGCCAAAGAGGTTGATAATTGTCCAGTATGTTTCGATAGGTGCTACTGGTTTTAGAGGAGAGAAAGGCTGGAAATCTAGATTGGGAATTAAATCTTTTTTTAAATATTTGTTTGTTATGTAATAATGTCTTTGATTTTCGCGATTGTTATACATTTTGAATGAAACACTTTTAAACGGATTAATCGCGTATAACGATCGCGTTTAAAAGTGTTTCATTCAAATTGTTTCTTATATTTTATAACGGACTCTACTATTGCCGCTGCCTCTACATGTGCAGTTCCATCTGTGTGTTTTGTGGCGTAAATATCATAGATTTTTATCTTAACATTGAGTGAGATTGACAAGTAAATTGTAGATACTAACAATATATCAATCGTATTTACCTAAAATAGTTTGGTCATAAATGATATAAAGCATTTATCCTGCGTAAATCGCTATTTCGTGGGATTTTTTTTATTTGGTGCTTTACAAACTTCTCTGCATTCTAATAAAGATTCTAAAATTAGTGATTATTATTGTTAGTGTGCGTTGTATTGTTGATTATAATAATGAAATATATAAATAGAAATTTATAAAATAATAGGGCCCAAAATAGTGATGTTTATAGCGAAAGGTGAAAGAGATTTAAATATTTTTTCTCAGCTTCACGCTGTATCCCGCACGAGGCAAGGTAGGCAGAGGGAACCCGGGAACCTAGTGTTGGGACACTCCGTTCCACTTCCGTTCCCCACTTTCCGCCGAATTTGAGACATTGCGTGTTGAGTAGCGGAACTCAACGCCGCGCTTTGCTTTATTACCAGAGCGAAGAAATGGCACATTAAATATTTAAATTGAAAATATTAGAAATATTTCGTTTCCTCGACTGGGGATAGAACCCAGAACCTGTCGGATACAGTCACACGCTTGAGCCGCTGCGCCACGACAGGCTTTAAAAAATGAAAGAGATTTAAATATAGTTTTCATTATTTATTAAGGCAACCTCTACTTAACATGTTTGTTTTATTTTATTTCAAACGGTTACTAAAAAAAATAATTACGCCTATAAAAAATATCAAGGTCAAAAAAAATTGCTATAATTTTTTTAATAATTTAGCCAAAATTTTAGTTTTCAATGTATAGATATTATCTAAAAAGTGATAATGTCATTAGAACAACAAAGTAGTTTAAATAAGTAATAATTAATAGTACAATTGTGTGACTGTAACCGACGGGTTCTGGGTTCGATCCCCAGTCGAGGAAAATGAAATATTTAATATTTTCAATTAAAATATTTAATGTTTCATTTCTTCGCGCTTTGGTAATAAGGCAAAGCGCGGCGTTGAGTTCCGCCACTCAACACGCAATGTCTCAAATTCGGCGGAAAGTGGGGAACGGAATTGAAACGGAGTGTCTTAACACTAGGTTCCCGGGTTCCCTCTGCCTAACCTGCCTCGTGCGGGATACAGCGTGAAGCTGAGAGAGACAATTTCGGCGGACGAAACCGCGGGCGGGTCGCTAGTAACAAATAAAACACAAAATTTACATAACAGATTTCATATATTCAGTGACATTATTGAACAATTCTTTTAACTCCTTCAACATATTTTCCGTTTCCGGCCAATTTTGTTTCTCCACTGCCTTTATAACTGCTTGTCCGGTTAAACGGGCAGAGGATAACTGTTGGTTTGTTTGTAAATGATCTTTTTCTTCGGCTTCTTGTCTGGCTTTCACACTGCTCTCTAGTAAATGTTCCGCTAACTCGATTACCTTTTTACACGTGTCCGGATCGCTTGGCCAATTACCGTTCTGTAAAGAAATGTAAATACTCAGCTTCACGCTGTATCACGCACATGGCAGGGTAGGCAAAGGAAACTTGGGAACCTTATGTTAAGACAATTCGTTCCACTTTCGTTCCCCACTTTCCGCCGAATTTGATGCATTGCGTGTTGAGTGGCGGAACTCAACGCCGCGTTACGCCTTGTACCAGAGCGAAGATGTGAAAAAATTAAATATTTAACTTGAAAATATTAAATGCAAATATTATAATATATAGTACGGTCGTAGTGTTATGGCCGTCAGTAAGTTATATTTTTTTAAATTTAGTACACTCTTTCACTCAGCTTCACACTGTAACCTGGCCATGGGATGGGAATGATATGCAAAGGGAACATGGGAACCTAATGTAATGATATTTCATTCTTTCCCCCTCTGGTTATTTAAATAACGTTTTTCTCACCTGCGTAAATCCTTTATAAGCTTTAAGTAATCGTTGCGCTTTCAACAAATACGTCGGACTCAAATCAGAATATAACCGCCATAGTTCAGGTTTATTTTGATGTATGGATGTTATTCTGCCAAATAATTCCAAAGCGCGTTTTCTTAACCTAAGTAATTTAAAATAAGCAAATGTTAATATATACGAATAAATTAATTCAAAATTAGTACAATATGGTAAAATATCAGTATTTATGAAAAATATTTTTTTTATGGAAAAGACGAGTAACGAGCGTACGGGTCGCCTGATGGTAAGTGATCACCGTCACCCACGGCTCCGTGTGCCATCAGAGGAGCTACAGGAGCGTTGCCGGCCTTTATTGTATGGGCACCGGGGCCCGACATTACCTAATGCGAAACGCAGTGGCCAAAGCCACTACTTAACGCCGGTTTTAAATGCCGGGGGTGGTAACAATCCGGTCGAGTCTGCCCATGCGTGTTGCCATTGCTGGCAACGTGACTCTACCACACGCACTTTAGTCGCCTCTTACGACACCATCAGTACCAGGGTGATCCTATTCTAAGCCGGAATCACACGGCCAAATCAATACTAATATTTTATCATATTGTTTATTTGACATATTTGATAAGAAAATAAAATAATCGCTCTGTTAAGAAGGCAAAGCGCGGCGTTAAATTCCGCCACCTATACCTTTGCCTTACCACTGAGTTTACTCTGCCTACCCTGCTAAATACAAGAAAAAAAAAAGAAAAAATAAGGTATGGTGTGGTTCTTTGATTATGGCGTTCCGAGCGTGCCAGTTGAGCACATATCACTTCGCCAATGTCACGTTGAATGGAGAAAAGGAAATATAATTTATAAAAAATATATGTAGTTGTGGCCTGTCGTGGTGCAGCGGCACAAACGTGTGACTTTAGTCTATGGGTTCTGGGTTCGATCCCCACTCAAGGAAATGAAAAATTTAATACTTTTAATTTAAATATTTAATGTTTTAATTTGTTCACTCTGGAATAAGGCAAAACGCGGAGTCGAGTGGCACCACTCAACACGCTATGCCTCAAAACTCGGCGGAAAATGGGGAACGAAAGTGGAACGGAGTGTCTCAACACTAGGTTCCCGACTTCCCTCTGTCTACCCTGCCATGTGCGGGATACAGCGTGAAGCTGAATAATATATAGGTAACATAAAAAAAAATAATTCTAACCTAGCAGAACTATTCCCCTCCGCATCTTCTTTATCCTGAACGATGGCTTTCACTAGAAGAGATAATAACTCGGCGTCCTCGTACTTGTGTTGCAAGTCAAGTATCCTGTGACATCCGCGGATGACATCCTCGAAATGGCCCGTGTCTATACTTACTATTATTACGTTTTCCCAAAGCTGGGAAAATTAAAAAAAAAAATATTTTTTTTTTTCTTTCATATTACTCAGCTTCACGCTGTATCCCGCACACGGCAGGGTAGGCAGAGTTGACTTGGGAAATTGAGGCTTTATGTGTTGAGTGGCAGAACTCAACGCCGCCTTTGTCTTGTTACCAGAGCGAAGAAATGAAAACATTCAATATTTAATTAAATTTTAAAACATTAAATATTTCATTTCCTCGAGTGGGGGTCGAACCCACAACCTATTCTTTACAGTCACACTTGTGCCGCTGCGCCACGACAGGCCTCTTTTATATTATATATTTAAATAATATAGAAGAGCCTGAACAAGGTTCAGGCCAATCGTAGTAAGGAACTTTATACTTGGTTTGACTTTACCTTGACTTTAGTCGTTTCATTTCTTTTTATAAAGAAAACAAACAGCTACATAAATATTTGGATGGCTTTTGTATATTTTTTTTGGTATGATTTCACTTCTTTTAAAAAAAAACAGAAATTATTTTTTCAATTTTTTTTTATTTTATTATTTTAGAAGAGCTTTTAGTGTCATAGATCGGAGTAGGTACATAGATGTGACAAGTAAATCCCATTTTTGTACATCAAAGGAAGAGTCTCAAAACGTTAGACACACACTCTTACAGTTGCTTATCAGGGTCACCAGGGACTAGATCTTTAATGATTCTCTACTTTATAGATTTTCCTTTATTAGTACACTAACCCTGTACCAAATCGCCTCTAAATTTAGAAGTTCAGGTGAGTGTCAGTTTACTAGAAGACGATAGTTTAAAAAAAAAAATATATATATATATATATATATATATATATATATATATATATATATATATATATATATATATATATATATATATATATATATATATATATATATATATGTATATATATATACATATATATACATATATATATATATATATATATATATATCTAAATATATATACATATACAAAGTTCCCAATATATACATAGTTCCCAAATACAAGCACTAAAATTTTTTCCAAAATAGTTCCAGAAAAGGATAGGACGGTCCCCCCTCCATTGATATTTTAAATCAAATTCTCCAATATTAAAAAAAATAATCAATATATAAAAATAATCAAACCAAAACTCACTTTCCAATTGTCATAATTAAACCTCAGCGCTTCCATGAGAGCTCTGTAAGCCCTGTTCTTGTCTCCCTGGTTCACATACACTTTGGCCAAATTGTTCCACGCCTCGAACGTATTCGGTTGTAAATATGTATATCTTCTATACGCTTTCGCTGACAATTCCCAATTTTCTGTTGTTAACGCTGCATAACTGAAAAATGTTAGATATGTATACATTTGTGACGGATAAAGCGCGGCGTTGAGTTCCGCCACTCAATACGCATCTGCTTTAGTACTAGGTTGAATTTGGTTAGAGAAATCCTCGTGTGATATCTAATTTTCTTTTAAAATAATTATATAAAAAAATATTAAAAAAATATATTTTAATAAACATGCAACATTTAATATGTAATTTTAAAGAATTGCTACTTTATCATATAAAATAATTATCTTTTCCTCTACTATCTGTCTATTTTAGACATATAACAATTAAGATGGCGAAACCTAACATCGTACCTTATCTAAGTAAATCAGTAAAAGAAACAGGCTTGTCGTGGCGCAGCGGCAAAAAAATAAAAATATTTAATGTTTTCATTTCTTCGCTTCGGTAACAAGGCAAAGCGCGGCGTTGAGTCCCGCCACTCAACACGCAATGCCTCAAATTTGGCGGAAAGTGACGAACGGAAGTGGAACGGAGTGTCGTAACACTAGGTTCCCAAGTTTCCTCTGCCTGGCCTGCCATGAGCGGGATAATACAATGTGAAGCTGAGTGAGTTGAGAAAAAGAAAAGCATACTACAACGATATATAATATTCATACATATAACGCTACTGATGTGTCGTGACTGTTTTCAAGTAAGGCTTTCTAAACTATTGCGCATTGTATACTTAGCTTCACGCGGTATCCTTCACATAGTAGGATAGACAGAGGGGACTTAGGATCGTAGTGTAAAGACACTCCGTTCCCATTAAGACACGGGACAGGACAGGGAACGGAATTCTCCACTTGCATACACAATTTAAGGCATTGTGTGTTAATTGGCGGAACTTAACACAGCACTTTGCCTCGCTACCAGAACAAAGGAATGAAAATTTTAAATATTTCATTGCCACGGGTAACGATAGAACCCACAACCTGTGGCGTTTACAGTCGCACGCTTGTACATTTGCACCACGCCTGACTTCGATATATACTCGAGAGGTAAAAAAAATAAAGATATAAAATAGAATAAAAATTTACGCAATTATCCACAACTAAAGTAAAGCTCAAAACGGCCATAACTCAACATCTGTATTTTTACTTATTTTTAAAGTGTCATTCCACACTTAGGAAAGAAAATATAAAATTTAAAAACTTATAAAAATTTCACCATAACAGAATTTGAATCCGCGCCTCTCGGAATCGCGCCTGGCATTCTAACCAACTAAGCCATACGTTCTTATAAAGCTACGTCGAAATTCTTATACACTTGTTACAAATATATTTATGTTAATATGTACCTGTCCATACAAATATTGCTACGCCCAAATTTATATACGCTTTTAATTTAATATCTACAGCTGTGAAAACTTGAGAGGCCTGTCGTGGCGCAGCGGCACAAGAGTGTGACTGTAACCGACAGGTTCTGGGTTCGATCCCCAGTCGAGGAAATGAAATATTTAATATTTTCAATTTGAATATTTAATGTTTCATTTCTTTCCTCTGGTAATAAGGCAAAGCGCGGCGTTGAGTTCCGCCACTCAACACGCAATGCCTCAAAACCGGCGGAAAGTGGGGAACGGAAGTGGAACGGAGTGTCTTAACACTAGGTTTCACTTCCGTTCCCTCTGCCTACTCTGCCCAGTGCGGGATGCAGCGTGAAGCTGAGATAATAAAACTATTACTACTTACCCCAATCTCAACCAAACACTCTCTTGTATGGAATTAATTTCAACTGATTTTTCATAATGGGAAATACATTCCTCATACTTCTTGTGGTCAAAGAGAAAGTTGCCCCAGTGTCGTTGAGCCCTACTACTTTTGTGATTGGAAAACTCCCACGCCTGTTCGTAGCATTTTATGTCATCTAAAATATAAAAGCAAATATTATTTATACAATTATATTTTTAGAAATCAAAAGTAGATGTTACAATTTTGCCACTAAACTTAATGATTTATTTATTAAAAAGTAATTTCAACAACAAAATCAATACACCATTCTTCTTTTTTTAAGTCTGTTTTTATATATTTTTTTTAATTCTAAAGGTTGCCTGTTAGAGATCGCTTGAAGCAATAAGGCCGCCTTTGCATGCCTTTTTTTTTTCTGATTTTTTATTTTTTTTCCTTTTTTATTGATTGTTTCGTGTCCAATAAAGACAAATGTATAAATTAAATAAAATAAAAAATCTACTAAATATAAGGAAAACAATCTTCATACTTAAACGCTCTAACTAAACTACACGTCCGGTGCGCACTTTACGAACGCTACAAGCCAAGTGGCGAAATAAATCAATTAAAACATCACTCAAGTTTAACGGAAAGTGGGGGACGGAAGGGAATGTCTCAAAACTAGGTTCCCAAGTTCCCTCTGCCTACCCTACCACGTGCTGGATACAGCGTGAACGTGAAAAAACAATCACCTGTAGCATCACCAAGAAGACAGTACAGCTTCACAGTTGGTTGAATATCGATCTGTTGCTGAATTATTTCAGCCGCCTGCCGAATATAATGTAAAAAAAAAAACAAGATTTAAAAGCGTCAACACATTTTTTAACTATGAATTTAAGGCATTGCGTGTTGAGTGGCGGAACTCAACGCCGCGATTTGCCTTGTTACCAGAGCGAAGAAATATTTTGAATCCCATGAAAATGCAAATTCTATCAACATTATACATTTCTGATGTCTAAAGTGAAGGGGACATTAAAAAGTTACTACGCAAAAGTAATGATATACTTTTATAAATTTGACTTATAAAAAAATGACTGATAAAAAAATGTTTATTATAGTGATTTTTAGTTCTTATTATGTATAATAAAATCTGATCAACAGTTTAAGAATTACAAGCAATTTTCTTTTAATTTTAAGGCCGGGCGGTTTATTAATTATATTTTATTTATATCACCTTATGCCTCAATTGCAACATAGTATAACACACGATGACATCTTCCCACAGCTGTAACTTTAGGTATTCTTCTAAGGCCGCCTTGACTAGACCTAGACTTAAGTACAGGTCTGCCAACTGCTGACGCCAGCTCCAAGCTGGGGGCAGCCCTGTCGCCCATAAGTAGGAGAGTCTGTACAAATTATATCTATTTTTAATCTATATATTATTAATTTTATATTCAAATTCAAATATTTTTATTCTAAATAAGAAGTTACAAGCTTCGTGTTTTGAACGTCAAACAATTTACCACCAGTTCGCTAAAGTTACCGCCTCAGACCTGAGAAGAACTGGCGAAAGAAACTCAGCGGGACATGTCTTTTTGTTTATCAAAACTTTACATCATATATCTAATTATGTGACAATGATACATTTAAAATAGCCTGGAGCGAGCATTTCATTCCCAAGGCGTGTTATCATTTATAAAATCGTTAATATGTTAATAACTTTTAACACATAAACGTCTTTTCACAACTTTTTTAAAATGTGAAACACAAAAATCTCGGACGTTTTCTGGGATCCTATTGTAAAAGCGTACACCCTGTTCCATAAAAGAATTACGAACTCGATGCAATCGAGTTACAGGCGCACTAAGTTTAAGCCTATTTCTAGTAAAACATTATATGCATTAACATACAATTGTAATCGGTTTTACCAGAACTGAGAATAATTGAAATATAGATTTTTTCTTTTAAGAAACAAATATATATATTTTTATAAGTAACTATCAATATATATATATATATATATATATATATATATATATATATATATATATATATATATATATATATATATATATATATATATATATATATACATATATATATATATATATATATATATATATATATATATATATATATATATATATATATATATATATATATATATATATATATATAACTAAGTATAATTAATTAATTTATTGCTGATAATTATTTATAATTTGGGGCCATTTGAGTCATAGTGGCACAGTAGACCAACATTTGTACGGTTCACAAAGATAAGATCAATCAAATATAGAAGAACAATATGCAAATACCACACCAAAAGTGAATTAAATTATAAAATATTTAATATTAATAGCAATAGTACATTGAAAAGAATTATATGTATATTATTTATCCATTTAAAAAAACTACAAATTCATTTAATAAAAAATAAAAATAAAAACCATCTAACCTGCTAGTACTGGCAACACCAGATTTATCATTTACAATAGTTTCACATTGCAACATTGCTCGTTCCACTGTTCTCTTATGACTCGCTTCTAACTTGCATCTTATTAACAAAATGGCTACTCGAGTCGCCCACGGCCCTTTACTTTGAGATAAAATAGCTTCTATATATGGTTGAAGCTCTTCTATCATTAAATCATCTTTTGGCTGGGATTTTTGAATATATTGCCTGAAATATTGATTATTATAATATTATATTTTAGAAAATGTATTAGTAGGTACTTGAATGTAGCTGGATTTGAACCTCAACCTCTTGGAAACTTCTTGGTTCATATATGTGACCAGCTGTGTCAAGTTAACATAATATTAATTACGTTTAAAAATTGTAAAATTTATTTTAACAATTAAAACTTTTTATTGTTGTTATATGAGTATATTATAGTATCATTCAGGTTGCAGAATATTTACATTGACCTTTGTAATAAAAACTGAACACAGTAATCTTTTTTATTAGTAAATAGAGCATGAATAGGCATTCTCCACCAATGATTATCATTGATTATTAAGCATGTGGCAAAAGAAATATCTGGATATACATAAGTAACATAAGTCTATGACTTCCTTGCTCTGATTGGCAAAGATTGGCATTGAGTGCCACTTCCATCAATGTATTGAAAAATTTGGCACAATAACAGTCAGAACCTTGTATCTTGTTTCCCTCTGTATGCCGTTACATGAAAAAAGAAATATATTTCCATAATAAAAATCAAATTACACTTACACATTTAACAAACAAAGTGTTTGCTCCAAGCTCGGTAACTCTGCTTGACTAATCTTTTCATTGAATGAAATCTTATTAAGTCTAACATCATCTTGTAGCTCTACATCAGTGGGTAGATCTGAATTTCCATGGCTTTCTTCCGCGGATGGCCGATCCACATTGTCATCGAGTTGACTGGACAATGCAAGCTGAGGTAACGCATTATGTTGAAACTTTGTACGCTTTCCAAGTATACCTAAAACAAGGGTAATAATATGTTTAAACAAATTAAAATTTTCCTTCTGCGAAAGAAGCCAAATTATACTAATTTAGAGGCTATTTATGGTGCAGGGTCATGAGGGTCCAATTGTCAACACAACAGATTGTGAGTTCTATCCCATTCCAGGAAATAAATATAAATATTTATTATTTTTAATTCCTCAGTCTGTAAATGAGCTAAAACAGACCTCAACTTCATGTTTTGAAAATTTTTGACGTGCATCTTAATATGTGCATTTTGCATATGTAAATATATGTAAAAAAAAAGATTTTTATTCACCTGTTAACTCTAATTTTAATCCAGCCAATTCTCTTGCCTTTAACAAATATTCTTCAACTTTTTGTATCCTACCATACATCAAATAAGCTTGTGCTATTTCCAAGAACAATAATATTTTAAGTCTTTGATTTTCCAACAATTGTGATTCATTGTATAACTTCGCTATTAAAAGTTCTAATTCATTAAATAAAGTTGCGCTTGTGTCTTCTAAAGCTCTCTGATGGGTGACTTTACATCGAAAACACCACCAGAGATGAATCTAAAATTTATCATGAAAATGTAAATAATAAAAAAAATCAATATGTTTTCAATACTATTATTGAAAATAGATATGCATTTAAATAAAATTATCCCAGAAACTTAGTAGTTTACTTACCAAATTTTGGTTGGAAGAATAAAGAGCATTGAATAATTGTGAAGAAAAATATAACAACTCAGGATATAATATATTAGTGTACAGAGGTTCTGAATCTCTCTGCAATTTACTTAGGGCATCTATTGATTTTGGCCATTTCACTCCCAAAAATTCTTCTAACACAATTTCCTTGGGATGAGGACTCCAATTTTTTTCACAAAACACCAAAAACAAATTAATGGCGGTCTGTAGAACTTTTGCTTCACTGATATTATTACCACAATGACTCTTTATTTTGTTATCAAGTTCTTCTATTTCCAAGTCACTATTTAAGAAATCTTTGCATAGATTTTTTTCATCTATTTCCCATTGTCCTGACCATAGCTTTTTTATAATATCTAAATCTAAAATATGTTAAGAATTATTATTAATCAATATTACATTATTTTATAAAATGTATAGTAAAAGAGTTAATTACTTAAAATATCGGAGTCACTTAAATTACAATCAAAGTTACACAAATAAAAAACTGAATTTTCATCTATTCCCATATTTTTAAATTATGTTAAACGCTGTATAGAATAAAAGTTTTATAATTGAACTTTTGTATGAAATAAGTGAACAAAATATAGGCCCAAAACACAGGTCGTCAGGTTATAAATAACCTCTAAACCTCTAATGCCAAAACATGTGTAATTGACTTAAACTGTCAAAGTTATTAAAGTTTGACAAGTAGTCACTACAGTTTATTGAATAAATATTGACGAAGTAGTACCAAATTCTAATGTCTTTGAAATTGTCATTTAAAATGGGTATCAAATTATTATATCAAGATATTCAAGAAATATATGAAATGAAACATAATTGTATTCTACAGAGATAAATTGATAAATATTGAACAATACTTAAAGAAGTTTTTTTTTCTTTGCTTATGACGTTCTAAGCGGCACGCTTAGAGTCATCGAAAGTTAGTCGAATACAAATCTCTTTGTCAATATCACATTGATTGACGAGCACATTTATATACATAGGGTAATAGGAATCAGCTTAAAGGGCGTTTATACGATTGTGATTGTTTCCCAAGCTTTCACAGTTTCGCTCACGGGTTTTAAGTATTTGGTTCAATAATGAAACTATGACCTTCCTCGAAGTACACCAAAACCTGCCGTGCTTCCCTAATCCGATCGGATTCCATAATCTTGTTGATATTCATTATTTTTACTATTTTTTAATTTTTAAATTGAACGTAGCAGGATTTAAAATTGCGCCTATTTAAAATTGTCTAGGCACTCTGACCAACTAAGTCACACGTTATCATCAAAGTACATCAAAATTTTCTTTTTATTCTCATAAGCATCTCTGAGGGAGATTTATTCAAATTTCTGCTACCCAAAGATAATTCTAACGAATTATCGTTTGGCTAGAGAGAATGCTTTTTATTATTTTTACTATTTTACAAGGCTATTCCATACAGGATTATTATCTACTAAGGATTATCTGCCTATTTAAGCACAGTATGAAGGGGATTTCTTTGACTTCAAAAGAACTTATTCACGTTATTGTATTTTTTTTTATGAATTGTAAAATATTTTTCATACGATAATAAAACTGGATGTTAATTTACTATAGACTGAATGTTACTTTACTATTGTACTAATTGAGTAGACTGTAAAATTAAGAATCTGTATTTTGTAACGCGATTTATAGAGTCTGTAGTGATGGTGGGTGGGTGTCGTATATTTTTAGGTTAAGGAATAATAATATGATTTTATGAAATATATAACAAAACTTGACCAAAAATGAAATATCATTATAACATGGAATCAATACTGGTTTTATCTGCAGTTCTTTGTGCATTGTTACTGTTAAAGCTAATATATAATTTGCGGTGAGTAACGTAAGGTTATAATACTTTCCCGCCTGATAAGATGTATCTATAGTACAAAAAATCTTTTTATCAGGTCGACGCTAATTTGGCGAGTAAATTGTTGGTTCTGCAACCATAACTTTTGGGTGAAATATATTGAGCGCAATTCTTGGACCTGTCCTAAATGCGAACAGTACAACGGATTCACTAAGGTATTTATTGTTACTGAATAAAACTTCATGTTTTATATATATAACTAGGTTTTATTCATGTTTATTAATACTATTTGATTGATTTTAGGATGGAGACTACAATAAAGTATTAACTTTAGGTACAGAGCAAATATCTAAAAGTCCCAAATTGTTTCAAAGAAGCCCTCCCAAAAATGGCCTCTGCAAAATGTGTAATATAAACCAACAGCTCAAGGTGACACAACTCGCAAATTTTGTTCCTATGAATGAAAATAATTATGATGAAGAAATTGAATCTTACAGGTAACTGCCAAAACTTATGTAATTATTTTTACTTTTCTAGAACATTAGCTAAATATTTGGCTTCATTTACCTTATCTTATTTAAGCAGTTTATCAGCATTATACTGTAAATATATATATACTTTCTCAAACATTAATTGCATATTTGTTACATGTTAAAGCTTAAATTTTTATTAACATATTTAATATTATTTTTTCAGGAATCGGCTCGAAAAAGCTTATAAATTATGCAGCCCATGTAAAAATGTTTTGCAAGTAAAGTTACATAAGGAAAAAGAAACTTTACTAGGTTCAAAGCTGTTAGAAGCAAGGACTACAGATAAAATAGATATAAAAAAAGAGAAACAAAGAGAAGTGACCAGAAATATTATAAACAATGTATCCAATAAATTGGGAATGATCATTTTTATTTTAGTATCAATTGAGTGCTACACCTACGCTATGAAGCACAAAGTGTTAAACAAGAATTTATCAAACACAATATATAATATTAAACAAATTTTATACAATCTCTTTGTAAGAATAATATCCATAGTGAAAATGAAAACATTACTAACATTCCCATCACTAGAAAATTTTATTGACATAAACAATTATATAGATATAGACATATTTACGAGCTTTAACTCTGGACTAAATGATTTGACGCAACTCACATTAGGTGGTTTTGTATGTTTAATACAAAGTATTGGACTTTTTACAAACAAGAGTAAAGCGAATCATACTATGATTATTGACACATTGTGGATTGTATTTGAAGTTACTTGTATAGGACAAAGATATGTCAAAACAGATCCATTAATAATGAGCTTAATTAAGGTAAGTTTTCAATACTATACAAATAAAACTAAATTACCTTTATATAAATATTTATTATTAATTTATCTGTAAAATATAATAATTTAACATAAAATTTTATTTCCAGTTATCAAGTGCTCTGGCAGTATTGATTGTATACAGAAGCATGAACAAGACTGTTAAAATTATAAAAAGAAAAAATATCACACCAAAGACGCTAAAGAATCTAGCGAATGGTTCCCCGAAGAAAATAATTGAGGAAGACGACAGTATTTCTTTGGATACAGACGATGATGTATCACTTAGCAAATTTGGCTTACACAATTTTACAGATTCTTCCAATGACACTCTCAGCCCTTTTAATAATAGCTTGATGAACGGTAGATCTTTTACACCAAGAAGTGACAGTATATGGGGGAAGCCCAAATTAAATTCGACTTTTAGTGTTAATTCTGTGACAACAACAAGCCCCAATCCTCTATCAAACTCAGTGTTCGTAAAACCTTCCTTTAATAAATATCAAAAGTTGGCACAAGACTCCGACTCGGATTTAGACGAGAGCATAAGTTCTTTATGTATAAGTAGTCCAAAAAAGAAGACTTCTAAAATGAATCCAGTTTTTGCATTACGCAAATTCACTGCTTCACCTAACTTTGTGGCCCCCATACCGTTGAATAAGACGCGACCATTGATTTCTCCGAGTAAATTGGGGCATACCACCTCGTGGGTGGCTGGAGGATATTGGGGCACGGAGGGAGAGAGGCAGATTTTCAATGTAAATGTTAGCCGGTCTTCCAGCCAAAGTTCGGGGTTTGAATCCCAAGCATCCAGCATGAATCAGAGAAACATATTTTCTCAGCCACCATCTCGAGAAGAATCTGTTTGCGGTGAACCAGACAGGTTATTAGATAAGTGTCAGAACTTTAGTGCCCCAACGTTCACTCCTATAAGTACTCCGGTGTTCCCGCAAATGCAGTACAACAGCCACGTTCAGATCCCTCAGCCGAGGATGGCCCAGACTTTTGTATCCCAGAATGTTTTCCAACAGTACGCCCCTAATAGTATATTCAAGGCCCCCGGCGGGTCCCGACTGATCAAGCTGCCTCAGGAAAACTTCACACCTCGCTAATGCTCAACCTAGCTAGCTAGTCTACTAACTTTTGACTAACATATATTTTTTGCATATTTTTTTTTATTCTTTGAACGTTTTTTTTTTCTTTATTAATGAAAATCCATAAACTGCCATTATATTAAGATATATTTGTTAAGTTATCATGCGTTAGATGTAAGCGGTTATTAGTTGTAAAGAGTGAACTTAGCTCTAAGATATGATCTCGTGTTGGTGCCCGGTGACGGCGATATGAAAGCATTAAGAATTATTGAATTGTTACGATTTTTATATGGACGTCACTGTCCTTATCTTATACAACAAAATGTGATATTTAAAGACTAGTAATTTTTGCAAAAAGTGTGAGAAAAAAAAATGATTCTTGATGTTATCATTGTTTTGATTTTGTCATCTTATAGTGAAAACTTTTTGTGAAACTCCTGAAATAAAATATATAAACATGAATTATTGGCTATTATTTTATTGAATAGTACATTTATTAATAAAATTTCCGGTCAAAGTAAACGAAAACTCGTTAATAAGTGCTCAAAATACAAACATTTTCAGTTTTAAATCGCAAACGAGGAATGATTCTATTGTACATCTGCGGCGTTAAGTTCCGCCACTCTCAATTCTCAAAAACTATGCAGAAAATTTAAAATCAGCCTTCTAACCGAAAAAAACTGAAGCTACAAATATCTTGGCAATCGGCCTGATTGAATCATCAGTATTTTTTTTTACTATGCTGGAATGCTGGAAACCTAATGTTAAGACAGGTCAACTTTATGACTTAATCAAATACAGCCTAATTGGGACATTCCGGGTTGATTGGCGGAACTTAACGTCGCACTTTGCCTCTGTCCAAGAAAGAGGAGAAAAAAATCTCGCCTGTCGCACGCGTGCCACGCAACAGACCTCATTTAATAAATAATGGTAATATGTTTAAAACTATCATTTCTCTAATACATTAGTATTAGAAATGATTATAATTTAATAGAAAAGTATTGCGAAAAACTTACGAATTCCTAGCTTTCCTTTCCGACCTCTGTAAATATTGGCAAGGCATTGGCGGTATATACGTATCTTCGTATAGAGTGGAAGAATAGTCAGGTGTGTCGGCGCACGCCCATTCACTTTGCAGGACATTTTTTAAGCCCCATTCAGTTACATTACCCTGTTTAATTAGAAATATAGTCACTCAGCTTTACACTGTATCCTCCCACACATGACAGGGTAGGCAGAGGGAACCTAATGTTAAGACACCGCGTTCCACTTCCGTCCCCCATTTTCCGTCAAATTTGCAGCAATGCGTTTTGAGTGGCGAGACTTCACGCCGCGCTTTGCCTTGTAACCAGAGCGAAGAAATGAGAATATTAAATAATGAAATAGAAAATATTTCATTTCATCGAGTGGGGCTCGAACCTACAACCTATCGTTGACAGTGACAAGCTTGTGCCGCTGCGCCACGACAGGGTTACGGTAGAAATATAATCATTGTTGTTATTAAAATATTTAATATTTTCGTACTGGTAACAGGGTAAAGAGCATCCCATTTATTCAGTTCCGACACTCAAAATATCTGCACATTGCACAAGCACCCCTGCACATTCATTTTAAATACAATTCGGCGGTTCTCAGGTTCTCCCAGCTAACCCTGCTATGTCTAGAATACAGCGTTAAAGTAAAAAATGGATATTTTAAAAATGTCGAATCGAATGTATCGCCTTATATACAAATTCGATGTTATCGACGAAGACTGAACCGACAACCTCAACTTTTACACAATAGTGCTATTGATACATAGTAATACCTTGAAATGTAAATTAAGATAATTTATTACTTTTATTATAAAATAAGTAAGTGAAAGTTAAACTTTAATTTAAATATATTTTGTATTTGAAATTACAAATAGGTACCATAGATAAATAAAATATTCCCTATTTCCTGTTGATTACATTTACACGTGTTCCTAATAAAAATACGTTGAATAATAGATAATGGAATTCAAATTTCAATTTATTTTCTTTATGTATAGGTATCTACACTATTACATCAGTAAAATGTTAGAACATAATACAAAAAACGTTTAAAGATATGTAAATATACTAAAATACTGAAGCAGTAAGAATAAATATTTTGTATATAGTGAAAATGGTTAACTTTAAATAAATAATTCTACCTTAAACATGTTACTGATCACATACAAATGTAGTGTGAAATTTTGTGTTTTTCTCTTTTTGCTCATATGTTGATACCACATTATAAATCAATGAACACTGGGTGCATCCGCGAAAAAGCATCATAGCCCGAGCCGAGCTTATAAGCGATATCGTGAAATAAGCATAGAGAGGTACGACCACACGACGTAAACGTTTATTGTTACTTTTGATTAATCTATATAATTGCAAATCTTTTATCAATATAATATCCAATTCATTAAAAGTTTTCTTATGTCGTATTCACGTTAAATTAATATCCGCTTTTACAAAATTTCTACGCTCTCACTCTGAAATTTCGCGGAGAGTGAAAAACCAAGCGTGTTGCAGGCTCTAACTTTCTATCTACACCTTAGATATGATAACGAAGATAAAAACGTACAGGTTATACTGTTAAATACGATACTGTTGTAAAAAAACTAAGTTCTATATGTAAATTTAAACTTGTGACTAATCACTGTCTGTACGAAAGGTAATTATAAAAATAATTGTCTGTCTGTGCGTTTGTACGCGCTAATCTCAGAAACGGCTTACAAAGGCTTACCAAATTTAAAGTTTTCATATTATATTTTGGCAACTTTCCCTCAAAATGTTGTGTTTATTTTTATTTAAATCGGTTATTAAATAAAATAGTTACGTCCGTTTAAAATATTTAGTTCGGCAAAATGTTACAATTTTTTTTTATTTATTTGGCCGATATTTGACTTTTCAATGTATAAATTCAAGCGAGCGAAGCCCCGGGTGGGTCGTTAGAGTATTATATAAGTTTTAAGCTTAATACATACAAAGCACTTCATGTTATCCGGTTGAGGGTAAAATTGGTGGGCGCTTCTTTTATAATAGCGCATATTTGGTCCGCACAGAGGCTTTGGCAAGTGCTTGTATACAAGATCAGTCGTTGTCGCAAAATTCCCACAGCTATCGTGACTATCGTGCCTTATAACGGAATGTACGTTGCCCTGTGAAAGTTTTAAATTGCTTACATATTAATGAATTATAAATAACATTTTAAGCAAATATCTTGTTTTAATAATACCATGATTTAACCATCAAATAATTTTTCATTCTATATTAGATATAGGTATATCTAAACCAAATATAATTCGTTAATTTAATTTAAAAGTCAATTTAATTTCTTTTTTTATCTTTAAAAATATTTTTAATTTACAAATGGAGTTTATTATTTCATAATATATTAGATAGATAAATTACCTGTAGGCTGTTTAATTTATTCAATCTAAAATCTGGCTGTCTCGACTCGGGTTTCAATTTTTCATAATCGATATCTTCTTTTGGGGGAAAATAAAAAGTACCTCTTTTCGGACACTCAATTCTATCTTCTACCCAATTGCCTTTAATAATTTAAAAATGTCTTTGTCTTAATTTGTAAGCTATGATTGTAGGCTTTAAATATTTTTTTGGCCAAACGTGCCACTATAAACAGCGACAGTGTGCGATATATTCCCACTCAAAGAAAATAATATTTAATATTTTTATTTCCTCGCTCTGGTAACTAAACGATTTTCACATAGAGTTCCTATTATATTTAAAATGCTTCTTTATTACAAAATCCTCAGAAAGTGGTTAGAAAAGGAGATGAAAACCCTTGTTACAAGAGCCAATAAATTAAAATATTACATGTTTCATATCCTCAAGTAGACATTGAAACTTTCTAATAAATCCTTTCACCCCCGTGCCATGAAAGTCCTTAATTGTTAAGTTTTATTAATTTTTATATGAATACAAAAATACATTGGTTTTGCTTATCATCTAAGTAGAAAAGGCGCATTAATTAAAGTACTAGATTACACAGTATAGATAAATATATAGGCATGATAATAACAAAATTGTAATGGACATTACATATATTAATAAATTTTTAACAGATTGCCATGTATTAGCTATATCATATTTATTAGGTTAACATATAATTACCTAATAATACTCCTGTGCAAAAGACTGGACCCGGCCTTAAAGCTTTAGCTATTGCCTCAGCTCGAGTTGGAGACTTTGGTCTTGTATTAATAGTGGCCATTATTCAGTAAATATCTCTTAAAGGATTTCAATGTTGTAAAAAATGTGTATATAATTGTAGACTATACATTTGATTGACATGATGTAGTGTTTGTTTATTTATTATCTATAAGAATGAGTATGACTAACCTTTTTTTTAAGTATGAATATTTTTTTTATAGAACAGAATTAGGATAAAAAAATGTATTGGCAAATCTCTTGTAGAGATAGAGAGAAATCTCTTGTTTAAAATAAGTGAAAATGAATATGAATTCGTTCCAAAAATATATATTTATATATACAGCAGTCAAATATATATTTATATTTATCATGTGTTAAGCAAATTAAATTGCTTCTAAGTTGTCTATAAATTTACGTATTTTTAGTTCTATTTTATTTTTTTCATTAAATACAAGTGAAACACATTTGAAACTGTTCAAAACTTTTTAATGTTCCTGTACAATAACATTGTAAGTAGCAATAACTTATAAGCTAAACAAAACAATTCATAAATAAAAACAAGTAAATGTGGTAAATTTGTATGTTACAATAAAATAATTTTCTAAAAACTCTTTATTATTATTGTTCATCTTCCATGATACTAGTGTTAGTGTCCTCGGTAAAATATACAATTAATAGTTTTATATTCTAGTCTGTCTCCATAGGCAGATTCAAGTTTGGTTTAGGAAGTACATGTAAAAGTGCAGACAGTTGGCTTTCAAGTGGACCCGAATTTGTCACAATATTCTTCATATTGTTTTCAATTTCTAGTAAATCTTGGTTTATTATTTCCATGTTCTAAAAATTAAAAACATATATTTTGATGAACATTACTAGTAATATTTAGTGACATAAAATTTATATACACACAAATTTACTAACAATAAAAAGCACTTAACAAGAAAATGGGACAAAGAAAAGAGACAGTGGTCAAACTGTTCAAAAATATATAGATATTAAAGTCTTAAAAATATATTTTTAAGATTTTAATATCTATATATTTATTTTACCTTTATCATAGATGTGTAAAGATGCTTAAAATTTTTATCACTATATCTTATAAATCCACTAACGTTTGATTCCGAGTCAGATATCATTGAAGTCATTTTGTAAATAAATCTGATATATTTACTATCTGAATAAAATAATTAAATCTATAACAGTGTTAATAAATACAATTTTTAAAGTTATTAATAACGTCAATTCAAGTCACGGTGAGCTTAGGAATGCAGTTTGTTTATTTGAAGTAACGTTTAGTAATATTATTAAGTTTTGTGGTTTCTTTTAATATAATACTGTATCGAATTTATTACCGACTCTAAAAGAGATTAGTGACTTTTATTATACAAATATATCATAAATATAATGAAATATTATTATTTATCTTTAGTTTCGTTTATAATATTAACTACACATTATTTTAAAACGTTGCTACATGACATTGACGTAAGAATATTCTAATGTCAAGTTCAGTAAAATCGACTGTCATCTGCAGTAAATAGTGGCCCGGTGAGAATTTATAGCCAATCCGGATCTTCTTGCAGGTTTTTCTTGTTAGCTGATTGGTCATTCACTCGTATCCTGTTTGTGCGACGTCAATGGGAACAAGGACTGCAGTAGCAAATACAGAAATGAAGATATTTAAAATAATTTAGTAGAAATGAAATAAAATTGTGGTTTTGTGCTACTGTAATTATAAGACGAGTGTATGTGGCTTTTTTGAGATTTTGTGTGGTGCTAACAATACATAATTTTCCTACAAAAATTTTACCCTATTTCTATATTAATGAGACGTTGTTTTTAATCGGTTATTGACAAAAATATTGATTTTATAATATAATATTATATATACGTGTAATAAACTGACTTACACAATCTAAAAATTTAACTTAAATTGCATTTTATGTTTTGTGTTGTAGAAACGATCTTGTTTTCTTAGTGTGTCATGACTAGTCTTTTTATTTATTTAAGCTTACATCCGTTTATATATCATGATTTCTGACTTTAAGCGTATCATGAAAAGCTTTTTTTATGTAATTTATTTAAGAAATATTTCAATAATTATAAGAAATATTTATTTCATTTATTGTAAATTAATTGCTCATTGAAAATATTTTATAATAGTTACATGACTAAATTGAATTTTCTACTGTGAATAATGATAATAATTTATTTACTTGTATATTCATTTTAACTTTAATCATACATTTTATTTAAGATTGTCTGAATTTTCTACCTGATGATTTATTTTGTATAAAGATTTAGAAAATCACCATTCATGCAAAATAAAAAGTAAATAAAATACTTTTATATACAAAAAATCCATTGGATATGGCATAACTGTATATATTTAATAAGAACAATTTTTTGTTTCTTATAAAATGTGTGGAAATTATTAAAAGCAATTTATTTCTTAAATAATGGTTGAGTCATAGTAAACTAACAAATATGGTTTATTTCTTTAGAAATAGTAATTAAAATCTGACAATTTTTATATTAAATTATATACTATTTATTTTACCATGTTGAAAATAATTATATCTTATTTTGAGTTTTTCTCACCTTGTCATATGTTATAATGTATGAGTGTGCCGGGCACAACAAAAAAAGACCTGTAGTCGTCAGAAGTCGAAAGAGCATACATGTATGATTCACTTTTATTTTAAAATTTGATGTAAAGCTTGAGAATATAGAAATATATCATTGTTGTTGGTACTCAAACATCACCTGCCCAAAATAATATGTAATGCCTCTATTACCATGCTATTTAATTAAAGTCATTTGACCGTCCATTGTTCAAGAGTTCTACATATGAAAATTCACATATGTTTTTCTCATATAAATCAAGTTGTTAATAAGAAAATTATAATTTAAAATGCACTTGGCTAGCAACGAAATGAATAGACCGCATTAGGTGGCAGTAGTTTGTCGGCGCCGGCCGGGCTGGCGTCGCGACGTCGCGCCCCTGCCCCCTACCTCTCGCGATCCCACTTGTTTCGTTCTCATCCAACACATTTCTTTGAAAACTGTACGAAAAAGCCCACATACATTTTATTTTCAGTTGACAATGTTTGTGTAATACAATACGCCATGTCAGATCATGGCACGAAGTGTGTGGATAGTGAACAAATACAGGACAAGGAATACAGCGAAACAGCTGAGAGTAGCAATGTGACCGGAACTGGAGAATGTTCTTCAGTGCCTAATGATAGTGCCAATATTGAAGAAGATGTTAATACGGAGAGTAAAGAATGTTCAAGTAGTGTCGTGGATGAGAAGAAGGATTTATATGGAATTAATAGAAAGGGATCAATCCTATGGACGGAGGAAGGTTCGCAGCTGCGAGTGTCGTGGAACTTGCTGGAAGGGACTGCCACTCAGAAGGACTATGTGGCGTTATGTTACACAGGTTAGTTTAATATAATAGTTTTTTTTATTTATTTACTATAGCGTAGAGATCATATTATCTCAAATACTTGTTCTATCTAGTCAACGAGTTTCATATTGAATTTTTTTATAGATACTTGCTTTACTTTAACCTATACTTATTACTAATAGTATTAAAAACATATTAGAAGGTACCCAATGTTTTATTGTCGAGTTATATGTGTTTTAGCAAACCATATCAAATAGCTACTAAAAGTCTTACTTATGCATACATCAAAACAATTCAAATTTCACGACCTAAACTCGAGCCGTATTTCGCTGTGTTTAGTTTGTTATTAATTATTTGGCGAGCAATTAAAATAACTTTAGTGTACCTAAGCTAATGATATGTAGCTGAGCGAAATAATTGACAGTTAATTTCATAGTTTTTGTAACAACTTAGTAATGGAATACTATCATACTATATAAATAAAATTAACATATATCAAAATACTTTACGGCTTCAGTAAGCACAAATTTGACTAAACATTATTGTTTTCGATTCAAATACTGCGAAAGTAAGAATTTACTTATATGTGCTCCCTTACCTCCTTAACAAGGCTATCGCCATCCAACAAACTTTAAGTGTATGGATATTAGTGTGGAGTAGAGCGGCATGTTGATAGATTCTGACCATACTCACTCCTAGTAATTCTATCGTTATGGTGATATTAAACATTTCTGTACTTATAATATACCTGTAACTGATCACTGTCTGTCTGTACATGGAAGATATATTAGAAAAAATATTATGGGGCCGCTTAATAGTGTAATAGGGCCCAAAATACTGACTTAACTATTTTTTCTGTATGTCTGTTTGGACAATTTGTCGGTTTGTTAATGTGTTTGTTCGCGCTAATCTTCGAAACTAGCTTAGTCGATTTGAATGTAGTTTTCACTATCATATTTTCACAAATCTTTCTTCAAATTTTCGTGTTTGTTTTTCTTGGATCAGTTAAAAAATAAAAAGGTTACGTAAATTTAACGTATTAAGCTCGAAAAAAATACTATAAATTTTTATTAATTTAGTCGAAATTTAAATTTCAATATATAAATATTGTTAAGTGATAATATTAATTAAACAAGAAAGTAGTTTAAATAAGTAAATAAAATGCGGGCGAAGCCGCGGGCGAGGTGCTGTGTAATATATCTACTTGACTCTAACATATGGTAGTGATAGTTGTACTTATATGAAGATATATGATATTCTTCAGCAAAGTCGACTCTCGATTTGTACGTAAATGGAAAAGTCACTTCGGCGGCACTATCTTTGTATATTTATAAAGACTTGGGCCACTTATTTCTTAGTCATATTTTAATTCATAAATGCTATAAATTTACCGTATCTTCGAGCTTTAATCATCTAATAAGCGAGTAAAATACGCGAGAAGCTTTTGTTTTAGTAACAAAAGGCTATTAAAATGGCGTGGGATCATTTTGTGTAATGTTTCAGGTTTTTATAATAATTATATTTTAAGTTCAACAACGGTTTATATTAATTAGGTGTTTTTATATTTTGTTATGTCCAATAACTAATTAAGTACAATGTTGATAAAATTTTAGATCTCATTAGATGTACAAAGACGGACAGAGGTACACTTCATCCTGTATGATTAATTAAATAATTAATTACCTTTATAGGCAGAGTGAACTTGGGTTACGATACTCCGTTTCGTACTTGGGAAACTTGGGAAACATTGAGAAAAATGAAATCATGAAATATTTAATTTGAAAATATTAAATATTTCATTTCCTAGAGTGGAGATCGAATTCACAACCTGTTGTAACCTTTACATTCACACGTTGTGCCCTTGCTCCATGACAGGCCTCCTGTGTTTTATGAATTACGAAATTTTGTATAAATTGTACAATGTGATTAATGTAAAATTTTTACATTATTTTAAATTAAAATAATGTCAAAATGTTAAATTATATTTTTTAAAATTTAAAAATTGAAGAGGTACACTGAATGGTACATATTAGCGTGGATGTACACACAGGAGTAATGAAGAAGAACGTAGTCAGGTGGTTTGGGCACGTCAAGCGGATAAGCAATATGAGAATGACAAAAAAGATTTATGAAGAGAAATGAGTGGTAAGAGAGGAAGGGGGAAACCTCAAATGACCTTTGATAAAACACAGTAACTCACACCACAGTACAGGGTAGTCCCGTAAAAAGCACGAGGAGCTCCTGGAGGACATGTATGAATAGGTTGATAACACTGGACGAGGCGAAAGAGGTATGCCGAGACCGTAGCATTTGGCGCTCCGTACTCTCTGTCTACCCCGCTAGGGGTACAGCGTGAGGTTAAGAAAGAATGAAAATATACCCTTTTTTTGTAAACATTCTAATTTCATATTAAACTGTACTTGCATCTTGACACATTCAATCTTTACTCCTGACTATATTTGACAAATTTTATAAAAGCTACGTATATACATTTTGATATTTTTCATCTAAAAAAATTAAGAAATTAAAAAAAAAAACTATCATTCTTATTTATATCTTATATATACATTTGTACAAAAGTATATAGCAAAACAGATTTCTTAATAACTACTCAGTTTTCAAACTCTCTTGCTTTTATGATCAACACATTTTGATAACATTATTAAAAGTGATATAAGTTATATGCAATATAATATGGTACATTTACGTTACAAAGCTTTATGTCATATACTTATACTATATGCATATCTTCTCATAATAATTTTCACAGTCACAAGACGCCGTTATGTCATCGAACAAAGGGAAAAAGAATTGGAGCACTCCATCTTTAGCAAAAGAACCATTGCTCAAATGAAACGGCATCCGAACGCGTTTCTTTCTTATATTGACTCATTAGGAAGGATTCATACTATAGTGCTTGTCACGGTTCGTTCTTGGTAAGATCTTAGTCTGTTATATATTTTTATATGAGAAACAATGAAAAATTCACGTCGAGTTCTTGTCTAATCACGGATGTAAGAATATTTCACATATAAAATAATATCAGGTCACACTGAGAACAAGCCATGATCGGCACTATAGTGTCAATCCCCCCTTATAGTTTATCTTGGTAGCAACGTGGTGTTGTGATTGTGTCAATCGTTACTTGGGAAAATTGTTTATCTTCATTTCTCTCTTGAAAGCTAAAGCGAGGTGTTGAGTTCAGCTATTTAACACTCAATGTCTGGAAAGCTGGAGGAAAATAGAGAGCTGAGTGACTTAACACAAGTGTCTTCTAACAAAAACTCTAAAAAAAGGATGAAGCTTACTTCAAAGCTTACTTACTTTAAAATACTTGTAGGAAATAATAAAATTGTACACATCTTGTAAACAATTGACATCAGAAATACATCCATACATATGAAGTACTCGGAAATATGTTGATGCAAATTCTCCAAACCAAGATGATTTCGTAAACGAAACTGAAACACCGTTTATATTATATTGTTAAATGCGCTAATCTCTCATGAATAAATAATACTAATTTCTGTTGAGGAATGCTGTAGGGCTATATTACCTATTATTAGTTAATTCCATTGCACCCGCGGTTAGAGTTATTTCGGACACCTAATGTATCATGTGTCATAGTTTTTTTAAACAAATTTAATATTCGTGTTAAATTGTAACGATTTATTTTTGTATTATGTTTAAACTGTTGTCTTTAAAAAGATAACATGAGGTATTATGAGTTAGCTCAGAGCGTAATGGTTTAATTGAACGATCGGTATCAGATTAGCCACTACTTCGATAATGTTTAAAATAAGCTTTCAGCGGATTCCTTTCTTGATCTTCTAATAATGGATTACAGGGCGGCATATCAGTTGAAAGCACAAGTGTCCCATACAAAGTTTGCTCAGTAAACCCAGCATGTTTTTGTCATAGAAACCAAACAGGTCAAAGTGTTTTTCGCGAAAAAGCGACACTGTGCCTTTAGTTTTTGCTGAATATAACGTTTCTTGAAGCAGTGCAGCGGGACTGGAGGCGAGCTGGTCGTAACTGTACTGCGCGAGCTTGTTGCAATAATTGAAAACAGGAAATACACTCCGCCCTCATGATAACATCAATGCACTTGCTTGAAATATCTTGTATTTAATATAATGCACTGTTTGTTATCTCTTGTTTGGAGATTGTTTAGAGGAATGGTTTGTTTTATCAACATCTAATATATATACAAGTGTTGATTGATGTTGTGAGAAAGAGCTGGCTACGTTTAAAGTTAAATTTGTTTGTGTTTTTTTTATTTTATTATGCAAATATATATTGATATTATGTTATAACTTAATTACTTTTAAAAAAAAATGTATTTGAATCTTTATACGATTCCTTTGTAATTTATATAGTTTTACTTTGTTTTATTAAGACACTTCCGGTCCCCATAAACATTTCTGTGAAATAATGTTATTAGAAAACGAAAGTAATGCAAGTTAATAAAAAGTTAAAATATAAAATGTTTATTAGACAATCGTAAAGTCCCTTTTATCTTTAATGTTATTTCATCATAATCGGCTAAATAATCGCTACTTTAGCAGTAGCAACCACTAATTGTACGATAATGTCAATTATAATATTTTTTTCTTGATAAATCCAAATTAAGTAGCCTTGCTCTCTTGCATGTATTTTTTAATGGAGTCAATGATTTCCTAAAGTTCAAGAAAGTGCAATCTGCGCCCACGCGTTTAATTGTGCGCCCGCGCAGGCTCCCGCGTCGATACCCTGCAAATTGATAACCGCTTTTATTACTTAACACACCGTTTTATTACCAGTAAAATGAGGGTGACTCAGGTTTAGGGCTTTAATCCTATAAAGATATTAACGATAATGTATAATTCCCTCTCAGCAAACCTAATTTGGACGTCAAGTTCAATTAATTTTTAATATGAAGATGCGTCATACTTAGTTTTTATGTTGTATCAAACAACATTATAATATTTTGATATGATTTCATAAAAGTTAATGGATTCGTGTTACGATATACTCGTATATATAATTCAGCGGGTATTCATCACGTCAGTGAGGTCATCAGCTACATTTGCAATATCTTTTTCAAACAAAGGCAAGGAGGGCGACGTTGGGCACGCGATCGTTGCATAAGACTTGTAAAACCCTTTCACCACAACCGCAATTTCCTTGTTTAGTGTTTTCGCAGTGTTAAGAACATTAGAAAATACCATTTAAGTAATACATATGTACACTAAAGGTTGATGGACATCATAATTAACGTCTCGTTACTTTCAGGCTTACTAAATAATCATCGCTATTTATATCATATCTATGTGGTGGTTAATTTGGCCATCCAGTAGAATGTAGAGAGCAGAGTGATTGAGGTGGACGAAGTCATTACTTTCTCTCTGCCTACTGCGTAAGACTTCAAAATAATAAAAAAAATCTTACCAAATTGGCCTAGTATTGAGGTAAATAATACATTTTAATAATGTATGAACTGTTTTCGATTGCACTTTTGCTGCATTGTCATTTATGTAGGTACCGACTTCCGTTATATTTACAATACAACTCTCCAATTTCACCCGACTTTCGCGGATTCTGCATTCGCATTCGTGTCACGACTGCAACGTCAAAAGAGCGCTATTATTATTTAAGTCGTTGATATTTGGAGAATCTTGTTTTGACCAGTGTGAACTTTGGTTTTTTACCTACAATTCTTGTAAATTAATAATATTTTCATTAATTTTACGTTATTTTTCTCATAACCTAAAATTTTGCTAATTATTAAACATATAACTTTATAATTTAATCGTTTAAAATTTGAATATTGTTTTTTTTTTGACCATGAATTTATAGTAAATTTGATTTATCATAATGAAACGTAGACCAACTTTATGTGTATCGTAAATCCTCAATGATTAATTCCGTGTGGGCGTTACATAAAATAATTAATAGAATAGAATCTGAACACTATAATATAGTGTCGTCAATCGTGTGGTCACCACGCCTCGGTGGCCGCATGAATGAGCAAGCCCCCCGTCCCCGCGCCCGCGCCCGCTCGGTTGTGAATGAAGTCCCCAGCGGCGCGTGCCTCGCGCTCACGCTCAGTCGCAACCAGACCCGCGCCGCCACGCGAGCGCATGTTCTAAAACTACAATTTTGACGTAACGAAATTTATTAACGCGAGTATTTTGTGCTATAGTTTTTTGAATATAAATCCAGGGAAGCAATATTTCTGCCAATATCGATATTTCGATAGATACTAAATCAGTTTCTAGTGGATTCCAAGTCCACTTGTTACGGATATAACGTATTAGGTAAGTAATTAAAAGCGAATTTTCTGCCTATCACCGTGAAGGTCTATTATGTCTAGCTGGCTAGGTGACACGTAGGCTAGATCCATTGAAAAATACAGTGGGTTTTAACTGTAGGTGGTGCCCACGTCGTGTCATATATGTACGATATATTGTATATGGTATGTGTAGTACGCAGTTATGTCTTCTTCGATATCGAGCGCGTTTTTGGGCGATCGCTGTAGGTGTCAGAGTAATACTTTCACAAGTGAACTATTAACTATTACTTAATTTGCCAAGCTGAGTTTTGTATGAGTAATTTTTATTGTGTGTAGCCAACACCTGTCTTCTACGTTTAATTGATTAATGGCAATCAGGCAGTAATTAATTTAACCTTTAGTATATTTTAATATATAAAAAAATCTTAGGCAAAATATAAAACTAAAAAGTTTTATTTAACGTCGTAATAATTATTATCCCAAATTTATAAAAACATGTATAATCTGTTTTAATTGGATGCCAAGAATGGAAATGATTTTAAATGTTAACTAAGTGCATTTGCTCACATACAAGTATATTTATACTTTTAATGCACCTTTTAATGATATTGACATTTATAATGTTATTCAAATAATGATTATGACTGTTAGTTATTGTACGTAATCTAATTACAATTTACATATAAAATACGAAATTACAGATTATAATTTTATATTTGTTTTATGCAAAATATATGTTTTTACGTTACAAAATTAACAATGAATATATTAAGATAAAACACGAATATATATATATATATACATATATATATATATATATATATATATATATATATATATATATATATATATATATATATATATATATATATATATATATATATATATACATATATATATATATATATATATATATATATATATATATATATATATATATATATATATATATATTATTTAATGGTAAGTTTTTTATAATACAGCTGAAAAAATGGTTTTTTAAACAAGCAAATCTCAAGAAATAGTACGAATTAAAGAATGGTGTTTTGGATAGATTTATTGATGAAGTCTATGACTATGTTACATGACGTTATTTTTTTTTATGTAACCCATTTTACCTGCGGTCGGAGTTACCGGGCTCTTAGTATGTATCATGTGATATACACATCTTTTTGTTATTTCTGTATGACCACAGATGCAAAATCTATACTTATAATAAATCTGTAACTGATCACTGTCTATGTATGGAAGATATATAAAAATGTATTATAGGGGACGTTTATTAATATGATAGGGCCTAAAATAGTGATGTTTTTCTCAGAAACGGTTCATAAGATTTAAATGGAATTTTCACTGTTATATTTTCTCAACATTCACTCAATATTTAAATGGTTTACCAAATGTAAATGTATGTCAATTACAAATATTAAGTTAGACAAAAATTACTCTATTTTTCTTTTTATTTTTTATCTTTGAAAGAGAATGTTACTCCAAAACAAGAAAGTAATTGAAATAGTATAATTCAAGCTGGCGAAGCCGCCGGTGGGTCACTAGTTCCAGAATAAAGTGCTAGTTATAAGAATGAGTATGTTAATCAACTCCCGTTTGGAAAATACTCCGCAAGTATCACGCTGCAAGTATCTGTGGGAGCAACTCCCACAATTTCTTCCACGTATAAAACAAACATTTAAACTATGAGAAACTTGTTGCCTCGCACAATGCTACAAGACAGATGGTTTTCGTTTTACTGTAAAAACTAAAAACGGTCTAGGCGCCGACACAATGGACCATTTAAAAGGCGCTAAGAGACTACCTGAGAACGTTTTGCAAGTTTTTCATGCAAAATGATTTCTTATATTAATGATACGCTATTGTTGGTAAAGAGTATCGATCACCTTGTGACACTCCATTAAATGTATGGTTTATCTATAGCTATCAATTCATTTCGGGTATCGTGAAATTTTGCTTAATTATTTTGTGCAAGTCAATATATCTTATTTAAATTTATTAGATGAGAACAAATAATAAATATATTACGTTACACTAATACAGGTAGGTTTTTATTTAACGTTATAAAATAAGAATAGGTAAATATTACGTTAGATAGATTAACTATCGAGCAGTGAAACAATGCGATGATTGTACAAGAGGTAGCCAGAGTGTCGAGACACTATGTTGTCTCCGTCTACCCGCGATATATTTGCTATGTCTGCAAATGCATGTGGGTGCTTTATTAAAACAAAAACAAAATCTTAACATACCTGTGTGGTCCGTATCAAAATTTTACATTACATCAGACGTGGTATTCAATTTCGTAATTAAGGAAAGGTTTAATGTTGCGTTAGACCCATTGTAACTAAAGTCGTCTAAACTTTCTTAGTATATTTACTGGCTACCTCATGATAAATCGTAAAGTCGACGCACGTCCGGCCGTAGGGTTAATAAAACTGCCATCCATCATGGCGGGCCACCGGCGGATATTAAATTGACACGCCTAACTCCAACACTCCATCTCATTTCATTATGATGGTATTACTGTATTACACTAACTACTTTACCGTACCACTCGATTTGTATAGAACGCAAAAACTTTATTGAAGAATAAAAATCTCATCTCTATTAGTTCCTATTTACTCGCCTCCGTGGTGAGAATAATTGAAAAAAAGAAAAATACATTGTGAATGACGTCTTTACTATTAATGGAGGAACATTTTTATTTGCCGACGATCATTTATCAATAAAAATGACACTAATAAAATAGTTATGACTAATAAATTTGGAATTACGACACTTTTGCCAATATTGTAATGAAATTAATTGAACTGTCGTAAGCGAAATGCGTGTTGCTTCTTCGGAAATATTTGCTTTTAGATCAGCGAAAAGTTCTGATGACCTTTGACCGTCAGGTAAATAAGGTACTTCGGTCAGTAATGTGCATTCATTGAACAGTTGAACACTATATGGTAATCTGTGCAATCTGGCTAGTTGATTTTATCTCCAAGCCCAAGTTGTATATGCAATCTCAATTGAAATATAAATGATGTGGAAATGTATATATTTTTTAAGGTTAATTAATGCGAAGATTTTGTAGTCTTTAGTTTAAATTTAGTAATTTTACTAGTTTCATAGTTCATGCTCACTTAGGATAGAAAAAAAATATTAAGAAAAATCATAAATTTTTTTGCACGGAACCTTTTTCTTCGTTCCGTTCTCTTGATATATACTTATATTTATTGTAATATGAATTTTGTGTATATCGTATTCGCTAAGTATAATAAGCAATCACTTTTTGCTTCGAATCAGTGTGGTCCATATAAAGATTTATATATCTTACTAATATAAAATTAGGTATAAATTATAATTTATGTCCGCATCCGCAACGATAGGCCGAGATGATTAAATATTGTCGTATTTAAATTACCATAATTGCGAGCCGTACCTCACGGGTGGCGCGATTACAGGTTTTTTTACACAAGTTAAATTCTGAAGAAAGTACTCCGCAGGTCCATAGCAAAAAGTAATCATATCATATTTTATGTATACTGATATATATATATATATATATATATATATATATATATATATATATATATATATATATAAATATATTACATTTATCTATACGATGTAGAGGTTCTTGATTAAATAACAAATAACTGATTTTATGTACTCGAGAAAAGAATAATTAGCAAATATAATATAACTGTTAGCTAATAACTAAAGTTCCTTAAATGAATTAAGTAGTTTTTATCTCTTATGAATGTACTTCTATATTATATAGTACAGCTTGCACAGTACACTGACTATCAACAGTCGAACGGCGTCGTCCGACGGAAATTAAATGGACACGCCCTCATTTCTTGCCGACACCGCGTCCACTGTACTGCGCTCCCGTTGCGTTTATTTCATTATATATTTTTTTGTATTTCCTAATTAGATTCATAAGCGTAATGATGTTGGTTTTTTTTAGTTATATTTATAAATTGTAAGTTTGTTAGTTGTTATATATTGAGTAACTAATCTACATATATAAGATTGGGTTTTGGACTAAAAAGTCCAATTTAAGAAGAAGCTTCTTCTTAAATTCGGCGGAAAATGGGGAACGGAAGAGGAACGGAGTGTCTTAACGCTAGGTTAATAATTTCCCTCTGCCTACCCTGCAGTGTGTGGGATACAGCTTGAAGCTGGAAAAAGATCTTCTTGCAACCATTATGACATTTGAAACTTGAAATTTAATGGACATCCTTATAGTAAAAATATCAATTATGCCCAGGTATAATAGATCTGCTTAGACAAAAAGGATGTTATAGATTTTTATCTTTATGCTCTATTCGCACATGGTAGAGTAGGCAAGGGAACTTGAGAACCTAGTGTTAAGACACTCCGTTCCGTTGCCTAGTTTCCGCCGAATTTGAGGCATTGTATGTTGAATGACAGAACTGAACTGTCAACTGTCGTTTACAGTCACACGCTTGTACCCTTCTTTCACAATGATAGGTTAGAAGTTTCAACTGTATGATAACGACGACTATAGTAAACGATTTATGTTAGTTTGCTATTATTTATAAAATACTTTCGTGTTACAGGTTACAGGTTCTGGGTTCGATCCCCAATCGAGGAAATGAAATATTTAATATTTTCAATTTAAATATTTAATGTTTCATTTCTTCGCTCTGGTAATAAGGGCAAAGTGCGTTTGGTGCGTTGGGTTCCGCCACTCAACACGCAATGCCTCAAATTCGGCGGAAAGTGGCGAACGGAAGTGTAACGGAGTATCTTAACAATAGGTTCCTGGGTTCCCTCTGCCTACCCTGCCTCATGCAGGATACAGAGTGAAGCTACTATCGTGTTTTGCTGAGCCTTTATTATAATCGTAAAAAAGTAAAAATCGGTGATGTAGCAATTTTGGCTGGCTTACAAATATTATTGAGAACAAGCCAAGCCAAGCTAAGCTAAGCCAAGTTGTGAAAATTACCTAAGTGGTAATTCTCATTAAGAATTCATTAACCAATAAATAGTAATTTTGTGTAGTGCTCCTTGTTTAGGATTTTATATATTTTAGATTTACGCGACAGGTTGCGCAACTCAAAACGTCGCAAATTTTGCGGAAAATGGAGAACAAAACGGAGTGTCTCAACACTACGTTCTTAAGTTTCCTCTGCCCACCGAACCATCTGCAGAAAGCAAAAAATAAGCATTAATCATGAAGGCCCTTAGTATGAAAGCGATACAATCATATTTCGACACACGCGATTGCACTCATTGTGTAACATCTCTCATACCATGTAGGTTATTTGATTGTGGTAATTATCATGCAATGTATGTATAAATCATTCGTCACGTTGACAATTAAACAGAGACTTACATTGCCGGGTTGCGCAATACTTTGTTGCATTGGCTACTAATTTTTTCAGACTGCAGATGTTTGAGCTGTGCGGTCGAAAATGTTGGAAGATACCTATGGATTTATTTGGTTTCGTGTCTGTTTTATTTGATGTATTTAATTTCAAAGAGATGTTTAAATTATTATTTATTATTTAGTTGTTTATATGAATATTTGAAATTTGTTTTAACAAAGTTCAATGTTAATTCTAGCCAAAACTTTTTTCTTTATAATAACATTTATTCCTAAAATTATACATTTAATGTGATTCGTTAACTTGCACTTTTCTTAATTAAAGCTATATCACGTAAAGTGAAAGAAATGATAGGTACTCTTCCCAAGACGTCGTACCGAGAAACATGGCGGGACCCCGCTGTTTTGATTGGCCTCGTCATTCAGTTGACGAAGTGATTTTTTCAGTTCAGTTCCTTTTTCAACGAACGCATTGGTTTTAAATTCAATAAATGCCTTTCTTCTTCCTTCTACTCTGCTTTAGTTTAATTTATTTTTCTTATACATTTCTTTATTATTGACTTATACAAAATATTTTTTTTTATTTCAATTGACATTAACTGTACTATATTCAATGAAGGGTGACAATAAAAATCAATTACTACAGTTTATCGCTTTGATATTTTGACAAATTTTCTGAGCCTATATAAATATTTTTATTCTTAGCTCTTATTATGTATGTACATATGTAGAAACACAATATTTGCACTATCTAGAACCGTAATGCTATCTCAATTGCAATATTATTACGTATTTGGAAGTTTTCATATATAAAACAATGTGAAAATATTATATTACGTTGTATTGTTCAAAGAAAAACAGCGAGAGGAAGCGATAAATAATCTCCTTAGTTTATAAGATCGTACGATCTGCGTCCGCACACCATCTTACGCACCCTCTTTAAGGTTGTTTATATTTAATATTAGGTCGACCACTACTGTTTTTTTACTCAACGAAATTTGGCTCTTAGAATATAAGGCTAAGAAAATAACTCGTGGGAACTTTACATTGGTACACTACAAAAAATATTTGAGCAAACACCTTTTATTACCGACGCTATTTACATTTCGCCGACGTTTCATTCAAATTTTTCGAACGAGACAAATAAGCGGAAGTCAAAATCGGAACAAAAGTGTAGTTGACTTTTTAAGCTTATTAAATGTTGTCCCTTCCGGATCAGCCCCTACACCCGGGGCGGGACTCATTCACGCGAAAACGGAAGTAGCATACGTTCGCCATACCGTTCAGTAATTGCTGGCACGGGCTTGTGTTTCCGGTTTGAAGTGCCACTAATAATAGAATCTTTGTATTTATAAAGCTACTTATATGGAACATAATCGAAGTAGTTGTCGGTTGAAAATATTTTATGAGAAAAGAAAATAGTACTCAATAGTAAAATTATTATTTAAGCATTATCAGAACTAGCAATTTTTACTAACAAACTATGAACTTTTAATTTTTTCACCTTTTGGAAAATACTCTAATAGAACATAGATCTTACTACCTTGAAGTCTATCGTGGCGCAAAGGTACAAGCGTGTGACTGTGAACGCGACAGGTTGTGGGTTTGATCCCCACAAGAGGAAATAAAATATTTAATATTTTTAATAATCAAATTTGGGTAGAAAGTTAGGGACGGAACGGAGTGTCTTAACAGTAGGTCTAATTTCCTCTACCAACCCTGCTTTGTGCTGGATACATCGTTAAGCTGATAAAGAAAAAAAGAAAGAAAAAATGCCATAATACCTGTCCCATTGTGTCGTGGTCGTTCGCAAGACGCAACTAATATGCGTTATCCTCAATGAGCCGTGTCCTGAACTACGTCTAGATCAACAGAGCCAAGGGCATTGTGTTGTGTAATAAATAGTTATTTGTATTGAAATATTGCCCTGGCTAAAATCGGTACAACCTCGTAAAACGCTTTAGCTCTGGCAACGTTCACTGAATATCTTCTTGTATAAACTTATACATATAATATTTGTGATATGTTTTACAACAGGAAATTTATATCTTAAAATAGGAACTAAGATCGTGAAAATATAACTCATACTCTGTACGTTTCTACAATATAATTTAGTAAATTTCCCAGACAAATGCGGGTGCCGTTCGGGAACCTGTACGGAAAGATTAAAAAAGGATAAAGGTAAGGTGCTAATGCGTGTGTGTACACATATCCGGTCCATCGGTGTCCGTTAATTGGTCTGCGTAAAAGGGATATCGTGTAGCCGCCCCCTCGCCCCTGTACGATTTCCTTTCTTGTGACAACGACAGGTCGGGATCACGGCGAGCGGACACTTTGGACAAAATACTCCTTAAAAGGTCCGATACCCAATTAAATGCAGCGATATCACCGCCCGCTGCGCCACGTCTTTGATCTATAGTCACGATTATACCTAGTTGGAACATGGTTATTTGTTCTTGTTGCTAATAATTTTAATATCCAGATTGGATGTCTACACTTAATTTCAACTTGTGTATGCGTTTATTTTAGATTCTAATCAGCCATATTTATTATGTCGTGTAGGTATTTTAATTTATTGTGTACTTTACATATTATAAAAAAAAATGCTGGCTGCTATATTTTTTAACCGGATTAATAAAAGGAGGTGTTGTGGGCTTGACCAATTTGTCTGTCTGTCTGTCTGAGGTTGCTCCTGAATGAATGAATAAACCTATTTAGATGCGGTTTTTTTTTTAATTTAAATGCCTTGTTCATCGCGGTGGTTGCACATTTATAGCTTAGAAGCTTTGTTATAAAGCCAGATTAGCTGTTCAAAAGCTTTAAGCATTTTGCGAAGATGATTACATTTTTTCTTTTTTTTTTCTATATTACAAGTTATTACACTTAGATATGCCAAATAATAATATTTAATACTAAAATTTATTTATTTCGACGGTGAAGTGTTTTCTTCATTGTTCCTTGTAATTATCCATCTTCCCACGATTCTATAATTTAGTTATGAATGTTATGAATAAAATCACTTGCCGTGGGCCCCATGTTTATTACTCTCTTCTGTGATTTGTAATCTAAACTTCACGTTCCCATGACGGACCTGCAGACTGTGACTGTGATCATCATTTATACTTATTCATACTTACGGTCGACGTACCATGTCTTCGCTAACTACGCATTACGTCGTCATCGAAGCTTCTTTGAAACTACAAATTCGTATACATTCACATAAATCAAAAGAAGAATTCCACCTTAATGCGTAATACATCTAGTAAGGCGTTCTATCTTGATATTTACTTTGGTCATTTTCCTCAATTTTGTAATTGTAAACAACTTGCAGTGTTACTTCGTGGAAGTGTTTTGACTTACTTTATCTATTCGCATCTTATTTAGATTATGTTAATATGAACTGTGAAGAAACAATAAATTAAATTAAATATCGTCGGTAGTTCTATTAAGGGGCAAATACACTGTACCCCACAGGCATAGAAGGCAGGTAATAGAAGGCGTGAAATATGATGCGAATCGATTACTGACACAGACACGTGCGTCTATAATTAGTATAAGGGCGTAGTAATTTACATCTGATGTGAAATATTGTAATTATATAGGATTAGATGGTGTTACAACGTTTTTAATTCATGACTAGAACGATCATTTGTTGATTAATATCTAAGCAACTGGTTTGGCGAGACTCGGAGGTGTTTAGAGATGCAATGTTATATTATAAAAACGATAAACATCGATTTGTTCATTAACGATTCAATGAAAATATTTATGCTTAAGACGGAAGTATTCTCATACGCTTCTTACAACTATTAAGTTCACATTGTTGTTTCAATTAATATAAATAAATATAACTACGTACTGTAAAGACGGTAGTTGTGCGTCTAGTGGTGTATATTTGAAAGTGAATATCAAAAAGAATAGATATCTATATTTTATAATGTAGATAAAAACAAAAATGTATTTAATTGAAATCTTTAAATACATTTTTGAGCATTTAAATCAACAGCTTTAATTTCGTTATAATTATCGTAAAACGTTAGCTGTATTCTGTACAAAAAATAATAAATTCAAGTTACATTCTTTTATAAAAATAAACAGCACATTATAAATATATCTGATCATGGTGGACTATCGAAGCAATCTCAGTTTGGTCCGTTTGGTTTATTTTCGATGTTTTTCATCGTCTGGCCAGCGGAAGTCATTATGCGTTTTCCGCCGTACACTGTACTGCCCTGTAAAAATATATTCATTAAATCAGCGACTACGAGGTTACTCTGTCGGGTTCTTTATCGTTAGAATTTGAACATATGATTTAGAGATTTTTTAAGGTTACGGAAATTTCTTTGTATATTATTTACATATTTATTTACCGTGACGATATAAATATTTTTTACATATTTTTATGCAAAGTAAATCAAATAATCGATCGATATGTACCTTTCCAAGAATGTTTTAATATTTGATAGATCGAGAAACATAGGTAGCGTTTTATTTTAGTAGCTTAGTAGACGAGTTATTGAGATTACAATAAAGCGGCTTGGGTAAAGATGGAAACGCCTTAGTACGCTCTCTTGCAATCGCGGGGGCTCGTGACAAATATTGACAAGGTAAATGTTTGCAGCACCGAACACGCCCGTCTCTTGTGCCACTACGTGCGGTCTATGGGGTTCAGATAAAACTTGAACCGCCTGGTTAAATATAATATTTGAACGAAACAAATAATGTTTGCTCTCTTTATGTCTTGCATATTACCCGCACGGCTCACTCTACGAATCCTCACGTACTGTTAGCCTTTCTTAGGATATTTGTTTGATTTTAGGATGGTTTACTTATGTAACCAACACACTCTTGCTTCACCGTGGCATCCGTATGTACTGTAAGTTATCTAATACCTAGGGTAATAGAATTTATATGAAACTTTTTATAGTATATAAATATATCTATAAACGTATATTATTACTTTTGTCTCTATATATAGAGTGTTTGATGTTGATGGACATATTTAGGTCTTGACCTGCGACACATGCGCCGTTGCAACAGTAATAGCGATCGAGCGTAGTACGCCCAGATATTGTGACGTAATTATCCTTTGAGTACTTAATATTAAAATAAACATACAATGAGTATCGTTTAGAAAACTATTAAATGTTAGATTATTAAATTTATTTTCTACATAAGAGCCTTTCATAAAGTGATCTATGACTTTATTTTCTCTAAATTATGATCGATATACTGAATCGTTACCTACTTGATATAATAAAATGTGTTTTGTTATTTTCAAGATACAGTCAATTTTTCAAATCGCTTAACATCCGTAAACATTTGCCTGCGAAGGTCAGTTATGTTTACTTGATGGCCTTATGTACATTTATTGCAATAATCGATATCACATCGATTCCGTTCAAAAAAAAAATCCTTTCGATCTTATAATGTAAAATAAGTACTTTATTTACGTAACATTCTGATTTGGTATATTGTTGATAGGAAATAATAATACATCTCTAGGCTTGGCAAGAGGCGCTGCTCGTAATATCGCATTATATTTATTTATAAGTGTCAATCAATTTGTTGAAGTGATCCATTACATAATAAGCATGCTTCACTCGATAAAGTGCCTCGCGTGTAAATCACCAACGGAAATGAGTGCCAGTAATGAGGTTCGGATGTCGCTCAACTATTGTGCCTTGCGAATAGATATCGACTTCCTCAGTTCAGTTATTGGTATCACAGCGCTGTAATGAGGCATTGTTCGTGGTCAGGAAATCTTTGATTCCCAATATCTTCTGTTTCAAGGTACTGGTGTACCATTGATTTGCTATATCGTTAATCATTTAATGGTTGACACGGTCGATATCTTGAATCCAGGTCATCGCCCGTTCACGGTTCTCTGGTGGTAATTCAACTGATACGAAAGTAATCTCCTTAGCATTGTGGTTTGTCGCGGTAAAATTTTAATTTCGTGCTTATAGCGTTTGATGAGCATAAATCACGAGTTGACCCCATCGTTGCCATCTGAAATGTAATTAATGTGTTTTCTATTTGGAGCTTTTAGCTTGGATTAAAAACAAGTTATATTTTTTATAGAAAAAATAGTTAATAAAGCCTATCGCGCAGGGGCACAATCGTGTGACTGTCACTGTCGAGTTGACAGTCACACGATTGTGCCCCCGTGCCCCTTGTGAGTTTGATTAGAACAATATATTTATTATTTTCACTTTTTCGCTTTGATAACAAGGTAACACGTGGCGTTGAGTTTCGTCATTCAACACGTAATGCCTTATATTCTATGGAAAGTAGGGAGAGGAACTGAGTGTCTTAACACTAAATTCTCAAGTTCCCTCTGGCCATTCTGCTGTATGCGGGATACAGCGTAACGCAAAAAAAAGTAATAACATTGACTTAATTTTTCATTCATTTGTTTAAAAAAAATCATCTACTTAGGACAAATAATATATCTTAAAATACTTCATAAAAGCGGCTATACTTCAAATTTCGTTACATAATTATTTCGTAATACGTATTTTTTTTAAAAGATATTAATAATTGTTTATGTTTATAAGTTATGTTTTATTAAATCTCACGGTATGCGCAACCACATGAGGCATCCTGCAACTTCCTCGTGTTCCGGCTTCTGCTTGGGAGCGGAATCACTTTGCGACCAAAATCCCACGAAACCCTCGCTCATATTTTGTTTCATCGATGAAAACCGATAAATGCACTTATTTAACGACTTTTAGTCTGTTTTTTATCCAATTAGTTTTCTTGTACAATAAATCTCTGTAATATAATACATATTCTTATAACTATCTATAAACGCTTATACATATATGGTCGTAAGTTTGAATCCCATTCGAGCTTTGATTATGTTTAAGAGTAGGCTGGTAGACAACGGGCGGAGTTAAGTTGCGCCACTTAACATGCAATGTTTCGGAAATTCGGCGATAAATGAAAAAGGGATTGTATTAACGATTGCGTAAAGCGTAAATCCAAAAATCGTATTTAATAATAAATATTGATGCTGGTTAAAGATGTTATAGAGCGCAACTCGAGAGTTAAGAGAAACACGGAATGTTTGTTCTATGTATAAGGGCGTGCTTTTTCGTATACTTACCAGGAAGTTATATTTGCATGCGAAAACAGTGAGGCCGGTGTGTGAGTGGTGCAGGGATGCACGCTTATAAAGACTAAAGACTGTAAAGGCGACATGTTCGATACCCACTCAAAAAAAAAATGAAATATCTTATGTGTTTATCTTAATAATATAAATTAAATATTTAATGTTTTTCATTTCTTCGCTCTGGTAACAAGAAAAGTGCGGCGTTGAGTTCCGCCACTCAACATGCAATGCCTCAAATTCGGTGGATAGTAGTGATGTATGGTTAAAATTGAATGATAGAACGGAACAGAGTGACTTAACACTAGGTTCCCTAAATCCCTAACCTAACCTAACTTACTCTGTCTTGTGTAGGACCGAGCGTGAAGTTAAAAAAAAGGAAATAGGAAACTATCTTGCCGACTGACAATAGATTATATTACAAAGTTTTTATTTAACTAATTTACATAGCAATGCAATTATTATGAGTACGGTTTTATATCGAGAAAAATTTAAATTTAAATAGGTTTCATTTCCGCATTATCGTGTTAATTTAAATTACTTATTTTAGATACTGTAGTATTTTTATAACAATATATATATATATATATATATATATATATATATATATATATATATATATATATATATATATATATATATATATATATATATATTGTACGTGTATTTATGTATTTACCCATACTATTAGTAATTTATTCTTTAACATGAATATGCATGTAAGATGTTATAGGTCATAAAAACATTTCCGAATAAAAAACCATAAGTGCTATTAGGATGTCACATTTAAATAGATAACAGAGTATTAAAACCATATGAGTAAAACTAAAAACCATACCATTTTTAATCTCTCGTAGACACGCGCAGGCACGTCTTAAATTGGGTTAGCGTGTCTATACACATACAAGGTCGAATGGCCGTTTTTAACAGCTTAGCTGATAAATATATGCTGACTCTTTCATACTTGTGTTCTCCAGAGTGGGCAGACAATATGGTTCACCATTATTTTCACACTTGACCCATCTTGTTTATGATGTCAAGCCGTAAAACTTTCGATGGAGGAGCAATATGCTTAATGGCAGTAAATGCTTTACAGCCTATTTATTTAGTAAATTGGAAATAAGTCATGTCTTATCTGAAACGTGGAAATATTACTTTCGAAATTCATATTGCTTTGGAGAAATGCTTCATTTACATTCTCGTTACGATTAGCTGCATAAATTTAGTTTCAATATTAACGTCCTTGATATAGGTGGACTCGTTTGACTTCCTGTTACGCGGCGAATTGTATACACAGAGCACGTCACTCATTCAGACTCAATCAAAGGATTGTGAATGAGATGTTTACTGCGTATGAGTTTTAGTCATATTATGTATAATGCAAGAGTTCTACGTTTCCTGTTGTTACTGCACACCGCCTTGCGGTAATACTTGATTGACGTTCATCAAAATTGTTTGCATTCCTATGGAATTGACTCCTCTGGCCTTTATAATTTATGTGACAAGTTTATATTTCATGTTTGTGTTTTTGAATTTTAATTTTTAACTATATATGTTTTTTCTGAGAAATGAACAGTTAAGTAATAATTCATATAGCTACATATGTATGATACATGTGGCTCAGGAGCGAGGCGAGCCGCCGGGCCGTCGCGTCCTACCAAGGCCAGCGAGTTCGTTAAAGCCATTCATGGATGCCTGCCTCCTTCCCTCGCCCGTGGCGACAGGATACTCTTAGTTTCTGTGTCCTATGCTATACTTTCGATTTGTTTCTTTTTTACAATCAAACTCGGAATAAAAAGGCCGAACGCAATCGTAATTCACCGGATGAACTAACGAGTTTAAAACTTTTTAAGTCTCACCATGTACCATTATCTCCTTTTTGCTTTGAAATATTTTACTTTTTTATTTAGCAATTCGACTTTGAGAGGAAACCGGAGAGAAAATATGTATAAACACATACATATATGTACATATAGTTAATATTTATGCATTTCATGAATTCAATTCAAGTCACTTGAGGCCTGTCGTGGCGCAGCGGCACAAGAGTGTGACTGTAACCGACAGGTTCTGGGTTCGATCCCCAGTCGAGGAAATGAAATATTTAATATTTTCAATTTAAATATTTAATGTTTCATTTCTTCGCTCTGGTAATAAGGCAAAGCGCGGCGTTGAGTTCCGCCACTCAACACGCAATGCCTCAAATTCGGCCGAAAACTGGGGAACGGAAGTGGAACGGAGTGTCATAACACTAGGTTTCACTTTCGTTCGCTCTGCCTACCCTGCCTAGTGCGGGATACAGCGTGAAGCTGAAAAAAAAAATCACTCGTAATTCAACTATAAAATGTAATATAGAGTTAACAACGAGACACTCAACATAAATAATAAAAAGTCATAAACTTTTCATAAGAGAATCGGCGTAACATTTAGGACGTGCATTGTGGGCAATTCGTCATGATTTGCGTATGTAAATCAATGAAGTTTAGTTGTGCGGGCGTAACGGTATTTTCGTCGGTATACGGCAGGAAAGCGGATGCTATAAACATACTTTCAGCAAGCCAAAACCATATGTACATATATCTATAAAGTACTTATAATGGGGATTTCTTTAAAGATCCCTAATTTCTGCTTTTAATTTGCTGCCCCCTGCGTTTAGCTCCGAAGTAGTTCTATGATGCGGTACGTGGAGATACATAATAAAAACGGATTAACAAAGAAGTGTTATGAATAAGTTAGAGGCCATATTAATTTTAAAAGTAGAAGGATATAAGTTATTTATAATGGCTGCAAAATATTTATATATATATATATATATATATATATATATATATATATATATATATATATATATATATATATATATATATATTTTTTTTTATTAGATAATATAAAATAAAATAATTTTAAAATGCATAGATTGATATTTTAATGGAATATTTGACTGACAATTTCTCACAGCTATAAAGGCAAATATGATCTTTATTAGTTTAATCTTGTTGTTTGAAACCAGTTCTATGAGTTTTATTTGATTGCAGCTATCGTAAATTAAAATTTGTTCAAAGGCGGAGCAATCTGTGGAGGATTTAATTAAATTGATATTAGATGTCCATAGTTTTTTTGCAATATCCCACGATCTAAATATTTTTAATGTGTAGTAATGTTACTAATAAACTTTAATTTATTTTAATTTCGTGTGAAAGGATGAGTAGTTGAAACTTTTTATGCATCGGAACGTAATTTATCATGTATGTCATTTAGATATGGACTATATGGACATGTCACTTAAAAATATTACAACTTTAAAAAAAAAAAATAATAACTCAAACTTTAAAATAAAATGTATTGTATATAAGAAAAAAATAATAAGCATTCCCCTATTGATATTTTCTAAGTGCTCTAAGCAGATATAGGAAAATATTTAGAAAAGTATAGAAAATTGAACTTAACGAGACAAGATTCCAATGAAAGCGTTCGACCAAGTACCGCCAATTAAGTATATAAAGATAAATTGTAAATTTGTTGCAAATTTTTAATCCATCTAAGTTAACTATCGTTATACCTACTTGTTTCCTTCTCTAGTATGATCGAACCCACTATCTATCATGTTTTCAGTCGTACTGTGCCTACACCTATTACTTTTAGGTATGTTAAACATATTATGTTAACATCACAAATAAATGTTAATTCGAGACCTGTCGTGGCGCAGAGAAACGAGTGTGTGACTGTAAACGGTGTGAGTTCGATTTCCACGTGAAGAAATCAAATTATTAAATGTTTTCATTTCTTCGCTCTCAATACACGTTACCTTAAACTAAGCGGAAAGTGGGGAACAAAATGGGGTGTCTTAACACTAGGTTCCCAAGTTCCCTTTGCCTACCTTGACATGTGCGGTATATAACGTGAAGCTGAAAAAATACTAATAACTTTGTCAAACAATACGACAATAAGAAGTGGGCGAAAATGGACTTCCTACATCATTTACAAATTAACATGCAATTGTAACTAATAACGACATAGTAAACACAATGTGTATGAAGAAATTAGAGTCGACGAGATAATCGTCTAAACTCTAAAATATAGTTAGAAACTGTCTCTGAAGTACGAAGGCGGCTGCGTCGGTGTCAGCGTTTCCGTTTGCCTTGTGCCTGTTTGACTCCAGTAACTTGTTAGTTTTACTTTTTAACTGCGTTTAGTATCAACCTGTGTATTTATCTTCTTTTAAATATTTTGTTAGAATTTGTGGTTATAGGGTGTTGAAGTGTATGAAATGATGAGAAAAGTGGGAAATAGTAACACTTTTTTTGCCTTGGAAATATGTGCCCCGTAAAAAAAATAAAGCTAGCGAAACCGCACACGGCTTTCTCATAATTTTTGTTTGATAAATAAGTGTTCTTATAGTTGCCACCATGCGAATATGACTTGAATAGGCAAAAATTTAAAATAGCTAAGGTTAAAGTCGATAAGGTATTAATGAAATACTTTGAAGATTCAATTTAACAATCTATTAGGTATGTCTGCCAAAATATATTAATAATATATCAAAATATACCCTATGTCAAAAGATTTAACTTAACTTTGCTTCACGCTTTATCCCTAGAGGGGTGGGCAGAGAGAACGGAGCGCCAAACGCTACGGTCTCGGCATACCTCTTTTGCCTCGTCCACTGTCATCAACCTCTTCATAACATGCCCTCCGGGGGGTTCTCATGCTTTTTACGTGACCTTCCTCCAGTATCGTCGATACTGTGTTTTCGAACGTTAACCGAAGTCTCCCCTTCCCTCTCTTACCACTCACTTTTTTCCTTCATAAATCTTCAGTCAAAGGATTTGACTTGGAAAATATTCGAGTCGAACCCATAACCTGTCGCGTTTACAGTCACACATGTTTTTGTTCTTGCGCTATGACATGCCTTAAGATTTTTGTTGAATTGAACAGTAAAATAATATGTACTTATATTGTAATATACAGTTTACGTAAACCTTCCGCATGCAACGGTGTTATATTTACTTCCCGTTTAGTCATAATCTTGTGAAAGTGATATTGCTTTGAAATAGTTAATGGCTTATTGCTTTCAGATATTTGCGACATTATTCAAATATTATTATAAGTAGATATAGTCCTCTTTGTCTTTTTTTCGTTGTAATTATAATAGAATAATATGGGGCCGTCGTGGCACAATTCGTGGTTGCAAGAGTAAGAAAAAACGCGTCGTTGTGAGGTCGATCCCACTCGAAAAAGTGAAATATTTAACAAATTCGAATGCCAAAGCGACAAAGCGCGGCGTTGAGTTCTGCCACTCAAAAAACAATACCTTAAAAATCGGCGTAAACTGTGGATCAGAGAGTTTACAGATTTACCTACTCTGCTAGGTGAGGCGTACAGCGTAAAGCTAAAAAAAAATTTAATTAAGTGTAAAACTAATTCAATCATATATATTATCCAAAAGTTTTCTAATGGTTCTACTCATATAAATTTACTCTGTGAAAAATTTATCAGAAAAACTAGAAAAAAACTATGAGATCGACGTCCTCACCCACCTAAGTAACAAATGTCAACCTACAGACTCATCTTACCCTACGCAAAGAAAAACCTAGTTAGAAGTGGCTGTAAATGTACAATATATTGGACAGGCGTAGGCCTTAATAGGTTACACTTCAACAACGAGATTCCGTAGATGCTCTCGTTACGTATTGTCCTCTGTTACACCCACGAAATAGTTATGTCAAGAAGGATCGATTGACTGAGATCAATAAGTGAAGTGAGCGGTGGGCGACCGGTCGACGAACTGCGAGGGCGCTGATTGCCGGTGGTGCTCTAATTTGATTATTATTTAGCGACAATCTATTGTGTCGACAGTAATTCGGTGCACTGTCACGGTATTTCTAAGGAGATATTTATTATAACCTACGGATACCCCCCCGGGTGTTAAACTGTGCTTCTATTTTTGGATTATCGTTTCATATTGTCAGTACTGCGCAAACAACTTGATTTAACGATCGACTTTCGATTGTTTTCAGCTATAAAATGCTGCAATGTTGTGTAAGAGAGGTTTTATGCCCGACACTATTTATGTAGAGTCATGAAAGAAATATAAATTGTACAAAGTCTAATTTTACATTGTAAAGATATCTTACAATTTAACTTTTCGCTAGTATTTACATTTCTATGTTTAAAGGGTTTTGTCTATTGTCTAACTGATAATTTTGCCTTTGTGGGCCGGATCTGCAAGGATGGGCCGTGTCACCTTGAATGCCGGATGCCGACGGTGGACTCTATCGGCCGTCAATCGTGTGAACGTCTCGCCATATTTATGGTTGTCTGTCTGTAAGTCTTTGCGTCTGAGAACCGTTTTTATTTTACGAGCGGCGACTTCCGTTCTGCGAGACCTTGGCCAAGGTCAATGATTCGTATACCTAATCAACTGCATCGAGTCGGATTATAAGTTCAATATTATTTAACAAGCGCGTAAGGTATTATCTTCGAACCGGATATATGAAGTCGGTATGTAGCATGAGTTTCATGGGAAGAGGCTCTTCACAGGCCTTAGCGGAAACTGGGTGGACGTGGGCGACGCCTACGGGCCGTGTTACTGTCCACTCTAAAATGTTCCACGTAACATATTTAGTACTACGTAATAGTTATTGTGTGTTTTGACATATGCATTTTTTTTGTTTCAGGTAAACTATTTTCAAGTTTGAAGATTTACATTTGTCTATCTAAAAATCGAAAAAGTAGTTTTTCTGGTAAGAATGATTGAAACAAGATTGTATTTAGTATTTTTTTTTAAATGTTTTTTTAGTATTTGGACGCTATGCGCTTTGAGACCTATACATCAAACAATTATTATCTTATAATGTTAGATTTATTTAAAATATAAAATATACACACTTATACTGTATTAATACTTTAAAATATTTATGCATTTATTAGCAATTATCTGTTTCCCATGCTTATTGGAATAAAAATAGTAATACTTTAGTTGCAAGATGTGTTAGGGCAATTCGATGATTGGCAACATTTCAATACTAACATAGATTCTTTACGCTCCCATTAAGGTTGAAAATTGTTTAAATTCAGTAGATCCCTTTGATGTAGTACGGGAATATCGACAAAGACGGATGTCCGGTGCCGGTCAGGATTTGTTTCACACGAGGCGGCTCCTGGAGCTTACATCAGATGTGGATGTTTTAAATTGATAATATTTCAAAAAAATTAATACGTTAAAATGTTATGTTTTCATTTGTTCATCCAATAAATAACAAACTATTTCAGTCTATAACGAATTTACCACATTTTTTAAATTTCTTTGTTGAAAAAGAAAAATGAATGACTTATTATTCTTCCGGTTCTTTGGGCTGCGGCGTATATGCATTTCAAAGGGCTATCGTGTTTGCAGGTTCTTATATAAACATCGTTTGTTAGCCGATTCTTTCTTTTCACCATACTATTTGATCCACGTCCGCTTAATCGCATTATGTCGTTAGCATCCGGATTCAACTAACTAAAATTATAACTTTTTTGACAATGACATAAGAGGGAAACGGAGTGTAAGGGATTCTAAACTTGTATCAATATCAGGCTTAACCAGGAAACGCTTAAAGTATTTTGTGCTGTCTGAGCAGTTCCTGCTAGCATATTTGTCCAACTACTTACCGTTAGTTCGGCTGAGTCAGTTCGGCGGTACATGGACACTTTGCATACAATGCCCATATTCTTGCGCAACCGGTCATCGGGCCGGATGTGACGAGGTTTCGAACTGCGCCTAGATGTCTGGGCTAGATCAATGTTCTAGAGTCGCGAAATACAACATGTGGCCGAAATTTTCCATATGTAGGTAGTGGTTCAATACATTAAAATAACAATATTTATAATGAAAAAAATCCAACAGTAACATTATAACATTTATTGGAAGCGAAGCGAAGGTAACTAAATAAATGTGACAAATGTACGTTAATTACATTTGTTACATTTATTTAGTTACCTTCGCTTGGCTTAAAATTATTTAAAATAAGTATTAATAGTAGTAACAAAGAATAAATAATTTATTATAAATTACAAACACTGCGTACAAATAAACAAGACAAAGCAAATTAATATTTAAAACGGTGCTTCTGTTGAAATATTAAGAACATAACTGAGATGTCCCGATAGATATTGAATAGTAATTTACTATTGTGTCTTGTTATGGTGGCCATTCAAACCGTGGATGGTCCAGGCGAGGCCGATCTGCAAACGTTCAAATGAGACGCGTGTCGATATGGACGTACCGGTGCTTGTCTTCCGGTCGCAGGGTATGTTAATGAAAGCCTTGGAGTACGCTAAGGCGATGACGTCCTTGAAATTGAATCACGTTGGTATTCACGGCCGCACGTAGACTTGTAGCCGTTATTGTTCCAGGTATAAAGGCGATATTATAAGTTACGATAGTATTTAAAAGTTATAAACTGATATTTGTATATTTCCTCCTGGCTCAAAATTAACGCAAGTGAGTTACAAATGAATAAACTTAAATAACTGGTTTTTCTATCTTCTCTTTATCGCTATTCTTTCTTATATTATAAATTCAATCAATTAATAGTAAATAGGATCTTTTTCTTTTTGTCTACATTGATTCAGAAACAATAAAATAATGGAGCGTTTTATACCTACCTACACTCTATATAATCAGCTTAGATATTACAATGGCAGTAGTTTTCACTAAAAATTAACGAAGTTCATTTTAAATTTAATTTCCAATTCCAAACTAGTTGGTTGCTTATGTTTCAAAAGTTTTGTCAGTGATTGATTAATTGTGCCCGCATAACGCTTGCCTCGAGCGATAACACGCCTGCATCTCTGCCAAAATAAGTATGTAATATGTTCGTTTACAAAATACATTTTCGTTTTTTTTTTCCTTAATAGGTATTTTATTTATTGCAACTAATCGCTGTACAGGATGCACATGGTACGGTAAGGCAGAGGGAAGTTGAGAACCTAGTGTAAAGACACTTCGTTCCACTCTCAGCTTTACACCGAACCAATTTCGGTGTAAAGCTTTTCGTGTTGTGTGGTGGTGGAACTCAACGCCGCATTTTGTCTTGTGGTGTTTGAGTGGGGATCGAACCCACAACCTGTCGCGTTAACAGTCACAAGCTTGTGCTCCTATAACATGACACATCAATTGTATATTATAAATTATTATATTTTTTAGATTACCGCACATACTGCTATGTCAAATTAATATAAGTATGCAGCTGATAAATATTTTTAATTTTTCATAGTCTTTTTCTAAAGAAAGACATAAAAAGAGAAAAATTTCATTAGTAGTGTTTATTTATAATATTTACAACTTTTAAATTTATTATTTACTATTTCTATTGACATTGTTTTTTTAATGTCGTCCGTGACATTTTGTACTACAGAGTAGTAGATTAAAAACAGTGACTCTTGTAAGAAGAAATATGGTTTTTATTTATTTTTTCAGCTCCATACTTTCTCTCGCACATAGCAGGGTTTATCCGTTTGCGAGAGACCGAACTTAACGCTGTGTTTTGACTTGTTATCAAAGCGAAGAAATGATAATTATAAATATTTCCTTGAGTGGGCATGCTTGTACCACGACAGACCTCATTTTTTCTTAATTAAATCCCAATATATTAAATAAAATTTCTCTATTCAGTTTCTAAGTTTTTTTAAATAATCTAAGTGATCCCATATAAATCACTACCTATATATTGAGAAAATTTCGGTAATATTTAATTTTAATTATTAAAATAAGCATTCGACAAGATTTTTGCGAACTTTACTTGTTTATTGACTTTACAAAATCGTTGATATAAAAATAAAATATTTAAATGACACATGCACAAATTTTGTACATATGTTCATGTCAAAAATGTACATTTAAATAGAAATTATCATTTTTACTGCATCATCAATATGGTAATATAAACCAGCCGTTTCTGTATATTTTATCGTTATTTACAATTAATTTATGTAATTACATGAATTACAGACTATAAACTTATTAGTAGCCGCGACATAAGTTATCTGTGGCTAAACGTTAGTGGTGTTTGAATTTTATAGCTTGTTTTATTTTCATGTCTTTGAAGCGATAAAGACATTATAACAAGCCATAATGACTTACAACATAACTTGCGTAGATCAGTGCGTTCACCCTTACGATATATTTTTATTATTTTTTTTAATGATATTTATAGCGAATATTTAAGATGCCATATTATTCTTTTGCTATAAGATAAAATTATTTAATGATGCCGCCATAGTCGGTACAATGCATGACACCGCACAGTGTTTTGGAAAGTGGCGAAATATATTGTAACACTCAGCCCCCTGCTAATTTGCCAACGTTAAAAATATTAAATTATTTCCTTATTAAGTATTACTATAGTATATTATAGCTTCAAACTGTTTCCCGTATATGGCAGGGTAGGTAAAAGGAACTTGGGGACCTAGTGTTAAAACATTCCGTTCCGTTCTACATTTTACGCTGAATTTGATGACTTGTCTATTGAGCTTCCTGTGTGGGGACCGGGGTTCGAACTCGCGACCTGTAGCCTTTGTACTTGCACGCTTGTGCTCCTAAGCCACGACAAGCCTCATACTGAACGATTGATAAACATATGTAATAAGATAAGAAATTTAATTTTGGCACTTCTACGTATTAGCCATACGAGTTGCCTCCAAGACATTGGAGAAGTTGACGTCGGTAACCCGAGTCCTTGCGACCGTTACGGGGAGGGTCAAACGTGACAGCTTTGCGAGCGTTGCGTGTTCTACCACTCATCGTGTTACAGCACTAACTTGCAATCTGATTTTAAAATAAAACGTCCTTATCATCCGGTCGTGTACGAAGTGTTGTAGGTATTGTTTTTTAGTTTCACGCTGTATCCCGCATATGGCAGGGAAGTTAGAATCTGGGAACTTTGTGGTAGAACACTACATTTCGTTTCCCACTTTCCGACGAATTTAAGGCATTACGTGTCGAGTGGCGGAACCTAACGGCGCGCTTTGCTTCCAGAGCATAGAAATGGAAATATTGAATATTTCATGTTTTCGAGTACGGTTCCAACTTCCTAGTTATAGCGCTTACAGTCGCACGCCACGCTTGCCCCTGCGCCAGTACGTAGATAATAAAGTAGGCATTAACAATCTAAGAAGATTTTCGTTTTAAATAGAGCTTGGCTTCCGTTGGATATTAAATTATGGATTTATTTGAAATATGTTTCCGGTGTTTTTATTACCTTCAATAACTTTTTAAGGTAAAGAAATCAAAAATAAAAAGTTAATTTAAAATGTAAGCTTATACAGTTTATATATTGCATAATCTAGGTTTGTAGTTTTTTGTATATTAACATTTGAAGCATCACGCTGTATCCTGCATACAGCAAGCAAGCTAGTAAGGAAAGGGAACCTGGGAACTTAGTGTTAACTAGCTAAAAGAATAATGTTCATCCGATTTGCAAAGGTATTGCGTGTTGAACATCAGAACTTAATGTCACGCTTTGCTTTGTTACCATAGAAAAAATAATAAAAAAAATATTTTATTAATTTCTCTGAGTGAGAATTGAACCCAAAATCATCGCGTAGACGGTGGCACACTTCTGCCTCATAATGACATTGATAATTAATATGTTTTTTTAACTTTAATATAAAATGAATCAATAAAATTAAAAATAGTAAATTTAAAAGTTATTGGCATTTCTTAGACTGAGACCACCGTCCAAGGACGGTGGTTTAAGTATAGCGTCAAATCCCGTTACGTAAACATTTTTATACGTTTTTAAATTTAGTATTTCATATTAAATTTAGTGTTAAAAACACTTTAAAAATAGTAAACATAATGAAATTAAAGGTAGCTAATGTTCTGTGTTTGCGTTACAAAACCCAAACTTGAGCGAAGCTCTATTGCGATGGATGATAATTCAATTGCTAATTCTATTCATTAACGTTGTTTTTTAAAATCATTATGTTATTTGTTTATTTATTTTTCAGCTTTACAATGTATTCTGCACGTTACCATTTGGTAAGCAGAAGGAACCCGGGAACCTAGTGTTAGACACTTCTTTCATATTATACAACTCTGACGATCGAGGCATTGCCTTCACTTTGTTACCAGAGCCAAGAAATATAAATATTAAATACTTATTTCATTTCCCCACAACGAAATCGAATCCAAAACCAGTCGCATGATTGTTCCCCGGCGCCACGAAAGCCTTTACGCTTGTGACCTTTAATTTGCTAAAATAAGTGATTATTAGAGACCATCTTTAATTAGCGCAAGCACTGATAACGAGACTGATATCGTTTTTCGCACGATCCACAGCGGCAACGGAAGCGAATTGCAAAAAGATAAATCAGTTCCCTGCGTAGACAACGCAAACAGCGGTACTTATCATGTGAGAATGCAACGCTCTACTTACTACTGCAGCTTATTCCGTTACCCGAGCCGCTTGGAATATGAAACTGTTAAACTAATTTGTGCCTATGCCTGTGAGAAGACGAGCTTTTCTTATTCTAGCAAAACTTGAATAGAATTCTCAGAAAAAGAAAGACAATTGAGAGTAGTTAATTCAAATTGAGACGTGACAAGTCTAATGGGAACGGACTGTCTTTACGTTAGGTTCCCAAGTTCCCTCTGTCTACTTTGCTATGTGCGGGATATAGCGTGAAGCTAATAAATATTTGAAGACGTGGTTGGATGTATTTGATATATATGTATATCAAATATTATAATTTGTAAAAAATAATTTTAAAGGTTGTCAATAGTTTAATATATTAGCGTATTTAATTATAATTTACTAATTTTGATATTTGATACGAAAAAGAAACGTTTTTAACATTTGTACTGTTATTATTGGCTTAGGAAAGAAAATCACCTTTTTTAGAAACGTAAAAAATTAGCCGCATTTTTGGACCCGCATCTCAAAAATCATCCAACCGTTCTGACCCTAAGCTATACGTTAGTGTTGGACGTATGACTTTAAAGTTTACAATGATTTATACACATATATAATCTAAGCATATACGTACTTCACGAAAAGTTATTTTTTGCAAAATCTGTACTTGATTTGTTAAAATAAAAATACAGTAATTCATCACAAAGGATTACGCTAGCTAAATAAATAAAAAATATTTCTATAAAATGTATATCTTATCGAATTAGGTGGCTATTTCAAAAAGTGGGGCATCTATCTCGGTTTTCCCTTATGCATGTTTTGTAATTTTCAATAATGATACATATACCTTAGAATGTCTGCTAAAACAACGTATCCCATATAAAAAACAAGTGATACATAGTACCTTCACAAGAGATACGATCAAATGAATGTTAAACATTTAGCTTGTAGGCTTATCTGGGAATGTGCAAAGATCTTATCAATTTTATCGGACGGTTTAAGTAAAAAGTCATATAATTCATTTTTTAAATGAGATTTTCTATTAAGGTTAATTAATAATGTTTTCGATTGGCATTATGTTGTAAAGATGTCAACAACGTTTGATTGTTTATTACAATCACGAATATTTTTCACTAATATACAAAAAAACAGTGCTTCATTACGAAAGGTTATTGTTCCAACTTCCAAGAGAATGATGAGAAAAATGAAAGGCCACGGCGCAATCTACTTCTCTGGCACAGCATTGTTTCGTGACATGTAATCTGTTCTCACATGAAATACTTTAGAACAATTCCGAAATAACAGTACCTAATTACTACTAGAATCTAGATAGAATATTTAAGACGTGTGAAATAATGAAACCTTTGTTCTATGCCATTATAGAAAAAATAAAAAAAAAACACTTTGATATTTACATGATATAGATCCTTAGAGATAACCTTTGACATTTATTGTGGAACGTGGTCAACGGCTGTGATGGTTTCTCAAGAACCAATGTAAATAATAATAAAAAAAATCTACTTAAATGTTGCCTATCGTGATCAATAGTATCGAATGTTATTATCGAAAAGTCGTTGCACAGCGGCAGTGTCTGACTAAACATAAGAAGATTGGCTTTATTTCATTTCGCTTTGATAACAAGACTAAGCGCGGCGTTGAGTTCCGCCATTTAAAACACAATATCTAGAAAATTAGGCGTACGCAGGCCATTGTTTATAGTACTATATGAAGAATATAACACTATTCTAGCTAATAATTATAATTAATTATTAAAATAAGCTGACTAGAACAATAAGCTCCGTCAGTAACCAGTACAATTAATACATTGTCAATACTCTGTTCAATGTAGTACAGGAAGTGCGTGCGAGAATTTGGTTTGTCATGATCAAGTGATATTTTGGACTTCACTAATGGACGCTCGAAAGTTTCTAACGCGCCTAAATCGATTTCTGATACAATTAGCCAACAACGAGTGAGGAAGTTATATATAATATTTTATTGATATTAAAATGCATACCATATACAATAAATAAATGACTAGAAAATATAGCTTGAACAGACATATTTGAACTCAATATCTTTTCAATCCATTCAAACTGAGTAATTATATATTTTTTAATAATTTTACACTCACACACAAGTAAATTACATTAAAGATATATTTAATGGTATATTAAATCTACGACTTCAGAACAGTCCGACGTTCTCGACCTTTGATCCTTTAACATACGAGTATTTTATAGTTACTATCGTTGTACTTCCAAATAGTTTAAAACACGTTCTAACGTTCCTCAGTAGAAATATTTAGTCGTACTTCCTTAAAATAATCATACTCCTTGAAATAATCATCTTGAGTGGCTGCTGGTAAAATCAGCAACTTTCTTATAAAGAGTAAAGGATTTATTTTCTTCCTACTTTCTCTGTTCTGTTCTTAATTTATGATTTTTCGAGCGTGCAAGTTTTTTTTTTTTTTCAGCTTCACGCTGTATCCCGCACTAGGCAGGGTAGGCAGAGGGAACGGAAGTGGGACCTAGTGTTATGACACTCCGTTCCACTTCCTTTCCCCAGTTTCCGCCGAATTTGAGGCATTGCGTGTTGAGGGGCGGAACTCAACGCCGCGCTTTGCCTTATTACCAGAGCAAAGAAATGAAACATTAAATATTTTAAATAGAAAATATTAAATATTTCATTTCCTCGACTGGGGATCGAACCCAGAACCTGTCGGTTACAGTCACACTCTTGTGCCGCTGCGCCACGACAGCACACAGGCGTGCAAGTTAAGCTTTCTTTAAATAAACAAGCAAAGCTTTCTTTTATTCACGCAACCGACGTGTACTTTGCGTGAGTAACTTAAGGTAAAGCAGTCTTATGGTTTGAAATTTCATAGCGTCCTTATGAAATTTTATAAAATATTAATTAAATTTGAGTAATGTTTAATCAATACACTAAATGGATCAATTTATCGAGTTACATTTAGGGGTGTTATAATTTTTTTGCTTTGAGTGTATAAAAATCTGTTTTAAAAGGCTATCTCACCTGAACACTGGCCTCAGCTTCACGATGTATCATATATGTATGTTGGGGCATTGCGTGTTGAGTGGCGGAACTCAACGCCGCGATTTGCCCTTTTAACATAGCGTAGAAATGAAAACATTAAATATTTTAATTGAAATCATTAAATATTTCACATCTTCGAGCGGGAATCGAACCCACTAAAGACTATGACTGAGAATAATATGTTTTTTATATAGTATATCAATAAATAAAAAAGTATAGAAAAAAAAAGAATACGTCACGAAATACAAATTATAAAGATTTAAGGAAACTGACTCCCTGAAACATGTTAAATCATTTGTTTCATTCATATTTTCCGCTGTGATCGTATATTTTTCTCGGAACGGGGTAACATGTATTCGGTCACATTTAAGTCGATCAACCGTTTAACATATTTTGTATTCACCAGGCGGTTGTAGAGGTCGTTCGTCCCGGTTCTTGTCTGATCACAGTTACGCTTTTGCATGCCGCTGTTGGTATTCTCATTCGGCTTGCACACTAGTATTAGCACATCGAAAGCATTACGCTGTGGGAATATAATGTGGGCATGTCATGTGATAGATCTTAAGTGTTTTTGCATTAATAAATTTGAATATTTTAAAAAAAGATAGATAAATTCCCGCTAATATTCCCTTTTTCTCTCTCTATGTTTATCGTATATCTTGTATATATGATATTTTAAGTAAAATTTAAAACTTTTTTTTTAAAGTAGGATACGGGTATTTATACGGGTTATTGGTACGAATATCGATTTCTGTGCTCTATCAATAGGTAGCTGCCCATTAAAAGCCATTTCATGCCACAAAACCATAGCAATGATTTCCATACGTTTATATATTGCTTACACAACATTGCTTTACAAATAACCACTAGCACTGTATCTCATCTAAAGATATGCAAACCCGATCTGATATTGAACATATGAAACGGTATATAATATGACATACTATATAAACTATCGATTTATGTTTACGAAACATTTTCTTGTTTATTTAGTTGTTGTTTTTTTTTCAATTAATAGGCAATTTGATTTATGTAAGGTTTTTATGTTGATAAGAAAATATAAAAATATCAAATAATAAGCAATAAATACTATGGTTGAAAGTACAAATTTTAGCAATTTTTGTTCCTTTAAAAAATATGCATATCTTTAAGAAGGAATATTCCTTTGATAATACATTGTCTGGTAGCGGTAATTATAATATTCTTAGAATATGAATTACTTTGCTCAGTTATTTCCGTACTTTCAACTCTAGTAAATCCTTGACCTTTATTCTACACGTAATCCATTAGAGACGATGGCTTATGTTAATATGGATAATTGCATTCTCTGACTGATGCATAAAGCGGAACCGTTCTGTTATATCATTATACATATAATAATTTAATGTCTGTTTAAATATACGTTTATTTCATGAAAAGAAACATTTTTTTTCGAATATGTAAGTTATAAAAAAGGTTTTTTTTTTTTCACATTAAAAATTCCATGATTGATGGCACAATATTCATCCTAACTCGTAAACGCTGATGGAATATGAATCGACCAAGATATTTTTGGTCTGGCGAAGTTTTTATTATTTTGTTTACCTGTCCGTGGGAGCATATTGACTTGTAAAGTCGAAGCATGAACGGCCGGCATGCGACAGGTTGGCGGATGTAGGTGTCCGCAAATATTAGCACTTGCCTAATTCATTGGTAGTAAGACCTGTTTACTTTATTACCAAACTGTCTGTGTAATTATAGTTCTGTTCTTGTCATATGTTTCACTATACTTTATTGATCTACAGGTACATTTATTATATTGTTGCCGAAATAAATTATTTTTTTCGAAATTATATAATATTGAATGAAATGTTCATTGAAAGTATTTAAAATGTAACAATTCACTGTAATAATTCTAAGTTCAACGACATTTAGATGACAAGATTGTGTAATTTATGATTATGACACGTCACGCAAGTAATCTGAAACATGCGGTTGCGGTGGCGTATATGTTCGGCCGAGGTCGCCGTCGCCGATGCGCGTGCGCAGCGTGAATGGACCCCCACTATAGTCCGCCATCAATGGATCGCACGTGGTTGATATTATGTTAATTCAAATACTGCAATGTTTCGCCCTCACCTCGCTCCAAAATAAGGTCATGGAAACGTCTCTTTGTAAAAATACAATATATTTAATTTAAATATTTTTATTTTATTGTATAGAATTTTTATTTTAGTAAAGTCATTATTTTGTTTTAATTTAATTAAGTGTCACTGAAATTATTATAATACGATTTCACACTTATGTTAATACGAGGGGCATTCAATCAATGTGAAAATTGATGGAAATATTAAATTCTTATAATTTATACTACAATTTTAAAACGTATTTATTACGCTATTAATTAAATAAGTTAATATTTTTTATATTTAAATTAATTATATACCCCGTCGTATTTTGAAGATTAGTAATATATTCTTTTCTTCCTTTTCATAGCTTCACGCTGTATCCCGCATGAGGCAGGGTAGGCAGAGGGAACCCGGGAACCTAGTGTTAAGACACTCCGTTCCACTTCCGTTCCCCACTTTCCGCCGAATTTGAGGCATTGCGTGTTGAGTGGCGGAACTCAACGCCGCGCTTTGCCTTATTATCAGAGCGAAGAAATGAAACATTAAATATTTAAATTGAAAATATTAAATATTTCATTTCCTCGACTGGGGATCGAATCCAGAACCTGTCGGTTACAGTCACACACTTGTGCCGCTGCGCCACGACAGGCCTCGGCCTAGTAATATATACATATTCGATTTATTTCCAATTTCCATTTATACTTACTCGAAGGCAAATGAAGTCATTGGTAGTTTCTCAAGTGTATAATAGACTGTGCCATTGGCATGCCATATCAGTTTGAGCCAAACAAGGTGATAACGGGCGACTCCTTCGACGGCTTTATTAAGAAACCAGTCTTTCTGATATGGTTAACATCGACACTATGTGATTATATAAGAGCTTTGCTAATTAGACGGTTATATTTTGAAATATTTTCCTCTAACGAAACATTGTTTTAAGTTTTTTTATATGTATACATTTCTAATCTTTTTCAATACAATAGAAATTGAGTATTTCATGTGGCAGTGATCAGTCCTAGTCGAAATTAAAAATGTTATCTTATTATATAATTAGAATTACAAAAATACTTTTTGCAAGTAAGTACTTAAGAATGGAAATGAGTGGGAATATCTACCAGCTAGCTACCACTAGTTCGAGAGGCGTGTCTGATCTGACAACTTGAGAAAAATCAGCAAGAAACTCGACTCTTAATATGGTTCCTCCTAAATTTTTTATAACGTATTTAAAATCATACAGAGTAATGAGTCACTCTTTTCAAAAGCTATTATAATTAAAGTAGGGAAAACGTATAGTAAAGGTCGACTTCATTTCTAGGAAATATTCCTTGTAACGAGAAATACGTTGAAAAATAGATAAATACATAATTATGTTTGATTCATATTTTGTCGTTTTTACCTGCCACTTGTGATTTCATTACAGTAGTATGATGTTAGCCGTAATGGATGGTGGTCTCTGGGGACATTTAAACTACTTATCGAATTATACTTATGATCATAGTTTTTAGGTTATTGAAATTATTTGATGAGCAATATTGTTGTATTAAATTCAAATAGAAATTCAACATTAAAGTTTCCCTTTCCGTTCCCCACTTTCCGGTGAATTTGAGTCAGTAAAGTTGTTACTAGAATTAACGTTTATGAATATAAAATAAGTAGTAGTAATAACCAAGTTTATTTTTTTTTGTTTTGTTTACATTTTACATTTTAGCGATGGTGACAATATACACATTGCACATTGTATCATTTTTGACTTTTAATTTCCGGTGCGATTTGTGTTCGCACCGTGGAATTTTAAGTGGTCCATGGTCGTAAAATTAACCGGTCCTTAATGGGCGGGAATGAATGGGGAGGTATTTTAAAATGCTCTTGGTTCAACGGTTTGGTAATAAAAGTGACGAACGTGTAAATGAATGCATTAAAGTTGGAATATATTACTTGATTTTATAGACATATTGTCACCAACTTTTGAAACGTGCTCTCTTCATATATTCTTAAATTCTAACAAGTTTAATGTTTTAAATGCTAATAGAAAGTACTCGTGGAAAGATTACAGGAAAAAATATCATTTAAGGTTTTACCAGATGCAAGATAGAATCAATATGATAATCATTGTATTTATTTTGTGAGATATGATTAGATATATGAATCATTTTATTATATTTCACTAGTCTTTTTATATATTTTCACACTGAGACACATTAATTAATCATCAAAGACATTTTCTGTACATTTTAACAAAAGTCCATATTGTTTTTTTAAGCTTTTTCTGTTAAGCTCCTATCATCACCTACACCACGCTTTGTACAGACAATAACTTCCAATCGTGTGAAAGTTGGTAACAATATTTAGTCACACGTCAACATTCTAACAACCTCGTGAAGCTGTCAAATCATCACTTCGCTAATGGGGGTCTGTCATCGGCTCGACCCCTTTAAACTTTCGTTTCCTGTCGTCCTAATGGTATTTTGAGACGGATATACTGAAGTGCTTATACTGTGGTTTGTGGTGATGTCTCATTGTAACAGATGTTTGCTGGAAATAAAGCAATATATGAGTAGGTATATCTGTCTGCTCTGAACGATTTGGTCCTATTTGGTATGTAGGGTAACTTGACTTATACTAATTGTTTCATATGATCCTTTATAAAGGCTTAAAGTTTTTTATTTCTTCTAATAATAACATATGTGAGAGAAAAAGATATTACATTAAAAATGGTTACTTTTTGCGTACATTAGACTAGGTACATAATTTGTATATTTCACTAACATATTAATAATGTAGGTATTAAATATACCTACTAGAAAAAAAAATACAGAGCAAATTGGGAGTGAAACTAATTCATTGTTAATGGATTTTGATTTATTTATATTTTGACATATTGTACATTTTTTTACTTTGTTTCCCAAAAACATTATCCTCATTAAATAATTAAACAAGGATATTTTGATTTCATAGCAAAAACATAATCAAGTATAGAATAACTGCGTTAGAATACCACTTATAAATATATTAAGCACAAAAGCAGCTAAAACAGTAGTATCGTAGGCGTCAGAATCAACGAGCAGCGCTCAAGATGACCGTAGTTTAGTTAACTACGAGCTTCCGCTAAATGACAGACGCGTCACCGTCACATTGTCCGTTTGTTATGGTGCGTTCATAATTATGGGCTTTGAAATACAAAGTAGGTATAAATGAGTAAAGGCAGAAATATATTGGTAATTATATTGCCATAGATTACATACATACACGTAACATATTATTCTGTTCGAAAAATTCTAATTAAGATTTATTTTTTGTTAGAACCCCTAATGGAACGCCAAATGCCATAGTCTCTGTATACCACCTTCGTCAGAGACGAAGTTGTCACCAAAATACACTCTCATACTCTCCGTATAATAGTATAATCGATTCAATGTTTAGATTTCAACTAAAATCTCCTCCTACCCCTTTTATCAATCAACGCCTTAATAAAATCAACCTCTTGTTCAAGTTAAAATAAACATAAAAGTGATATAAAAATCTGGAGCATATTAAAAAATCCAACTAGACTTCCAATTTAAAGCAACTAAAAATTTATATTTAATCTATGGTTCGGGGAAGTATGATTAACACATGTTTCCTTTAAAATTTGTCAGAGCTTTTGTGAAGTGCCCCTTTATTCTCCTTAAAAAAAGACAGAAAGATATTAACGTGTTTTTTCTCACTTATTTATTTTTTTATTCTTTAAACTTATTATATTTTTTGTAAAAAAATATACTAAATCTTTATCTTAAGTACCTTGTTTTCGTTTGTAACAAGTTTAAATAATAAAAAAAGTATAGTAAACATATAAATATATACTCAGTATAACACAGCTCCTTATTGTTTTGGGGCTTTAATACTAATGTTTGATAACCCAATTGTGGGCAGCATCGCAAAATCTCGCGGAAGTGCACGAGTTGATCTCGTCCACACTGTACGTAGTCTGTATCTGGTATCCTGCGGAAGAGCGGAAGTTGCGTCACCGCCGGATATACATGGCCCTGTGTCACGCGTGTCGTCACCGACGCCGTCATTGTGCTCCGATTGTAGCGCAACATTCACTTATTATTAATTACAGTAATTATTTTGTACACATCTTTGCTGTGTCATTTATTGTTTTATTTATATTATATTTGTTACTGGTGTATATTATAGTTAGCTAGTTTTCTATTTGCATTCCGTGAGAATCTTTAATAGTCCTCTTTGAACTTTGGTTTTTTACAATCGATTGTTTCCTATGTTGATTTTTTCCTAACAAGTTTTAATTAGAAAACGTTGAATGCGAAAAGAGTAGACATTGAGATGTGAACGCAGAATAAATTTTTTTGATATATCTTCCTTAATATTTTTATTATCATAAATGGATGACACAATTTAAACATATTTTCATATTATACTAAAATAAGTAGTAATAGTTCTCGGCTTCCATAACATATCCCGTTTAAAAAGAAAAAAAAAATCATTGAGTATATTTTTTTTCTCATATATGAACTTATGTATACATTTTTACTATGTTTTAAAGTGTTATTCCACACTTAGGACAGAAAATACTAAACTTAAATTTAAAAAGCGTATAAATCCTGCTTCGTTCAAAATTTTTATACGCTTTTTAAATTTAAGTTTAGTATTATGTATACATTGTTCTTTGGTACAAACTTTAAAAATACTATCATTAGCTAACATTAAAACTAGGCCGACTTAACGACTGAGGAAATGACGATCGTTAAACAATTTTCAGTTCGCACATACTGTGTGTTTATCTACGAATGAGAGCTCGTTACTAATGCGTAAAACAAAAAAGAATAATGGGGCCATTGATCACGTCAGTCAATTTGGCAGTGGAAGTAATTATTTCCGAGCGGAAACCGACTCGAGATAATTCCGTGGTTTATCCACCCTATGCTTACCAAACTCCTCCACAGTTTCCGTACCAGATATTGTTAGCATATTTCATACGTTGCTCGGCTCCGTTTCAAATTAAAGCTGAATGTTTGATGTAAACATTTCAACTACGGTCAATATTTACGAGCGTGTCGAACACTTAATCAGCGGCAGGAAGATGTTAACTCTCCGCTCATATTTTAGCCCCAATCAAAATATGATAATGGCCTGTATTCTGTATTCGGCGGTGGCTTCTGCTGAATCAATTTGCGTCCACACTATTTATGGCCGTGTATTTCCAATTAACTGGCAATTCGGTGGCTTCGATTATTTCGCATTAAATGTGCGGGCGACTCCCGCATCCGGCGATTACGCCTGGCACACAATTTGTGATGCGCCAGCGCCGAACTCCGCTTCCTACGCGTTGATTTTTGTTAGATAAAAAAGGGAAGGGTTCGTCCGACACGAGACGTTCGCTGTTTCTTACTCTTGTTTTTTATTTATTTAAGGTAACCTACCTCTCAGTTCTTTGCACCTGCACTTTTTTTGTTTTATGACGTGTATGTCGGAATATATTCTTTTTTATACTTCTTTGACTGCCAATATAATAATATATATATATTGGCATAAAAAATATTTTCAGCAAATAGGAAAGTGATAATTTTTTTATTATGTCTGCTTACAGAGACCGCGAGCATCGCCGGTATCGCCAGGCTCGTGCCGGCGACCGGATGCGACACCGGCCATATAATGTGGCTGCTTGATGAGCCCAATCAGCCTTATGAAGGTAATTATTTATACGTTCACTATAATAAGTTTGTTTTATTAAATAATAACATAAAATCGACAATGACTCCATGATTTTAACGGCTTGGCGTAATGTTTCTTTGTAAAATATTTTTATTTCCCTTTTTTGCAAGCAAGATGAAGATGTATCTTTGGCTACGCTAGACAAAATGCCTTTTTTATTATTGCTTGTTATTTTTTTCAGACTGTGAACAGCTCTTGTGCTTTCGCTACTACAATGGTGAAGAAGATGAATGCGTGGCGGAGTCGTCATCTCTCCCGCCGCGATTTAAAGTTGACCTCAAAAAGTTGCCGTTGCGGCTCAAGGAAGGCATGTCAAGAAAGAGAACTGGGGAACAGGTTTCTCACTTCTCTTACAACAATGAGAGTTTTGAAATGAATTCGGAAAATATTCCCCGAATGGAACTTGTGAGTACGACTCAAGACATCAAGCATCTCAGTGACAATGTTAATAAATGCTCAATTAGCACTTTAAATGGTAGTGGGACTTCGCATCTCGAACAAATTAAATGTGATCCTAGTAAAGCTATAGTTAGTAATAGTAGTGAATCTCAAATTGTAAATAGTGAATCTCGAAGTGCTCTGAACTGCAAGCCGACATCGTCCGGCGTAAAAAAGAAGTGTCCTCCTCCCGTAGACACTGTAGGTGCACAGGCATTAAATGGTGTCAAGAAAAAAACAAACTCGAATATCGGCTTCGAATCTCCAACGTCACCCGATACTGAGTACTATAAGATATGGTCACCACAAAATCCTTGCAAAATAATGAAGTTTGTGTACGACGTCGAAGGTGCTAATGTGCCAAATGATGCTCAAAAATCTCCAGTGCCGCCACTACCGCCTAGACAATCTCATAAACCTTTAGAAAGAATGCACGCTTTGCCTCCAATCGTTCAAAGGCATAGGAAACCGAAAAAATTAACCAAACCTGAGGATGCCTTTACATTTGAACTCATCGATACAGATGAACAATTCTTCACAGATAATAATATTGCCAACTCTGCAGCTTTACAGGGAAATATTAATGATTTTAAACCTGGTGAATTCTATAATGGTGCTCAAGTACCTATATCTTCAACTGCGAGTTTTTTGAAGGAGTGTCAAAATGTCGCCCCTTTGGCGACCCCCGAGACTGATGGCAGCTTATGTGAATCAACAGTTTCTATGAAAGTATCTAGGTTAGTCGATGATAAGAAAACGAGTGATGTACCTGATAGTGCGCCAAGCGCGAGTATGAATACTATAATGTTTATAAAGGATATAGGTCCAGATAATTATATTACAACTACATTCGCTAGGAAAGATAAAAATGCTGACAGCTTTCATTCAACTCCAAATCATGCCAAATCTGAAGAGAAAGCACAGCATACATTTTTAAATGATATAAGCAATCATCAAGATATTGAAGACGACAATAGAAACCAAATTGAAGAAAAAGAAATAACAGTTTTGAAAGGTCACAAGCCCCTAACGAGGCAAAGTTCAGGTCGGGCTACGCCTACAATGATGACCGCATTTTTAAATTCCTCTCATATAGACGGGCCTAGTCAAGAAAGACGCGATGCAAATACAAGTCCTGAATCCCCAAGTTCATGTAATTCGTCACATTCAACTTCACCGGTAGAAGAGTCTTGTAAGATCCCAAGTGTTGGAACTATGATAATGAATCGAAAATATTCATGTGATAGTTCTACACCGAGACATTCAAGCTTACCTCGTCATTTATTAAAGAATCTTGGATGTGAGGGAACTCCTAAACATTCACCGCATAAGGGAAACACCTCTAAAGATGTCCCGGACAGTCCTATGAGGCCTCATCCACGAGTGCTAACTAGAGTAGCTGCCTTAGCTGGAACCAGCGTTCCTCAATGCCCGCCAACACCGACTCACCACGCAAGGCGGCCACGTCCTTTGCCACCCCCCGACCTACACCCTCCACCCATACAAAACGACACGCCGTTAGAAAACTTTGAAATGGTGGAATTTACAAATGAATTGAGAACGTCGGAGATTAGATCTCCGAACCTTGAGTTCGTAAACAGTAATCATTTCACAATAGTCCACGCTGGACCGCCAGAGGATGTAGTGCTGCGACGGCCGCCCGTGGACGATAATGATGATAACGATAACGCCTTGGCTTCACCCACGCCGTTGAGACACATGGCCGGGATCAGGCTGCCGTCGATACCGGAGAGGGCGTCGAGACAGATGGCCTTGACTGGCGACTTCCCAGCTAATATGATTGGTGGCATCATTGAATGTGAAGAGCCCTTGCCTCCTGGTGAGCATAATTCGTTTTTGTATATCTTTACTATATGACTGTGGTGGAATTGGTTTAAAACTTTTATTGGACGTACCTACTTTAATACAAATTAAAACTTTACGTATTGAATCATAAAATTAGCTTGAATTTATTTGATGTTGAATATTTTTTTTTTTTAGCTTCAAGATGTATCCCGCGCATGAGAAGGTAGGCAAAGGAAACTTAGAAACCCAGTGTTAGGACACTCCGCTCTGTTTTCCACTTTTCGCTGAATTAGTGTCATTGCGTGTTGAGTGGTAGAACTCAGCGCCGCTCTTTGCCTTGTTACCAGAGCGAAAAAATGAAAGCGTTAAACAAAAAATATTTTAATTGAAAATATTAAATATTTAATTTTCTCGCGTGCAGATCGAACCCACAATCTGTGTTTCAGTCAGTCACACGCTTGTGCCGCTTTTTCACGACATGCGTCAGTTTACAGTTTTTTTTACAGTATATTATATTTTATAATATAACACATTATATTATTATATTCCAGGCTGGGAAGCCCGTATGGACAGTCACGGCCGCGTGTTCTACATTGACCATATCAACAGGACTACAACGTGGCAAAGACCCGCCGCCAATGGAAGCGCGCCGAGATCGCCCGCGCCTGAAGTGCAGAGACGGCAATTAGATAGAAGGTAACATTGCTTTTTATTGATTGTTAAGTTATATTATTTTGTTTTATATTTATATATGAAATATTTTTTATAATATTTTTAATTATTTGCACCATAAAATATAGAGTACATTTTATGGTAGAAATAATTAAAAATGTTATAAAAAAATTAAAAATGCTTTGTTAAAGTCCGAATAAAACTATTTTTTTAAATCGCACATTTCCTCATTTCAGATACCAATCAATACGTCGTACAATGACACGCACTCAACTAGGGGAAGAGGAGCGTGGGGCCAGTTCGTCACCTCCGCCAGCCGCCAGCACGTCCAGACCGATGGAGACACAAATACCCCACGCTCCCCACCCAGCCGCTGAGTTCTTAGCGCGACCGGACTTTTACTCTATATTGCATATGAATTTGGTAAGTGTTTTAAGTGTGGTATATTGCAGGGCGTGGGGAAGTTACCTTCGTTACCCTTTTTTACTTTAGGATTCATTGAAAGACAAATACCTGCCTGAGCTGTTATATTTTCTATTAAATTATTAGGAAAAAAATGTACTGTACTAAGATAAAAATAGGCCTGTCGTGGCGCAGCGACGCAAGCTTGTAACTATAAACGACAGGTAGTGAGTTCGAGCTCCACACGAGAATTATAATATATAATATTATCAAATTAAATGTTTCATTTCTTCGCTCTGGTAACAAAGCAAAGCGTGGTGTGGAATTTCACACAACACGCAATTCTTTAAATTTAAGTGGGGAACGGAAGTGGAACGGAGTGTCTTAATACTAGGTTCCCAAGTTCCCTCTGCCTACCCTGCCGTGTGCAGGATACAGCGTTAAGTTGAAAAAAAATAAGATAAAATTAATTGTTTTTCAAATCATTATGAACAATCGTTATTCATATAATCGTTAGTACTATCTATACATTCGTAACTTCACAAAATTTAAATTTTATAATTAAACTTGAAAAAAGTCTGTATGTAAATGTAATATTAATTAGCACTATTACGGCGTTTAATGCCGCTACTCTAGGAAAATCGGGCAGATCTTAATACTTATCTACAGTTCCAAGCCGATGTATTTTAACATTGTTAATTCTCAACTAATTGAATATATCCAATGCATTTAGAAATATTATTTTCTCACCTACAGGAAGCATCATCCCTCTACAATTGCAATTCAACCCTGAAACATATGATATCAAAAATTCGACGAGACACATCGTCGTTCGAGCGATACCAGCACAACAGGGACTTGGTCGCCCTCGTCAACATGTTCAGTGAAACTGATAGAGACCTACCATTGGGATGGGATTCGAAACTGGATAGAAATGGAAAGGTAATGGTTTATGGAGACAACATTTTATTGTATATTGTTAAATTATTATTGTATATATTCATAGTAAGGTATTTATGACAAATATGCAAATAGTTACAGCAACATTACTGAAATAAAAAATATCTAAAATTGCTAAATATATAATACTTATGTTATACTTCAGTTTTTTTGTAAGTGAAAATCTAAGCTAAGAGGTTTAAAAAGTAATTAAAAAATCTATTTTACAGTCACTCAGTTCATACTAACATATATATAGTATTTGTTCATAATCTATCATTTGACAAATACGCCATATAGTGCAGGTTATAAATACAAAGTTTAGTTATCTGATTATGGTGTTTCGGGCGTGTATATCGATACAAAAACAATTCGCCAATATTATTTAGTATAGAATATGCACAAAAAAGAATTATCGCTTAAAATCCATAGATCACAGAATAGTAGAAAATTGATCTTGTAACAAATTAGAAAAAAATAGCCGCCACCTTTAGATTTTAATATAATATGTAAGTAGTAAGTATTGATATTGATGTTATATTTAATATATTTATATACAGGATTAAATAAAAACATTACTAAAACCGGATAATTGTGAGAATAGGGCTCATAAATACAGACTAAATCGTTACCTGTCAAACGTCATCTGTCACTGTCACTGTCACTGTCACTACAGCGTTTCTTCGTGGACCACGTGATGAGGCGCACCACGTTCATAGACCCGCGGCTGCCGCGCGCGCCGCAAGCGGGGCCCTTCTCGCCGTTGTTGCCGCCGCGGCGACGGCCTATAATGCCTGATCAGGTTGTTTAGGGTTGTACTTGTAGTGGTTTTATGCTGTCTATAGGGTTTTAATGGCTTGTTAGTAAAAAAAAGTATTAAACTTATTCTTTGAAGTGTGTTAAACATAATTCAAACTATTTAGCTTTTTTATATAAAATCATAATGATTGAAGTTTAATTAATAATGCTAACAAAAAAATATATATTTTTTTTAAAACGGAATACTATTACTATTACAAAACTAATTTCGAAAATCTAAGATAGCATAAAACTTATTATATGTGGTATAGTGTTTTTGATAGATTGTCTCTGAAGCATGTTTCGTTTTGCTCTTGCACGCTGTATGTTTATATGGAATCGTTATATTTTTTATTTTGCACGTTTATATAGAATAGTTATTTTGTGTTTTTAGCGCTCGTTTAAGATTTTTTTTTGTTTTTTTTTTGGTCTGGCCTATGTATAGATTTTGTGGTTTTATATTATCTGCATTTAGTTGTATATGTTTGTTATCTGTAGGTGTCGTTTATTAATTTCACATTTTTATTATGTTTTATTTAAATTTCGTTTTCTTTGGTTTTATAAGTACATTTTTTCCTATAAAATTAATGTGAAAGAAACTTTAAAAGTGTACTTTAATAACTGTATTAAAAATGTTTCGTTTTTGTGTTTTAATTTTTTTTTTGTTTTAATAAAGTAACTCATTTAGTCTTTGGTGCAGGCGCCGACACCTCCTCCCAGGCCGCCGGTCACGAATTCGGATTTCTATCCCCATCATATGCAGCAAGAGATACCTATTGCATATAATGATAAGGTAATTCTACGTTTGAGAGATAATTATTTGTATTGATTAACTTATTATTATAAATTAATACAAAATATTAAATAACATTATAACTCTGGAAGCAAGGCAAAGCGCTGCGTTGAACTCCGTCACCTCACACGCTGTCTTCAAAATTCGCCGGAAAATGGGGAAAGGAAAAATCTTAATGGGGACTGAAAATATATTACTTTTATCGCGTGTCTCCTACACAATATAAGTAAATAATCGAAAAGGGAAACGGGAAGCTTTAATTTTCGGGAATTTTAATGATAAAAAAAGCCCTAATCTTTAAAAAAGATTGGCTAAATGAAATAAAAACTGATACTGATAACGAAATCTTTGGCTCGGCTTAAACTTAACTCGGCTTTTGCATACACATGAAACAATTATAAGTAAACTAAAAAAAAACGATTGGAAAATATTTAAGTATTCCGCAAAAATAAAAAAAATACGATTCAAATCTTTGACCCATAGATGGCGTTAGTTACATACATTTCTCGCCCCCCACGTAGTGACTTTCTGAGATAGATTTATTACTTTATTTTTTTTTTATTTTAGCTAGCTTCTAATTAAATGTAATTTCCATTTAGGTAATAGCCTTCCTACGTCAGCCAAACATACTATCAATACTGAAGGAGCGCTGTGGAGGCTGCGGCACGTCTCTTCGAGATAAAGTGAACGCGATCAGAGTGGAAGGGGCTCCAGCACTCGCCAGATACCAGAATGATGTTCAACTTACGTGTTTACTTAGGTAAGTTTGTTTGTTTTTCTAGTATCACGCTTTATCCCGTATTTAGCAGGGTTAACAGAGAGAATCTGGTGTCATAACACTGTGTGCGTAGCGGAGTTAAACGCAGTTCTTTATCTTCGTAGAACAGGGAACTGAAAAAGATTAATTTTCCTGAGTGGGGATTGACCGTATAATAATTGTGTTTACAGCCAGATGTTTCTCCCTTATTTAACTGATGTGGTTATATTTTATTTTGGATTTTCATGTGTTTTATTATTAATTATATAGGATAATTGATAGAATAACTCAACTAAGGTAAGGTAAGGTAAGTTGGTAGCATAGTGTTGGAAATATTGATATTTTGTTTTGTATTTCTATTTATTAAGAATTTTGAGATGCCCTGGTTCGTAAAAACTCAAATGATATGTAAATTAGCTAAACATGGCTATTTATTAAAGATACGGCCTTGCGACTATGCCTGCTTCTAGCTAGCTATCTTATGGATAGCTAAATTATCTGAATTGTATACACTACCTAATAAGTACAACGATTGTGATTTGTGGTAGATCTTCTGAATAATCATAATTTAGTATTTGATTCAAAATCAAAATTTATATCAATGTTGATTATGATTTGTTTAATACATTCTTATTGACAGCTTAGCCAAAGAAATTTTGGTAATTTTGAGCTTATTCCATATAAAATTATAAGCATACATACGTCTACTTACATATATAAACGTTATTATCAACGAGATATTTAAATAAAACAGTCAAATTAAATGACTTAAAATTAATTTCGTTTCATTCGAGGCTGCATAGATGGCGCTAAACGTCACTCACTGACGCTAGTTGCATTTATTCACGGTCCTTAACCTATATAGCGTAGAGACACGATAAAAATAGACGAGAAGATTTCAGAGCTATTTCCGTAAGTAACTAGATATGAAAGACGTTGTCATATAAGGAAATTGATTGGAAAACTGTTTTAAACTCTATAAAATCTTAGTTGTACTTATGTTGTTTTAACTTGTATATTCTTATTTATAACGTTCATGTGTTAGATATTGTAGGGACAAACTAAGAAACATATATTCATTAAAAATATTGTACATTATTTGTCAAAACCTAACATTAACAATTATATCTCCTGTGAGAAAAAAATTAAAGTCACAACCACCAAAATATAAATCTAAAGTTAAATATTTTATTTTTTACTCCAGTAAGATTTGTACGAAAAAGCTTTTTGATCTTTAAAATGTCATCTAAAATAATAAAAACTGTGGTCAACAGAAACATCAATTATGTTTAGTTTATTGTATGAGTGCTTCCGCTATTTAAACTAATTATATTAAATTATATTAAAAATGTTACACAAAATATATGTGTTAATGATACTAAAATATCGATTGGCACGTTCTAATTCACTTGATGTTTCCTTTGTATTTTAAACGACATATGTACTTAGATACATATTAGGGCGGACGTAACTTGACGTAAGGGTGCGACGGTAAACGTGACGATTGTGAATTCAATTTCCAGTCGGGAACATGAAATATTTAACTACTACTACTTTAACTACCCTGCTAAGTGCAGGGTACATCGTCAAGTTAAAAAATAATTAAAGAACATATTCAGATTATTAGATCTTCGATAGAATTCTGTATATTTGTATACAAAAGTTGTAACAAAGTAAATGCTTATTTTTTCTTACCAAGTGATGATTCAATTTTATGATCCGTATAACCTTTAAATTAAGGTGAATTATTAGTATCAAAAAATATTGCGCAAATGATTCATTCCCAGATTTTCACTATATGACTGTGGTTTTTCTGTGGTTTGACCGTATGGAATATTTCTATTTAAGACAAAGAACAAAATTGGATGTTAAAAATGGACAGAACACGGAGAGCGGAGTGTGTGAACACTAATTTCAGAATGTATAGAGCTGTCTTAAATTGAACAAATAAATTGAAAAAATCGTTGTTTTTTAAATTATCCTTATTCGAAACGATGTAGTAACAACTCTTTAGTTGCTGCATCTATGTGTCACGCAAACAAAATCGCTTAAAAAACCTCATCAGCTCAATTACTCTATTATTAAATAAATTATCTAGGTAAATAGTCGATTAAACATGAATCATGGAAAGATTTTCCGCTTGCGTCGTACACTTCGTTATTTGTCATTTTCAATATGTTTCACAAAGCTTTGTGGTTAACCATTGTAAGAGACACTATGATTGCCTTGTAATTAAAAATATTTGTTTGACGGAGCATTGGTTTGTTGAAAGCTAAGCTAATTTAGAATGTATATACAAGATAGTAGCATATTTCTATTTTATAATCTTTATGCTCTTAGAGCGATAACCAAAGAGCAACTGGTGTTAAGTCACTCCGTTTTCTGCCTGAGTTCGTGATGGGACTTACTGCTGCTAACATTAACCGAACCTAACTTAACCTTTTATTAGAAGAAAACAGTTTATTTTTTCGAGTGAAGGGTTGAACCCACCACCATTGGGGTTATACGTCCCACTGCTCCAAGTTTATATAATGGATACACCGTACCCAGTTATAAAATATTCTTAAATTAATATCAAATGACGTGCCTATATAATGATATTTCACAGAAGTAATAGGCTTATAGCCTATAATAGCCATTTGAAGTGAAATTAGTTTAAATGTTGACACTCTTAACCTTTTCACCTAGTTCTTATAATAAAAAATACTAATACATCTTACGAGACGTTAATTTCATAAAATGATTTATGTTCATTTATATTTTTTCTAACGATTAAAAACGTTTTAGTAAATGCTGGAATAGAATTGTAAGAAATCTTAATTATGTGTATATTTAAAAATGAAACTGAGGAATGTTCCCATTATAAAAAATACGGAGTAAACCGCTTGATCCGGTTAAAGATTTTAATTATTATAAGATCTCGTAACTGGCAACATTATCGTTTTTGTGTACATAAAAATAAACAAACTAGTTTTATCAATCATGTGTTTTTTTGTTCTAATGACATAAAAACAAAATGCCGCATCCTGCGTATTGTGGTTGTGGAAAATTGCATCTTTGTACTAGTCATTTATATAAATCAAATTAAAGTAAATCATTCAAACTGTGTAGTAGATGGTTGCGGGTTCGTTCCCCACTCGTGGAAATGCTAATGATTAACCTATCTTCCAAACGAAGCCTTTTATTATGTTCTTTCACTCAACACTCGGCCACAAAGCGGAGAGCTATGTTATGAGGCTATTTCTGCCTCATAAAATAAGCGGAAAATATCTGCTTAATATAATTAGGTGAGATATAACATAACATTATTATGGTTATTAGGAAATACTCGTGTTTACACTAGCATTATTAATAAACACAGTGTTACAATTATTATAATAAGCGTTAATAATACGGAAGCACTAGATAATGATGTATGGTAACTAATGATTCTGACGAGGATTTAATAATGTTCCGTCATTTTGTTGATTATATTATTATATTGTTTTGCTTAAAGTTATCCTCGCCTCTATCCCACAAATAAGAGAGAATCGGAGGGCACCTGGGAGGGAACCTAGTGTTTGGATATTCCGCACCATTCCCCAATTTCCGCCGAATTTGAGGCTTTACGTGTTGTTAGGCGTAACTTAGCTCTACGCTTTGCCTTGTTCCTCAAGTGGGGATCGAACCTACACCCTATCGCGTTATAGTCACACGTTTGCCACACCCCTGCACCACAAAAGGCCTCTTTTTTAAACAAATGAAATGAATAAGTCAACATGGTATCCTACTTACGCATCACGAGACGATGATATTATAATGATTTAATAGTTGTTTGATTAATAGTGTTTTTGAGGCCTGTCGTGGCGTAGGCCCACAAAGCTTTAAGCTCGACATGTTGTGGGTCCAATCTCCACTCGAAGAAAGTATATATTTCATATTTTCATTTCCAATAAGGCAAAGCGCAGCGTTGAGTTCCGCCTCTCAACATGCAATACATGAAATTCGGTGTAACGGAACGGAGTATTACATTAGGTTCCCAGGTTCTCTCTGTATGCCCTGCCATGTGCGGGATACTGCGTGAAGCTGAAAAAAAACGTGTTTTTTTTATTAAAAACTTAATTTGACTACAGGTATACGTATAATATGAATATCTTTAAATTACCTATATGATATCGATCTCACCTTGGTAATTTTGTGTCTAACGGACTCGTATAAGCATTAAATAACAATGATCAATTTTTCAATTTGGACAATCGTGACTTCATTTATGCTACTGCTGAACATGGCGTTAGAAAAATGTATATTTTTATGTATAAGAAGAATATTTTGCAATGGTGTTTGTTACAGTGACATTTCTTTTTGTAAAAACTAGTTAATTGATTGACTGCCATCATAAAAAAAATAGAGATTTATTACTTTGACAACAAATCAGAGATATCATATTATAAAATTATTAATTGTTATGGCTTTTCTTCGTACAGGGCCGCTATTGGGGAACAGATTGTAGGTTCGATTCTCAGCCGAGGAAATTAAATTATTTAATTATTTTGAATATTTACATTTCCTCGTTCTGATAGTCTAGGGAATACTCCAGCGTTGTGTTCCGCTACTCAACACAAAAAGCCTCATTCGGCGCACACTGGGAAATGTGTTAATAGAAAATGGAGAAGATATTATTATACTTATATTAATTATAATACTCAGACAATTTTAAGATCTAATCATTAAAAGCACCACATCAAGTAGACGATTTCTATATAAAATATATTTATACCAACCATAAAGGCTTTTCATTTAAGCATTCTCTTGTTATATTCATGATAACGGAGAAAACGACAAGATCTCGAGCATTGGGGCCATCTTGATTGTGTTATTATTCAGAACTGGTGCTTGTATTTCCCTGTATAATAAGCGGTGGGTAATGGCGCTCGTGTTTGGCAAAGTAATTTAAACCTCATTTTCTATGTATATTCGGTAAAGAAAATCGTTGCGTTTTTTATTGTTTTTAAAGTACTATAGAAATGTCTTTTGACTGGCTACCCCAGTAAGAATTAGTTAACAATATTTACTAATACGTAGGTATCAATATGTAGCTAAGTAATGAGTAGAGTATGATTTATCTACTTTAATTGAGCATTTCATATATTTAAAATAAGGGGTGTAAAGTGGAGAACGAATGGTCTTAACATTTTATAACTACAGTATCTATACGTGTATATTCGAGTCTATATACAGACATAGCAAAGACTGTATTTTCAGTAATATGTAACTATTTTTTATAAAAAAATGTAAACTTCTGATTTTACAAAATCAAATTATATAAAATATTACCTTTCTGTTTTTTACATAGTTGTAAATTGTAATCAGCACGCAAGTCGTAACATGCAATGCAAATTGTTTATCGAAATATTTCTAGATTATCTTATATGGACAAAGCTCAGCGTTGAATTCCGCGACTTTACATGAGTCCCTTCTACGTATTCTCCTATACGGGGAAAATTCGAGAAACTGGTTCTACTTTTTATACATTTGAGGTGCGTTCTTGCCAGATTTAGTTGAGTAATTCTAAATTGATAATGGGGTCAGTCATACCATCTCTCATTTACGATGCGTAAACACTTACCCAGGCTTGACCCATTTATGTTTTACATCTAATTTTAGATTTTACCAAACTACTTGCACTATACGGAAGCATAATATATTTATGGCTGTTAGTATTTATACGTATATTTATATATCTTTGTGAACGTTATTCAAACTATATGATGCAGAATTGTTTAAAAAACGTTACCAATTGGGTTTTGCAAAAAGCGCACATTACTAAAAATGCGCTTAATTACTTTATTGAACCTTGTTTCATTAAAATAATAAGGCTCATGAAAAACTTTCGCACTATTTTTTAAACATTTTACAGAAATTAAATAACATCGACGGAAAGTTTATAACGGAACGGAGTGTCTTAACACTAGCTTTCCCGGTTCCCTTTGCCTACCCTGCCGTGCACGCGCGGGATACAGCGTGTAGCTCAACAATTAAGTACTAACTTGTTAGTTACTTTATTGATATTGTTCGTAAAACAAAATTGCTGAATAAACATTATTACTAATTGCTATTTACAATGATGCTATAAATGTTATGTTTATTAACCAATATTTGTCAATATCTTTTGTTTCTGTTGGATAAAATGAAAAGGCCCGATGTGTTTAGACAGATATATCTAAATAAGCGGCTTGCTTTATCAGTCACTGAGATAACGTAAGAATTAGTAGATTTCAAACAATAAGGACGTACATTTTATTTCATATTGAGTTTTAAAGTTTTCTTTTTCTTCAGGTTCTTGCTGTATCCCACAGCAGTACAGCAGCATATGGGTAGACAGAGGGAAATTGGCTTAGCGTTAAGACACTCCGCCCCACTTCCATTCTTCACATTGCTAGATGGAAGAAAAGAAAATATTAAATATTTATTTTGAAAATATTAAATATTTCATTTCCTCGAGTAGGGATCGAACCCACAACCTGTCGTTTACAGTTACGACACAACACGACATGCCTGTACTTTAGAAAGCACAAACAGGTACATATTATCTGTGTGCTGTAAAAATACATAGTGTCTTTTATCCAACTAAAAACCATTGATTTATATAGAACTAGTCTGCCAGTTTGTAACTGCAAGATCGTGGGAATATTTATTCCAACCAGATTTATTTCATAAACGAAATTCTTTATTATAGCGACATATTTTAGCGTATATCTGGCAGACTTGGATATGCTAATGACCGATGTACTGAATACTTATATTTATCACCTGTCTGGTCTAAAGGATTAAACTCCAGTAGCTCCTGTGATTCATCTATACTTATAACATTTGCTAGTAAGAGTACTCATTTTCTTTATAGGGGAACAGAAGGTAAAGTGGAATATGCAGATAAAATTGATACAAATGATTTCTAGATTATTCATGTTATATACTTGATAAATACACAACGTTACGGTCACACGCCAGTGCCATTGTGCAACGACGATTTCAGCTTATATATAAAGAAAATTTACGATATGGCCTAAGTTTCGAGTGTTTATCCAAATACACTTTTCAGTTTAGTAATATGAGTATAGATAGCATCGATGTAAGCAAACTATTTCAAAAGAAACATATAGATAGTATTAAATCTGTTCAATATAATAAAGTTTGCGTAAAATTTACTATAAATAAATAATGAAAAGAAGCACATCTTGTATTCATTTTCTTTTAAATAACATTTATTGAGGGAATATAAAGGGTTCCTAATTGATGAAAAATCACTCGTAATCTATTATATACTAAAGATAGAAAATAAAAATGACATAAATGACACAAACTAAGAAGAGAAAAAGCAGAACGAGAAGTCATCAAAAGGGCCTTTCTTTTATGGTTCTGTTAGGGATGTAAACGGAACGTCTTTATGGCTCTCATCTCTTTTCGTAATACAATTAGAAATCGGGAGGTTCCGTGCTCAATTAGTATCCTGTTTAACTTTAAGCACTTTAAACTTGCACTGGTATTGACGGCGACGATGAAGACGCCGAATTTGTCTGCAGAAGATGTTCCCTAGATAAGGCTTCATTATATCATTAACAGACCCATTTTGCTTTATACGAGCTTGTATATACTTTATTTGCACCTGACTAGCAAAACAGATCATACCAAATATTTTAGAAATCGTCCATTGTGAGTATATAGATTGACTATATTAAAAAATGTTCTAATATAATTTGTTGATTACGAGTGATTTTTCATCAATTAGGAACCCTTTATTTTCCGTCAATAAATTTTATTTAAAGGTACATGAATCCAAGTTGTGCTTCTTTTCATTATTTATTTATAGTAAATTTTACGCAAACTTTATTATATTGAGCAGATTTAGTACTATCTATACGTTTTTTATTGAAATAGTTTGCTTACATCGATGCTATCTATACTATATGAGTATAGATAGCATCGATATTATTAAACTGAAAAGTGTATTTGGATAAACACGCGAAACTTAGGCCATATCGTAAATTTTCTGGTTTCTAAGGTATATGTATTTTTTGTGGTGGGTCAATTTCAAAAGGATGGCTCTTAGAATGTGTCAAGTATCATTGTCATAGCTAAATATTAGGATAAAACCGACGTTTAAAGGTGGTTAAATAATAACATAATTATAATACATTTCAGCTGTATCTGCGGGATGCAGCGTGAAATAGCAGGCTCGAAAAGGGAATTTAGCAACCTATTTTTAAAACACTCCGATCCGTTCTTCAGTTCGCTTCGTATTAAAGGCGTTATGTGTCAAGTGGCGGAACTCGCCACAATGCAACATTACCAGAGCGAAGAAATGAAAATATTATATATTTTTTATTTGAAATATAACATATTTCACTTCACACAATAAGAATCGAACCCACAACCTCGCATTTACAGTCACACGCTTGAACCCCTGCGTCACGGCTATCCTAATTACGAATATAATACATGAAGAAATTAAATAAAAATGATAAGTTATATTTTACAGAGAAATCGTAAATTACGATAACAAACAATCGGTTTTGAGTGTTACATTTTTCAAAGGGAACTGGATAAAAAGCTGTAAATCGACTTTTATTATGACAGTCAACTTATCATGGTTTTCTAAGTTCGTTCAAAGTCATTATTAATGGACACTTTGACAGGTTTAAGAAAATCTTATAACGAAATACTTTACGAGTTCCTGTTAACTGCTTTGCTTATCTCGAGTTCTTGGGAACTTAAAGACTTTTTGCTTAAATAACTAATACACAATTATTTTTTTTATGTTTCGCTCTGGTAATAAGGCAAAACGCGGCGTTGAGTTGCGCCACTCGACACACAATGCCTCAAATTCGGCGGAAATTGGGGAACGGAAGTGGAACGGAGTGTCTTTACACTAGGTTCCCGAGTTCCCTCTGCCTACACTGCCTCGTGCGGGATACAGCGTGAAGCTAAAAAAAAAAAATTATGGAAAAAACACGGCAAACGAGAGTACGGGTCGGCTGATGGTAAGTGATCACCGTCGCCCACGGCTCCGTATAACTCCAAAGGAGCTACAGAAGCGTTGCCGGCCTTTAAGGTGGATGGGCACCGGGGCCCGGCATTACCCAATGCGAAACGATGTGACCGAAGCCAGCTTCTTAACGTCGTTTTTAAATGCCGGGGGTGGTAATGATCCGGTCGAGTCTGCCTATGCGTGTTGTCATTGCTGACAACGTGATTCTCCCACACGTACTTCAGTCACATCTTACGACACCATCACTACCAGGATTATCCTATTCTAATCCAGAAAGCACGAGCACATATACATATATTAAACTTAGTGGCTTATATATATTTTGTGTGTACATGATTATAGTAAATTAAAATTCTATAAGGGGAAAGTATATTGAAATGATATGGTCAGCTCTGACATTGCGCGGGTCTGAATCGTCGGTTCTACCATTAAAATATACGTTCTTATTAGCATAGTACTGTCATTAGAGTAATATATAAAGAAATAAAAGTGAGAATATGTTTGTGTGTAAAATTTGTTTTTTTTTATATCTACTTATTAGGCTATAACTCAAATCCAATACCGATTGTTATGACTAAATTGTTCAATATTAATTATATAACATTTAAATTAAATTATAAAAGGTCATAACTATATAGAATCTTGTATTAATATGCAAATTGCTTAGATATTTGTTTGTTCGCCAAAGCCATATACATATACGAACGGAAACCTTTACGGAATATAACTAAGAAGCCTTATAAGAGCTTTGCAGGGACGATTTGGTGGGTGAGTTTCCATTCATGCGTAATTGTCCTTTCTAATATGAGTGTATAAGTGACTTAAAATTATAAGTAATGTATATCAAACGCGACGTAATATCGATTTTCTAATATATATTTAATGACATGGGTCAAGGTACTTTTACTACCTCGAAATAAACTGTACTTTCTTTTAATACAGTACTTGGAAATGTAAAAGAATATTTATGTTTTTTTTTTAAACACGATTTCAATATGTTTGCTTATGAAATTATTTCCCTCTAACATAGTTACTTGCTAATGCTGTTTAAAATCCAGGATTTTGTTAGCTGGTATTCGTTTCATTGTCTAATATCTACACTACTACGATATAAAAAATATTTTCATATTTACGTATTTTGATTAAAATCTACGCCTCACTATATAATAATTCTATACAAGAAGTCTTAATTAGAGTTATCATAGAAAAATCCCAAGGTTTACCATAAAATGACATCTTACACTGTGCTACGTATACGTCTCAATTACTTTTATATTGTACTTATTGTACGTCATCTTATTACGATATCGTATACGGCAATTAGATGACGAATCAGTAGGAAAATTATTAATTGAAGACATTCGCCTTAGTCATTTCACGGACCTTCTAAGTTAATGTAGGATGAGATAGGCTTTGCCCACATCGGTGATTGAACTTTCAATTGTAATGGAAAATTTTATACCATATTTGTATTACGGTAGATACTTTTTTATTTTCTATCGGATATTTTTTTTTATTGAATATTTATTATGCTGAGTATATCAAACAAGTACTATGTCGATGCCGATCTATCGTATTATGCCCCTATATTAGGGTTCTATAGTTACAGTGTCTGAAAGAAAATAAGTAATAACGATTGTTAGATATAATTTTCAGTTGAGTGTTTTTTTTAATTTTTATTGCTTTATATGGACAATAGTGTAGAACTAATAAAGTAGTTACACATATACTAATAAAGTAATTATAAAGGAGTTTTCGATTTTGACCCACATTGGTTGAATATAGACGAATTAGCACGAAAATTGCTATATATATATATATATATATATATATATATATATATATATATATATATATATATATATATATATATATATATATATATATATATATATATATATATATATATATATATATATATATATATATATATATATATATATATATATATATATATATATATATATATATATATATATATATGTATATATATATATATATATATATATATATATATATATATATATATATATATATATATATACATATACATATACATATACATATACATATACATATACATATACATATACATATACATATACATATACATATACATATACATATACATATACATATACATATACATATACATATACATATACATATACATATACATATACATATACATATACATATACATATACATATACATATACATATACATATACATATACATATACATATACATATACATATACATATACATATACATATACATATACATATACATATACATATACATATACATATACATATACATATACATATACATATACATATACATATACATATACATATACATATACATATACATATACATATACATATACATATACATATACATATACATATACATATACATATACATATACATATACATATATATATATACATATACATATACATATACATATACATATACATATATATATATATATATATATATATATATATATACATATATATATATACATTTAATTATACTTCTTGTTATGTAACAAGTTCTAACATTTTATTTGATTGTGATTCTTAAAAGTAATTAATTTTGTGGTTCAAATTTTAATGTAAAAACTGTTACATGAGATATATATTTATCATTCAATTAATACAAAATAAAATATGTTATTCATTTACTTTTATAGGACATATTTTTCTTCTACGTACACAGATTGTAAGCGGATTTCCTTTTGACATATAATTACAAAATATACACAAAAAGTACCCCACTTTATATTGTACACGTGACTTAACTTTTTTATTATTAATATTTTGACTAATGCCTGACAGACACGTGGTCCGTGATTTTTTTATTTAATATAGATTATAAGTCATATATGTTTGTATTTTTTTTGCATTTGCCAGTAACATTAATTATATCTTGATAAATGTTATAAATACACATATGCACATTTTTTTTAAATTATTTATATTTCAGTACAGATTGAAACATTTTAACGGCGTCCTTCTTTTTCCCGTATTTAAGATCGTATTTATCAGAGTATTTATCATAGATAAATACTCTGATAAATACGATCTTAAATACGATCTTAAATACGGGAAAAAGAAGGACGTCATTAAAATCTATATGAACGTACCTCGATTTGCATTGACTACCATCGCAGTACATACATATATTGATTTACACTGGATATAATCAAAACGAAAAAAATATCAAACTAAAATCATAAAGATGTAAAGTTAAAAATATAATGTGCACTACAGTGGTAGCTAAATCTGTAATTTAGTGCTTCACCGAGCGTGCCGGCTGACCCCGCCGCGTTCGTGTACCTACAAGCGAACAATGGTCGCGTGCTTACGTTTGACCACGCGATGCTCGCTATGAGAGTGACATTAACGTATGGAGATGTTGTGTGTTTTTTCTTTTATTTATGTACAAAATCTTCTTTCTAAAGTTTCAATGTAATTTTATTTTTATCTGTTTAGTGAACGCTTATTTTGTTTTTATGTTAGAGTCCGTTACGCAGAAGATGTTATATTTTTATAGAAGTTGTCATGGCTGACTTAGGAAAATCGAGAGGGATCCGTGCCTGGTACAGCCCACACCAAAATTTTCACTAACAAAAAATTAAACCTAAAAATAATAAAACGAAGTATACAAAAAGATCAATTTAATTCTAAAATCTCCAATTGGAAATATCTCTAGAAATGACTTACTTTAACTGATCATAGTGGTCAAAGGTGGAAATAGAAAAATTACTATCAAGATAAGACAAACAAATAAATTTTCGAAATCTTTATATATAAACGTTATTTTAGAGTAAACTTTAAACCTATATACCTCGTTCATTATCACTAAGTCATAGTAACCAACTAACTATGCCATAGTTAACCTCAAATAATATATTAAAATAATAAAATTTTCACACTTTGCTTTCAATGATGAAACGAATTCTGAAAAGTTTTGGCGCGGATGAATGCAACAAAGTTATAAATATTAACATCAACAAACAATCTGCGTTGTTTTCCGCACGTCATTGAGTTCCACTTAAAATTTTAGTAATTGTGTTACGGATCACTTGTGCGATCGATATAACTGATTTTAAACATTGATTTTTGTTTATGTACCTACTTATACAAGTTCATACATACATAGTATATATTATATTTACTAGTAGAATTTATTATTTACTTCTCTTTTTATATCTTAGATTTTTTTATAATTTGCGTTACGCTATATTATACACATAGGTGATAGCAGAGAGAAGCAGAGAGAACCTGAGAACTTATGTTAATTAACTTCATTCCAATTATCATACTTCCATTCCTCATTATCTGCCCAATTCTAGAGGCATTGCGTGATTAATGCGCAAATTAACGCCGCACTTTTAAGATTTTGCCTCGTTGTCAGAATGAGGCAATGTAAATATCAAATATCTATTATCATCGAGTAGGAAACGAACCCACAACCTCTCGCGTCTACAATTGCACTACAACAACTAGTTTCAAAACTTTTCAAGTAAAAATATATTTTGTACTCATATCCCAATATTTCTGTCGTACACAAAAAAAAATGTTTTTTTTTTATTAATACACTCTATTTTCCGCTTTCTGCCCAATTGCGTATTGAGTGACGGATTTGAGTGCTGGACTTTAGTCATACCATGTAGTCCATATAGTCTGACTTATTGCGGCTTCCTTTGTGTTATGTATTTGCCTAAGTATAATAGAATGTGTTTTATTTTAGGCATTTCAATCGACGTGTACATTAAATTGCGTTTTATAAATCGTGAGTCATTTCTATACATATTTCCCAAATGTTGTTTTTAAAGATTTTTTTATTTTTTTTGTAGAAACTTCGGTAGTTATGTTGGATAAATACTTTATTAAATAGAAGGTAATACATATTCTTTTTTGTTCGCACAGTATATTTTTTTTACTATTTTTATAGATACATCATTTTTAAAAAAAAACTTCACAAAACTATATCTTTTTTTTCATGTAGAATCATATTTAAAACAAACAATCCTTCCGCTGTATCCTGCAAATGGCAGGGTAGACAGAGGGAACTTAGGAACCTAGTGCTAAGACACCCCGTTCCGTCTCCCACTTTCTGCTGAATTCGAAGCATTGCGTGTAGAGAGTGGCGGAATTTATTCAATAATGTTAATGTTGATAGATTTTGTAGTCGTAAGTACTCGGCAATTAATTGATGAGTCAAGTATTTCGCAATCAATGTGGTAGGGCGTTATATGGGTTCCCATGCGGGCGCTGACGTACCTATTGCAACCGCTTGGTCTTCCTTTAAACTCACTTGGTTAAATTACAAGTATACGAATAAAAATTGTATTAAAACGGAAGTCATTTTAAAGTACAGTTCATCCTTATTAACTTTTTATTATTTGTTATAAACATTTAGTAAATACATGTGGGGAGCTAAGAAATTTTATGGAGAAACACAAAGGTTTTATTTGCCGCTTCTACCGAGTGAGAATGTGTTGCAAAGCGCGGCGTTGAATTCCACCACTCAACACGCAATATCTCAAATTCGGCGAAAAGTAGAGAACGGAGTGTCTTAACACTAGGTTCGGTTCCCAAGCTCCCTTTGCCTACTTTGCTATGTGCGTAATACAGCGTGAAGCTAGTAAAATAGTATCAATTCAATATTTTTTTTAATGTAGAAATGGTAATTCTGAAAATGTTTATTTCAGAAACACTTATATTGTTATTACTGCAAGAAATATTTGACATTTGCAATAAATTATTCACACAAATTTGTTTTAATGCGAGCATGTTTATTATCTTACTCTTGAAGGAAGTGATCTATCACTTACTCTTGAAACACTCGAGTGCCAATGAACGTGAAGTGTTTGTATGCAATAATATTTATCGCTTGAACTATTAAATAAAATAACTTTTAAATTGCTATTATTCAAACTATCGTTTATGTAAGGATTTTGTATATTTACAACTTATAAATTGTACTATGGAGGTCCGTAGTGGTTCTTTACGTGTGTTGGCTTTACGACCGTAAAGCCAACTTAACGTATTAATTTATTTTATGAATAAGCTCAATTATATACAATGTATGACACTGATTTCCTACAAAAATTCTGAATGTACGACGTCATACAGATTTTGTTTTCACATAGAATTAATTATATTTAGATGAGATTTGTTGTCTTGTGTTTGTCTCTAAGCAATAATAAATATGCTTAGTTGAAGAATCTGCCGAAACGATTCCATTTAACGGTCCATTTGCCAACCGTAAATTACTGGAAAATCATTTACGCGCTAAAGTTGTTTTGTTTCCATAGCACTTCTGTTTATCTCATTAAATGTATTGAAATGTTGTCTTTTTTTAGATTCACGGTGTACCACATAGGTATGTAGTAGGAAGTTCCGCTGAATTCTCTGATAGATTCTAACACCTTTGCCGAAGCAGTGAAAATATTTCCTTTCTCCATGTGGGTATCGAACCTTAAAACTTCACGTATACAAGTTTATGTCACTGCAACAGAATATACGGCCTCAAATCGACGTTATGATTTGGAATTAGTTCAAAAATAACAAAACGAGAGTCCCATTAATATTTATTTATAATTTGTGAGTTTAACGATAAATTTGCCAAAAATAACGCACTTCAAATAAGTCTCTACCGTTAATTTTCATTGAAGATTTACTTATCAAACGTTGATTTTTCGTTCAATCCACTGACAGACATCTTTGTTTAAATTCTTCTCACAATGAATAAGCGTGCATCGTGAATAAACAATATGTTACTCTGAACTGTAAGTACCACAAAGAGCGTGGCGTCGTGATGACAGCTATTTTCGCGCACCCGCGTCGACTATTTCCATCTCAGCGATCTTTGGTAAATACTTGTAACTTCGTCTTTGGTAAACAGTTAAGATGAAGATTAGCCGTTTGAACTTACCTTTTCCTTATATAACCTATAAAAGTGGTAAAATATTCTTGTTTTTATCTTCACGCTTTTTCACGCTTATGGTTGTCCACTTTTGTGAAATAAATATTTTTATAGCAAAGTATCCAAAAGAAGGTCTTAAGGCATTCCGTTCTCTTCTTTTCGCCCAACTTCAGAGATATTGCGTGTTTAGCGGCGAAAATTATTTCCTTCTTTCTTTTGGCACAAGAGCGAAAATAATGAATTCCCCGTGAAAATGAACGTTATTATTATTGTTGTTGAAGTTGAAGCAAATATTTCGACCATATTCCTTTGTATATTCATATGTATCTATAAAGTTTGTTTAATTTTATATTGAATTACTTAAAAAGATCTTAGAAAATTTTCTATGTATTAAACGAAAGACTGAATGAGGTGGAACGAATGAAGATGCACTGTGACCAATCCTAATTTATCCTGGTTATTATTAGATATATTAGTTCTTTGAACATTTGACCGACGCCAGATTACTTCTTTAGTAAAATTTTATATATGTACTATTATATTTAATTTGCTGTATCTAGTTTATTCAGATATATTATTAGAATTTTACACTTTACTTATTTAAATAATTAAGAAATAATTGAATAAGACATATCATAACGTAAATAAATTTCCGTCGTTGCTCAAAAGCACAATCGTGCGACTGTGAACGCGACATGTTGCCGATTCTATCTCCACTAGATGAAATGAGTTGACTACTTTCCTTTCTTCGCTGTAAGCCAGCGTGGAATTGAAGTCGGCAAGCAATGCTTCAGAATTCAGATCAGAACGGATTGCTGAACACTAGGTTCCTAAATTTTCCCTGTCTTCCTCGCCATGTGCGCACCACGTGAAGCTGAAAAAAAAAAGTTAGAACGTCTCAGAACGACATCAGTTATTATGTCGCACCTCAGGAACCCGTTACAAAGCAACAAAAAAAATGTATTCGCGTATATTTCCCACACTTACTTACATACATAAAAGAGTCGTCGCGAACTGATTGCTTATTGAGACGAAACTCCTGCGCAGGTGTATTCAAAGGACAGTATAGACATTAAACATTATTTAATAATTCCATAGTAAAATAATTCTTAAGCTTCTCTAAATAAAGATTAATAAAGCACAGCAATTTTTTTTAAAGTATAGATATTGCAAGATAAAAGTGCATCTGGAATTTACTCCGTACAATTGTATTATTGAATGCTAACGGAATGAACCTTTGCAAGAAGACACGTTCATAGTGATTTTTTTTTATTTATATGTCTATTATGACTATAGAAATATTTTTAGCATCTTTCATTTCTTATACATCAACATTAAGTTTTTCTTTAGATTTGAAAGGCGAGAAGATGGATTATAAATCAGTTTGTAATAAATTCAATAGGCCAGATCTAGCTGTAAATGCGTCGGTTGTAAGTTCGATTTCCACTCTTGTTTATGAATTATTTTTACAGCGTTGGTTTCTCCTCAAGTCACACAAGATATCTTACCATTGCATTTACTTTGCTTTCATCTCAAAATGCGGGATATAGCGTGAAACTGAAAAAAAAATTAGTTACTTTTTATACAGTTATGTAATATATTCTTCATTTGAAATTTATATTTATATTGTTGTTTTAAATTTCATTTTATTACATTCCTACCTAGCCTTTATTATGTTAGGGTGTACAATGATAAACTCAAATCTTAATTTCACGTTTTTGGTTATTTTTATCTTTAAATAGTTCATTGTAGTAAACCAATTATTATAATATTTGTAGTTTTGATACGAATATTTAATAAAATATATGATAAAACGATGAAATTATAAACATTGTACAGTACCAAAGGTTTTAAAAATGCAGAATGATTTATGTTCCATTTCTGTCTCAGTAGTAGGTCAGTGGGATTCACTCTATGTATTTTGGTTTCAAGTTGTTTTATTACAAGGTCACAAGAGTCAAATAAAATTACTTTAATAGAATAACACATCATAAACCTTAACAGATGGTACAATCGATTATTCAAGGAATTGGGGTCCAACGGAATATTATTTGCCCGATTAGTTGACAAGAACTAGGAATTAATAGTGCCTCTAAAGTCGATTTTATTGCCTTCATCTAGTATTGTGATCTTTGAGTACCAAATAAGGAGCAAAAATTTATTTTATATACCATTTTACTCTCCATTTTCCTAAAATTTTAGTTTTAGTCTAAAGGAACTTGGCATTTAAATTCTTCAACTTGCTACTTATTGCTGTAAAATGTTTCTACGTCTTGTTTAACCATTATTCCATCTTTATATACGTAATGGTTTTCTTCTTCGTCTCGTCATTACATTACATTACTTTAGATACGCTTCAACCTTTCAAACAACGAACCACAAACACCAGCGAAACTCTGGTAATTAATAATAAGTTAAGCTACATAGTTAAGTTTTAAATAGCAAAACTAAATAATATACTTCACAAATTATGAATAAAACGTACGGAACCCGTGTCCTATTTCCATCAAGGTGTATTGATTTTTTTCTCTTAATAACGGTACACTCGACGGTACGGTCGATTATGCTCAGGTAGATGCGCCTGCGCACCCGCTGATAGGGTTACTACGATATTGCATGCTGTTTAAAATATATATTTTTTATATTATATACACGAACGTGATTTAGATTCTATGAGAGAAATGATAAAGATTAATGCATTTTGTACATATTAATATAATTGTATTTTCAATCTTAAAGTATACAATTTTTAATTCAATAGTTTATCACTACTATTTAAAATTACTAATGAGTACCTTAGAAATTATTAATTAAATATGCAAAAATATTATAAAAACTCATTCTATTACATCTTAGAAATCAATAAGTGTAACGGTATCCATAAATACAACACTTAATTACCGCTCCTTTTGTATTTGCCTGTCGTAACGAGATGACAAAATAATGGATTGTTATTAAACAATGCACTTTTAAGGTCTTATTTACGACAAAAGTTCTTTTTATATAGAAATATTGTGAAAGTAAAAGTTTTGTTACAAATTGTCAAAAGAAGAAAGGCTAGAGTAGAATTCTCAATTTGTCCAACAGACTAAAGAAACCATTTGTTACTATTGTTCTATATGGATTCTTTGAAGATCAAAACTGCAGCGTGATACTGCGTCTTATTTTTTTTTCTATTCAGACATACATATATACGTATCAATATTTAATGTGTAAATTATTCAATATTTTGAAAAATATTTATGTACATGAAACACATTGAAACCCATTGAAACTCATAGAATTTATATAATTTATTTAATGAAATAAACATGCCACTTAAACTTGCTTTAATAAAAAGCTATGTTTAACGTCTGCTTCGATCCCATAGTTTGATGATCCATTCTAAGCGCAAGAGTGACAGCGACATATGAGATGCGCGTGCGCAACCTACAGGATGCTCCTGAGAAATAAAAAAAGTCTCAAACGCAAGCAAATATTTATAACCAGTGGCCGACCACTTGGCTTGCATTGTTTTAGTTTTTATTGATGAGGTTTTTATGTTACAGTGTAAATATGCTACATTAACTTAATAAATACAATCATATAGGCCTGTCATGGTGCAGACATAAACGTATAAAGGAGACAGATTTTCGGTTTGATTTCCACGTAAAGAAAGTATATATTTAGTATTTTCTCGCTCTAGTAACAAGCACAGATTCGACAAATCAACGAAATTAAAGAAGAAAAGAAAGGAATAAAATTATCTTAATGGGCAGAGTCATAGCACTAGGTGCCCAGGATCCCTCTGTTCCTATGTTCCACCATTACTATGTCCTGTATACAGCCTAAACCAAAAAATATAAATAATCAATATGAAGTATTTTATTTTGGATAACTTGAAGTGAATTAAACAGCCACGATCATCGACTTACCAGCTGTATCTATTAAGCATTTCAGAATTGGTTCTACGGTATATTTGATAGAAATAAATCGATGAAGCTTAAGTCAAGTAGTGCTGTGTAAAACAACAACGTTAGCTATACAAAACTTTAAATAGCAATAATAGATGAACTCAATTGGCAAGTGACTAAACTACTGTTAATAAGGATGCGTCGATTGCGGGGATGTTATATGGTAATTAATAGTAAAACGCTCTTATGCTGTAATAGCGACCCGCTCGCGGCTTCGCCCGCTTGTGATACATAATTTTATTTACTAATCTCAATTACTTTGTTGTTCTAATAACAATATCATTTTTAGTATTAAGTTTAACATTTATTGTAAGTATAGATGAGGAGCTCCGATAAAAGACAGAGACATTGCTACATATTCATACTATACTGAAATAACTTTTGATGAATGATAAATGTGATTGTAAATAGATTTAATTTTTATTTTTAAATACATTTCATGTTGAATATATCTAATATTGTTGAATGTACAAATGACCTTACAGAATATATTATTAGTGCTAACGATTAACAAATAATTATATATAAACAAATAAAGTTAAATTCTAATTATATAATTGATAATAAAACACGAACATCTGCAAAAATTACTCGATATCATTCGTTTCGTTTGACGGAGTAGGTCAGCAACGAATGTTTAATTCAATAAATGTAACAATTACAACTATTGTTGTTTTTTTCAGCTTCACGCTGTATCCCGCACATGGTAGGGGTAGGCAGAGGGAATTTGAGAACATAGTGTTAAGACACTCCGTTCAGTTCCCTAATTTTCGCCGAATTTGAGACGTTGAGTGGTAAAATTCAATTCGCACTTTGCTTTTTTAATAGAGCGGAAGAAATGGGAATAATTAATAATTCATTTGAAAATATTAAATACATATAAGACAACTTTCAATAAAGATATAAAATATAATGTAATTAGTATATACCATAAGAAAAATAGATATTATAAAAAATATCAGAAAAAAATATATAATATAAAATGATAGATTAGAGGTATTCGTAAAAAATAAAATAAAAACTTGTTGATATAAATAACTTATGATTCAGATTGAATATGGTTTTTACGTATAATTATGAATCTTTAAAATTAATTTCCATTTGGGCAATATAGCTGGTTTTTCGACTTTTTTCAACATCATAAATTTCCTTAATAGTCAGCTTCATACTGTATTCTTCATACTGTCGGTTAGGCAGAGGGAACTTGGGAACCTAGTCTCAATGTAAGTTTTAGGAATTGTAAGTTTCATAAATTTATCTAATTTTCCAAGTCAAATTACCGTTAAAATTAGATCAACAGGATTAAACGTTAACTTAAATACGAAGTAACCGACTGGGGGCAGGTGTTAATTTTTTGTACAGCTATTATTAAAAGTTTTTTTTTGGTAACGGTCAAATATTGTCCGTACAAGAAAACTACTGCACTATTCAATATATAAAATATGTAATTGAAGACAATCAAACTTAAAAGAATTTTAGTTACATTTTAATATTTGGAATAAAAAATTGTCGGTATTTCTCACAATATACGATATATTCAGTACTGTGCCTATATAATATATCTATTTCATTACATACATTTTATGGCGTTAAATAGATATTTATTTAAGGTTCAATAGATAAGCCAATCTATAGTAAACATAACGTTGTAAACTTAGCATTATTGTAGTATTATAATTTACTCAATGTAGCGTCGGGCGGATTAAAGATTAGAAGCCCATATACGGCTTACTTAGCGTTTGGCATGAATTCCTCGATTACCTATACTTTTATATATTCATATAATGCCATTTATGTAGAAGTTTGACTCAGCATGGAAAAATATTAGGTAGGTTATAATAAAAATTATGATTGAGGCTTTTCGTGTCGCAGGGATACAAGCGGGCGACTGTAAACACGACTGGTTGTGGATTCGATCCCCACTTGAGGACATGAAATACGTATTATTTTCATATCTTTGTTCTGGTAACAAGACAAAACGCGGTGATGATCTCTATCAATCATCACACTATGCCTCAAAATAGGGGGAAATAGGAAAGAGAATGGAGTGTCTTAACACTAGGTTTTCAGCACCCTCTGCCTACCCTGCCATGTACGAGATATAGCGTTGAGCTGAAAAAAAACTATATTATGTTTAACACATGTCACTTGTAATTAACCTTTACACATTTTCCTTGTCTTAGTTGGTGATTACTGATTCTCTAATTAGGATGTTACTAATGTATCAACTACGGCCGGATAACTAATTTATAATGATTTAGATTAAAAATCTATATAAATATTTGTAACGAAGTATGTGCCTTATCCTTATCCTATGATGTTTATTTATAAAAAGAATGTTTTTTTTTTTTTTTTTTTTTTATGGAAAAGACAAGGCAAACGAGCGTACGGGTCACCTGATGGTGAGTGATCACCGTCGCCCACGGCCCCGTGTAACACCAGGGGAGCTACAAGGGCGTTGCCGGCCTTTAAGGTGGAGGTAGACGCGCTTTTTGAAGGTACCCATGTCGTATCGACCTGGAAATACTGCCGCGGGTAGGTCGTTCCACAGATGTGTGGCGCGTGGAAGAAAAATCCTACGAAACCGCACAGTAGTCGAATGCCACGTGTCCAGATGATGTGGATTGTACTTTAGTTTGTGACGTACTGTGCGGTTGGAAAATTCGGCGGCAGGTATCAAGTCAAACAGTTCTCCAGAACACTCCCCGTGATAAATGCGGTAGAGAACGCACAGGGAGGATACGTCTCTACGCAAAGCCAAAGTATCAAGCCCCACACAGCTCACTGGGTTCCCAACGATTCGAACGGCTCTACGTTGTATGCGATCAAATGGTTCAAGCTGATACTGGGGTGCACCAGCCCAAAGGTGAGAACAGTATTCCATATGAGGCCGCACCTGGGCCCTATACAGGGCTAAACGGTGTTTTGGCGTGAAATACTGTCTCGCTCTGCTGATGACCCCCAGTTTCTTCGAGGCCAACTTGGCCTTGCTTTCCAGATGATCGCGATACTGGCAATCGTTCGAAAAGCTGAGGCCCAATATACTGATGCAGGGCGCGGCTTTAAGGGGAGTGTTCTCGAAAACTGGTGATACGACAAATGGGTTTTTTTTAGCGGTTAACGCGCAGACTTGTGTCTTCTGGGGGTTGAAGTGAACAAGGTTCTTTTCACCCCATGCGGAGACATTCTCGAGGGATGCCTCAACGCAGGACACAAGTTGATTTCGGCACTGGTCGACGTTTTCCCGAGAAAGACTTGCATGGCCGGAGTATACAGCGTCCACAGTGCTATCATCTGCATAACAATGTATGTTAGAGTCCTCCAACATATCATTGACATGCAGAAGAAATAGCGTAGGGGACAGCACGTAGCTTTGGGGGACGCCGGCGTTCACGGGCATGAATTCAGAGCAAAAACCGTAGACAGCGACCTTGATGCTGCGCCCAGTGAGAAATCTAGCGATGCACTTGCATAAATTCTCGGGAAGCCCGTAAGATGGAAGTTTCGCAAGGAGCGCTCCGTGCCACACACGATCGAAGGCCTTTGCCATGTCCAAACTAAAAGAAAGTTAAAAAAAAAAAAAACTAAAAACTAAAAACGGAAAGTCTCACTTTCCAGAGAGCGTGTTCAACTGAACCGAGGGTCTTTACACTAGGTTCCCAAGTTCCCTCTGTCTACCTTGCCATGTGTGGGATAGCCCTTACATAGCATGAACCTTTAAAAATAATCATTTTTCATCACATTTCCTCACTTATCCCAACGAGGGACGCTATAAAGATCCATCCATAAGAAAAAGAATATACTTTATTACAAATATGTACACCACTCACCGAAAAATAAATCTCAATTGCAACAGCGTGCGATATCGTACCTGTATGATTCATTACAACGATCTGTTTATATTATGATCCAATATATAAGTACCTACAAATACAGAAACAGAACGAGCCAAGGACTAACATGCTACGAAGTACGAATTCTATCAAGTGACCGAATGTTTATTGCGTTTTATTTTTTGTTTTTAGTTTTTTTTCTCTTTTAGCTGTATGATGGACAGTAAGTAGAGTATAATTTTAGGTCACTACGTTTGTCGCATTCGAAAAATGTCTTGTAAGTAAAACAGGTTATCATATAAATTATCTATTTGCCCGAATGGGAATAAATGCCACAAACGTGGCACTATTCATAGGTCATATTTATAATGAATGAATATACGTTGAATTAAAAAAGAAATAATAATAAACGCAGAATAAATTAAAAGTGTTTTTTGTTTTTTGCTTTGGTAATTTCGGTGTAAGATCCAAATTATCGTTAAAGCCTAAATTGAATGTGTTAATTATTTTGATATATTCTTAATAATTGTTAAAAATAATGCAATAATGCATTTAAGAATATTCTATTTATGAGACAACACACTTATGAATAGGATTTGTAAACTCCCGGGAATGAGGATTTTATAAATCCATTGAAAGAAAAGACAAGCTGCTGTATTATGCTAAAATTATAGCAGAATTAATATAAGAAAAGCTGAATATAATCAAGAAATTTGAATTATATCGCTTAGAATTATGTACTTACGAGTAAATTTTTAACATTTTTAAATATTTTAAACAAACATAATCCTAAAATTGCTAAGAATAAAATTCGTTCGATATAAAGTTACCTACATAGTATACAATTTCGACATCACGAGAATTGCACAAAGCGACGTAAATGGGACGCGGTACATCCCATAGGGGTCCCTTAGATACTCGTAGACCGTAGTTAGGTATATTGAAAACTGGGGCACGTGTTATGTAACAGTGCGGCTGCAGTTTATAATTGGAAGACTACTTTGTATGTGTTTCCAGCTAATATGTCGAGATTTATATAAACATAGGCCTATTCTTAGAAAAAATTGTGAATAATGTAACGATTTTAACGATGATGTATTTGTTACAGTTGATTTTTTAATTTTAAGAGTCTTGTTGACATCCATCATCTGACGTTAAATATTTTTTAATAGTAAATAATGTGAAAATAACAGAAAAGAAATACATACAATAAAAATAGCGTCATGTGTAAGTAACATAAATAATATAAAACTCTTATTGAACCTAATTTAAGCAAAGCAGGCAACTTTGTAAAATAATGTAAAATAATTTAAAATAGAAATAATTATGTATTAGATTAGATTAGATTGTGCCTTATTAGATGATAAATTGATAGCCTTTATCAATTTATCAACTAATAAGTACATAATAACCGGAAACGATCCTAAAAGGTACGTAGTGTCTTAACACTCGGTTCCTTAATCCCCTCTGCCTACCTGCGGATGCAAGAAATATAATAAAAATTAATCATTAATATAAAAAATATTAAACCCTATAATATTTGTTTTGAACGCAAATGTACTTAGAACACTGTGAATCCAAACAAGTGGCAATTAATAATCGACACGCAAACCATAATTATATCAATTACTGTACACGTACTAGCTATATTATATAAAGATGAGTATAGTTATTTTATATAGTTATGATAACGAATATAATGAGAGAAGAGGCATGTCGTGGCGCAGGAGCACAAGCATGTTACTATAAACAGGTGTCAGTTCAATCGCCACTCGAAGAAATGAAACATTAAATATTTAATGTTTCCATATCGAGTAACAAAGTAAAGCGCTGCGTTAAGTTTCGCTATTTAACCTCACTAAACACACAATGCCTCAAATTCAGCGGAAAGTGAGGAATTAAACGGAGAGTCTTAACACTAGGTTCCCAAGTTCCCTCTATCGACCCTGCCCTATGCAGGATACAGCGGGAAGCTGAGTGAGAGTGTAGTGAGAGAATATAATTCCCGGTTGAGCACGTATTTGAATTAGATATGACAAGTATAGTTTATATTTTCTGTATTCGTTGGTTATGCATTATGCATAACGAAGGAATACAAAAACACGAAACGACGCGATTAATCAGACTTTGATATTGACAGCTTCGCGTGTTACTAGACACAGCAGGTATAAAGCTGACTTATACTTTCAAAGTGATTTTATGAGAAACAGTTCTTTAATTATACAAATTTTCACTATCCTTTTGGAATGAATATTTAGAAATTAAGGTATTTAGGGCTTTATGTTGTATCCTTGATGACTTGGGACCTAGTGATAAGACACTCCACCCACTTTCAGCTATATATGAGGCATAACATGTTAAGTGGCGTGAAAGCTCTTTAAATAAGTTAACATTAATAAGTATATACAATTATTTATACTCAAAATATAATATATTTATTTTATTATTATTGCAATCTGTCATTTGAAACATTCAGCAATTGATGCGTATGTTTGCATGAATTGTACGAGTTCGACCTTTTACTTAAAATATAATGTCTTTTTTATCTTTTAGAATGACAATAATATTATTGAATATAAACTGGTCTAGCTAAAAAATAGCTTTAGAAAATATTAGATATTGTCCAATTGGTTTTTTTTTATTTCAATACAAATATAGTGAGTAATCTATTGTGAGAATAGTTGTTAAATGCCCGTCAGTTAAGTTTACCTTACGAAAAGTAAAATACTTAATTTTATGTGTTAATTTACTATTTAACAGTTTATTTTACTTAAAAGTTTATTAAAGTGATCTCGTATTACACAATTCATTTAGGATCGAAACTTTAATTGGTATCTTAATTATTAAACGTAAGATTGTATATAAATATTGAAACAAAATTGCATTACAGTTAGTGCAATGTGTATATGCATCTGACTCAACCTATGATCTCACGGTGATGTGACCACACCTTACGCAAGGTGAAAAATAGTAAATTTCAATACTTCGTTATATTATGAGAATGAATATGAATACATTTTATAACGTCATACAATGTTAAAAATTTATTATTGGATTCAACGTTTATAGTTGACATTTGTGTTTAAATGACAGAAGCTTTTAATATCGCTGCTTTATTATATGACATATGTGTGTATTTATAATTGAATTCCTGTTTTTAACTTGTCTATTATAAGTTTGTAAAATATAAGTAGCCGCCTGAAATTTTATTAGCTCTCTTTCCTTTTCTGGTAAAAATTGCTGAAAATATTCCCACACATACATATATATTCCATTGTTACGTAATATTGCTTGCTTGACTGTAGAACCTAACGGATATTTTACTATTTCTAGACTGATATATCCACATCGATGTGTAAAGTACATTTTTATAATCATTTCTGTTCTCAACTTTAGTAATATTATTCGTTACAAAAAAATTATAATCAAAAATAAAATTTAACACCTAATCAATTTTTTCAATAAAATTCAGTGCTTTAACACGATGTTTCTTTGGACTATTTATTTATAAAGTAAATATAAGTAAATTTGCATAATTTAGAAGGGTTCCCATAATTTTCATAGATATGTCAATTATACTTACGTATAAAATGTAAATACAGTAGTAATATTATATTAGAATTAGTAGAAGCAAAAGTATTACGCACTTTTAGTATGTTGTTTATAAAATTATACATTTTTTATAAACCAGAATTTTAACCATGGGAGTCTTATTGTTTATAAAATATATTCATTTGAAATGAGATGTTTGGTTTCTGTATATCTTATATGAATAATTAAATGTATAAAATTAAAATATTTATGTAAATAATGTATATATTAATAATTGTTGTTGAAAATGATCGAATACTATTGTTCTTATATTTGAAGTACGTGGATATGTAGGAGAAGGCTGCTTACATAATTTCCTATTCATAACAAAAGCGACTGAAATAAGGCAAATGAAGTAAAAGTTACCATTGCAACGCCATATTGTCAATGACGAGCTTTATACCCACCCCCGTAGCGAGCGTAGCGTAGAGTCTACGTCAGTGTCGTCCCAACCGCAGCGGTGAACGCACGTCTGCCACTGCCCTTTGCACTACTCCACCCTACGTTATTCCTATATACGATAGTTTAAATTAAAACCATCGTTAGTTATAAATAATTTACTTGACATTTCATGAGCGTAAAGGACTGTTATTGAAACGTTTACACGTAATATGGAATACGTATTTAGTGTTTTGTTTATGTGATTTGTGACTGAAACGAATGGAATATTCTGTTGAATGGTGAAAAGTCGTCAAAATTAGCTCTTACGCGGAACTAGGTGCGCGTGCGTCGTCCCATGGGGCGCGCCGCCGTCAGTTTATTAAGGGTTGGAAGAAAACAATGGGTGTCATATCTAAGACTTTCGGTGTCGTTTTCAGTCTGTAAGTATTCTTTTTTTTTCCATCAACAAATTGCGTTATTTTATTAGTAGTGTATAGATAATTATTGTGAATAATTTTAATTTTTAAATGAAACGAGCTTTCATTTTTACACAGTATCTAATTTATAATCCTCAAGCATGCTCTATAAACATAAGATATCGCGGCAATTTATCGCTCAGCCCGGTGCAGTACAACGACGCGTAATAAAAGCCTATTAGATTGCGCAAGCGTTCGCACGTAGATGCTTTCGCTCCACTAGCCCAATGGGCCTACGATTTATCTTGGATTTAAGGTTCGTTACGCATTGTAGGGTCCGCTCAAACGTAGTATACGTTTTGTTATTTTTTATATGAAAATATTTATTGTTTTTTTTTTTAATTTCCTGAAATCTTCTTTAAATATATATTTATATTATTATTCTCTTTAATATACGTATTTCTTAACGTGATTATGCAAATCTTACGACATAAGTACGATTGGCGTTCAAAGCATTGTTTTGCTCTTAATTAGTGCAAGATTCGCACAGTTTCTACTGACGGAACTAGGTTATGTTGAATATATGTATGTACCTTGAAGAATACGAATACGTAATGCAGTTTCTCTTTAATTTGTCAAATATTTTAGCTTGTTACAGTTTTTTTTATATATTTTTGTGTGTTTAGAAATATTACAATAATTGTTGTTACATTTAATAATTACTTTATATGAAAATAAACTTCGAAATAACAGTTAACATGGGCGATGTGAATATAATAATATGTTCATAAATAAATTATGCATATATTTCTTTATTACAATTAATATTTCAATGTTCTATTGTAATTATAAGTTCGACTGTATAACAACCCTTATTATATCATTATGTACATCCGTTACAAGTCTGCGCTATAATTGAGTGTGATTTCAGAAAATGAGAAATTCTACTGAACATTGTTGAGATGAGGTTTTAATGCTTCATAAAAAAATGTGTTTGTAGTTGTACATAATTACATTTTGTTAATATTTTTTTTTATCTATATATATATATATATATATATATATATATATATATATATATATATATATATATATATATATATATATATATATATATATATATATATATATATATATATATATATATACATATATATATATATATATATATATATATATATATATATATATATATATATATATATATATATATATACATATATATATATATATATATATATATATATATATATATATATATATATATATATATATATATACATATATATATATATATATATATATATATATATATATATATATATATATATATATATATATATATATATTTTAATTTATAAACGAAATTTTGTTGAAGAAAATAAAACATTGTTCACTTCTCAGCTTCACGGTTTATCGCGCACTTGGCTGGGTAGCCAGAGGGAACTTGGGAACCTAGTGTTAAGACTCTATTCCATTCTTGCACCTTTCGCCTTATTTGAGGCATTACGTTTTGAGTAGCGGAACTCGGCGCCGCGCTTTGCCTTATTGTTATTTATTTACAGAAAATCCTTATAAAATATAAAAATTGTTTATTAATACGCACTACTTTTAAATAAAAGAAAAACTTGTATTTCGAATATAACTGGTCTTTTACATACCATATCTATCGACAAAGCTTTTTAAATGATAATTTATTATACGTCTTTTGAAGATTTTTTTTATATTTTTACTCATATCCACTCACTTTCTAACGCACTTTAAAAGTAGCCGCGCTATCGCAAAGAAAGTGAAAGAGTCGTATAGCAATTACAATTAACTGTTATTTTGAAGTAAGGCGGTAGTTGTCAAAGAACGATTTAGAAGTAACAAGTAGGTAGGGATTAGGGTGACCATTGTATATTGTACCTTTCTACTGACTAGCCTTCTTTTATAGAATTTGTTTTGAGGAGTTTACTAGAAGTATTGTTTTTTGTTTTGAAATGTTTGATCTGTAATAATAAAAACCGCTTTTTTATTTGTTTAACCTAAACTAAAATGGTAAAGAAATAAGCAAAAAGAAGCTTGCAAAGGGTTAAACCGATTTTGATAGCTTTCTTTTTATTTCTTTTTTTTTATAGCTTCACGTTGTATCCCGCACGAGGCAGTGTAGGCAGAGGGAACCCGGGAACCTAGTGTTAAGACACTCCGTTCCACTTTCGTTCCCCACTTTCCGCCGAATTTGAGGCATTGCCTGTTAAGTGGCGGAACTCAACGCCGCGCTTTGCCTTATTACCAGAGCGAAGATATGAAACATTAAATATTTAAATTGAAAATATTAAATATTTTATTTCTTCGAGTGGGGATCGAACCCAGAAACTGTCGGTTACAGTCACACACTTGTGCCGCTGCACCACGACACCCCTCATTTCTTCAGACATTAAAAATAAATTCGTTTGAGAATTGTTCATCCTCATTCCCCACTCCCATTCCTGCCTTTTCCCCATTCCTGTCTTTATTTGACGCTCTTTATTACATAGGAAAGTCATATTTACAATATATTTTAAATATTAAATACGTAATCTTAAAATTTTTCCAAATATGAACAATACATGTAACAATAGTCTTATCGCAAAGGTAGAGAAAGGTCACATTATCGTCTGTTCCCAAATATGTTTGGAATTGATAAGGATAATCTAAACAAAGGGCTAAATGCACTTCATTCATAAAATCCTAATGTTAGATGTAGGTATAAATTGTTATTTTTAATGAATATTTGTTAAATTTATTGTTTAGGTATAAGGGTAACGGGTGGTTTTCCACTCATTATCCCGCGTGTAACAAAGTATTTAAACTGTTCTCCTTTAGGAATTTTCTGAGTTTAAAAATGTGCTATATGTATAAAAACCAAAAATTTTAAAGTAATGGCGGAAAAAATGTCCAGTAACTAAATCATTTAAGTTTTAAACACAAGTCTTATTTCTTATAAAAATAATAGCTGTTCCGTAATGTACACATATGTACATATATCATTCACTCCTTTTATCTTTTTGATTTATAGCACGGCGTTAACTTCCGCCACTCATTAAGCAATGCCTTAAGAATTCGGTGGAAAGTGGAGAAATGGACTATTAATAGTAACGAGGTATCTTAACACTAGGTTCCCAGGTTCCCTCTGCCTACCCTACCATGTGTGGGATACAACGTGAAACTAAAAAAATACAATAATTTATTTTATCCCAGAAAGTTAATTACACACACCCTAAATGTATTCATTAGCTAAACAAACTAAGTGATTTACAGCTGGCCTTTAACGGCCAATACGACACGACCGAACTTTTATAACAATCGTAAATCGATCGTAACGTGCGTTTCGTGCCCACATATAGTTTGTTGCGCTCCAATCAAAACCTCGTAAACTGTAATCATTCGATATGGGAACGACTATTGTCTATCAGATCGATCAGATATCGATAAACAAGCCCGCTTTTCAACTTTTATGCCATTTTCTACCTTATTCTCTTATAAATACGATGTAAAATGAAGTAATATTATTCTTGTAGTTTTATAGATATTTGTCTTTGGACAAACATAGTGTTACGGATAAAACCGTGTGTGGTGAATCGGTGTTCTATGCTAGTCGTATTTAATGGTAGAGTTTTACACGCTTCATACTTTTTGTGTTTCCTTTCCTCTTGCTGTGGAAATGATTATGATCACGGATATGTTAATGGTTTAATTACGATGTTAGGTACATGGTTCTCTTGACGCTATGTAGACTGCAAAACTATTGATTGAATTATTTTTTTGTATAGCATACTCTACTTTCGAGAATGTTGTGGTACAGCGCTATCGCAACGATTTAGAGTTGTTATTTCACTTTATTTTTAATTAATAAAAGTAAGTAAAGTAATATGCGTATAAATTTAAAATAAATCCAAATAAACTTATAAAGTTTTCCACGTAAGCGTTCCTAATACAGCCCCTCATAAGGAGAATAATTAACGCATCTAACAAGAAGGTATGGTTCAACGTCACCGGACCCGTCTCGTCTAGATGCGCCAAGGCTGACTGCATTGTCATACAGCTTGATATTCAATCCACTCTCATTTAGTTACTAGTTGCGGGTTCGAAACTGGCTTTGCGTAACAGCGCTGGTCGTTAACTTCACTTTTATAGTTAGAAAATTAGTATGTTTGTATCGAGCTTTATTTAAACGTTTTAGATAAGATAGTAGGTATGTGTGTATTTAGTTTATTTAGTAATTTTCTTTTATATTTTCACCTTGTTTTATGTGAATTATATTTTATTTTTTTCTTGAAAAGAACATCCTGAGGCCTGTTGTGGCTCAGGAGCACAAGTGTGTGCCTGGTTATTGGTTTGATCCCCACTCGAGTAAATAAAATGTTTAATATTTTTATTTATTCGCTCTAGTAACAAGGCAAGGTTTTAAGTTCGCGGGGTTGAGTTGAGGCAAAGCGCGACGTTTTACTCAACGACAATTTTACCACTCAACACGCAATGCCTTAAATTAAGCGGAACGTGTGGAACAGATCTGAGTGTCTTAACACTAGGTTCCCAAGTTCCCTCAGCCACGTGCGTGGTACTCTAGCTTAAATTTGTATTAAGAAACTGTTGTGTTCAAACGTGCCAAATTAAAAGCGATATTTAAAAAAAAAAACAATATATCGACGAACTGTAACATCCTATGAACATAAATTCAAACAATCAAAAGAAATGCAATAAAAAAAATATCTCACTCAACTACAAAGTGTAGTAAATAATGTTAAATCATAACACGTTTAATTTGATTACTATTAACATAAATTTAAAACTCGAGGTTTTCAATCACATTCAGGGCAAACGTATGCAAAAGCAAATGAACTGAATGCATGCTGTTATTTTAAAATCTAGCTGAGGATTGTATGAGTCAATGTAAACGCCAGGAGTGGCTTGCTAATCGGGTGTCGAACTTAATTTAAAAAGGTTTGTCTTATCGATATCTGTCGATTTAACATTGTGTACATAATTGTTTAATGAAAATACTTTGAAATTCCGTATCAAAATTTCGTATAGTGATTTATGTAACTTGCAAAACTTTCAAAAAGTTTGTGTTTAAAATTTTTCTTTTGCAATTTCAATAAAAGTAACGTTTTATTGATATTACAAAAGAAAAACTTTAAACAAAATCTTTTTGAAAGTTTTAATGATTTTTAAACATTTTGTAGGTTATTACTTTAAAATGTTTTAAGAAAATCGTTAAATGTCATCTATAAGTGTCATTTATAGCAAAAGTTATGTGAGAATTCGGTAAGTAAAAACAGCCGCATTCAGATATGTCAATTAGCCTTTAAATTACATTAAATCTCTATAGAGACGCGTAATCATAGTGAAAAAAAGGAACAAAATACCAATTTATAGGTGTTAAACGTCAATTAACGTTGTGAATATTTGATTTATTATAATCTATTAAAATGAATATACATATGTACATCTCTCAGTTTCACGCTGTATCCCGCACATGGCAAGATAGGCAAGGGTAACTTGGGAAGTGTGAAGACAATTACACACCCCCACTTTTTGCCAAATTTGCGTGCATTGCATGTTGAGTAGTGGAACTCAACGCCGCGCTTAGCCTTGTTACCAGAGCGAAGAAACGAAATCATTAACTATTTAATTTGAAAATATTAAATATTTAATTTCCTCGTATGGGGATCGAACCCACAACCCGTCGTGTTAATAGCCACAAGCTTGTGCCCCTGCGCCACGACAGGCCTCTACATTACAAACGGTTGTTCAAATCATTAGTAAATATAAAATATCTATAGGTATATTAAATATCGATACCTCAGCCGCACTGTCTGATATCAAAGGCTATTCCGATGAGGCGTCATCGTCAAACAGTTTTTGCTCGTCATCAATCTTTTTATCCCACTAATTATCTTTGGCCGAATTTCGTAAATTGAAAAGTTAAAGGTGGATCCTTTATATGAAATAATGATAGGTTCAAGAGTGAATGAATTATTGAATTTCTTACATTGAGTTGTTAGATCGCGATTTTTGTGTGGTTTTCTTTTTTTGGTCTATAGTTATCGTATGTTCCTTATATGGATTTATGGAATAGATATATTTTATTCAGCCTTAATATTTTAATATAGCTAGCGCGAAATGAACACTTAGACGAAAGGCGATCGTGGCGTTTTAGTAGGTTTGACTGTAAGTTTATGTGTGATTCTGAATTGAGGTAATAAATGATTATTATTTTCTACAAGCGCTCTAGAAAACAAAGAGCGACGTTTATTTTCGCTACTTTACACGCAATGTACTGATTTCGGATGGAGAGCGAAGTAAGGAGTGTTTTTATACTATGTTCTTTTTGCATATCCTAATTGCAGGACAAAGCGTGAAGCTAAACAACATTCTTCATATTAATAATTATTCAAAACTTTAAGCTTTCTGTTACACATTTATTTAAATTTGTATGTTATGTAAGACAATTGAATCACGTCATAGTAAACAATGTCAGAGCCAAGGTTCTAGTGAATTATCGACTGCAAATGTAATAACAAAATTACGCTCAGCGGTCAGAATACTAATTAGCGGTCGAACATGAACTATTTATTTTTCTTTTGTATCTAATTTGACTCAGTCTAGCTTAATTTTGAACGTCCTTCCGTCTCTACAGCAACGGACGGACGGACAACACGATTAAATATGTATATATGCACCTCATTTACACAACAATGGTCGCGTGGCTAAACATTTTTGTTCTTATTGTATATGCAGTGTGCTGATAATCTGTCTACCTTTGTTCATAAATATGAGGTAGGTATTTTAGTATTTTTTTACCCTACGCTCTATATTATTTAGTATTTTTTTACTTTACTTTAGGCATTAACAGGGTGGGCAGAGACACTGCTTCACAGCGCTTCATTTCAAATAAATGGTATAAATTATCGCCGTATGTACTTTTCGCTCTGGTAACAAGTCTAAGCGCGGCGTTGAGTTCCGTCACTCAACATGCAATGTCACAAATTCGGCGATAAATGGAAAATAGAACAGAGTATCTTACCACTAGATTCACAAGACCCCTCTGTCATTAAAAAAAAAAGTTTTTTTTTCTATTTATATTGTAAAAAGTCTCGTTAATATCAAGATTAGATAATTAGAGGCAAAATATGAAGGATAACTTATTAAGTGGTATAATTATATTGTTTTGGTTTTACAAATGTTATTGACTGATTTAAAAATAAAAGCGGTAATGGTTTTTTAATAAACATTAATTTGAATAATTTGCTATATTATCGTGACCTTATCTAATACTGTTGAAAATAAGAAGAGCTAAGTAAATAACGTGTATTTATGATTTTGTTTTGATCTTAAAAAAAGTTATGTTAACTATAATATTTTCGCATGAGTATTCAGTTAATACTAAACTTAAATTTAAATTCGTTCGAATGGCTTAGTGGTCAGAGCGCTGGAACGGTATTCCAGAGGCGCGGGTTCAAATCCTGCTTCGTTCAAAATTTTTATACGCTTTTTAAATTTAAGTTTAGTATTTTCTGTCCTAAGTGTGGAATAACACTTTAAAACATAGTAAAAATATTCAGTTAATTTTGGAAACATATTCCGTGTACGTTTACTACAATTTATATGTTCCAAAAATTATCTTGGCTGTGTACATACATATATATATATATATACACGCAAGTAAAGCCTCTTGCACGCAATAGCGTTGCTAAGTAGCTTCAAAATATTAATTTTGAAGTAACAATCATCACATGGAGTCACTCACATGTTACCTCCGTCAAAACAGCGTTATTACCATATATATTACCATTTTTCATGTACCAATTTTAACTGAAATTAGAAAGTATTTTAAGTATAATTTTAACTGAAATTAGAAAGTATTTTAATAACATGTACTAAGTATGTACTCATGAATCATACTGTCAGCGGAAGTACTACACAATAGTGGGACGACCGCTCAACCCTGACCCCCGTGCATTTACAGCTTAATTATGACTTTATTTATAGCTTTAACGCTTAGTTTCTTGAATTGCTATTTTTTTTTGTTTGTGTAGCTTGTAAAATTATATATTTTTTGTATAAATATATAAGTGAGGCCTGTCGTGGCGCAGCGGCACGAGTGTGTGACTGTAACCGACAGGTTCTGGGTTCGATTCCCAGTCGAGGAAATGAAATATTAAATATTTTCAATTTAAAATATTTAATGTTTCATTTCTTCGCTCTGGTAATAAGGCAAAGCGCGGCGTTGAGTTCCGCCACTCAACACGCAATGCCTCAAATTCGGCGGAAAGTGGGGAACGGAAGTGGAACGGAGTGTCATAACACTAGGTTTCACTTCCGTTCCCTCTGCCTACCCTGCCTAGTGCGGGATACAGCGTGAAGCTGAAAAAAAAATTATATAAGTATGACTGCATATATACTGCATAGAGCAAAGACGAGGAAAACTAATGTTAGACAATCCGTTCCTAATTTGGAGACTTCTTTTTACTACGTTGAGGTGAATTGTCGATGTATTGCGTGTTGAGTGGCGGAATTCAACGCCGCGTTGGACGCTTGCTTCGTAACAGAATCAAAGAAATAAAAACATTAAATATTGTTCTCTTGGGGTTGAATCGCGAATAGTTAGCCAGTCAGTCACGGTAGATGGATGATTTTTTTTCCCCTTTTTTGTTATTGAAATGTATTCTAGAAGTAGAAGTAATAATAGGGTTAACTTATATCACTCTATAACTTATAAGTTTAAGTAGAAAGTAGTTTTAAGATTAATGTGTGTTTTTTAAAATATATATATATTCCATATAAAGTACTCAAGAAAATGACGTATTCAAAGCTTTAAACGTTCTAAATTAGGTCACTCGTTACTCATACCGCGTAACTGTTACTAGTAGACTGAGCCAAACTCATTTCAAAGTACGATATTATATAATATTTAGTTTTATAATAAATAATTGTGTTACATAATGGTCTATATTTAAATGTGTATTGAATAACTTGGTAATTACGAATTACAATGTTATTTTACTGTTTCCATTTTGCGTGCCCTTGAAGCTGTAGTTAATGTGAATGAAATAATAACAAAGTAATAACAAAGCATCTTTTGAAGGTGTAATCAGTAAATATATGGAATTAAAGAACAATCAGTTTAGTGGTACTAACTATATAACATGTTGAACTGCAGGTACGATTCCTGTTGAAGGCAAAATTTTAAAGTTACTATGAAATAAAAAATATTTAGTTTCCTTCCTCTAATAAATAAGTGAGGTTTCAGAGTTTGTTACTGTACATGTCGTGTCCTAAAAATGTGTTGAAGAGTGAAAAACGGAGTGTCTTAGCACTAACTTCACTCTGCTTAACTTGGATATTTTTCATTTAAATGATATAATAAATCAGCAAGTGGGAAACGGAAGTATCTTTATGTGAACGGAGTTTCTTAACTGGCGTCTCAAATCTCCTTGGCCCACGCTGCTTGTAAAGGCTTGAGCTGAAAAAACTTACTTTTATATTTATCGGCTTCATATATATAAAAAGCAAACAAATGAATATAAAATTGTACAATTATATTAGAATATTCTAGATGTTCTAAAAATTAACAAAATTTTGACATTTGCCATTGAAAACTTTCAGAATAATTGACTGGCGGTTTCAAGGCTCTGTTTGAATTTGTTTCTTAACAACAATACCCCTTTTGTTTTCACGTTAGCAATGGCCGGAGGAAGTAATTTAGCTGTATATTAGACACGTATTGGTAAGTATTTCGTGTGAGGTCGTAGCAATGTCAACGCTTCAATTTTAATATTTGGAAAATTATTGTTATATTTATTTCTTGGTTGTTATTATCTACGTTTATTAGTTAGAAATCGTATAAAATTTTTAATGTAGCCGGATTTGATCCCGCGGCACTTTGGAAACCGTACAAGAGTCGCGTCTTCAAATCCCGCTTTTCTTTGTTAAGTGTGAATTAACACTGTAAATATAGTAAAATTTATCTACGTTATTTTATTATTTATTGTATGTCCGTTCTAATTTGACATTTGGTAGGATAAATCCTAATTGCCGATTGTTAGTTGCATATATGTATATAACGGTTTAATGACGTCATTAAGATAATGCGATTGTTATTTTGTGGGAGAAATTGATATTATTTAAAAAAAAATGCAAGTATTTATTATATTATGCTTATACTTATTGTAGATTTTTTTTATAGTTCTGATAAATTTTAGATAATTTTCATCCATACCTTCTGTAGGGCCCCAAAATTTATGATATAGTAATTATAATAAGCCCACAGGCATTTGTGTAGTAAATAACGTCTAAAGCTATTGATGAAACTTTACTAGGCGTCGAGGGCCGCGGGCAGTTAGCATTATTACCGGTAATATTGGGCCATCCCTAATTATTACTTTATTTTATCGAAGTTAATGTTATATAAAAATCTATCTGGAGAAAATTACCATATACTTAATCTGAATAATTTTGTCGTTAATAGAACAAAATTATGGTTTTCCATTTGATGCAAATAATGGTAGCGAATTCAAATACCAGACGGGCAAGTATTTCAATACATTTAAAATATATAGAAAATAACTCCTCTATGAACAAATTGGACACATTTGGAAGTAATATTCTTTAAAAATTATAAAAAAATATTAAATATATAAAGAAATTAAATAGTAAAAATTTAAACAATGACAACGGTGCATTTCTTTTTTAAGAATATTTAAATGTAAGTATCTACAGATAATAATACATTTCTTACACTTCTCCCTGCGATACATTCACGTAGACATGTCAGTTTGATTTCCGTTACGCAGGTGTTTGATATTCTTTGTATACCAAAATGACTTCCGCTGAGTTAGTAATTTTGCGGTTAACAGTTTTTACGTGTCCAATTTAAAAGCATATTTTTTCGTAGCATTCTTGTTCAACCTTAAAACCGTCCACGAAACATGTTTAATACATATTCTTTTAACATCACACTAAATTATTGACTGGGGTTCAGTTACAAACGCCGTCAAATATATCTCCTCTGATCATCTGAAACGATGCGCTTAATTAAATTACTATCACAATAGTACAAAACTGTTCGTCATTGTCGATCAGTCTAAGAATCAAGATGTCAGCTTCTCGTACCGGCGAAACGCTATCTGAGATCAACCTATGTTCGCTCGGACACCTGTTCCCTCTTCAAATTTGGGTTAAACTATTTTGAATCTAATTTAAATGGAGATATAATGTATTTTCATACATATAGTTTTTTAAAGCCCGGCGTGTCTTTGCCTTAGGCCCGGACGCGCGCGTGCTCTCGGCCACAGGGGAATGCCTCCGATAGTCATTAACTTTAGTAGATTGGTGGCATCACAATGATATATGCTTGGGATGTGCCGGATGCTTATGTAATGACTGGTTGGTAATGGTGAAGCTGTTATTATGAATACGAAATGTTTTACGTTTTTCTTGTATTCGCCTCAAGTTTGAATTCTTCTTATACTAAAAAGGTTCAAATTTTGTGGAGAAAATTATTCTTAATTTTTTTTTCAATATGAGTGGTCTTGAGTGTTTTATACTATTTTTACTCAAGGCTACTCTTGATTACGGAATATTTATAAAATAGACCGCTTTTTTTATAAATATTAACTTTAATAATATATTCAATAAATTATGTCTTTTAAATGTAAGCGATGCGTTGATGCACTTATATTTATATATAATTCTCTTTGCTGACATGGAACCAGTATTTGGCTATGTAACGCACTTATCTTCGCTAAAAATAGCCAATTGCTCTAATGCATAGTCAGTGTTATTTCACAGTAAAGATACTATGGGTACTCATACACAAGCGCGTATTTTCTCAACTTGTAACAAACACAGTCTAACGAGTGACGAGTAGTTCTGAGGCAATTTTAGGTCATTCCCATCCATCGGGACGCCTTGAGACGCGCGCGGGATGAGCTTTGGGATTAAACCTTTTTATTTTCTCTAATATAAATTTATTTTTAATTAATGTTATATTTTATAAAATTAGTACATTTTGTCATTAAATAAGAAAAGTTATAGGCTATAGATCGTTATTTGGCATTTAAATAACATGAATTTTGCACCTTGCAAGTTAAACTTAACTTAAAACTTAAAGAATCATACTAATCTACGTCTCTGAGTGTGATACAATCTACTCAGAACTTCTACACGGATACATATATAATTCCACTAACACGTGGCAACATGCCTTGATGTTTTGTCGAAATCTAATACCATAAAAGGTACAATAATAATAAATCATACGATTTCAATTCGTCGAACCGTTGAACTATTATCCGAATTGGTTTTGTTTTGGCTGCCTTTGTTGCTAGGTATGTAACTTTCTGGTTTTAAATTTGAAATTTAAATACTGTTTTAAGTAAAATTTAGTAGTAAAGTTTTAATTTAATACATTTATTTATAAAACAGGCTGCTTTTTATCTTTAAATCAATGAATAATTATTTCGTTGTATAGTTTAAGTAACGGCAATACCATTTGGCGCAGTTAAAAAACCCTGCGGAATAACTCTTTCTGTGTTTATGAAGCATGGGGCACAGCTGTTGGGTACACGCCAAGTCTTGTCTGAAATGTTTTGATCGCTTAATATGCACGTACTAATTACTTATCGCAATATTTTGTACATTTTGTTAATAACTATCAATCAATTTTAGGAAAAGATGGAGTTAATTTCCACTTAAAAATTACTTTACTGGTCTGCACTTTTTTGTGTTGTGGAAAACAAAACAAAATCTGACTAAAATAAGTTTAACTGTGATTAAAATTAGTTTATTTAATGTTACATATTAACATAATTATTCTAAATAGCACGATAATATCTTAGTTTTTAAGACACGTGGTGATTTCATGATTGGTGTATATCCGAGCGAGGGGAAAATGAATCCCAAATCGAATTTGAGCTTACCTGTCTCTGTCTAATGGCCCTTCTCTTTTGGGGTCCAGCGAGGTTCATTGTACTTTGTGGACATTAGGCCCGCGGCCTATTTCTTCACAATTGTGACAAAATTTAAATATTTAATTTTACTTTAATTACACACTCAAATTGATAGTAATATTTTATTTTTTCTGTGCTACGGATAACTTTTAACTTATTATTGGAATATCGATTGCCTTTTAATTATTTATATCGATTGTCAGAAATTAGCTAACTACGATATTTTCTATACAAATCATATTCTTAATAATAAATACGATATATCAGACTAGGAAGTACTTTAACCAGTACAGTTAATTAACCCACAATATATGTATGTACGTAATAGACCCTATTGCGTGCTGCACCTCTATTTGGTGCGTTATTTATATAAAGCATTGTTTCTCTGAATTTGGTGAGCCCACAATGAACACGGCATAGGTTATAACGCTGTATCCTATTATAATAAATCACTCTCAATGAATAGATCTTGTTGTATAAATGCAAATACATTAAAATATATTATTTCAGATATAATAAAATACCTTTGTTTCAAAGTTTCCCAGGTGTTGAGTGAAATTTTATTAAAATAATTTGTGTTGCGTGTTATTATATCTCGATTCTAGACTAACTGAGAAATAATCATACGATTATCATTCATTTACCTGAATTGCTTTTTTTGCTATGTACATACTTATGTAACTTGCTGGATATAACTGTAAACTATAGGCAAGAGTAATCTTGCAATATCTATTGGATCAAAAAAAATATTGTAAATTTAACTGTAGTCGTTTGAAAAAATCGCATGCATTTTCTAAAAGATATAGATGATAAGAGAAACGGAAAGCAGTGAATGAAGATTTACGTTCGCTGATTAAAATATTAATTCACCACGCTCTACTAAGCCGACAATAAACAGACGTCCGTACTTATTTTTGTATTACATATTCTTTATTCTCAAGTGTTAGAGGTCTAATTTGCGTGTCGTTTTACGCTCTATGCCCATTTTGGTTAAGGTTGTGAGAGAGGTGATGTGCGAAATTAAAAAGTGAAACAATAACACTTTTTATGAATGTCCGATGAAAGTGAACGCTGTAGTGAACTGAAAGTTAATTGTTTTCATGAAACGTACTCTAAAACGTATATACTGTATAAAAGATTTTCTCTACTTTAACGTAGAGATTTATTTTAACCTTGATTTTTAGATATTGATTTTTTATATGCTCCCAATGAATAATCCGTTCTGAATTGATTAAAAAAAAATTATAGCTAAAAGCCTGCCGTCTCTTACTAGGATAACAAGAAAATACTTAGCTTTTAATAAAAAGCTTCTTCTTTTTGGTACTAAATAAGACCATTGTTCCGTAAAACGAGTTATAGTTATTTTTGAACACATGTTTTAATAATTTCCTTTATTTCCAGCCTCTTTGAACAGGAGATCATGAGCTACGTGCCGGCGTCAGGGTGCGCGACCGCGGAGCCCTCGCCAGTGGCGTCGCCCGCCGCACGCACCACCAGGCAGCCAGCGCCGCAGCGGCGCGACTTCGAGGCTAAGCTGCGAGCTTTCTATAGAAAATTGGAAAGCAAAGGATATGGCCAGGGTCCTGGGAAGTTAAAGTGAGTGTTTTGTGATACTTTAGTTGTAATAGATTAGAGAAGGCCATTCTGATGTGGAGAATGTGTCAAACAACTATAGCAGAATAGATCTGACTGCTTCTATATAATTCCATTCGCTCTGGTAAGCGTTAGCTTACTCTACTACTCTAATTTATTTAAAAAAAAATGGGATTAATTGCTTTGACGTCTAAGTTCTTCATCTCAACTTTGACATATGCAAGAAATAAATGATAATGAAAGAAAACAAACTTCGATTTCTACATAGATTGCTGTTAAATCGGTCAATTTAAATCGATTTGGTTAAAATTAAATACAACCTTTGTCTTACTATTGGCCATTAGTCATTACAAAAATTCTTCTGTGGTCAATATATTACTTGCATCCCTAAAAGGCAGTGTTGCCAAAATGGCTTAAATATTATTCATTCCCTTCTCTTTGTTTCACCAGCTCATTTAAAATTAGAAAGGAAATGATTAATCTTTCAGACTTTTATTTTTAAATGCCTATTTCCAGATTACACATCCGTCGCGACCATCTACTAGAAGACGCGTTCAGACGCATAATGTCTTGTACCAAAAAGGAATTACAAAAGGGCAAACTTTGTGTCCTATGGGACGGAGAAGAGGGCCTGGACTACGGAGGGCCCAGTAGAGAATTCTTCTTCCTTCTCTCCAGGGAGCTGTTTAACCCATATTATGGGCTATTTGAGTATTCAGCTAACGACACGTATACAGTGCACGTGTCACCTATGTCGGCGTTCGTGGACAATCATCATGAATGGTAAGATTGTTTTTATATGTTTTTTTTTGGTACGTAAACGTACATAAAGACTAAAGTCTTTATATCATGAATAAGGGTGTCTAGAAAGTTACCAGTTTTTCACGTATTGGAGTAAATTAGACTTTATTTATATTTAGTTTACACGTTTTTTAGTATACCTATCTTTTTACATTTTTATCTGCCGTATAAAAAAATCTAAGTTCTCAGTACTTAATTATAAATGTACATTGAAATTAAATGTTATTTAATATTGGTATAATATAAAATATATAATGCCCCTTATGAATTTATATAGTTATTTCTGAATAGAGCAACACTAACAATATTTCAGGCACCGAGCAAAAACATTATTATAACCTAATTACAGTACTCAATGATAATGATCAATATTTTTCAGTGATCCGATGGCATTGCTTTGTAGTAACAAATAATAGGGAAAGAAATATTCATTGTATTTTATTATAATTACGTTTGAGCACGATATGTATAGACAATTGCTTAAATGGCGCCAATCTGGTTGATATCACGCAATGATTGTGCAACGATCTATTAAATAAAAAAAATGAAAACTTAAAGTTGTTAAAATTAGCAATTTAACACTATTATTATTAGAGATGCCACGAATAGTGATTTGGCCGAATACCGAATACCGAATATTCGGCTACGTAATTGGCCGAAGCACCGAATATTCGGCGGCCGAATATTGGTAAATGATTACGTACTTCTTGTCTCAATACGAGAGCGGCGGAGCGGACAAAGTAAGTAGAGAAAATACAGAGAAAAAATGTGACAAACGAGATTGATATTTAATATTTTCGCTATTTTTTAAAGTGTTATTCCACACTTAAGACAGAAAATAATAAACTTAAATTTAAAAAACGTATAAAAATTTTGATCAATGCAGGATTTGAACCCGCGCCTCTTGAAAATCTCCCTACAGAAATAACACTTTAAAAAAATAGTAAAAATATTAAATAAAATAGTATTCTCTCTTGCCAAACGATAATTCTTACGAGTTTTCTTTGGGTAGTTTAACTTTCTGTGGGTTCGAAAATTTGTAAAAATCTCCCTGCAGAGATGCTAACAACATTAATCGTAATAAACGTATAAGAATTTCGACCAAGCTAGGTGAGAACGAATGGCTTAGTTGGTCAGAGCGCTGGAGGGATTTTAAAGAGGCGCGGCTTTAAATCCTGCTTCGTTCAAATTTTTTATACGTTTTTTAAATTTAGTAATTGATACTTATTTGAAAACTGTCCGCCTAAACAGGTCACCAGACCATTACAAATAATGGTCAGCAAACGCAAAATTGTATCTAATACTGACAAAATTTGCTAAAATTTATCTATCGTCTCGTGGGTGTCTACAGCGAGAGTATTACCAGAAGAATTTTTGTTTATGAAGAAAAGTGTAATCGCTTGCCATCAACAAATGCTGAAAAAAATGTTTTAATTCATCTTAACTTACGTTTGACAGATTTTAAGCACTTAAGTATGAATTTATGTATGAAAATGAACCATTTGTAATTTAAATAATATATGTTTTTGAATAATACCATATATATTTTTACCATAATTAGGTATTCGGTATTCGGCCGAATACTGCATGCTATTCGGCCGAATACCGAATATTAAATAAAAGTAGCCGAATAGGCCGAATACCGAATAGTAGCCGAATATTCGTGGCATCTCTACAAATACGTATATATATATATATATGCATATATATATATATATATATTTATACGTATATATGCCCAAGGTCTTAATGGGGACGGAGTGTCTTAACACAAGGTTCCCAAGTTCTTTCTGAAAAAACCTAACGTTAAGCTGAAAATATATTTACACATTGCTTCTAAGTATAAGTGTAAATTTTTTTTTTTTAAATAAAGATAAAATATTGCAATGGAATATTTCATATGTAAGTCAATCAGTCAAGGACTCGTGATTACCGCCACACCCATGTTGATTCTTATCACTTTATATGATACGAGTGTGATAACATATTATATTGTTTTATGACTACCTTATATCGTTATGTAAAGAATTAAATTATATATAAAGGACACGATGTGTGTATGTATCTTAAGTCGATTTAAGTAGAGATATTTTCGTTTTTTTATATTATCATGACTTTAAAAATGAAAGCATATCTAAATATAGATTCTAAATAGAAGTAGAATACTTACTTGGTAAATAATAACTTAGAATAAGCATTTTAAAATTATATATGTTAAAAGGCCTGTCGTGGAGTCTGGCGTCAGATTGTGGATTAGATCACCACTCGAGGAAATAAAATGTATATAAATAAATATTTTCATTTCTTCGCTCTGGTAATAAGGCAATGCCTTAAATTCTTCACACTAGGCTCTGATGTTCCCCCTGCCTACTCTGCCAAGTGCTAAATACAGCGTGAAGATTAAGATTAATATCAATATAGAATTATATATTGATATTAATTATAAAGAAAACCTAGTCACAATGTGTCGCACAACCGATAACATTTCCTTCATTAAAAGGTCAATGCGCCGCTTATCGTTTAATCAGTGATGGTGCATTTAATTGTTACAACACTATGGACATCCGTTCATTGTTTTATTAATATATATATAGATTAAAAATTGGAAGCTTGTCTTTCTTGTCACAGTCTTTTGTTTATTTATTGGTAGTTACGCCGTATAAAATGAATGTGGCAATGTTTTTCCTATTGGTTAGATAAATTGGTTATATATTTTATAGATAGGCAAATAAAATACATACATGTAGTACTTACTAATATATACATATATATATATATATATATATATATATATATATATATATATATATATATATATATATATGTTATTTGATTTATTGGATTTGAATCTGCTCCGCGTGTTTCTTTTCTGCGGAAATCTTTAACCTTTAACGCGAGATTTTTTTTTATTTTATTTCGTAATATATAGCATAGCTTTATATTATACAATACCACATCCCGGAAATTATATAAGGTTAACACATCCTCGTTATGAGCATTTTTAAAATTACTGTCATAAACAAAGTTAAGGTTAAAAAAAAGTTTGAATATTTTTTTCAGATTCTGACTGTTTTGTTCTTATAGAAATTTCTTTGTTGTGTTATCAAGTAATTATGTAGTCAGCAAAGTGCTCTTTACACGTTTATCTTCGGACAGTGATAGTTGTTCTTATCAATTTAGTGGTATTTTTTTAAATATCCTGTTAAAGTAATAACAATGTAGAGCATTGAGAAATAGAGAATGAAAAATAGATAATATAAAAAAAATACGCTACTGATAGCTTTACTTTTATATATACACTAATTATAATCATTATTAGCATCACTTAAAATAAAACGCAATTACCGAAATTACAACACTAATAAAATTTAACAATAGCCTAACTAATCCATAGCTTCTGTCGGTTTTTCTCGGAAGAAGGTAAACAATTCACATTTTTTTCAACGACCTTGTAAATTCTATTCTTCGACAACAAACCATGGCACCGTGTCTGTTTTTGTAGTCACTAAAATCTCGTGTTACAGCTACTATATCTAGTTACTATATAACTACGCTATATTCACGGGAGTGTTTTTGTTGGCGATTGTCACGCTCGGGATTTTTATGTAATTTAATATCATAAGTTGGATTTTGACGCGTTTTCTATTAATTTTGATTTTTTTTTTATTTGTTCATGTATTGGATTTTTTAAATACTTATTATACGTTAAGTTCATAATTAACAGATTAAAAATGGCGCCTTTTTACAATAGATAAAATTACAAAATATAAAAAAAAATCATTATGATATTGTTATATTTTAAAATATTATTTATCTATATTCTTTAATTTTCATAGAGCGTAACATTATTAATTACATTTAATATTTACTTTTAGAGAAAACAAATCCCTTGCATATTTTACTCCTAAATTGAATATTTCATAAATATTCATTAATTATAGAATATTTTATTAATAATTAATACAATATATATGCAAACTAAAAATATACTTAATTATAACATTTATTTTGTTATATGTACATAATAGGAAAAAAATGACCTGTTTTAATTTTATAAGTATATTATTTCATCAGGTTCAGATTTTCCGGTCGAGTGCTGGGCCTGGCTCTCGTCCACGGGTATCTTCTTGAGGCGTGGTTCACGCGTGCGTTGTACCGCGCCTTGCTACGTCTGCCTCCCGCGCTAGAAGATGTCGACGCTCTGGACGCGCAATTTGCAGCTTCTTTGAGATGGTTACAGGTAATTTTGGGAAATTTTGTCTTTTTTTTTTTTAGTTTCACGCTCTGGGCATCTATTGTTAAGACACTGTGATCTATTTCTTACTTACTGCTGAATTTGAGGCATTGAGTGTTGAGTGGTGGAACTTAAATACATACTGGAAAAGAGGCAACGCGGTATGTTGAATTTCACCACTCAACATAAATTCGTTCCCTCTGCCTACCTTGCCATGTGCGCATTGTAGCGATAAGCTGAAAAAAAAAAAATTTAAAACAAAATTGAGACCCGCCAAGTCTTATTAAGTAAAATCGATATAAATCAATAATAAGCAATATTTGTGTTATTGTCGGTAATTCCAGGCGGCACGTAGCGTTTCTTCCCTGGAACTGACGTTCGCGGTGTCGGAGCGCCTCGCCGACGGCCGCGTGCTCGAGCGCGAGCTGAAGCCCGGCGGCCGCGACGTGCCCGTCACCGAGCGGAACAAGAAGGAGTACCTCGAGAAACTCGTGAGGTGGAGAGTGGAGAGAGGCGTCGCGGAGCAGAGTGAATGGCTCGTTAGGGGATTCCATGAGGTGCGTGCGAGTTTTTATATTAAATTAATCATTAATCTCAGGAGTCCACTTACCGATGACATCTAATTTATGAATTATGAATTAAGATGACATCGAAACATTGTGTGTTGAGCGGTAGGCATAAGTAAAAGTTACTACAATTTCAACGACGTTATCCTTAATGTCCTCGGAGTGTCTCAACACTAGGTTCCCGTTTCCGTAACGACACTGTTGCCCCCTTAGGTGGTGGACCCGCGGCTGGTGGCGGCGTTCGACGCGCGCGAGCTGGAGCTGGTGATCGCGGGCGCGCCGGAGCTGGACGTGGCGGACTGGCGCGCCAACACCGAGTACCGCGGCGGCTACCACGACCACCACCCCGTCATACTCAGCTTCTGGCACGCCATTGATAGGTACCAACCAGCTGTACTACTGCATTTGTTTTTGTTAGGCTTTTTTTTCTTTTTGATTAACATCTTATATAGCGGCTTTTTATATTCATTATTCATTGATGATGAGGCCGGTCGTCGCGCAAGGGCACAAGCGTGTGACTGTAAACACGACAAGTTGTGGGTTTGATTCCCACTGGAGTAAATGAAATATTTAATATTTTTTTATTTAATATTTTAAAGAAAACACTCAATACTTCAAAATCAGTGAAAAGTGGATATTGGCGTATTTTGACACAAGGTTCCCAAGTTCCCTCTCTCTACCATGTGCGGGATACAGCGTGAAGCTGAGTAAATTATTATTCGATACCTAGAAAATACTATTACTAGATCAAATTAAAAATTATCACCAAGTGAGAGGAAAGGCTACCAAACGACGAAATATCAAAATATCAAAATGATAATATCAAGTAAGCCAGAGGGAACTTGGCAAAACCTAGTCTCAAGACACTTATCACCGAATTTGAAGCATAGCAACGTTTGCCTGGACTTGTACGTTAACAGAGCGAAGAAATGAAAACATTCAATATTTAATTTAATAATAAAAATTTAATTTCCACAAGAGAGAGTCGAACCCACAACCTGTCTCACTGCGTTTACAGTCACCCGTTTGTCCCCCTGCGCCACAATGGGACTGACAGTTATAATATAACATTAATTAATTGCTTTTTAACGTGATGACGTAGTTATTGGTCAGTTATTTCCGATTCTCTCGTATTATATCGTTGTTTGTTATCACGACGCGATAACCTTTGCCCTTCGACATTTGCCTGTCGTTATACAAAAAATATCCATATAGTAACATTATATGTAGAAAACGTGGTTTAAAAACTAAAACTTAACTTTAAATTATGTAGAAATGGTTACATAGTCAATCAATCGAGGGAGTAGTTTAATATGTGTACCTATAATTTGGTTGTGTTGAAAAATATGCAAGTTTTTCTATTTCTAATTATTTTAAAATTGAACGGAAAAAAGAGAATTACTTTTACTATAATACATAATATGTGACTAAAAACCTCTCGAGTTATTAAAAAACCAATATTTTTTAAGTTATTTTGTATGTATCTACATTTATCTACTTATCTTTATTATTTTTCCTACTGAAATGAACCACAATTGTGTCGCATTGGAATGTTTTCGTAAATATGTAGTATGATTGCAACTTTGTAACAAAATTGTAGATTCATGTGAAATCGTAATTAGTACAATGACTTCAGTTATAACAATTATACTATCAATACATATAAATATTTTTAATATAAATATTCAATGTTTTCGCTCTAGTAACTAGAAATAAGGCGTGGCGTTAAATATCACCACTTAACACGCAATGCCTCAAATTTGGCAGAAAGTGTGAAACAGAACAGAATGTCTTAGGTTTACATTAGGTTCCCTCTACCTAACCTGCCAGGTGCGGGATACAGCGTGAAGCTGGGACTATAAATAATTATCTGAATTTGTTATCTATATAATAAAACAAAATCTAAAGACTCATCATTGCTCTTCTCTTTGTACACTATCATTTCCCCTTTTAAATAAAAATTCGAACCAACACTATTGACAACAAAATTTAATCTATATATTTCATTGTAGATTCACAAACGAGCAACGCCTGCGTTTAGTCCAGTTCGTAACTGGTACATCATCGATACCGTACGAGGGTTTCTCCGCTCTCCGCGGGTCGACGGGGCCGCGCCGGTTTTGCATCGAGCGGTGGGGGAGAGTCGAGTCACTACCGCGAGCACACACCTGCTTCAACCGCTTGGACCTGCCCCCGTACCCCACGCTGCAAGTCCTGCATGAGAAGCTGTTGCTGGCGGTCGAAGAAACTAATACGTTTGGGATTGAATAGACATTTCTTTGGTTTGAATTTGGCAATGCAAGTTGTGTAACTTTACGGGCAATTTCGTCAGCTTTTTATTTTTGTACTTGTGATTGATTATATTAAATGCTTTATATTATATTTTTTTAATGTTTTCAAATTATTTATAATTATAAAAGTAATAGTTAATTATGTATATTTTTTTCTAATAGAAGAACTATATGTACAGACTTTTATTTTTTCAAAAAAATATAATATCAATGATATATTATTCACATTACAATTAAAAAAAGAAACACAATTTTCGCTACTTTAATTTATATAAATTGCATTGTCATACTATAAGTATTTAATTCCAAAACGAATGTTAGATCAATATTACATTGTACTTTAAGCCGTTCAACATAATCTGACCACCAGCTGTACATTCTGTGTAAATATTAGTCAATTGATGTATAGAAGCTAGTTGCTAGAGAATGGCCACGAACGTGTGTACTTTTAAACGCTTTTTTTTATTATATAACAAGTATATTGTGGCTGTGAAAGGGGCTCGAGTCCCATATTTAGTTTTACGCTTGTCACTAATTTATACAACTTCCGGAAACAATGTCACTTGCGGCTATATCTTGTTGACCTAATTGGCTAAGTAGAGAACTCTCTTGGTTGAACTAATATTGGGGATAGATGAAAGAAGCGATTGTCTTAGGCATTTTTTATTTTCGCTAAAACAGATGCTAATAAGAAACAGCACTCCCTAGTCAGCTAATGTTATGATAAATATATGCTTATTGTAAACGGAACGATCATGGCTTCTTCATTTACAGTTACTTAACTATTTATGTAATTAATATAACGTAATAATTGACAAATGGATGTCGTTGTGTGTCATTTGTATTTGTATGGAAAGAGTTTGATGCTCAACAAATACATAGGGTATTTGACGGAGACCCCAATATATGGGAAATATCATATTGTATTAGTAAATATTTAAAAAAAGCGATGTTAAATAATTAAAAAAAAAAAGTTATCTAATAATTTTCATGGCATGTTTTAATGTTTTGTCTGATTTTTTAAATAAAATATGTCAAATACCCAATAATGATTGTAAAAGTAAATGGGAACGCCAGATGTAATGTAAATAGATTATTTATTGTGTCCTCGTAATTACACTCACAGTGTAAGATTATGTTTACTTTTGTAAGTAATAGCTATATTACGTTAACTAATATCCATTATTGTTTATTATGAATAAATTCTAAGCAACTTGTTTTGTGTGAAAGTGATCAAATGTGTCAATATACAATATTACTTACATAACATTGTGGTTTCATTTTTTTTTACCCTTTAGGATGTGGTCGGTGCGGTGGAGCTAATTGAATATTTTTATTAAAAAAAGCTAACCTTATCAAGTAAACAATTATTTGTACTGTTTCTATAAATCTATGTTATTAGTTAACCTACTCAGATTAACATAATAAAAAAAATCAAAGATTCTGCAAGGGAGAGGAAGTATTGAAAAATATGAAAGTAATTTAAAAGCAATGATAAAAAGGAAATTAGATATGCAAAACAATAGTAAAATAATAACAATGAAGCAAAATTCACACATACAAAATGTTTATTTTTCAAGAAGTTTGTGTAACAACAAAAATCAACCTTGTTATTAAAGACCTTATCTTTTAAACATTTATAACTATTTACAGTTTAAGTCTGCATCTGTCAACACAAACTCGTGATACAAAATGCAAAGGGTTATTTTCTTCACAAATATCTAAACTAAGTTGTGACAGAGTAATGTTACGGTGTTGTCACAGTCTGCCGGATTAAACTTATCAGATATAATTATTCTTCTGGGAGTTAAGTCGTAAGCAGATGTGATTACAATACAAGCTACTGTTACCATATAGATTCATATATGCGTTACTGTTGGCTATCTGTTTGCAAAAAGTAAAACAATCGTCCTCCCCTCCCTTACACCAAGTCGCCCAGAGCTCGACAGAGAACCTCCTATCTAAACAAATTAAAGACCCGCAGGTCTGCGGGCCAGCGCTAATATTGACTGTCAAAAATGACTAAAACTCAATGTAATATAATACACACCTCTGTAAATATTTTGTATATTTACTTCAAAAATAACGGTACATACAATTTTCAATCTGTATCTCTATCGTAGTTCGAAAGGGGAGAGGATCGGCCTCGCGGCCCGTCTAACTGAGAGAGGGGAAGTCCTTGTTGTCGTCCACCTTGGGCGGCGACGCGTGGGGACGCGCGGGCGGCCGCGGCTCCTCGGGCGCCGGCTCCTCGCGCACCACGCGGCCTCCGCGCCCGCGGCCCCGGCCTCGCCCGCGGCCCCCGGCGGCCCCGCGCCGCGCGTTGTCGCTGAACGTGAACTCGATGCCCAGCACGCGCTTCTGGCGGCCCACGCGTTGCGGGTAGTCGGCCAGGTCGTACTCTTCGTCACTCTCGTCATCGTGTTCACCCTCCTTCTTCTTCTCCAGCATGACGAGGTTCTTCCACTGGCTTAGGTCCTCGCCCTCGCCCGCCTTGCGCAGGTTGTACTGCGGAGCGGTGCGCTGCGCGTTGCGGAGCGCCTTGTACTCGTCCAACGTGAGCTCGCGCGGCTCGTCCTCGGCGGGCGGAGCGCGCTCGGCGGCGGGGGGCGCCGCGTCTCCGGCCCCCGCCCCCGCCGCGGCAGTCTCTGCCGGCTTCTCTTCTGCTGCGTCACCCTCGGAGCCCGTCTTGTTGAGCTCGTCCAGGTCGTCCTTAATGGTGCCCCAGTTGTGCGGGCCGGCGCCCTCACGCTTGTCCACCGGTTTCACGCCGGTCTTATCAGAGCCAGAGCGACGGTCGAACTCGCGCTTGCCGCGGCCGTCGTAACCGGGCCGGGGCCCGCGCGGGCCGTCGCGGGGCTCACGTGGGGGCCGAGGCCCGCGGCGCTCACCCCCCTCAGCAGGCGGATTGTCGCCGAAGTTGCGACGCTCATAGTTAGGCCTCCGATCGGTGAACTCACGGCGCGGAGGCCGGGCGCCCTCCTTGCCCTCGACAGCGCCATTCTGTGGGCGCTCCTCGCGACGGCGCGGTGCCGGCCTCTCCGCGTTGCGGTCGTTCGTCCGGGGTGGCCCCTTGATCTTTTGTTGTTCGCCCGGTTTGTTTTCTTGAGACTTCACATTTTGAGTTTCCTTGATGCCCTTCCTCGTGACGACGCTGCCGACTTTCGGTTTGGCTTCAGGCTTGCCCTTATTTTCTTTTTCGGCCTCTTTGGTCTTTTTTTTAAGCTCCTTCGCCTGCTCTCGAGCTTTTATCGCATCAAGAGGATCGGACTCGTCGTCCAAGAAAAGAGCGTATCTGTTAACAATTCCCACACCGTAGGAATTCTCCATTGTGATCCTCTTGATGTTTTAGTGACACAAAAACTAGATGTTAATGGATTAATTTCACACACTTAGTAAGGCGACATTTTGTCTTATTTTATTGATTTCATTTAATATGGCGGCCAAACGAACACACTACTACGCCATATGACGGCAAGAATAGAGAAAAGAATGAAAATGGCCGAACTCTATCTTCGTAATGTCTATGCCTGTAGTCATAGATAACTTTTTAATTTTGTTGCGGCAAGTAATAAACAATAGATATAATAAAAAAATCTTACAAAACACTGGTTCATTACTTATATTCAATTTGATATACACATATTATTTATAAGTAAATATAAAATAATAAAAAAAGGCATTATATTTATTGATGGTTTTATTATATGTAAAAAGTTCGTTCGTTTGTTTGTTAACTTTTCGCTACTGTACAATATTCAAACCAAGTCAATGTTCAAAAAATTTATATAAAAACAGAAGTTAATTATAAATAACATATAAAACAAAAATACTTTAAAAAGCATAACAAAACTAACAATTTTACGCCAAAATCAAATATTTTTATATCTTTATATAAAAAATTTTGAATTCTTAAAGATGTTAAACATATTCAAATTAGATATATTTTATAAATCCAGTCAAACATAGTGCATTTTACTTGCACTTATTTCCACCACCAGCTGGGCCCAGACAAGTATCCATTAGTAATCCACAAACGAGATACGGATCACAGTCGCCAGCTGGTCGTCGGTCCTCCATGAAACCTTTCCCTTTCTTTTCAATATTTCTTTGCAATCGAATAGATGACTTTCTATTGGCTACTCCCCAAGAAAATTTTTCAAAAGGAGCAGTTTCAAATTTGCCAGACAAACGCATACGATTAGTTTGTTCATCATTACCATAATTCTTCATATGCTTCATATGATTTTTTTCAAGCCTTTTGATGCACTCTAGAATAAATTGGTAGCCACCATCCGAACGCATCTTTTTTGTACTAAAATTATGATGCATACCCACTCCTGGATGTTTAGGTCCCATTGGTTTTGGATGGTAGGTAATAACTACACCATAATCCTCTGCTACTCTTGACATTATATATCTTGACATCCACATATCATCTGGAGCTTTAATGCCTATAGTTGTACCTATTTGCCATTCCCAGCAAGCGTACATGACTTCCGCGTTTGTTCCCTCAAAATCACACCCTGCATACAGGCAACTTTTAGTATGAGCTTCAGCAATATCCCTCCCTGCTATGTACTTAGCTCCAACGCCACAATAGGAAAATTCATAATTCACCGCTGGGAAACCACCACCTTTAGGCCAACCCAAGCCCCAACCGTCCATATCCAGCATAGTATACTCTTGTTCCAATCCAAACCATGGCTCCTCCGCTTTATGAAATTCACATAAATCATTGCAAAATTTTCTGTGATTAGTAGCGGCAGGTGAGCCATCACCCAAATAAACTTCAGCAAGAACTATCACATGAGGTTCCATCCGAAAAGGATCTTTGTAAACAGCAGCTGGTTTTAAAGAAGTATCAGAGTTATCCGTAGTTGCCTGACCAGTAGAACTGCCATCAAACGCCCATCCTGGAGCTGCATCAGCGGCATAAGGAGTACAGTTTAAAATCCTGTCTTTACATCTCATATTTATTGCAGATCCATCAATCCAACAATATGTCGCTAGGACCTTATTACAAGGCACAGGTAGTCTAATATATCTATCCATAACCTTTTTACTCATTATATGGTTAATAGACTGTTTTAACATATACCTTTTGGGCATTGTAAGGAGACTTTTTTGCTTCCGTAGTAATGAAAAACATTTTAATATATTTTCCATTTCGTATTGAAATAACTGACAAAAATTTACAAATCAAAACTAAATATTTTTTTAATCACAAACATGCATAACTTAAATGATCTAAAATACAAAATTATAAATGTTGAATACTTTTTTTAAAAGTGAAAGACATTGCGAAATATACATATAACTATTCAGGAAGGAATCTATTTTCAGCCAGTAATTTCAGCCAGCCCATTATAATATTTTTGGTAGTTTTAAAATTTATTTACCATATTATATTTCTATTAAGTACACGTTTCTGCTAAAAGTGAACACACTCTATACGGGTCACAGTCACCAGCTGGTCGTCTATCCTCCAGAAAACCTTTTCCCTTTGTAGCAACACTCCTTTGAATTCTCACAGAAGCTCCTCTATCGGCGACAGCCCATTTACATTTGTCAAATGATGCAGTTTCGAATTTTCCTGTTAATCTTTTTTTATTTTCATCTCCATCCAATAGTCCATAATGTTTGATATATTTTGAATGTTGATCGCATAAAATTTTACAAACTCTCTCTATCTCTGTAAGTCCTCCTTCATTTCTCATTTTTTTAACACTAAAATTGTGATGGCACCCAATTCCTGGTTGATGTTTGCCCATAGGTTTAGGGTGATAACTAATAATTGCTCCAAAATGTTCAGCTATTCTGGTCAATAGATATCGACTAACCCATAAATCATCGGCAGCTTTAATTCCTAAAGTCGTTCCAATTTGAAATTCCCAAGATCCTTTCATGACCTCTGCATTCGAACCACCATAATCCATTCCAGAGTAAATACATGCTCGAGCATGACATTCAACTATTTCTCTCCCAGCCACATGTTCACCGTTTCCACAATAGGAAAATTTGAATTTGCTAACTGGGAAACCACGGACTTTTGGCCATCCCAAGGGCCATAAATCAGAGTCGAATACTGTATACTCTTGCTCTATTCCGAACCAAGGTTCTTGATCTGATATTTTATTTAAAACATTTGCACAATGAGCTCTATAATTTGTCTTCGTTGGCGTTCCATCTCCGTGAAATGTTTCACATAATACAAGGATATGAGGACTTTTTCTGAATGGATCTCTATAAATTCCACAGGGTATTAAAACTGTATCAGAATTATCTGTCTTTGCCTGGCCGGTAGAGCTTCCATCGAATGCCCATTTCGGAAGCATTGATAAATCACAAGGTTCTTCGTTTAAAATTCGATCCTTTGAACGCAAATTAATGCCACTTCCATCAATCCAAATGTATGTAGCAAAAATTTTATCTTTAGGTAGAGGTAGATTAATATAATGATTGTAATAAGAATTTATTGGTGTTCTTATATTCGCCACTCCAGAAGTAAAATTCTCTTGAGATATGCTGCGTACTTGTAGTCTTAAAAATGAAAGAGATCTTCGTATGTTTTTGTTATACAGAAAGAAATTAGTAAAAAACATCATAAAATAAAATTATAATGATAGTTAAAAAGAATAAATAATGTACATTATATTATATCATATCTAAATCTACTAGGCATATATCGAAACTAGTAGGTCGAAATAGTAACGTTACATTATAATTTAAAATTAAGGGTATCTATTCTAATGGCCTTTGAATAAAAATTATTATAATACATCTATAAAAATAAAGCTTAATTATTTTTTTATTTTAAAACCTTAAATAAAACAAATCTTTTGGTTCACTTTGCATTGAAATATGACACCACTTGTAAAGTCATAGATAATTTCATATTATTTATTAATTCTGCTATCCGTATTGCTGTCAATGTCACTTCACGTACGTCATAGTGTTTAGTACATATTGTTAAGCAATTTAAAATTTTCTGAATAATGACTAACTTCATGAAAAATGGAAACGTAAGTAGTAAAATTAAAAAACATTTTTATTAAGTATACATACATAAGTAGTGGCGATATTTTAAAACTAACCTCATCATATGACCTGGGTCAACTTTTGATAGTAACATGTCAACATCATAAAAATCAAATATCTTTTATATATATAGTTTATAAATAATTTTCGTATGTCCTAAATTGAAAAAAAAAAAGAGATCTATTGATTGATTAATTTATAAAATACAAACAGTGAACGTATTTAATATAGGTTAATAAGTAAGTACTAGCTGTTTATTTTTTCATTTTTTTTATAAAAATATATTTCGTTACACTTGCTGTTAATAACATTATCGTCTAATTTCCAGTATTAAAGCTAACGCCGCTTTTCTCTGCAACTACGAAGTTATGCAAATCTTACAACAATTGAAAGATGCCACACAAAAAAAACATAAACGGGAAAGCTCATTAGCCACAGTTACTTATGAAGTATGTTTATTTTTATATAATTATTATCCTTAATTAAAATTTACTTCTGTATTTGATATTAGAGTAACAACTTAAACTATTTGTTATTTAATATTCCATATCAATTGAAATTTTCAGACGGTGCATTATTTACAAGATACAGAATGTAAAAACCAAAATGCAGAATGTATTGAAAAGTTTTTGGTAGCCATGAAAAATTTTAAATTGACAAAATGTGAAAAGCTTATGATGGTTAATACTCCGCCAAGAACAGAACTAGAAATTCAATTGGTGAGTTGACACATAGAAATTAAAGTAAAAAATAAAACTATTCTATAATTATACAAAAACAAAGAGTATAAAAGTACTTAGTTACTGCTATTAATTGATTAATTTCTGATAACTTCAATACACATATGATTGAAGTTATCAGAAATTAATCAATTAATTACTGGAAATAGTATGACTATTGAAAATATAATTTTAAGAATATAAATACTACAAAACTAAAAAAAAATTAGTTATCTAACAATTATCTTGCATTTACATATTAATTAGTTGCCTTTGAATGAGATGAAAAAAATCATAGGAATTCCATGTCTTCACGGTACAGGTGCTTATCATAATGCAGGGAGAGGAGCTTGGCTCTATGCTTGGGACTTGTTACCTAATCATTGAGTTTAGGAAGGGATCTTTCAGAAATGTGTTATAAAAGCCCATCTCCACTAGCGAAACCTCCTTCTGCTTAACTAAATTTAGATTACGCTGCAAACTTAATTTGTAAACTGATACATTCAACACAGAGTGCCTACTAGGTTTACTCGGCTTACATTTGAAAATCATATTTATATTTTTCTGTTTTAAACCAATATGTCTTAATTGTTACCTGTATGTAAATGTGTAATGGTTTTCTTTTCACCTTATCGGAAATGTTAAATAATAAACAATATTACAATTAATTGAGAATTGCCTCCAGGCTCTATCCTGCATATGGCAGGATAGGCCGAGGAAATCTGGGCACCTAGTGTTAAGACACTCAAATAACATCACCATTTTGGTAGCATTGGTGAAAATCAATGCTATGCCATGTTACCAGAACAAACAAATTAAAGTATTAAATATATGTTTCTAGGCCGGCTTCTTATGAGGCCTGTCGTGGCGCAGCGGCACAAGAGTGCGACTGTAACCGACAGGTTCTGGGTTCGATCCCCAGTCGAGAAAATTAATTATTTAATATGTTCAATTTAAATATTTAATGTTTCATTTCTTCGCACTGGAAATAAGGCAAAAGCGTGGCGTTGAGTTCCGCCACTCACACGCAATGCCTCAAATTCGGCGGAAAGTGGGGAACGGAAGTGAAACGGCGTGTCTTTACACTAGGTTCCCGGGTTCCCTGTGCCTACACTGCCTCGTGTGGGATACAGCATGAAGCTAAAAAAAAATATATATGTTTCCTTTATAGAATTAATTATCTTATAACCTGTATCATTTAAATTTGCATGCTTGTGCCCCTGTGCCAGACTTTCCCTTTGTTATTTTTATAAATTATTCTTTAGTAATATTTACATATAAAGCTACTTCACTATATCGCTTTGCCTTCTCTACTATGGGGGGAAGAGTGGGAAACTGTTTATTTTAATTATTATTTATTGTAATTCCTTTTCTTTTATATAAATATTTATATTTTTTTTTGTATTATTTACAGATTGTTCAAGAGAGTGAAGAACGATTGTCCGAAGAGGATGTCAGCAAGATAATTGACATTGTTAATGAACACTTTCCAGCCAATCCATAATAATGTTTGTTTATATTGTTTCATACTGTAAGTTTAGGTGATTTTCAATATTAAAATAAGTATTTTTTTTAAATATTTTTTTTGTATTATTTTCCATATATGCATTAATATACCATTTTAAAGTGTCATAAAGATTAAATGTTTTTATTAAAATATGAAGTCTTTGTTTAACTTGTCCAAGTTTCTTGAGTTTATTTTGCACATACATTTTGTTCTTTTTGACATCATGCTATATCACGCACGTTGTAGGGGAGGCAGAAGGAATGTAGGAAGCTATTTGTCTATGCGATTTTTTCGTTATATATATATATATATATATATATATATATATATATATATATATATATATATATATGTATATATATATATATATATATATATATATATATATATATATATATATAAATGTATATATATTATAATTATTATATAATTTATTAAACTAATTAATCTTGCCTGATTTATTACGTATTTTGTGATACGTGAAATATTATCTTACCACAATGTAGATTATTATTAGATAAAATAGTTATAAAGAAAACATATTTTTTATTATAAATAATAATATCACAGTTGTCTTTATGGTAAGTTAAATTTTAAGAATTATGGTGAAATTAGTTAACTTTTTTATAATATATATTAACAAATGTTTGTTTTTATTAAGTTCTATAAACAATAAACAAAGTTTGGTGTTTGTGGAATCATAGAGCCAATTTAACTTATATATATATATATATATATATATATATATATATATATATATATATATATATATATATATATATATATATATATATATATATATATATATATATATATATGTATATATATATATATATATATATATATATATATATATATATATATATATATATAGTGAAAATTATATTTTCTTATGTGCTTATTTCATATTTTTCAGTTATTTCTGTCGATAGTTAGAAGATACTCCAACCAAGCACCTTCAATGGCTAAACAAGGTATATCTTACGTAATATATTAATTAGTACGAGTACATTTTAAATTCATTTCATTAAATCCTTTATTATAGGCCCTGTTATTGCGCAGGTGCACAAGCGTGCGACTTGAAACGTGACTTTAATTTCTTCGCTCTGGTAACGAGGCAAAGCACGGCGTTGAGTTCCACCACTACCCCGCAATGCTTTAAGAATTTAACGGACAGTGATTACTTTAGAACTAGATTTCCATGTTTCCTTTACCTTCCCTGGTATATGAGATACAGCGTTAACTTTTAAAATCTATAGCTAAAAGCAGGATACATGTTATAATAATGTCTTTGATTTTCGCGAATGAGCTAACTGTATCTGGTCCTCTAGTGTGATGTTAGCTCATTCTGCAGGAATCCAGGGCAGTACGCGAGGCAATTAAGGAATCGTTGGCGGTAGTTTGATATAATAATTATATCAACTGACAGACAAATGCCACCTCAGTCTACCCGTGACCACGGACTACTGTAAAGTGTTCGAAACGTCGGGTTTCCCAAAAATGTTTACCATTCAATATACGCGATTAATCCATTTTAAAATCTATAGCTAAAAGCAGGATACATGTTGTTGTAGCAGGCAGAAGGAACCCAATGTTAGGACACTCTGTTACTCACTTCCCTTCTTATTTCATATAGCAAAAATAAATATTGAATAATTTATTTTCTCTACATCCACGCCTCCTGGTAGCATTCAACATAGTTATAAATTCACATAAATTTTCATGTTGTATATGCCTTAATAGGCAATAAGATTTTACTGTTCCGTCCGTTCTCGTGGATTAATTGGACAGCCTGCATGGAGAACGGAGTATTTTAGCACTAAGATCCCTTGACCTACCACGTTATGCGGGAAAAGTGTAAAGCTGCTATGGTTTTAATTCTTTTCAGTATCAAAATTGTTGCTGTACAAACGCGATGCTAGCCCGCCATCTTGTGCTGTTATGATGATGGCTGATATTTTGGGCTTAAAGTTGGACTATAAAGAACCTGATTTATTGAAATTGGAACACAAATCTGCTGAATTTAAAAAAGTAAGTAGTTATAATTAAAGAATTGAATTAAAGTAAGAAAATGAAAATTGATCAAGTACGAGTCGGATTCTCCCACCGAGGCAGATAGATCAACGGGAAATACATTCCATAAAAGTTGACACAAACTTAGGTTTGCGCTCATTTTGTATGAAACGAAGTAAATTTATAAGTTGGTAATAGTTAATAATATCTTTATTTGCACTGTAAGTTGATTACTTGCGACTTTGTTGAGCACTTGCTATTTTTAACTAAGTTTCATAGCGGGAGATCTACAAATATGAAATTAGTATGGCCATACTTTATAGGTCTTATATTTTAATTGAACATGACATTTTTAAACTTATATTTATATTATGAGTCCTGAGGCCTGTCATGGCGCAGCGGCACAAGCGTGTGACTGTAACCGACCGGTTCTGGATTCGATCCCCAGTCGAGGAAATGAAATATTTAATATTTTCAATTTAAATATTTAATGTTTCATTTCTTCGCTTTGGTAATAAGACAAAGCAAGGCGTTGAGTTCCGCCACTCAACACGCAATGCCTTAAATCCGACGGAAAGTGGGGAGCGGAAGTGGAACGGAGAGTCTTAACACTAGGTTCCCGGGTTCCCTCTGCCTACCGCGCCTCGTGTGGGATACAGCGTAAACCTAAAAAAAATAATATTATGATGAATATTTTGCAGATAAACCCAATGGGGACGATCCCAATACTTCAAGATGACGACTTCGTTTTATCGCAAAGGTACTTTTATGACTTCGTTTAGGTTTTAAAGTTAGACATATGTAGATATGTAGTACTTACCTATTATTTGTTTAACAGCTTATAAATCATGCACCAGTTCAAGCCTGCTTACAGTTTTCACAAGGCTTTACTTAGAGTTTGGCTGTTCTTACAAATCAGCAGTGCGAGTGTCTCTTACTAGAATATCTTTTCATATGCAGCGGGTGAACTTAATGTCTAATTGTTTACATATAAAAGAGAATATAAATGTGTTTAACATACTTTTTTAGAAAATGTATAATTTTTTTAAACTATGTTTCTTATTAATAAAGTTCGAAGCGAACAGCGACAGCGAAAATGCCTACAAAGATGATAAAATAAATAAGTTGTAATAAACGTGTAAGAATTTTGGAAGTAAGTATCCAAAGAGTGCGGGTTCATCCCGTTTCTGTCAAGTTTTTATATATTTTCTACAAAAGTTAATATAAATTAGTTATTAGTTAAAATGAATATTTTGAACTTTTCTTTATTGATAAACAAATTATCGCAAATAAAGATTCAAATGTTATTATGAATAATATTAAAAAATAAATAATAACTGAATTATAGCTATTTATAATAATTATATAAACATAATTACAATTTCAAACCATTTTGTTTTTCAAACGTTCCTTGTGTGGCGAAGCGATGCCACGTTTTTTCTTGGTGTCAGAGGGACGTAATGAAAGTATCCCATTTAACTAGGCTGAAAACGAATTCACTACTGGCGTGTTTACAATGACGCTGTGCCATGACGGCCTTACTTATTTTCCGTATCTGAAAAGATGAAAACGAAACCCATATTGTGATCATTTTGTTGTAATTAAAGAAACTTGTCTATCATCTCGAGATCGAGTGGAGGGTCCGAGTCAATATCATATGTTCAAGTCTTTGATATTCGGTACAGAAACGATTATGCTTCTAAATCAACGCAATCTAAAGATACGAGCATTTGTGCATAGTGTTTGTTGAATTTTATAGTAAATTCACGCGTAATCAGAAACTATAAGGATTTACAATACAAATAAAGGAAAAAAAAAACGAAAAGAGACAATTTATAGATTTTTTTTTCTTTCATTTTCATGCTGTGTCCCGCACATGGCAGGGTAGGCACAAGATACTTTGGGCCCCATTGTTAAGCCCTTTCCCGCCGAATTTGAAGCATGTTCAGTGCCTCGCTCTGCCTTGTTACCAGACCGTAGAAATGAAGACATTAAATACATATTTAATTTGCTCGAGTGGCATCGAAGCCACAAGCTGTCGCGTTTATAGTCACACGTTTGTATCCCCACGCCATGGTAGGCCTCGTTGAGCTATAATCCTGAAATTAGTACGGAAACCAACCTTTGACAGATTTTTTTGTATTCCAGTCATCCGATAATAAAGTATCTTCTCAGTAAATATGGCGGAGACAAACAAGAGAAGTTATACCCAAGTGACATTCGCACTCGAGCCGTCATCGACCAGTGCTTGTTCTTTGACGCCAGTGTACTGTTTGTTAGGCTCAAAGCTGTTGCGGTAAGAGAAATTATACTCAAGAGTTTATGAATTTTTCGAATGTGTTATAATTATATTTCATGTTCCCACTGTCTCATTTGGTAGGGTAGGCAGAAAGAACTTAGGAACCTAGGTGTTCAGTCTGTTTGCACTCCTCACCTTCCGTTGAGATGTTGCGTGTTGAGTGGCAGAACTTTCCCTTGTTACCAGAGCGAATAAATTGACATAAAAAAAAACATTTCCTAGAGTTGATATCGAACATACAACCTGTCGAACTTAGCAGTCGTATGCTTGTACAGCTGCGCCACGACAGGTCTCAATTTTTTATGTATTACATATATATACATATATTTAACATTTTTTTTTTCAGCTTTACGATGTGTCCCGCACTAGGCAGGGTAGGCAGAGGGAACGGAAGTGAAACCTAGTGTTAAGACACTCCATTCCACTTCCGTTCCCCCACTTAAAGCCGAATTTGAGGCATTGCATGTTGAGTGGCGGAACTCGACGCCGCGCTTTGCCTTGCATCAGAGCAAAGAAATGAAATATTTAAATTGAAAATATTAAAAATTTCATTTCTTCTAGTGGGGATAGAACCCACAACCTGTCGGTTACAGTTACACGCTCAAATACACTGAATATTATCAATTCGACACCTGTAATTGATGGAATGCTAATGCCTATAATTGGGACCACGAAGTGCTAAGAGAATTCTCCTTTTTTATAGTTAAATGTATTTTTTTATATTTATAATTGTGCCGAAGATTTGGTGCAGAGAGATCCAAGTGAAGAGTCACTCAATTTTCTACTCACCATAGATTTATTTACTGTCTTATATGGAACGCGGTGTTTTAACTCTAGGTACCCCGGGTTCCCAAGTTCCCTCTGCCTCCTATTCTGTGGGGGTAAACAATGTGAAACAAAAAAAAATGTAAAATCAAATCTGACTGATACAATCAGTCATGCGTATAGTGAAAATAAAGCCACAGTGAACATGACCAAATAATGATATCAAAAACGTTTTTTTTCACATACTTTTTTCAGTTACCAACATTATTACAAGGCTTGCCGGGTCCATCGCCACAAAACTTGGCAGATATCGAAGAAGCGTATTCTGTAATAGAGGCGTATTTACAAAATCACAAATATATAGCCGCTGATAACTTCACTATAGCGGACATATCAGTCGGGTCTACGGCGGTCGCGATGCAAGCGATACACAAGCTTGATGCTAATAAGTGAGAAATATTTATATATACCTAAAAATTTGTAACTGAGCATTGTCTGTATATGGAAGAAATATTATTAAATATGTTATATGGGACTGCGAGGGAAAGCGCGGCGTTGAGATCCGCCATCTAACACGCTATATCTGAAATTTGGCATAAAGTGAGGAACGGAATGAAGTGTCTTAACACTAGGTTCCCAAGTTCTCTGCCTACCCTGCCAAGTGAGGGAAACAACGTGAAGCTGAGTAAATGTAATTATATAAAATAAAATAAACACATAAACACGTCATCTTGGCAAAATGCTTGTAGCTGCTGAACAATCAATTTTACAAAACATCATTACAAACCACCGCAACGAAGGATTTTGATTCAAAAAATTCAAAAAGACAGTAAGGTAAAACTTTAACACTTATCTTTTTGCGTCGGGTATTCATAGTAGGTACTTTTTTTTTAATTAGGTTCCCAAGGAGTGTCGAGTGGCTTGCTCTGCTCAATAAAGAAAGTTGCTTCCAAAATGTCAGCGGAGGATTTGCCCTATTTGACAAGCTATTGAACATTTTCTGGCAGAAAAATAAACAATGAAATCATTCTTTTTTTTTACTTTGTAATAGATCCTAGTGACCAATTTTTACGTTTGTTAAGTGTATACTGGAATAAACAGTGAAAAATATATGTAATTATACCTCATTTACTGACCTTATAAAATATTCTATAATATTTCTTTTGAGATTTTTTATAACAATGAAAAATAAAATTATATAATGTTTATTGTTTTATTTATTAACTAGCCACCTATGCGCGACTTCTCATATCTTAATACATTAAATTATAAAGTGGGGAACGGAAGTAGAACGGAAGGTCTTAACACTAGGTTCCCAAGTTCCCTCTGCCTACCCTGCCATGTGCGGGATACAGCGTGAAGCTGAGTATTCATCTTAATCCGTTCAGTCGTTTTCACGTGAAAATCATAACTTTTTCCCACGTTATAAAGAGTAGGTACAAAGAATTTAAGTTAACCACAATAGAGTCTATTATTGAAATACAACTTGGGATGGAAATCGAACTGGCGACAATCACTAAATGAAATTGGTAGTCAAATAACATTAGTTTTCTTTTTTATTTTATGATTAAAGATATGTTTTTTGATGTAATTTTTAATAAATTAGAGTTACACTGACGTGGTAGCGACAGCAATGGTGGACTCAGTTTTTGTTATTTTTATGAACAAACTGAAACTCTTTTTTTTAATATTAAAAAAAACAGTACGGTCAATGAATCTGGCCGTCTTAAATTAGTTAACTTTTCTGCGCTATTTACTCGGGATAAAACAATAAAATGTACGAAAAATCCTAAAATCAAATTTGTGAAGCTATCTACGATGATCCTCCCATAAAATGTGAATTTAATCTGCTCAGCTTCACACTGTATCCCGCACGAGGCAGGGTAGGCAGAGGGGAACCCGGGAACCGACTGTTAAGACACTCCGTTTCACTTCTGTTCGCCACTTTCCGCCTAATTTGAGGCATTGCGTGTTGAGTGGTGGAACTCAAAGCCGCGCTTTGCCTTATTACCAGAGCAAGAAGAAATGAAACATTAAATATTTAAATTAAAAATATTAAATACTTCATTTCCTCGACTGGTGATCCAACCCAGAACTTGTCGGTTACAGTTACACGCTTGTGCCGCTGCGCCACGAATGCTCAGTTGTCAAAATTTCCTTTATTGAATTTAATCAGTTGTCAAAATGTCCTTGAATATCCAAACTTCACAAGCTTTTAGCTTAGAACCAGAAGAGTAAAGTAAAAAAATGACTAAGTTCCCAAGTTCCCTTTGCGTTCCCTGCTACGTGCGGGATAGAGCGTAAAGTAAAGAAACATTTTTTTCTAATATTTGACATGCCGAGAAGATCAACCGTGTGTCATGTCTGAATGATACAAATTATTGACCAAAAAATGCTTTTTATAATATTTGGTGTATTTAATAATATATTTATAAAATGTGTTTCCGTAACACTTATCAATAATCAGTATCTACCCATATAAAATTCGCAGTATGACTGTGCTATAATGTTATCTTACCAAGATAACATTATAGCACAGCCATACATATAGATAGTTATACATAAATATAGATAGTTTATATAATATTTCAGTCTCGGTTGTAATTTAAGCAATTGTACTGTAATACTTAGGTGAGTTCTACTTATTATATAACTTTTTAAATATAATCAAGATTAATTTTATTATTATTTAAAATAAATTTATAGTATTTTAAGGTAGTATATATATTTTATATTTATTTCATTTTAAGTTAGAATTGAATTGAGGCCTGTCATGGCACAAGTCAGGCTGTCAGGGGCACAAGGGTGTGAATGTAAAAACAACAGATTATGGGTTTATTTCTTTTCTCTAGTAACAAGACAACGCCGTATTGAGCTCCGCAATACTTAAAATTCGGCGGAAAGTGGGGAATGGAACGGAGTGTCTTAACACTAGGCTCCCAAGTTCCTTCTGCCTGCACTGCCATGCGGGGTATGAGGTGAATGAAAATGAGCAGCATTTTTGTATCTTTACATTTATTGTACAGTTTTGGTATTTAAATAAATTTTAAAATAAAATAATGATTGAATTTATTATTATAATACACATTATAAAAAATATTTGATCTTTACATCTTTGCCTTTATTTTATACTTATTTTTACATATTATTGTAACATCTTTCAGTAATTCCAGTAATTAATTACGAGGCACTCCAACTAAGTACCTATAATGGCTAAACAAGGTATGTAGCTATTCGCATCTATACTATTCGCATAATCTATACATTTCACAAGCGTGTGGCGGAAAGTTTGTGGGTTCGATTACCACTCGAGGAAATAAAATATTTTCGACTTAAATATTTTTATGTTTTCATTTCTTCGCTTTTGGTACAAGGCAAAAACGCGGCGTTAAGTTCAGCCACTCAACACGCAATGCCTGAAATTCGGCGGAAAGTGGGGAACGGAAGTGGAACGGATTGTCTTGACACTAGGTTCCCCAGTTCCCTCTGTTAACCACGCTAATCTCGGGAATTAATAGTTTCAGTTGAAAAGGTTTTTGTATGGATTATCCAAAATCCAAAAAGCTTTTTATAATATACATGAAGAAATTATCAGCTGCTGCCTGCTGCCCGTACATATGTACCAGAGGCAGCTTTTGTTTCTAAGTATTTAAAATATTGATATGAAATTGGTACCCTATATATAACTCACATTATATTGGAGATATTGCAAGTAGGGAGAGTGGATAACGGAGTGTTCAACACTAGGTATTCCATTACGCGGAAAAAACGCTATAATTTTTATGTGTGTAATGTAAATACTTATATTTCAGTACCAAAGCTGACGTTGTACAAACACGACGCCAGTCCACCATCTACTGCTGTTAAAATACTGGCTGATATTTTGGACTTAAAATTGGACTATAAGGAACCTAATTTACTGAAATTGGAGCATAAATCTGTTGAATTTAAGAAAGTATGTTATTGTTATTATTATATTTTTCTAATCACATAGATGTAAAAGTTTCAATATATTTTGAATTTGTTTTAAAAAAAAAACAACTCGGGGTTTCTTTTTGGCTTTTCTCCTTTTAGCCGGATGTCGTGGCTCAGCGGCGCAAGCGTGTGACTGTAAACAACAGGTTGTGGATTCGATCCCCACTCGAGGAAATGAAAAAATAATATTTTCAATTAAAATATTTAATATTTTCATTTCTTCGCTCTGGTACTAGGCCAAACGCGGCGTTGAATTCCACCACTCAACACGCAATGTCTCAAATTCCCTCCCTCTGCCTACCCTGCTATGTGCGGGATAAAGCGTGTAATTATAATTTTATATAATTATATATTATATGTATATTTTTAGATAAACCCAATCGGAACTATTCCAGTACTTCAAGATGATGACTTTGTTGTGTCACAAAGGTACTTTACTTTTAAGATCTTTTACTTGATAATATCATACAAATCATATTTTATTTATTTTTTTAATATTTTGTAACAATGACACCAACAACAATATTAAATGCTTAATGTAAAAAAATCAATAATTAATTTAAATTACCTTTCAGAATTTTAAAAACAGATTTCTGGTTGAAATTTAATCAATCAAAAGATTTTAACTACGAGGAATCATTTAGTTTCTGTTTCTTATATTTTTATTATTAAATAAATGTATGTGAATGAGGGAAAATAATTCTTATAAATCTATAAGTGCTTACTAAATAAAAACAAATAATAAAATAATGAATAATTATCTTATTCCAGTCACGCAATCATAAAGTATCTTCTCAGTAAATATGGCGGAGACAAACAAGAGAAGTTATACCCAAGTGACATTCGCACTCGAGCCGTCATTGACCAGTGCTTGTTCTTTGACGCCAGTGTACTGTTTGTTAGGCTTAAAGCTGTTGCGGTGAGCATGTTTTTTTTTTATTATTAATTTATAAAAATATAGCAATAATATAATAGCAATTCTGCAGGAATTCAGAAAGAAAATTATACCAAGTATCCAATTCCAAATTTGTCAATATCGTAGTAAATTTATTACCTTTAACCCACGTATAGATCCACATAGCTTACTTCAGCAAAATATATATTTAACAGATTAGCCAAAGGTTAGGATAAGTCAAACAATATTGACTATTCTAGCTGAGCCAATGATAATATATTCCTTACATTAACTTCCGCGGAAAAATAATCTAATTGTCATCAAGATATATTTATCTTTTAGATACCAACATTATTTCAAGGCTCACAAGGTCCCTCACCACAAAACTTGGCAGATATCGAAGAAGCGTATTCTGTAATAGAGGCGTATTTACAAAATCACAAATATATAGCCGCTGATAACTTTACTATAGCGGACGTATCAGTTGGATCTACGGCCGCTTCACTACACGCTATGTACAAATTTGATGTTAAAAAGTAAGTTTATCATATATACTTTAGAATACATGCACTTCTTGCATTTATTAGGAAACGAAAATGATTTCTTAGTGAGACGGATAATCCATAACTCTTTATTTTACCAGACTGGAGAAACATAACTTATTTAATTTAGCTATACGCTGGTTCTCTTAATTGGTACATGGCAGGGTCGGCAGAAAGCATTATCATTTCTTATATTTTTTTGACATTTTCTAATCTCTTTATGCTTATGTACCACTTTGTATAAACATTATATTAATTTACTATACTTTTATTAGGTTCCCAAGGAGTGTCGAGTGGCTAGCTCTGCTCAATAAAGAAAGTTGCTTCCAAAACGCCAGCGCGGGATTTGACCTATTTGGAAATCTAATGCACACTTTGTGGGAGAAAAATAAGCAATAAATTTATTTGTTTTTGCTTAACGATTATAATTAATTTCAGTGATCATTCATGTATATATAAGTCTATAAATGTATAATAATAATAATAATAAAAATAATATTTATTTATTTACCAAATTACAAATTGTTACAAATTTCCTCTCACAATATATAAGTATTTAACAGAATTAACAGTGAAAGATTTATATTACCTATATATTTTACAATATAATTTTTTTCTACAGTATTTATAGTTAATTTTGTAATACACATTTTACAATGAAATAAATTATAATATGAAATAACTTTTTTTATTAAATCTTCTAATTCTTTAATCTGCCTACTCTGCTTACTGTCAATATATTTTGACACGTATTGAACTGTCAACCATCATTTGCACTGAAAAAATACAATCACACTACAAATCACTACCTCGTCTTTGCAAAGTGCTTGTAGATCTTAAGATGCTAATACTCATCTTCACACTGTATCCCGCACATGGCAGGGTATGCAGAGGGAACTTGGGAACCTAGTGTTAACACACTTCGTTCCCCTTCCGTTCTCCACTTTCCGCCGAATTTGAGTCGTCGTGTGTTGAGTGTCAGAACACATCGCCGCGCTTTGCTTTGTTATCAGAGTGCAGAAATAATAAAAAAAACATTAAATATTTCATTTCCTCGAGTAGGGATCGAACCCTTAACCTGTTTACGTCACACGCTTGTCCCGCTGCGCCACAACAGGCCTCAACGCCATAAGGCTACTTATCTAATTTAAAGGACCACCACAAAGAACTATGCTTTCTTTTTTTTTTTAGCTTCACGCTGTATTCCGCACGAGGCAGGGTAGGCAGAGGGAACCCGGGAACCTAGTGTAAAGACACTCCGTTCCACTTCCGTTCCCCACTTTCCGCCGAATTCGAGGCATTGCGTGTTGAGTGGCGGAACTCAACGCCGCGCTTTGCCTTATTACCAGAGCGAAGAAATGAAACATTAAATATTTAAATTGAAAATATTAAATATTTCATTTCCTCGAGTGAGGGTCGAACCCACAACTTGTCGGTTACAGTCACACTCTTATGCCGCTGCGCCACGACAGGCCTCAACTATGCTTTCGACTTTAAAAAACCACACCTAAGTTAGTTCGTTAATTCTGCAGATGGACAGATAGACAGATTCAATTTATAACAGGAGGGATGTTGTGTATATGCGTCGAGGGTTAAAAATTAATATATAAGTATTAGTTTTCATTTCACGCTGTACACAGTTGCAGTCACACGTTTGTGCCGCCGCGCCACGACATGCCTCAGGCCAATTATAAATTATACTATTTATAATATCTATCATCTATAATAATTAACTTCCATTAAAATTAATAGACGAACTCAAAAATTATTTATTGCATTATTCATCAAATCTTGATGTTAAATATACTTACGTAATTTAAACTTTTTGAAAATGTATATATTTTTTTGCATAGATAGAAAATTAATAAAAAAAACGATAAAGTAAGAAAGTAACGTTTTATATATTTTAATGTAAAGAGAATTAAAACCTTGTTATCAGAGCTAAAATAAAAATGAAAAACTTTTCATTTAAAAAGACAGTGGGACAGAACCCATAATATATCACATTTGCAGCGACTCGTTTCTGTTTTTTTTTAATAAAACATAAATATTTAAGTAAAATATGAAAATTATGAAGTAATTTGAACCAAAACGTACATAGTACTATTAATTTTGTAACTAATGAGCTGCGAAGTTTAAGTTAGTTATAAGATTGTACTGCCATCTATGATGCAATAGCAAAAATATAAATACGATTACTAGATGCCGCTGTTTTTTATTCAACATAAGTAACAAAAATCCCCTATATATCAATTACCTAAACAACGAAATAATAAGAATATAAATTTAATTGGTATTTATTTTCTTTTTTTTATCTAAATAACTTAACAATTAAAAGAAGTAACTTAACAATATTTGGATATGGCAACACAATCAGCAATGCCATGATGACGTACGGCGACGGCGTGCAACTTTCGAACTTGGAACAACGGAACAAGACGAGCATCGAGCAGTGACATTCGCCAGGTTTGAATAGTATCGGTCGCGGCGCGACGGGCACTAGCAGCCACTAACAACAGAAACGTGTACGGCGAAGTGCGGTCGACTTGTCGAAGCGCAGCTGTCCTACCGCGTTTGTCAGTTAACTTTTACAAAGAACGCGGGTGTAAATAAACAATTCCTCTTATTACTTTTTGCTATGGATGCTTTTCATTACGAAAAGTAGTAAGCAAAACTATTGTTTGTTTAAAAATCGTGACAAATCGAGTGCAGTTGAAGCCTCCGATACCGTAACCACTTCTCGCAATGACAACGGAGAGCATTCAGTTGCCTTTTAAGAAATCGGAGGCATTTAAAATGTTTCTTATGGTTTAATTGAAGCTTTTGCAATTTGTATAGTGTTTTACGTTGAAATAAGTACTATTGTGTTTCGTTTGGTGACGCTTTGAAGCATATATACGTTATAAAAGTCGTCCGTCGCAACACATTGAAAATGAGTGTTTTGAGTGCGTTGAGCAAATCTGACTTCAAAACAGCGAGTGATGGACTTTTGGAGCTCTCCGAGGATCGGCTTCGCAGCATCATGCGCTCGGAGCCTATCACCGACGTCTACCACGTCGAACAAACACCCTTTGCAAGGTTAGTTGTCAACAAAGTTTTAATCACGTGTAGTTTATCAAGTTTCATAAACTTTTGTTTTGGAAATTTTATAATCTTAGTATAGTTGGAGGTTCTTTATAAAAACTTGTTTCTTATAATCGAATTACAAGCACATATGATATTATTTTTTTAAACTAAAATTTTAGCTAACATATTATTATAAAATCTTGTACAATTCCTTAAAGATAACACAACTATGTGAATTGTAAATAATAATTACCTCAATAGACTATGAAATAATTCATGGCCATCTCTGATAGAACATATCTGTGAGCTATCATTGTGTGTGTGCATGTATCCATACTTAGCAATGTGTCGCACATAGGTGTGTGTGTGTATGTATAAAATATATAATTTAATCTTACAGTGTGGTTTTGAAATACCTAGCCATATTGTTTATCTCGGCATTCCTGATAAACATGAGTGATGAGTGCCTTGATAATTTGAGATAATGCTGTTATTTACGCCTTAGACTTGAACACTGCCACTGTAAAATATCTAGATCATCTATTGTTTGTACAATAATAACTTCCATACTATATTCTTTTTATGATAAAACCATGTGATGTATAAAGAATAGAAAAAAATACTAAAAATAATTCAAGACCTATAGAAATTTCAATATTGACTTGTCATTTTAAATTGTAGTAAGTGTATTAATTATTACATCACTCGGTTAAATAATATAATTATAATTAATAAAGTAATCAAAGTTAATCAACATTTGTGATCTCAGTAACACTGAAAGTCGCAATAAAATTATATGACTTATCAACATTATAATTGGAAATAAATCTCTTTATAATTATGTTTTTAGTTATAATACATATTTTGTATTTTTTTATAAATTCACATATATTTATATTTTTTGTAATGTTTAAAATATTATAAGTAAAAAAAACTTATTTTTTTTTTAGTAAAATTTGCACATATCTATTAACTGTTGGAACTATGTAATAAAACCTAAGAAATGGAATATTACAAGCTAGTAATATTTATATTGTAAGCTCTGAATACAATAATGTGATCAAACACTCATCAGATGACTCTAGTATGTGTAAAACCACTTGAATCTAGTGTAAAAAAATATTTTTTACAATAATTATTATTTTATACTTTAAAAATACTTGTATGTTTCATAGGTAGGTATTTTTTTATTATCAGTTTCCATTATTTTGTCCAAAACATCTATTCAATTTCAAATACCACAGGCTAATAAATACAATATTTATTATAACACTAATAATCAACCGTAATTAGTACTATTTTACGAAATATTGTAATAAAATATAAGTTATATATGTTATTAAATATAAATATGCATTCCCCGCGAAAGTGTGCCGGCATGGCATAGCGTAGTCGCTAAGTCGACGAGTGGACATGTTCTACTACTTTTCCCCTCGTTGCCATCCGACGTAGACTGAAGTAATAATATGCACATAATTTAGACCCTTGTCACATCAATCCATCAGGATCGAATGAACTGTATTTTGTTTACTGGAGGAAGCACGATTTCGTTAGAGCTTAGAACTCTTTCAAACATTCCTATAAGTTTTAGGAACGTTTGGAAGAGTTCTAAGGTTAAGGTTTTAAGTTAAAGGCAAGGGGTTGTTTAATCGATTATCGTAGAGATATTTTAATATTCGATATTATTAAGTCCAAATTACATGTAATAGAGAAAGTCGCTTCTAAATGTCTTAATATCGATGTTTAAACTTGTTTTGTACTCTATCAGCGAGAGAACGTATAAAGCGTACATCGTAATTTTATATATATTGTTTTGATTTTAACTGTAGTTATTACCACATAAATAATACTATTGTAAAAATCTAGTTTCAACAGGTAAACATCTTGATTAGCATAAAATGAAGTCAATAGTCTTTCAGCACCAACATAGACGTATAATCTAAATCTTACAACAAAATTTATTTATATATTCAAGGTTAATTATTGTTACGAAGTATTTGCCTAAACCTGCATAAATACCTCCTAGAGTTACGAAAGTTACACATTCACTAATTACAGTCAAGTTAATTAACTACTTTACATGATTAATCAGCCTTCTTGATTGTCCCTAATGGGTGAGACAATGGTCTTATGTGACAAGATACCGGAGGTCAAATGGCAATATCATTGTGTAATAACTAATAGTTAATGTGGTATTAAAAGTTTACAAATGTATACGATATTTATAATTTATTTGGTACTTTCATAAAGGTAATGTTGCCATAATATTTTTCACTCTTACTTTTAATGCTAGCTTAGTAAATGAATCTTAGCTTGGGCTGCACTTTGTCATCGTTTGTTGTATAGATCAGGGAAAAGAAATTACTTTAAACATTATCGTTCGTTTAAGAAGGACTTGAACTACATCTACCACGAGAAGTCAGCACGATCTAAGTATTTCGTCGTGTGACCCTCAAATAAACTATTTATTGGCGACGTTTCTAATCAATCAATTGCCAAAAATCGTTGATAAAGCATAACTCATTTTTATTCTTAAATAATATTAAACATTGAATAGCCTGTATTTCTTAATTAATACGCAGAGCGAGATGTTTATTTATTGGAGCTTTGTATGGAACGAAAGTGAAACGCAGTGATAAATCAAGAAATAGAGTTGTAAGTCGATTGTATCGAATAATCGATTGTAAATCTAGCCGATACGAAACAATATCGAATTTCTAATACTGTTGGTCTGCCTCTATAAATCTGCTTTCTTTTACTCTAAAATAAAACTATTTATTTATGGTTCCACTTGGAAGGGTTGAAACGAAAGTTGTTAATATTATATAATTTATTATATTTTGCTTGGTATCTAATTATAATTATTAGAATGTCGTATGTTGCCCAAGCAAGTTAAATTTTGTTAATTCAACATGTTATAACTGGTACTTTTAGAACTATGTAAATAAACATGAAGAAACTTTCACGTAACAATTATTTGTGTTATGAATAATCTAAAAAAAAAATACATATTTTATAAATGATATTGTAAAATTTAAATATGTTATACAATTATTAGCCAAATATTGCTTAAAATAATTAATTCCATAATGCTGACCAGGCACATTTTTATTACTCAATCAAATATATTTTAAAGTGCCGATTCTGATATTTCATTAGATCATTTAAGCAACTAAGCCTAAAGCCTAAAAATTTATTCTATGCTCGATCTAGAAACTAATTCAACATTCCTACATTAAAAAACGGCATCTCTTTGCGAAATTCAACATTGAGATTGGTATAAACGAAATCGTATTTCGTAACCGGTTCTGGCTCGGATGGGATGTGACATGATGTATTGGATGGTTCTTTCCACGACACACGAAGGTCAAACTTACTAGTATCACATTAATCACAAACTCTCTTTTGATAGATAACACGACTTTAATGAGACAGATATATTGCTTGTTTTCATGGTGCTGTGGGTCGTATGTCTTGAATGTTAGCTACTGCTTACCAAAGTAGTAGATTCAATGCTTTCTCGAAAGTCAATATTTTGGGTGATCATAAAAGAGGCTGAGGCTTTAATTAGTCGATAAGATGATGAATGTACGGGGTACATTTTAAAGTGTTACTGTCAGATTTGATTGTATAGCTTTAGACTGAACTTTCTGTATATAATAGTATAACAACATTTAGGAAAGTAACTGTAGTTCTTTATTTCTTTCTCTTTCTTTTATGTAATATAAAAAATCAGTGTTGTCAGTGATTATTATTATAATTGCCATTAGACTCTAATGGGTTATCCGAATCTCTCAAATCTATATAAATATAAGTCTCATTTTAAAGGTGAAAAATATACTTTTAATATTAATCTTTACATTTGTATAGATATATATGTATATGGATATATAGTGTGTAGCGTTGCATGTAGCAACAGGCACGACATGTACCTAACGATTACGGTTAACGTTAATAAATTGGGAACTCGCCCCACTTGCAGAACATGAATTTGCCTCTGTTAGATAATATTTAAGCCAGCCAGGAATGTGTTTATATAATAAATTACAAACGACCTGATTCCAGTGTAATCAGGACTATGTCCCAATTATTTCATTAAAGTTGGTCTTTCAATAGGTTAATTATTTGGACTACTTTTGGCTATACTAACAGTTTGTATTGCTTACAAATGGAAGTATTTTTTTTTTTTATTTTAATAGCGGCTAAATTACTATAGACCAAAAAATTAAGAAATGATATTTTATATTATTTCTTGCACGTTGAGTTCCGCCACTTGTTGGTTGAATGTTGTCTTAACACCAGTTTCCTTTTACATGCCTAGGTTTCAATATGCAACCTAGACAGGTAGAAGTTAATATATAGGACATCACTATTTATTAGTGTCAGAAAAGTTTTCTTTAGTCGGTCACGTGTTTTTCTCAGAAACAAGAAATATTTGTGAAACTTGATGAACACGTTTCATTTATTAGTAACTCGAAATTTTGTGTTGCGAGAAATAAAAAAGCATTTATCTGCACCCATTCTGCAAATTTACTAATGAAATAGGGGTTGTTTTTCAACTTCATATAGTTTCAGTCTTTATGTTTTGGCAATATTTAATTTATTCATCAAGAAAACAACATAAAAATATTATATAATCTGTAATCTGTTTAATTCAATATATTTTTTATGTGTTGGTCTTATTACCGTACAATAAAGGAAAACCTCCTTATGCTCTCCAATTTATAACTTTTCTTAGATATTTAAGCTTTTTGATTTCGTGGTTTATTAACAGAAAAACATGTCACAATTTCACATGTTACAAGGTATTTATTTCTTAAACTTTTCGATAACCTAGAGGAATGTATAATTTTCCTTTCCTAATTTTTATATATAACAGTATATATATTATATGAACGTGTATATGTTAATAACAACTTTATTTAGACATGATTATATGTAAAAGTTTGGTAATGGTGTTTGTCGAAGTACTCTCTTAGTTTGTACGTTGATTATTTTTTATATACCACATTTTTTATATTGGATCGTGGAGACATTGATTTTTATAATTTGATAATTTGATAATTTTCTTTACTTTATTCTTTGGAATTTAAAATATATTTCACAATTAAATATACTTAAATTCGTTAATATTGGGTAACGTTTAAATATTACAAATAATATGCCTTTTGTTCTGTCCAATAACGTCGTTAGGAGTACATTACGAGCACGTAATCAAATGAACGCAATTGACATAATTCTGTTTGTAGATCATTAGCTCGTATCAAATTAGGTGATTGCACTAGACCTGTCCTAGATTTGATGTTTAAGTGTACATTGTGTTATAAATTGTTTAGTTTACTTTAAATTTTCTTTTTACACTTTACATACTTTGAAAATTGATATAATTGACTTTGATTTTGGTTTGAAAATTGATATAATTGAATTTGATTTAAGGGAAAAGCCGATTGATAATTTTTCCTTTTATCCGTTGAAAATATTATATGAAAATATTATTATTGTTATAAAATTCATAAAATTGCCTGATTTGAGGAGTTTTTCGTAGGTTAGATTATGTAGAATAACTTGATAATTACAATATTATTCAAATAATATATTATAAAATTGAAGGACATATAAACCAACAGTGATATAAATCACTTTAGATTTTTTCCAACGTACGATTTACTCGAGTTGCACCAAAACATATGACTCATTACCTTTTTAATATTCACAAAACTTCCGCGTGTAAAGTAAACAAAATCATCCAATATTAGGTTCGCTTTTTGACATAATTGCTTAAAACACTTAAACTGTGTGGTTTCAACCTCGTAAAGGTTGTAAATATTATGACACTTCAGGAAGTACCGTATGACGGCACTGTGACGTTACGGTCAAAGTAATTAAGCAGTCACATTTCGTGTCAAGTTCGTAATTGTTTCTTAATGTAAACGCTGACCTGAGCTTATCTTAGTTGTAATTGCCTTTTAATATATGTCGCTCGTGTCAATGGACGTTTTTAAATTTTATTGAAGTTATTATCAAAGGCACCACTTTAATATACCGTTCATTTGTAACGTTAACCTATAAATTTTATAGCGAAATAATAATTTTGATACTTGCTCTGCAACTTGTAAGTATAATGTTCAAAACTAATTGATTGCTATCATAAATGTTACCTTAGTAAGTGTAACTTGAGGGCATGTTAGGTGAAATTGTATACAAAGATAGATTAACTAAACGGGGGATTGGCAATCGACGCCCAGGGCTCGTTGCTCGTTGCTCGGGTGCAGATAACAGTTTTTGCTCGACGTTGGTCAGATGCAATCGCTGACTTTCTACAGCTGGTCACTCGGAGCGGTTTCACTTTCAAGCGGCGGCGGAATGCGGCCGGACCTCCGACCCGTGTCTGTCGTGTCACTCAAGCCCTATACGCATCTCCCCTCTCGATATCCCTAAACGTTTGTTTCAATAATTCAACAATGCGTTATACATACATTTGCATTTCTATATGGCCATGAAATACGTAAAGAAAACATAATTATGAAAGTTTAGCTAGAAAAATCAAATACAATAAGGATTGGATAAGTACGTTACATAAGTAGCGTCACATATTCACATGTCAAAGTCTGGACTCGTTGCGCGCACTGGCGTTGCATAATTATGCTAAATCGTGGTCCGTCCAGTGTGTCCAGATTGTTTACGCATAAATGACCGTCGTACATAACTTCACAGTGGGTAATATCGATTCGACACGCGCCCCGAATACGCGAGCGAGATTCCATGGCAGCTATCCGCGCTAATATCTTATTTGTGTCATTAGCGCGAAATGTCAGCGGCTTGGCACCCGCGGCGCCCGCTGGCGTGCCTCGCGTCGATGCACCGCGGCCCGCACCAGCTAAATTCGGGAGCGTTGCATCACGCATCACTTTCGTTCTCGTTTGTCACACGGCTATTTTAGATAGCGTCGATTATTAGAACACTGCTTTTAGCGGCGCCCAACGCTGCTCCGCGACAATCCTGACCGTATGACTAATCGCACTGGCACGAGGTAACTTCCACGTAGACTTAGTTCTATATCCGACCTCGCGTTTCCTATTTAATTAAGTTGACGGCTAAAACGGGCCACAATAAGGCTAGCCGTGTTTCAAAGTCAGTGTGCAACTATGCAGTGGGTCTCGGCCTGCAGTTATCTTGACTTTGCGGAACGAAACCCGATACGTATGTAGCAACTCGCACGAGGCCATTGCAACCGTGCACTTCTTTAGCGATAGGTAGTCTTCTGAAATTGACGATAAAATACATCTCTTTTAAAGTAGTAATATATATGTAAATAAGTATAATGTGGTAATTTGCATTTTTATTAGTAATATATGGATATGGCTGGTAACATGGCTTTTTTGTTAATAAGTTCTGTGGAATGGGTACGGAGCTGCCCTTCGCGCCCAAGGCCACCCAATGAGCGAATGTTCACCTGCAATAAACCGCGGGCGGGTTGTGCAACTGTCGCGACGCACAGACACGTGGGCGATAGATTGAGAACAATCGTTCCTATCATCTTACATCGGAATGCGGGCTTCTGATACTGTTACAAAACCGACTGTAACACAGGCCAATGTCAACATGGCTCCCGTGTTGACTTTTGATTGTCTATATGATAATGATGATCGCGTATTCGTCGCGCGTTCGCGTAGGCGACTAGGTTTTCCACCGCGGGTTGGGTCGTATAATGTTGGTACGTGCTAGCGAAAGTCTAGCCGACCTTCGGCGCCTAGATATAGGCGGTAATAGATACTTCAACTCGTGAAACACTTCGATTCGAACAAGAAATTGCTTATACTATTTATAATTTTAATTTTAAACTATGCTGCTAATCCACGGTACCGGAATTGTACTTAAAGTCTATATGTTGGACTCAGTGTTCAGCTAAATAACTGTTGGTGGATTATTCACTTTTGATATTTATTATCTTTATTTTTACTCAGTAAATCATAGTATAAATAAATTATAGCTTTTTTAAAAAAGGTACTTGATTATATATTCATCTAGTTGGCCCTCGTTACTTAAATATAATAGATCCTAGGTGGTTGGCATTGTATAGGTTTATGGTAAGGCAAGTTGCAAGTGACCCGGAGTTAGAAAAACGTCTCAACGTCGAGGTAAAGTAAACTGGAATGATTCACATTGTGACATAAATTTATGTAATAATGCAATTTGGTGACTGTCGGGGAAATTGGGCCACATCCTTCATTGCGTTACTGATTTGTAAATTATACGTGATTTATTAAATGAATAAATTTTATATACTAAAAAGTTTTCTTATATAACATCTGAAACTGACAACAGATAAAGTGATTTAATCAAGGTCTGGAGCAAACAACATATTTATTTATTTTTTCTATTTGAATAGTATGAACTTTATAATTTGGCTTTTAATAATCGTTTTATTTATCACTGAGTTATGTGTTTATCGCAACAAGTATATCTTTATCGTCGTCGTTTTATCTTAAGTCGCAAATTTAATAAGCGTATCAAGAATATCGAGCTGTGAGGCCTCTCGGTAAGTTAATATTGACGTGTCTCAATTTCATTGTTTGAACACTTGATGGATGCGGTCCGCTGTAGCCGGCGCTGTCGCTCGTTGTTTGATGTTGATTCCCTTTTCTAACCTTGAACGGGGTTCAGTGACACGGGCCGCGCACCGCTCGCACCCATCGCGTTGAACTATAATTGTGCGCTTCCGGAGTATTTTCATCCTCCGCCAGGACCTAGGACATCGTACGGCACGCGCATCCTAAATGTTTACACATCCGTCTATATTTATCTTGTTCCGAAGCGCCGCCACTGAACGCTAACTCCCGCTGATCGACATCTGTAAATATAAATAATCTGATATTAGATGGAACGAAAGAAAAATTTTTATACCCTATTATCTCCTTACGTCCACGTCCGCGATGATGTGTCTTATGAGTATCTTATGTTGGTTGTAAACGCGCGCGTTGTTCTAGCATTCCGCGGGGACGATTTATCGCACGTCAGCCGCCGCAGCGTAAATATAATTAGAGAGGCTATTTATCAGTCCGGCGGAAGGGCGCTCTCTATCGACGCTGTAAATCTTCAGAGTGCGGATGGTTCAATTCAGCCCCGAGATGACGCTTCAGGAAATCAGCGCAGTTGCTTTAGCTCTGCATGTTCGCCATATGTCATAATTAGGGGGGGCTTAGTGGCCCAATGCGGATAGTATTTGCCTAAGTAAGGAGTAGTTATGACGGTTAGTTACAACATGCCAGCGGATTATAATAATATATGACTGCGCCATGCGTTTATATTAAATTGGATTTAAATTCCGTTGAGAACGAAACGTTTGATTTACGTGGCCGTTTAGCGAAATGTTTGTGGTTAATTTTATCTTTTCGCTTGTATTACATGTGTATTGTAATAAAGTTCATGATTAATTAATCGTAACATCGTGTGCGTCATAACACTCCTTACGTATGACACATGAGAATCGAGAATACAATATCATTTTAATTACATCAATAAAGTTTCGTACATCACTAGTGACAATAAGATCCGTTTAAAATATCCAAAGTTAAATTATAACTACCATTAAGTTAACGACTCTCCTTACCACGTTGTAATAAAAATATATATATTTTAATTTATATATATATATATATATATATATATATATATATATATATATATATATATATATATATATATATATATATATTTAATTTAATAATGAATTCACAATGTTCCATAGATGGTCGGCCGAGCCGGGGGTGGTCACCTGCAGCAACAATACATTACCATATTCCATGCACAATTGCGCCCCGCCCAATATTATCTGTGGCTCAAGTGATAGAAATACTACAAATCTTTTTTTACTAATGAAAATATATAATTTGAATAGAAAGAATATTTATTATACAAAAATTCTTACTTTAAAAATTTATATACACGTAAATTCTTTCTTTCTGTCTTCACGCTGTATCCCGCACGAGGCAGAGTAGGCAGAGGGCACCCGGGAACCTAGTGTAAAGACACTCCGTTCCACTTTCGTTCCCCACTTTCCGCTGAATTTGAGGCATTGCGTGTTGAGTGGCGGAACTCAACGCCGCGCTTTGCCTTATTACCAGAGCGAATGAAATGAAACATTAAATATTAAAATTGAAAATATTCAATATTTCATTTCCTCGACTGGGGATCGAACCCAGAACCTGTCGGTTACAGTCACACTCTTGTGCCGCTGCGCCACGACAGGTCTCGATGTTATAAATAAGAAAAGCGAAAATAATAAATTAATGATGAATACTTTAAATCATAATAATATTTCTAAAATTTAATTTAGACATTTTTAAATAAACACGATATTATGTATGTGTAGTTTGTTTATTGTACCAAACGTAATAAAACAACGAGTCTTTATTGTACAATATGCGATGCGCCTATGAATATTTAATGGGCGTCCACAACCATGACCTTTATTTTGGCCTTTCTCTCGACTATTGTTCTCGGACTGTAGATAGCTAAATTCATCTCATATTTATTGAATCCACTATAATAACAAACAAAAGTCAATAAATAGTTATAAGCACAAAAAATAAACTTATGTAGTTGGCGTTTCAATTTTTTGTAACTGCTCACTGTCAATAAAGTGTCTATCAATCAATACATCAGCCTATCCCGTTCTTTGTTCAATCTGGCAGATTACGATATTTTTTTGAGCAAAAAATACGTTTCAACGTCTGATGTAATCGGCAACATATCTAAACGATTATCCTGCGGCCTCGTGACTCATGTTTGACGTTTTTATACAAATAATATTTGATTTTGTTCCTTGTGACTAATTCAACATTTGCATATGTCCACGCCTCTACAAAAGAACAAGCCAAGATGTTTTAGTTCGTTGACCTAATAATAATTGGAGATGCATACAATACAAATTTGTTAATATGAAATGGTTGAAGTGAAATAAAATCATTACAACGTGTCGTTAGCCGGGTGTCGTCATTCCAGTGACGATATTTTGTCGACGAGGCGTCTTCTTCGTCGGTCTTCACTTTGATTAACGAGCGTAACGCGACACGACAGGCTTAATATCCATTCAAACCATATAAATATATTGTTTACGATGATACAGTGAACGATTCTTTACTTAAAGTAGACGTGTAAAAATATCTTTTGTGTTTAGCACTATATAAAAATATCTTTTTTTATAGCTTAGCTTAACACACATAGCAGGGTAGGCAGATGGAATCTGGGAAACTAGTGTAGGGAATTACGTAAGAGTAAAAACAGCAATTCCAATTAAATACTTCAGTTCCCATCTTTCCGCTAAATATTTTAGACATTTTGTGTTGAGTGGCGGAACTCAATGCCGCTCTTTGCTTTATTGTCAAAGCAAGGAAAAAAGAAATAAAAATATTAAATATTACATTTCCGTGTTTGGGAATCAAACCCACAACATATCGCATTTACAGCAGCACGCTTATGGTCCTACGCCACCATTCGCTTTAAAAAAATGTTAGATTAAATTTTAATAAAACATGTATTTGTATTATCAATATAGAAATATTTCATAAGCAACGAGCAATGTTTACTTGTCAATTAACATTCTATGCAAATAACCATAGCACAGGATAGTAAAGGTCGTTTATATTCGCCATCGTCGGTTTCAATTTCCTGGATACCTGATTAGCAGAATATTTATTTTGTTCCCAATATAGCGGTATTCAAATGATTACGGAACCGGAAATTGCATTCGAGAGCGTACTCGCCCTGATTATGCTATGGTAAATGTTGTTAGCGAAATATAACGAGCTTAATTGGTATCATCTAACCAATGCCTGTATATCAATTTATCTTTATATATATTTGTTTATAAGTCCTTACTCGTTCCCTTTTACTATATTAGTATTTCGGGCAAGAGTAACGGACGTCAGAACACGACTTTCTAGGGGCGCACGCGCAGCACCAAATGAAGTGTGTCGCATAGACAGCTGCTCGATAGATTCTCTGCTCAAATGTACACCGGAAGCCATCAATTTAGATAGTGCGCAAGATTGCCGCCGCAAAGTTTCTGTAGGATGTTACTCTTATTACTTAGAGGAAACTGTGATTTATGACCTTCATTGTTTAATTAACGTTTGTATTTGTATATGTTCTTATCAATATACATAGAAAATTTTATTTACCTTTTATTATTGGTCTTAATATATAAAACTCGTGCAAATTTTACGACTTATATCACTGTACCGTAATTATTTTTATTCGTTTGCGACATCCGATACGTTAATGTGTTGCCAACCGCAAATGTTATTGCGAGGGGTCGCGACATCTGCCTATCCCCGTTACAATTGAAGAGCTTGTTGTATTCCACCCCCTTTAGAAGATTTTGTTGTACTAAATAAATATATTTTTATCTCTATAGTAACATATTAACTTTACATAGGTATATAGTCTTTCTATTGTACAAAGTCGGGCAACAGTTTCATATTATGTTGCATATCATGTTTGTTGGTTAACTTACTTACATGTGCTCAATTTCGTGGTTATTTGTTCAAATCAATGTTTTCATATCGAACACTTTCTCGCATCCGAGCGAGCGGAGCGTTGCCGAAGTATTGTTTACGAAAAGGGGGTCAGAAGAAAGCGATTGGTGGGGCACCGCCTGGTCACTCGGTGATATCTCCCTATGCAGAGGTCACGGCCATTACGCGAACAAACCGAGAACAAATCGTGCTCCTCAACTAAATCACTCAACGCTACTGTAACAATGGTTTTTTGTTTGGATTCCGTTAACGGTCGATAATTCTGAAGATTTCTCTTTTCGATATTTTTCTCACTAATTGGTAGGATTGGACTACAATAACTGCACTGGATTTTTTATTGCACCACGTTGCATTTTGACAATTTTGAGAATATATAAAAGTCTACTTATGAGATGTTTGTTTTGAAATTTAAACCAATCAACTGTTCGCAACTTGACAAATTATATTTATTTTAAGTGTCATCTTTATTTAGAGTTGGGTATTTTATTTATTTACAGTGATCGTCGAAGAGAACATAAAAGTAAAAACTTCTATCACTGAAGACGGAGACCTTTCCCTTCGGTTCTTTATACCTACGTAGGGCTATTTGCTTATTCATGTGTAAACAATACAACTTCCGCTGCCATCACATGTTAGTATATCCATATTGGTAATTGAATTTGTCCCGAGCAAACGTACATGGAAGAGAATACGACCGACAGGTTCACCGGCTTTATTATTTAGTTGTTCCATCACGTGAATATTCATTTGTGATGGTGTGAATGTATTATTTCGCGACGGGTGGTTCGTTGCGTGTGTGTGTGTGTGTGTGTGTGCATCGAATCAGGAATGCGTTTGCGCAGCATATGCGCGGCGCTGCTCGAGTGTCGTGTCGTTTGTCTGATCATTCTTTGTTTAAGTGTTATTTTGTCACAAGGTCGCGCTTATTGCTGAACGTTTTAATTGTTTTACTATTGATAGTTTAATTGAAATTAAAAGAAAATTGTACTGTAAACTGTAATAGTAATGTTGTTATAGTCTATGCTACGATAGGTGTACACAAAAGTTAATATCGTAAACATCTTTCTTGTCGAAAAGTCTTTTTTTTTCTCTTTCAGCTTTATGCTGTGCCCCGCGCATGACTGGGTTAGTAAAGGTGATATAGAAATCTAGTGTTAAGGCAATCCGTGCTGTTTTCACTTTCTGCCAAATTTGAGGCATTGCGTGTTTAGTAGCGGAACTCAACGCCGTGCTGTGCCTTTTTCTCAGAGGGGGGAAAAATTTAATATTTCATTTCCTCAAGTGGAGATCGAACCTAGAACCTGTCGCGCGTTCTATTTAATTTTTGTGACTTTCGTAATATTCGATTCAGTATTTAAGGTAAATCTTAGTGACCTACTGTTTTTTATTGGTCAAACAATATGTATAAAACACAAGCTGTGCCATGTCTTTTCAACGTGCTGACATTTTTAACCAATTAACATAAAACGCATACATGTAATTGGGCGACTGAAATAATGAGTATTAACGGTTTTGTCAAAAGGGGCACACGATAACTATATCAGTGCTTAAAAGCTTTAACCGAACTGAAATGGGGATAACACTCGAAATGCCGATTTTTATTATTTTTTTGGATATCAATTTGAAAAAATATACTGTTATTTTTAAATGATATTTATTTTGTAGAAACATGGAGAGCACTTATTGTAGGTACAACTTCGTACTAAATAAAATATTATTTTGTTATGTGCAATTATATCTGTCGTTAAGAATATTGTCTAGACTTTATTTATTGTTGTCATACTTCATAGAAGTAAGCCGCTGTTTAATTAATATACAACAAGGGAATAAGTAAACAGTCGCACATTGGAGCACGTGGGAAGCGCCCACATACTTCACGATCAATAAATCACTTATCGTTTTCATGTCCGCGATATTTTCTATCGAGTATATTCATTGTATTAAAACAAAAATGTATAAGAGCAATCGTTTCTTTCGGGCACAAATGTGTGACTATGAACGATAATAGCTTGTGGCTTTAATCCCCAATTGAGAAAATGAAATATTTAATGTTTTCATTTCTACACTCTGCTAACAAGGTAAAGCGCGGCGTTGAGTTCCGCTACCTAACGCCTCAACTTCGGAGGAAAGTGGAGAACGGAACAGAGTGTCTTAACACTAGATTCCCAAGTTCCATCTGCCTACCTTTCTACGTGCGGGAAACCGTGTGAAGCTGGAAATGAAAAATATATATTCAAGTATATTGAACAAATAATAACAGTATAAAAGTAATACTTAACTACTTCAATTTAAAATATCAAGCGGAACTGTACGTGGTTCAAGTTCATTTTATTAACAAAAGTATTTTTTTTTATTTCATTGCGACATTACAAAAATGACAAGGTATTATAAAATCAATAAAATTTTAAGCCTAAAGCGCTTTGCCCAATATGGACTTCCACATCCGCCAGTCATCAGGGATTTGCATAAAGTGACACTTGTAAATTGCAGATAACACTTCGAACTTCCCCTAATAACATAAGTCATTTCAATATAATAAAGAGATATTTATTATTATTATTTGTTTACACTTTTACGCTGTAGACAGAGGGAACTTAGGAACCTAGTGTTAAGATACTCCGTTCCGTTCCCTACTTTCCGCCGAATTTGAGGCATTGCATATTGAGTTTCGGAACTCAACGCCACCCTTAGCCTTGTTACCAGAGCGAAGAAGTTAAAAAAAATAATATTGTATCGAATCTAATCCACAACCTGCCGCGTAGTAATAGCTAAGTTGAGATCTTTCTATATATCGTTGTTAAAACCAATTAAAAAATATATAAATTATTACTTATCAGTGATTACAAACCAAGATAAAAGCTTTTGAAATTGAATATGTCTGAAATATAATATTTTATATGTCTATACAGTTTTTGATCACGACATTACGCGGAATATTACTCGATCAAGTAACCAAAGGAGCAGTGGGAGGTCCAATCATATATCTACCGTGTACTTTCATCAGTATCAGTATGCGAATGTTTTATACTGGACGTCAAACAAATTGACGCGTCTCATTTCCGCATCCATCCACCCATTCTCACATGACTCGGTACAAATTTGAACAAGTCGAATATTAACACCATGTGGGTGGCAACTTGTGTACTTAGATACGTTTTTTCAACTACTTCACAAACACTATATTTGGACGTTAAGACCTCCTGCGTTGAAATAAAAATAAATTATGTTATTAATTCGTATTACAATTTCGTGTATTTTTTCTTTAATATAAGTAATAAAGTTAATCTTATTAGCTATAATGATTTATAGCATCCGTATTTGTGGTATTTCATTAATGGGCACAATCAAAGATTAGGGACATGGTGGCATCGTTTTTCGTAATCTCCAAGGAAGGCCGTAGAAACGTTATCCATTTATGCAGTGTCAAACGAATGTAAGCTTTGTATCTTTTGATTAAAACTGTGAATCTTTTACTATGCACGCGACCAAGAATTCAATTTGACACACGGGTCGATGTAACAGGTCAAAGTTAATTATGAAATAGCAGTGGAGGATTATATTGAACGAAGTTATTTACTAAGTTCAGTAAATTTTATATCATATATATAAAAATATATATTGTTTGGTATACTAATAAATATACAATAACAACAAAACAACGAATATTTTTTTGAAAAAGTTATTTTTTTATTATATTTAATTATATAAAATATAAGATTTTAAGGTAATTATTCAATTACGTAGATAAAAATATGCCTTTAATACACAATTAATTACATTTAATAATTATTCCATTAACATTACGGAAGTCGATATTAATTTTGTTAAAACACTTTACGTAAAGCAGGTGAGTTACGAAATTAATGAGAAAAGAACGTGTGACCTCCCGACCGCTATCATATGTTCACTTTGTGACTTTATTTAGCTTGGATAGGCCACTTTGTCACTGTTAATATTCGATAGTCGTAAACGTTGAAATAGCTTTTAACCTTATTCGGTGTCCATAACATCTACCTGTTATTATCATTATTTATTTTAATACATTCATAATTGAGATTGAAATTATTAATAAAACTTGACATGCTATTATTATATTATAAAACCTATACATATGTAAACACATACCCTGATTATATATAGAGGTTTGTACATGCGTATGACAGTAAATACGATAGGTTGTTTGTTTGATCTCCACTCGAGGAAATGACTCAGCTTCACCCTGTATTTCGCATATGGCAGGGTAGGCGGAGGGAACTTGGGAATTTAGCGTTAGGACACTCGTTCCACTACCGTTCCCTACTTTCCGCCGAATTTGAGGCATTGAAACGAAATATTTAATATTTTCAAATTAAATTTTAAAACAGTTGAATTCCGCCACTCAACATGGAATACCTAAAATTCGGAGAAGAATGGGAAAAAAGGAATGGAGTGTCTTGACACTAAGTTCCCAAGCTCGCTCTACCTACTATGCCATGCGCGTAAAGCTAATTATAATAATAGTTTTCGAGATCTAAAAAGTCAACAGTAATATAAAATCATCTCTTTATATCTTCTTTCACATCACATCGAAGTACAAAATTAGCTTCTCACTTAATTTCAACGGTTTTTTTTTCATATACAAGGAAACTTTATGTACCTATAAATAATAATATTGAAATTGTTGTGTTATTGTACAGAAGAATTCTTAGGATTGCATCAGGTGCTTACCGAAGCAGGTGGAAGACGTCGCGTAATAAATTTATTCCTCAATTATCATTCTGTTCTAAATATATCACATACGAGAAACAAATGAAATCCAACTTAGCATTTGTTAAGAAGCTCTCATTTTTTATCTCGATTGCAGACGTAACATTTAAGAAAACCGGACTTTTTACATTCGTATTGCTTCTATCATTATATTACTTATCTTAATTTCGTATTTTTTAAATATATTGATACAGTCTTTTTGCCGATTGCGGTACATATCATTTTCTCTTTCCTTTTTTTTATCTCCGGCGCAAAAAGAGAAGTTTTTAGTTAGGCCTGTGTCACCACGTGTGTTCTTAGTTATGTTTTGTTAAAATTAAATAACCAGTTAAAGAGCTACAATTAAGATGAATCAGTAATTTTATTGGTCAGAAGTTATTTTTTTTTTGCTTGTAAAACACCTGAAAATTAAAAATCACAACAGTGCTTGTTACAAAACAATTCATAGTGTGGTAGGTAGTATTTGATTTACTCGAGTTGTCATGTCGGTTTCGTTCCGTAATTGGGACGGAGCCAATTACGTACACGCGGTACAATACAAACGTACGACCTGCTCGGCGTACATAAATCTAAGATAAAGAAGAATGAACTTGCGTTCTGCCTTTAATTTGACGATCATTGCCAATGTTTGCTCAAACAGTTACTCGGCATACATTTCTTGCACGGAACGTCAGTATTACTGCATCGACGGCGAAAACTAGCCGCTGTAGTGCTCTCGACCCCTCGACCTTTATTCAAAGAGCTAGGATTTGCACATTGCCAATTTTAAATGATCTACGTGTTCCAACAAACGTTGTTCCCAATGTTCCTGTCTTCAGGTATCTTGCTGGGTTGGATATAGGTTTGGTGGAGTATCCGTTAGTTACTTGCTTCGGGTCATCGACAGGTGGCGAGTTTCTTAGTTGACGAGCAAGGTTTTCCTATTTTGGCTCGGCATTGTTTGTAAAATGAATATGTCTCGTTGCGAATCTCTTGCTGTCTAGTTCTCATTAAGTCTATGTAATTGTTGACAGCATCGTGAGAGACGTTGGTTTTAATAGACAATTTGATGTACATATACTGTTAAGTGAACCGTTTATTGTTTGAAGTCCGTGGGTCCTAAGAAGAACCTAAACCATATTTGAAAAAAAAAACGAATGATGAGATTTTTTAAGAGGTCCCAGGTGGTAGAGTGTAGTCCACACCAGAGGATCAGATACAGTAAGCTCATTCTGCAAGCATCCAGGGCAGTACGCGAGGCAATTAAGAAACCGGTGGCGGTAGTTTGATAATAATTATATTAAATGACAGACGAATGCCTCCCGCTACCCGTGACCGCGGACGTCTGTAAACTGTTCGAAACGTAGGATTTTCAAAAATGTTCTAAAACAATATACGCGATTAATCCGTTTAAAAGTGTTTCATTTAAAATGTGTAACAATCGCGAATATCAAAGACATTATTAAACATTTTATTGTCTATTTGCTTTGATATCCTTCTATAACAACAAAAGCTTTAACAATATATTGTAGTATACGTATGGACATGTATCGTAAACAATACAACTATGTTTATTTTTAGATATAATATACAGCAAACCATTATCTTTAACCATAAATGTAATAGCGGAAGAATTCGCATCCATCTCGAACGCTTATATTATTTTGAAAGGAAAATTGAATTTTAATAACGTAGCTATCAATAAAATAGCCTAAAACGAGCTCTTACATCGGTTCATACAATTTGCATTCAACTAAAGTCTGTTATTACTCATCAGTACCAAAATACCGGTTATTAAAATATATTTTACTATTAAAATGAAATTCTTTTGCACAAAGAGATATATTGACTCGTCGCATTGGAATTATAATACTTCGTCACGATCAAGAAGCGAAAATGATTCATGTGCTGTGGAGCGCAACAGTTGCCTAGAAACGCCATCTGCCAATATCGTTTGACTAAAATTGCTTTATCATACTTAAAGTATCCTAAATTATATGATATACATATATATACACATATATATATATATATATATATATATATATATATATATATATATATATATATATATATATATATATATATATAACAGAGAATAACAGCTGTCTGCTTAGTCGTTAATTTGCTCTCTATGCAGAAAAAGTTGTTTTACTGTGCTTAATGTGGCAGGTTTGCTATTAAATTGTGAACAATATCTAATTGCGATGAAGCTCGCTGCACTACATTTCTGTAAAAGGCCAAGCTTGAGTATGTTCCTATGCTATATTTATTTTATTTTTTTCCTCCCAAATTACCAGGAAAGGGAAATTATTACTTTAAACAAGTTAGTATTCCTAACAAAAAAATACGCGCCAATTTTTAAAACACTAGCATAAGTATATATATTTTGTGGACATATTGTAAGAAGAATATCAAATAATTAAAAAGTCCTTCTTATATTTTTTATAAATATGTACCTTAAGATAAATGTAATTTTGTGTACTGACTTAAAGTGAATACTATTGTGCTCTTGTTGTTTTGTTTGTTGTTATCGTACGCTTGATTAAAAATGAGATTGAAAGGTAATAAAAAGAAGACATGAGAGGAATTATAACGATATGAATGAAGCGGTTGTATCTATTCGTTCGTGAAAAATATTGCAAGCACGCATACTTTTTTTGTATTTATGTATTAAAATTCATTGTAACATCCTCTTTATATAACTTTATTAACATATTGCTTTTTTTTTATTACTTAAGCCCTGAATTTTGGACCCCGATTTTAAGTAGTGGAATCAATGCGAATTAGTTGCCGTAATAAATGCGATGGTTGCTTAAAGAAAAAAAAAATATTAATTCATCTTTGCTTAATTAACACGGGTGTCCACCGAATTCGGTGGTTACCGTTAACTCGACGTCTGCACGCGATTTATTCGCGACGTAATCGGGTCCCTTACGGTATCGCCGTCTATTCTGTATCGATGATACAAAATACACCTGTACCACGCACGTATCGAATTATTGAGCACTGTCGACCCTGTTCTGAAGCCGTACTAGGCTCTTGATTGTCGTTTGCAATCTTATTGGTACGTTTATATTGTAATGTATTTATTCATAATGCTTATATCTTATCTTATGTTTTATCTATGATAATTTTTTGACATTTTTTTTACTTTCCCGTTAAAAAGAACCCAAACAACTTAAGTATACCTATTAACCTATTAATTTACCTTAATTCTTAGGCTTAAACAAAATATTATAAATTACAATTACACGCATCAAGCTTAATATATTCAATCCGCTAAACGGAAACGTTTAATCATGCCACCAGAAGATATAACTGTGATTGTGGCCCGTTACTTCCCCACGCGCTTCCCATCAAGTCTGTGTGCCGTTTGACAGGTAAAAATCTACATAACGTCGCTAGTTAACCTTTGCGCGAAATGTGCGATGCACCCTGGCGCCTTCGTAATTGCGGAAACAGCACTACCTCGTTCTTAGCTTTTAAAATTGTTATCATTGTCATCATTTACACTGTGTCTACTTATGGATGTTATATTTTCTTTGTTTGAGTTTGTTCGCTCGATGACTTTTGTGATATGTCACCGAGTGTGATAATTGTGGGTTTATTTTCATAAAGCTCCCATAAAAGGCGGGCTGGATGGCTCTGACATTCAACGGTATATTTCGATCTTGAGAATAAATGGCTTATTTAACGAATCCCGTGTAGGAAGGTATTCCGATTCAATTTATTCGCCGTAATGGCTGGCGTTTATGTTTATGTACATAGCAATTGTCGTTTTTTTTTTCTTTTCGTTTTAATGTAATGTTTTAACTTAACATGTCTTAACATTTAATTTATCATATGTATATATATTGTGAGGCCTATTGTAGCGCAATGGTGTGATGCCGGGGAAAAACGACATATCGTGAGTTTGATCCCGACTAGAGGTAATGAAATGTTTTGTGTTTTCATTGAGTGCCAAAGAGCGCCACTCTTTGCTTGCTTTCTGTATCGAAGCAGTAGTTTTGATGTGAATAGAGTGTCTTAACACTAGGTTCTCAACTTCCCTCTGCCACGCTGTATCGCATATAGAGATATGCGTGATACAGCGTGAATATATTTCATTAAAATCATAAATCGGTAGCTTGTATCATATCTACTGTATGAAATACAAGAAATGTTCGGCGCCGGCGCACGTCGAGTGCATTCGACCCTATTCAAAGCGCGGGCGTTTAGACGTTATTAGTCACTAAATTATTATTATATTCGTTTGTCAGTACAACTTGTGTTAGATAACCGGTAAGATATAAATGCGATTAATGGTACGCGATAGCAATATGTTTTTGGTAAGATAGTTGTTTACCCTTATATTATAATTGATATTATTTGTGTAAAGGTTGTTGTTTAAATATCTCTTTTAATGTATTAACAACTTACTATGACAATGAAAGCTTTTTTTCACACATCCCGCTATTAACTGTACATGGCAGGGTAGACAGTGGGAGCCTGGGAGCTTGGATTGCCCAACTTTCCGCCGACTTGAGACATCGCGTGTTTAGTAGCGGATCTCAACGCCGCACTTTATCTTATTTCCAGAGCGAAGAAATGTAATAAAATGTAAATATTAGATATTTCATGTCTTCAAATTAGGTTCGGTCCAAGTCATGCATTAATTTAACATTCTGGGTAATCCCTCTAACACTTGTATCTTCTTTCTGATAACGAGAGAATAATCTTTATATTCACTTAGCCTATATGTCCAGTTAGAAACGTTCCAAACATGTAGTCTGTCGTTACTATATAATAATATAGTATAAATAACGTCTAAACGTTAATACGTTTCTATGCTGTTTGCCCTTACTATTGCATATTTTATTATGTATAGTAGAATCTTGTAACCTTTATTTTTAATTATAACACAATATATTGCTTCATTTTGTATTTATTTGATAATTGAGCTTTGAGATTTTATTTCTATTGCAACATTGTACCGTGATACGTATTCGTATTGCAAGGACGAGATCATCACGCTGCGCTGGCATGTGACGCAGTGGTCACGAATGCCTTTCTATTCTATTGAGCACATTAGATATAATTTAAAAATGTTTAATGAAATCTAATTAAAAGTTAATTAAAATTGTATTATATATTTGTTTTGTGTGGTCCCCCTGATAATTTAAGAAAGTTATGTTACGTTTAATTACCTAAAAGCTGAAATTTAAGACTCTTTTTTATTTTATAACAACGAAAGTAATAAACAGATATTAAAATAATAGCTAATTAAGAAACTATATGAACTGCCCTGACAATCGATCAATCTCTTGTGTAAAATGATCCGTACACGATTAGACGGTGCCAAAAAATGTCAAGGTTTCTATTAAAAGCCCCATTAGACTAAATACTATTATCAACTGAACTCAATATAAATAAATAAATATTGCTTATTCATATAATTAAGAACCATGTTCCAATTAATTTGATATGATCGTTATGTCGAAATGTTGTGGTCTCATAGGCATTGCGTATGGAAGATAAATGAAATCGATAAAGCGCAAATAATATATGGGCAATAGTAGCATTGACATTGAGCTCGGTATAGACCTAATAGCTGTTACTAAATATGTATATATAAATATGTACACTCATATTCAATTATGTATTGAAGTCTTCACACACAGATTAATTGTAAATTAATAGTGCATAATTGTTTTGTGCCTTATGTTTTTTTACAGAATCGTATGATTGTAAACGCGTTGTGGGTTCGATTTTCGCTCAGACGAATTAATTATTTGAGTTGACTTGACTTAACTTAGCTTCACGCTGTATCCCGCACATGGCAGGGTAGGCAGAGGGAAGCTGGGAACCTAGTGTAAAGACACTCCGTTCCACTACCATTAATTGCCCGTGTTTTTTTCCCGTTCTAATGGTGAACAGAGTGTCTTATCACTACTTTCCTCATTAATGTTTTAAGGTGGATAACTTTTTTCATAGGTAAAATAGAAAGAAAGCATTATTGAGATTCCTTTTTTTTAATATTGTTCTTAATATTGAGGTATATGTTTTAATTTTGTTATTTATAGTTTTTTAACTTTTTCTTTACCTAATTGTATAAAGCCTGATTATATACAAGAAAAATAAAAATCATAATATTTTCAGCATCGACGAGTTACTTACAGACGTTAGGCATTCCTACAAACCCTAGTGAATATGAAATGACGTGGCAATACTCTTAAGTGACTCAATTTACATTTTTATAAATAAAAAAAAACGCGAATTTATAGAATTGTATTCCTTTTCGTACTGTGGGGTTCCATCAATCATCTAGTGCATTACCTGTCGAGAGGCACGATGCTATTCTATTCAGTTGCAATCTAATTCACCTTACATGCATTGCCTTAATGCATTTTCTTACAAATACAGCGAAATATTTCGCTTAATATATTAGGTCCTATGTGTGTGTAACGTATTCAAACGCACATACATGTCTCTTACATATCCTAGCTTAAGTATTTTTTATCTGTATTTATTTTGAAATGTAATGTCTGTTGTAATAAACGTCAAAACAACTATTAAAAGCGTTTATTGTTATTAACATCATTCATCTATTGATTAATACAAAAAATATATTGTACTGAATGGAAATAGTTATTTAACAATAAGAGATATAAGTTCATTGACAGTAATTTAAAATAAATATTTCTTTATACAATTTTTCCACAAGTCCTTCACAGCGATTAACCTACTTTGCGCAATAGTAGCACGATATTCTATTGAATTGAATCAAAAATGCTTCAGCGGCCCACTCGGCTGCCCTTGTCAATCGATATTGAATATTGCGAAATGTGCCGAACGATGATCAATTATTATTATTGTATCTATTTAGATGTTCCAAGGCAAGACAATTAAATAAATAGAATTAATCTCGGCTACAATAAGACATCGTTTATGTACAATGGCAATGATTGGACGATTTAATTTTATTTTCATATTTATTCATTTGACACTGACATTTTGACAATCGGTATATTATACATAATAGTCTTTTGCAAATTCATAATTAAATTACATGACTCGACAGAGATGGGCGGCGATATCATATATTTTGTTTGTCTGTTTGTAAAAAAACCAGTCACCACATATGAAAACATTTTATTGTGTTACTAGAAAAGAGACACTAACTCAGTGATTGACCTGACCCAGTTGGGCAAGTCACGCTTGATAGTTGTTCGTCTGTTTGATCAAATGTTAATTTGTTTTTATTAGCCGTGATTGGCCGGTGGGTCAACATTGTCACTGTATACATATTATGTAGATACAATTGCCATTGAACTATGCTTTGATAAAATGTTCAATTGTCTTGAGATGATTAATTTATAATGTTTTGTTTTTATTTCCAGGTAACGCATCGCCATTAAATATTCTTTACGTTTGCTTACTACTGGTGAGTTGTATATTTTACGTTTTAGTGTTTTTTTAAAATAAGTACCTACCTAAGAAGAAGCAGAGTATTGTAAAAAAAAAGTATGTAATTGTTAACAAAATAAACAATTAACATGTTTCTCGTCGACGTGATAAATTTTGTTCTTGACAAAATTTTGGACAAAGTAACAATTTTATTTATAATACAATTTTAGTTACGTATCTATATTTTAATAAATTTCAATAACATTAAAATTTAATAATCAAACATATAATGTTATCTCGTTAAGCCTGACTTCCCTCTAATCTGCAGCAATGCATGCGCGTCACGCCGTGATAAATGACTGACAATTAAGCGAGTGCGACGCGCCCCCGTTTCACACCCGATATCTGCGGTGCGCCTGCGCATGTTACACGCCACGTTCTTATGTGTATAGAGCTATTTAGTATTATTGAATATACGTTACATCTAAGCAGAGGGAAACTAGTGTTATGGCACTCCGTTGTCTACTTTCCGCTCAATAAAGTACTCAACGCCGCATTATCTCGCTGCCACGACAACAAAATGAATATAACTTAATAAAATATACTTTTTAAATATCAACATGCAACGGAATTGTCTTAATGGGAAGTGACTTAACACTAGGTTCCCAAGTTCCCTTTTCTTACCCTGCTATACGGGTTTTTAGATCTTCAGGATGACCAAAAAATTATTAATTAATTTTAGTTATTTAAAAAGAATCTTTAACAATTTTCTATTCTATATGATCATTATTTCCCAAAAAATCTTATTCAAATAAAACACTTAGAAGTAACCAGGTAATTCCCTAATAAAATTATAATCATTGTGTACAATAAATAGTTTCACTACATTGATCTGGCTTTTGTTTACTAGTTCGTAGACTAAGGTATTCCGTAGTGCTTATGTAACTCTTGATTGATGTTTATACAGTAATATGTAGATGTATTAGGAAAAAATAATCATAAATCGTAACATTACGTGTCTGTTCGTAGAAATACCATGTACGTATGTACTTTCGCTTAAATTATCTTTGGTTGATTAGGTGTACCAGTTTTACGTTTAACATTTATTTTTGTATATACGTTTGTGCATGATAATCTTAGAAACAAATTTTGTGTTTTGGAAAAATTTAACAATTTTTTGTTTGTTTTGTTTTAATAGATACATTAATCAAAAAGTTATATAATTACAAAGTTTGACAATACTGCGACAATACTGCTGTTTATTGAAATTGACTAAAACTTTAGTTTTCATTGTGTTTAGTCTTTAAAGTGATTATGTTATAACAGCATAAAAAGCTATTCAAATTAGTTAGTAAGTAAATAAATGAGCAGTTCAAATTGGTGTCTATTTCGTTTATAATTTACTTTATCATGTGTGTTTTAAAAATAAATATTTTATATAAGAAAATTTTTGACGCATGCACTTCAGTTGAGGTAGCAATAACATTCGCTTTGTAATGCAGAAAAAAAATCTTATCTCGAGTAAATATTTTTCACTATTTGCAAAGGTATTTCAATCAGGTACGTCAATTGATGCAAATAACATACATATATATACATATTCCAAGATACCCAATTATGAGATAAAGATATATGTAATAAATTAAATTTTAAAAATTGTGAAACGATGCTCGCGGTGCTTGCTCAGCGTGTGACAAACAACGCGGTGGTTGTGGTTTCGATTCCCACTTAATGATATATTTTCATTCCTCGTACTGGTAAAGAAACAAAGAATAGGCGCCCTCTACATATAAAGTTGAATAAAATTGTAAGAGACTGGTATAATATTTCGTTTATTTATTTATACATATGTGATTTTTAATACAGTACTTTGATATTTTTGTCATAAAATTGTAATTGCAGAATAATTTTACGGCCTAACAATCTTATCGCGACCAATTAACGGTAACGCAACGGTTATTTAGTAATGATAAGAGATTTTATTTCACCAGTAAATGTTTTTAAATGACGTTTGATAACTAATGTTTTGTGGCTTAGATACCAATGTCTTTTAATATTAGGCCTTTCACTATAAATTTTTAATGTAATAAATGTGACTGTTAGATTATTATTATTTATACGTTTACTTATATATAAATAAACGTCATATCGACACGTTTTATCGTAACATGATTAATATATATATATATATATATATATATATATATATATATATATATATATATATATATATATATATATATATATATATATATATATATAGGTATATATATATACATATATATATATATATATATATATATATATATATATATATATATATATATATATATATATCACAGGTCGACAGGATATACATATTATGTATATGTATAGTAAAAAGACTACTACTTTAATAAACTACATTAAAGGAAGACATTTTTCATACTTTATTTAATAGATTACTCTCATCTTTCTATTTAATTGTCAAAGTATTTACAATAATAAATCTTGAAGTTAATTTTTATTTTATCACACTACAGAATATATTATTCATCCTCCTACTATACGCGTATGCGCCGGCGCCGACTGAGCCCACATGCGGTGATTTACGAGAGTTAGAGACCAGGAGCTAACAACCATTGTTGCTTTGTACTAAAGTTATTTGACTTGACTAATAACTATTTTGTAAATGACTGAGATGACGTTCAAAATGATGGCTTTAAAAGGTTCAAGGTTAAAATGTATGATGAATTTGTTTACGTAGCGTAGTTCAGTTATAATTTACTAACATCAACATTAAAATTATTAACGCCATAATGGTGCAAGGACGTTTATGGTTTATTTATTAATATTTTTTTATATAAACATCAACTTATACCTGATTAGCCATTATTGATGGCTAATATTACGATAATACTGTAGTTTTGCGTTTAAGCTAACAGAAATTGATGAAATGCTACCCTCCATACTAGTTTAACTGTACGACAATAGGATAGTATTACTCACATGCTTGTTTTCTTAAAATATACTTCCATTCCACACTTTCCGCCGAATTTGTTAAATTGCATGTTGGGTGGCGGAACTCTTAAGTCACGCTTTGCATTATTACAAAAGCGAGTTAATTGAAATATTTAATAATTAATTTCTTCGATTGGGGATCGAACCTACAACCTGTCGTTTACAGTCGTAGACTTGTGCCCCTGTGCCACGACAGATCTCTATAGTTGTTTAATCGATAAGCACAAATTAAATCTCACATAAGGGAATACTGTCAAGCTATAAGCGTAAAGATAAAATTATGTAATCAATTATTTTACTCGATTTAAAGAAATTTGAGTTTTATTTTAAAGATTACTGCCTTGCAATACCGTAAACTATCATAGTGTAATTTAACGCAGAATATAAATTGTTCACTGCTATAAATCCTATTAAAATATCGTGGCCGTTTTGCAGTAAATAAATATATACGGAAATGTGCAGGCAAATAGGATATAATATTTAGTAACTGACATGATTTCAATGTCATTTTATTACAAATCAAGACAAGTTAAGTATAAACTCATTATAACATTTAAATATTTATTTATTTATTTGACTGTAAATGGTGTTAGGATTAAGATATATTATAAGCTATATTTATATAGCATATGAAGATTATATTTTTATATCTGCGTATTTGGTATAGCAAACGATAACAGTTATAGAAATTTATTGTTCATATATAATTTATCTTTCTTTTTCAGCTTCATGTTATATCGCAAATGGCAGGGTAGGCAGTTACCCGGTTTCCGCGGAATTTGAGGCGCTAGGTATTGAGTGGCGGAACTCAACGCAGCTCTTGGGATAATATTATGTATTAATTTGAAAATATTAAATTTTTCATTTATTTCTATGAGTGGGGATTGAATTGATTATCCAATTGCACGCCCCTGCGCTGCAGCAGGCTTCAAAGATAAATTATTTCTAGCAATTATTACATTTATCACTTTTTTCTGCCTGCTACACCATGTGCGGGAATTACCAAAAAAGAAATACTAACTACTATTGTAATTATTGTGTTACAGTTATACATTGTGATTTAGATTATATTTGCCGGCCTCACATAGTCATTAACGCAAGTAAGATTTTCATCTAACTTGCTGTGTGACCTTAGGTAATAGAGGTTAGATGGCTATCTTAAGATGTGGCCTATCTAGGCTGCAGTGTAGGCTATTTACAATACCGTAGTCTTGGTCCATGTTATAGTATACAAGGAAGTTGATGCTTTTGTCATATATATGTATGTTCACGATATTAACCTTTGGTCAATTATTTCAATTGCAATTGTTGTTATTAGTGGTTTTTTTTTATAGTTTTAGTATGTTTTTTTCGCCTTTACCGATTGCAGTTCTATGTAACTATCGACACTTTCTAAATCTACGACGGCCTATTAAGCGCAAAAAAATGTTTTTCACCTTAAAACAGCAATTCATGATTGATTGGCGCGATCAACCATAAAATTTCTTTTGTTTTTAATATTGTATAGATTATAATTGTTTCAGAGTAAATTTTGTTTTTTTTATTTATTTAAAATCTTTTATGAACGATGTTTTTTTAGTTTAGCAAGATAGGCAGAGAAACCATTGTAAAGACACTCCGTTATCCTCTCTTCGCCGAGTTTGAGGTATTGCGTGCTGAGTCATGGAACTCAACACCGCGTCTTGTCTTGTTACCAGAACAACAAAAAGAAACGGTAACGTTAAACATATTAAATAATGTATTTTGCAATGAGTTATGAATAACTGTATAACAATAAAGTGAAAAACTTAACTTCAATTTTATTACTATGAGAGTAGTTTTACATGCGAATAGAACTATAATGTTTATTACAGCTGTGTGGCTCTTATCAAGATCTTATAAATGTTGAATTGCTTCTGTGAGAAAATATGTACGCGCAGAGGCGTTGATTATTTCTTCATACTTCGAAGTGGTAATAGTCTATCTATAAAATGAATACATAGAATTGTTATTATTTCAATATTTTATACATATAAATCATTTTTTTTTGTTTTATGGTTATGTTTGGTTTGGTTAACTTTTATTTATCATAATGTATTTATTTTAGGTCTAGCTCTAGGTTACCATGTTCCCTCTGCCTTCCCTGCTAAGTAATATCCCGCGATATGCTTGAACGTGAAGCAGAGATTGATTTTTAAATGTATATGTTATTATTTTCATCTATTTTTTAGATATATTAAAATAAAAATGCATTTAATGAATTAGCAAAGATTAAATCATAAAAAAAAATCATAAATTATTAAAAAAAAACTGGTCATATGCGAGAATCGTCCATTAACGCGATTCGGGTCATAAGTCACTGGGGAACATGTCAGTGGCTTTTTCTTTGTCGAAAGTTGTGATCGTGAACTGGCTCGGCCACTAGCTACAGTAGCTGACACGGCAACTTGCACAAGTAGTTGAACATGTAAATATACAAATATGTACTTGTTTCATTACTCGCTGGATCCCAGCAATGTTTAGAAGGGTAATCAGAGGGAACCTAGTGTTACCACGCGCCGTGTTTTCCATTTCGCTGAATTTTTGAGATTTTGCTGATTTGAGTGTTGTAACTCAACGCTGCACTTTGTCTTGTTCCTAGAGTGAAGAAAATGAATAATTCTTTAACGTGAGTGGGAATCGAATCTTTAACCGACGCTTTCACAGTCACACATATTGTATCAATATGCCACGACGTCTCTATTTACTTGGAATATTATGACAATCAAAATTATAGGATATGTTATGCCAAGTAAATATTACCTACATGATAAATAACTCTATATATTTTTTTATTTGATATTAAAAACATTCTGTTGATATTAAAAATGTTTTTCTGAATTGTTTAATTTATACCAGAATGATTTCGGCAATTAAATTTTATAGTTAACTTAATATTACCACATCTTCATTATCGTTGCGTTTAATGACTACGAGTAAATATTATAACGCAAAAACAACTTTCGCCGGCCATCTATCTATCTGTATATATATATATACAAGAGATATGTATGATTAGGTACGTACGTCTAAACACGAGTTCGCTAAACGAAATCGGCTGTCAATTGGTGGGTGACGTCACCACTTTCGCCAACCGGAAACTCTCCATGCAACTGAAAGGTGAATGTCAAGGCTCTTCGTGTTTTGTTGTGAAATTGCCCGATGAAATTGCAAGATTAGCTTCTACGGGCTTGTGTAATAGATAAAGTAAATGTTAAGTGTCTACTGCTACTGTTTACTATTAAGTTACGTACCTTCTCTCGAGTGAGATGTATCAAGTGCAGAAATTGCTATTTAAACTTTACTATTGTACGATACTTTCAATATAGTTTTTTCAGCTACACACTATATCACGCTCGATGCAAGGTAGGCAGAGGGAACATAGGAACCTAATATTAAGACACTCCGTTCCGTTCCCCTCCGTATACAAATATTAATAACAGTTTTACTATAGTTTAGATGCACTTTGTCATGTATTGATTGTAAGTACACTTTAGCAATAAACTGGGGATGGCCTATTAAGGCCTGTATTAGATGTGATTATTACAAAATAACAATCGTAAATTTAGTATAATATTTAATATAATCTAAATGGGAATGGATGCATTAAAAACAAATAAATACACACTTTATGTCATCATAGTGTTAATGGCTTGCATTAGTTGCGCGGGCGCATCGTCCGAGCTTGCCCACTTTCACTGGCATTGAAATAGTAAACTTGAGTATAATTATATGCAACTTGGCGAATAATAAAAATATAATTACTTTTCTAAGGTCACTCTCGGTTATGTTAATAAGATTTTAGAAGTGATACGGAATTTTGTTAATTTAAATTTAACTAGGTACTTCGTAAACAATTATGCTTAGATGTAAAATCCGTACGTCACTATTTATGGTTTTAGTTTTAGTTTTAGTAGATATTAAAATTTGATGTTGTACAAAACAAGGTATGGTGGTACAAAAGTTTGACTGTAAATAGGTTGCGGGTTCGATCCCGACTCAAGGGAATGAAATATTTAATATTTTCAAATTAAATGTTGCATATTTTTATTTCTTTGCTCTAGCAAGAAGGCAAAGCGCGGTATTAGTTCCGCCAATCGTAATGCCATACGTAGTGCCTTAAATTCGGCAGAAAGTGAGAAATGGATTTGAATGTATTAACTTTAGGTTTCTAAGTCATTATTTTATTTCGGTTGGTTATTTAAATTTGATCAAGTCAAAAGTATTTAATAATTTTCACTACTCCAAACAATGTACTGACTGAATAATTATAAAAATAATAAATACAAAGAAATGGATCGAGATTGTAATCTTTTGACGTTACTCAGCGGGCTATTGTTCTTTCTTGTTTTACTTTTACACTGGTGCGTTGTGGTAGACTCTTTCCTCTAACAAAAATATGTGAATTCCAGGTACATTAGAACCACTGTGTTTACGCACGTGCATTTAGTATCGTCATTTTATAAATATCATTGCTTTATATAAGCTTTGGTTTGATGATAAAGTTTTACTTTCTTTAACATTTCTGTTAGTATATATATCGTTAGTATATATAAGTATCAACATATTGTTAAATATTATCGCTAAATGATGTTTTCTTAAATTTGATATAGATAACATTTTGTAAAAAGTGGAGGACTTTTTATCTTAACATCGTTGTAAAAGAAATTATGTAAACGATTTGTTGCCTATCTAATCGCCTTCATATATAAATGACATTGTGGCGTAGCTCGGACGTGTACTAATTATTTTATTAATTGCTTTTGATTATTAAAAGGTTTTCCCTTGTTCTTAGATAAAGTGCTACGTTTGGTTTTAGCGATTTATTTATAATGCTGGCTTGGGGGAATATCGAGGGTAAAAGAGACACATTTTTTGCCTACTCGTTAAGTTTTAAACTTCTTATCATAAAGAGAAATCTTCTTAACAAGCCGCCATTAATTCCATTCCACATATTTCAATGAAACATATTTAATTAGTTAGTAGAATTATACCTCTGAGATATTGACTGAGGACCTTTTGAGAGAAGAATTACAAAAATATATATATTTATATTGTTATTTCGATTCTCGTTTTTTAAAATGTAATATACGTTTGACCTGTCTGAGTTAGAAAGTGGTTCGAAGTGATTCTAAGCTGTTTTATGAAAATTGGATAAGAATTTTAAGAGCTACAAGCACTTTGCCAAGATGAGGTAGCGATTTTTTTTTAATTTAATAAATAATAATGTTATCTTATTACTGTACCACCGTACAGCATGCTGAATTAATAATATTTTTGTATAGTTCGATAATTATGGAATTCGATGTTTGTTGCTTGATAAAACTAAAAATACACTTATTGTCAAAAAAGTAATAAAACTAAAGTGATACGTCATCAAAAATGTTACAATCAAATTTTCAAACTCTAAGGAGACTTGAACTAATGTTGCCATATTTAAAATTACGCAAACTCACTTAGGAAGGCTAATAAAAATGATATACGCGATATCATTTGTACAACAATTACATAGGATAGCTTAAATAGATTACACCTATATAAAGTAGATATTGTGGGTAGGCGATTATAGTTAAAACTCGTTTATGTAACATGGAAAGTGTTCCACAGCGCGCATTTCTCATAGAGTTCGTGTCGTATAATCTTTACCTTTTTTCCCATACATTTGACACGCTTATAATGTTGATGATTGTTAGATATTGCGTGGCAATTTTTTTTTGTGTAATTTTGTTGTTTGGTCTTGATTGTTATGCCTTGTTGCATAGTTATGGTGTTGCGACACTAGTGATATATTTATTTACGTTATTCATTGAAGCAAAATTAGGAATTATGAGGTGTTCTATGCAGGTTTAAATATTACCTTTTTTCGTGATACTTCTTTTCTTTCAGCTTCACGCCGTATCCCGCACATGACAGGGTACTTGGGGTTATGACACTCCGTTCTGTTCACTTTCCGCCGAATTTGAGGCATTACGTGTTGAGTGGCGGAACTCAACGCCTCTGTTTGCCTTGTTGAGCAAGAAATTAAAATATTACATATTTCATTTGAAGAAGTGGGGATCGAACCCACAATCTGTCGTATACAGTCGCTCGCTAGTGCCTCTGCGCCAGGACAGGCCTCAATTTAAATAATTCAAATAATAAAAAATGTAAAATGGAGCTAAGAATTTATTAAACAAAAGAAATACTTAATTTAACGTTAACTATTTAGTAAAATCATTTTTCCTGGATTTCTTTGTTATAATTGAAAATATTAACAACGAAACACCTGCACTGGACGAAGTGCACCTTGACACCCATTGCGAATTTGCATACCCTTCACTGTTGTCCGTCAAGTTGCTTTTTTATCGTTTAATACCAACCTACTAACAAAGGGCTACCATTCGTTTACGCTTACATTTAGTCATTTAATATGATTTTCTGAAGTTTTATTTATTTCATGTTTTAAGAAGCCTTTTAGAAATGATTGCATTGCATTGCACAGTTCTTGCTTTGTACGTCAAATTTTCGAGAATTTGCGCATTTAATTACGTAGTTTAATGCTACTTTGTTTGATGGAAAACAAATTGATATAATTTTAATATCAGAAAATCGAACCCCATATACACGTTGTCTCACCACGCCACGACAAAGTATCTACGTAGGGTATGTTATTACTTGGTTTGGTGCCAAGAAGTTTAATAATGTAAGTTTTACTAATAAATATATTTATTATAATCAAAACTAACAAGAAGAATTATTTGAACATTTATATAGTAATAAATCATATATTAAATAGCTGTAAGAAAATTATTAATTTATACGAAAAATACATATATATTGTCAACTTTAAAGTACCATTAGCAACACTAAAGGTATGATAATTCTAGGTTAGCGCTCCTGAGATTAGAATGCGTGAAGTAGCCACGAAAGTAATTACAAGTCATTTGTCATTGGTTTCTACCATACAGTTTATGCATGTCGTTACTTCGTGCAGCGGTTTTATTGACTGTCTTTATGTCTTAACAGTATAGGTTTGTTTGTGATGGAGAAAATGAGCAATACTTTGGACTTTCAAATTGTGTTTATTATTATATCTTGTATTGAAGCCTAAGTCGTGGCCTAGCGGCACAAGCGTGCGACTGCTAATAACAGGTTGTGGATTCGATCCCTATTCGAGGAAATGAAATATTTCATATTTTCAAATTAAATATTATTATATATTTAATTTATTTTCTTTTCTTCGCACTGGTAACAAGGCAAAGCGCGATGTTGAGCCCCGCCACTCAACACGCAATGCCTCAAATTCTGCAGGAAGTGGGACTCTGTGTCTTAACACAAGGTTCCGAAGTTCCCTCTGTCTACCTCCCTCTGTATATCTGTACGCGGAATACAGCGTGAAGCTGAGTTATTATATCTATGTGAATAATAATGTTTACCGTTGCGATTACGATCCGTTCTCTCTGCCAGCTTTTTAGCTTAGCTTCACGCTGTATCCCTAGCGGGGTATGCTAGGGATACAGCCTGAAGATAATCTAAGATAAGTGAAAGTATGACTCCTGTTAATGGGAATGGTGATGTTTAAAATATTTGCATTTCCGCGCTTTAGTCTATTAGGTGTATCTAAATCATGGCGTTGAGTTCTGCCACTCAACAAACAATGGTTTGTAGATAGCGGATATAGCCTACTGTTGAATATTTAATAGTAATTTCAATTTTAACAATTTAATTTAAAAAAAAATATATCATTAAAATAAGTATTAGATAACATACTGTATTTGTTGATGCAAATATTACAAACTAATATAATACACCACCCATACAATCGTACCTCTATAGCATGTATACATTATTGTACTTAAAGTGCTAAAACAAAACATGTAAGCAATTTAAACTACATTTATATATATATATATATATATATATATTGATAATTTATGACTACAGAATAAATTATTCCTTTATAAACATTGATTAGCGTTAACATCGCACAATAATAAGACGTAATGCGTCTTATTACATAATTCCTATTTAATATACAAATGAGTCACTTATCGAGCGACTTTTGCATATGAGCTTGCTGATCTTTTATTTACATTTGACGTACTCGTATATAAGTTTAGCATGATTATACTGTTCAGCGCCTATACTTGCTGGGTTTTTCAATTAGATAGCAATCTTTTAAAAACACTACTGGTTATTAAATCTGCGTGTCGATAAGTTCGTAATGTTATATGTAAGTAGTTAGTTACAAAAGTGATCTTAATGATAGGCTAGCTTCGAAATATATATCCATTAAAGGAGTTTAAATCAGCGAGATTATATATAGATATTTTAAACGTAAAATTTTTTATAGATACGTTTTCTAAATGAATATTTCAAATAAACGTATAGGTATTCAGAAGCTAGCATACTTTCTTAGAAATTAACTTATAACGCTACATTTCCTATCACGAAAATAAATTCGAATACCTGGAAAACAATCAATTGGATTCCAAGTATTTCCGATAAGTGTAGCGAGAACAAAACATTGGTATTCAAAAACGTGTTCGTTTATTAGACGGTTTGGTACGATGGTATCGCAGTTACAACGAAAACACTTTGAAGACTTAATTTGAGCCTTTTGCTGTTATACATTTTAGCATTGCTATTTTTTTTTCTTTATTAAACGCGGGTTTGTGAGTGAGAAGAGGCAGCCTAGTGCTAACAGTCCACTCAATACAGACAGTCCTCATTTTTCTCCAAATTTTCGAAATATGTTCTTGTAAAAATTAATTATTTTAATATAAACAAAAATCACTACCTCATCTCGGTCCAGTTCTAGGAGCTCTTAAACTAATGATCAATTTTTTATAAAACCTATCCATAAACAGCAATCACAGCGATGAACAAAGTTTTCGATAAAAAATACATTCACATCATTTATTCAGGATCTACGTTGCTAATAGATAGGTTAAATTTTTAACTCTACTTTTGCACCGGGAGTTAATTCGGGATTCTCCTTTGTGGAGAACGGATCCACAATAGACGCGTTTGCGAAGACTGTGTGTGACTTCTCCACGACTGCGTTACAATTAGGTCATAGGTCTTGAAATTCTTTGGCTTTTGGCTTCTTTAAAAAGGTGCGATTTCGAGTATCAAAACAATTCTAACAAAACCTTAACTTAAATAAATTCAAATTTTAAAATGTTTAGTTAATTGCTTCTTATTTCATGCTATTAATTAACCTTATTTATCTCTTTGTAAGGATTTAAACAGTACAATTTATCACTGTTATATGTACATTGTATATAAATCAGTATATTTTTTGAAGGGCTCATTATAATAATGCTCACATTTTTGTTTTCTTTTCTTGTAAGATGCTATATAACCTTCTAGTTCCGTTTTCCGCAGGATGTTGGCAAAATTTATTTGTCTGGTTCACAGTAATATTATTCGGTCTAGACTAAAATTACTATGAAAGCTTCATAAATTTTATTACTCGCGTACTTAGTAACATTTGTTGGCAATCGCCTTGTATTGTATAATTATGATTTAAGCAATTTTTTGTATTATATCAATAAACTATAGAATTTTTATTATAATTATTATTATAAAAATCTTATTAAATAACGTTTCGAGTTATAAAGTACAAAGAATTTTTAAGTCTTTATATTTAAAATCGTCAAGAATCTTCTAAGCAACATCATCCCGACCTCGGTACCGAACTTGTCTGAAGTGGAAACGTATTGACTCAACAGCTTCGCGGAACGGCGCGGGCGCAACATTACAGGGATGTGTATTTATTTAACTTTAGTGTGTTCAATAATTTGATAGATGTTTAACGAACATAAAAAAAATATATATTGAATGACTTTTTATACATATTAACTTTTTAAATTGAAGCTTTATAATTTTAATTTGTATGTAAATAAATGCCTACTTAATAAACTATATATGAAGAATACATATTGTCAATTCACTATAGTAAATATATGGTCAAAAAATAAATATTTAGTCACAAAGCTCACAACCCTAGAGTCGCTTTTAAGTCGACATGACACCGGCTCGCTAACTACCGCACTTTCGAGAACGTCTTGACAATGGGAACTAGACGTCTTTAGCAGACCTTTCACTAGCCTGCGTTTTTTATTCTACCACTACATAGCGTATAGTGTTTTACTTAATATGCATATAAGTTAATACATTCTGTTTTGTTTAATTGTAAATAAAGATTTATGGAAGGTCGATTTGAAAACCATAATGTTTATATATATTTTTATATAAAAAAATGTGATTGCGTTTTCGTTACGTCCGTCTGTTTAAAGTTACCAGTTTGACTAATTGTCCGTGTGGCCGATATTCATCCGATATACAAGCATAGTTCGACTTGGATTTCAATCCACACTCGTCGCTGTCACTTAGGTATGTAACAAATGAGCCATGATAGTATCGAATTCAACTTTTATTAATAAAACAACGTAATGGACTCCAAAGTATTATTTTTATGGACGTTTATTACAATGTCCATATACGGTAATTCCAGAAGTTCCTACCAAAGTTTATAGGTAATAAAACCGCATAGGAGGCTCTTTTATTAACGTTTTACAGTTGCGTCATCATTATCTATTTGATAACCTTATAGCGTAAAGTGACAAAACTTGTTCTTGCAATAAAAACTGAAATACAATCGTACGTGAAAAGCTTTAAAATAAGCACGTACCTTCTATTATAGCCTCCCAAGTTGGTGATCATAAAAGATATATGAAATGTGCATCCAAGGAAATGTTATATTGAATACGCCTTTATTTATAACTAGTACTTACTATGAAAAATACTTATCGTGCAATGCTCACTATTGTAGAGTCAATGTTCTGTGAACGACGATGGAGCCTTATGGCGACTATAACGGCATATTGTATGCGTATTAACTGCAAACGAGCAAATGCCTTTAACGAGGTTTCAGATTTCTGGTTCACACGTAAATGCATTTTTTTTTATTTGATCGTATTCAATTGTAATAGTCACATTTTTTGTTGTTAATTATTAATTATTTTATCTTATCTAAAAATGTATATTTTTTTTTTGTTAAAACTAAAGTAAAAAAAGCTTTGAAAGGAATTCTAAATATATCGCCGCCGCAAATAAAAATGTGTACTTTGGCATATTTAATACGTTTCGCTTGCGAAGTGGCGTCTTATATTTATAGATCTCAATGACATGATCTATGTACTGTTGATACTGATACTGTCGAAGCATCCAAGCTTTCTAACAAATATATTATAGGCTCGCTCGTGCTGAAGAAATGCAGAATCTAACTACTCGATAGACTTAAATGACATTTTTATACAAAACGTTAATGCTTTTATAAAATTGTGATCTTTTACCTTAGAAGCCTATATTTTGTTCTTAACTAGATAATTTTAATTGAATCAGACGTTTTAAGATAATCTAGATAGATTTGAAAGGCTATCGGACGTTACTCCGCGGCATGGCTACTGCATGGGCCAGTACAACAATGGCGCGGGCGGCGCCGGCGCGCCTGAGATACCCGTAACCAGCGATAACACTGTACGTGCTTGCCACTCGACATTCTTGGTGGAGCCTGTTCAAGTTTCAAATTACTTCGTTTATCTACTTTACCTAAAGGAGACGGGGGAAATGGTACTGATGTTTATAATGATAAGTAAAGTAATAACATTTATTTAAGAAATAAATGCCCCATTCATACTCTGTTAAAAGAAATACCTTTTATAATATTTAATACTTTTTAGAGGTAATCATTTAGAATCAAAGTTATTTGAGTAATTTCTATGCTCACATAGCTTGAATTTATTGTAAAATTAATAATACCATGCATTACCCATATATTTTCTTCAACTGAATTGATAAAAGTTTCCTTTTTTTAATGCTCTTTTGCGGATATATAAATGTATTAAATGTGTTGTGTTAATTTCACTAGGAAATTCTTTCACTTTGATCAAATTCACTCCAATGTAATCTATCATAAAAGAAAGTGTTTTTTTACTAAACAAAAACATGTCTAACAAGATTTATTTCATCACAAACTTGCTTACTTACTTGTAAAAAGTAAATAACTGTAACGTCTTCTATAAATAATCATTCTAATAGAAATCGGTTTATATTTAGAGAAGTGGCTTAAGTAATTATGTATGTACTTGCACGCCACTAATGAAATGAACTCGTTCACTGTGAATTTGCTCGAGTGTTCACCTGAGTGTTCCGATGTTAAATTAATGAGGAGCCGTCATGAATCAAACAGCTCCCCGTTGGTGGCGCGCCGGCGCCGGCGTCTAATAATAGACGCATTCCACCAGCGACTCCAGTACACCTGCTGCACTTTCCTTTTTCATTTCCCTGTTATGTAATAAGAGCAGTTTCACGCGTTTTCCCGCATTGCCCGCGTTGACAGATGGTGTTAAGACACGCCTCATCACAATTTTGGAGGAATTACGTGGTAAGTGCTGGAATCCAAAACTGAAAGAGATGCCTGTCCTAGTTCAGGGCACATGCGCATAACTCTTAACATGACAGGTTATGGGTTTGATCCCCACTTGAAGAAATTAAATGTTAAATTTAATTATAATTATTAATTATAATTATATTATAAATTTTTCACATTTAATTATAATTATATTATAAATTCATTTTTTTGTCCTACATGGACGAGACGTTGCGTTTAGTAAGGCTGTTCAATACACAATGCCTCCAATTCAGAGGTAAATGGGGATGACCATGAGGTCCCAAAGTTCCCTCTGCCTACCCTGCCATGTAAGTAATTCACCGTCAAGCAAAAAAAAATTCTTTATTCTAAGAGGAAATCGAATCCTGTCTACAGCTAGACGTCCTACAATATTACGACGGCCTGTTACATAATAAATGTTAGGTAAACATTTATCACACCTGCGATTATTTTAGTCCAAGGGTCAAAGGTTTTCGAAAAGCTCTGCTGTCGTGTACAGCTTTGTATAACGTCCTGGCAATAAGCCACGCCACCGCGAATTATGTAAGGCTATTTTAATATTACGACATCTTTGTCCATTCAATGGTTAACTCTAAATGTTAACTTAGATAGCTTAGTTCTAAATTATATTGTTGATATTTGCTTAAAACTAAATATCTCATTGATTTTCTATCAAAGGTTTCTTTTGTTGCGTTATATTAAATTCAAAATCGTCTGTAAATAACATGGGGACATTTTCTTTTCTTGTAAGGGCAATGATTCTCTGTAGCTATTAAAGAGTTCAAGCGCCGTAGAATCCACCAGAGCAGAACGAAGGGCTACGCTAGACAGAGTGTGAGAACGTTTCTCACATAACGACCTTAGCTATAGAGAGGGTGTGTGGCCTGGCGTGTTACTCATCCGATCGGGCTAAACTTAAATTATTCTTCTTTATACCGAAAATTCTGATCAAAAATGTTAAATAGTCTACATACGTTTTGAAGAATTCAGCTGAAAATATATTTATAGCATCGTTCACGGAAGAAGTGCATTCTTACATTCAAAATAGAAATGTTAATAAGGCTATACTTTGTGTGCAATGTGGAAGACAATTTTAACCGCTGTCCCCTAGAATTTTGTTGTGATCATAACTAGGTATCGGTATTCTTTTTTATACGTACGCCATCATCATCTGTCTGTTAGTAACGCAAAGGAATTAAACGTTAATTAAAAATGTTGAATACACAAAGAATAATGCCTAAGAAGCGCCGGGAAGTGCGTTTCCGTTCTGACAATTTATACACGCACGCAGGAATAAAAAAATGAAATGTTTTATAGAATTGTCTTTACTTACCAACGTTTTCAAACGAGAAATGAATGTGCGTCGCTCTTTAACTCGCTCGTAGGGATACTTAATTATAATGTTTAATATATGTAACTGATATAGATAACAACAAGTACAATTTTACTGCATATTTACGTATGTATATAATTTGTTATTAAAGTATAATATTAAGTTCTAATTACTTTAAATTCAGATAAACAAAACTGGGCAAACGATAGAAAGATAAAAGTAGCGCTTCATAGGAATGAATGATGTCATGGAATGCGTATCAGTTGTCATTTTTCTAAATTTAATGTTTCGATTTACGTTTATTGTTCTCGCAACTGATTCTACGAATGTAAATATAAGGATGCAACAGCAAATTAAGCCTATTTCCCTAAAATGGACAAACACCTCATCCACGCGTGGTTTGAACATCATCGTATGATTAACCTGCGACCTTTTTCTAAATGCCTAAATGTATGATTCACAAATGTTTGATAGAACCATATAGAGATTTGCCGGTGGGTTGTTTGGCAACCGTTCAACGGCCAACCGCTGAGTGTCCCGAACGTTTTCTGCTCGTTCGTCACTTGGCGATTCATGCAAATGATATGCAAAGACCGCCGTTAGGAGCGCGCCCCCGACCCGGGAATGCGAGGTGTGATTTTTTGCAAAGATAGCAAGCAAGTATGGCCTGGCAGGCTTAATTCGACTTTACGCTCGAATGTATCGAGGTGAAATCAAAATTCTCTAAATCACTTGAAATTGAAGGCCTATGTTCATTTTAAGCTAAAAAATACAAAACGTAATTGAGTTTACATAATAAAATAATATAAACGTAAGTCTTTCGGGTCAAGATCGTAACGAGTTTAGATAAAGTTCATTATAAACATTAAGTCATTCGTTACGGTTATTGTTGTGGATATAGCTCTTGCAATGTAATTAAGATGCCGGTGTTGCCAAGTTTAAATATATATATTCAATTTGAATAGACATTGTAAATTTTCGATAAATCGCCTTGCACAGATTTTTTTTCTATTCAGGATCTAATATAAAACTGATTTATGATCGGTATTGAAGATGACTATAACGATTATTACCATTTTTGTTGTTTTGGGTAACTTGACCATGATAAAACAATATTTCAACCTTGGTATATACATATTATTTATTACTGCCGACTTGCCGAATATTTATGGCCAGATAATACTTCATTACAGCGACTTGTTTGGTGTTCCCATCGTTAGTTTAAACAACACGGCTGTGAGTTTATTGCGATCTTACATTATCCCCATAGTTCGAGCCTTATCTAGATAAGCATAATCTTTGTAATATTCAAATTATACACGCTATAACTATTATCGCATTTAAGCTTCGCCTGTACACGTTGATGCAACTCAGTAGAATTGTACATCTTAGTATAAAACGACATCTTTAGTTATGTTCGAGTGTTCTTTTGATTAAGCTTACCTTGAAAAGCTATGTAATGAACAATATATACATATACAAATATATACATATATATTTTATACAATACTACAACTTATATAAAGACACATTTGAAATAGAATAATACACAAAAATTTCTACTGTGAAAGTAACGAAAGTTGAAACATTTTTTAAATTAAAATGTACCGATGTAATAATTTAATTTATAATTGCACTAGCTAAACGCAACGTAATCCGCACATTGAATCGAAGGAGCATACTGTAACGGTACTTGCCTGAGGTGTGAGATGAATTCTATTAGCCGGGTGTAAGCGATACTATTGCAAGGGGTCGTTCACCATTTAACAGTGCGCAACGCCGAAATATTAGTTTACGCTGGATTATTTAATGCTTTACATATGACCGTTATGTGTTGTATTATATAATGAAACTCATTTCTCAGTTGATACATAATTTTACAGACTTCTCTGTTTAGTTAATCTTAGTCAACCTGGAGGTGATCATCATAAAAATATATTTTTTATAGCTTTACGCTGCATCTGGTACTTGGCAGGGGAAGTAGGGAGGACAATAGATTCCTTAGGTTAAGACACTCCGTTCCGTTCTTGTTCCAAGGGAATGCGTGGGACTAAAACCCCGCGCTTTGCTTTGTTACCAGAACGAAGAAATGAAAACATTTAATATTTTTTTTAAATTATTTATAAATATTTCATTCCCACGGCTGGAGATTGAACCCACAACCTGTCTCGTTTACACACGCCTCTGCAACACGACAGGCCTCTAAAATATGAAAATTCAGTATTTTATATTATTTTTAAAGATGTTTTTCAAACAAACAAGCCTAAAGAGTCGAAGGTGTCTAGTCTTGATGGCCTTTGTTAGATTATGAGTTACTCCATTCTGTATTGTGATGATTAACCAAGGATGTTACGTTGAGCGGTGCAATAATTTACTTCTTAATATTCTGTTCGCGTGTCACTCGTCCGTCATTTCGCTGGGCTCTTCCTAGAAAGCGAAGTGGCCCACTCGGTGATAGGAAACCTCCAAGCACCGGATATGGCGTCGACGTCATATTAACTGTTGATTTTCACTTTTATTAACATAGACAACGAAATTGAAAATTAATTGAGTTATATTTTGCACTTTCTCTAGCACCATTATGATTTATGGTAAAGGCGATAGTGATCGAGGGGTGGCAGCTATTATCTTATCGGACGTTTGTGCTTTCAAATTATAAAATGCCCTCTTTTATCGTAAAGTTGTGAAGAGGTGGCGCCTCATGCATTAGACTAGGGTTTTAAAAATCTCAATGTACAAAGGGGTAGTAATAACGAATGGCGCTATTGTTTGTGAGTCTCGTGTGTCTGGGGAGCCTCCTTGAGGGATGTCTGATTGGCTTAGTTACATTGTTTACTTAATGTACCGACTACTTACAAGTGCTTTTGCAGTCTGTGTGGTGCCAACTGATGTAAACAATGTGTATTTATTTGAAACAAGTTTTTTTTTATTACTCAATTTATAAAATAATATCCTGTCGTGTCGTGGAACAAGTGTATCACATATTCTGCTAAAAATGAGGAACGGAACTAAGTGTGACTATATTTCTAACTTCTCTCTGCCATGTGCAGGATGCAGCGTGAAGCTAAAAAAATAATAATATAGATTTGAACTTTATACTTTATTTATTATAGAGTATGTAATTATATTCCCTCGATTTTACGGTTGCGTCGTGATCGGCTATTCCCAATCTATGCAAGGTCTCGTCGTGTACACGCTCTACCTACTCCGATATCAGGTACTGTCGACTTACCGTCGCATACTATTGTTTTCTTATATAGGCCATTAAGTTATGCTACATTGGCGTGTTGGTTCATCGCCGATCGCAATCATTTTTGGTTTATAGCATTTCGGGCTCATTATTTTTGTCATTGGTGTCACGAAGTACTACTCAATATCTTTTGTCACGTTTTTTGACGTAAATTATTCTTATGCTGAGATTTTGATATAAAGTTATAATAAGTATATAAAATGTTCTGAATTAACCTATTGTTATATACTTATAAAACAGGGCTAAAGTCTATTGTTTTTATATAATTTACAGATGAATTAAATTGATCTTATTATTGTACCGTATATACTACATTTTTCTGTTTACAATATAGTTACATTTGGAGTCTTCACATGTGTACATATAATTAATTAAATATTTAGTTACAACCTTGAACCTATTATAACCAACGTTGCACAACATGATAGACAAAAAATTATAATCGTGTGAGTGGTATGAAGTGCGGCTACCGATTTGAGCCGGTAATTCAATTATAGAAACACATGTAAATGTCATAGCGCAACGAAACTATCGAGATAGCCGACAGTTTCGAGTGGTCTTGCGCAAATATTGCGCCCCATTATAGAGCGAGAATCGTGTACGTTCGTTATTTGTTCTATTAAGCAATTGTTGCATTTACTCGCACGCTTTTCTTATTTCAATGTATTTACATTAGGTTACGTAACATTTTTGTATGGTTTCATACAGATATTATCTTAATTGTATCCACTTAACGCATCTTCTGTATGAATGATTTGTATTGAAATCAATTGTTATATTGATTTTGCTTTAGATTTACAGTTGAGAAATTGTATTTGGTCCATATTTCATGTTTTATTTATATATTTTTTTTCTTTTCAGGTAAGGCTCGAATTATTTTGAGAAAATTGCGTCAGTGTGGTATCTCTATGCTTTGGTAAGACACGGTAGCTCGTTAAGTATGCTGGAAGGCGCTAGAGTGGCATCAATATGCGCCCGCGCACCTCACGGACGTTTTGACGAGTGAATCACAATCGTTTACTTCGTATCTCCTAGCGTGACGTCACGATTTAGGTGTCGCACGCGTGTTACAAGAAGTTAATCTACTTACGTTAACCTATTGTCATTAAACCTACACGTGGAGTGTTGTAATGTAGCTTATTTTAGTATAGTTTTGGATTGAATTGCACCTGGTAGAAGTGATTTATAAGCTAGTAGAGAAACATCAATATAGTTTACGATCATCTGTATATGTAAATATTGAGAAGAGCTTTTTAAAAAATTCCTAATAATATCTTAATTATTGATAATTAATTATTTATTTAATTGTTAAAATTTATATTCCAAAAAAAATATTACAGATAACAAACTTTATTTCTTTTAATTCTATCACAGAGCGTAGACAAACTATATTATTAACGTTCATAAAATTATTGCATTCGCCTACATAATATTGCCATAGAAATGTTTAAAGTACGCGTCCGATAAATGAACTGAATCATCTAGTGTCAGTGCCAATACATCTTAATGAGTAACAGTGTCGAATGAAAACAAGAGTACGGTAATTCATGTCCCCTACAACACATTTTATTACTTTTGTCGTTTGTAACATATTGACTTATTGATAACATGCTTTAGCAAGACTAAATGTATCTGTGAATGTTGTTTTTCTTATCGTATGAAGCAGACGTTAATAAATAGCGAAGCGACGAGTATAAGAGGCCGTAATGTGAAGCGATATCCATCATGTCTTTGCATTCAATCGTCGACGTTGACTTGAAAGGGTCAGAGCCAGCACGCTACGGGCAATCGGTCAAACAACCGAACCATTTAGTTCCTGCCATCTTTTACGACAATCGCCAGCCATTGTGCACAAACGCAGTCCTTTACATTGTAGAACAATAGAGATGCCGATTGCGACACCGCAGACTGACTTAGTTTTATTACAACAGTCCGACAGTGCTGAGAGGTTATTTATCATGGAATGCAAAATGCATTTAGTTTTAGCCGAGTTGTTCAAAAACTTTCGGCGAGCAGCGGCTTTAAATTGGAATATCGTTTCCATTGCAAGTGACAGTTACAACGGGGACGACGATTACACCGCAGTAGAGTAATTTATTAACTGTCAACAAAGACTAGTGATTTGCTGAGATAGAGCCGCCTTAACCGTTCCAACGTGGAACGTAATGTTTCTCTGTTCAAGTTACACATCCGCGGTTGCTCGTCGAAACGGACACTGTAACGCGATAGTCATCCAACTCTCTCCTGCATGGAAATGCAGAGCGGAACGCTTCCTAGTGTATTCTGACTCCATTGGGTCTAAAGTTTAGTTTCTATTGTGTATGATGTGATTTGGTTGCATAGCGGTTCAGAGGGCAGTTGCCGTTACGCCGCCTTCCCACAATAGAAGCGACTAGCGATAGATAGAATGTGTTAAGTTTCCGCAGATCGCTATCGCATGTTTGGACTTTCAAAACGTTTGTATGCAACTTCCGAGATGTTCGCGTAATACTCTAATACTTGTTGCATATTGATACGTGGTTGCATTTTTTTGGCTGTTGTTTTCTTTTTGTAAATTTAAAATATTTTAAGTTTGATTTGGCCTCCAAATTCTTACTATTTAGGTGAGATTCCTTATTAAGATACACAAACAAGCATCTTGCAACAAAACACGTACTAGCCGTGGGTGACCATCAACTCGATTGTATCAGTTGTTTTTAGAAATATAGGCGGATGTCACGTTCCTTGATATCGCAATATTTTGCCTACAAAATAAATTAAGCACTACCGGTTTTGGATGTAAGTAATATACAACATATTTACTTACATCCAAAACCGGTAGTGCTGGATCATAATATTATACAAGAATTGCTTTATATTCCACGTTTTTAAGCGTAGATATTACTCACGACGGATTGTTGTGACTGGCCGGATAGTTTTATCATAGAAATGGTAGCTGGAACGAGGCAGATGAATGTACATGCAATATTCATCTGGTCTGTTGCAAGATTCCGTGATATTTCAAGTCGGGTGCGCCCCGAGCGCCTTTGCATTGCATTAAAAGCACCGACCACCCCGACAGCATCAGTTATGTTTAAAGTTGCACTGGTATTTATCGAGAACTTTTCCTTCAAACCTATAAAGTATCTGTTTATGATTTACATAAGTGATCAGGCTACATGATGTACCATTTACTTAACTAGCCTTCGGCTGTAGCATTGAGTTGCTGCGCAGTTGCTGTATTCATTAAAAATGAATGTAGAAGTGTAGAAACATCGATAATTGAAAACAAAATATTCATATATATTGTAAATATAGTTTGCAACGCGTTAGATAATATCGATTTTATATCAATCACTATTTTAAAGGGATGTTTCTCAAATGAAGCCTATTTTTTTCTTAAGCTTACATTTTTTTAATTATATTAGCCCCTTTTCAATTTTGATCAATTGCTACCTTAGTTTGTCTCTTAAAATAGAAATATGTTATCAAATATAATGTATTAGAAATGAATCAATGACCAATTAACACATTTCAGTTAGTAAATCGAATAATGAATAATAGCGCTTTGAATTTTTCTTACCAGTAAATTTATACTCATTTAATATTAGTTTTATTTTAAGATACAACAAAATCGTTTATTTATTGATATAATTATTTGAAAAACTTTATACTTAATAATAAAAAAAAACAATATAAACTGAACGCTTCACGTGATATACCTAATTCTGCATTAAGGTGAAATGTTATCATGTTCTGGTGGTGCGCCGGCGCACGCGACCCAATTCAACTAAGTGCCTGCCTTGATGAATGAATCTCCATTTAAGAGATAGACAGCCTGATAAGGCAACACATGAGCTATGTAGAAGTAACTCCCTACATTCATTTCAATTTATTATATTGGGCTAGACCAGCACTAATCGGTTGTTCCACATAGAGATTTATGGGATGGATTAGTTAGTGTTTCGTTTATCGGTTACTGGTGGCTGTGTAATTAAACTTTCTTCCACTTTGAAATATATCACATGCCCACCTTCTTATTGCCACTAACCAGACAATATTTTTTCACGTCAATCAATATAAACGTAGGTAATATGCTTATGATTCAATAAATTCTGGTTTGTTTAGTTTTATTTAATTTTAATTACGATAATCATTAGCTTTACATCAACTAGTTCTACATTTGAATTCCGTGGGCACTTCTTTTTTAGCGCATCACAGCAATAGATCAGCTTCTAATTGCCTTAATAAGCCGCATCCTGGCGCCGGCGCGCACACCGTTTACATCGGCCTAACGCTTTTTACTTGCCTTAGCTCAGTGTGCGTGCTGTAATTCTAACAAGATAGTCATTTAGATAGCTAATATCTATTTGTGGATCAGTTAATGTTTGTTAATCTATAGCGAATGATTGGAATCCATAATATGTTTAATGGCAAATATAAATGTTTTCCAACACTATATATCTGTCTGACTTAGTTAAAATCTAAAAGATTTTCCATAAATCTTCTTTCACCATAGGTCTTTCACCACATCTCGGTAGATTTATTATTATTTAGGGCACTTCTCGTTTTTTTATGTTATATAAAGGTTAGTAAGATTTTTTTGAACTATTTTTAAACCTTTGAATTTACGATGCTTTGTCGTGCATCTGTACGGATTAACCATTTACCACATGAGTGTTAGCACATCTGTCAAGCGAAAAATTTAGTTCTAGCTTAGAGATCTTAAATTATGGCAACCACTACATCAGTGCGTCTGATAGCACTCAAGTCTTATTTATAACGTCAATATTTTCCTCGACATTAGCCTAACCTTTAACATAAATATTATAACAATACGCAATTACAATTCCGCCTTTAGGCATCGAAACAGCACAACTGGATAAGCGACGCAGTAATTTATGCTGGCAGGATAATATTAGAACGGTTTAGATAAAGCTGTAAAATGTCAAGCGCGAACGTGCCAACATGTCCTCGCTGCCAGTGAAGGTGCGCAGGCGCACAATAGAATATTTCGTTCACCATTAGAATACAATTACAAGGCCATGATCCAATTTGCTATTGGAATTGGTGGATAACGAATTGATTCGTTACGTTGCTTGCAAAGATTATTATACAGATTATATTATGTTATTATTAGATAGAAATTATTATCTTGCGTAAGATTGTTTTTGTACGAAAGTTGTATTTCAAATGAGAATAATTGATTGAAAGCGATGATTGCGATCAAGTTTGACTACGTAAAATGTTTGTATAATAATTATATCATATAAATATTTTCTTGATCTGTTTAGAAAAACGACTCTATTGTGCACTTAATGAAAAGTGAAATGTTAAGTTGACTCTTCTTGGAGCAAAACACGGAATAGGTGTAAACATAAATAGATATAAGTAATGAAGCATTATCTAAAGTAATTATTACATTGTAATCGTCCATACATATTTTCTAAATTGATCATTATTATTTGGTATTTGTGCCTTTTGTCCTTCAGAACATTCAATCTACACATACTTAGAAATTGATGAGGATATTAGAAACATCGACACATGTAATATGTCCGCCAGTGATTGAGATAAAATTACTTCGCAGCAATCCTCCCAGTGCGTTGCATAATTATGAGTGAAAAAACCTCTCTTAAGAAGAAATCAAACAAGTTCACGCGAAACGATTTTTATTTTTTATAGTGAAAGTAATTAAAATGATATTGTAACATCTCGTTAGATAACCGCAGCTCCATAATGAAGAATATAAAAAAAAGTTATTGCTTCTTGTTTTATGAAGGAAAACACAATGTTTGTAATACCATAAAGTGTAATATGAAGTGGTTTTATATGAAAAACTAATATTATACTGTAAAATAAAATATTATACTGTGGGTTAGTGAACAAATATTGTAGTATAAATGTATATAAATATTTCGAACAACGATATATTTTAGACGGTTGTTCAAATTGGCTTACTTACAATTTAACCACTTAATATACTTGTAAGAATAATATGACTACTAAAAAAATATCACATTAGCTTTATTACTTGCTTCCGTAAAAGTGGTGTTTAATCAACTGAAACTAGTTTTATAAAGGTAAAATTAAGCGATTATAGATAATATCTATAACAAATTAATTTTAATTAAAAAAAAAATACTTTTTATTGTTTTACATGAATTGCAGAACATTGAAGCCACTAACTAGCTAAATAATACTATAAACAAACTTTATTATAAATTTAACAATAACGGGAATCTGTACTAAAAAAATATAGGAATTTATTCAGAAGTGTGCTATTGATTGTAATGTTGCATAGTTATTTCCACACGAGGATTAATTAAATATTTAATAATTTAATTACCTTCCTCAGGTAACGAAGCAAAGCATGTCGTTATGTTTCGCGACTCAACACGCATTGCTTCCAGAATTTGGCGGAAAGCGGGTATCTTAATGAGCTCAGACTTTTTTATCACTAGATCCCCAGGTTCCCTTTGCCTACTCTGTGGAGTGCGGGATAAAGGTTAAAGCCAGAAAAAAGAAGATAATAAAATCAATTATTTAACCATAATCAATGTCAAGAACTACAAACACTAACTATGCTTTTCCATCTGCATCATTAGATTAACGAAGTAACATTGTTCGTTTGTATAATTTCATATTGTTTGTTTAGTAGTTGTTAGTAGTCATCGGCTCGAAGGATCGAGTGACGTTTGAATGAATTGATTTCTTAGCGGTGCTCGTCGTGTAATTAAGCGTGTCAATGTCAACCGATGGTTGTTGGACGTGCGTGTGCGCAGCTATGCGTATTTTTGTTTGATCTCACTAGATTCGTCTGAACTATTTATTGAATTTTAGAACTAAATGAATTTAAATATCAGTTTTTTTTCATAATTATTTGAGGCTGTCGTACCGCATTAGGGCCGTGTTATTGTGTAGCAGTTTTTATCTTAAGTTATATTTTCTTTTGGATTACTTTGATTTAACTACCTAATAGACAAAGCCTATCAGCTGGAATAAGCATTGTGATCGTTAACCTTAGATCATTTCTACGTTCACCGGTAAATAAAGAAAATGCACTAAACTAAGTCATGTGTGTGTGTGTGTGTGTGTGTGTGTGTGTGTGTGTGTGTGTGTGTGTATATATATATATATATATATATATATATATATATATATTTAATTTTGTTCTATTATTTACTTGATACTCACAGTTAACTATTTCTAACGCACATTATGGCTCTCTAAGATTTATAAAGTGTCTTAGCAAATGAATGTGGCCACTAATTGGGGAGGTCAATGTCATAGTAGCAATTGGCTCCATTCTTGCCATTTGTTTCAAACCATTGCTTTAATTAGCATCATAACACGCATATACACATATTTTATGTTGTGATTGTTACAGTTACTTATTATTATTATTTTTTCAGTAAAAATAAATATTAATGCAAGGGCATTTTTTTATATTGTTCATATCATTATTTCATTCTGTAATACACATTAACGCCAAAAAAAAATAATACATCTTTGGCAAGAGTCGACTTGTCTTAAAAAGAAAAACGTAAAATCTTTGCAGGTCTAAAAGTGAAAGTGCAACGTGTACGTAAATTATTTACATTATATGACGTGTATTCTATCTTTAAATGATATATCTATTATTTGAATTCACACATTTTGAAGTCTTCTTGGTTTTTTATTCCAAGTGATAGCTCGGTGTTCTTCGCCTTAAACTCGTACATATTTAATGTTTTCAACAGGCATAGCACGGTGTTGAGTTCCGCCACTCAACACACAATGTCTCAAATTCGGCAAGTGGGGAGTAACGTAATGTCTTAAAACTAGGTTCCCAAGTTCCCTCTATTTACCCCGCCATGTGCGAGATACAGCGTGAAGTTAAAAAAAAAAAACTTTTTCATTTCTAGTTATTACCAAGTAATTTAATAAAACCAAAAGGCATGAATGAACATAGAACTGTCACACTACAAATATATCTATAATTAGTTCAATATCAACAAGTCACACCTCTTGCCGCAATAACAAAACGTGCGGTCAACATCATTTGAAACCGAATGAGTTTTGACACATTCATATATGTAAGTAAAGTCAAATAGATACTCGTGAGTGTATACTGAATTATATATAAAATATTTTGTTCTTAGGTAATTGTGGGTTCATACTTGTGGGAATAATTCTTTTTTCTTGTTGAATTCAAGTGTTGTGCACTATGTTCATTCCGCCCATCACATTTTTATTTAATTATCGAAATATTTTTATTAATACAGTTTCGATAGCGCTGTTGTTGATTTTAGCGTGTCTATTGTAAAACTCGTATTAAACTGTCTGGCACGATTCGTTCCACTAGCATCGATTGAGCGAAGTTTTTAAATATTGACTATTGATTGTGATTTATTTTATGCGATAGTTTATTTGTGTATTTTGTGCTTATTATTTAGTTTCGGCTTCATATTGAATGTATAAATTTTATTCGGAACCAATTAGGATTTACTCGTTTTTTTTTTTGCATATAAATTAATTTTAAATAAATTCTCTTAAAGATTTGCCGTAAATGTATTAAAAATATTTTGTTAAAGTTTTTATAACATTTTATTTTTAAATTTAAATCAATATTTGAGCTGGTTTTATTTATAGCCTAAATAATCAAAGTAAATCATCTACATAATGCCTATAAAAGATACAACAATAGTAAAAGTAACGATTTTTCTATTTTAAAAATATAATTACTATTCTCAATAATGGATTTGTAAAAAAAAATGCTGACCTGACATTAAATCTGTTCAAGCACACCGACTTAATGTCACTTAAATCATAATCGATGTTTCCGCGTACGACTGTTAATAATGTCTTATTTAATTTGAGTTCATTCATATTTCAAAGTGATCAATCTCACTTTCTTCACACGCCATACAATACTCATTCAAGAATATAAATCTTATTCATAATCGTCACAAGCAATAAGCTCGCTTTTGAAGAAACACTGCGATTGTGTTTATGTGTTCGTGACTTGGGATTTAGGTAAGTTACGAGTACTTCCCGGTCTCTACGGCTGTTTTGTGTGGATAATGCCATATATCTATGAAAACATCTATAACTTCACACACACATTATCATTCGCTTACTTTAGGACTAGTATGTGATTTAGATGGAAACAATACCGTGCAATGATGGTGCATTAGTCGTCGATTCAAAACTGACCGTGGGGAATGTATTTGTAGTGTATATGCGAATTTCTTGTACATATTTACGTTAATTGACCTTAGTTTGTTTTTACCTTAGATTGGAACTATACATTAAGTATGTCATATTTGCATCCTGAGAACGAAACTGACAGATTGGCTTACCAGTTTTTGACCTAAATCGGCATATATAAAGGAGAATGGTATATAAGAAAGTCTGGGAAAGTTACATGAAACGAAATATTTTATTCCCATACTTATTTGATCATTGTATATTAACATAAGCGGTGTATTAATCATGCAACTTGAAACGCTTGTATCCTAAATATAAATATGTCCATTACATGTTTGAAAGTAATCGAGGCGCGACCGTTTGTCTGGCATCAGTTAAAAACATTTGAATTTTTATTACATTCAACGGTTTCGGCGATTAGATCCGCAGCCGGTCTGTGACTCACCGGGCGCGTCGCTGCTTGCCAAACTGGACTTCGAAATGGCTACTACGCGATTTTACTACATATGTCCTTAGTTTTATGTTGAAAATACTATAGCTATTGTATGTGACATCCTAATTTATTATGTATCCGTGACAAATATTAAAGATACAAAAAACTTTATTCACAAATGCGGCCGTTGAAAGCTACATATTTTATAATGTCGAGAATTTAACAGGTTTTGATTGGACATATTTGCGTAGATTTAAATTTCTTATGTTACTGTTATTTGTTACTAAAATAATATTTATTTAATTTTAATATCGTATAGACTATGCAAATTAATGTACTAAAATTGCCAAAGGAAGCCGCGCCAACAGTTTCGTTCCACATTTGGCGTAAGCTCAATCACCGATACTTTTTCAAACAGCGCCACCGTGTCTGGTAATACCAAGTAAATATATCGTTAAGAAACTATTTATGAGGAAATACTTTGCTAAGTACCACAATAGTTGCCAATAAAACGTTGATACTTACATTTGATTTTTGAATTTGATTGTATCAACTATAATTTCATCATCTTGTATTGTATTTGTAGAAAAATATTTTCTATTTCACTTTTTAAATATTTCACGTACAAAATGTTTTATATTAAAATAGTATTATTAAGCCTTATATTTTTTATACGTGGTGTATAAGTGTTATGACCTAGACAAAAAGGAAGCTGCCTGCTATATGCGTTGCGGACGCCAGTTAGCACTCCAGGCGTTAATTACGAACCTCTCCACTGACTCAGACTAACGTCGTTTTCAATTCATTTGCATGTCTCTCATAACAAAGACATAATTCGCAGTTTCTAGACTTGACAGCGTCATAAGAGGTGAATTTTATTGTACGTCGTAAAATTATCTTCGGTCCACACAACTATAAACTACGATGGATTAAATTTAAAATGTATAAAAGAAGTATCATCTTACAAACTAAAATTAGGTTTTCAGAGCATATTTAATTATTTTGCTTTACTTGTAAGCGGTTTAAGAGTCAGGTATTTAAATGCAGGAAACAAAAGTAGGTTGTACGAGACGGTGATTGATGGTCCTCTGTTATGTTGCTACAAAAAATGTGGGCTACAACCAGGACCATTGCAATGAATACTGAGAAATAAACGAGCACATAAAAGCGCATTGTCGCATATTTGCTGCTATCTTTCCCACGATACAGTATCTAAAATTCACAATGTAACTTTGCAAATAACAACTTTGTCACCAAACCTGTAAAGCGGTTAATTCCGTGACTGACTTAAGTGATTTATGAAGTATTTTGGCGAGTGTACATTCAGATGCGATCACTAAGAGACTATTGTTTAAGTCTTAACAATGATTGCTTAACTTGCGGAATGCTATAGCTTTTTTTCTAACACCGTGGACCATTGACCTTCTTGTAATTAGGTTTTGTTAACCCCTAGATAAAAAAAACTATATAAACAAGTTGGCAGAACTGGATACTTTTATTTATTCTCGTTTCAAGCTTTTTTACAACTACATTAAAAGTGGAGAAGAAAAGAAACTAGTGGTAAAGCACTAACTTTTTCCACTATTGCATTTTTTGAGCTGCAAGCAGCGGAATCCAACGTCTTTGTTACACTTCAAATCGGAATCGTTATACTATTTATAACTTCATATCTGGATATCGATCTGTCCTCGATATCAGCAATCACGATAAGTCAGCTAGGAACGTGCAAGACAAACCCAGTTCATAGATCGGTTTCCATGATTCGCAAATAGCGCATTTAGCTTGCGTAAGGCAGCTAGCGCAACTTGCATTGTCTCGACGCATCTAGAGCGACCATCCATGACTCCTTACGCCTACTCGTTGCGCAAAAGTATATTTTATTAACAATTTTATAACACTGGAATGGTTCTTACAAAATAAATTTGTTAGATATTCTGATAGTGTTTATTTTTGTTTACTTATATATTAGAGTTTTTCCCATAAAATCAACTTATAAATACTACCTCTTTGAAAAGTTCTAGTAGTTTGAACTGCTTATAAGATTCTCAATTGAAAATATTTTGCAATATTCGGTTCTTTCAGTCAAGAAAAGGCGCCACAGACATGTAGATCAAAATTATAATACTTTTTTTGTAAGGAGGTTAACAAGCAAAATTGAAAATACAAACATTGAAAATGTTGTTATAAAACATAATTTCTACAAGTGTAAAACCAAACAATTATCGACAGTTGTGAAAGAAGATAAACAGACCAAGCAAAGAACTTGAATGATGTCTTATTAAAACACATGCACAACCAATTAACTTGCGTACTTCATTACCTTCGTCCCAGTTTCACAACATTTGCTCTCCAGCTTATCACCGTGATAACAATTGTGCAAACCGAAGCGGCACAGTTCGGCGATAGTGGGCGTTTTACAGTGCCTTCTTATGGTTTTTCTCAGTAGGCGGGATGAGGCAACATCGTGTGGAACACTTACCGGTCAACTTATGCATGTTTTGCTTGAATTTTGACATGTTTATTACTGTATTTTTTTTTAACTTTCACGTTGTATCTCGCACATAATAGGACAGGGCAGGCCGGGGGATCTTGGAAACTTAGCGTTAAGACATTCCGCTCCATCCTTCACTTTCCGCCGAATTTAAGGCAATGCGTGTTCAGTGGCGAAACTCAACGTCGCACTTTGCCTTGTGGTAACAACAAGCGCAGAAATGAAAATACATAGTATTATAAATATTTAATTTGCTTGAGAGGGCATCGAATCCACAACCTGTCACGTTTAAAGTCACACACTTGTGCCGCTGAGCTAGGACATGTCTCTTGAAAATGTTTTTCGTTTTATTTTATCTTAGAATCTGGCAAAATGTTTATCGTGTTATTTTTATGATTTTATAATAAATATTAGTTCGTAAACTGTTACGCTTGTAGGTAATAATCATTAAAGTTCAAAATCAATAATGTTTGTCAGCACAATGTATTTATATTTCTAACACCTTTACATTCCGAGAAAAGAAATATGGCCAAACAAAAAGAAAGGAAGTCGATTAACGCTCAATGGTGTATGTTTACATGCTATCCGGTAGGGTGATTGACAACTACCACGTTCTAATAAACTATTGGATCAAATTTCGACTTGAAACTAAAATAGAGTAACTGTATTTTGTAATTGCTGTGTAATGGCTTTTTTTTTGTTCTGTAACAGTTAGGTTGGGTTAGCTCGTGTCCGATGTCTAAAATGTTAGGGAGTTTATAACGGTCCATTTGTGGTTCTTGTAGTGCAATTAATGTCTTACAATATGTTGGGGGGTGATGTTGAACGTAGCATTATTAAATATGTACCCGATTCCGGGGCAGTAATTACTATGTGAACTTGCGGATTTTGTGTCAAAGTGATAAGAAGAAATTTGATAAATCAGTTTGTTTAAACGCGCTAATCTCAGAAAGTACTGCTGATTTAATTTGAAAACTCTTTCATTGTGACTGACTGTATCTGCTGACAAAGATCTGCACTTAGAATGTTTATAAATCATGGCTATTTCTATTATTACCACGCAGGTGAAGCCTTGAGTAAATACAAGTCCTTATAAATTTTATGAATATAAGTTTTAATAGTAATATAGGAAAAAAATAACTAAAAAGCTACCGTAATGGTACAGGAGCAGTTAAAATAATAACATAAATACTACAAGTCACATTGTACACACTCGCCTTGGTAAGCAATATAAATATATTCGATTACTGTATTTATTATTCGTGAATTATCCTTCTGAATCGGTTGACCCTTTATAGCTGTAAGGCCACACTAAATGTCGGAATGTGTCGACAAACGTAAACATTTAATAACTATTGAATTTCGACGCCTGTCCACAGTCACACCACGCCACTTCCAGGAAGTCACACCTTTAAAGGCCCTTTAAACACCACTACCGATTTATTTTAGTTAATAGCCGAATTATATTTTTGTATATTTAATTTGACTTCTGTTTAATTTATAAAAGTGTGTTTTAGTGATTTTATTCGTCATCGTATAATTGAACTATGTCCAGCAGTGGGCGTTGAAATGATTTAATGATTATGATCATGTGTCACGGTTAGACGCGAGCCGGACTGTTGATGTAAATGTGGATTCGATCTCCCCTAGAGATAGAGATGGGAGTGAGAAGAAGGGGAAAGATTATTACATATAATTACATTTAATTAAGGTTTATTATTTTTTTATAGGTACTAAAATAATAAGATTTTTTTTTGTGAAGCATTTGTACGCCTATCAAAATAAATATTATTATGTTCTCAGATTTTTTCATGGTAAAGGTTGCCTGGAAGAGATCACCTACGGTGATAAGGCCGCCTTTACATAATTTTTTTCTTTGATGTTTCTTATACTTGCATATACTTTTTTTTTTTTAGTGAAACAAAGTGTAAATAAATAAATAAATAAGACGTCGATTCACGGCACCAACACGCAATTTTTCGAGTTCGGGCCAGAAGCGAAATAAACAGTGTCTTGACATTAGGTACTCGTTGCCTATCCTGCTATGCTAGGTCCATAGTGTGAAATTATCCTACGTAATCAAATTATAAAGAAGCCTCTATGTATTGCACAGATATAGGTAATATGTTTTCGTTTCTGAAATGTAACTGTAATATTAAAGTAAAAGTTTCCAAGCAATGCCTGATTTCAGCGGAAAGAAGGGGACGGGACGGAGTGTCTTAACACTTCAGTTCCGCTGCCTGCCATGTGCGGGATATAGCGTGAAGCTGCTATTGTTTTGCCGTGTGATTCCGGCTTAGAATACGATCACCCTGGTACTGGTGGTGGACTAAAGGACGTGTGGGAGAGTCACGTTGTCAGCAATGGCAACACGCATGGGCAGACTCGACTGGATTGTTACCACCCCCGGCATTTAAAACCGGCGTTAAGTAGTGGCTTCGGCCACTGCGTTTCGCATTGGGTAATGCCGGGCCCCGGTGCCCATCCATTTTAAAGGCCGGCAACATTCCTGTAGCTCCTCTGGAGTTACACGGGGCAGTGGGCGACGGTGATCACTTACCATCAGGTGACCCGTACGCTCGTTTGCCGTGTCTCGTTCATAAAAAAAAATGTTATTTACTGATAGTGAATGTTTATAATATAATATTATTAAGTCGGAAAATTAGGATTATCGTATGTACGGATTCGCATGAAACTAAGAAGACGTAATTATCGATAGATTTAAAAAAATGTTGTAATGTGTAAAGTGTCAATTTCTTAGTAATAAAAACTTTACATTTTACAACTTTAATAGCTCTATCATTATAAGTAAGCACTGTATAATATTTAATTAAATGCTTACTATGAACAAGTTATCAAACAAAGACAAATAGCGCCGCTTACTGATTCTAATCTATAAAATTGATGTCATATTATTGTACTAAACATTTCAATAGGACAAACAATCGATCTCAAACTATAAAATATAATGTATATAATTATAGTTATTATTAGGCACTAGTCACTTTATTCCTATTTTCGTTGTGCTAATACCGAAAAGCATTTTTTACCTGAAGCTGAGGCAGCAAAGTAGGTTAGATGGTGTTCCCGCGCGATGAAAGCTTTTTGTCTATATATCCTGCTAATATTATTAATGATAACGTTTGTCAGGATGGATGTTTATTCCAATTTCACGCAAAAACTACGTAACGGATGAAAAGTACAGTTCAGTACCTCAGTCATATAACTTATATATTATACAGTCATATAACTTATATATCAGAATAATACATCAATTGTAATTTATGAAGAGATTTTGTATAATTTGATTATAATATAAAAGCAAATTTAAGCGGGCGAAGCCGCGTTAGGTGGCGAGTTTATGTATATAATCCTAGAAAATTAATATATGTTTAATTATATGCTTTTGTATTACAATTTAATACTTACAGCTTACTACTTGACCTTACGTTCACTGGCCGTTAAACGTGACGCGAAACCGGTGTTCTTGGAGCGGGTGGTTAGTATCGTGATATTTTTGAGTAGGTGGATGGAGCAATCACTGTCGTATGAAATTATTGATTTAATCTTTCTGCTGTTGTAAAATATGATATTTTTATTGTTTACATTTAGAATGTGTTGTAGTCGTCAAACTAATTTAAGTCATTAATAAAAAATATATATACTTACTCGGTTCAGTCTTATCCTAACTGATTGTCTGGTTGATTATTAAATTAATACTTACAATATGAGAACTTTATATACCACTAGCAGTGAAAGAAAAAGAAAAATGTTAAATACACACATAACTTGATAATTTTTAAAATTTAAAGTTGAATCATATTATTATATTAGCACCTACGCAACTCTATTCCGCCTCTTTTGACTAACGCACATATAGACCATAATGTAGTCGACCAGTAACAGCTATCTGTCTGTCACTGCCACTGTCACTGTCACGTTGAGTCACCTTCAACTTGTACCAGAAGTGTCCTGTTATGTCAGCTTTAACTATTGTTCGATTTTTTGCTCGTACCTATGTTACGTTGCGTAACTGTGATAGAATTTATTCTTATGTCAGAAATAAATATTATATATTTTTTTTTATGTGACAAATGATTTTTTTTTTTTAAATTGATATTTTTTTATTAAGCTATTAAGAATACGACTGCTTTATAACACTACGGTAAAGTTGTTTGACACTTTAATGACATGTAATTATTTATTATTATAAATGTCTCAAAATATTTTATTATTATAAATGTCTCTAGAAACGTTAGTTTGGTTTAAACGAAGTGGCCTCACATGTATGAAATATTGAAAAAAAAGCGTATTCTAATAACAATTGTAACCGTACGTTTAATTCAGCTCAATAGGTTAGATACGCCATATTAATATTCAGAATCAACCAACTTACAATACAATATAAGTCCAACCTAATAAATCTTCAGGAAGTCAACAAAAAGCTTGTTTTTGTTAGAAAAACTAGTTTATTTAATTGACAGGCAAACTAGGCAAATGCGGCTATAAATTTCAGATGTACAGACTCGATACGGCGACATGTTCAACTTACACGCTATCACGGTTCGATTCAGCGCACCCTGTTAGTCTCCATCCGTATCTAATACTAATAAGTGGGCAATTCACCAGTATGTCGTACAAATCGCTAGCCGTGTCGGTTCCGTGTCGTGACCGGGTCACACGACGTCCGACATTTCTATAGACCCTTTTTTCTCCACTAGGGATAAACGAAGTCTAAGAAAACACTAATTGAGTGTTTGCGGCGTTATTGATCTCGTCTATGTATTTCTCGGTTCAACATTCTCCATTTTGAATTGCGTACAGTACCTGTTAAGGTTAAGGTCTAGAGTAAACAGCGGCTTGTTCGTCTTCTAGGAAGCACTTGTCGCTGTCGTTAACACTTTTTTATACTACCGGTCCAACGATAAAGGTAATACTTCAGACATTTCTCTGTGACACTGATTTTTTTATTTTTCATATTTTAAGCTATGGTGTAGTACAAAATATAAAGTATGTTCTTTTATAAAGAGTAAAATGTATTTTTTTAAAAATAATATCAAAAAATGCTTTTCATTTTAAGTTAAAACTAGAGCACACGGTTGTTAGGAGCGCTATGAGAATGAAAGCTTCAATTTAAAATGCAAACCATTAAAATTAAAAGTACTAGAGGACCCAACTTAAAAATAAAATAATTTAAAATCTTCGTGAATCTCTTGTATGTTGCAGGATAAGGAAATAATATAGTTATAACATATTCTGCACGCTCTTTTCTACCCAAATAGGTATTACACGATTTGTTTAAGACACTGAGAACATATGTTTTAATCGTCGTACACAGTTTGAATCTTTATCATCTTTATAACGATATCTATTATTTATTTCTTTGTTATTATTATAGTGATAATATTAATTGTATTAAAATGTTTTTATAGCACGAACAAGTAAAAGTCAAGGTCCGCTTCTGATAAACAAGTTGATCTGTGTACTTCGTTCACTTGCCACTTGCTAACTAACAATCTATTATGTAAACATTTGATCGATTGCCTGCTAGTATCTTACATCAAATCGAGTGTCCTTCAAGCGATATAAAATTATTTGAAAAAAAAAAAAGGAAAACTTATAGCTTCATGATTCTTGTTCAAAAATGACTTTAAAATATACATAAAAGAAAGCTTTGTTTGTGTAAATTATAAATTTTATCTAAACTACTTTTATGTTTACCAGAAAAATATTTCTTTTGTTACTGCTGTACTTTAATTAATTTATTTTTCTTTTCACTATTAATTTAATTTCATTAATAAATGTATTTATTTCTAGCTATTTAAAAGCACTATAATGTATTGATTTACTTACAATATTGAGAAAATGCCGGATTAACTTGAAAAAAGAAACTGTTCATGACAAGTCAAACAACATATTAACATTCTTAGCATATTATGCAATGTAATGATTTAATATAGAACAGAATTCGCAATTAAAACTACGTTGGTATCTAAAGCAGATACTTTTTATAGCGTACGCCTACAATAATGTTTTTCCTAAGCTATCAACGATCTGCGCCTGCGCATGTCTTGCACGCGCACTAATAAGCGGTTGGACGTCCTTGCCGTTAAGGCCCTACGTATCACAATTTAATGGGAAGTTATAAATAAACCTTATTTTATATTTTATAAAGCTTTTTCAATGTTTTTATACAATGTTATTTTCCTTGTTCTACTTGTATTTGTAGATCATATAGTTTTCTATGATCTGCAATATGCAATATTCTAATTCTCTGAAATCAACTGCTAACTAAGGACTAAAAAAATAGTATAACAACACTCATTGCAAGTAATGGTTACATTCAAGCCCATGATTTTTGTTACATGATACACCGCTAGCATACACGACTAGCTCTAAATTTCACACAATACTCCCATATTGGTATTCTCAGATTTCCGCAATTGGCGAATCAAATTAGTTCGGTTCGTTTCCTATTTGAAGCGATTTCACTCATAAAGCCAATTGCGCCCGAGCATTGTTTCGAAACGAAAGTAATGCTTATTCCCTTTTTTAGCGTGCGAAACCTTATGGTTTGCGGTTCCGGCAACACTTGATTGCGATCTTAAGTTTAACCACCGCTGACGATATTTTTTATTAAGAAATTGCTCTACTTTCAGCCATATGATGATTGCGTTCTGTTTCAAAATTTAGCCTAATGTAAGTATAATATTATAGTATTCAATTTGTGATGTAATTATTTACATAAATAGAAAAAAATATTAAATGTCTTATTGCCCATTTTATAAGGTTTATTTATTGTACATTAACCTGTAATATAATGTGTTTTAACGTGTCAACTATTAAACATACAGTGACAGCGTAATTATAAAATTATATTTAAATTTTGTTGTGGACAGACTGGTTTGCTCGTATTTCTTAGTGTTCAGTGAAGGGTATAGGTAAGTAGGCCTTTGAAGTGCCATATTTATTCGTCAAGGGCGATGGCTAAGTTATCGAGCGTACAATTTGCTTAAATACTAAATTGCTACCTAAACTCGTTGACAAGTATTTAATTACATAAAACATATTTGAGGTCAAATTATTTGATCATTATCACGAAATTTCCATGTATACGATTAAGTGAGATTACTTTGCCATCTTCGTCTTATTCCCCTATTATCATATCTCCGATCTGGCGACGTGAGTGTATGGGAACATCGCAGCGGCAGATTGTATGGAATCTTTTTAAATTGCGCGTAGATGCGGCACAGTTCAAAGGATTTTGCAGGGAAAGTAGCTGCCGGATGTGGGATATTCTACTACAAGAACATAAATCTCCGGTTGTAACCAGTAGGCCCTCCGGCCGTCATATTTTGTATACTGTTACTTTGTGATGTACTTCCAGGAAACTGTTAGTAACCGAGTATTACATTTTAGTAGTAGTTACTTTTAATTTAGAAACTGTCTAGTGCACTCAATTCTAAATTTTTATGATAAATGTAAATTATTTGTTACCATAATTAATATTCATCATATTTGTATACCTACATCATATTTACTGTAGATGTTTCCGGTAACTAGGAACTGGTTACTTTTTTTATACATCTGATGCACGGAGGTTGTTGTCCTGTACAATTATCTGCTATAAGGAAAGGTTTCTGACGTTTTCCCAGACCACTTTGAGTTACCATAATAGATCTATTAATTTGCTATAAATCAAATGGGCAGATTGCAGCATGAAGTTACGTCTACGTACTACAGTAGGAAATTTAATAACTTTCAATAAAGTCTTAGCTAACATAGCTATGGGTAGAGTTGTATCTTTAAATATTTTACGATACTATCATCTTTTGAATAAGGAACTTGTTTTTTTTTTAAAAAAAGGTAGGTACGTGTTTTTTGAACAAAATTTTACAATTTTTTAAGATTAATCGTCGTAAAGAAGAATAACGAATCATTTCTCCCTGTGACTATGTGAAGTATGAAATAACGCTTAGTAGTATTTTTTAGCTTAGGTATGTTTTTACTGTAATCGAAACCTTATAATATCATCTACATTATTTTTGTCTATATTATTAGATTCAAAGACACAAAATAAAAAGCCTCTTCTATAGTACAAATATTAGTACAAATATTATCCTATACTATTGGTCATTCCATTAATTTTATTTTATAACTTGTTACTTAAACCCCTAATAAATTATTGAAATACATGAAAGCCGTCTATTTCAGTTTATCTAATTGAAAATGTATAAACAAATATAAATCTTGAAGGTTTATAGCGGTCGTCGACGCACCGTGAAAATCCACTTATTGTCATTAAAAGGTTCATTGTTAAACGTAATAGATACGACCGAATCGTGCTGCAACCATTGTGTTGCTTATGATAAAGATTGAATAGGGCGCGCGTGCGCAGCGGCCAGCCTTCCGGTATACTTGACCCGATTTGCGCTCATTACATGCCTAACTATTGTATTATGAATAAATTACTGGAATTAAGATATAAGTTTAATAGCTTTTTATGTTTTTTATTTTGTACGTGAAATATGGATCGAGCTTTTAGTTATTAATCATGTAATAGTTGAAAATTTGAAAGAACATTTAGTTTCTATGGATAAGTTTTCAGAGATAAAGGTTATATAATTTTATTTCTATTTAAAAAACAAATGTATATTACCAAGTCTCAAAGCTTAATTAAAAATATACTTTTTCTTTACCTAATATTCTAATTGTGATTATAATACATCATACATATAATTATATATCTAATACATCATTGAACTTCATCATTATTAAAGGCATGTATAATATTTGAGAAGTATCATTGTTTCTTTTATTCTACTAAGAAAAAATGTTATATGTTGATTGGATTTTTAACATTTAACCAAGAAGCAAAAACTTACAAAGTTTTAACTGTAATAAAGCTGCAGTCACGTTTGGTATTCAAAAAATCCTTAATTCGAATAAGCAAGTAACGAGAGCTGATTCTCACGGGAAAATAGAAGGTCTGGCCTCTCATCGATCTCGCACGGATTTGGCATTGAAATAGCATGGATCATTTATCAAAATTGTTAGTATAAATATCGTTTCGTACTTCATACATAGTAAGTACTTAGTTTATGAAAATAATAAGTTCTTAAGTACTTATTACTAAATATTTTTAATATAGACGCACAAAGTTTAACTATGAATTTACTTTATTGAAGTTCATGTAAAGGAATTAATGTTTACGGAGACAATACTAGTTCTCTTCTTTATTATCAAACATAGAAATGAACATTCACGAAGACCGTTTGTTGCTGCCTTTGATAAATCGATATTGTCAGTTTGTCATTCAGTAATGCTTACGCCACTTGGCATTTACTGTGCGCTTGAAATACAAAATAGCGAAATTCAATCACGCGCCCGCCTAAATTTACTCGAGAAATCTCACGTTTTGCCGGCGAATATCGCAGAATTGAAACATTGATATATCGACTGAATCCGATATCGGACGCTAGTACAAAGTACTCAAGGATAAGAAAGCTTACTTAATAGGGTGTCGTTTATTTTAGAATTGCGAATGGAAACTAAATTGTCTTTAAAATTTTAATGCTATATTTTTTTTCTATTCCTTAATTTCCACTTATCGATCTTTTGAACTTTTATTTTATTTTTATATATAAATTGTAGGGTGACCATAAGACATAAAGTATAGCTGTACTCCTGTTACAATTTCAAAGAAGCCAAATAATGCATCCCCCAGTAAACCTCGACACGTCCAAGCCGGTTTTTCGACAGCCAATAGCTAGCATTTCAATTCAGTGATGGATTTATAGCTGCTTGTTCAATGTAACAATGTAAAGATTCTAACTGCACCCAATGTTACACGGTAATCTGTAAAGTCCATTTCGAAGTGGGCTTTTAACAAAAAGCAGTAATGCTTTTAAAGATAACCACAAGGAGGGGACCAAGTTTTAAGACTTCCCTAACAATTTGAAATACCGAACATTGTTTACCAAAGCAAGAAAATTAAAATTATTTAAATAATTAAATTAATATAATTCTGTCGACTGAAAATCGAACTGAAACTTTCACGTTTACTGTCAGACGCTGTTTCAATGAGCTATAGTAGCCATTACTAGTATATAATTGACCCTAACCGTAATAAGCGAGTCCGGGAGACAAATCAAGAACCTCCAGTCGTTGTTTATGGGATTTATTGAGGACAGTTGTCCTTAACGGCTCTATCAGACAGCATACTGAATTCAGTGACCTTACTGTGATGTAAAATTCTAAGAAATTGCCATATATATTTAGTTATTATTTATTCTGTATCCTTGTTAGTTGACCCAGTTTATATAAACTTGAATTATTAAATAAAAATATAATATATGGATAAAAATAAAAATTAAAAAAAAAATATATTTTAACGTGAAATATTTATATAGCTAAATACTCCGCTAATTGAATTATCTTCTAATAATTTTCTGATGAAAATCTTTTTTTTTTTCAGGTATGATCACACTTATTTATGATTTCTACGAAGAATTCGCTACATTGTTTGCCTTAGGTAAGAGAATTAATATAATTAAAATTCAATAAGCACCTATTCTATTGACTTTTTTTGCTTACTAGCAATCACCTAATGCTACAGTTATGGCATTCTAGACTATAATTGATGTGATTATATATAATTATAATAGGATTTCCATAAGAGAGCACTCGTAATAATTTTCTAAGAATGTTATTGAAAATATCATATATGTATCGGTCAATTAACATGTTAATGTCTCATATATTGTATACGTTAATACTGTTTTTACAAACTATATATAAAGAATAATTAGCTATAGAGCTAAGGGCTGTATTTATAGCACCATATAAGTTAACAATATAATTTTTTAATGTCTCAATATGAAATAGCAATCGGTAATCATCACCCAATGCAATAAACACAACGTACTCTACAATCGCAACCGATCATTTATACGCAAATATAACAATAAATAACTTGGCTAATAACTCCGAAAGGCATCCCGTGGCATTCATCGATTTTGACATTTATTTTCCTACTAAAGATCATCATCTGTAATCCCTGCCACGATTATAGATCTTGTTGGTCTGACAATACATGATATAGCGGCTTGCTCGATCGGTTTTGACAGATACATATTATCTCCTAGAGGAATATATAGACGTTATTAGTTCAACATCGAGTGCCTATTATCATTTTAACCCCCGGCGCCGCTTGGCCGTACCCAGTTCCTACAATTACAGAGTTGCGATCGAATGGATTATTACTTTCCGTCGATAAAGTATTCAGTATATCTGATTCTACACTGATCGTCGCATATTCCAAGTTCAATTAAATAATATTTTTATTGTGAAGCAAACAAAGGTAAATTGGTTTTGTTTTTTGTTTTGTTAAATTTTTATGTGAAAAAAGAATATACAGATTTTTTTTAATCTGGATTTTGTAATTACGTTGAATATATATTGATTATAATACATTTTAACGAATCTATGTTTTGCTAAATGCATAACATTAAATTATTTACAATTATTGATGAGACTAATTTGGAATGCGGAAACAATCAAAATATCAAACTAAGGTCGATCAATAAATATTGATTATGGTTGGTATTGGTAATTTAGTGATATATGATGAATGTCATATCTGGCGTGTTCGATCGTGCGCCCGCGCATCTTGTCTCGGAACGGTATCGTTGCGTGCGCGGTTATGCAACTCGGGCGACGTCCTTGCTGGCGGGGGCGGGGGCGCCGGCGCGGGGGACGAAGGCCGAGCCAGGGCGCCGACCCTGTTCGGTAACCACCCCGCTTTTTGTTACCAGCCTCGGAACCAGTCTGAACGAGTCCTCTTGTTAATCGCTAGTATCGCATGTTTTTTCCTAGCTACTAGATAAATCCACCGAGGGTAATATGCCAGACGCGGTGTAAAGTAACATTGTCGTGCTTTAGGAATGCAGATGCCGTGACTTTCTTGAGTTTACATTTTAAGTATGCAAATGTATGCTAATTAGAATCTTTATTAGATATACTATTCGAGTGGAATCGACACCGAGTCGAAGCAGATAAGCTAAGAGAGAAGATATGTGCAACGTTGTTCAATTTCTCTTATATTTTAATGACATACTTACTTACATCTATTATAATAATTGAAACTGAACTTCTCAGCGTTCTTTACGCCTCAATCCCTTCACCGATTTGAAACATTCAATACGATAAGGGCAGTTCGTGACTCGAGCTATGGCGAAATAACAATACAGGTGAGCGAATAATGAACGTTTCTTTCAAATAAACAATTGAATGTGATTGAGTGCAGCTTTTGATTTGAAATTCATTGTGGGCGTATTTATTGTTCGGGCTAATCATTAATTTTTATTTGTTATGTTAGAGTGTAGTCCAATTATTTGTTAACAATACTTTACACAGTCCCATTGAATTCACATCTATACCGGAATCCAATGGTACGTAGAAAGGAACAAACTCCTAGAATCATATAATTTCTGCGGCGGGCTGCGGGCAGCGGCGCGGCGCCTCAATAAATAACGCAGATAGAACTATCGCGCTTGCGTTGTTTGACTCACATCTACGCCTCATTGTTCTGCCGTTTGAATATCAGCGCGGATTAGAAATACGATTGTACGATCGTATACATCTGGCATTACAAACTTACCACTCGAATACATAAATATAAAATGCCTGCCGTCTGCTTGTAAAGTTTACTCGCTTAGTAAACGTTTAAATTATATATCGTGCTCACTATTGGCGGAATGGTGAAGGTGGTACGACTGGTATTGTGTACGATATTTTTTTAGCTTTACGTTGTAACCTGCACGTATTAGGGAGCTTCAGAACATATTGACACACCGTTCCGTTCCTTACTTTTCGCCCAATTTGACGCATTGCGTGTTGAGTGGCGGAATTCAACGTCGCGCTTTGCTTTGTCACGAGAACTAAGAAATTTAAATATTAAATATTTCATATCCTCGAATGGGTATCAAATCCACAACCAGTCGTGTTTACAGCCAAACATGTGTGCCCCTGCGTCACGTCTTGTACCTAATAGATAATGAGTTTTAATTTGCTCTATATGAACTTTATGGAGTATATGTTGTTTTTAGAATTATTCTTGTAAGTATAATTAAAAAATATATTTTTTCTATTTATTATTTAATAACATGTGGCGATTATATAGAGTGACAGATCACAAAACATTCAAACTACGCAATGTGTTGTCTTTAAGTGTTTTAACAATAGTTCAATTGATACAGATTATGTTCTAATATTTCTTCTCACGATTCTTAGTTTCAGAAACACTGAATTTGTTGATAACATTTAAGTAAGAAATAACTAAATGTTTTTATTTCAAACAGAAAATATATTTTTTACTTATTAATTAAAAACTGTACAAAAATGTGTTTCATGTTGTTGTAAAATATAATCATGACTCGTCAAAATTAGGTAATTTTCGAATATCACGTTAGATTTTTTAAATAGGTTGGCGTCTGTCATGACTCAGGAGCACACGTGTGTGACTGTAAGTGCGACAGGTTGTGAGTTCGAACCCCAATCGAGGAAATGAAATGTGAAATATTTTTACATTAAATATTGAATGTTCCTTTCTTCGCTCTGGTTACAACAAAGCAAAGCGCGGAGTTGATTTAAGCGGAAACTGGGGAATGGAACACAATATCTTAACACTAGGTTTCCAAGTACCCTCTGCCTACCCTTCCATGTGCGAGATACAGAGTAAAGCTGAAAAAAGTTTTTTAGGTCAATTACTGTATTATGGCTTAAAAACCTTAGAAAAACGTGTCATAGACTTATGACATTGACCTGATTCATTTTCTACATATTTGTTACGTATTTTATACAATGTTTTCCTCATTACATCATTATTTATAATAAAGAATGATTCTATCACTTTTATTACAATTATTTAACAGTACTCGTCTTTGAATGTACTATCACTATTACAAGTACTAATGGTACGTCACTTTTTGTTTCATTAATATTAGTTTATACACATCCATATTAGTTCATACATTATGAATTAAAAATATTACATATTTATTTTCTTCTTGTCTTTATTTCACGTTTCCGTAAGAAACTGGAGTAGGCATATTTTAAACATAGATAAAATAAAGCCTATAGCGAAATTTATCGCGTGCATAGTAATTTACAACCATACGTCTTAAAAACGCAACGAATGTGTCAATTAGGTTTTCTGGTGCTGTTTTGAGGGCTTCAAATATAATTTATGTAACTATTAATTACCTAGGTACCTAACAATTTGGTCCCTCCAGAAATACAGAAATAAGAATTCTGCATCCTGAATCCAGTGTTGGTATTATTCCTCATGTATTATTCCATCGTAAATTTCTTTGAGTGGGAATCGAATGCTCGACCTGGTACGTTTACAGTTGCACGCTTGTCCATCTGCGCCACGAGACGCTTTTATTTATTTATTTAAACTGTAAAAATATCTATATTTTATTTTTTCACTTTTTACACAGGCATTCTGTCTGCTCTGCTACCTAGTGCAACAATATGTTCCATATTTCCACCTAATTTTGCGAGATTGCATCTACATTACTGTAACTCAGTGCCGCGGATTAAAAAATATTGAGGTCCTGCCATTTATAATCGAACCTACAACTGCCTTTTACTATTATGATATCATGATGATATACAAGAGATATTTAAAACTAGACATAAGTGTCACTTGTAGCCTTATAAGTAGCACTAAATCCGCCATAGATTTTAACAGTAAAAATATCACTCCAACGATCAATGGAATCCAAGTAAAGTGAAAACTTCGACATGTGCAAGTTGATGTGAGGGCCGGTGTCCTTCGACTGGCGGGAACGGCTGGCCTTCGTCCCGAGTTCCCGACACGGAGCTAAATATAGCCGCCCTTGGATACGACGCCAAACTGGATTTATAGTCAGCCGGTGGCTTAAAAACGTCCAAAGAAATCTAATGTTAGCAATTTAGGAGATTTTGTGCAATTAAATATATTGGAATGGCTATTTTAATAAACATTTGCGGGTTGGTAGTTACATTCATTTAAATTTTTTTGGGACTGACCCAGTGAAAGAATTTTTAGGTCTTATATTAGTAAATAATCAAAGGTGAACCTTATTTCGCTTTCAGTTCATCAGCTAACTTTCAGTTTCCAAGTTCTCATGCAATTCGCACTTTTGTACGGATCGATAGCGGTTATCTTCTAACAATACAAAACTATTCAAAACTCTTGAGCTTCAAGTATATTGTGAAATTTCTTTTCATTGCTTCACGCTGTATCGCACATAAAGTAAATTAAGCAGGTGGAACTTAGGAACCTAGTGGTACGACACTCCGTTCCTGTTTTTTGTGTCCTTGCGCCATGATAGGCCTCATACCTGAAATATTTTTAATAGTAAGTCTGAATATTATATATCAAGATTCTGTTTCCGTATTTAAAAGTAAAAATGTAAGTATTATATCCTTATGTTATTTCCATTTTAAGCTTCGGAATTTTTATTCACATACGAATTGCAATGAAAGATATCTTTCGAGTAATTATATTACAGATATTCATCTACAATAATTAATTCTCATGTCTTGCATATTTTAAAAATAAACAAAAATATGTATTATAATTGCATTTCATTAAATGTACATGCATGTATGGCGTTAATGGACCACGTGTGACGGTGCCACCGTAAAATAGATCTTCTTGAAACTGAATAAGACGTGTTTTTCGATATTGTGTAAAATTTTAAAAGCTACATTATGTTTTATAAAATTCCAGCCATCGGTAGTACTAATGCGTTTTATATATGGCAACTATAAATATGACGTATCGTGTCTAATGCGTGTTGTGGGATGTTTCTTGTAAGCTAATGGATGCACCATGTTCGTCTGTTTATGAGGTGGTCGTTTTAAAATATTGTGTGTATGACATATTTTAGTTTAATACCTTTTCTTAATTTGTATTTTATTTGTGGTTGCTGTCTACGGACTAATATATTTTAATAAAAAAGATTCTAGCTTTTTCGTAGTTTATATAATAGTTGATATTATAATGGCGCCCGACATGGGATGGATGGGATTGGGACTGATTGACGTAAGTATTTTTGGGTTATTGCAAAGATGGCTATCCAAAGTATTTTAAAGGATGTAAATATACTTTTTTTTAGCTTCACGCTGTATCCTGCATGCAGGCAGGGTAGGCAGAAGGAACCCGGGAACCTAGTGTTAAGACACTCCGTTTCACTTCCGTTCCCCACTTTCCGCCGATTTGAGGCATTGCATTGCAAACATTAAATATTTAAATTAAAAATATTAAATATTTCATCTCCTCGACTGGGGATCGAACCCAGAACCTGTCGGTTACACGCTTATGTGACTGTAACCGACAGGTATAATATACTTATTACATCAATTTTAATATCAAACCCTAAAAAGCTTTTCCTCTTCTGAATCATGCGTCCTCCGTTTACTTTTGTATTTACATCTAACATTTAATTTAAATGAAAATTCATTTATAAAAGTCCCGAGGAAGTTACAAATTAGTTGCACTAGTGAAAATGTTCAGAAAACTCGGAGAGCAAGCTGCTTGTAAGCGTACTCTAGACGAGTGAGTAAATCCTCTTCAACAAGTGTAGTAACAACATACTGAAAAAGAAATGAATTCTACTTTTTTGACGTGTAAAAAACTTATATTTAACTTGATTTTATTTTATTGCTTATTTTTATTTTTACATATTATTTTATTTTACTAACTAGTAGATACTTGATCATAAGTCACTTAGTATACTTTTCAATGTTTTCACATAATGTGACTCGAAATATATTACTTCAGTACACAAAATAAAACGTTCCCTATCGAGCTTTTGCTTTGTTTTGAGATATGTTATATTATAATAGGTAATAACATAAATTAAATCAACACAATAACATTAATCAAGTTAGGTAATTATCGATGTCATCGATTTGCAGTCACAACATGGTGCAGTTTCATCGCTATTCAAACATGTAGGACATAAATCGATCGACGTCTAATTTGGTGTGGGCGGCATATCATTGGCTACTGTCGGAAGTTATGTGAACACAATGCAAACTGTATTAAAAGTTTTCGTACATATTTTTAATAGTTTATCCTGTATAGCTTAGTTATTTTGCCTAGTTGGTCATTGACAGGAAATATTACTTTTTATTAAAGTACGTAATTACGTATATTTTTATAGTAAGTATATTTCTTTAGATTAACGCTGTTTTCTGAACATAGGCAGAGGGGAATTGGGAGCCTAGTGTTAAGACATTCCGTTCTATTCACCACTTTCCGCTGAATTTAAGGCATTGGCTCGTGAGTAGAACTCAACCGGCCGAATGACCTTGTTGTCAAAAGAATTTTTATTTAATATTACATTTGCATTTTGAATTCGCTAAGTAGACGAAGACTGGATTGACAAAAACTTAATTAAATATTTTCCAACTAGTACAGTTAAAAAGTAACTGCAAACTCTAGCTTCTGTATGCCCTAAAATAACTTACCTTGGCTTTTTTACATATTAAAATGGATAGCACACATTTGAACATAAGCAGAGATAAATTCTAGTATGCCGGTCTCGTCCCAAAACGCAGATCGAGTAGGGCGACGCGTAGGAGATGTTTTCAACATTCTAACAGTCGTATCAGATTCCTAACTGTACTGTCGCACACATTACCGTTGACACAAATACGGGACACGACAATAAAAATTCAATTCAACTATTATACATTTAGTTTTATGTAAAATACCATTCTGTTGCGCAACGTTTAGTTGGCGCCGGTGCTTATGAAATTAGTGCATCTACCACTACTTAATGACTATGTAAATTTAAGATGTTTTGTAACTTCGCAGAATTTTCTTAATCGAGGGGCGAGGCTGGGGAAATCCTGTGACCTACGTTAGTATACAAATTTACCCCATTATTGAGGCATTTAAATATAGTTTTGTAATCTATTTGACATCGTTGCATTGTGGCACAGTTGAGACACACAGATTAAAAAATCGAAGACTGTTTTCGTTTTCATTGTATTGTGGGTGTTCATCAGAATTAAAAAAGCGTGAAGCTAATTTAATAGCAATTAGGGCCATTATAAATACTACGAGCGTAACGTTGCAACTTTGAATGACAGTTTTGTCTATATAATTTGCAAAGAATGCAATATACCTACATGAAAATTTTATCTATTTGGAAGCTTCCTTTACGTGTAGACTTTTTGTATAGTATTTGCATATTCAGTTCTTTTACACGTATCGCGTAGGCACTTCTTTGTGACGTTGCAGACGTATATCCTACGGCTTCACTTACAAGAATAATTGACGTAAACAAGCGAGACGTACGCACCGAAGAAGGCATTAATTAACCCGCCTCGTATTTTTTTGATGATTAACAACGCTTTTAAACGACTATGTTGCCGATTTTATTGTTTCGAAGGCGCCTTATAAAGTAAATGTTAAAGTAAATAAAGCACAAGTCAACGTAGAATGATTAACTGCGTATTATATTTATAGGCATCTTAAACTTTAATCGAGATGGCGGAAAGAGATGGGATTTAAATTTATTGTCATTTTATATGAGTAATCTTTCTCTTTGTTCATTATCTTGGTGAATTGTAACTTTTCTTTAAAGTAAACAACAATTAAGTGTTCACGAGAAAAGATATGTATGTATTTAAAAATAAATTACTATTATATAGGTAATATTCTTAAGTGACCAGATAAGAAACTGCTGCATAAAATTTACGATTAAGTTGTATAATTAAAGATGTATATTTTAGTAATTCAGCTCTGATGTTATAAAATATAACCTCTCCTTCTATAAATTGCATTTTTCTCTCATTATAATCGCATTTGCGGTGCGATGCAATTTCATATAATTTCCGTCTCAGTACTTCCGTCAACTCCCTAGGGCTCGTGTGGGACTAGATAAAGTGAAGCCCCATAGACCCTGACGTCTAAAAGCCCTCTGATGAAAGTTGAGATTGAGTGTGCCGTACGACTGAACCCCTCGTAATGTGCGTTGATTGCATGTGAGCTTATGGATTATATATTTAGTTTCGTTGATAAGATTTTTTTTGTTTCCATCTATAAATATTATTAAATTCTTTTTGGGATTTTCAGTGAGTATACATTTTGGTAAATCTATATATTGGAAAGTGTCTTTTAAGTGATGTTTCATGGTTAAACATCTATTTATATAAAAAATGTTCATGTTAGCTATGAAAATTTCGAATTAATTAAAATAACTAGAAATGAAATTTGAGATGATTTCCTTATTCGAGCAAATCACAAAGCTACTCACTACTTAGGTAGCACAAATAATGCCAACCTGTATTCCGTGATAGCTTATCAATGAGTACAAGAAGTACCCAGTACACACGTATCACAGCAGCTGTGGTTGACCTATCGGTCAATGCTCCGTTACCACCTCTGATATTGCTTTTGTTTATATTATGTATAAAATTCAGAACAAACTTTTACTTTTACATATATTTTATTATTTATGTAAGAACTTTTAGTAAAATATGGAAATTATTTAAATGGTTACAAAACAATAAACACGATATGCTAGATTCCGGTAATGAAGAGTAATGATACAGTAACTGTTACGAAATGTATCATTTGATAACAAAAATATCCTAATAATAACAGAACAAAATGTACTAGAATAGTAATTGTACTGTCTCTTTAATATAAGGATGACAAACCCCTTCTCAAACCTAAGGTTTATGTTTTATTGTACCTACCTTACGGCATAACCAGTGGAAATATTAGGACGACCGCAAGGATACCTTGGCAATGGACGCAAAGCCACCAAAATGACAAAAATTGTATAAGGAGAACCATATTTAATTTCTGTCATATAAAATGCTGTTTAGATCAAAAATATCCACTTCTCCTTGAGGTTCTCATAAAGTATGGTATATTTGTAAAAGAAATTCCTTATATATAAATCTTTAGTATCGTATCTGCATATACGATATTAATATAAAATGTCACCATACATCTCCCAGCCGTACTTTACCGTCAATCTCGGACTATCCCGGAGCTCTTTACCTACCCCATTCACAGTTTGATACTATTAAATATATTAATAGTTTTTGCTACCACCGTATGCCTGAATACGTCGTTTATACGCAATTAGGCTCTCATTACCCGTTTGTTTCGCCCACGTCCTTTTAATCACGTGTTTGTTTTTTTATTTCACATAATTTACTTGTAAGTGGGCCTTTGAATGGAAGTTTATTACGGACTTGCGTGTTTACAATGACATGTGGCTTGATAGCAGAAAGACTATTGAGCACCTTTTATATCTTCATGGTTTGAAGAGATTCGTTATTGTGGATAATTTGGCTTGCTTTTGCATTTGTGAGTTGAATTCGTTATTTTTTTCGAGCTCAACGGAGTTATAATGACAGAATGTTATGATTATAATATCTCGTATATATAATTTATAATGAAAAATACAGAGCAATATTTTTTAGCTTCACGCAAATCTCGCACTTGGCAGGGTAGCCAGTGGACTCTGTTCCGTTCTACATTTTCTGCCGAATTTGAGGCATTGTGTGTTGAGTGGCGAAACTTAACGCCACGCTTTGCCTTGTTACCTGAAAACAATAAATATTTAATTTGTAAATATTAGATATTTTAATTTTCTCAAGTGGGGATCGAACCCAAAACCTGTCTGTCGCGTTAACAATCACACGCTTGTGCCCCTGCGACAGGTCTCAAATGCAGTGCAATATTAGGCCTTTTTTTTATTCTTTCATATTTTTAATATATAGCCTTCGGGACATTAATACTGCATATTCTTTCAACTATGAACAAACACCGTTTGGGGCTCATTTTCAAACCAAACGAAGGGGTACGTCGTTAGTTTATGTGTCTGGAATAGTATATAAGTGACCTGCGACTGACTCATTTAAACCCCTCGCACACTTTACGTAGTACTCGAAAGATTACAAAAATAAAGTTTCAACGATATGCTTTTGCAATTTTTACTTTGTATACTGTAGTTTTTTTAAGAGTTTACCATATCGTTGAGTCAATAAAGTATTAAATTAATGTACGATTAGAGAACAGTATGAATATAGCATCAATGTACATGGTTTATTTAATGATAATGTAGCTAATGCAGCATAATTTATTTTAAATTATAAACAATTTATGGAGATATATTTTCCATAAAAGCGTATAATTATAAATTAATTAATTTAATCCAGGGTTAATATCCACTTAATTAACTATGTTATACGCTCTAAGCCACAGGGAACAAACAATAGTGGTCGATGGCGATAAATTCGTAACTGCGCCGGCGCCACATATTGTTATAACTGGTACATACTTACGTATGGTGAAATCTGGCCACTCGCCTTTGTTGTGTCTTAGACTCGTGGCAAATTGCTACGTTCACCGGGATAAATTACTTAACCTCATAACGCCTAAACGTGAACTCGTGCGCGATTACCTACCTACTTCCACGATTCTGAGCGCAAATATGTTGCAACGGCGCCGTCTCCGCATTAAGCGCCCTCGCCGACAATTAGCATTATGTACGACGTTGTTCAACTGCTTCTCCGGAACTATTAAATTATAGTAGCGGTATGTCGCTTGTACAGCGTAAAAAGTTCCCCCCGTAGTGCGAGCTGGGCCGGGCTGAAAATAAGCGGCGGTCGGCTATGCTAATGAAGATGACAACCGGATTGGAGTTGACAGCTGGACTCCATCTGATGGATTATCGAGGCTCGGTCGTTTGACACTCGAAATATAAAATTTCTCACATTCGAGTCGAGATTAATGGCAACATTATTGTTTTATGAAGCTCGAGACCGTAAGTTATGTTTATGCAACGCTCGCTGACGTTCCTTATCCTTAACGAATGACAATCGTTACCGATCACGACTCCTTTCGTAAAGGTGAAAAATGCGCTGAGAATGCCACGACTTGTCATTTCTTAGTCACGAGCCGCGACCGCGAAATGTCATCTCAGGTGTAAACGTAACGCTCGAAGATAACATTTTCCTATTACGGAATACGGAGTATATTGCATCATACCTTTGTTGCTTTTTTTGCCGTATGTGCTACATATCTGTTCTGTCATTGAATAGCGAGCGTTCAATACGAATGTACTATATTCTTTTATGGACGATTTTGTTGGAACTATGTAATAGGTATTATTACTTCTTATAATCATTGTATTATTTATTTATACAGGTAATAAAATAGATTCAATTGTTTTTGTTTTACAATTCTATTGCCAATAACTTTTAATTTCACATGTTTTGTCATAAACATTTTTTTTTTAACTTTGATTATTTTTTTTAATATGCCTGTCAAGGCCAATGAATTTAATGGATCTATTATTGCTTTAAATGATAACCTAGCGTCAAATTTGGCGCATTCGCCCTTGCGCATGCCATAACGCCATAATCAGCGGAGCTTCTTAATCGACGCTAATACCGTCTAAACGCTTCCTTGTTCACGATCGAGTCATTAGTGTATTACTTCGTTCTGGTATTAAGTTACAAAAATAGATGCTATAGGTAGATATAGTTTTTTTGTATACCTTTTATTAAAGATTTTTTCTTTCATTCCATAATAAAATAGTATATGTTAATGATTCATAAATAAATCTATTTCCTGTTTCTTTTTCAGTTTTATAGGATTCATAACGTATGCATATAATCAAACTCATATAATAACTAGTTTCACTTTTACACTCATTATTTCTGTATTGACGATTACTGAGATATAAGCTATCACATAATTTCTTAGAAGTGATTTAGTTTTATATCTAATCCCATATTCGTAGCAAAGTCGCCGACCTAAGGCTAAGGGCTCGCTCCCGTTTCCCATTTTGAAATGATTGCGCCGACAGAATAGTAATTAAGAAGGTCCGTAAGAGGTTGCCGTACATGGCTGCGTTGTGGGTTCGCACGCCCCACATTGGGTGCGCTCGCGCAATGCGTATAAAGTACGAGCGGTACGTATACGTGTGGTTGTTTACTTCTGAGTAATATTATAGGTACTATGTTTTAGGTTATTCTTTTGATGAAAGTACTTTAGACAAAAAAAAAATATATTATATATATGAAAAAAAATATATATTATATATATGTAATTATTTTGTGGTCATTTCAAATTTATCGCTTATTCCTTATAATCTGTATCCTGCAAATAGAATTTTTTTTTTTATAATGTTTCATATTTTTTTTATTATGTAGGAAATTACGATTCTTTTTGCGAATTTACTGAATTTAATTGTATTTATAGAGAAGAATATATTTATTTTAATGTTATGATATGTATATTTATCCAGTTCCCGCTCAATTTTCGAGACATTGCGTGTTGAGTGACGAGACTTGAAGCCGCGTTTGGTCTTCTTACCAGAACGAGGAAATAAAAAAACTCATCTATCCCGAATTAGAGAATCGAACTCTACCATTGCAGCATGGCGGCAGCATAATTCTATTACTCTTTTTATAAGTAGGTACTTATTCATATTTTCTTATAAGTGATAACGGATACAAGATTAAAACATTGTTTTTATAGAATGTCTGAGCGACCATAGTTGTTTTACTCTCTCAATATTGCGATAGCATCGAACGATCGACACGGACGAATAAATTTAATTAAGCCTGTCGCTGCTTTGCCGGATTATATTTTTTATCTACGTGCTCAGAAAAAACAACAGAAAAGCTCGCTGATAAGATAAGGCTAAGGTATACCATATGAAAAACCTCTCGAGAGCTCACTTCAAATTACTAAGTGACTAAAAAGTCACTGTGCAACAAATTTTAAACTACAAACGTACCGCCTTTGTTGTATAATATTATTCATAAATAATAATTTTGATAAAAAAAAGCTTATAACCTGATAAATGAAGCTGTACAACTAAGGTTTAACAACGTGGATTATGAAAGTGAGTAGAGTAGCAGGGCTTTTTTACACAGCGCCGGTAAAGTGAAAGAGCTTATGTCTTAAGCTTTTTGTATACTTAGTAACGGACAAATGTTTTATCAGTAAGTTTACATGCACTACATATATATGTGTTTATTGATGTTGTCTAAGCTGCAGTGTTTGTCACTGGCAACGTGACTGGTGTGGATTCAAATCGAATGGATAGATAGATAGATATGGAATTTTAATATGCGCGACCTCGTAACAAGAGAAAAACTGTTGAAGTTTTGCCAATACGTAATATCTCTATAGTAGTGTGGAATGTGTGGCGAAGAATACATATGTATTAAGGACTTTATAATTTTGCATTTGTAGTCAAAAACATGTTAATTTTGACACAATCAGGACATCTTCTATTATACTCGTAGAAATCAAAAAAATAAAGTTTAAAATAAAAATGTAGAAACTTTAATGTAAGTAGGTAAGTATTCCACAGCTTTATGTTATATTGTTATTAATGTTCCCTACTGGTCGCCACTAACGTCACGGTCTTTCCGGTAACTCGCTGATATGCTGTAACACGGTTTTGCTTATCCCTTTAACGCGTCTGTACTTTCCGTGCGATAGCCGATAGTAAAATAACTACTTTGCTTAAAAAATACCTCCTTTGCTTGTATATAATATTTTTTTTCTATAATAGTGTAGTGAATGTGCTTAAGACTTATCGTCTTGAAGCGTAGTAATTTACATATCAACACAAATAGTTAGTAGGTTATATTATTTCTCGATAATCGATATTTAATAATAACAAACGCAACATCAACCATCGCGAATTGATTCGACGCGACCCAACGTTTTCTCGATGGTTGACCGCGCGAACTGGATTTACCTTACGGCTATGTAAATAGAAATTGTGTAAGTTTCAATGAAATTCCAATAGAAAGTTTTATATCATTTAAATACTGTTCTCTTGCTTAACAATTTTTGCAGCAATGCTATTTGTTGTAAATTAAGCCTTTAGAATTGTGTCTGTGAGACATTCGCCAATTAGCACGCGATTTCTCTTAATGAGACCTAGGCAGGTTTTCTCGCATAACAGGGTATATAGAGAGAACCTAGTGCACTGCACTTGTGCTCAGTAGCGAAACTCAACGCTGTGATTTGTCTGGCCTAGCAGTTAGTGTAAGTCTGACCCCGCTCTATTGTGCCACGGCAGCCTCTAATGTAAAATGGAAATCCATAATGTTATATCAAAATATTTTTTGTACTGCACTGAAAGCTGCAATTTTGTAGAAATACAGAGTAAAAGTAGGCAACATAGATTTTACAAACAGTCATTCTCAGTGACCGCTAAAATTGAAATGACCTCAAAGGAAACTTTTCAAACAACTTAAGTACTTAAATTGCGCTGTTCCGATACAGTTTGAACCCCGACCCTTGCCCAATATCCCCGTCACGGAGGACCTTGGTTTCTGGTCCCGAGGCGATCTTTCTAATCGTGACCAGCCCGGCCCGACTTACCGCCGCGCCGCTCCCTAGATAACTATCGCGGGAATTTTATGCACTAATGCCAATATCAATGTATTATTTATATTTCAGCTTTGAAATAATAAAGCACTGTAGCGGCAGTGGAACGGAGTGTCTTAACACTAGGACCCAAAGTTTCCTCCGTCTACCCTGCCATGTACGGGATATAGCGTGAAGCTGAGTGAATGCACATGGCAAGGTAGACAGAGGGAACTTGGGAACCTAGTGTTAAGACACTCCGTTTCCCACTTTCCGCCGAATATGAGGCATTGTGTGTTGAGTGGCGGAACTCTACGCCGCGCTTTGCTTTGTTACGAGAGAGAAGAAGTGAAAACATTAGATATTTAATTCGAAAATATTAAATATTTAATTTCCGAACGAACCCACAACCTGTACTCTACAGTCATATATATGTTATGCCGCTGCGCCACGACAGGCCTAAACAACTAAAATCAATAATATTGAAAAATAGCTGTTGCTACAATCGTTTTTTGTCACCCGGATATAAAAACATTAGATTACATTTAGCTAAGAAAAAATGTGAACCAAAGCTCTCCGCAAAACAATCTAGTTGCTATATCGAAGGCTTCTACGTGACGGAGTGACTCATAGTTTACTAACATGTCCTTAGTAAGTGTGCCGTATCTATTCACCGACGAGACACGACCTTTTACCGCTTGGAATTTTTATTGAATAAAACATTAACGCACTATTTGTTATAGCTCGCTATCCGCAATCTTACACAATACACACATATATTAAAAAGAAATTCCAGTCGTGTTTCTAAACACTTATTAATAGTTCATACAACGAAATTTGACGTTGTTCCTTCATCATCAATATACGTCTGGCCAAAAGTTTTACAACCAATATACGATCGAACTGTTTGTTTATTGATTGACATAGCATCTGATCAACCGTTAAATCGGATGACAACTCCTATTGTGGAACGTTGTGGTTCTCCAATTTAATATCTTCGTCCACTTAAATTATACAAAATATCACAAAATAAATAAATTTTTATATATTCATCTGATGAATTGTAAAACCTGTCTCTCCTGTTTATAAATTGAAAAATATATCGTTAAGATTTCAACTGTTAAGACCAACCTTGACGTTTGACGGTCACAGAATCTCGCTAAACCCATTAGTGATGCTTTTGAAGTCGTACCATATTTGGTCCACAGGAAATCAATCTAATTGGAATCAGTTTTTATCGTAATAAAACTTTTCTTTTTTGTCTGCCCAAACTCAATTTATTAACCGTTAAATTTGAGCACTTAACTAAATTAGTGTGGGCGTTTGGGCTTAAACTTTAAAGAAATATAAAATTTACGACGTTATCATAGATGGTTTGCAAGATCAACCTCGCCTTTTTGCCAAGGTTTGTGTTTATACGTGTATATTTTCAAAATTATTGTGTTCTCTCTTTTGTAATTCAGTATGGGCGTTTAATGGGTCATTGATTGCTGCTCAGTGATTCGCTTTGGTTTGGGAACGCGGAAACATTTCCCACCGCAAATTAGTTCTGACATCACCTTCAAAAGTGTAACGAACCTTGAACTTGACTATTTTTATATCTGTTTATTTTGTTTATTTGACGCAGTGTTCAAGTACGATTTTGTTATATTTTCTTTTTTATTTATATAGCCTATCATCAATGGAAAACAACCATCTATCTCTCTCCACTCATATTAAAACTTTACGTTTTAAATAGCGTCTTACCACCGCCTTTTTCTTTCTAACTAGATATAAGAAATGCATTTTCTGAATGATAACATTCTCCAAATCTGTTTGTTTTCCGTTTTATAAGACACCTCAACTACACAAATAAAATATAGATGTCCTTACTATTCCATTATATGAACATATTTATATTTTAATTTATTATGAGTCATCGCATTTCAACTGTGCAACTCCCAAAATAAAAATATTACTATAATTATCTATAATTTCTCAGCCTTGCCTAATTTGGTGTCGCAAACGCATTCGGTGCGACACTTTGGTGATTTTGCATACAATAACGCATTTCGTATTCAACAACAAGACCGCCTTTGTCGGCCCTTTATTTTGTGTTTGTAATCTGGAAATCAGCAGTGCGAAATTTGAAACCGCTGCTCTGATCAAGACGAAACGAGACCACACGTAGCTTTGTTGAAGTAAACCATGGTAGTCTTCACGGTACTCTGTCACATGCTTGTAATATTAATGTTTTTTGTAGAATTTATTATGCTCTTATTTAAGTATTTTGTGATGAAGAGAATTGGGCTATAAATATATTGTGAATTTTACTCCAGTGAAATAGGGGACGTGTACCCGCTTTTGTTGTGGCATTCTTCTACTCAAGCCGCTATGTTTTGTATTTGGACAGAAAGTGTAGAATGAAATATTATGATACTAGATTATTTTCGCCGGTTGGAACACTATCATACACATGTTGGTAATCTCGTGTAGTCTATTATTATCTATTAGACAATAAAGATGAACAATCTACTTTGTTCATATTATCAATTGTGAATTTATTGTTACAGGTAAGACCAACAGTGCTTTGTCATCAAAAAATCTCTCCCACTGCTGCAACCTTCACAATACGCAGGTACTATAAGAACTCACTAAAACGTGTGAATGTTTCGTAATTATTAATCAGCGACAACAATTTCCTCACTTTTTCAATTTTGTGCATTTAGGTCAGTAAAGGCGTCACGTAGTGGCAGTTTGCTATTTTTAACAATATCCTTTATTATTTTTGATAACACTATTAATAATAATAATAATATTTATTGCAATGCCTTATCACTAAAAGTGATTACTTATAGACAACCAAAAGATTAGTGTAGGATTAAATTTGTAACAGAACGCAGAAAACTGCAAAAAGTACCAAGAAGAATATATAAACCAAAACATAGTGAACACTGTTTCTTAAGAAATAATAATTATTTAAGTTATTTAAAAAATTAGATTGCTATATACCGCATATATCAGAGTAGGCCATCCAATCTAGTTAGGGTCAAGACATTCCATTCCCTATTAATTAATTAATTATATATATATATATATATATATATATATATATATATATATATATATATATATATATATATATACATATATATAATAATAATTATAAGATATTTTATACATAATATCTTAAATATAAGGCAACGTTTTTGTCATTATTGCATATAAATGAGGATACTCTACTAGTAGGTATGCCTTCCAATTATTACGATTTCTCGGCCTGAGCAAATATTTAGCTGGATCTAGATATTTATCTCGATGGTTATCGCTCGGCCGAAGCCCCACGGGATCCATAATTGCCGCAATTAGTAATTTATTCATTGCTTTGTATAATAAAGCTGTATATTTCATTGCGCTTAATGCCCACCGGTGACATCTTGCAATGTTATGAACGCCGCGTGCCATAGAGATCTAGATTTTACAGTTTTCTTGTTTGTTCACTTCGTACTTGAGTGGAAAATTTTATAATGCGTTTGGTATTTTAGATTCATGTTCTACCGGCGGTTTTATGAGTTGGTTTGTTAAATATGTTAATTATCTCTAATAGAAATCTTTGCGCAGTGGGGTTTCTGCCTGATTATAAAAGTGATGGTTGTCAGTTAGATCTCCACTAGAAGTACACGAATTTATTTTGTATTGAAATCTGTAAACGTTTTGGGAGAAATTGTCAGTGCAATCTGTGTTACATGAATAAAAAATCAAAGTATTCTTTTACAGGCTTTTATTAGAGTAGCCGAGTTTATTGTGTTAGTATCTGTGCATATATGCCAGCCCATTGTCCGATTGAGCTAAAACTTGGATTACGACTTCAGATGACAATGAAATTACATATAATCAATATAGTTTTTAATCCAAGTGATCGTCTCAACAAAATGGCGAATTAAACATTTTTGCTTGACCCACCTAATAAGGGTATCAAATCAAAGGACTTGATTTTTTAAATACAATACAAAAAAATATATTTAGGAAGCTTGTTTTTAAAAACGATTTTTTTAGCAATTAGAAATAAGGAAAATATTTAATATATATTCTTTTACAGTTATTATGTTGGATGATAAATCTGATGTTTAAAAATTGACAGCACGTTAGGAATTATTGGTAAGCAATCGAAGTGAAAGTGAGGCTCCTCGTCCTGTTTCTCGGTAACGCCGCGCTTTGCATAAAAATAAATGAGGTTTTGTTATTGATAATAAGCGTGGGTTACGCTCTCGTTTTCAATTAATTAGCCTTTCCAATTGATCACTTTCGCCGTGTGAAAAATCATTATGTAAATGATATTAATGAGTTCCGACTTCAAATTCAAAAGATCACATTATGAGAAGCTTACATTAAATTTAATTAATTGGCCCATAGATATTAGAACTAATGGAAGATAAAGATGACGTGGAAAATTTTATGATATTAATATTTTATGTCATATTTTTATCTATCTAAAGTTTATTGAGATGTACATATGTCTTTCTTTTGCGGAGGACTAGTTCACTAACGTTAATTTTTCTTATTTTTATTTTGTATTACGCATTACTTCAGATATAGCTTTCCTAGTGTTGAAACTCTCCGCTTTTCGCCTGATTCGCTGTAAACACCTCGTTATATTTGCCATAAAGCGAAATTGAAAAAGTTTGCATTTCAAGCGGGGATCGAACCCACCACCATGTCATGGACGCTCATGGTGCCCCACCATGGCCTGTAATCTAGCATTATCCTTACTCTGTCTACTAATACTAAGATTATTTACATATATTTTAATGAATTTATTTAAATAAATCAATATTTAAAACAAATCAATATTTAAGACAAAATCCTTTCTGCACGAACCCTACACCGCAACGTCAGACGTTGTACCACCATTACGAAACCCATCTTTCTTCGCGCACAAGAGTATTTGTCGACACATCTCATAAATATTCCCTCTTCCGCACGTTACTGTTCGCAGTAATTTGGCAATAAGTCAACGGTTAATCTGATGCAAATTGCTTCGTGTTTCATGTTATCTGTTCGAGTGTCACCGCGAGAAGTGTTTTTGTGACCTAAAAACTTAATAATGGCGAAGGACATCGCCTATTGACTGGAAATATATATTCGCTTTCACAAAATGACGAGTAAGTGTGATTAAAATTAATTGTTGTAAGCTCGAAACTCGGGAGAATTAAATATTTAATATTGTTATTTCTTTGCTCTGGTAACGAGAAGTGATGATTCAACTCGTAATAACCTCAAGAATACTGCGGAAAGTGGGGAACGGTGTGTTTCAACCTACCCTGTTCATTTAATTGTTAGTTAATTATTTTTACTTACTGTGGTGAGTGAAACAATGAAATAAAAATGATAATTAAAGTGGGTAAAAAAGGATGAATTGATTATACAACTGATAACATAAACAATTTATTGATGTACCCATTAATAAGACAAACCCCGCAATCATCATTGTCACGAAGCGATATGTTACTTCACACGCTGTAATCTATTTAAAAAAATTACATTGATATCAGTGTAATTAAGTATGAAAGTAATTTATTCGTTTACCTTAGCTGTATCGAACATATGGAGAGTATATGTTGGTTTAGAGAGTAGCTTGTCTTTACGACAAAATTGACTGTTATTTTATTTTATACAGCAGAGTAAAAACTTACTCATAATATACATATACATATATATATATTATCAGTGTGTTTTTATGATTTCATAATTATAAGTTTTTTTATAATAATTTGCTTAATAGGTAGTTAGTAGGTTATGGTACCCTCTAAAACGACGATATCTCGTTTTTGTTAAAAAAATTTTGCAGTTTTACCCTTAAAATAAAATTATTATATTTGTCTAAGAAAAAAGAACATAGGCGCAAGTTTTTGATTACTTTAGGTTAACAAAATAAATATTACCCGTACATTATAAAATTCTCAAGAAATCTTAAAATACCCTTTTAAAACACCATAAATCTATTTCGTGCAAATATTTAAGTTTAGAGAACTAGTTGCGCCCGCTGACCCCAATGCGATGAATTCACCAGTCGACAGTCGATTCAGGCTGTCATCATTCGTTTGCCCGTTTGTTTACTGACGATCTATATTCATATATTGACATACCCTGATTCGTTTGGACTTAAGTGATTTCTACAAGTTTTCGTTTTGATTGGAACATATGGGTTACCTAAATACCGTTTGGTTTAACAATGGAAGAGTATCATATTGTTTTCCTTAGTGCAGTTTACTACGTATTTTGAATTATTTTAGAAATATTTTCATTACGAAGCAATCATTGATAAATGTTGTGTATTTTTCCAAGCGATTTATTATAGTGCTTTAAAAAGGGCTTGAATAAGTAAATCAGCATAGTAGCATATTTGATGTTCATATAACGTGATCATTGTTAAGATATTACTTAATAATAATTAAAAAAAAATCTCTGCCTCTCTGTATAAATTGGCATGTGCGGGATACAGCGTGAAGCTAAAAGAATGTTTTATCAAAATCATCAAATGCATCTTTAAGTATAGGCTAAGTCCATCAAAACTATAAAATAATCCTTATTCGTAGATTCGCTGTGACAGCTATTGTCGACAGTATAATAGTAATCATTGCATTTCCATGAATCATCTAGGTGGTCTAATCTAGTGCCGCGTACTGTTAGCCGTGTGCTAGTACTTCCCGGCACTTGGATCATCAAGGTCATGTTATCTATAAATAAATAAAAAGATAATAAGTACTTGTTAAATAGATAAATTGGCAATGACATATAAATCGTAAGTACGTTCATAAATGTGTCCATTGAAATACAGCATATATGGGCATTAGCTAAAATGTTTTCTGTTATTTATGAAGATATATATATATTAAAATTTCACAACTCATCACAGAAATTGGAGAACGGAGAGTTTTACCACTAGGTTTTTCCTTCCTATCCTGCTATATGCGGAATAAAGCTGTAAACAACATATATTATGTTTTTAAGAACTATGGAAACTCCGGAGATACTTTAATAGTAAAAACGAATATATATATACGTAGAAACTTGTACAGGACATAACAATGGTTGTGCCCACGCACTTTAATCTTGTCGACTCATTTACTCGGAAGATTACAAGACTTTACCTAGTGAATTGTAGTATAGTGAACTATGTTTTTCAGTTTACAACCGCTATATTAACGGTGGTAAAATATCTATAAACGTGATAAGTTGTGGAATCGACTCCCAGTCAAGGAAATTGAATAATTAATATTCTCATTTCTCGCTCCGATATGATAATGAGGCAAAGAGCGGCGTTGAGTTCCGCCAGTCAACATAATATTAGTATTATAGTAATGCTTTAAAATACAGTGAAAAGAGGGGAACGGAGTGAGGTTTATAGGAACAGTCTCTTAAAATGAGCTTACCAGGATTCCTCTGTCTATCCTGCTATGTACGGGATACAGCTTGAAACTGTCAAGCTGCATCCCGTTCATAGCATAATAATAATGTTTAATTATTTAAAAAATAATTATTAATTCTTTAACAATTTATGCTTAAGATATAAGGCACTTCAAATATTTTAAGTTGAGCTATTTAATTAAACATGAAAATTATATTTCTTAAATAATATTAAAAAATGTGAATATAAATTAATAAGTTGAATATAATTCAAGAAATAATAAAGCAGTGTGCATATTTTACACGTTATCGTGGTAGAGCCCACGTGCCCACGTCCTGCGTCTGATGGAGTGATAAGATACCACCACACGAATCGTCATTGACATGATATATAGCCACTTGTAACTGGATGCAGCACTTATATAGCTTAACTGAAACACCCATGTGTATTTCTAATACTTATAATTGAGATTTAGTAAAATAAAAAGATAACTTTAATAAAAAAGAATGATAATTACAAAAATGTGATACAGCAATATCTTGAATACTGTTTTGTTCAGTTTACGCTGTAGCTGACCTAGAGGGATTTTGGAAAATTAGTGTTAAAACACTATGTTCCAAGTAATACATTTTTATTCCACACTACTTCAACATTTTCACTTTCTTCATTGCCGAGTTTGAGGTATTAAATGTTGAGTGGTGAAACTCTTTGCCGCAGTTTACCTTGTTACTAAAGTAAATAAATTAAAATGTAAAATATTTTATTTGAGTCATTTAAAAAAATACCCCAAGGCACTCTTATCCTGTTAAACAATTAGCTTAGCTACAACATATAATAAACTAAAGTGGTTAAAAAAAGGTCTCCAAGTACATAAAGCAGCAACTCTTTAAGCATAATGATAGCGTGTCACACTTCATTAAGGTCAGTACACTATCGGATAAACACAGTTCATCCCGTGATCGATGGCGCGCCGTCTAACGGACCTCTTCCGGTGTGACTGTCATTCATTGAACATGCATAATATTCATAATCTAATGTTAAGTGGATTAGAAATGTTATCAAGTTTGAATATAGGTATTTTAGGGGGCGTTAAGTTTACCGCTTGATATGTAGTACCTTAAATTCAGCGGAAAGTGGAAAAATGTCTTAACATTAGAGGAAAGTTGCCAAATATGGAATAGTTCCCTAATATGGAATACTGGCATTTCTATCAAACGGAAACTGATAAACGCAGTAAACAGTGTTTGTCCTCTTCTTCTTGTCCACCTTCCCGCGTAGAAGTCGTAAAATGTAAGTTGAGCGAGTCCTTTCATTACAGTCGCAGTGTTTTGTTTTGTCGCTTCCGTATAACTTTCTAAGGTATGTAAAAAACACATTTTTATCGTTCAAAAAGTGTACACAGTATTGTTGTTATAGCTTCTAGATATAGTTTAGATGTTTTTTTGTGGATTTTAACAGTATTTGATTGTTTTACCTTATCAAATATAATCATATAAATTTCAGTTTGAATCCGTTGGAAAATCCAAATATGGACAAATCATAGTATTTGTGGATTTGTGATTTTTGCAAATAATTTGTTTCAATTTCTCTGTTATACCAAAGTTTCCAAAGAATCTCATTTAAATAAAGGTTAAATTTTGATAGTGTTTATGGTATTCCATATATGGGTACCTATTCCATATTTAGATACCTTTATGATAATTTAGTTTTTTTATTTTATTTTGATTAAAATAAGTCATTGTACCCAAAACTTGTTACAAAATAAAGCGCAAATATATGATTATTATTATTAAATACAAAATGTTTTTTATTTCTAAAGTTTGTGCAAATTATATTCAAAAAACAAAATGGTATTCCATATTTGGTCACTTTCCTCTAGGTGTGGTGTGCCCTATGTACGAAATACAGCGTGAAGCTAAAAAAATGTATTATTAATTTCGCGTTGAGTTGAATCGCGCATTTAACATGTAGTTGATACAAAATGAGTTTGGGTCATAATGTTTACAATTAAAATATTGTTAGATTAACAAATATTGGCTTCTGGAAAGGGCTCCGTAATAGCTCTGAAATAGAGATTTTTCTTACTTATACATTCAACATACTGACGTAAAGAACGTAAATATTAATTAAGATTTAACTTAATTTTTTTTAAAGTTATAGTTTAACAATTGATAATTACGTCGACTATGACATTTCTCAATATTTTTTTGTTCTATGAAAATATGTTATGGTGTATATAGTAATAACCGTGTCGTTATGCCAGTGTCAGTCAAACGCATCAATTGTTACCATATCGGGGTCCCGTAAGCTTAAAATTTCCTTATTTACTGTAAATAGTAATATAAAAATTGTAATCTTTATATATTTTGTTCGATGTCACGGTTAATTATCATACATTTGTTTCATTCTCAAAATTCTTCTTATTAATTCTTATTTCAAAAAACACTGCTTTTACTGCTACTGAATATGTATAACCAAAAGAAAATGTACAACTCAAAATATATTTTGAATCGAGACGAGTGATTTAAATTATTGTACTAAGAATGTTAAGTTTAGAATTGAAAAACTCAATAAATAACTTGCCTTGCATACGTTACTTAGAATTTGATTATATGCTCAGAGTACTTGTAAAAAGTTGATTAAATTTTCCTCTTTGCAACTCACAAAGGGTACTTCTCAAAAGCCATGAGAAAAAAACGATACAAATAATTGAAATGTGTTATGAAAGATGACAATATTTAAGAAAAAATCAATAGAAGTAAATTTAAATTTACCGTTTCGTAAAACGGAATGTCCATGCTCTGACTTGTTCAAATACTATTCAACAGTGACCCGTGTGACTAATTGTGAGCAAACGTCTCCGATTGCATTTTTATAATGGCAAATAAACCTGTGGTTACGGTACCATTCGTCTAGCTTAGCTACTATGTACAGGGCAACCAGATATTGATGTTAATAATTATAAAAATGATAGTAATTTAAAAAACTAAAAATATACTTATGTTTATAATTAAGCAGTCCAAGGTTTTATTTGACCATCATTGTTTTGTCATCTAATCTACATATAATTGCCAAGTTCCATAATGATATTACAATTAAAAATGCTTGTAATTCAGATTTTTAGATTTATTACATACTTATTTACAGTTCGACCTAATAAAAGCGTATAAATAAATTTTAATTTCTTTACATGACAAAATTCTTAATATTTGGCAGAAGAATGTCTAATATTTGGCAGAAGAATGATGGATTGATGTATGGATGGAGAATAGGACCTAACACTTACCTCTTTACTTTTTGCTTTGCAAAAAATGACCAAACTTTTTGAGTGACAAAGAAAATCTACATCGAAAAAGACAGGAAAACCTAAGTATTTTACTTAATTATCTTTTTAATGTAGCTACCAAGAAATATCTTTTATTAGTTTAACTTGTGCTATGACTGTTTTTAACATGAAAGTGATGCATGATTTCATTATCCAAACATTATTTGCAAAAAGAGGACAATCCCCACGAATACAGGACACCTGGTAGCCCTGTCTGAGTAAGCACCGAGCGTCTTTCTTTGTTTCACGTGAGTAACAGCAACGGAATTCAACTGAGCTGGACCTTACCACTAAATGCTCATTTCTTTGCTATATGATATCCTGGATGATTACCATATTACGTGATATTGGTAATAAGGAAAAGATTGTGCATAATAAATAAGTTATTATTTTTAATACGTGTACTGCGTTATAACGTCTTATTGTTCATTGAGTGCTGAGGTACAGTTATTACAACTGCAGGCTCATATTTAAATTATGATTATGCTTATTTAAAAAGTATGTTTATTTTAACAGTTGCTAGATATCACTATAAATTTATATCCGTGCTGCTTGCACAGTTACATATAAATATGCGTATAATTGTCTTATTTTGCACCAGATATAAAAGAAAAAAAAAAAATTGATGTTTTGTAACCAATATCTATGATAACAACGCAAAAGTTCACTAATTCTGTTTTCTTCTTAAATTCCTTTAGAAATTACATTGTTTTCTCAAAATAAGGCGTAATTATTATTTCATATCATGTATACATAAATTAATCTAAGCCATCTCTTAGCTTGGTATACGCTATGGAGAGGTAGCTTTATACGCTTTATTACTATTATTATACACATTTCAAGTTCATCTCACACCGCATTTTTCGATTTTGAGGAGAAGTGTGGGAACTAACTACAGTGGAACACGCAAATCGTGCCTGTCCGATCAGTGTCATTGACCACTAGTTTTTACTTGTTTGAGGTCAAAATATTACAACAATAAAAATTCTTTTTGGTGATGACACATCTGCAATAGTTTTGTAATTGTCGATACAATACAATAGCAAAATGATAAAAAATCGATATCGGCTTACATCTTGGTGCTTTGGTTACGGCCAGCAATCTCGGCAATTTATTCGCAGTTAAATATTTAACAATGTCTCTTAAGAGCTTGTGTTAGTATGAATGGATAAATTAAAATATATTTCGGAAAAACACTAATAAAATGGTAAAAAATATATGAATGTAAAACAATACAGCTGCTTTTGCATGTAACTGGAGTAAAGCCATTGTGAAAATTGTTACGACCTACAAATTGTCGATTTTGGCAATAAGCCAGTTTAAAAGTGGGCTGAACTCATACAAATTGAGTTTTATCACATTTCAATACTATTGTTTACTTTCTGCGGCAGCAAACGTACTATTTAGTTATTTATACATTTATGTTCACACTTTACGGGCACGTAGCAGGGTGAGTTCATGCATTAAAACACTTTTATGCTTTTCACATAAATTCAAAAAATGCGTGTTGAGTCGCGATGAAAATCAACTAACTAGAATGTATAACAATAATTTATTCCCCCAAATGGTAATACAGAGGTCGCTTTTACAGTCAGACGTTGCCAAAATTTATAATAATAGGTCAATAATCCATATAGTGTAAAATATTTTCGCCACTGTGCCTTTTTTTATTATATTCTATCGAAGCTTAATGCTTGCCTGAAAGATAAGGTCGGCATTATATGTGTTATTTTAGTTATTTATGTTATTTAAACTTTGAACGATATTGTGTGCGATAAAGTATATAAATAAATAAAGATGTTCCATTTGAACATCTTGTATTTACTACAACTATGGCAAAAGAAATGAAACAAACTAAAATGGCGAAGCGACTACTAAAACTAAAAGTAACAATCTTATCTGATGTATGCACACGTAGATGAGAGGGTGACAGCTTTAGATGTAGATCCAGAAGATCATATCACAATGTTTCAAACTGGTTTTACAAGTAAAATTAAATATTCTAAAAATACAATTAAATCCATGTATAGCACGGTCGAATAATCATAGCCAACCTGAAGTTGGCTGTGGATGGTAGCGCAGTTTTTTTTTTACTTTTCTTTATACTCTTCCCGAGCGTACAATGCGCAATTGTTCAGAAAATCCAACTTCAGGGCGGCCATAACTGTGCAGTATGTATTATTATACAAAAGAGATGAACGGCCCCGACTCACGCTAGGCGCTAATTTACAAATTTCACCCGTAATCATCGGTTGTATGAATGGTGATAAAGATTCGCTTGATTTTCGACGAAACGCCCAGACGATATGTACCCGAATTCAGGGCATAGCCGGACTAGAAGCAATGCGTTTGCTGTGTCGTTGCTATAAACTATTTTATAAAATGAAGTGACTTAACACTATGAATATCTTTCCACCTGCCTTACTGTGTCCGTGAGAATCTTCTGAGCAGTAAAACAGAATGAAGTAAGACACTCTTTTCTCCGATTTCCATCTGAATCCAAGACATTGCGTGTTAAGTAGCGAAATTCAACGCCGCTGTCTGGTTAACAAAAGTAGAGAAAGGAAAATAATTCTTTACTAATTGGACCAAGTCTAGATCAAACACAAAAATATCATATTTATTCAATATAAGCATACGGATTTGCAGGCTCTACATATATTGGAATATTGAATACAGTCTTAAGTTAAACTGCCCGTCATCAAAGCGTTACCGGTCGTTACCAATCAGACGTATTCGGCCATCACGCACGAATTGTTAATTGCTCGCTATTTTTTTTAACAGGCGGATTTATAGTCGTACCCGGTTTTGTAAGATGATCCAACAAGTTATTTAGCTAAGACCTGAAAGCTGTTAGCAAAAAGTAGTTTTAATTGAGATTTTATTGATATAGAAGAGTAGATAATGTTGTAAATAAGAAAGATATTATAACTTCTAAGAGTCCTTGTTTTATTATATATACATATTTTTTATTTATTATATATATACATATTTTATTTGAGGCCTGTCGTAACGTTGGGTTCGACACCCACTCGAAGAAATTAAATATGTAATACTTTCAAAATAAATATTTAATGTTGTCTTTTCTTCGCTATTGTAACAAGGCAAATCGCGGCGTTGATATCCGCCATTTAACACGCAATGCCTCAAAAAAGGCGTAAAGGGAACGTAGTGTCTTAACACTAGGTTTCCAAGTTCCGTCCGTCAACTCTACCATGTCCAAGATACAGCTCGATGCTGAAAAAAATTATATTTTAGCAAGTATATTTAGTTTGCGTTCTTGTAAAGGATGTAAATACCCAAGTGGCGTGATATCCTGCGGCTACGTAAGAATTTAAAAATTCATTTAGAATGTTAATTTTAAAAATTGAACGCACAAAGATATATTTTCTTGTCAAGACTAATCATTATTAAGCCCTGACACGTTATATTTTTCTAAAATAAAATTATTGACAAATGAACTGTTTTAACACTAGTTCTTTCCCTTTTATATTGGAAATAACCGTTATAATAACGTTATTAGCAATCACCAAAATGATATATACGTTATATTATATATAATTTATCCCATATAGTAACATGTCGTGGCTTTACTCCTTTAAACATAAAACAGGGTAGTAAAAGATTAAGTAAATACCACGCGGCGCGGCGGGTGGCCGGCTTCACGATACTGCCTTCGTTCCATATGATGTATTTCACATTCGTTCGCATAAATTGTATTAACTGGGTGAACGCTAAATTAAATATTGTATGAGAACGCTTAGTGGCAGATGGGTGGTTAAATAACAGTTAATGGATTTTGCGTGAAATACCTTAATATATCAGATATCAAGTAACGTACTATGAAGTAAGAAAAGTTTACATACTATAAATTGTCCATAGATGAGACCATCGTGGTTCAGTGGCTCAAGCGTGTAACTGTAAACACGACGGTTATGGGTTGGATTCCCATTCGGGGAAATTATTTTTTAGTGAGCGAGGTAACTCAAAATATTAATAAATAACAATGATTATTATTTATCAATATTTTAAGTTTCCTCGCTAACAAGGCATTGCGAACCGTTTGAGTTTGGCCAATCAACAAGCAGCAATCCTTAAAAAAATTGGCGAAAAATGTGGGACGGAGTATACACCCACATTTTTCGCCAATTTTTTTAAGGACTATATATATTCCATATGCTTTCTCTAAATCTGAATGCGATGGTCGTGGTTTCGGTTTCTAATCGATACATATTCCAATCCATCCAATATGTAAGACAAACTGCGGCGTTAGTTCCATGTTTCTACACGCAATGTCTGATAAAAAAAGGAGAATGGAGTGTTTTAATTTATTAGATTCTCTAATATACACCTGTGAGGTAAAGCACGAAGCTAAATATAATTAAATTTATATACTAAGTATACGACACCATAACAAAGCATTAACAGTAATCAGATCAGCGCTCGAAGAATTCAACATTCCACCGCGAAGTCTTACTTACGTGCACAGGTGTACGACAAAACCAAGTAATCTTCCTTCGGTGTTTTTATGCAAGGAGCGTTCGAAATTACGAAGAACTGATGATGCAATGGAAAGAAATGCGTCGCTTTGTCTGCTTGTCCGCCCTTGTGCTTATATGGATATATTAGGCGTAGGCTACTTTGTATTGAATTTTAATTATTTATTTGTTTGTAATTGTTTGCTGTTCAGACAGTATGGCTACTGGCGTTAATGTAGGAGTGGACATACTTTGTAAATATTTAATTTGTTATTGTGTAAGGATAATTTGTAGGATATTTATAAAATTTAAATTAATATTTTAGTGTTAAACATACATGATGAGAGATAGTGTAAATTGTTCCAATTCTATTTTTTTTTAGCTTCCGTACATAGCAAATTAGGCAGTGGATATTGAGAAACACTCAATATCCACCGAATTCCCGTGGCATTACTTATGGAATGGCTTAACGCGACTCGACTTGCCTCGAACGTTTCTGTCCATTCTGTCATTATTAAAAATAACTTTTATAGTAATTATTACTTACTCGTACGTGAATAACATTTATTTTACATACTAGTTAAATAATAATAACTTTTAACAGTTTTAATTAGGTGATGGTCACTATACAGTGTGGTCTAGCCTTAAGACCTTATATGTCACATAAACACGTGTTACAGGATAAAAACAAAATGTGTTGTCCTTCCAACAAATCATATTGTTTGTCCTGTTGTGATAACGAGACAGTAATAAATTATTTATTAGACGCTTTATTGTAAACATATGTTTGTACAAACAAACTTGCAACTTCGTTTAAAATATTAGTTTTTCCTGTACCACTCAAGTACAGGCTGTGTCCAAGTCTGATGTGCCCACTTCAATCTTTTCGGTAAAAACCGTTTTAGTGAGTTTTCGTGAGTCACCTATAAGGTGTACCCAGGTGTCATTGTATGTGTCCACCAACGTATACCTGAGAGGCGGAGTTAAAACAATACTTTAAATATATATTAAAATTCATACCCACTTTGGTGCACGCCTATCCCATATAATATGCTAAGTCCAATCTAGTTTTAAGTTAAATACTTTTTAGTAAGCATTTAAGAGTTGTTGGAATCCCTGTCCCCTACAGGGATAGACCTTTACAAATTTCTGTTACCCAAAGATAAATGCTATATAGAAATTATCTAGGTTATTATTTAGAAAAAGAAATATTTTTAACATACTCCAGGACTTGGAAGAGAAAAGACGTCATCATTTTTATTTTAATAAACATATGATGATAAACTGTAACAAGCGTATAATATCTTCGATAAGTACGTATGGCTTAGTTTGATCAGAACACTCTCCAAGAAGCGCGGGTTCAAATGCCGCTACGTTGACATTTTTATAAGTTTACTGAAAACGTATTTTTCTGTCCTGACTTTAGAATATTACTTTAAATATATTAAAAAGTCATTTCTAATAATTATTACTATTTTAATTGGACGTTAAAATAATCCGTCCTTTGAAAATATATGATTTTACTTATTTAGAAAACTTATAAAGATTTGAACGTAGTTGAAGAGCGTAATCTTTCCTAAGTGTGAATTAACTAACTCTCAGCTTCACGCTGTATCCCGCACGAGGCAGGGTGGGCAGAGGGAACCCGGGAACCTAGTGTTAAGACACTCCGTTCTACTTCCGTTCCCCACTTTCCGCCGAATTTGCGGCATTGCGTGTTGAGTGGCGGAACTCAACGCCGCGCTTTGCCTTATTACCAGAGCGAACAAATGAAACATTAAATATTTAAATTGAAAATATTAAATATTTCATTTCCTCGACCGGGGATCGAACCCAGAACCTGTCGGTTACAGTCACACGTTTGTGCCGCTGCGCCACGACAGGCCTAATTAACTAACCGTTCAAAAATAGTAAAAATACTTTTATTTTCTTTTTAATTTTATTATAATCATGTATACATCGTGATCTATAGCCCAAATAAGCAAATAAAAAGGGCTTGCGTGTTCTAACCAACAACGTCGTGTGTCTCGTAGGCGGGAATCTTTATTTACCCCCTAATAGCCGATAACAGCAAGAAACCCATTGTCTTCTCACTTCTTTTATTCGTTTTACATCTTTCCCCTTGTAATTTAGGAGTCGTGCCCCTTTTTTGTATGTCTGTCCGGTTGTTTACTTAGAATGTGTTGTATGGTGGAAGTGGTACACGTTGTGTAAATACTTATTTTTTTTTAAAATTAAAGCTTTATTTATGTAAATGTAATGATTATGGGCTTGATTCCCAATAAGGGATTATTATATAATCATTTTCTCACACTAACAGAAAAGACAAAATGCAGCGTTGAGTTCCGCCATTTAATACACTATATTGATAAAGGGCGACGCATGAGGAACGGAATGTCTTGTTAGGTTCAAAATCCTAGAATTTACGCTGCAAGTTACTCGTATATATTATAGTTATATGCATACGCTATGCATGCGCAACAGGTAAATATTGTATTTATATTTTAATTATAGTATATGATTCAAATATTTTGCGGTAAATATGTATACGATCAATATGACACTTCATTTTGTAATGATAGTTTGTTTAAATACATTGCATTCTCGTCAACTTTTCACTTTTAATTTCTTTTTTTTAAAGGTTATGTTGTATATTGTATATACTGGATAAGGTGGTAACCGTAAAAAAATATGAATTATACATTATAATTATACATGGTAAATATGAAAATATTTATATTGTAATCAATATGAAAATTTTTATATTTATTTTATAAAGACAATTGCGAAATTATACTGTTTTTTATAGTCACGCAATATGCGCATTACTACATTAATCGGACGGCCAGCTCTTTTTGACACTGGGTCTATATAAAAAGTATGATAACGGATTTTTTGTGATTCCTGCTCTGTGGTCTTATCACAGGATTTGTCTAGGGGTCGACTTTTTCTGTCAAAAGTGATTTGTAACACGGTTTGTTGGGTGCCGACAGCTCGTGATGAATCTAGTTAACTTTTTGTATGTTTATATTGATTTTGTGTTTATTTTGTTTTGATTTGTCATTTCGAAAGAATTACCATATCTTAGGAGGCTTTTCTGTTTATTTTTATATTAAGGTCGCAGTGGATTGGGTCTGACTGTAAACGCGACGGTTTTCGGTTAGACCCCCACTCGGGGGAGGAACATTGTGTATTACCAATCAAGCGATGAGCGAAGTGTTTTGACACTTGATTCCTCTCTCTTTCTTTCACTTATCCTGCTTATGCGGAATAAAACAGCCATTTCTGAATGCCTGTGTCTGAAAAGCTAATTATACAAAATAACATCTCCACTTACTACTAGATTAATCTTTGTATTTTATTTCTATTATTTGTTTCTTACAAGGGAAACACTTTTACGCATTTTTGTGTTCAAACTCAACAAAAAAGTTGGTCCTTTTTCCTTGAGAACAATAAACACCTAAGGAACAAAGTATGTGCTAAGGGTTGAAAGCTGCATTGTTATCTAAGGTGTACTTTCAAAGACATTTCAACTCGTTGCCTCTGCTTGCTTCTGTGCATAGCAAGTATTGTCGGGTTTTAATTTTGACAAGAGCTCTTTTAGAAATAATAGACAATTTGGTATGTTCATAAATTTTTTGATCTGTTTTAAAATGAAATGCTGTTGTGACAGCTAGCTTACATATCAGTTGAATATATAAATACAGTAGAAGTCTAACATGGCGCAGGGGCACAAGCGTGTGTCTGTAAACGACAGGTTGTGCGATCCCCACTTGAAGAAGTGAAATATTTAAGAAATTCACATGAAATATGTATTTTTTGCATTTCTTCGCACTGGTAACAAGGCAAAGCGCGGCGTTGTGTTACGCCATTCGACGGAAAGTGAGGAACGATACTGTTTTAATATATCTACCTACCTTACTATGTAGGGTATACAGCGTGAAAGTCAACTTAAATATAATTATTTATATAATTAAAAGATATCAAAATCCGTCATAATGCACCTATTGAAAATGAGTATCTCATTACACAGTGGTCGTACATTCAAAACTGATTATCATGAATATTATTGGATGTAATAACTAATCCAGTTTGCAAGTACAATCTCTGATTCGCCAAGTCTCTTAGCTACTACGCTAGATGGTCATCAAGAGTACGACGACATTATATAGAATTATAATAGCACTTTTCAGTGCAAAATTGTAATGCACTTGCATAATAACTTTCATGCGTATTTCATTTTAAGCCTTTAAAGCTTTTAAATAAAATAAAGCGTCGCTTCCATTATACTAAATCTCATATTATCTCACTTCCGAGCAGAAACGTAAGGCTTTCAGCGTACAATTTATATTAAGTACTCCTTAGTTACCGAGTTACATGGATTTTAACTGCACCAAAACTTTCTATTCGCGCCTACAATACTGTTGTATTGTTTATATCATTTGTTTTCCTATTGTTGTACATAAAACTAAGAACCAAGACGTGATTTGTTGAAATTACCTATTTCTTTTTAATAAAAAAAAAACTATTTTTTTTCTCATATATACAAAAAGTTGACAAGCTCGTAAAGGTTAAGTAAAACTTTTATATTCAAATACTCTTTCTTGTACTAAAAATACATGAAGAAGATATATATACATATTTAAATGTTGATTATAGTACAACATGAAATTTTGATTCGTTTTGGGTAATTTACAACAAGTCATCATGTTCATTTCTTTGTGACAGGTAGTGTTTTCTTCGTCTACTCGAAAAAAATTAAGGTTGTTTTTAACCGCTTTGTCCGACACAGTTATGTTCAAATGGCATATACTTTTCGATGTATTTCCCGTGTTTTGTTAAATATTCAGAAGGATATAACTTAAAGAAGGAGATAGTTTGTAGGAACACTTTAAAATATCGAAACTTTACAAACAAAACATATATCAAAATATGTTGTTACCCTATATTTACTTGTTTTTTTTTTTATCTTTTTCTCTATTATAAAATTTACATACAGCCCACACAATTCTCGTAATCGATGTGTCGTAGACACGCTCGAATATTTCGAACAAAAAATCTATTAAATTGTCAAAAGCGACGGGATACCGATTTATGTCGTTTAGGATCTGATATCAGATTTTTATATTTACGGTGTTCGCTTACATCGATATGGTTTATTGCTACGTGGGTGAATAACTGGTCGAGATTTGGGCGGCCATTTTTCAATATTATTAATTTCATTCAATTTATAGGTTTTTAACGTTCCCCGACCGGTTTGGAATGAGGTCGGCGAAAACCCGACGTCTTGGCCTTATTTTTGGTAATAGTGAATTTATTGCTTCAACTTTTACATGTCATAATTATTATCTCCACGAACAGATGCGCACTTTTTATGTTTTCAGCGTAACAAATTGCAGTTATTTAGTTATCGGGAGTGGAGTGATTTATTAACCTTTTCACGCTTTATATATATATATATATATATTTTATACATTGTACCTTTAGCGTTACATACGTAAACCGTAAACAATATTTTTTATGTAAGCATAAAGAAATATATCTGATTAATTTGATTCGTTATATGAAACATGGTAATAAATCACAATATAATTATTGTGTTACACACCAAGTGCAAGCCAGGCGTGCTGGCGTGTTGTTTTATAAGCGTTAAATATGTAATATCGTTTTAATTGGAGCTATCTATGACAGGAAAACCTGACATTTATCTTTGATTACTTCAAATAATTATTGTACGGTAGTGATTTATTTTTCTCTTATTATGTTTCCCTATTGTTAAGACACTCCGCTCCGTACCCAGCTTTCCGTGGAATTTGGGGCATTACGTATTGACTTGCGGAACTCAACGCCGCGCTTTGCGTTGTTTCCAGAGTGCTGAAATGAAAATATTAAATTTTATTTGAAAATATTAAATACTTCATTTCCTCGACTATGAATCGAATCCACACTCAGTTGCCCTTCTTGTGTACGCTTGTGCCCCTGCGCCACGACAGACCTTATAACTGATTTATTTTCTATTAAATAATGTCTTATAATAGGAATAGTTTGTAAATAATATTTTTAATTTAAAGTAAAATCTGGAGAAATTTAATAATTTTAATTGTATATAATTTATTTTTTTAAACTGTCTTTTCATTTATGTTTTCATCAATCGTTGAAATACCGTGAATAAGCTGAAAGCAGATAAGCTCGCTGACAGAACTGGTCGGTGGAATGCGTAAATCTGATTAAGTGAGATAAAATTATAAATATTATTATATTGACCTCCTATCACATTAACACATGAACATGAATACGTCTCGTAATTATCGTAAATAGTCGTTAAGTTAAACCAATCTATTCTCCAGGATTTTAGCCAATTTATTTGCAATTTCATCTAATCCCCCTTAAAAATTACCCACATTGGTAGTGCGCAAATGAGTTACAATTTTACCATGATGACATCTTTACAGATTTTAACTTATCTATATATTTCTATGGGCATAGAACAGAATGATCTATGACCGTGCATAATGTAACTTTCGTTTCACATAAAGAACTCATTGTATGAACTTTAAAAGAGATGTTAAGCTTATAAGATGCGTGAGATTCGCTTTTCCTTCCGCGTCGGTCCCTTTGCCCGCCAAATTGGGACTTTACAAACCGTATCTAACTAATCGTAGCATAAAGTTCACAGTCAAGTAAAACATTGTATGCAAGTACACTTTTGTGCACGTAATCCGACGTTAGGCGTGTTTTGTCCACCCATTTTTGGTTATCGTGAGATCGCATGTGGCATTGAACTTGGACCGCCTTTCGGCCAGCCTTTGATGTGATTTGCGGTGAGCTTTTTTAATATAGCTGTCATCTCCTGTCACGGATTACTCGTGATTATACAAGTTTTTGGTTGTTTTTAGCGATTTATTTATTTGGTACAGGTTCAATGGCTTGGTATGTATGAAATATTTTATAGCAAAAAGTGTACGTTGATGAAACAACTGTGGGATTGGTACTTACGCGGGGAAATTATTTTTTTTTACTTTCTTTTGGAAATAAAGCTAAAAGTGTTTTGTCTGCTTACCACATAAATAAACAATATTTAAATAAACAATATTTAAATTGAAAATATTAAATATTTCATTTCCCCGACTGGGGATCCAACCCAGAACCTGTCGGTTACAGTTATACTCTTGTGCCGCTGCGCCACGACAGGCCTCAATGATCTACATATTTAAATACAAAAGCTTCTTCATAAACTGAACGTATCAACTATTAACATTGAACTTTGATGGTTACTCGCGACCGCAACGTAACCGTAAACACTACGTAACATTACATCCTAACAAATAATCTCTTCACGCAACGTCTATCAAATCACGTCGGTACAAAATGTAATTTTTTACTGAAATAATTTTCGCGGGTGCGTCGACCCTCCGAGTCGAGTTCACGACCGTTACGCCACTTTAACGAAAAAATTGAAATACCCTACTTCAAATGAATTGCAGTGCGGTACGTTTGTTCTATGTAGGTAGATTAGCTTTGATTGTGATCGACAGTTGAGACTGATCCAATTTTGTAATATGATAAATTTTGTGATATTAAATTTTCATATACTTGACAAACATATTTTTTTGCATAATTACGTTTTTTTTTTGCAAATAAGATGACGTTTAATTGTTCATTAAGCTTACGCTTGAACCCCATTGATACCTCCATCAATATCGCCCTGTTCCTCTATCTTAACTACTGGAAAACAACACGATGGGCCCGACACCCTCACGATGAGGCCATAGATTGACAAAATTTTTCGTCTAAAAAGTACTATCCTTTTCTTGTCTCGATATTATTTTTTATGAAGGTGTACGTACTCCTTTAAATACAAATGATTTTCCTGACCGTCTCAGGCCAAACAATGCCCACCTTATTTAGAGTATAAAAATATTATGATGTCTGCCAATATGAATAATGTTGTTCAGAAATGCATTGTTTACTCCAAATGTAATTCCATTAAAAGGCATTAAATGCATCATTTGATTTACTCATTCGCATCCAGGAATTTGAACAAAACAGAAGTAAACTGTCGACACCCTTTGTTGTTTCTTTGTGTTGTATAATACATAGCTTCTTGTGGCTGTTTAGGACTCCGGCGTCCAGTCGTCGCCGCGACGGCGCCGGCGCAGCTCATGCAATATTAATGATCGCTTGACGCCTATTAGCCTGTTGATTATATACCTAGCAAGGAAAAAATCGTGTTTGCACAGGTTTAGATGAAAAACTAAGTAACAATTTATAATCAGTTCAATGCAATAAATTTATTAGTATTCTATATTACAGTAGATGCAAACGAAAAAGTGGTCTTTTAACTAAATGTTTATATTGAGGGAGATATTGTCGCAGTTATAACAGCTAGTTGTTCTATTTTCTTTTTTCTGTGCTTAAGGAAAAGAAGGTATTACTGTAGTTGATCCACGCAATATTCTAACTGGCACGCTCGGAACGCCATACCATACAATATTATATTTTTCGTTTTATTCGTTTTTTAATAGAAAAAAAAAGGATTGATTTTTATATTAATTTTTCATCAGTTTAGACTTACAAAATATCTACAAAAAGCTCGATTTATCCTTGACGATATCATTCATATGTAATGTGTACGGAACCACTAGAATTTATCAATAGAGTCGGTTGTAGCGGCGCGTGCCTGCTGAATATTAAATAAATAAATAATTAATGACTGGCGTCGCACCATCGTTGTGCGTGCCTATACTGCGACTTAAGTTAGAAATATACGTTGTAACATGATGGTTGGATGCTGATTTTTTATTTTTGTTTCAAATTTTGGTTCCCCCAATCTAGCTACCCAAATTGAACTAGAGTATTTATAATATCAAGCAGTAAAATTAAAAAATCTATACTAAATATTACCAAGTCTGTTTGTGTTGAATGCACTAATCTCAGGAACTGTTAGTAGAAATAAAATTTGTTCATATAGAAAACATCTTGTTACTTTGTGAGGTACATTACTTAAAGAATATGCTTCTTAAACAGAAAACAAAAACAAATTAACAGATTTTTCAGAGGGTTCCCAGCGTAAAGATTACCTATTTCTAATTAATATAGTTTGTTTATCAATTTATTCTGGTTCCTAGAAGCCTAATAAGTATAATGTTTTAGCTTCAATTGAAGGGCTGTCTCAGAACGTGTTAACATAATTTATATTGTTATGTTTGTTTATTTTGCCGCAGTATTCGCCTCCGTCCTTACGTTCCTACTGTCTCCGTTTTACTCTATGCTTTAATTTAAACATTGATTTAATTGAGTGCGGTAATAGACAATATGATTTTTCATTGCGACTAATGTATAATAAAATATGAAACTATCCTGAAAATTGTTTGTTAGCCACAAACAATATTTTAATATTACATAACGATATTGTATAGAAAACAAAATACGCCTATCGCGCTTAATCTAAAGAATAAATAATAAAATAAACTATTATACCATAAAGAATAACTTTAAAATAGTTGCAATATTTATCTATTCCTACCAGCCCTGTGTTAATGTGATAATGTCACAAGGAATGGCAGATCTCATTACTATCTCAGTAAAGCAATCACTTAATTATGTTGGTATGTATGTATCTAGGAATTTATTGCATCTTACATTTTTATTGAAGCGATTATATCTGGGCGTGGGATCTATCGGATGAGGTGACAATATCATTGATACAAGTATTGAGTAAAACACAGCAAGAAATACAACTTAACTATTGGAAATAATATGTGGTTTTACGTTTTTTTCGTATAACATGACAGAGAGAACCATGTGTAACGACATTTCATGGATAATTTTTCGCTTAATGTTCCAGGCATTATTGGTCCAACAGCGGAACTCAACGCCGCTTGTCTACTAGAAAATAAAAATGTTTTTTAAATCATCGTTCTGCCAAGTAAGCATTGAACAAACAACCATCTTGTTTGACTTCGAACACAAATTATTCATACAGTATTAAATTTACTTTGGAAATAATTAATATAAAAAAAACCCCTGAAGAAAACTATTACATTTTATACAAAAAGGTTAAATCTCAAAAGAAGGTTGCCAGAATAACCGTTCTTAGGTCAATTTGTTCGTCAGAGTCCGTTACGGGCCTCTTTCTCACGCCTTTTACAATGCCAATAGAATTTAGCATCTTATATACATTTCAAAACAAATGTTAGACTCAAGTGATATATTATGAGTTCATTGTGAAAACGAAATGAGGGATTGTTCGTACGAGTGTGTTGGTGGTGAATAAACACGATAGTGCTATAGTGCGAAAGGTTGAATCTATTCTTCTAATATTATAAAGTTAATGTTTGTTTCATTCGACACGAACATCTCAGGAACTACTTGAAACTTGTTCGAATCGAAAGAAATATATTGTAACACCATATTTTTTTTTCAACAAAGCACAGCGGAACGGAGTGTCTGAACACTACGTTTCCCAGTTTTCTTTGCCTAGCTTGAAATAAAAAATGTGTCGGATGATTTCTCAGATTTTTGTGTGAGAATTTTATCGAGGAAGGTATACATCATATATAAACATCATGTCACTTCGGTTACTTAAATTGTGGCATAACTCATACGTCGTGTAACTATGTATCATATTCTTATTTCCATTTGACTATCGATGCAAAGCAGTAAGTAAAAGCTAGTCAAAATCAGGGCCGCCGCTAGGTGTTTGAGCGCCCGCGTGCAATACCGATTGTGCCGCCCCGTAAATATATGCTAAGACAAATACATCTTAACTAAATATAAATCATTTATTTTGGTTAAAACATATTTTTGTTTACTGAAATATAAATTATTATATTATATTATTATTATTGTCATTTTGGCGGCCGGCGGGCAGCTGTTAAGTGACCCATCAAACCGGCCATAGGAAACTATAAAAACTATAAATAACCAAACTTCCTAAAAAACACCGAGGGCAGGTGCTCGAAAAACAAATTCAAATTCAAATTCAAAATATTTTTTATTCAAATAGGCTTTAGCCAGCACTTTTGAATCGTCACAAACATAAATTTACCACCGGCTCACAGTTTTCAAGCTCGCGGTTCTGCTGAGAAGAGCCGGCAAGAAACTCAACAGTTACTCTTTTCAATATTGAATAGATACAGTTTCATTGTTTAATACAAAAGCAGCTACACAAACACTTGCTGCCATCCTCCCATCTTTTTTATATAAAATAGACTAACAGACTAAGAGTCTCTGTAGATACTCGTAGAAGCGAAAAAGGTAGAAACTCGCCTTTCTCATAAAAATCACAATAAGTATTAGAATTAGCGGGTTACCACTTGATCTCAAAGATGCTGCGGAAAAGCCAAGAGAAAAATGGCCTAGTAAGCTACCATCCAAAATATTATATGGCATTGAAGACGTTATTAAACTTGGAGAATTATTACAGACCACCGACACACAATGCACAACAGAAACCAATTAAGAATAGCTTGTGTTTACAGCGCTATTTGTATAGCGCTGTAAACACAAGCTATAGTAGTAGGAGTACCTCAACTTTTTTTGTTAACATCGAAACCAGAGCTAACAATACAAAAATGAAAGATATTAAATATCTCTGCCACTAGTCTGTCTCTCAAATGAAGATCCAAACAAAAAGAAAAACATAACCGCAATTTCAAAGATGCCAACAATACGGCCACTCCAAGAATTACTGCATGAGACCCTATAACGTGGTTGTAAAATGCGCCCAGGAACAGAAAACAACAGACTGCCTAAAGAAAGAAAGTAAGACACCAGCACAATGAGTTCTCTGCCAAGGAGCACATTCGGCTAACTATAAAGGCTGTCTACAAGGAGATCCTAAAAGTCGCATAGCTATAATCCCAATACTCAGCGGCAAAATACGAGAAGTGCCAACCAAAATTATCTCCTTAGTTACACAACCACATCCTGAAGAATTCCAGGAAGAACAACTATACTATGATGTATTGAAAAATAAAAAAAATAAGCCAACAGCTACAAATGGTATAAACATTAAAATAGAAGAACTGCTAATCAAACAGTCGGAAGAATTCGACATGATCTTTACAACAAATGAGCACTTTTATGAACCTCATAGTCACCATTGTTAATAAAATATCAAAATATGTAACTGCCCTAGGAGTGGCGACCTAGAACAAGAATGGTTTTGCTTCGAACAAGAATGACTTAGAAATGTTTATAAACATTAACCAAAGTGACTTATCATCCAGATGGAACGGGCTATACAGGGACAGCCATTGTAATAAGAAATTCTATGAAACATCAAGTGCTCCCGGAGTATGGGACACAGCACATTTAGGCTACGACTGTTACAGTGGAAGGTAACTGTGGTACATGAAGGTAATTACATGAACCTTCATGTAATTTGTCGAAAGTCTAGACAGTACTGTCTTGTCTAGACAGTAGCACTGACACACGCGCGTTCTAACTATTACGACGTCCATTATTTGCTACGAGAGGCCTCATACCTTGTTCAATAAACTCAAGGATTGGAAGGGATCTGAGAATTCATTAAGAAAAGCATTGATATAACGATCTCCTTAAAACGAGATAGATGATGCGATCTAATACATTATTACCCTCATACAAAAAGCTTGCTGGGTTAACACTCCTCTTGAAAAATAAAAAGGTTAACAAGCTGTCGGCAACTTACCTCTTGAGATAACACTTAAAATAGTAGAGAAAAGAAAAATGCTCAGGCAAAAGTGATATATGTAGCTAACCATAGTAACAATAATATGCAAGCCAGAAAAGCCCCCGGAGGACGCATCATCATAAAGACCTGTACTATCAAAGTTGCTTGAGAGAATCCTCCCGAGTGGAATATTACCATTACCCATAAGTAACAAAGATATAATGAACCCTAAACATCAGTTTGGTTTAAGGCAACAGCATTCTACTATAGAACAGGTACATTGAATCTGTGATAAGATTAGATACTCTTTCGAAAACAAAGAATACTACTGCTCTGTTCTTGGATATTCAGGCAGCTTTCACGATATCTTTACCGCATAGCTAGTACTTGTTGATGGAGTCATTTCTCATAAACAGATGGCAATAAGTTATTGCAATAGGATTTTTGGATCATTATTCAGATTTTCTGTAAAATGCAACTTTAAAGCAACGATTATATTAAACAAATCAATACCGTCAATGCTCTTCTTGAATTATCTTGAAATTTTAGAGCTGTACGCTGACGCCTCACTTTTTTCCATGAGATAACATTTCTTATGCTGTAAGAGGGATAACTCTTTATTAAGAAAAGAACTTTGAATATTACGTGACCATAATGAATCGCTCGGTTTGCCGCCCCCATGGACGTGCCGCCCGTGTGCAGTGCACGCCTTGCACGCCCGCTTGCGGCGGGCCTAGTCAAAATATATATTGAAATACGTAGGCTTATGTATATGTAGGCACCTATATTAGCATAATAACCTTCCTACTTGCAGGAAATGTGTAAATGTTCCCGCGTGAAGCAAAACAATGATAAATGTTCATGTTAGGTAATGTAACATACAATTGCAAGTAGTGGAGCCTCTAACAATATTTATAAGAAGAATTATCGGGCCGGACTTGATCAGCTTCGCAAATTACGAATAGAAATACCTTTTAAAGTTTTTTATCCAAGTAATCGTCGTCTGAAACTTTGCTGAAATTTAAATGACGTGATGTTCATATCTTAGTTCTATACACCCCTTAACACCCCTGTCGGCTGTAGGTAGGCCACAGGTCAAGTTTCAACTTTCTAAGTCCAGTAATCTCATTTGTGCATTGTCAGTCACTTGATGCCGGAAGAGTTTATCTGTTATATAGATTTAATTTTCTTTAATTTATGAGATCTCAAACGGTAGATATTGAGATTTTAAATAAAATCCTAAAACATATCTTAAATATTTATTTTTAATTGTCCAACTTCAGTAGATATATGGATATATAAATATTTGTTTATATAATATTTTAAAATTAAAATACTTTGACGTCATTGTGGTAAAGTTGTGGTTTTAAATATAATATTGACTAATTTATATTAAACTAGTGTTTACCTGCGACTTTGTCCCCATATAATACAGGATTGAAAATTCCTTACCCGATATATGGACAATAGTCTATATAAAGTCCATGAGTCCAGGCAACACAAGATATTTTTTGCTTTTAACTGGAAAAATCCAAAGATTAGCACGTTCATCCACACAAAACTCTTCAGTTTTATAATATTTGTATAGATAATAATATTGTTTAGTTTGCCTTGTGAACGAGCAGTATTAAATTACCCCCTAAATTTAGTAAAGTTAACAATGAATAACTTAACTTCTGACTATCTCAATTTCGGTATGGGAATTCATTAAATCAATGTTCTAACACGACACAAAGAAGCTTTTAACGACGCATATTGTAATTAATGCGAGTGTCGTGGCCTTCGTTGGCGCCTGGAGTGAAGCACCCTGGTGATTGAACAAGGTCGATCGATGACGCGACCATTTCTTACCAAATAATATACCTAATTTAATTAAATATTGTTATTTCTATTTCTGTATAGAGTAATCAATTTAATTTTAACATATTTAAAGTAATATCCACAATTAGGGAAAAAAAAAAAATAAAAATGTACTTATTCGTTTAGTTATTCAAATGTCAAATGTGTTTTTTTTTTTTAATTTTGTAATACAAGTTTATAAGCAGTTTTCTTATCACAATTTTCCTCATCAGGCTTTTCGAACAGAGACTGCGATGTTCTCGTTAATTCTGTGTTTTCCCATTAAAGTTTGTGTCATTGAATTTTAATCGCAGAATCAAACGCCACGATCGTATTGAAGACATTTTTAATTTTCTTGCTAAAACTATTATTACTATTTTTTATGTTTCTGTCCAGTGAAATTTAAGCAGTATCGATTATGTCAGCATAAACAAAAATGACATCTTTATTTTTTACCGAACATATTATATTTGCTACCCCAAGTGGCCTCGCTAAAAGAAACTTATACTAAATTGTCGATTTAATATGTAGTAAACAGTTTACAAAACATTTACCTTCAATCGTCAATCGTTCTGAGATATCATCATACAAATTACCTTCGCGTTTGTCCTGTAAACATGGACAAATGAGTACTTTAAATAATTTTATCACTTCTGCATTGTGTGCCAATAATAAATGATAATTGCCAATGTTTTATTAAGGAATTTATGTTATTTCTGATATTTTCAGATGTGATATTTAAATATTATGTTTTTAAGCATGTTTCATATATAATTTAGTAAAACATTAATGTAAGGTAGAAGAAACTTTTGTAGCACATCTCTTTTCTTAAAATCTGGCAATTATTTTAGTTTTTCTATGTTATTAGCTAAATAACATTAATATACCATTAAAAATACTTATATTACAAAACTATTTAAAAATCACATATTTATCCGCTATTAACACCAGGACCTCCATTGTATATCAAATTTCATTAAATTAGGTCACGACTCGTTTAAACATAGGATCAAATTTCGAAAGTAAACACCACAAACTACACCCTATATATAAAAATGAGAGTAAAAAGGGAGAAAACAGAAACTGATCATAATAAATTATACGAACATTAAACATTTATGACAAGCGCCTTCACATATTCTCTTCAATTTGGTAATTATAACATATCGTCCAGATAAATTGCTTCGATAATGCTGTTTAAAATCGTTTAACTGTTGATAAGAATCCAATCTGGCTTTTTCACCATATGAGGTGTCAACCGGAATGCTCGATGACAGTACCAAATACGGCTTTATCGCTATCAGTAAACGTAATTGGCTTCGAACCGGTGACCGCGGTGATCGAAATACGGTAATGTGAAAAAGGTAAAAAAACGAATAAGGGCAATACATCTTTAGATGATACAAAACCTGGCCTGCGATTCTCGTTTAGGTCCTTTTATGTAATTGTCTATCATTAAATGTTATATCGTTTTTACTTATGTAGAAATAGAGAGATAAAGAGAGATAGAGTAAAGTGAGTAGTAGAAAATCCTAATAAAGGCATCAATAGGAGTTGCGGTATGTAATCACTGCAAGAAGCTAATTGACCAAATTTAGTTGCGCAGGCGCCGGTGTCTATAAAGGAATATCGACGAGCGGACTTATAGTTTTTCTAAGAGTTTTAAACATATTTTTAAAGATGAATAAAAATGTACTCTTACTATAGTTTATTAATTAAGGCCTTAGATTAAATGTAATTAAGCAAAACCAAGTTTCTTAAATCTTTATTGATTATTTCAGCAGATTTGAACCTTTCGGCTACGTTTCTTTTACGTATTTGACCTGTAGGACTATTTACCTGTAATACTGTCACTACATTTACTGACGATTATAAAGTGCTTGTAATGACCTAAATGAATGAATATTTTTATTTTGATTGCTTCTACTTTGTTATTGTTCACTCATATTTTTAGTACGAAAACTTCAATATAACAAAAACCAAACAACAACTCCTTTAAAAATCAATAAAGTAACAACGGAATAACAAACACTTTACCTAGAAATAGTTCTCTCGTATCAACATGTCTGGAATTGTAAAAATTGCGAGTATAACCCGAACGATGACATAACGACTCTTTTGTCTCACGGCTTCCTGAATAGGGAGGGTATAGTTAGATTAACCAGCCATATACATATATTTACAGTAGAAAAAAAACTTCATGCCAACTAATGTCAAGACACTCCAGTATCCACTCCATTTAGTGTCTGCTTAAGTTTTGGGACTGAAGAATTTAATATGCTCAATAATTCTATTTCCAGTGGTTTATCTTTTGTTTTAATTCGAACACAGATCCTAATTTTATAGCTTCTCCTAAGCCATTTTAAATTATTCCAAGTAATAAAATTTCTCTGAATGTCAACAAGGACTGTAAAATTCACAATCCACACAATAAAATGCTGTCTCTAACATTATTTTTAGCTAAAACAGTCCTTTGCTTTTTTATAGCAAAATTTGTTGCCTTTTGGTAGGAACATGAATGGTAGGAACATGAATATTAATCACGGACAAATGGTTAAGTTTCATACCATTACCACCATTTTATAAAAATCTATAAAAACAAAAAAAATACGTTTGAAATTATCCAGGCTACCTATTTTATGTTATTTTTAAATATTTATTGTATTATTATGTTTTTTTTTTTCAGAAAAATATACATACATGTTCTGTGAATATTTCAAGTGTCATACCGTTCTTAAAATAGACTGATGGACAGCAGCCTTAGTAATGCCATATTTTCACTTTGAATAGGCAACTTGCAAAGCAACACGCTCCCCACTTTCCTTTAAATTTCACCAAAATGAAACAAACGTAAGTTACTTATATAATCATTCCCCTGAGTCGAGATCGAACCCACAACCAACACATAGAACTTTTGCCTTCACGCTTAACAAACTACATCGTGTATGAAGTGGCGCCAACGCTCATCGCTACAACATTCGTTATTTAATAATTATATATTATAATTTAATGATTATATGATCAACGTCTCATTAGTGTCTATTAAAGTTTCTCTGATTTCTCATATGTCGATGTTACGTAACTGAATCAAGTTTTTTTCTTATTTGAAACTAATCAAAATTTATTTGTGTGGTAAAGATGTACATATTAGTGTATTATTATAAAACTATGAAAGGTATAAAAAATAATCGTAAAAGTTATCAACGTAAAAGCGGAATATCAAATACTTTTATATAAATTGTACAGTTCAATTAGCTGATATACTTTTAATTTGTAGGGTCAATGTCTCTAAATGGAAAAACTTCTGAAAATATTAGTCTTTTTTGTTATTATAAAACGCACGATATACACGATATACACGATATATATAAATTACAATGATGTAAGTAATGATGTCACGCTTAGATCATCTTTCAATAGAAAAAATAATGAAAAATATGCTCATTACAACTAATCACGATTAATCTAATAACCAATTCAGAGTTGCAACAAAGAATTTTTTATTCTTCTACAGTCTTTACTATTAATTGAAGTTATCGTTACAAACGGGTATGTAATAATGACCAATGCAATTGAAATTAATGGTTGTGCAAAGAATATAAAAACTAACTTAGTTACTATGTAGTAAGTGACTCGTCACTTAATTTTCAAAATTTTGGCCATAAGCAGAAAAAATATTGTATAGGGTCCAATTTCTTCAGTTTTCTCCCTTACGTCCGAATTCGATACCGTTTGCCTTAGCAGCATGGAACGTTTTGATTTGTCATACGATCTTTTTTAGAGTGTTTAAGTAGACAAGACAAGACACATCACAAAAAATCCACTTGACACAAATATTAATTATATTTAATAAAAAGAAATGAAATAGAAATTTGCTGATTCGCGACTTTCAGGCTATAGAAATTAGCAAGAAATTATATTGCTAATATAAACCTATAAATCCTGGGAACAAAAGTTAAAAATTATATAAGGATGTGAGAAATTGAATATATTTAAAGCACATTCTATAATTTTGACCACATTTAAAGCACATTCTATAATAAGTAATAACAACGTACAAATTATAAATATTTCCACATATGGCTTTTGTATCTAACTTAACTTATTGCGTTCCTTAAACAGTGTTACTCATTTAATATTAATTCAGTACATATAACAAAAAAGCTGTAGAAGCTCGACAGTGGTTGAAATAAATGTACTGCATACATATGTGTTTTTTAAATCGCTATACAAATTTCAATGAAATATAATAATTATTACAGTAATATGTACTTAAGTCCAACGTTTTATAAACATAATCAATTATTATATTGCCTTTACAGAATTCAATATTTCTTGAAGGCAAGAGTAATAATTAAAGTTTAATAGAGTTAAGCAATACGTTAACATTTAGCAAGGTCTAAGCCTTTCGGGTCGCACAAAAGCTTTTGCGAAGTAAACTTTTGTATGCAAAAGTTTGCACCGTTCACGTTTATAATGGTTATTGTTAAAATTTGTTCAATGCTGTTTGGTGAGTTTGATTGATTTATGTATATTAAATATATTTTTGAGGTCTGTCGTGGCGCAGCGGCACAGGCGTGTGACTGTAACCGACAGGTGGGTTCGATCCCCACTCGAGGAAATGAAATATTTAATATTTTCAATTTTAAATATTTAATATTTTCATTTCTTTGCTCTAGTACAAGGCGAAATGCGGCGTTGAGTTCCCCCACTCAACACGCCATGCCTCAAATTCGGCGAAAAGTGGGTAACGGAAGTGCACCTACCTCATAGGAAATTTAAACATTTATCTCGTGTAGGAATCCACCGCTTTTATTAACAGACAGTTCGCTACTGCGCTACGACGGCCTCCAGATGAGGAGAAAGGAGAGCTTATCAAACAAACTAAACTCGATATAAAGCGATAAAAATCTATGTTTAAAACAATTTCATTGGCCCAAGCGGGTATTGAAGTTAAACACGCTACCATTATATGTATATAGTGCTATTAAATTTATTCCATAATCCCAGGGTATAAAAAAAGTCTATTACAGAACTGAATTGAATTAACTAGAATTGTTACTTGTTTCTATATTGATATCTAATGTTTTATAAACATATTAAAAGAACAAAAATGTTCATCTAAGGTCGTATAACGTAACATAATCATGCGTAGGCGCCGACTAGTGACCCACGACGGTAGTCCATTAAGTCATATTGCAACATTTTATACTTGAGTGGTTTCTACTATAGTGGTTTATGTATGTACATAAGTACACTTCATGTATTCGTATGTAAATACCTATATTAGATGCTTTACGCTGTATACCGTATATGCCGCAGGAAAGACAGAGTGATCTTTTTGTTAAGACACCTAGTTTCCGCCTGAATTATACACTGTTGGATCAATGGCAAAGATCAACACTGTGTCATGAACGATTATGTTGGACATTAGTTTGTCATTAAGAAAATCTCCGTTCCCTACTTTTTACTGAATTATGAAGGCATTGCGTGTTAAGTAGCATAATTCAACGCCGTGATTTGGTTCGTCATCAAAGCGGAGAAATGGAGTTTTCAATATAATTCGCTTGTTCCAGTGGAGGTTGTAAATATTAGTATTTTTTTATCTATGTTAAAACTCTCTATTACCTATATTCTATATTATCTAATCTATATTAAATATTATTTTGCAATTATTATTATTTATTTAGATATCTTGTAAGCTATAATGCAATCTTTTGTGGTATAATAGGTGTTAGCGTGATAACTATGGGTCCCAATATAAACAAAAATATATTAAGTATGTATTTCATGTGCAAAGCAGTAACACTGTAGAATTTAATGATTCATCTTTTCGTTCCTTCCGTGTATGCATGGAATAATAAAAAATACTTATTTTTAAAGCTTTATTTGGAATTAACACAAAAGTTGTTTAAAAAGTCTTTGTATAAAGGATGCAAAGTGACCTCTTTCCACTAATTTAGGTTTTCTGGAACACTGACATAAAACCTCGGGCCAAAAGATGCAGTCTGCTTAATAACACTGATATTAAAAAAGAACTTGCTCGACTTGACGTGAAGTGAAAAGGGTGATATCATTTTGAAAATGTCATATTATAGGAAAAATTTAAAAATTTAATATTTTTGTTTAGTTATTTTAATTTTGTTTGATTGATTTGTTTTTTTATATAAAAAAAAATAGTCAATTTTTATTTGTATAACTGTTTACTACGAAATATTTATATATAAACACATACATACTTCATAAAGCGACTCGGCACAAGCGTGTGACTGTAACCGACAGGTTCTGGGTTCGATCCCCACTCGAGGAAATGAAATATTTAATATTTTCAATTTAAATATTTAATGTTTCATTTCTTCGCTCTGGTAATAAGGCAAAGCGCGGCGTTGGGGTCCGCCACTCAACACGCAATGTCTCAAATTCGGCGGAACGAAAGTGGAACGGAGTGTCTTATCACTAGGTTCCCGGGTTCCTTCTGCCTACCCTGCCTCGTGCGGTATACAGCGTGAAGCTTAGTCGAAGTACTTCATAAAAATATATATAGATATCAATAAAAATAATTAGCACGTCTTGCATATATTAGCTATAAATTATTTCGTTACGTTTTGTTAGGTAGGCGTGGGCGCGGTGTAGTGACCGGTGTCTCATGTGTATTATTTTATAAGCTATAGGCTAACTGCGTTTGGCAATTTTTTTTGGTTTAGTATAATATTTAAAATTTAAATTCATATTAAAACTTATGATTTAGTTTTGTCTGTTAATACAAAATGTCTCGAGAATTGAGCAAAAATGGGAAACAGAGTGTCTAGACTCAAGATTTTCTCTGTGAAACTAGGCTATGTTTAATGTATTTTATATTCTATTTGTTTTAAAATATAAAATATACAAATATTTTCTTATACAAATAAACAAATTAGGAATAAAACAACACTCATAAGCTGTCATTTTTCAAATTGCAAAAAAATTAAGTTAAATATAATTTTTAAATTAAATATTCCTTCTAAGCATTATGAAAGCTAAATTAATATATAGATTAGTAATGTTCGGTACCAAATCTTATAAAATAATAAAATATAACGTATTAACGTTATATTTTTGCTTTTTAGAATATTACTTTTTAGGTACTTATATATTCCTCAACAGTGTAAACAACCGTCTGTAGACATTTCCATTCTAAGTAACCTCTAAGTCGTAAAACGTGGGCGAGGAGTAGTGACCGATGATCGTTGTGATTTGTAAACACTGTTATTTTATTAATATTTAATATTTTCATTTCTTCTCTTTGGTAACAAAGCAAAGCGCGGCGTTGCAGTGGAGAACGGAGTGTCTTAACACTAGGTTCCCAAGTTCCCACTATCTAGCCTGGCATGTGTAAGATACAGCGTGAAGCTAAGTATATGATTTTTGCTTCAGCATTGAAAAGTAATTAGGAAATTTTAAATTATATCAATATTAAAATCAACTATTGAAGCGTCATAATGAGAACGGAGACTTAATACTCCCAGGTTCCCTCTGCTGCGTAAAGATATAAAAATTTGAAAATCTTTCATAAGATTAAAATGGATTGTGTACATACAGTTTGTTACGCGTTTATCTGTAAAGTATGATATATTATCTACCTCACATATACAAAGTCAGGTAGTGTTTCATTTTAATTTCTTTTTAAAGAACATTTTTTTTTTAATTTTAAATACATTTATTTCCGTATAAAGTGATTGAATCGTGAAGACAAGAGAAAATATTACATAAAATTTACACAATAAACAAACACTGTCGTTATCGACAAAGCAATGCTAACTACGCAAAAAAGTCATTTGATACCAACAAAAAGTAATATTACTCGCATTTTAAAGATTTATAATATTTTTTCGGCCATTTTAGGATTCTTTGAATGTTCCTCTCATATTTTATTGCTTATATCAGGCAATAAAGTTTTTAATTTTGCACACCACCCGAAAACTGAAGTAACGTTCACTTCCCACCTAGCATTTGATTTATATTTGCTTGTCAAATGTTTTATATTGTATCACTAATTTGTCTTTTTTTTGTTTCAGGTGAGTCATGCGGATATAGCTGACACCTCTGTGGTTCAGTGGAGAGCATTCCTGATACTTTGTAACATATCAGCGTTTTGGATACCATTCCTGCAGGGATTTTTTTAATTTTGGTATTGTTATAATAATGTAAGCGTTACTAAACTTAAATTTAAAAAGCGTATAAAAATTTTTGAACGAAGCAGGATTCGAACCCGCGCCTTTGGAATACCGTTCCAGGAACGGTATTCCAAAGGCGCGGGTTCGAATCCTGCTTCGTTCAAAATTTTTATACGCTTTTTAAATTTAAGTTTAGTATTTTCTGTCCTAAGTGTGGAATAACACTTTAAAACATAGTAATAATGTAAGCGTTATTTTAATTTAGGGTGATAATAATTTTGATTATATTTTTTTATTTATATTTTTTTATATTTTTTGTATATGTTCTATATATTTTTAAATGATTCCAAAAAATCTATGAGGAAAATAATAAAATTAACTATACCTACTATTAATATATAGGTAAAACGTATGTTAGGTTAAACACGTTCATCTTAGAAATATTTCAATTTAATAATTTACATTGCGTTGCATTACTGTTACTGTTATTATCTATTTTACCTTATGTTGCTCTCTTTTATGTAAACAGTGCTTGCGTCAAAGCATAGAAGTAGTATCTATGATACAACACATACTGTTTTCATTTAACAATGCGTGCCAAGCCGCAGATAAATCTTCTTATTATTAAAAATGCAATAAATGTCAAGTGAACAAAAAATAGTACTTAACAGCCCCATAATATATGGTAATTTACGAAATACCATTAAAAAAACTACTAATCGTGACCTAAAATTCGTTACAACACGGCAATTAAGGTATAAAAATAAACCAGTTTCATAAAGGTTTCGCCCGTTTCTTCGGCTGAGTCAGCTGAGTCCGGGTGGGCGCGACCTTGCTGGCGGGTGATTAGCGACGCATTAACGACTCCTTTTGTCACAATATACCTTCACATAGGTATTATAGTTAATTTAAAAACTAAATTTTAAGATCTATTAAATAAATAAACTAATTATAGCTGATTTATAGTTAAAAAATGATAATTTTATTCTTAAGTCTTGCTGTTTTTGATTGTGGTACGTACCACCACACGTTTGATTGTGGTACGTACCACCACACGAAATGGTATAAATGTTTCTTGGCAATGGAGAATTTGTAAAAAGTATTTTCGCGTCTCAAATGAATGTCCCTCCGATTAGTCAAAGAGTTGTAAAGGTCCTACGATTCTGTGCAGTATTACACAGATGACTGTTCCGCGAAAAGCCAAACTTCCATTATAATAACGTGTTTACCGGCGGTTCTAAACGCCAAGTCCAATAAAAAAGCAACAAAATAACATATATTTATCCAAATGGAAACGAACGTGCAAGCTTTGCGTTTACAGTCCAACGTTTCCATATTACGCCACTTCTGCGCCGCATGTTCAATATCAGCACCTTGTCTCAAATAGAAAGTATGATAAGATAGTACTAAAATATCAAAATTATATCAATAAACTTTTATTTAATGCAGATAAGGTGTCTTAAACACAGGCATTAAATATCCAAAGCCAGTGTACGCTCTACATAGCGAATAGTATTTTATGATATCTGCACTTACGCTAGATTTCAAAGATAAAGGGCAAAGCCGTGTTTAAGAGTATAATTAGTACTTATACAAAACAACCGACATCAAACAGCGCGAGCTTTATAGTAAAATTGAACACTTAACGGCCTATTCTGTCGTGTTCGAGATAAATCTATTGTTTTTATGTTACGCTTTGCCAAGTAAAAAACAATAAGGCGCCAAAGAGAAGAGTCTTAGGTTTAAAATACCAACACGCGCCAACATATTAAGGGATTATTTCAAAGGAGGAGCTGTGGAGTTTCGTGTTGGTTCTACTCATGGAATTGCCTTCTGAGTCAATGATAGTTTTCCGTCACAACTGACATTTGTATGTAACATGAAGATCCAAATTCACTTGTACTTATAGGTATGTAGCTAAATTTAATAAACATATTTTTTTATATGAATATAAGATATTTGCAATCAAACATTTTTTTATTTAAAATAAGAATTTCAAACCAAACAACTTTAAATGACCTATATATAAGTTATATAGATATAAATCATGTCAGATGACTTTAATAGTAAATAATTAGAGGACAGACGCTGCCACGTGCCGGAGGATTTGTCACTGGCTTTCACTTTTCTTTTAGATCGCGATGGGGGTCGTTGACACGCCATTTGTCGTGAACCCGACGGAATGCTCTCCGCGTTTTAACTGCCTAATGCGCTATAAATCCATTTGTTATTGCTGGGTGTCCGCGGCTCGAATTAGAGGCCTGGCGATGACCGCCCGGCATCTCATTCATGCGACGCCCCGTTCAAATGAACGAGAAATAAAACACGCGCCGCCGCCGTTTCCGTTATTCTAAATTTACAGCCACATATCATAAGGTCTAGACGATCGTTCTGTCGAGTGAGAAATGAGAATACACTCTCGTGTTAGTCGTTTAAGAATGGTTTTGATGTTACGACACATTATCAAAAAGAATTATGTGTAGTCTCCCCGACATACGAATTCATTCCAGTTGCTTGTGATTCACGTGTCCCGCCCGCCTCATTGTCAGACTTACTACAGACGTTTGAAATTTGAAATTTTGCCAATAAGCTTTCGCAAGATGTGATTATCGTAAACTCCAAGCGGACGTTAACAGTGACCTATATTGGGCTAGGTCACGGCCGAGGGTAGACTACTAATAGATTGATTCATGATCTTCCTATGTCATAATAGAAATTTACAGTAAACATTAACTTCCGTGCCAAAGTAATGAAATCTAACATTTATTTTTGTACTTTTCTATTCATATTATGAACACTATAAATAAAAATGATACTTATTAAATCATTTACTATGAGCAAATAAATATTCCGGGATGGGCGAATTGACGCATGTCTCACTCTATTGGGTCCGACAAATTAATTTCTATATATTGTTATAGAAAACGTAAAAAAAAATTGAATCTGAGAAGCGGGATTTGAACCCGCGCCTAACTAGTAAGTCCCCCGCAGAGCACTTGGACGAATTCAAATCCGCTGCGTTTAAATTAGGTTCCCAAGTTCCTTTTGCCTACCCTGCCATGTGAGTACTTTCATATTTCACGGTGCGTCGCGATGTTCATTGTAAAATTTTCGCTTATAATTAGCACCTACACAATCAAAATGCGCGAAATGAAATTCACAGTCTCATCTGTATAGTATACAGATTGTACTGAGTAGTTGCGTACCCTCAATTACTCGTGTCCGAGTTCTCAGTTCGGTCCACGCAGCATTAGCGTCTCGCAATCTCTGCTAGCGAGCCACTAACGCGGCGCGGGAGCATCGTTATCGTAATATCCATTTCCTGCGATATCATTCGCAAAGCTTCCCCCCAAGTGCGTCAACCTCGTATGATTTATAGCGTCTAATTATCTGACACCATTAGATAAACGATTGCTCGGACCGATCTCAATTACTAGGATACCCAATTAACGAAAATCATCAATCATACGATTTCTGATCGCGGAGACCAATTGTTCGGAACCTTGAGCTGTTCGGGGCAATTCATAACAGTTGAATTAGAATGTCTTGATGTAGTGTAATAATTAGTCGCTCTGGAGGTCTCTGGATGGCCGTCGGCGTAATTGGCCGTTGACAAAACATTAATTGTCGGAGATTGGTATCGGCTGTCCACAATGACAAACGGGCGCGGCCGGCGTTATTTAGTCACGTGGCAGAAATATTACTTTGTCCTTCAATTAGCCAGGCTAATGGATAAACGTGGTCTCATGATGATTGAGTGGTAGCGAAAGTGGTTGCCTTTAAGACTTTTGCATTTATTTGTTACGAAACGGCTTCCACTTGGTAGTAACAAGTAGTTTTATATTGACAGATATTAGTTATACTTGTCACAGGTTGACGTTGAAGAATTAATGGCACGAAAATTTAAAAGCTATACGGAATGTGTCACGATTGTGCCACTGTATATAAATAGTAGTTTTACATTACGGCGGTTTTAATTTCTATATATGTATATGTCTATTTTATAAATGTCAAATACCATGTTTTAGATAATGTATTTACTTTATATTTTAATGAACCATTCGCAATTACACACAAAAAGTAATTTCATTGTAATTTCGCAAAGCTAGCATTTTTTTACGAGATACGTTCTCACTGATAAAAGAATCCTCCTTGAGATCGTGCTAGTTGTAAAAAATTATAGTATAATGGCACCCGGTTGTGTAGATACAATAACAATGGTTGCGTATGCGTATGCGCGCACAATACAATTGTGACCTTGCGCTCCTTTACTTTAGGCTATCTAGGAACAAAACTAGCAATATTTATCTATCATTTATATATTTAACTTTGTATACTTTCCGAAATTGTATTACAGTTTTTCTTAAATTCACATATATTTTTTTAAATATTTTACGTTCTTGTTATTCTTAAAGTAGTTATTTTAATTAAAATATATTTGTTATTACAACAAAACATACAGTTTAATCTATAGCCTCAATAAATACTTGTCGTTTGTGCTAAGCCTTAGGTACTTGCGTATCTGTATCATCAGCTGCGCGGGCGCACGCTACGTTATCGGTACGCGATACTATGTTAAGCGTTGTCTCAGCTACTGTGCTCGTGATTGCACTTTTTTTAAAGTGCACCATGAATTCCTTATATATGTAGTGTAATCAAAGGGAACTTAGTGTTTAGACACTATGTTTCCCACGCACTGACCAATTATCAAATAACACGTTGAATGGTGGAAATCAACGCGTCGACGCTACGATTTTTCTTGTTACCAGAGTAAGGAAGTAAAATGTAATGTATTTAAAATATATGATTGTTTACTTTACTTTTTATACTATATATCTAAATAAATAATTAAAAAAAGTAGTATTTTTATTTTAAAATAATATTTAATATTATTTTTTTCACTATAAATGTTATTCTTCAATTCATCAGTCATTTTTTAATTATATACATTTCTATGTATGTCATTGGTAAATTATCTATTATTGATTATATTTTATTATATATTTCGTTCTCAGACGGTTCGAAAAATGTTTTAGTTTAGACGTTTAGACGGGTCGAAAAATGTTTTAGTTTACATAAGGATTATTTCACGTGTAAATAGGGATCTGTAGGTAAGCATCGTGTGTTGACGTGTGGTCACGTTTCAACTTACCCAAATTTACGTAATTTTACATATTTATATTTTATTAGAAATATAAATAAAGAATTGGGACGGTCGTGATGATGAAGGGCACAGGCGTGTCACTGTAAACGGGACAAGTTGTGGGTTCGATCCTAACTGAGGAGACGAGTTCTTTAATATTTTTTTTCATGAGTTCCGCCTATCAACACCCAATACCTAAAATTGGACATTTGACGGAGGACAAGTGGGCAATGGAATGGAGAATATTAACACTAGGTTCCCAAGTTCCCTGTGCCTACCCTGTCATGTGTAAGGTGTATCCTTACGCTTTTTAAACTTCATTGACTTAATAATAATAATTTTCAAATAGTTTAAGTTCATAAAAAATATATAAAATAGTTTGTAATAAACTTAACAACCTATAGGGTCAGATAGTTGATCTCGTCTTCCTGAAGGTTCAGAGAAAGTGGCGGCACAACGCATCACCGTGTTCGAACCAGTTGTAACGCTGACCGGCTAGGGACTGGACTATGTCGATATAATTATATTTTACTTAAATATAATTTTATAGGCTATTACTATGATACATTATCGTAATAATATCATAGACTTATTAGGTGTTTTTATTGCTTTGTTCCGCTATCTAGGCATTGGCTGGAACTGGACGGAATAGCTACCATAGCTAGCCCGTTGCCTACTTTACGAAATATAACAGCTTTTTTTTCAGTTTCATGTTGTATCCTGCACATGGCAGTGTTGGCAGAAGGAATTTAGAAACTTTGGAAAAATGTTTAGTTACTCTGTTTCGGTTCTCATTTTTCACCAAATTTGAGGCGTTGCGTTTTAAGTGGCGAAATCGTACCCACAACCTGTAGCTTATGGTCACTTCTGTCCCAAACAGGCCTCAACGGACTCAAACAGAAATCAACAGAACTATAACAGAGATACCTAGCAATAACAAAAAAAAACAATATAACATAGGTTTATAAACGTAAAGCTTAAAAACGTCAGTCCAACTAATAAAACAATCGATTCGAGTGTAAAACAAACATCACTATCTGTGATCAATACGGCTTACTATCGTGGGAGCAAATCGCGAAACACGAACACTATTGTTGCACGCTTTTTACTTCTATGCAAGTGTTTCCGAATGGGGATTTATTTGGACCAATTGCTGCGAAATTGGTACTTTCTTTTCAAATTATTTGGGGTCGTGAGAAAGTGCTTGCCATGGATTTGTGCCTTATAGATATTTGTTAGGTCAAAGTGCTATTTGATTTATTTACTTTTTCTTATAAATTGTCAGCATTTTTCTTTCTTATTGTGTTTGAATGCCATTGGATATGGTCTATTATTACCATATCTTTTTAGTCATATATTCGAATAGTAAGGCAGTGAATTATTTTAAATATTTGATTTTCTAGTTATGCTGAAAGTGTGGCGTGAAAAACAAACGACATACGTAATTTTGACACTAACGATATTAACTTGTTTCCTTACAGTCATAGAAAAAAATACTCTAAATAAATAAATACTTACATAAGTATCATACCAAGGTGACATAAAACAGAGGCTCGTAAACAACATTGGTATCTTATGAAAAACACAGGATCTAGTCATACATTTGCTGTGGCACGCTCAGCTTTCTACCGTCCTTTGTACAATGGAACCACGTTTTCTTAATTAGCCTCGCCTGCCCAGTTAATATATAACCAATAGACTTAATAAATACTATGGCTTGAGTATGTATAGCTCAAAGAAATATGATATTGCAGATATTCTTTTTTATAGCCACCGTTATTAAAGCACCTACTACTAAATACATCATTATTATATATACTTAATAATTTTCACCTTGAAAAAGTCACATTACCACTAAAAAGTCACATTATTATCACTGATTACTGACTGCATTTGTTTAATTATTTTTGCTTATTTATGGCTAATATAGTTTTTCTTAATGCTTCTGTAAGGCTTTTTATACTAGATGGTTATGATACGTACATATTTCATATACTCTATTATACATAATTTATAAGATAATATTAACGATATCATTGGTATGATATATCAATATATAAATATAATATTAATTTTCTTCCCCTAACCACTACAAGATATCCATCCCCTCGCAAGAGGTACCGCAAACACTTGTTGCTAAGTCCCCTTCGAGGATAAGACGAGTGCCACTTTACGTCTTAAATACTTATAAACTGTTTTAACAGTATAGAAAAAATTGATTCCTTTGAAATATTTTAAAGAAACTCAAAAGTTTTTTTTAATAATTATATAATGAAGAAAAATCAAGTATTTTAGTATACTCAGCGTATTTATCTTTGTAAATAAAACAAAGTACTAATAAGGATAATCAAATATCTCAGCAGCCATAGATGTTGGAATAATATATCTATATACAAAGACTGATTTATATATGAGTCTGTTTTTGAGGAAGTAGAACTGAGTAGTGTAATGTGGTGGGTAGGTGCAAGGGAAATGCTTGTTATACTCTTGACTTGCTTAAAGATATTTATTTCTTATAATACTCTATTTCAATATTAACTTTATATTTTGATTATATTTTTGCATGTTTTTTGTATTTATATATTGCCGACAGGCTTGTGAAAGTACAAACGTCAGACACAGATGTCGTTTTTTTTTTTTTAATTTTTTGTAATACTGACGACCCGCACGCTTCTGGGCTCGCTTAAAGATATAATAAATATTGAGGTAAAGTTGCCAAATATAATAATGAAAACTGCATTTAAATCTGACAAGCCGTTTCTTTATTAAAACGCTAGTTTTGACCCTATTACATATGTAAAGGTATATAAGATGTCTTTTAATATATCTTTCAAATGCAGACAGTAATCTGTTACAGATTTATTATAAGTATAGATGATATAACGATTTAATTAACTGATTTATTTTATTTTTTCTCTATTTATTTTATTTAATTTATTTAATTTAATTATATAGTTTAATAAAAACAACTTATGACAATTTTCATATTAATATGTAAAATAAGTTTTGGTCGTCGTTAATGCTATTCATAGCTAGTGAACATTAAGATTGAATTATTCACGTCGGCGAATCTCAAGCGTCGGTGCGTGGGTGATCTATTAATTATAGGTTCGCTTCCGTGGCTGCGCCCGCGCATCGTTGTTGTTCATCAACATCGTTGCTCACTACGTTGTCAAGAACGATTTGTTATGACTCAATGCTATTCAGTGATACTTATATAAGCTTATAATTATTATGATCATTTTACATTCCTGTGAAATATACGTTTTTTAAGAATATTAAAAAAAATCCTTAGATGACACCTATGTGGCAATTGAATTTATTTAAAGGTTGATATATATTGAAATAAAAACTTGTTGTGCTCTTTGTTTATCCACTGTTGGTTGGTATACAGCGTGACGGTAAATAAAGACATTATCATAAAACATATTTAAGTAAATAAATCTAAAATCCTATCCCGCTAGAACGTTAATTAACCTTAGTTATAAGCGAAATTACTAAATCTACATGAGCTAACATCTACAAATTTGCATAGTAATTATCAAATGTCGTATAATTTCAAACGAACAGCCAACCGATACGTTCTAAAGAATTTGTCTACTAATTAAGCTGGTCGGAGTGATTATTTTATCGTATAAGAAACATTTTCCTTTGCTGACCTCTTGATACTTATATTTATGTGTGTGGCGCCATTCTGGTAATTAATGATTTTTGTTTTTAAAGTTTGTTTTTGTCCTAATATTATAAAGTTTTAATATTATAAAATTGTTTTATATTGGACAGTAGGTTTATGGAAGAAGACTATAATCATCCACTGTTCCCTGCTGTAACAATTACCTAGGACTTTTAAAATTTATTTGTACCCGGATGATCGAGCTTTGATCGGTATTTTTTTTCTAGGCCATGTCAATGTTTTGAATTTTTTTTTAGATATAATTTATATATTAAAAAAGACAGAAATCCTGCACTACAAATAGAAAAAGGAAAAATAATAATAATAAGGAGATTTCTAGGCTTGTTGAACTAAAGGTTTTCTGTTTCTATATATGCATACAAGCATTGTTTATTATATATATATATATATATATATATATATATATATATATATATATATATATATATATATATATATATATATATATATATATATATATATATATATATATATATATATATATATATATATATATATATACTCAAAAAAAAAAACACCAGGCAAAAGCCACTAAAGCTACTTCGTTTATGACTAGTATAAAACTTAATAACATATATTCTTGCATTTCAATATGAAACAGATAATAAAGAAATAGGTAGTACATGCATAGGTATATATACCATTGTACTTGTATTGCTTATCGGCAAACGGGTAATCGTTGACAATTGGTCAGTTCCGCGATCATTATGGCCTTCTCACTTACCCGTAGGAGTGGGTGTTGATAGTATAGACTGCTTCGTGTTTTGCATACAATGTCCCTGTGTGAACTTGGAAATATTAAATTTTGACCTTTGAAAGACAAATTCTAAAGATTTATTGAGCAAGCTTTTTATAAATGTTATATGATGTATTTTATTAAGTGATGAATTTATTATTTAAAGGTGAAGTAGATTTACACCAGATTTTTTTTTCTTATCTATTTACCGACAATATAAATATTTTCTAAACAATCCATATTTAAGTAAATGTATTAAAACATTTTTAGTTACTTATCACATATTTTTTAAACCAGCGTGAATCATAAATTGCTGCAATGATCTTAAAGGAACGTGGTTCCGATAGATACGTTAGCAATATAACTACTACAATATTTACTCTATGTTAACACTATAACGGCAATCATAAAATGAATACGAGTCGCAGTCGTTATGTTGTTTCAATAAATAATTTATTATATCGAAATTTAGTATCAGTAGTAACTAATACATACATAAACGCTCTCGGCACGAGCCCCGGCAGGTGTGTCCGCCCCGGGGAATGCATGTTGCAATCTACGTATTATTGTAATGTATATATGTGTGTATGTATATATATATATATATATATATATATATATATATATATATATATATATATATATATATATATATATTACTTTTATATTTTATAACTTTGCAACATTGAAACCGGATCGATTTGAATATTTGCGACCGCCGATGCATTTTTTACCGACACGACAGTCAATGTCACTCATTGCATAAGTAACTTTCGTTTTTGATATATTTTTTTGCCTTTTTACATATACTATATAAAAAACTGTAAATACGTTTGAAAGCTTATTTTTGGCAGATTATTCATATAGATAAAAATGTTGCATTGTAATGTTGAATTTCTGTTAATGTGAGATAATTAATGACTTATTATCATACTGTGTCTATTGATACTAATATAAATAATATAGCATCTGAAACACTATTTAATATTAAAGATTAATAAAAAATTAAAAAGTAAATATATTATAAAATTGAAATACCAATGAAAACTATTCAGATGTACGCTTATTTAATCAGTAGTGTAATAGAAAAAGTACGAAGACAATCAGAAACTTGATTAGATGTTCTTTGCCAATTACTTTAACTAAATAACGTACGAATTGTTTAGGCAAAAGTTAGGGTATTCTCGTCGCAAAACTTATTTATGAGTAGATATATGTTTATTGTTATATAAATTGAGGCCTGTCGTGGCGCAGCGGCACAGACGTGACTGTAACAGACAGGTTGTGGGTTTGATCCCCACTCGAAATGAAATATTTAATATTTTGCAATTTAAATATTTAATATCTTGATTTCTCCGCCCTGGTACAAGGCAAAACGCGTTGAGTTCCGCCTCAGTGGGGAACGGAAGTGGGAAGAGTGTCTTAACACTTACTTAACTCTACCTTACCATGAGTGGGATACAATGTGAAGCTGGGTGTGTGTGTAAATTATATAAAATATTACTTTCTCTGCTATTTTAATATTAAATAAAGTGCAATGTTGATCTCCGCCACTCTTAAATAAAGTCAAAGATCCTGAGTCCTGTCAAAAACGATGGATAACTAGAGTAACGAGGCAAAACGCGGCGTTTGATTTTGCATTGATCATTTAGAAAATCGCATCAAGAATTCGGTAAAAATGGGGATACTTTCCACCGAATTCTTCGCAAGTCTTATTATTGGGACGTTAATGCTAGGTTCGTTTTTTTTAGCTTCACGCTGTATCCCGCACGAGGTAGGGTAGGCAGAGGGAACTCGGGAACCCAGTGTTAAGACACTCCGTTGCCCACTTTCCGCCGAATTTGAGGCATTGCATGTTGAGTGGCGGAACTCAACGCCGCGCTTTGCCTTATTACCAGAACGAAGAAATGAAACATTAAATGTTAAAATTGGAAATATTAAATATTTCATTTCCTAGACTGGGGATCGAACCCAGAACCTTTCGGTTACAGTCACACGCTTGTGCCGCTGCGCATGACAGGTCTCAAGCAAGGTTTTTGTAACCTAAACTTATATTAAAATATTCCGATTAGTTAATTATCTCTGTGACATATAGAACTTGTCCCCCTCAACCGTACACACAAATTATAACGTCAACTCTAAAATAACAGTTAAACACACATCAAATGCAGACCCTTTTATTTTCATACCAATCAACATAGAAAACAAACAATATGAAAAAAACTATAGCGACCCTCGAAACAAAAATGTGATTACTACCCCTCAACTAGTGCACTTGTTCACAATGGATTGTGGATTTCTAATTTAAATCTCTATTGCGTTGTGTTCATCCCCCTACGCTGTCCGGTCAGGTACGTACGGTAGGGTTGGAAAATAAAATACTTATATGGCTGTTTCATAAAAATCGTTTTGCGATCTACTAATTTTTCTCCGACTTTTAAACTCTTTTCCTCATATAGTCGATAGTGTGAACTTAGTGTTAAAACTTAGAATTTTAGTTCCACACTTGTATCCTGCACATAAGAGGGTAGCCAGAGAAAACCTGAGAATCTATTGTTATAACACTCTGTTCCTTAAAGAATTCGACGGAAGTTGGGAAACGGAAGTGTTCTAATAGACACTACCTTTTTCTACTTCGCCGCCGCCGCCTTCCGCGTCGTTACCAGATATTTTATTTCTTTGAGTGGAATAGAACCCACTACCTGTCATATGAGCTTTGCGCTACTGCTGATCTCGTGACTGAATTATTTTTTTCAAGCCCTAACTTTTTCTTTTTTCAAGCTTCACTTGAAATAAGAACGGCGCGGGCCACAACCATCACAGTCAAGTCAGTCACTCGAGCCATCAATATATATGTTGAATATTTATTGTATTTCCGCTATTTTAGTTGTTGGCAATGTCAGTAAATAAGCGGAAAATGGTAAATGATATTTATTCCTTAATTTCTAGTATTAATTTCTTAATTTAAATTTTACGATATATATTTTTAACATTGTTCTACTTTAAAAAATGTGTTTTAAATACCAACATGATATAGAAATACAAAAAAGTAGCTGAAACTTAACTTTTATCGACACGTCTATGTATTTAGACAAGTTATAAACAATATCGAACAATAAAGTGTTATAGAGCAGCTAAGACTTTATTGCATACTCGATAGAAGTAAATGAATCTCAACGGGCAAATAAATTTATAAGTATTTTACGACTTCCCGTGTCTAATAGGGGAGAAGGATAACCGTGATGTCTACTTTACAGGTACATAATATTTAATACAAAGTAAGCAATAAATTTCATAGGTATATCGTAAAAGATTTACAAAATAAAGTTAGAGCTATTAAAAATGTATATAAAATGAGTTATAGAGCACTCACCCTAAGAGTGAAACGTTACGACAGATATGTATTTAAATAGATTTTGCTTAAACTATAGTATGTGTAAGTAATATAACTATACAACAACGTGAAATATGCCAGTACGAGGACATTGTCAAAATATCTACGAGATCGGAAATAATAAACTGTTACGTTTGTAGTACGTGAATGAATATGTGGCCTCCAACAAACATTATTTAATGTTCTCAAACTATAACCATAAAAATAAAATTGACTTTCCAAATTAGCTCTCACACGAAATATCTTACTAACTCTTTATAAATTAAACGCACAATACAAAATTTAAATATTTTACCGATTTTCCATATCTTGGCATCGATATCAATCGATCGTCACTATCGATCACGATCAAGTTCGAGGTTGCGTAAGAGATAGCCGCAGAGATGCGCTTGCGCAGCCAGCGACACCGGAATGTGTCTCGAGTCAACTTTACTTTCATGCTACTTGTAACTTTTCCTTCCTATATTTTTATGATGTTTAAAAATATATATATATATATATATATATATATATATATATATATATATATATATATATATATATATATATATTATATATATATATATATATATATATATATATATATATATATATATATATATATTACTTAATTATTAGTTTATTTATATGTTATGTACATGGTTCAGGGTATGACTAAATGATTATATTTAAATAATTTCACCGCTTTGATGTCAGGTTCCCCCAAAGATGATTCTTCAAATAATCTATCTATATCTAGATCTAGATCTATCGTCATCTCTTAGTATCATGTGATCTAGATAATATATTATTAAAAATTAAATAAAATGTAAATCAAGCAACGTATTAAATAGTAGGTATATATATTTAATTTCTTAATATAACATGTATTTTTACGAAATTTAATTTAATTTCCAACGATTTACACGAGCGTGTTGTTTGCGTTGCGTTTTTTAATTGCGTTGATTAAAATTATTGGTCCATTTTCCTCTGACGAAAAATTGTTGTTGTAAATCGTAATAATTAATAAGTTTGTATATAATGTATATTCAATACCTAACATGTTTTAGTTTCATACTGTGTCCCGCAACTTCAATTTATAAAATCTATCTTTCTATGATTAGAGCACATGCTCTATCAGAAAGTTTATTAGGCCTGACTTGGCACAATGGCACAAGTGTACTACTAAATGTAACTTTAACGTGACGGGTTGTGGGGTCGATTCCCACTCGAGAAAATTTAATATTTAATATTTTCATGTCTAACCTTTAATAACGTGGCAATGCTCAGTGTTTAGTTTCGCCTCTCAACTCGCATTGCCTCAAGAATTCAGCGGAGAGGGGAGTGTGGAAATATCTTCATGAAATCGGACAGTCTTAACACTAGGTTTTCGGGATACAGTGTGAAGCTATAAAAAAAAATAATATAAAATATTAAATGATTCTACCCGTGACCACGGACTGCTGCAAAGTGTTCGAAACATCGGGTTTCTAAAAAGTTTTACCACTCAATAAACGCAATTAATCTGGTTAAAAGCGTCTCATTTAAAATGTGTAACAATCACGTGAATCAAACACATTATTAAATTATAGTATAACATATCAAAAGCGCTGGCTTTTAGAACTTATTTTATAATTAATCAGATTAAACAAAAAACTTAGTACTTAACAAATGAAATTAAAACATAAATAACTTTAATTTTTCAACGCATTCTAATTTACCATGTCTTGCCCTTTAATCCCTGTTATTATATGGAGCGTGCGCCAATCAATCATCAGTGCGGTGGACGTCGATCATCGATCTTGTCGTCATTGCCAAGGACGCGCCCGGTCATCGGACGGTTGCGCAACTTGTACGGTGCGCTTGCGCCACACTAACCGGACTGAACTAAAAATGACTTTATTATTGCGTTTGTATTGTACACTGCGAGCAGTGTTGCTTAGTTATTTATTTATTTATTTATTTACATTTATTATGATTTTGTTTATTTTTTTGCGGAGGCAGTATAATATGGTAAACAATAAATCTAACAATAAATATTTTATTTTTTAAACAAAATAGAAATGTACGTACGTACCTTTCAATATGAGTTTTAAATGTTACCCAAAGACACAGCGTTGTGGACTGCACTCAATCCGCACTCAATCTTATTAACAAAACGTGGCGTTAAGTTACGTCAGGCAGTATGAAACTTCTCAAAATTAATATGGAAAGTAGGGAAGTTGTGTGTTTTAACACCATCCCCTTTCTACCTGTCTGGGGCAAGTTGTAGATAATCGTCAGGTTGAAATTGATCCAAGTAAGTATATGTACGTTTACACACTTCCAGCTATATTAAAGAAGTGTAAACATAGTGGTAGTTTCTGTAAATGGTTATAAAAGATTTATTATTGTCAATAGATATAGCGACGCTCGTAAATCAGTCCCTTAGCTTTGGCGGGTTGACGTTATTCCTTAATAGTACACAGTTGTGTACTTGTTGCTTGTTTTTTTTTTTGCGTCCATTCACCATATTAACTGTTTCCTTCTGCCGTTTACTTTTATAATGTCATAATGAAGTCTATAAAGGCAGTGATTTCATGTAAACAATTTACTATACAGATGTCAAGTACATAGTAATTTATAGATATAAATAATGCTTTGAAAAAAGCTTTGTGTTCTGCGCTTTTCATCCAAATTAGAGGTACCTAGTGCGTGTTGAGTGGCGTAATTCATCGTCCGTCTAAAATGATAATCTGGTTTTGCGTAGTAATTTATTTAATTGAACGAAATAAGATATACAGAAAAAATACTTATAATATTTTTTGAAATTTGCTAATAATGGAATTTTCTAATATTATAAGCAAATCAATACCTCAACATCGACGACCAATCTTTAAACTTCCACATAATTACTTTAAGTAAGTTAACATAATGTGTTTTACTTCAACATTTTTAAACTTAAAGTTTGACTCGACGAAGCTTAATAATGCGATTGTCATTTAACAGGCGGTCGCGCCGCTGCATTTTATATGGAAAAATGAGCGTTTTATCAATCGCTCGCATATTCATAAATGTGACGGCTGACCATAAATACCAATTGAACGCATAATGTGTCCATGCTATGTATTTATTGCATACACATATATTCTTTTGTAACTTTGTGGTAAGATCGAAGTGTAGGTAGTGAACTGCAAGTGGATTATACACTATACATGTATATCACAAGAAATGTTTAACTTTCAAGCCTTGTTTTGTCCGTTCGGCGTAAATTATAGTGTTTACAATTATTAAAATTCATCTTTTTCTTCGTTATTATATTATATTCTTAACAAAAAAAATATTTATTTATTTTTACTGTACACAATTTATACAAATAAATGCACAAAAGGAGAGCTTAACGCAAAAAAACATTTTCTATCAGCCAACCTCGTCAGGTGGGAAATCTAGTAGTAGGTGATGAAAATATATTTAATAAGCCATACATACTTTATAATTAGTTTTTTAAGCTTAAACTTAATAAATATTGTCCAATCAATCACATTTCCTCATTTAAAATATATAAAGCGTATACTTATAATTTTGTTAAGCCAGTCCATTTAGTAGCTCGCCGCCTTCAATCGATGTGTCGGCCACTTTTTTGGCGTCAATGGACCAGCTGGCGGCAGGTGCGTTCGTTTCGTCGAAAATCAGCCCCCCCTAAACCTGCGCCGGCGCATCTGCACTTTTTACAAGATGACAATTAACAATAATCTGGGGTCCATTGTGGATTAAAATTTATCTTACTTTGCAAGCTGCTGGTATTTCTTTATACTCTCGTCAATCTACGTGTTGCTATTTCAATCTGTGTAAATACGTTTTTGTCGTTACTTTGTACGACACAATTATATATAAGTATTTATATTTAAACAATTTTACTGTTAAGTTTCTTATATGTTCCGAACGTTTTGCAAAGAAATTACCGACCGAGCTGGTTTTAAGTTATTAGTTTTCATAAAATTCAAAGTATGCTCCTTTTTGCTATACATAATAAGATAGTATTTGTGAACACCAAATTGACATGTATTATGTATGTATAATTCTAATACCCAGTGCACATTTAACCTTTTATAAATAACTGCCATTATCTAAAATGATAATTAGAATATCCTATATAAAAAAACAAAGCAAATGTTGAAGTTGAAATAACAAGTCAAAAATCATTACAAAAAGACGTTAAAACCATTGTAAAGTGTGAGACTCCACTTACATTTAAATGTTTTCTGAACAAACACCGCTCAAAGGATTGACCTACTTACCTTTGAGGCGCCTTTAGCGAACCGTATTGATCTTTACACGCCTTTTGCACTGACAAGTGTTTCCACTTCCTTTCATTGCTGCTGTTTTGTAACCAATAATATGTGCTTGCACTCAACAACTAGCTAGTGAACTACTGCCATACATTTGATTTGTGAACATACTTTCTTCTTTATTTTTTTTTATTTTCACAGAGACACTGCACATGACAGGGTTGGCAAAGGGAACCTAGTGTTAAGATTTTCGGTTTCAACGTTTTTTGAGTAATTTTCTTCCGTGTTTAGTAGTAATACTCAATGATCGTACTTTATCTTGCTACCAGATAACTGAAATTAAAATAATTAATTATAATGAAAGAGGAGAGAAGTCAAATGGAATATACATATTTTTTATTTTGACATACTTACGGAATAGTCAATAAAGCGCATATTTTTCCGTACTAACCAAATGAATCTTAAATTAAAGATAGTAAATCAATATGTAAAAGGTAATCTAATCTATACCAATGTACTAATTTACTGCCAAGCCCAAATCGCTATCTCTGTATTAAAAAATAGATCCTTAAAATTCAATTCCTAAAAGGTAAGTCTAGCAAAAGGTTAACTAAAATAATACTGCTTAGAATTGTTTTTTATTGTTTTTTTATTATCTCTATGCAAGCGTCTTTTTATACCAGATGATTTCATACGTTCCGATCTTAATTTTCTGCCAATGTTACTCAAATCTAATTTTTGATTAACCAAATTTGGACTCAAAATACTTATAGCCATAAGCCATATCGAAATTTCCAATATAAATGATAAATATTTCTTTTTTAATATATGCCTTATCGTAGCCTACATAATTATTAACATTCGTTCGGCGCAGTAGGTGACTGCCGTTGGGCACAAAATATCGCGACCACCTCTACCTGCTATTAAAATTCAAATTTACCAGGTTTATTCATTACACGAACTCTTCGGCATTAGATTGATAATAGATTGGCTTTGCGTGTTTTCCGTTGGTCAGAAATGTTCCTCACATTTCTGACCATCGATACTAGAATTGCTAGATCGTATTAAAACTTGACACATATACCTATATATTTTTATTTTTATCTCAAAAATATCTTTATCTCAAAATATTCTCTTCAGAAAGAATAGTTTTCTCTTAATTCTACCTAATATAAAAATAGATTAAAATAGCACAATTTTAAATTTTCGTTTTAAATACAGGAAACAATTTGCATATATATACCTAGATGTGACGTAATACGTGACACTAACACTAACAGTATCTTTAATGTTCTATCACAATTTAGTGCCTTCCAAAGTCGCATCAATAGATCACAAGTGGCTAAGCCCTCGCGCCTGCCGGCTAATTACAATATGGCGCAGATTTATACTCTATTCGAAATTAAATGGAAAACTGGCTTGTATCAAGAAAATAAAGCAACATGAGTTATGTATCATGCCTTTTGTTGAAAGGTTATTTCAATGCCCTCGAGTAATAATCATATATAAATAAGCCTTCTGATTTAAGAAAGGAAATTTCAGTAGATTTACTTTAAATTATTGTTTCCTATTTTTATTTTACAAATGTGTGATGTTGTAAATTCCGTATTTTTTAAAATAAAAATGATAAAGAAATTGTTTGAGGACATCTGTGTTTGGTCATTGGTGACATTTATTGTCCATATTTTCAACTTAACCAATTATATTTTTTCTTGTAGACTATCAAGTATCAGGAAGAAAATTTAACATAACGATATTTATTTAAATCTTTTTAAATTTAATTTACACTATCAGACAAACAGATAAATTGGACTTACTATTTACGCTTTTTTCCCCAACGCAAAAAGAGATGGTTATAAGTTTGACCTGTCTGATGTATGCGTCTGTCTGTGGCACCGATCTAATAACGATCTAAATGCGATACGATTGGATAAGCTCTTTAAGAGCGATGAAAATGTTTGTAGCAAGTATTTTGCCAAGATGATAGTGATTATTTGGTTCGGTGATTATTAAAATTTGAATTTTCTTCGGTAAATAAGTAACATGGCAAACACTATATATCCTACGACGTATTTTTTGCTTCTATAACGAGTACCTTTGCTATAAACAATGTCCATTCGTTTACAACTCAACAAACCATTTAGTCAGCACGAACAGGAAGGGCTCCGAGACAAGTGACTACCTCTGTTCTAATTACTCTCATTCAGGAAGACACAATTTGAATACAACATTAATATTTCTCCAGACGTCATGCGAGAGGGCTATTATCACGACAAATGGCCCTCTAATGGTCTTTTCATGAGATGTTTATCGCGTTCAAGTTGTCGACGCCGCGAAATTGCTCAATTACAAGCACTTACACATTACGCTCAGTTCGAGGAAAGTCGCACTTGTCATATGCTAATTCGCTTGGCTTTGATTGTTTTTGAGTGTGGAAATTTAAATGAGCTTACTTACGTTGTACAGAAAATTGTTTTAATTATAAATGTAGGAATGTAGGTATAGTAGTAGAATAGAATAATCACTGTTTTTTGTATCCATCCATGGCCATCAGGTTTTGCCAAGGCTTCGTTTAACCAAATATGATATTCACGAGTAATTACTTAACAAGAAAATACATGAATTTATAATTAATTTTAATATTTTTATCGTTTCAGGGGTAAATTCGCATCAGTCCGTAAAATTCGCCACCTGATCTCCGGTGAGGAGTACGCCGCCAAGTTCATCCGCAAGCGGCGGCGCGCGGCCGACACCACCCGCGAGATACAGCACGAGGTGGCCGTGCTCGCTCTGTGCGCCGACAGTAGCCGGGTCGTGAGGTTACATGAGGTAACATAGAAGGTTTTTTATCTTAAAACATCTCTCATAACGCATAGTACGGTCTAGTATTCCAGAACTTGCAATCAAAGTTATTTAAACTGTAGTTACGTCAATAATGCAGCAATTAAGCGATATTATAAAATGCTGCTACTTCACTTCTATGTAGAATTATCCTCTTGTAGGCTACAAACACAAATTTCATATTTATGTCAGTTAAAAATATTGATATTATGAAATTTATTGTCACGTTTGTTGTCAATTTTTATTGAAGGAATTTCTATTGCTAATGGGGAAAACAGATGGATGGAAAAAGACAACTTCCTTTTCAAAATTGTTTTAAACTTTATATTAATTTAATTGTTCTTCTTGCAAACAAAAAGTATGTATTAAATAATCTCATATCATTGAAAATGTTGATTGATAAGATTGTCTTCCTTATAGTTTCTTCCTTCCTAATATTTATTTCTATTGTATGTTTTTTTTTAATTAAAACCTTAGCAATTCCAATACTCGTAAATAAATAATTATTTTAAAATCCGTATGTAGAATACATTATAAAAATATAAACAACCGATATTCTCATAATTTTCCAGGTATATGAAACACGATCAGAGGTCGCCATAGTGCTTGAGCTGTGCGCAGGCGGAGAATTACAGAGACTCCTAGATGAAGAAGAGAGGTTGTCAGAGGGTGCAGCTAGGAGGGCCCTTCGCCACGTCTTAGAGGGCCTGGCACACCTACACGCCCAAAGAGTGGCTCATCTAGACCTCAAGCCACAGAATCTTTTGCTGTCAGCAGGAGGAGAAGAACTGTTGATATGCGATTTTGGCATCAGTCGTGCAATACAGCCTGGAGCACATGTTAGAGAAATTTTGGGCACAAGAGATTATGTTGGTAAGTTTAATATATTGTTTTGTTTCTTTATGGTTATCGATTAATTGTATATATTATTTGTGGACTTATATTTGTGAAGCTCTCATTGACATAAACCCAAGAATTTATTTAAATTGATTACAAAACATGTACTCTAAGTAACGTATAACGCAATATGCATACAAGAAGTATTTAATGGAAACGAAAAGTGCCGGTCCTAACATGCAGTGTTACCACATCGCGTAATTATTAAGATGCACTCCAAGACTCTTCGATCCATCGACCGTAAAATAGATAACTCTAGTTTCCATAAAAATTACGAACTAATGGTTGCCACATTACATATTCTTATTTCGTAATAGATATTTATCGGTTCTGGTCTAAAAATCAAACATTATATCGTTTTGCTTTCGATAGACGAACTCTTTGTTTATAAATATGAGAAAACAGTCTGTCTAGTTTTGTCTTATCATGACTTAAATTGATGGCTTATATAAACTTAAGGGATTTATTTTTTTTTCTGTCAATAGAATTAATTTCTTTTGTTCAGTATGATTTTCTGTCAATATGTTATATTTTATCACCCAATCTATGTTTGAAAAGCAAGAACCCAGTTAAGCAAGAACCCAGTTAACTATAATCAGATTATCTAGAATTTTCTATTGGAATCCTAGAATTTAAACTTTAACGATGTTAGACTTTGGTTTGTCATTATACAAATAGGTGCGCGAAATACGCGTGGGTGCGAGTTGAACAGGTTTTTATAAGGTATTCTTAAAAGTGAATGTTTTCAATGCCCTCGTTCCCACAATGATATTATATTTTATTTATGTATCGAAAAACAACGTGTCTCGTATCCGTTGAGTATTAAAATTTCTCTCGAGAATCTCTTTCCTCTTACAAATATTGTTTGCTGATTGATGCTAAAGAAAGTTTGGACGTTGTTTAATTGCAGCGACATCCTGAAGTCCTGAACTAGATTGATGAATATTTAAATATTGATACTCGATTCTGCTTTCTACGATTTTAATATCGATAATATATTTGTATTTTACATAAAACAAATATAAAATAGAGAATTACATGTATAGTCAGGAAGGTCCTGTAGAAGTCAGACGAAATATTCTAAATAATGTGAAATTTTAACGATTACACTTCTACAAAAGTGTACCTGCAAATTGTAAATTAATATTTAGTCTATATATTTTTCACACCTTCACGTTGTTTTTGGATAATATTTTTGAATTTTATAACTGCGTTTGCCGGATTCATAAAATAAGCTATTTTGGCGACAAAATAACGTACAAAATATATTATTAATTAGCATAATTATAAAAGTAAAAGAATAATATAAATATTTATAAGGAACTAATGTAACAAAAATTGCCTATTCCAGCGCCAGAAATCCTATCCTACGAGCCACTGTCCCTGGCAGCGGACATTTGGTCCGTGGGCGTGCTGGCCTACGTCCTGCTGAGCGGGTACTCCCCCTTCGCGGGCGACACCAAGCAGGAGACGTATCTGAACATAGCGCAGTGCCAGCTGTCCTTCCCCCGCGGGCTGTTCCGCGGCGTGTCGCAGCGTGCCATACAGTTCATACAGGAGACACTTGTTGTTGATCCGAAGTGAGCTTTTTTATTTTATTTTTTATTGAGCTTTACGCTTTATTTTCCCGCACAGTTCAGGATTGACAGAGAAAACTTGGTAACATAGTGTTCCTATTATGTCACTTTCGTTGACGTTTGTGAGTAGGGCCACTCAATGTCGCGCTTTGCCTTGTTAAGAAATGAAAATATTAACTATTTTATTTTTTTCGAGTGGTACTCAACTATGTCGTGTTTACAGTCCCACGCTTGTGCGCCACGACAGGTCTGCAGTACTTTTTTTTGTGTGATACTTTACACTCAGGAAAGTTAACTAAATTTTTAGAAACCAAAAATTTTACATCCCGTTTGTTCAAACTTTTACATAATCATATTCACATGCCATGTTGAGTGGTGGAAGTCAACACCGCGCTTTGCCTAGAGCAAAGAAATGGCAATAAAATATATCATTTGAAAATATTAAATGTTTCAATTCTTCGATTATCGAACCCACAACCTGTCGTTTACAATCACACGTGCCACCAGAGACAAGGTCTATTAAGGATATTTTTTTAAATATTTGCTTTATTAAGAATTTTTTTATGGTATTTTTTTATACATTTCCCTAAAATATGCTTTCAATTTTCCAGTGGTCGTCTTACAGTGGAAGAGTGCCTAGAGCACCCCTGGTTGAAAGACGAGGCGGACATCCCGCTCGCGATCGTCGGTGTGGGCTTCGGAGCCACCGACCTCGCCAGCGAAGACGACAGCGATGAAACGAATGATAACGGAGATAATGAAGTTAATGGAGCTAATGAAATTAATGGCGTTAGCGAAATTAACGGAATTAATGGTGTTAACGGAGTTAATGGTGTTAATGGAGTTAATGATACTAACGGTGTTGGTTCCGTTAATGGAGTCAACGGTGTGAGTGTTAATGGAGTCAACGGTGTGAGTGTTAATGGAGTTAACGGCACCAACGGAATCAACAGACACAACGGTGTTAGCGAATGCAACGGTACAAATGGTGCACATGAAGACAAAGGTAAGACTTTTGTAATATTGTACTGTTCTAATTCACTCACTCAGCTTCACGCTGTATCCCGTACGTGGCAGGGCACAGGAAGGGTGAACTTGGGAACCTAATGTTAAGATACTCCGTTCCACTTCCATTCCCCACTTTCCGTTGAATTTGAGGCATTGTGTGTGGAGTGGCGGAACTCAACGCCGTTTTGCCTTGTACCAGAGCGAAGAAATGAAACCATTAAATTTAAATTGAAAATAATTTTATTTCCTCGAGTGGGGATCGAACCCCACAACCTGTCGGTCACAGTCACACGCTTGTACCGCTGCGCCACGACATGCCACATGTTCTGTTCTTTATTTAATAATAATGATTTTCTTTTAGACATATTTAATTGGAATACTATAAATTTGGCATATTAAATGTGAACTTGTTGTTTTTGGTAATATTTTAAAATATTAATTATAAGTTGCGCTGTACGGCAATAGGTTTTAAATATTATATAATTGTTTTTTCTCAGTAAGTGAATTGTAAATTCTGTATGAGAAATAAATGAATTCTGAAACCGTAACTTGTTAACAACCTTTGTTAAATATAAAAAGAAATTTGTAATTTTGTTGTATATATATTTATACCCGTGTCTACGCTACGCAGAGTGGTCGGAGGAGCGCGACAAGCCGCTGAAGCACGCGCACGCGCGCGACGCGTCCCCGCCCTGCCCCGACGCGCCCTCCACGCCCAAGGTCGGTAGCGTACGTACATACATCACATACTACCACCGACCCTCCAACTCCAACTAACCAACTGACCCTCGAGGCCGCGTGCCACTGGACAAACACGACACTTATAAAAATACACTACAAAACTATTCCAATAAACACCGAAAATACAATTGTTATTTTGTTCGAATGTATGACATTATAGTTATCTTCACGACCACTGAGAATAATAAATAACTTTATGTATATATGTATGTATATATAATGTGTATTTGTGTGTGAACATTACAAAGTGATGATGTAGATAAGTAGTTTGTTGACTTTTTTGAAATTAACTAAGTTTTTACACCTTTTACAATATATTTAACCTTTTTATGTATTAGCTACAGTTTTGAATTATATTTTTTGCTTTTTACCTTAGAATATTTATATCCAATAATGAAATAGTTAAACTATTTCATTATTGTATATAAATATTTAAACATGGCAGGGTAGGCAGAGGGAACTTGGAGACCCAAAAAAGTTTGGTTAAGACACTCCGTTCCACTTCTGTTCATCGTTTGCCGCCGAATTTGAGGCATTCCGTGTAGAGTGGCGGACGTGAACGCCGCGTTTCACTTTGTACCAGAGCGGTGAAATAAAAACATTAAATATTTTAATTGAAAATATTTATGGTTATATTGTGGTTAAATTATTTTATGATGAAAACGAGAACGCTTTAACCATTTCTATCGTTAACCTCGAAAACACCTAAGTCTTTAATATTTCTATAAATACCCAAATATATCTCGTATTTCAGGTGTCAAGAAAATCGCATCCACACCCGCCTTCGGTGCTCGCGCTGTGCAAGAAGTTCCAGCCCGACTACGAGAAGCCCGCCAAGCTGGCGCACCCACACCCCCACGCCCACACCCACACCCACGCCCACTCGCACGGCCAGCGCGAGTGTGGCGCGTGCGCGTGCCCCGCGCCCTGCCTGCGCGTGCGCGCGCCGCAGGACCGCGCCGTGCTGTGCTAGCGCGTGCTGTGCTGCCTGTGGCGCGCACGCGTGTAGCACGTGCGGCACGTGTAGCACGTGTGGCACGTGCGGCACGTGCGGCGCGCCCCGGGCACGTGCAGTACGGACTCAGTGTCGAGTGTCAAGTGTCGGACTGTCGCTCGCGAGCGCACTAAAGTTTTGTTTCTCTTTAGTTAGATACGTCGTCGCTTGTAAATAAGTTACTGGTTAAGTCATTGCGTAGTGCAGTAGGGGCCCGGTGCGCGAACCCTCCGCTACGTACGAGCTTCGATTGGCGCTAACTTGTTACAATGTAAGATATTTTAATGAATTATCAAATATGTTTACCGTTTAGAGTAGAGTCGCGGGGGTCGCGGGTTCGCATCGCGCTCCTACGCTGGAGGTACAAACCGCATAATGAAACGACTAGTGTAGGTACTGTGTACGGGAGCCAGTACTGTCGACGTGTTGTATTCAGAGGTTCATAGTAAATGTTGAATGTTACAAGTTAAATATTTTCTACTAACAATATTTTAGTGTAAATTAAAAATTTGAATTTGTACGGGATTATTGTGAGACGACAAGTGTTCGGGCGACCGACTGTACCGCTGTACACGTACTGACACGTAGAGCAGTGTCAGTTGTGTCAGTAGTGTCGGTGGAGCCGCGTTCACTCCCGAATGGGACCAAAATTTTATAGTCGCTAATTCCATATCGGTATAATTGTTGGTTGATGTTGAATAAGAAATTTATCACTGAGAGTGTCCGGTTGCTTAATAAGTAGGTAAATTGTTATTAATATTTCAACGAGCTCAAAGTATTGGGACTAACGCGTATAGGTTAGTAAAGGAGTGCCTTCGCACAGTGGGTAGAGGTAAACACCGCTCGTCTCCGTATCGAGACATTGTTCCACTGCCTGTCCTTTTGGTTCTATAAAGTATTTTCGTTTTGTATTCCTCGTCTTAACTCGATGTAATACTTTGTGAGAGCATTTGTAAAAATAAATTATTGTGATATAAATATTTGTGTTTGTTTTTGTTCCTTTGTTTTTGTTTTAGGAAAGGTATTTATGCTTGCCTTTTTGGGTGGAAGGAGTATGTAAGGTCGTAACTAATTAATATATTTTTTTATTTGGCTTTGATTAATATGAAATATGCAGTTCTTAATATTGAAAAGCAAAAGCAGTTTATATTAAAAGATTAGTTGTAGAATCAATGAATTTTAATGTTGTTCATATAACGTCAATAGCCTGAACATATATTACTAGCAATGATAGCTAACCGTTCCCGTAATACCTATTTCGTCCTTATGTATACAATGTCATTATTATCTGTTATAAATCCAAAGATTATTATTGATTGATAGTGCGCATTGTCAATTATCTTTTGATGGAACTTATCTTTTTCCTATATTTTTCACGTCATGCTAATTGACGTACATAAAGATTTAATTACTAAATAAAATTACAATTCAATAAAAAAGTTTTTGATTAAATGCGGTGTTGAGTTCCGCCACCAAATGCGTAGTGCCTTAAATTAGGCGGAACGTACGTTATGGAGGTGTTTTAATGGGAACGTCGTAACACTTGGTTCCTAAGTTCCCTGTGCTTACCCTGCCTTAGGACTGTTGATAAAATATCGAATGTCGATATTATTATTTAGAAATATCGTTATTTATTACTAATACTTTTTTGGACGATATATCGACAGTTCGATATCGACACTCACTCACTTCACAGCGTGAAGTTGTAGAACACTACTATAGTAATGGTGCAAAATATTTAACTGTCAGTGTAATTGTTTAATAGAAAATATGGATTACTTATGCCTAATGAAAAAAAATATATTAGCAGCAGAGCCAGTGATTTTTTAAAGCATTGAATGAAATCCTTACAAATTAATTGTAACTTTGTATCCTATTATACAATACATCTGTTATCTTTCCGTTAATACTAAAAAAAATATCTTTTAAAATAAATAATCTTGTTATATCTTTTGAAAAGAGCAACGGTTGATTGCTGCCAGTTTTGATGGATGTTGAATGTGCTTGCAAAATATTTTAATTTGTTGATGATTTTTTATATCGAATTTACCATTTAATTATTCATTCTTCATCGACTATTTGATATTTGATGCCTGTCGTGGCGCAGAGGCACAAACGTATGACTCTAAGTGCGACAGGTTGTGGGTTCGATCCCCAATCAAAGAAATAAAATATTAAAAATTTACATGTATTCTCTCATGTTATAAGCAAAGCGCGACGTTATACGCCCTGCTCATCATGACGAAAATTTTGCGAAAAGTGGAAAACTTAGGTTCTCAAGTTCCCTCTGCCTACCCGGCCTTGTGCGGGATACAGCGTGAAGCTGTTAAGGGAAATCATAAACACTTAGCCTCTCGATTATAAAAAAAATGGAATATAACAAATGTCTTACTTGGAAGCACTTTTATATTACAAAGTTGAAAATGCTTGAGAACCTTACTTTTTTTACTTCAGGTTGAAATATTAAATTTCAACCTGAAGTAAAAAAAGTAAGGTTCTCAAGTTCCCTCTGCTAAAGGCAAATAAAACCATAGATTACGATAAAATTCTATTTATTTAGAAATAAACAGTCTTCAATCACAATGGTATATAATTCTAATTTATATCGAGTCTATATTATGGAGTATAACAAATTGAAATCCATATTTCAATAAACGGCAGTGATCATAGAAGCTGTGAATATGTTGTAAATCAGATGAAACCATAATAAATATATATACCTTATATATTAATGTATATATCTTATATATTTGAGGCCTGTCGTGGCGCAAAGGCACAATAGTGTGACTGTAAGCGAGAGGTTTTGGGTTCGATCCCCAGAGGAAGTGAAATATTTAATATTTTCAATTTAAATATTTGATTGTTTCATTTTCTTCGCTCTGGTAATAAGGCAAAGTGCGGCGTTGAGTTCCGCCAATAAACACGCAATGCCTCAAATTCGGCGGAAAGTGGGGAACGAAAGTGGAACGGAGTGTCTTAACACCAGGTTCCCGGGTTCCCTCCGCCTACCCTGCCTCGTGCACTCGTGCCTCGTGGGATACAGCGTGAAGCTGAGTATCTTATATAATATTACTAAAACATGATAAAAGACAATATTTTAATAATTATATTAAAATATTAATTATAGCAATATAAAGCTTATTTTATTTTGAAAATCATTACTTCGCTGAAATGAATTGGAATAATTAAATCTGACTCAAGAAAAATACAAATGATACATCTTCTTCTTACTTCATGTATGATATATTAGATATTTAATTTTATTATTGTATTTTTACATCAATTTTGAATACAAAAAGGTAAAAAGTGAGGCAAAATTTACAAATTTTAAACGCGGCAGTTGTTTCTAATAAATAGTTTCAATAGAATAAATTAACAAGTTAGCCTTAACTGAGCAACTGCTGCATATAAATTATATTATAGTGGAGGCCTTAATACCCAGATAGATGCTCACTCTGGGGACTAGAGCGAGTAATGAACATATAATATTTTCATTCATCGCTCTCGTAACGAGGCAAACTGCGGCGTTGAATTCCGCCACATAGCAAGACAAACAATTGTTCACAGCGCAGATTTGAGCGCACGGGGAAGTACCTAATCTCTCAAGCGCTAGTATCGGAAACACCAGACATACAATAATCGTGTGATCTAATGTAATTAATTAACATAACTTAAAGTATTCTTTTAAATTAAAGTCTTGCAAGTCGCAAGACCATCAAAAATATGTAAGACTCATTTGAGTGTTCCCCTCCACGGAAATCTTTAGTAAAAGGCGAAAGATTTATACGTGTTGAAGGGAAACCAGAGATATTTTAAGTATTAGGTGCCGGAATATATATGCTTTAACGGATAAGATGTCGATAGCGCGATTCAGAAACACCATGAAACTGGACAACACCATCTAGCGTCAGCATTTCGAAACTACGCACTTAAAAGGAATTTTCTTTTAAGCTCATGAATGATGCACCATAAATAAAATAAAAAAAATCTTGATATATAAATTAAGAATGTTATAAAGCTCCGTAACCGTAAGGAAAACTATTAGACACAAGAATCAATCATATTTGGCGCCGAATCAGATATTAAATTCAAAGCGGTTTTTCAACGGTTTGTCCTATTCAGATAAACACTCTTGCCTCCTCTCCTCCTCTAAAAGAGTCACGTAGAACTTGCAGTCTCTCAGGAACAGATTACCTTGTTTTTTTTCCTCTCTATCCCGAATTGCTGCAAATGGCAGTAAGCCTAATAGCATTTACCTCAATTTAGAAAAAAATGGACGGATCCTGAGAGACATTTGTGTGTGAACGACAGGTTTTAATGTTACAATGTATCTGTTGCCTTGTTTATATGTATATATTTTAATTTAGGTTGCATGTACCATTTCCGTAACACCCCTTTATAAATAATATCGATGGAAATTTTCATATTAAAAACTTAGCTCTTGGTTTGAATTATGTTCATTCCATTTACTTAACAATATCATAACAATTACCATCGATATTGATATTTATAAACTAACATAAGAGAAAATGTATACTAAGTTGTTTATGAAAAAAAAAGCAGTGCACATAATATTTCAATGATCAAATACATATATGTTATTTAAAGTTAATAAAATCAAAATTAATACTAATTTTTCATGTTGATTTCAATATTAAAACAATAAAAAAAAATTAAATCTACAATCCAGATATTTTAAAGGAACTTAATGTTTTATAAATATTTTTTTTTTTTAAAATTATCACACAAACTCATTTATTCTATAATACATTCCTATATTGTAAAAACACAAGTTGTTCAGTTCTTTTAACACAATATTAAAAAATCACAAAATCTGCCATTTTTCTTCTATCATTCATCTGTAATGACTATAAATTAATATTTTTTGCTTAAAATCATATATATATATATATATATATATATATATATATATATATATATATATATATATATATATATATATATATATATATATATATATATTACTTTATGTATATAGTAACGATACAACGCCACTACTCTACACTACTCTCTCTACTGTCGAGCAGCAAACAAATATATATATATATATATATATATATATATATATATATATATATATATATATATATATATATATATATATATATATATATATATATATATATATATATATATATATATATATATATATATATATATATATATATATATATATATATATATATATATATATATATATATATATATATATATATATATATATATATATATATATATATATATATATATATATATATATATATATATATATATATATATATATATTACTTTATGTATATAGTAACGATACAACGCCACTACTCTACACAACGCCATCTCCCGTCGAGCAGCAAACAAAATAAAACCTTTTAACCAAGCTTCCAGTGTATATATGAAATGTATGTGAAAAGAAATAGTTATTTTATTTTGGCAATCACAAATAAAAAATATTATTATTAAATTTACGTTTTTCTGCATTAATACTGTGCCAATCTTAATCATAGTGAAGTCCAGTCAATCTAGTTTCCACAATACGTTTAATACCAAATTATTATTTTTATACATATATTTAACTTTTAATGACATACAGACAGTAAACTTAAAAGTAAAATAAAAAGTCAATGACCATTCACAACAGTATTCATTTGTTTCACCTGATTGAATTGTTCTGAATACTCTGTGTACAGCCGCTGCCATCTTGGTTGTCTCACGAGCACAGACAGCATGTCTTCTAACATATCGTGTTTTTTTATACCCTGGGGAAAATATATTAAATATAAAATATATATTTTTTTATTTAAATTATTGAAATATATATATTTGTAATTTTGGATGAATAATTTTATTATCTTGCATATAATATATATGTATGTATGTATGTATGTATGTATGTATATATATATATATATATATATATATATATATATATATATATATATATATATATATATTATATGTGTAAAATATGTATTTAAAATTTTTTTATATTTATTTATCGATAAAAGAAACCATTGAGCTGTTTTACTTTTTTGCTCTTAAGAACAACAACACACACTCACATATATATACATACACACGCACACAGACATACACACACACACACGCACACATTCACACACAAACACACAATATGTCACAATTTTATCCCTCTTTCTTAAATTTATTTTCCACTCTATATATCTCCGTTTTTTTTTTCAAGAACGAGGAAATGAAAATAATAATAAAAAAAAAAAAAAAAATAGACAAAACATTCATTAAAACGGTACTAAAGAATTTCTTTGAAACACAATAAAATCTATTTAATTCAACATATTTATTTAAAAAATCTTATTAATTTATATACCTTATGCTATTTCTCAGTAAGAAAATAAACAAAATGTAATTTTTTTTTTTACAAATTTTTAAGTTAAATCACACTTAAAAAAGAAGAACAATAATAAACATACAAATTAAAATGTAACTGAATTTGAACGGCTTGACGTAAATACAAATCCTGCTACAATAAAAAAATATATACTTTTTCTAAATACGTATTTTTTTAAATATATTGTAATATAAGATAATATATTACCAGAACAGAGTTTGGCCATTTCTTAGGTGTTGACATGCAATGACTCGGCCCGAGCATGTCGTCCAATATATTCCGTATCTCATCTTCTGTACCTAGATGCCAAAAAATAAACAAAACTATACAAATAATTTTGATTTTAAACAACAAAAAAAAAATAAAAATAGGTGTATCGTGGCATAGAGGCACATGTGAGAGGTGCATGTGGGTTCAATAATCACTAGAAGAAATAAATATACAACTACCGATATAAATTCTACACAAACAACTGAATCTATATACAAAATATATTTATCTCTATTAAAGTACCAATAATAAAACATACCATACTGTAAAAGGTGATCGAACAACGCGTTAATCCAATGCCTGTAGTCGGCCACGAGGCGCAAGTGCAGGCAGGGGGGCCCCCGCCCCCCCAACCAACTGCGCGTGGCCGACGACATCGGTTTTGAAGGACTGAAATGGAAAAAAAAATACTTATTTATTGAGATGCGGGTTCGATGCCCACTCGAGGAAATATTATTTTCTCTTCTCTTAGCTTCACGCTGTATCCCGCACGAGGCAGGGTAGGCAGAGGGAACCTGGGAACCTAGTGTTAAGACACTCCGTTCCACTTCCGTTCCCCACTTTCTGCCGAATTGCGTGTTGAGTGGCGGAACTCAACGCCGCGCTTTGCCTTATTACCAGAGCGAAGAAATGAAGCATAAAATATTTAAATTGAAAATATTAAATATTTCATTTCCTCGACTGGGGATCGAACCCAGAACCTATCGGTTACAGTCATACGCTTGTGTCGCTACGACACGACAGGCCTCAAATAGGAATATAAGGAAATATTATTTTGAGATTAAATATTTAATTGTATCTTTTACTCGCTCTGGTAACACAATGCAAAGCGCGGCGTTAAGTGTTTCATGGAAGCCGCAGGCAGGCACTAGTCGCCAATAAAGATTTAAAGAAACTTTGTTTTGTATGTCTTAAGCCCATATGAAAAGCCTATAGATATCCTCACCCGTGTGACCTCATAGGCAGTGAGTGAAAACCGGGGGTGACGCGTCTTGCCACTAACGGTACGGCGCCACCACCAGCTCGCCTTAAAGGATCCCCAGAACTTGACCACACCACCCTGGATCATAGAAAAAATAGCTTTTAGTGTATACTAAACTTAAATTTAAAAGCGTATAAAAATTTTGAACGAAGCAGGATTTGAACCCGCGCCTCAGGAATACCGTTCCAGCGCTCTGACCAACTAAGCCATTCGTTCTCACCGAGCTCCGTCGTAATTCTTATACGCTTGTTACAACTTATTTATGTTGTTAGCAAATCGCGGGTTCGAATCCTGCTTCGTTCAAAAATTTTATACGCTATTTAAATTTAAGTTTAGTATTTTCTGTCCTAAGTGTGGAATAACACTTTAAAAACATAGTAAAACAAGCTTTTAGTGGTTTACACATACAATAAAAAAATATTTTAGGCATATATTTGCTAGCATGGAAAGTAAATGTACTTACTAAATTAAATTGCTAAGAATACTATACTTATTATGCAATGTATAATTATAATAAATCCGTAACCGATCACTGTCTGTACGTGGAAGATATATTAAAATATGTTATAGCGGAAGTTATTCATATAATAGAACTCCACCTAACTATTTTGGAATAGCAATTTTTAATATTTTTGTCTTTCTCTTTCTCTCCTTTTGTGTTTAACTGTTTGTCTACGCCTTTGTAAGCGTCAACTTATAAAAAGATAACCAAATTTATTTAAATCCGTTGATCAACAAAAAAAGCTATGTCAATTTAGAATATTTAGTTTTTTTTTTGTCCTTTATTTTAACCACATACTGCTATACATACAATATAAATCTTACAATTCCTGTGTGTGCTACTGCTAACATTAAAATAAAATGTTATAACAATAACAAATAATATACTAACAATCTTATTCTATTTTATACACCTACATATATATACATATACATATATCCACATACATATACATATATACATACACACACACATACAAATTTACATTGCTAAATGTAGACTTAATTAAGAAAGCAGTGTACAGCAGTGTGACGTTAAAAAAGGAAGGTCACTCAGCATAAATGTTGGAAGATGAGCTGCAGTACTCAACAATTACCAACGCTGGTTTTCAGTGGCCGCCTAAGAAAGAACGCTAAGAAGAAGTTTGATATAATTGCACCAAATATTTTATTCATTTAGCAAGAATTTTAGTTTTCAATGTATAGATTATTATCTTAAAAGTATTACATTGGTACAGACAATTTACAAATTGGCGTTGTATTATTTGTATTAAGCGGGCGAAGCCGCGGGCGGATCACTAGTAGACAATAAAATGAGTTGAATATATTCAATATAACTCGACTTATTTACATTATAACAATGTCATAGCTCACAAGCTTCACGCTGTACCCCGCCTATTGTAGGCAGATATCACATAGTATTGAGGCATTTTGTTCTACCATTTTCCTATATATCCATAATTTTTGAGACATTGTGTGTTAAATGGCGGAGCTTAACACCACGCTTAATTTTGTTGTTTAGAAAATGATAATATGAAATAATTTCTTCACCACATTGGGAATGGAACCAACTACAGTCGAGTCACGCGCTATGTCAATACGCTGCGACTGCCATTTTTATCTTTTATATTTAAAAAAAAAAAATCTCAATACTGAAGAGGCCTGTAGCAGCACAAGAGCACAAACATGCGACTGAAAAGCGCGAGAGGGTGTCGGTTCGATTCCCGTTCGAAGCCATAAAACATTTCATATTCTCATTTCTTCACTCTGGTAACAAGACAAAGCGCAACATTGAGTTTCTCCACTCAACACAGAAATACCTTAAATTCGGCGGAAAAGTTATATTTATTAAATACTTTCCGTTTCTCACTTTCCATCGAATTTGAGGCATTGCGTGTTGAGTGGAGGAACTCTACGCCGCGTTTCGCCTTGTACCAGAGCGAAGAAATGAAAACATTAAATATTTATATTTTTAATTTAAATATTTCATTTCCTCAAGTGGGGATCGAACCCACAACTGTCGTTTACAGTTACACGCTTGCGCCGCTGCACCATGACAGGTCTCAATTTTTTTTATTTTTTATTAAATAATTCAACTTTAATACCAGAAAAAGTTAAAAGCGGGCGAACACTCTGTAATACTTACCAGGCACACAGTTTCTTGCAATAAATATAATTCTTGCCGTTGCTCAGCGACACCATGGGGTTGCTGTTGTCCACTAGGGAGCAATTTGTCGCTGTTACTAGAAAATTGAAATAAAAACATTTATATATTTTTAATATTTTTAATAGATTTAAAGTAAAATTCCACACTTACAAAAAAAAACACTTTTTAAGAAAACATACAATAAAATAATTCCAGAGAAAAATAATGCTGTATCCTGCACATGGCAGGGTAGACAGAGGGAACTTGGGAACCTAATGGTGAAGCACTCCGTACCACATCCGTTCCCCACTTTTCGCCGAATTTGGCATTGCATGTTGAGTGGCGGGTCTCAACGCCGCGTTTTACCTTGTACCAGAGTGAAAAAATGAGGGCATTAAATATCAAATCGAAAATATTAAATATTAAATTTGCTCAATTAGGGATCGAACCCCAATCTGTCGGTAACAGTCACACGCTTGTGCCGCTGCGCCATGAGAGGCCTCATTTATTTATATTGTTTTAAAGTATGTGAGCTTATTTATTAAATAAGTAAATAGTTTAGAGGCTTCTGTCTGTCGCGGCGCAACGGCACAAGTATGTGACTGTAAACGGGACAGGTAGCGGGTTCCCACTAAAAAAAAATATGTTTTAATTTTCTCGTTAGGATAACGAGACAAAACGCGGCGTTGAGTTTTGCTATTCACCAAGCAACGCCTCAATAATTCAGAGGGAATGGACACTAAGTTCCCAAGTTTCCACTGCCCACGTATAATTTATTATTCAGACAATGTAAAATTATTAATTTAGTTAAAGGTTCGATTCGAATCCATTGTATAACTTTTTTAATATCATTTTTTTATTCTTATCCTTAACGTATGAAAAATATGTTAAGATTCACTTACCGCCATGACTGAGAAGGTTCCTAAAGCACAGTGGTTGCAGCACGCAGGTCGCCGCGGCCAGGTCCCACATAGCTAGTTCGGCTCCCGTCGTTATCACTGTCAGTATATCGCCTGAGAGGTTCATTTTGGCGGCTTGTGATTTTAATGCTGGAACAAAAAAAAAGTTAAATTAAATATTTCTACTCAGTACTCAGCTTCACGCTGTATCCCGCTCATTGCAGGGTAGGCAGAGGGAACTTGGGAACCTAGAGTTAAGACACTCCATTCCATTTTTGTGCCCTATTTTCCGCCGAATTTGAAGCATTACACGTGTTGAGTGGCGGAACTAAACGCGGCCTTTTGCCTTTTTTACCAGAGCTAAGAAATGAAAACATTACATTACATTTAAAATGAAACCATTAAATATTTCACTTCTTCCAGTGGGAATCGAACCCACAACCTGTCGGTTACAGATACACCCTTGTACCCCACTGCGTAACATAATAATATTTCTACATAACTTAATATTTAAGAATTAATTATTATATACTCTGTCTATACAGCCGTGAAGTTGGAAAAAAAAGATTTATTTGCGATTGTGCAGTTGTTAATATAATATATAAGAAATTCTATAATATTACTGACATTTAAAAAAAATCTGCAGATTTGTTATGATGCATTTCCTCAACGAGACTGTTTTTTGTGGCGATAATATGATCTCAAGTAAGATGTATTTAGAAAACGCCCTTCCTAATTCCGCGTAATTTACAAAACAAAAAGTATTTAGCGGCGGAGCTCAACGCCGCAAAATGAAAAAAAAAACCAATATTCCCCAAGACAGGAATCGCTATCCGCGCGATCCCGCAACAAGTTGAATGGGCCATACCGATGTGCGGCAGCGCGCGCGCGGGCGGGCGCGCGGGCGGGCGCGCCAGGCGCCACGCGTGCAGGCCCGCGTCCGCGCACGCCACGCACGCCCAGCGCGCGTCGCACGCCACGCACGTCACCGCCGCCCCTGCCAACACGGATCTTGTATTAGCTAAGCGTGTGCCGATACCAATCGAATCGAATCGAATGGTACTATTCGCTTCGAAATTCGAATCGAATAATTATATTCGATTCAGAAAACATTTTTTTTTACAAAATCATTTTGATGTGGTAGGATTTGTACCCGCATTTTTTGAAACTGTCCAAGTGTTTTTACCATTAAGCCATATGTTAACATCAAATAAGGTAGACATTCTTATTTGCTTGTTATGAATTATTTATGTTGTTATACTTATTTATATTCTTCTCCTTTACAAATTTGACATAACATAATGCTATTAATTAAATATATATTTTTTATCATTTTAAAAAACGTAACAAAGTCGAATCTTTCGAGTGTAGGAAGATTATACACAGTGCTTCCACCTCACATAAAACCATATGTCATTAAAATAAGTTTACTTAACATTTAAAAACCATATAACACAAACGTATAACTATCAAAAACAAATAAATTTATAAAATATAGCTATAAATACATATAATATAATAATAAATACCTAAATAAGTCTCCCAAACTGGATCATTCGATACAGAATTGTTGGGAATCAGTTCCAATCTCGACAATGTTTTATAGAACATGTTTGACGTTTTATTTACAACCTGAAAAAAATAAAACAATTAGTACTTATTAACTCCATACGCAAATTATCTATGTAACAGATTTTTTTTTCTTTCAGCTTCACGCTGTATCCCGCACGAGGCAGGGTAGGCAGAGGGAACCCAGGAACCTTTTTTTTTTTTTTTTTTATGGAAAAGGCAAGGCAAACGAGCGTACGGGTCACCTGATGGCGGAAATACTGCCGCGGGTAGGCCGTTCCAGAAATGTATGGTGCGTGGAAGGAAATTCCTATGAAACAGCACAGTAGTAGATTGCCACGTATCCAGATGTTGTGGATAGTAACTTGTGGCGGACTGTGCGGTTAGAAAATTCGGCGGCAGGTACCAAGCCATATTGGCGGTCGTTAATCAATCGATGATCCTCTAGATAAACCAAGAGCTGGCTATTGATTAAGCTCTCCATAACTTTGGAGAGCAGGGAGGTGATAGCAATAGGCCTGTAGTTAGTTGGATCGGAGCCATCGCCTTTTTTCGGGATCGGGTGGATAAGAGCGCTCTTCCACGAATCTGGGACTACGCCGACTGAGTAAGAGTGCCGAAAGAGACGCGTTAGCACCGGAGTCAGCTCAGGAGCACATGAACGGAGCACAAGAGGAGAGATGCCATCTGGCCCACTCGACTTGTGAATGTCCAAGGAAGAGAGAGCTCGCCTAACAGCTTTCTGACTGATTTTAACGTCAGGCATTGAGCTCTGACACCGCGGGATGGTTGGCGGCGTTGCTCCTTGGTCATTCATAGTCGAGTTTGAGGCAAAGAGAGCGCCCAGAAGATCGGCTTTCTCTTTCGCCGTATGGACCAAGATGTCATTCTCCGTGCGCAGCGGCGGAAGCGAAGGCTGGTTAAAGTTGTTTAGTGCAGCCTTTGAGAGGGCCCAAAACTGGCGAGTTCCCGACGGGTAAATCTCAAGCTTCTCGCCGATTTTAGCGATGTGCTCGACCTTGCTCTGGCAATTTGTCACTTAAAGTACCTAGAGGCACGGTTGTACTTTCTTTTTAAGGTTTTCACCTTTGGATCCTTAGTGACAAGTGCCTTGGCCCAGGTTCGATATGCCTCGCGCTTGCCAGAAGCAGCAAGTTTGCAAGACGTATCAAACCAAGGCTGTGACTTACCACCGATTGGCACTACAGAGCTTGGAATGTAAAGTTCCATACCCTGCAGAACCACGTCGGCAACAGCAGCGGCACAAGCACTAGGATCATCAGAAGAGAAGCAAACCGGCCCCCAGGGATAAGATGAGAAAAATGTGCGCATCTCATCCCAATCTGCTGACTTGTAGTGCCAGACACGACGAGTCGCTGATGTTCTGCGACTGACGCGGTTAATAGGCACAGCACTCCGTACCAGGCAGTGGTCAGAAGACCCTAGGGGGGCATCGACAACAACCTGGTATTGTTCTGGATGTGAAGTCAGCAGAAGGTCCAGTAAGGAGGCGTTGTGGTTGTCCACGTCCGGGATTCGCGTAGGCGACTCAACCAATTGGGACAATCCATTCGCCATAGCAAGGTCGAATACAGCTCTCCCCGCGTGGTCGGTGGTGCGTGAACCGAGCCAACTGGCATTATGTGCATTAAAATCGCCCAGTATCACGACCTCTGCGGTGGGGATCTGTGAGAGCGCATCGTCAATAGCCGATTGCATGTGCTCCATGAGCCGATCCGTTTCTGCATTACCACTATGGGACCTGTACAGGCATGCGTAGATTCGGACACGATCGTCCATGTCCACACGGAGCCAGATGGTGGACAGGTCCCGACCTTCAAAATAGACAAGACGACGGAAACTCATGTCCTCCCTTACAAACACAGCAACCCCGGCATGAGGTATAAAATTATGCTCTATTTTGTAGCCGGGGTATTGAAGGTAGGCAGTGTCGCTCGGTCGGGCAATCTGGGTTTCCGTCAGAAATAACAAGGCCGGCTGTGCCGTCTCAAGATGGTGGTGGACGGCATTCAGATTTGAATGTAGGCCCTTGATGTTGGTAAAGTCAATGCTGAGAGTATCAGGGGCTGCCGTGGAACGTACGCCTCGTTTGCCTTGTAAAATGCGCGGTACTGTGCCCTCCCCAGAATTCGAAGGGCGGCCTGAGTTTGATGACTCAGGGAGGGATTCTCCAGCATCTAAGATGCAGGTACCCGCCTGGGGTAGTTTCTTTTTTAGTGCCGCTTTCATATTCTAGGGAGGGGTTGGGGGTGGGCACCGGGGCCCGGCATTACCCAATGCGAAACGCAGCGACCGAAGCCACTACTTAACGCCGGTATTAAATGCCAGGGGTGGTAACGATCCGGTCGAGTCTGCCCATGCGTGTTGTCATTGCTGGCAACGTGACTCTACCACACGCACTTTAGTCGCCTCTTACGACACCATCAGTACCAGGGTGATCCTATTCTAAGCCGGGATCACACGGCTAAAAACCTAGTGTTAAGACACTCCGTTGCCCACTTTCCGCCGAAATTGAGACATTGCGTATTGAGTGGCAGAACTTAACGCCGCTCTTTGCCTTATTACCAGAGCAAAGAAATGAAACATTAAATATTTAAATGGAAAATATTAAATACTTCATTTCCTCGACCGGGGATCGAACCCAGAACCTGGCGGTTACAGCCACACGCCGCGTCACTTAAAATTACGAAAATCTAGTTAGTTCATAGAAAAAGATTAATATAAAATCTTGCGTACAATACTTAAAATATAATTATATAAATTTCCCTGCAACAAAGCCCTTAGCACACCACAACAGTGACACCAGAACAAACAAGTTCTTGAATAATATATCATCTGTTTATAATACGGTCTATAAACGTTTATATAACTTTGTATGTAGGTAGTCTTATGCTGTTTTCCGCATATGGCAGTGTAGGCAGGTTATGTCGGTTACTAACATGAAGAAATAAAAACATTGAACATTTAAATGAAAAATATTTCATATTTCATTTCCTCGAGTGGGGATCGAACCCACGACCTTTCGTGTTACAGTCACAAGCTTGAACTCCTGCGACACTGTACCCTTTTTCGATTTTCGATTTTTCTCCCCAAAAGAAATTAAAAAAACCCATCCCACCTGCAATCTAAATAATCCCGCAGCGCGCACCACGGGGCCGGCTGTGCCCAGCGCGGGGGCGGGCAGCAGGGGCAGCTGGGGGGAGTGGGGCACTGCGCCCTCCTCGGGGGGACAGGCCCTCTTAGCCTGCAGCTCCTCCAGCTTGGGCCCGGGGAGGGAGGACGCTGTGCGCTTGCGTAGACGCTGGTCGAGACCACTGGGAATTTTGAATAAATGATAATGAAAGGTAGAATAACTGACATGCAGTATATTTTACTGTAATTTATAGCCATTTGTAAAATAAAATATTATTACATATTTTTTTACACAATAGAAATGTCTTTTTTAATCAATGGATTAAAAAAAACAACATTTTATTAGTATTTAATATATAAATAGAAAATTATTCACATAGTATGTAGTTGTTGCGAGTTTGTAAGCCGCAGGGCTAAAAATACATAAATTAATATATACTTATTTTTTTTAATATAAATTATACTAAACCTTGTCAAACAACTATAGTAGGTTCAAATCCCTCCAATAAATTATTTTATTAAATAAGTAAATTTAGACTTACTTATCATTTTTAACGCTGGTTATAGCGTGGTTGCTGACATTTGGATGTATGACTATATCGTCCCGCCTCTCCACGCGTATACGAGACTTGCTTTGGGACGATGTACTGAAACAGCTCTCCGTGGCCGGCTGGGAACCCAGGGATTCACTGAAAGGATATAAAAAAAATATTGTTTTTCGTAATACACTAGGTTCCCGAGATTCTTCTGCCTTTCTTGGTTTGTCCAGGATACAGTGTGTAAAAAAATAGAAGAAATGTAAAATTTTCGTTTTACTTTACCTTCTGCACTGAGGGGTAGGCATAGACAACCTAATGTTAAAAAAATCTATTTTCTATTTTCGCTTTTAACCTGCATTCCTGATATTGCATGTTGATTGACGGAACTTAACGCTGGCCGTTATCTTGCTATAGTTATAGCAGGAGATTAAATATAAATCATAGACAAAAGCGGAGATCGATTCTACTACATTTGCCCACACTTACATTAAATAAATCTTTTATTATATGGGCACAATTCCCAATCGATCAAACGAAAAATGTATTATTTTAATTTCCCTCGCTCCCTTAAGGCCACATGGCCTACTTTTCTATGCAAAAAAAACCAATATGTTCGACAGCTAACTTACGGGCGGCCATTATATGTAAATAAAGAAGGCCATACTTAGCATCAGATCCAGTGAGTGGTATAAAAACCGGCGTTATTCTCCGCTTGCCGTCTGACGTCCGGGTTTCTATCTGCCTGTCCATTGGCCGGACGGGCGTTGAAGTGGCCGTCTGCACTAGTTGTAACTGAAATAAATATATATTTATTTATTATTATTAAAAAACATATTATTTTATTTATTTATTTTTTAGTTTCACGCTGTATCCCGCATATGGAAGAGTAGACAGAGGCATCTTGTGAACCAAGTGTTAAAACACTTTAAATTGAGACTACCGTTACCCACTTTCAGCAGATTTTAGAGGCGTTGCGTGTTGAGTGGCTAAACTCAATGTTACGCTCTAGTACAGAGCGAAGAAATAAAAACATTAAATATTTCATTTCTTCCAGCGGGTATCGAACCCGCAACCAGTTATTTTTAAGCAACGCAACCCATTAAGCCCATTGTTCTCCACGAGAATCTGTATTAATTATTATTGAAGTAATAATTTACTTAGGAAAAGATGCTTTTAGAATTTTATTTAAGAATAACATATATTTTATAATCAAAAAAATAATTTGTTAATATATATAACCTTTACTGACATTAACATATTAATGTACATACAATTTAGATAATAGCCCCTCCTCCCCCTTCCTCCTCTAATTTCAATATTAAATAGTTCAACTTATATATTTCATATTATTTTTTAGCTTCACGCTGCATCCCGCACGATAAGCAGAGGGAAATTGAAACCCTAAAAGCTACCCTAACCCTGTTAGACACTCGGCTCCATTCCCCGTTTTCCACCAAATTTGATCCGTTCGGTGTTGGGTGGCGGAATTCAACGCCGCGCTTTGCATTTTTACCAGAGCGAATAAATGAAAACATTTTCCTCGAGTGGGAATCGAATCCACAGCCTGTCGCGTCTACAGTATATGCTTGTGTTCCTGCACCACAAATGGTTATATATTTTACAAATAGTAAAATATTATTCAATTGCTGTACAAAACGTTAAAGAACGGGCTTAAATAGCTTAAGAATGTATAGTACAGTCAACAAGTCATGGCCACTCTAAAGCTCTCTGCTGCAAATCTCTACGATTTTTTTCTAATTATCAAAAGTATGGAATCTTACTTTAAGGCGACCACAACTTACTAGCATTAGTATGTATAACATAATATTAATATGAATTTCCAGTACCGGGGTAAGTAGGGGAAGTTTAATGTTAAAAAATTAAAACCCCATTTACTACCACCCAATTTATGAGACACTGCTATTAATTAATAACATTCAAAGAGTTAAATGGCGGAACTCAACGCCGTCTTTTTACTTATTAGTAGAACGAGGAAATAATTTATTCCATCAATTTAGAATTGAACCCACAAGCATTGTTTACAGTAACATGCGTATCACTACACTATGGACTCACATCATTATTTAATTTATAAAAAAAAATTATACAGTATACCTGTAAAGGCTCTGGTTTTAGTACCAATTCTTCTTTCGGTGTCTCCTTTTTCTTTTCCTCCTGTTTCTCTCTTGCAATCAAAATTTCTGGACACTCCACTAGCAGACTAGAAATTTCTGCACCAGACTCATTTATAAATGATTTTCCATATATTTTCTTATATAATTTGTTCTGTAAAATATAAAAATGTATATATCATAAGATTATCGCAAGCTCAAACCTTATAAAATGAAACATTTAAAAAATAATCTAACTTTGAATTACATTAAGGACAAAAAATGTAAAATTATTGAAATTGCCATCAATTTTGTATATAAAACTTTCATAGATAGTAATAGTACATTAAATTTTCAACCAAATAAAAAAAATGTACCTTCTCATCAATAGTGAGTGGCGCCCCCAACTCTTCATTTGTGAACTGTATACACGCGACTGTACCATCTGTACTACATGCTAGGAGATTTAAGCCTAAAAAATATATATAAATATAGAAAAATATAAAAATGTTCGTAGGTTTGCAAACCATGTGTCAATTATATACTTAATTATAATAATATACTCAGCTTTACGCTGTATCCCGAACATGGCAGGGTAGGCAGAGGGAACTTGAGAACTTAATGTTAAGACGCTCTGGTACACTTCCGTTCTCCACTTACTGCCGAATTTTGAGGCATTGCGTGTTGAGTGGTTGAACTCAACGCCGTATTTTTGCCTTGTACCAGAGCGAAGAAATGAACACATTAAATATTTAAATTGAAAATATTAAATATTTCATTTCCTCCAGTGGGGATCAAATCCACAACAAGTGAAAAATAGGGTCAAATTATCATGCCACTAGGCTTTCTCTGCCTACCCTGCCATGTGGGGCATACAGTGTGAAGCTGAGAAAAAATAAAGACAAAAGTATACCATCAGAGCTCCATGATAAATCCAAAACGCTATCCTCAAACAGGTTACGTATGACAACCAGAGGTCTCTTCAAAGAAGTCAGCCAGATTGACAAGACCCTGTCTCTGGACCCGACGGCCGCACAGCAGCATTTCTTATGTTCTTTCACAAATATGTTACTATTGAAACGCTGTAAATATGAAATAAATTATAATTATTATTATTTTATTAAATAAATGTAGGTGAGAATCAAGGTCACGTTTTGAGGAAATGGAAATGTTAAATATTTTTAAATATTTACAGTCGTCAAATAACAACTAGGTCAAAAATTACTTTAATAACAGTACATGTAAGTACTTGAAATTTACTGAAAAATGAAGAAAGTAAGAAAGTTAAATACACAAAAAATATATATTTAAAAAATTGTAATACTCACAACACAAATAACAGCTTTCTCATGACCCACAAAATCCTTATCACATTTCCAGCTCTCCCTTTCCACGACCCTGGCCGTTGGACCATCACCATTCATAGCGTGAGCTGACAACACATACTGGCCATCTGGTGACCAGGACAAACGGAGTACGTGGGTTGTACCTGAAATGCAGGCCAGAGTTATCAATTTACCACTGTGACACCGACATATAGATAGATGGACAAATTTTTCTATTTATTTAAAGTGGTATTCCAGAAAATACTAAATTTAAATTTAAAAAGTGTATGAGCATTCTGCTACATTCAAAATTTTTATACACTTTTTAAATTTAATTTAGTATAGACAAAATTTAGTTTTGAGACACTCCATAATGAACATCTATTATCAAGATATAGCGAGTTGCGCAAATCAATGCCGCGTTTTGTTTTTCTAGCAATGAAACGAAAAAAATATATTTCGCCGTGTGGGCATCGAACCCACAACTTGTCATGTTTACAGACACACGCTTAACTCGCCGCTTTACTTGACTGATTAGTATGATTGATTTGATCATTAATTTTTAAACAAAAGAGTTAATGTGTCTCTCTTTTCCTCTATGACATTTAATTCTTTATTTCAGTTCTCCACATAAACAGCATTCAATCTCGCAAAAATAAATAAATTAATTAATGTATTTCCATGAATTACAGCAACATCTTTCATTAACAAAAATATATATCATAGTGTGTCCCATCCCACGGCCCTAATGTGACATTTGACTGTTAACAATATGGTTGTGGGTCCAACAAAGAAAAAAGAATTACTATGATGATCTGACAGAATACACTCACACAGCTTCACGCTGTATCCCTTAAAATCTGTAACCGCACATGGCAGGGTAGGCAGGGGAAACATGGGAACCTAATGTTAAGACACTCCATTCCACTCCCGTTTATATCTTTTCACCGATTTTGAGGAATTGCATGTTGAGTGGCAGCCATAGCAGGCAATTCAATGCCGCGTTTTGCCTTTTACCAGAGCAAAGAAATGAAAACATTAAAAATTTAAATTGAAATTATTAAATATTTCATTTCCTCGAGTGGGAATCGAACCCACAATCTGTTGGTTACAATAGCAAAAAAAACAGATTCAAGCAGAGAGTGTGAGTAGAATGTCTTGATAATATTATCATTGTCTACGCTGCTATGGATAAGAAAGTGTGCAGCTGCATTTTTTTTCTAACTATAACCACATTTACCTCCACAATTTTCGAATGGATCTGTTATAACTGTCCTAGACGCCCAGTCCTCTGTATTCCACACTCTTAAAGATTTATCATCCGATTGAGAAGCTAAATATTTTCCCACCTAAAAATAATGAAATATTAATAATATGTCTAAGCTGAGCTTTACGTTAGTGTGAGTGTTCATATAGTGTAGGTGTGACACCCCTTGATTAATCTTCACCAGTTTATACTCTTTTTTGACAATGAGCTTGCACTGCTGTGTTCTATTTTTTAACTTTACACTGTATCACACTAATGGCAGGGTAGGTATAGCAAATTTGGGAACCTAGTGTTGAGATACTCCATTCCATTTTTTTGTTGTTTATAAATCAACTAAATAGTTTGAATTGATTTCTTATCCTAAATATTTTATTGATCACCCTGCACTTGTTGCATATAAATTTATTGATAATATTATAAAGTTTATTTGGTAATTTTATAACTTTATACTAAGCAAACCATCAATTTAAGGACTTACAGGATCCCATGCCACTCCTTTAACAAGCCCAGTATGGCCATTCAATACACAAACAATTTCAGGAAAATGTTCAGCATTCCATACAATAATAGTATTGTCAACACTACAACTCGCCAGCCATCTATCTCTAGGTGACCAAGCTAGATCCAGAACATCACCTAAAATTAAGAACAATAATTTGACATATTTTTTTATACAAAGAGGCTTTCATAGTACAGTATCTAATTTTAAACTTGAAAGTTTTACTTCTACTAAAAGAAAAAATGTATTCATGTTTTTGCTTTGAAAATAAGATTACGGTAGGCACTGAGTTTTGCCAATCAACACCAAGCGTGTCAAAAATTAGGTAGAAAGTGGAGGGCAGTTTCCTAACAGTTCTTGCTGGAAACTTTGCTATTTACAGGATATTGTGTGAAGCTACAAATAAAAGTTAGGTGGATTTAGGTTATATAGGGGATTAATAATGACCTGCATGTCCTCTTAAAGTTTTTAAGCACCGCCATGTCTCAGATTTGTTTTTACTTGTTGTACTTGCGACACCACTTAAACACCAAACCATGACTAAACTGTCATCACCTCCTGATGCCAAATAGCGACCATTATTGCTCCATCGTACACAATTCACACAAGCTGTAAGACATATTTTAATTGGAATAAATATGTTACTAAAGAAATAAAAGGAAAATAGAAATTAGCTGATAAAGTTTTAAAGAGTTTTACCTAAATGATTATCCATTTGACATAATAGTTTAGGAATATTAGGATCTAGTTCAACTTCTTCATACAAAACAGGGCTTAAGTTCCAGACCACCACCCTCCCTGAGTTTTCTCCTTGTCCTCCAGTGGCAAAACGATTGCCCAGTGGATGAATATCCACTGAGAATATTGGTTTATCTGAAAATAATGAAGATTTACATTATGTTGCACTTATAAAGAAATTAATATGTATTAATTTTGGTTTAACTTACAATCATGATTTACCCACGTAGGTTTACAAAGCCTCATTTACACAGATTTTAGACTATTTCTGCAAAAAAATATATTCTATGTTACCACTTCTATTTGTTGACATTCACTTTTGTCGAAAAAGCCCGGTAAAATAGTAAGTAAAATTATGTTTTAAAACATTTACAAAGGCAATATATAAACGTGTTTTACTATAAATTATAATAGAATAATTTATAGACATCAACGAGGTTTATTATAGTAAATAATCTAACTACAATTATATTTCAATGCTTAATTGCCTTCAATAAGTTTGAGAAGTGTCACGAATAAAGCGACATAAATAGCTTAAGCTATAACGCGTGCATTTATCTGTATCTTTTGTTGATACTCTGTGGAACGAAGTATATATTTTGTGCTTTTTGCCGACTGCGTTAACCTTCTTAAGTCTTATTAAGTTTATAATAATAATATTACAAATACATCTAAATTAAGGCTATTATTGCTTAATATTGTTAGAATATGTAAAAATAAAAATAAATTACTATGACAAAAATTTGCACAAAGTTCAAAATTCACATTTTTATTAGAGCAAATTTATTTTTTCTACAAAAATATGGTTTCCTGATATTTTATAAAAAAAATATAAACAATAGAATTCTCTAAAATATATTTTAAATATTTATCTGAAACCTGAAATAGAGAAAAAAATATCTAAAAAAAAATATTATTTATGCTTTACTATGAAATATTATTATATATCGCCGTTAACAGTACACAAAATGTTTTTGCACGTATTCTGTAGTTTAGTTTATTTTCGTTAGTTATCTTTGCAATTTTTCATTCAATCTGACGTTCTGTGTCTTTGACAGCGTAATATGATTTTGATTTAAAATTTTAACTTTAAGCTCTAACAGTAAAGAAATATCAGCTGTTTAAGTTTGTCGTATTATTAACATTTCATATTTTTCGGTTCGGCATGAGAGGAGCCGATACGCTGATACCAGCCCGCTTTCTAACCCTTTTGGGCCATTTTTGTGTTTTAGTAACTTTGTTATGGGAGAGCCAGAAGAGTGTTCGTCTTTGTTTACCAAGCCAATACCACGACACTCATTTCCAGATATATCACAGCCGGTGAGTTAATGAAATATTTTTTTATTGTATTTTATTTAAAATAATTATAGGTTTTATTCATCACTTTGATTATATTAGGTTCCCAATGAATGTTAAATGATCGCTTTAAAAATTATTTGCCGCATTGCAGTAATTTTAAATATGTTTTATGTGTGATTTAAAATTATGATTGTAACTTATTAAATTAAGTGGGGAACGGAAGTGGAATGGAGTGTCTTAACACTAGGTTCTCGGGTTCCCTCTGCCTACCCTGCCTTGTGCGGGATACAGTGTGAAGCTAAGTACTTATTAAATTAAATTTAGTATGTAACAAACAACAGGCATTGAGACCTTCATATTTTACTCTCATTCTTTGCCCTTATCACCTATATGTGTATTACACTATAATATAAGACAATAAAACCTTCAACCTGACTGAACAATACTAAAATTAAATAAACATATATCATTTATTTAATTGCTGAATCCAAAGTACATTTCATCAATAGTATATTAAATACAATTATCAAAAAATATATATGTACAGGATTTTTTTATATACTTATACACACATAGGCTGTAATATGACACATGCTTCAAACCAGTGTCTTCTAGCAACCATCCAAGACCTTAGGTAATAAGTTTCTTTCATCATTTATTCTAATTAATTAATATGAGAATGTTACCAAGATATGTGGGTACAATTTCAATACAACATTTTTTTCAACACAAGTTATTGAAATATATTCCTTTTGTTACTAACTTCAACTTTTATAGAGATTTGTTATTTTTCTCATCAAGTAGATAATCTATTGTTTCACTACTATGAATCTGGCTTAAGTAAGTTTTCATTTGATGTATTGTAAATGTTTATACTAAATATGTTTAGCTAATTGAGTATGGGTTGTATAAAACTACTATAGGGTTGGTACCTTTTTAATTATTTAATTTCAATAATTATAAGATAATACAAGAAAAGTAACATTGTATTTGAATAATGTTCACACTGGTTATTTTATACCAGCCTCACTTTATCTAGCATATACAAAACAACTATTTCTTTATTTTAAATATATATTTCGAAAATTCTGTGGTAAGTGGCAAAGCTCATTGTCTTATAAGAGCACCATACAAAGACTATTTTCCTTTAAAAAATTGGTTTTCATTTATCTGAAATGATATAGTACAATGTAGAGAAAACCTAAAAATAGAGTGATAAAGTTATGATAAAAACATTACTAAATTAAAATAATTAATACCCAGAAATGAGATTTGAGCCCACATTAAATGCATTAATAGTCAGATGATATTATTATGTATCTGTTATCTATGATAGTTAAGTCAATAGTTAACTGATTAGATTGTATTGTTAGTATTTCCTGCATTGCATTTAAGTTTTATTATAGCTTATTTATGGTCTATTTATAATCTTACCCATTAAGTAATAAATTGTGTAGGATTAACATAAGAAGACATATTTTTTTTTTTTACTTTTACAGTTTTAAGTTCAATACTATAATTATAGTATGCATAAATCCAATTTACAAAATTTAGTAACAAAATTGTAACTCATTTCAAATTTTAAAATTGTGTAATGAAAAAGTAAAATTAATTTAGGATTTAATTGAAAGAATGTTGAAATCCCTAAGCTCAATTTGACGCGATTCATTTGTAAGTATACAAAACATTTGGTATTATGTATTCACATGCACCGTTACTTTGATACTACGGCCGCGTCGCACGCGCAAGTCGGCCGACATAGTCACGTGACCGGGGTGAATCACACCAGTCAAATTGGCGGAAGATCAATTTTAACCTTAGTTTTTGATGTTGCTATAGCAAAATACATTTTTTTTTTTAATCTAAATTACTAATTAAAAATAATTCTAAAAGGAATGATCAATTAATTGAATTGGATGGGATCGTCGGCTGAAAATATAGTATGTTTTTTTTTTCTATTTATGTAGTATATTTTAAGGACGACAGATTGTGATTATACGCTCGGTTCAAGGTAAGTGACTAGTAATACTATACTCAGAGCGCGAGAGACTCGCTATTACAATTTCAACTTCGCTTAAAATTTATTAAAATAATATTTTTTTATGTAAATAAGTAAAATAAATTTATAATTTATAAAATTTTATATTTGAGATTGGTGGCTGTAAATTATTTATATAGTATAATAGATTTAAAGTTGACACGCGTTCGTATGAGGCTACACACACTGCAATGAAATTCATAGATTAATTATTATATGCAGTTACTATCAAGTATAAGATGATAGTTCCATATTATTTATGTTAGTCTATCGTGTTAAATGCATCGGTTAGACGCTGGGACGATGGTCGCGGAAAAGAGAGATCAGGTTAGTTTTACCGCATTTGATATATATATATTTTGTATTGAAATGTTTTGTTTAAACGTGTCCGAAATATTTGAGATGTTCATTTGTCAGAGCTTTGTGCTTAACTTGATCATAATTTAAAATTATGTTTTGATAGATTAATATACTTCGTAAATGCCGTTTTTCTACATAGTTATAGGAAATTGTTAATGAAAACTCGTGATAGTGTACGTGTGATCACTGATATAAGCTTTTATAAGCTTACAAAACTTATTCACATACAGTTCTTATATGTAATTAATAGTTTTGATATAATATACATTTATTTTATATAGTACATTCTTAAGGTAATTTAATTATTTTACTACATTGTTAAGTTGTTTTTTAACCATAAATGCTAACAGTAAATAAGTCATAAAACCGCAATGAAATGCTGGTTAATATTTTCCTATATTTATTATAGCTTGTAATATGTACCATTTATACGTTACTCAATATTTAAAAAAATATGATAAGAATAAACAACAATATACAAAAGATATGTACAGGATTGTGGTAAGCTGATAAAAAAAGGATTTTGTAATAATGGATGAACGCACCCCACGTAAAATTTATCGAACTTCAATAGTAATAATAATACCACTGTTAGTAATAATAATGTAACTCATAAAATACGGTGATTCTATCTCATAGTGGATATTCCTTTATATTATTCATTCAAATCATTTTGTTAAATAAAACTCTACATTATTTTATTACAGGTGAAAAATCAAATCAAATGTTATTTAAAAATATATATATATATATATATATATATATATATATATATATATATATATATATATTTAAAAAAATATATATATTTAATTCAGTCAAACGGCAGTTGAATTCTCTGAATTCATGAATTGTTTTTTTTTTTTATATTTGTACAAATATAAATTTTAGTATTGTTTAGACGCTTACGTATAAAATATTTACGTGTAATTTTGAACAAAGTTGCTAAAAGATGTCCATTATAAAGTTTAAATAAACGAAGTTTTAACCATACAACACATTTAAATGACTCGACGATGACATCGGAAAACATGTTTGTTAAAAAAAATCTTCATATTCTTGAGCTTCACGCTGTATCTTCCATATGGGTTAGGCAGAGAGAAGTTAGTGTCAAGACACTTCGTTCACAACTTCGAAAATAATTGTTTTATCCTACATTTATTACAGTCTCACTCACAGTGCGCTACTAAAATAATAATGGCCTTATAAAAATAACGCCTATACTTCGAATATATATTGATTAAGTTAATATAAAAGCTGGTTTAAATTAAAAAGAGATGAAACGAGTCAAAATTTAATCGTCATTCCAGATTGGTGGCAGGTCTGGCATCTTCAATTGCTCTGTTGGTGGTTGAGTTCACATGCTTCATTTTCGGCCTAACCATGTTCTCTCCATCTGTTACTCTAATATGTATCCTTTTGTGATTTTTTGCTTAAATAGCACTTTTGATTTATTTGTAACGCACATGTAGTGATAAAATGCTTTTACTTTTAGATGTTCTATCTGTTGATTTAATGAAATACAGCTACAAGAGAAAAGTTATAAATTCATATAAAATGGGTTTAGTATAGAGAGTATGACACTAACAGTGGTTTTTGTATAAACAGAAATTAGTGAAAGTATTGATTTATGAATAATTTCTCTTCTGCAGCATGCAATAGAAATTCTTTAACATGAAATTGCCTTGCAAATATACTAAAATACGATTTACGTACAAAAATAGATACTAATATATTTTTTATTAATTTGTGTAAAATCTTTTATGATAAGATCAACACATTTTAAGAGGCCTGTCATGGCGGAGAGGCACAAGCGTATGATGTACTATAAACACGCTGTGCATTCGATTCCAACTGACGAACTCGAGAAAATTAAATATTTAATAATTATATATATTCCCACTGGTGACAGAGAAAGCGCGGCGTTCAGTTCCGCTACTCAACACCACGCAATGTCTCATGTTCGGCGGAAAGTGGAGAATGGAGCAGAGTGTCTTAACACTAGGCTAAGAAGTTCCTTCTGCCTACCCTGCCATATGTCATCTTTACCATTATTACCTCGTCTCTACACAGATTAAGATAAATATAATTTAAGCTTATTTAACCTGCTTAAACTTATTCACAACTCTATTCAATAAAGCCTTACCAGTAATGGCAAAACCGTTCGTGTAGTTAAAGATATATTTAAAATTTCTTACTGTTTTTAACGATAAGACCTGACACGTGAAACCGTAAGCGCGACAGATTGTGGGTGGGTGGTGGTGCGACTGGCTTAGTTCCTAGTGATAATACAATATTTAATGTTTTCATTTCTTTGCTTTGGTAGCAAGGCAAAGCGCGGCGTTAAGTTCTATTTTTGTTTAGTTCAGTTTCACCACGAGTTCCCCATGACATGTGTTGCCACTCAACACGTAATGCCTAAAATTCGGCGGAAAGTAAGCAACGTAACAGAGTCGCTTCGTAATATGAAATTTTACAAACTTCTTCTACCCACCCCGGTTTTTTTATTTTTTTATGGTATGAACAAAGTGAAATTGAAGATTCCATATATCTCAAAAAAAAATACAAAAGGCGTTCTGGCACGTAATAAAAACTTACATCACTATAAAAAATTATTTAATTATAAAATATATTTTTAATAGATAAAATTATATATTTATTATAACGTGTATTCTATTCAAACTTAAATATTAACTTAGCTATTTAACAATGTTCTAAGCATATAACAAAGAAACCTATCTAAGATATTTCCACGTGTTTAATTATATATTGCACTAAGCAAAAGTAAATTGCATGTACTTACTAGCAATCGTATTACATATATACTAATCTGTAACTGATCGCTGTCTGTACATGGAACATATATATTTGTATATATATATATATATATATATATATATATATATATATATATATATATATATATATATATATATATATATATATATATATATATATATATATATATATATATATATATATATATATTTTAAATTTTAGCAAATTTTGTCAGTATTAGATACAATTTTGCGTTTGCTGACCATTATTTGTAATGACTGTTTAGGCGGACAGTTTTCAAATAAGTATCAATCTCTTAAATTTAAAAAACGTATAAAAATTTTGAACGAAGCAGGATTTAAACCCGCGCCTCTTGAAAATCCCTCCAGCGCTCTTACCCACTAAGCCATTCGTTCTCACCAAGCTTCGTCGAAATTCTTATATGTTTATTACAACTAATGTTGTTAGCATCTCTGTACGGTGATTTTTACATATTTTCGAACCCACAGAAAGCTAAACTACCCAAAGAAAACTCGTAAGAATTATATTAAATTATATTTTATTAAATTATTATTCGTGTTTTTTTAAACTGTTATCTCTGTAGGGAGATTTTCAAGAGGCGCGGGTTCAAATCCTGCTTTGATCAATATTTTTATACATTTTTTAAATTTAAGTTTATTATTTTCTCTCCTAAGTGTGGAATAACTCTTTAAAAAATAGTGACAATATTAAATATCAATCTCGTTTGTCAAAATGTGACTATGATGATGTGTGTTCTCTGTATTTTCTCTACTTACTTTGCCCGCTCCGCCGCTCTCGTACAAAGTGACCGAGACAAGAAGTACGTAATCATTTACCAATATTCGGCCGCCGAATATTCGGTGCTTCGGCCAATTACGTAGCCGAATATTCGGTATTCGGTATTCGGCCAAATCACTATTCGTGGCATCTCTAGTTTATTTGTGTGTTTGTATGCGCTACTCTCAGAAACGGCGAGCCAGATTCTCGATTAAAGTTCGAATTAAAACTATTTAGTTCGGTAAAATTTTTACATTTTTTTTAGTCGATTTAGCTAAACTTTTAGTATTGCTGCCGGTAACAGAGTTAACGGGGCCTTAGCTGTATTGTTGAGACAGCGAAAAGTCAGCATAGCTGCGCCTTTGGCCGTACACAATGCGGTGTTGGTACCGACACTGTTATACGGCAGCGAAACGTGGGTATTACAGAAGAAGAATGTAAGAAAGATGATTACTGTAGAGATGCGATCTCTTCGTCGGATATGCGGAGTCAGTTTAGCTGACCGCATACCCAATGAAGAGATACACAGAATGGTAGGTACTTGCGTCGATGTCACAGTGAGAATGAAGAAGAACGCACTCAGGTGGTTTGGGCACGTCGAGCGAATGAGTGAAGAAAGAATGGTAAAAAAGATTTATGAAGGAAAAGTGAGTGGTAAGAGGGGGAGGGGGAGACCTCGGTTGACCTTCGAAAACACAGTATCGACGATACTGGAGGAAGGTCACGTAAAAAGCATGAGGACCCCTCGGAGGGCATGGCTGATGACAGTGGACGAGGCGAAAGAAGTATGCCGAGGCCGTAGCGTTTGGCGCTCCGTTCTCTCTGCCTACCCCGCTAGGGATATAGCGTGAATATAACTTTAAAAATATATTATTTTTTTATATAATTTTAAAATATTGTTAATACTTAGTGCAGGACCAACATTATGACATTTTGAATAAAAAATAAATTGTACCATAAATTTTCTTTTTATATTCTGTTTTGATTTGTTTATGAAATATAATCTATATCATTATATATAGTAATTTGTAAATATTATAACGATAATATTTATTGTATAAGCGATGATGAACATATATATTAAGGTTCTAAACGAGCAAGTATAGATCATTGTTCCAAACTTCGACCACACTTTCATATTAACATATTTATGTTAGAATGACAATTAGGATTTTATTATAGTTTTAATTTTATATTTAAAAATGTGTGAGTATTTTCCTTAATAACACTTCAGCTATTGCAGGACACGGCTCAGCGTCCATCGCCTTCACATTTTTCATTATAGATAGATGGTTCTGCGATTGGTTTTGGCCAATATTCGTCTTTTGTTCAGTTTTACCGTCAACTTTTGATATAATCACATCTGTTGTAACTTTATGCTCCACCAAATGGTGAAGAGCTTACTTTTCATACATTTCATCAAACATTTTCCTTAGGTATTAAGTGAATTGATTGCTTTTAATAGAGCCCTATTGTAAATTATACTTTATAAGGTCACGTTATCGCAACAGTTGCTCTAAGTTTCTATTGGTTTCTTGACTTTTGCTAATGAAATATTTACGTAACGTACGTGTTATGATATTTATTAGGCTTCAAAGTTAAAAAGGATATTTTTTAAAATTTACAAATAAATAAAAATATGTATACCGAGTGCCTTAGTTATAGAAGTTATAAAGTGAAGAAATGAAGATAGTCGATAATAAATCGTAAATCACTGCAAATATGACATTATCGGAGACCCTTTTAAAATGTTTTGTAAGTCTAATGCTTTATTTAGTAATATTTTAAAAATACACGATATCCTTTTGGCACCTACTTAACTTCACGCTGCATCCTGTACATAGCAGGATAGGCAGAAATAACTTGGGAACCTGGTGTGATTTCACTCCGTTCCGTTGCCCACCTTCCGCCGAATTTGACGCATTATGTGTCGAGTTGCGGAACTCAACGCCGAACTTTGCCTTGGTACCAGAGCGAAGAATTGCACATATTAAATATTTATTTTGAAAATAATTCATATTTCACTAGGCATTCTTTTGGCACTTCTTTATACAATTTTCTATGTAGGTACCTACTTATGGTGATAATTTGTTTCAGGTAGCCAACGAGCACCAACATTTGACCCAAACACACGAATATAAAGCAGGATGGTCGTTCTATTTGGTATTGGCCGGTGTGATAACCACGTTGGGCTCATCGTTACCAGTCGGCTTCAATATTGGAGTTGTAAATACCCCAGCTGAGGTAATATTATTTATTTATTTTTTAAACATTTTTTAGCAGAGGAACCTTGGAACCTAGTGCTAAGAGTCGAAGTGTGAAGCTCCGTTTCTATTAAGATTTGTTGCTTTTTGCACTGGCCTCTTTCATCCACTATGCTGGAATCATTTTGTTATAGGTAATGATAATAAAAAAGTAAAAGGTCTGTTTTTTTACAAAATATAAATAATATTTAACTCACGTTAGAATGGCAAAGTTGTTATCTATTTATTAAAGAAATAGGCGAATTGTAGATTCGACTGTAACAAGGCAAAGCGCGGCGTTGAGTTTTGCCACTCACCACGTAGTGCCTCAATTTCGGCAGAAAGTGACTAGTATTAAATCCAGTTATTAAGGTTCCTAAGTTTTTTTATTAGCTTAACGCTATACCCCATGCCTTTTGTACATATGCATGCAACTAAATAGATTCTTATAAAAAATATTTTCAGCTTATCAAGGCATTCTGTAACGAGAGTTTCATTAGTAGATACCACTTGCCGCTCGATGACACAGGGCTGAATATACTCTGGTCTTCCATTGTGTCGATATTTATAGTTGGTGGATGTACTGGGTCCATACTTGGCTCTGTTCTGGCTGATAGACTTGGAAGGTAAATGTTTTTTTTTTTTTTTTTCATTTTGACTATGTATCCCATGTATTTACTTTACCACATGGTGAGCAGATAAAACTTTCTTCTATCATTAGATCATTATCATTCATCTTGTATGTTGAATAGTGAAAGTGTAATTCATTCTCCCAAATAGGTATCGAACTCAAAACTGACGTATTCCAATTATACGCTGTCCCACTGCGATATGATGGCCTCAAATGGCGATATGATATTTATGTTACTAAGCATAGTTAGGCTCCCTTACTTTAACAAAAAAATACACATTTATTAATATTAATAGAAAATACTTGTAAACGATTTATAAAGTGTTCATAAAGTAAGGGACTGAGCGATGTATCGTACTTATATACGAGTAGCTTATTTCTATATATAGCTATACCGAGCATGATTTATAAAACATGTTTCATTATTACACTAAGTATATGTTCTTGTTATTTTTTTTATTTGACGCACAGATATTGCCTCTTTACTACAGATACTTTTAATACTTACGATAATAAGTGTACCAACAGTTAATTGATACCTATTATATTTTTATGAAAACATATTTTCTTTTATTTACGATAATATTGAATTGACTAACAAAAATTATGTGATCACAAAAAATATACAAAGCTATCGTTGTTAATGCGCGTGAAGTAACGAATCAATTGATTGTGGTTCAAGAAACGAATTCGTTCTACATTGAATTTCAGTATATAGACAATCTGCTAAACAAATATTTGTTCATTCAATGAAATATGTAAATATATGTATGTATGTATGTATATATATATATATATATATATATATATATATATATATATATATATATATATATATATATATATATAATGTGTGTGCGTGTGTTTATGTATGTATATGTATGTGACTTAGTGTTTGCCCGTGGTGTTGAGGCAATCTTCATAAAATTTTATTTTATTGTGAAATATTGTGACTAACTTAACTGAAAAAACATTAAATAGAAAATATGTTTGAAATTATCGATATTACCAGATAATATCGATTTGATCGTACACCCTGTTCTATAACACGTGTATTAACACTAACCTACTTTAAAAGTATCCATGTAATGTAAAATTAAATAAATAAGTAAACATTGTATTTCCTGTTGATGATAACAATGTAATTTATTTCACATTATTCGCGTTTCTGTAATGAACAGAGCGATTTATTTTCAAGGATATGCGGTTTTTGACCATGAACTGTGTAAGGTTGAAATCTGTTGTAGCGTAGGAGCGCAAGCGTGTAACTTTTTGGTTGTGGGTTTGATCGCCACTCGAACTTTCAACTGACGTTTTAATGTATTCATTTCTTCGCCCTAAACAAGGCAAAGCGCGGCGATGAGTTCCGCTACTCAACACGCAATGCCTCAAATTCAACGGAAAGTTGAGTACGGAACGCTCCGTTCTTAACACTAAGTTTCCTCTCACGTTCCCTCAGTCAACTTTGCTATGTGCGGGTTACAGCATGACGCTGAAAGAAAACCGGTATAAGGTATACTTTGGCATTTTGGTAATACCAGGTGAATTTTTGATGTTCTAAAACAGTATAAACAAAACATATTTCTTAGCATGACTTTATACTAACTAATTAACATGAATTTATGAAATCAGAGCTTGTGACGTCTACTGACCACCAAATCGCCATGAAACGGTGTGATTATAATGATTATAATATATATTGATTTATTTAAGATCTATAAAAAATATTAGACGTCATTCCCTAATTAGCCAGCAATTTAACAGCACATAGTCTTGCCTCATCATTGATATCAAGTATACTAATAATACAAATACTTTAATGCTGGTTTGATAGCAATGAATTTGATACTCTATTATTTTAATGTTTTTGTGTTAATAAAGCACAGTTTTTATACACACCAAGGCAAAACATATTTCAGAAATGTCTTCAAATTTAAATATAGCGGGACAGTTAAACTTTATACTCATATCAATGTATGTAGATGTTCATGAAAGCTTGTAGAGACTATTCTTTGTAGATATGTAAATTCTCGATACCAAATACCAAAATATCGACGACTGAAAGAAAGGCTAATTACAAAACACATTTTTTTGTAAAATTGGATTTCATATATATTTGGAAGTAGCGGATTTTTTCTCGTCTTGTGAGAGTGGTTTCATAATTCCCTAATTTACTTCTTCTTTTTAAAGAAAAGAAATGAAAACATTAAATATTTAACTAGAGAATATTTAATATTTAATTTCCTCGAGTGGAGATCGAACCCACAACCTGCCGTTCCCGTACAGTCACAACTTTGTGCCTCAGCGCCACGAGAAACATATAAATGATTCTAAACTGACTAAACAAAGCAAATATCGATTTTCTTCACATTAATAAAAAATCTTGATAACTTTTTATTTTATCTTTTCTTCTATGGTGTATATATAGACGCTTATAATATCTTAGCCCTTAATTAATAAACTGTGTATATGTTTCAGAAAAAAAGCAACAATATTGACCAACATCCTGTCGATCGCCGGTGCTCTCCTATTTTTGTTTTCGCGCGCCGCTAATTCAGTTGAAATGCTCATTCTAGGTCGATTGCTGGTCGGTTTGTCTGGAGGTCAGTAATATAGTTATATTCATATAGATTAGAATTTATTAGGAAAATTACGAAAATTTCCTCAATTTGGTGGAAAGTGTATTAGGAACGGAGTGTCTTATCACTAAGTTCCCTATACGGCGTGAAGGTAAAAAAGGCCTTGTATCTTAATGGGAAATGGAGTGCCTTATCACTAAGCCCCTCATGTTCTTCCTGGCCTACCCTGCCATTGCGTGAAGATAAAAAAGGTGAACTCACAATTTCTAGAATCAACTACTGAATAGAGGTGATACAGTCTCCGGGAACTCCTCTCTGGCAAAAAATACAACGTGTGACTGTAACCGACAGATTGTGGGTTCGATACCCGCTCGAGGAAATTAAATATTTTTTATTTTTAATTTAAATTTTTAATATTTTTATTTATTCGCTCTGGTACAAGGCACGGAGTGTTTTAACACTATGTTCCCAGGTTCCTTCTGCCTACCCCGCCGTGTGCAGGATACAGTGTGAAGCTGAGTGAGTGAATAAGATTTACAACTAAATAAATTAAAATAAAAATATTTTTATATTTTTTCTTTCAAATAGATATATGCCCCAAATAATAGATTTTCTCCTGTATCTCTCATATACAGACGACCATTTATAGTTTTATTATATGTTATATATAATAAGCTTTTAATACATATTCCAGGTCTAACGACGAGTATAGTGCCAATGTACTTAACAGAGTTGTCCCCATTAGCTCTCACCGGCGCTATGGGGGTGGCGTGCCCCATGGGGGTCAATGTGGGTGTGTTAGTGGGTCAGGTTATGGGGCTAGATTTTTTGCTGGGTAAGGATTTGTACTGTATTTTTGTTAATTTAAAATTGGTAATATGTGGTATCAGTTTTCTATTGGTTGTATTATATACTCGTATATGTTGAAGTTCAGTGTTGGATAATACAATCATATAAGAAAAAATCTCTATATATATTTTTATTTTTGTGTAATGTCAAAGTAAAAAAAAAACCGAAATAATATTACAGTATTCAACAATGTTGGTTATGGCTATGTATGTATTTCTGGCTTATGTTTATATTATACCATAAGCAATAATTTGCAAGTATGCTAGGAAATATTTCTAACAATAAAATACAAAAGCAAACAACGAACGAATAAAACCTGTATTCAATTGAATTTTCTATGAAAAATATTGTATCTGATCATATCCAAATAATATTTATATTAAACATGTCCATATTTACATATATATTTACTAATTTTATTACAGATACAATAATATGTTTTTTTTAGCTTCACGCTGTATCCCGCACGAGCCAGGGTAGGCAGAGGGAACCCGGGAACCTAGTGTTAAGACACTCCGTTCCACTTCTGTTCCCCACTTTCTGCCCAATTTGAGGCATTGCGTGTTGAGTGGCGGAGCTCAACGCCGCGCTTTGACTTATTACCAGAGCGAAGAAGTGAAACAATAAATATTTAAATTGAAAATATTAAATATTTCATTTCCTCGACTGGGGATCGAACTCAGAACTTGTGACTCGGTTACAGTCACACGCTTGTGCCGCTTCGCCATGACAGGCCTCAATCTTTATATTATCTCATCCAAATTATATTTTACTAAACGTGTCCATATCATTTTATTACATTTAAAATAATATATAATATATTTTATATACAATTTCAGGTGGAACCAACGATTGGCCCTATCTCTTGTCAGTTTACGCGTTGCTAGTCATTGTATGTCTGCCCGTCCTTTTTATACTGCCAGAAAGCCCTAAATACCTCTTTGTTGTGAAAGGAAATGAAATTGCCGCTGTGAAAGGTTTGTTATATGATATTTTATTTCTGATTTTGTATGTAAAATATGTTTTTTTTTGTACATATTTAAAGTGATTATCGAAACTGGAAATGAGAACGCATGGCTTAGTTGGTCAGAGCGCTCAGACGGTGTCTAAGAAGCGCGAGTTCAAATTACGCTTTGTAATTTTTTTTATGTTTTCTAAAAATGTTTAATGGTTGCAATTGAAAATTATTGTGACTGAATTTAACGCCGCGCTTTATTTTACCACATGAATGATATCGACCTCACTCGCTCAGCTTCACGCTGTATCCCGCACACGGCAGGGTAGGCAGAGGGAACTTGGCGACCTAATGTTAAGATACTCCGTTCCACATCCGTTACCCACTTTCCGCCGAATTTGAGGCATTGCGTGTTGAGTAGCGGAACTCAACGCCGCGTTTTGCCTTGTTTTGAAATCGACCTAATTTTAATATAATTACATCTGTCATCTGTATCTAACCTCTTACTAACAGATGAAGAAAATTAAAAACTAAAGCAATATAACTGAAAAATATAGAAAAGGGCTGCCTTTAGATTTTCTATGCATTTTATTTTGTAGGTTTTATTTAAATATTAAAAATGTTCATTTTGATTCACAAGTAATTAAAAAATACCAACGCGTTTTTAGAGTTAAGCCGTCTGAGAGGTGCGCCACCAAGCGCTCTAACCGAAGACCTGGATCTCCTTAGAGATGAAGTGCAAGCGGAGACTAGGAATTCTGGGGAGAACTGGACCATGTGGAAAGTACTCCGAGACCCAAGACTTCGGCTGCCGCTGTTGTTGACGTGTTCCATGCAAGCTGGGCAGCAGACTAGTGGAATTAATGCGGTTAGATATATTTTTCGTCTTTTCATCTTTTCATATGTAAGGGAAAACTGATGGAACCCGGGACCCTTATGGTCAGATAATCCGTTCCCCAAATATCACCAAAATATTGGATACACTACATATTTAGTGTCGGTACTAGAGCTTGGAATTGGAAATAATTAATATTTTCGAATGAATATCAAAATCACAACCATCGTGTTAATAATATATTAAAAAAAAAACTAATCTAAAATAACATTGAACACAACATTTTTTTTAACAATATTTTAATACAATCAACAGGTTTTCTACTACTCTCAAACGATATTTAAGCAAGCTGGTCTCTCGGACCGCCAAGCTCAGTACGCCACCATATCCTCAGGTGCCATCAACGTGTGCACAGCTGTTCTGATGCTGTACCTCCTCCCGAGGAGAGGGAGGCGAGGATTGCTGCTGTCATCTATTTTAGCTGCCACGGTATTGTTAGCTGGATTGGCTGCTGCTATGCGTTTTATAGTAAGTATGAGTTTTTTTTTAAGCGGCATGTAGCTGTGCTCACATTGCTACGACGCTTACACTGCTAACGTGCGGTCCGATATTAGTGAGCGGGCCAACGTCTATTAGCAGTACTAACAATACGGACCACTTGTGAGCGTGCTTACGACTTTGACAAGTTATTATGTTTAATTTGTCAAATTTTTAAGCATCTCACAGAGCATTTTGTGATATAAATATGAGTGCAGTATGTGGTATAGCCGATGTAGATTATACATTACTTGTGAAAATGGTTGTATTCAAGCATTTTCCGCAATTGAGGAAATTGACGATAATGACATTGACGTGAAGGATATATTAAACTTCAAATAAACGTCAAAATAACATCAACGCTCACAGTGTTCACACTCCGACCCGTCAGCACTGTAAGCACTAGCCAATGACGTCACAAGTGACATCATACTATTTACAACGCTGACTGTGAGCGACAAAAGCACAATACGAACCGAGCGTTGGCGCGCTGTGAGCGATGTGTGCAAATTACGGACGACGGCCCTAGTGTTAAGTCACTCTGGTTCCTGCTTCTTTTGACTTCACGAGTTGTATTTTCTTATAATTTAGAATTTATTCGTATATATATATATATATATATATATATATATATATATATATATATATATATATATATATATATATAAAATGTTTTTCTTATTTTCTTTCAGAATGCCGTATCGTGGATGCCGTACGTGTGTATGGTGGCGGTGCTGTCGTACGTTCTAGTGTACGGGCTGGGGCTGGGTCCAATACCTTATTTTATAGCCTCAGGTAATATAGTTTGTTGTTTTCATGATTTTTGAGGCCGTTCTGGCACAGTGGTACAACTTCTGACTGTAAATACGATGGTTGTGGGTTTAATTTCAATTTGGGGTAATTAATTATTTTTATCCTCAGCTTAAATATATAATATTTTTATAATATAATTAAATTAATATAATAAATATTATATTATATTATAAAATAATTAATATAATAGGTCCTAAAATAGGGATTTTGATTGTTTTTCTGTTTGTCTGTACGCGTTGATCTCATAAACAAAATCAAATGCAGTTTTCACTATTACATTTTGGCAACTTTCTTTTATATTTGTGTAACAAACATAATATTTTATTAGTTAGTAAATAATAAAGGTTATGTCAATTCAAAATTGCCACAACATTTTATTAATTTAGCTTAAATTTCAGTTTCCAATGTGAAGATACAATGTCTTATTATAAAAAAAATCTGATAGTGACCGTTAAAATACGTTTACTATCAGATTTTTTAAAATATATCTTCCATATACATACAGAAATATAGATATAAAATTTTATTTTATATATGGTTTTTATATTTTTTTTTTTTTCAGAAATGTTCGAAGTGTCCCCTCGTCCGGCGGGCATGGCGTGGGGCTCCCTCGCCAATTGGGCGGGCAATTTCTTAGTGGGCATGTGCTTCCCGTTGCTGAGAGATACTATAGGGCCGTACTCGTTTTTAATATTCTCTATTGTAACTGGCGCCCTGTTCTGTTTCCAGAAGTAAGTTATTTTTGTAATTCTGCTTTTTGACATCCTGTATATAGAGTAAAAGACTGCTTTATTTTTTTTATAATTAATAAATTACCTTTTTTTCACATCCTGTAGAGAATATTTTTTTATAAATAATTATTTTCGACATGATTATATTTATTTTATACGAGAAATCAAGAAGCGTATAATTATATATTTACACCATTTTTTTTTAATTTAAATGTGTATTTATGTTGATACTATTATTAATTATTAGTATTAAGGCCTGTCATAGCTGAAAGACAAGCGTTGGACTGTAAACTACCTATTTAATATATTTATTTCTTTGTTCTGGTTACAAAGTAAAGCGCGGCATTAAGCTCAATCAAAGTACAAAAAGAGTGTCATTGTACTAATTTCTAAAATTTCCTGCCTACCGCTTTCATTACTATCTATTAAATTTTTTTTTTACTTTACGCTGTATCCCGCAAATGGCAGAGTAGGCAGAAGGAACCTGGGAACCTAGTGTTTAGACACCCCGTTCCGTTCATTACTTTCTTCCGGATTAGAGATATTGTTTGTTAAGTGGATTCAACGCCGCACTTTTCTTTGTTACCAGAGCGAGAAAATGAAAATATTAAATAAATATTTTATTTGACAATATAAAGTATACCATTTAATTGAGCGGGGACCGAACCCACTAACTGTCGCGTTTACCTCTTGCTCCTGCGCCAGATAAAGATTTGCTTCTAACAATATAATTTTTTATAAAATTAATATTTATAATTAAACACTTATTGATATTATTATTAATTCAACAGATTCTACTTCCCGGAGACAAGAGGCAAGACCCCTGCCCAAGTGACCGACTTGTGTAGTCGTGGGTTCCAATCCCGGCCGCTGCAGCGCTCGCCTCTCGCCTGACATTTGTGACATCACTTTTTATGCAAGAAAACTTTGTATGTTTGGAACTATATGTATGGATTTTTTTGTATTGTAAACTTTAACTAATTTATTATATTGATTTGGGTTTTGTGTCAAATCAAGAGATTCCTATGTAAGCGGTGAATAGTGCGGTTGGTGAGTTGTGGCTGCAGGAAAATTACCTATACTTACGTTTTCTGATTATGTTTTTTAATTTATTCATATTTTTTATTTTTAATTCCATATTAATACCGCAAATCAATTTAAACGTTTAATTTTAAGGCGGCCACTACACATTGGTCGTACTGTAAAAGATATGTGTCAAATCTTTATTAAAACAATATATGTTGCACTATTAAAAAAGACTAGTTCTCAGCAATTGTGACGTCACTCATTGCTCCAAGATTGGGAACAAACCAAACTGTGTATGAAATTGGAAATTGAATTCTGAAATGATTTCCATCGAAATTAAGACTTTAATAGTAATTGAAATACAATGATAATAAGGTAATGTGGTTACAAATACAATTATAGTGATTTATGACGTCACAAGTCTCGAATCATTTGTTTTCTCTTAATTTATTTTAATTTTCGTGCATATTTTATTTATGTACTGGTTTACTTCTAAACAAAGATATAGTAACTGCCATACACTGAAAACGTATTCCGTACCATACCATATGTAAAAATTAAATAAATATTTATATTGATATAAATATTTATAACTTTATATAGTATTTTTAACAATTTTTAAACATTTTGTCATTTTTTAAAGGGAAAAGAAAAATGTTTTTTTTTAGAAAATCAAAGAATCTATTTATAAAACTGGATCTAAGGTGACACTTTTTGGAAAGAATTCAAGAGCGGATTCAAATCCTGTTAAGATAAAATGTACGTTATTTTTTTTTTTAAATATGTAATAGTTTGTGTTACGGTTAGATTTCAGTTTTAAAAATAACTTCTCATTAAAATTTGAGTCTCGTAAATTACTATTACATCTCGAATATATTTATATTATGTAAGAAAAAATCTTAAGAACAAATACCAGTATGAAACTATTTTCATGTTTTTTTTTAATATTCTGATACTTACTACTTATTTTTAAACTATATGATGTACTCAATAGTCGCTTGTTTAGTATTTTTTTTATATTAGAACACTTTAATATGTAAAAGAAAAAAATATATATTTAATATTTTATTAATTGGATCAAATTAGTATGAAAAAAATAATTGACAATACTCTATGCTCGTAGTCGTTTACTTTGAAAAGAAATTATATTTTTTTAATTATTAAACATGGGATTTAAATCAAGTAAAAAAAGACAGTATGATGATTATGTTTTTTTAAAATAATAACAAATATGTCGAAGTACAAATGTTAGGATAACGACGGTTAAATAAGATTTTTTATATATTGAGACTATTTAGAACTATTGCGGTTCACGAGATATGGCCTGGTGATAGACGAATAGAAAGACAACAGGAAACTTATTACTAAGTTCTGGTCTACCTTTTGGGTACAGATTATTAAAAATAAAAATTAATCTTAAGGCTGGCAAAGAGTTGAGTGTTAAGGCAATTATTTCTTAGTTATCTAAAATTTTAAACAAATTATTAATTTAAATGTCTAAGGCCAGTCGTTGCGCAGCGGCACAAGCGTGTGACTGTAACCGACAGGTTCTGGGTACGATCCCCAGTCGAGGAAATGAAATATATAATATTTAATATTTTCAAATTAAATATTTAATGTTTCATTTCTTCGCTCTGGTAATCAGGCAAAGCGCGACGTTGAGTTCCGCCACTCAACACGCAATGCCTCAAATTTGGCGGAAAGTGGGGAATGGAAGTGGAACGGAGTGTCTTGACACTAGGTTTCCGGGTTCCCTCTGCCTACCCTGCCTCGTGCGGGATACAGCGTGAAGCTAAAAAAAAATAATAATATTGAACATAGGTATTGTTTACAATTGTTTTCAATGCGATATTAAGTTTTAAATGCACCACAGCACAATATTTTCTGTCCTAAGTGTGGAATAATACTTTAAAAAATAGTAAATATATTAAATATTTTACATTTTTATACATAAACTGTTAATGCTTTAGTGGTATAAGGTTAGCTTGTAGTACATTTTTATTTATATATAAATTAACTACTATGACAAAAAAAATTAAGAAACACTTTTAAATTTGAATAAAATTGAACCATGTAAATTAATTTTTTTTTATTAAATTGATGGAAATATCGATTTGTATTATGTGTGACTTGTTTTATTCACAATATGTACAAATCATTTAGATTTCAACGTACAATCAATATATATTTGATAGAACAGCACTTAACCATAAGAAATTTTGTAAGCCGAACGAAAATTTTAAAGTTTTGAAATTTGTAAATAAATATTAAATTCAACACAAGACTGTATCGATTTAGAATACGTAAACGAAAAATACATAATTTTCAAATATTATTTGGTAATAATATTTATTTTCTTTTACTTGTGTATCTAAAAATTGAGTCTACTGCTTATTTTACACGCTGTATCCATATACTAGGACAGCAGAGTTACTCTAGTGTTAAGGCACTCTTCCGATTCAAACATTTAATAAACATGAATATTAATCATCCACAGATTAAATCATCTAGTTCTTATTCGATCATACCTCAAAAGTTTGTGAACCCTATGTACGGTACATATAATGAAAGCTAAATTTATTGATTTATGGTCCTTAGTTGTGTTCATACTAATGATTTTCAATAAATGCTCAATATTGAATTTTGTTTTATTTCTACGCTGTTTTTAGTTTCACGCTGTCCTGCACTTGGCCGGGGTAGGCAGAGGAAACTTGGGAACATATTGCTAAGACACTCCGTTCCCACAGTTCCCCAATGGCCCCAGGCGTTACCGGAACAAAGAAATAAATAACATATTGAAAATTTTAATTTCCTCGAGTTGCCATCCAATCCGCAACCTGTCCCCCGTTCAGGGGAAGTCCCCATTAATCACGTCATGTTTTTTGTGGCATTTTTTAACATTCATTCGTGATTTTCGAAGAACCGCCTCCCCATCTTTCGAGCCTTCTTTATATATATATATATATATATATATATATATATATATATATATATATATATATATATATATATATATATATATATATATATATATATATATTATATAAAAAAAAGTATATATATATATATATATATATATATATATATATATATATATATACTTTTTTTTATATAATATAGTTAAGGAATATTTTTTTTAAATATTAGGAGAAAGAGCAAATAAAACGAAAAAATAGTCAATGTCTAGAATGATAATTTTATTAATAAATTGTCATAAATATAATGTTATTGTCATCAATAAAGATATAAGTAATTAGATAATATTAAATTACCATATTTTCCATAAGCTTTTTTGGCATTTCATAGTAACTTTGGAATGTTTTATTGTTTATTTAAAAGAATTAAAAACAAAATTACTATATAAAATATGACCAAAATATCATGCATTGTAATTTATAAAAATTAATTTCCTGATTTTGTAATCGCTTAGCCCCATTATTAGGGGAAGATCGGGTAGCCCCGGACACTTGAATTAATTGCAAATAAGAAATAAATTAACGAAATTATTGACTTTAATTTGTACTTAAAATAAAACTTCTTTAATCATATTAATTAAACATTAGTAATCAAATTACATTTTGTAACGAAATAAAGTAAGAGTTATTCGGTGTTATTTTTTGGCATCGCAAGAAATGGCGGGTAGCCCCGGACATAATACTTAATGGTGGCCCAATCGTTTTTAGCCTTACAAACGTCACAACTATAAAAAGAATTCGATGCATCTATATAAACGCAATCTTCATGGGCCCAGTCTTTGTATTCCTGGCACTGAATCCAGTCTTCTTCAAAAGTCTCGCCGCATATAATGCATTCGGTCTCTTTTTCTCGGTCTTGAGAAAGACTTTGAATGTTTTTCTTTGTTTTCAACGTCTTTTTAGCGCCTTTACTTTGGTTATTAGTTTTTTTTTATTGCCTTTCTTCATCTGTTTTTCTTCTACTTCTTTTTTATATGGCGAAGATGTTATAATCTCGCTCTTTTGGGTTTTTCGTGTCCGCGTCAACAAGCGTTTTTTTGATGCATCAGGAAATGGTGACAGCTGTTTCAATAAATCTGTTGAACTGGTGGACGGCACAGGCTCACTTGCAGGCAATCCATGACTAGTAGAGGGCACCGGTGATAATAGGGCTGCTGAGGGCGGTTCATTGGAAATATCTTCATTGGAAGCTTCTTGCGCAACATCTGTCATCATAGATGGTAAAAAATCAATTTCAGTAAAGATTTCACGGTTGAAAGAATAAATGCTCTATGATGACATCTGAATCCATTTTCTGCTATGTCCAATCTTGCCGCTTTGCCAAATGCTTCATCAACTAGTCCAGCAATCTCATAGTCAGTTATTCTAGCCGCAGGATTTCGTCTCATCCACGCTGAACTTGCAGTGGCAAACGCAGCCTTAAAAGGTTTAAAAAATGTCCTATCAAGAGGCTGTAATTTATGAGTTGTATGCGGCGGTGTGCTCAGCATATGAATGTTATATTTACGTGCATATTCTATAACTGCCAGCTCCTTATGACTAGCATGGCCATCTAAGATTAAAAGGACAGGATTTGCTTCTGTTGGCTGAACATGCTGCTTAAAATGCTGCAACCTAATTAAACGACCGTGCTTTATCCATTTTCTTACGCGGAAATATAAAAAGCGGTGGTATAAAATGGCCAGTGACATTCATAGCAAAAGTTAATGTAATATTTCGACCTCTTTCTGCAGACGTTAATTTCCCAACCTGCTTCTTTCCTTTTATTGAAATGACTTTATAATTTTTATGCACATTTGATACGCCTGTCTCATCAGCGTTATAAATTCGAGACGGAGCAAATTTATATTTCTCTCGAAGGTTATTAAGCTGGTCAAAAAAACGGTGAACTTGTGGTTTATTAAGCCCAACAGCTCGTGCAATGCTAGTCGATTCGGGAGTTCTTAAAACGACATCCGGATATTTCTTGCTGAAACTGTAAAAAAAGTCTTTCCCGGCGATTGCCTTCTCTTTATTAAATCTATGAGGAAGTTTAAGACCTTCTGCTAAATTAAACGCTAATTTCAAAAACTCTTTCCTAGTCAATGGCATCAGGCGATTGTCCAATTCTTTAACATGTTCATAAAGTTGCATAGAAAAGTTCTCAGAAAACGTAGGTTCAAATCGACCCAATTTCGGTTGAAAAGCAATCTCTTTGCCACTTTTCAAAACTTTCAGGCGATCGTGAAGTGAGCTACGTGGCACATCATACCTGTCTGCAGCTTGCCTTAATGATAACTTGCCTTCTATCACGCATTGAAAAGCTTCTTTCATTTTATTTTCATCCCATTTTCCTCTTTGACTAATTCTCCCCTTAAATTTTGGCATATTTGAAGTTTTTCTGCAACAATAGTAACAGCATTATAATATACTTTCCATAAATAAGCAAAATTATACTAAATTTGATATTTGTGAAAACAATATTACGAATTTCAAAACTTAAATCCATGTCCGGGGGTACCCGACATTTTCGTGTCCGGGGGTACCCGATCGTTATCGTGCAACATTTTTTAATACAACTCTTAAATAGTTCAATAATAGTTATAATACATGATTATAACCTTCAAATATATCAAATTTCATACAAAATTATATAATAGACAAGTGGAAACACTTACTTAATGTATTTGATAACTTGCGATGAAGTTTGACAGGAGCGGCGAAAATTTTTTGGCTGGAACAAAACACTCGCTCACGGCTAACTTAATCGGCACTCACGCCGCAACTGAACGGCATTTGTTTTTGTTCTCAATTACACACATTGACAAAAATAATATATCTATGGAATGCGTTTAGTTTCTTAGAAATTAAAACGTCCGCGGTTACCCGTACCCGATCTTCCCCTACTACTAAAAAATAATGTTATTTAATATTCTTTTAATCATTTCTTTTTTTTTCTCAGCTTCACTATATTACGCACTATGGTACGCGAGGAAACTTGGGAACCTTAAGACAATTCGTTCATAAAATACTTTCGTTCGCCACTTCCCTATTGATCTTTTGAGGCATTGCGTGTTCAATAGTGAAATTCAAAGCTGCGCCATCAGACCAAGGGAATTTATAGAAAATTAATATTTTCAATTTGAGGCATGTCGTGGCGCAGTGGCACAAGCGTGTGACTGTTACCGACAGGTTGTGAGTTCGATCCCCACTCGAGGAAGTGAAATACCTATTTAATATTTACAATTTACATATTTAATGTTTTCATTTCTTCGCTCTGGTACAAGGCAAAACGCGGCGTTGAGTTCGAACTCAACACGCTATGCCTCGAATTCGGTGGAAAGTGGGGAACGGAAGCGGAACGAAGTGACTTAACACTAGGTTCCCAAGTTCCCTCTGCTTACCCTGCCATGTGCGGGGTACAGCGTGAAGCTGAGTAATATTTTCAATTGATCCCAGCAAATGAAGAACAATACTATAGGGAAAGAGTCAAGTAATTTGCTACTACTTTTTTTGAATATTAAATCTCTATTGAATATTTAATTTCCAGCCAATCACTTTGTTTTAATAAGCAAGACTTTTTTTTACATCTAAATACGAAATGGTAAATTCGTATTAAACTAAAAACTTTTATACTAGCAACACAAAATTTCACCCGCTTAAATTTATTGTCATATTGAAAGCAAATTTTTACATAGATAGCAATTCGTTCATGGCCTATGTGTCATTCTAATGTGTAAGCTATATTACTGGAAAGTTTTATCAAAATTCGTTCAGTAGCTTTAGCATGAATGTAGATTGACTATTTATTCTTACAAACTTTCACTTTGACAATGTTATCAGGATGTTTTTTGTGAGATACACATCTAATAATTATAATTTCTTTTTTTTTAATCTATATATCTAGTAAAATACAGTAGTTATTTTCGTAAATATTCCTCCAATATTTTCAACTGGTCCCAGCAAACTAACAAAAGTACAGTATGGGGGCCGAGTCTCAAGTAATTTGCACCTACACCCTTGTAGAAGGCAGACGCCCCTTCAGATTTCAACATTTTGAGAAAACAGTCTGTCATGCCACGGTATAATTTGCCTCGATTGTTCGAGTCGACAGCTGGAAAATAAATCGAAATTCATTTAATATTTTGTAGTATGTATGTGTGTGTGTAACTTAATTGTAAATAAATAGGTATATTAGCAAAAAGATATACGTAATATAAAATAAATATATATAAAATAAAAGAAATGTCATGTCAGCTCATTTTCCACTATTTATAAATTTGAGGCATTTCACAAGTTTTGCGGAATTCAACGCCGCGCTTTGTTTTACCATAAAGAAAAAGTGAAGATAAACCTCCCATTAGGGAACAAATTAATATACAGCCTCAGCCCCACCATACCACAGTTGTCTATTATAATAATGTTGTAGGAAAAAATCTTACTATATTAAAACTTTATGTGACATTTTAAAGTAATTCTTTGTAAAACTTACGTTGATTAGACAACCTTGTAGCAATAACATCAAACGGATTTAGACAAACAGTCATAACGATCCCGCCCAAGTTAGCGCCCATAAAGGACAAAAGTAATGGCGACGCTATATATTCTCTATCACGTAGCCATTCTTTAGCGTAAGAGAAGCTGACCATCTGAGAGCCACTACCCACCGCGCCACGGGGAATTTGAGGTCCAACGCCTCTAAATAACCCTGAAAAAAAAATATATATGAATATTATGACTAAAAACATATCGATTATTGGATTGTTGAAAAATCCTATATAATACTAAAATCGAACTACGAAATTTTATATCATAACTTTTATTATAATTTTTATTTAATGAAAAAATATTAGTCTCTCCTTAACCAAAACGGTTGTTTTATTTATTTTATATTCTTTATAGCACAATACTAATGCAAAAATGTATGCATAATAATCGTAGGAACTTTCTTCCACGCGCCACACATCCGTGGAACAGCCTACTCGCGGCAGTATTTCCAGGTCGATACGACATGGGTACATTCAAAAAGCGCTTCTACCTCCACCTTAAAAGCCGGCAACGCACTTGTAGCTCCCCTGGTGTTACACGGGGTCATGGGCGACGGTGATCACTCACCATCAGGTGACCCGTACGCTCGACTGCCTTGTCTTTTCCATAAAAAAAAAATCTACAACAATAACAGTTTCAAAAAAACCTACCTTTAACACCTTCCGCCCTATAAATATCTTTCAAAGCATTAAACGTCCCGCTATGTTTATGCTGATGTCCTACAGCTATAGCGCTAGTGGCTTGAGCTTGTAACCTTGTTTTTACTAGAAAAAAGGGAGTCCCCGAAATCGAACCCAACGCCCCTCCAACGCCCGCCGCTATAGCACCGCGTATAATGGACGTATGACCGTCAACCGTGGTTAAACCACGGCGTTCTGATATACGATATACGCCTAATCTGTAAAGAAAGTTACAATGGTGTTTTATCTGTGGTAGGGAAATGTTTAATTTTTTTAATGATGTCTTCACACACTTAGGAGTACACGAGGGTAGATAGATATTTTATCCAATCTATACACAATAAATACAAAAAATAATTAAGAAAACATAAAAAACTCTTACCTAAATGTATTTAAAAAGAATTGAAACCCTAGCATTGCAGGTAAACCATTCTGTAAAGCGATGATCCCTTCCGTTCTCGCAACCACATACAAAGCGTGGGGGACATTCTTGTAAAATATTGCATGTTTTCCTTTAGCCGCCAGCTCCCCTTGCAACTGGAGTCTCGTCTTAACAACTTCTATTGGATTTGTGAACAAAGTCGCGAACATAGCCGAGGCGCCGCCCATCGCCATGTCTATGACGTCACGCGTGATGCCATCTTTGTGTTTTACCGCCATTTTGCTTTACTATAATTTTAAGGATTATTTATTATGTTTTGAGTAATGTATAGAAATTATATAAGGGATCCAAATTTTAAAATGGACATAGGGTTGACATAAAATTTTTGCATTTTAATCATAATTATTTCTATAGTCTGTCATGACACATAAGCGACTGTAAGTATGACAGGTTGTGGGTTTGATCCTCACTCGAGGAAATTAAATGTTTAATATATGCACTATCAAGCTCTGGTAACAAAGCAAAGTGCAGTGTTTAGTTCCGCCACTTAACACACAATGCCTTAAATTCTGCGGTACATACAGAACAGACTGAAGTGTCTTTTCATAAAGTTCTCAAGTTCCTTCTACTTATCCTGCCATGTGCTAGTTGTATACAACAAGAAGTGTAAAAGAAAACCAATAATTTATAGATATTTATTACGTCTAATTTTTTTTAAGATATAGAGATGATCTTAATGCATACTAAATAAAAAAGGTATTAAAATTCAACATTGTTTAATCTTCATGTACAATATACATATTCAAAAATGTCATATGGTAACATTGATAACACTGAAGCAAATACTGTACTTTGGCATACATCACCAAAAAATTATAATAAAAAAACAAAAAAGTTTATTAAAAACACAACAACAGCAAATAATAATACAACAGTAAACTTATAATTATACAAAAATTATAACAATCTATCACTCACATTGTCTTAAACTAAGAATGCCCATTATTCACAACATTGGGTAAAAAATGTTCAAATACTGATTATTGAGTTTTAATGTTTATATTGCGGCGTTGAGTTCCACTACTCTACACTCAATGCCTCTAATTCAGAGGAAAGTGGGGAACTTACCAGAGTGTCTTGACACTAGGTTTCCAAGTTCCCTCCGCTTACCCTGCCATGTGTGCGGATACAGCATGAAAGCTATGTACAGAAGAGCATGTTTATATTTTCACATCTTATACTGCAGTTCTTTAACTTACATACTTTTTATACTACAAAATTATTTGTCAATGCACACACACACATATATTATCATTATATATACACACCTATTTAGAAACACCATAGAGTATTTAGTATTAAGCAAAATAAGAACTCCTTTATTTAGTATTTGTTGGACTAAAAATTTCAATCTGTGCTCTAATAAGATTAATATCATTTATTTATTAAGAAATTAATGATGAGTCATTAATCGTTTTCGCCATTACAGACTATATTAAGTAAACTATTTTCGTCATTTATTTAAAACTATGATAATTACGTAGAATGTTATATGTGTAAATAATGTAAACTAAATATATATATATATTTAGGGCATTTGAGGCAAAAAATCTCAAACATTTAATCTTAATGAATAGAATAAATAGTAATAATTGCACTATCTCTTGTAATGTATAACTACTATCACTGATTGCTTATCAAATAGATAACACTGGTTCAATTCACATATGTAACAAGTAAATTATTATATAAATTATCAAAATTATACCGAAACATTGTATGCTTTGCACTTCAAGAAATGAAAAAAAAAAAACAGCAACATACCGTCAATTATAATAGGTTATAGAACAAAAACGTCAAATTGACAGCTGTCATTTTGAATTTCAAAAATTTGTTACAGATAAAAACGGAATAACTATAATATTACAATTTCAAAGTGGCGGCTTTTTGTAAATCCTTTAGCATGTCCCAGAATACTAACAACAGGACAGTGTGGGGCGCTTGACGAAAGTAAGACGGGCCTATTCCTTTGTAAAACGCTAAGATACCTTCAGCTTTAGTTATTTTGCTTGCACAATCGGCTATTCCACTGTAGATAACTCCGCGGCCATTCGCGTCGACACCTAGAAAGAGTAGATATTTCACTTTTTTTTATCTAGCTGCTTATTAGCGTATACCAAGGTAGGCCGAGGGAAGCTCTAATTCTCACTTTCTGTCAAATTCAGAAAGGGAACTCAACGCCGCGCTTTTTTTCAGTACAGAGTTAGTCAGGTCAGAGGGTAGAAAATGAAAACCTTAAATATTTCATTTCCTCGAGTGAGAATCGAGCTCACAACGTGATTATTGCACTGACACACTTTTGCCCATGTGCCATGACTGGTCTCTAATAAACTTATACAATTTAGAATATGATTTAAAAGAAATAAACACAGGTTATGTACATTTATATTACATGAATACTGGTACTAAATTTTTAGTGACATAGAATAAAACAGCAGAGAGAATACATCCATATTGTTTAAGGATTCAATTTACACACATGGTAACATTTAAAATATTTTCCTTTTTGTGATCTAATTATTTTGTCAATCCATCTAAAAGGCAGAAAATGGAAACTATGTAAAGCTTCTCCCTAACCTTTTTACACACGAGTAATATATAAAGCTTAAACATGCAATCATAAATATTACCTTGATTATATAGCCGCGTCATAATGACGTCCATTGGTGTAAGTGTGACCGTCTTCACTATGGCTCCAATGTTGCTCGCTATGAACGCAGATAAATATTTCGACTGTTGAAATAGATTGTTGTTATCCATCCATTCCTTACACCTGAAAAGATTTTGAAAATCGATATTAACTTTCCGCTGAGTTTGAGGCTTTGCGTGTTGAGTGGCGGAACTCAACGCCGCGCTTTTGCCTTGTTACCAGAGCGAAGAAATGAAATTTATTTAGAAAATATTAAATACTTGATTTCCTCTAGTGAGGATCGAACCCACGACCTGTTCTTTACAGTCACTGCTCGTGCCATTGCGCTACGACAGGACTCATATATATTAAAGAAATAAAATATAATTATGTGTTTAATAATTAAATTATTAATTGAACTCGTAAAGCGCAAGTCCAATATTATTATATGATTCTAATATACCGTGACGCAATGGCGTGCATTACTGAAAACCTATTTGATTTTTAATTTCCGGTTCCGTTTTTGTAAATGTTCGCTCGTAAGAAAAAAAAAACATACAAGTATTATGTATTTTTTATAAGTTACACTAATTTCATAAAATAGGTACCTATTTATAATTCCTGCTTGTAAACACTGTTATCATGATCGAAATATTTGAAATAGATGAAACAGTATTATGGATCTTAACAGTATCACGAATATATATTAGTTTATGATAAAGCACTTTGCTTTACGTCACTAGTTGTTTAATTAACTTTTATCTTATACTAGCTTGTTTCTTGTATAAAAAGATAACTAAAGTCGGGCCTCCGAAATTCTCTTATTTATATGCAATAGCAAAAATATATTTGAAGTTGAAATCATATTGTAAAATAATAATATTGTAAGGTATAGGTCACATTCTCTGCATTTGATTTAACAATAAATTTGCACACAAAATTCCTTAATAAAGTAGTATGCATTGCAAAAATGTTAGCGATTAATTGTTTTACGTGATAGAAGATATATATTGCGGAATATTTCTCATTTTTTTAAACACGTTTTCTGAATAATTAAGAAACAAGATTTCGGAAAAAACTACTAAGATAAAGCATTCAAAACATAAAATTGTTTTAATTATACTCACACAGAAAACGATGCGATTTGCGACGCAGAGCCAATAGAATTCCGTATCATCATTCCATGGGCTCCCCTCCATAAACCAAGAAAACCATTTTTATTGTAAATCTTGGATAAGGCGTACAATGTTCCAGGATGGCCATGTTGAGTACCAACAGCAATTTTCTTAGAAGAATATGACATTAGTTGTGTTTTGATCAACTGCAAAGGACTCCCGACAAGTCCTCCACACATACCAGATACTGATCCACAGAAAAGACTGTTCATAAATTTTGTATTATTTTTCTCATCGCGTAAAAGACCATAGTTGTCAGCTTGTTGGTATATACCTAACCTAAAAATATTTATGGGTTGGTTGATGTTATTATCTCTATAGGAAAAAAAATAAGCAGTAAATAATTTCCCAAAGCACAGTTGAAGCTATGAATTAAGTAGATAATATGTCACAAAATTGTAAAAGTAAGATTTTTTTTTTTATAATAAAAGAAAATTAAAAATGTTTATTGTTTTTACTCTTTTTAAAGTAAATAGAAAAATTTTCATCAGAATTTAAAGCTTAATGTCTTATTTATGTTTTTAGACCTGTCAACACAGGATAAACGGCAAAATGCGACATACTACCTTTACCCAATATACATTCCCAATTATTTAGATATTAGAATTTTTCAATTAATTTGTGTAGTTACCTTGAATAATAAAAGCTGATTAATATTAACTTTATTTCATATTTTATAATGTATAATTTAAAGCAAGATTTATAAAAGTATATCTGATTAAAATAATTCACATACTTAACAGCTTACCGTACACCATTAACAACCAGCTGGAACCATAGAGCAGGCACTAAACCCTTTTGCAATGCAGAGATACCATCATGCTTCACTATAGTAAACATTGCATGTGGTATATTCCTATAGTGTACTGCATGTTGACCTCTCGCCCTTAGCTCTCCTTGCAATTGCATTCGTGTTTTAACAACGTCAAATGGGTTACTGAAGAACCCAGCTCCGACGCCAGCTAAGCCTCCCACAATGAAATCCATTGTACTACGAAATATATTATTTTTTAAGGGATCCATATAAAAAACCAATAACAGAACCCTTAAAAGATCATTCATAAGTCTATCCATTTGACTATCACTGTAAAATTTGTTTGGCATTTGCTGGACCAAATCAGATGAAATTTGGCATTGACATATTCCAGATTCTCACCCTAACAATATAATCTCATTTTTATTGTATTCAAGATATTGCACATAGACTAAAGTAGATCAATAATAACACAATTTGAAGATTTTATCATAATAATATTATTTAGAGATATTTTTCTCGAAATTTTTGGAGCTCTGTTCTCTCTGATAACCCCACTAGGGATATAAATTTTATTAGTTACACTTAATTTACAAAATTTGGCTCACTTCAATGAATTATATAAAATGATCATAAATAAAGTTAATGGAAATCAATATATTGGTGCATCAATAATTTTTAATTATAATAAATAAAGGAAAATTACCGTTTAATAAAATAATTGAGCTAGTTTAATTACATGATATAATTTACTTACCTTATTTTAATTTCAATCATATTTATAGGTTTAAGCCGATTTATATAATCACAAAACTTTTAATATTGCTTTAAATATATCAAGACCAAAAAGCTAAGGTTTCGGATTGAGACAAAAAAAATATATAAATAACTTATAACCTTAAATAAAACGTTCGTAATCAAACAAACAAAATATTGCAATACTATGTATTTCTTACAATAAACTTAATGACGTAAAATAACAAAAATATGATGAGTTAAAATCAACAGCATCCATAAGAATAATTTAAATATAAACAATAAGTGAATAATTACAATTGCCTACCTGATAAGAGATCATCTAATGAAGTCATCTACCCGTATGTGATACTGATAGTAAAGTTAACATTATGTATTTTAACTTTTGAACTACTGGAGAATTCCACGCTATTTTTGTTTCGTAACAAATTCATTAAATCCCTTAAGGCCATCGCATGCCGTCAAATCTGTCAGTGTGATGATGACACATGACAAATACAGATGTGAAAAATCAGCTGACAATATATACGTTTGGAAACAATTTAGGCAAAAAATAAGATCTGGTTGAAAATTTGTATTTTATTTTTTATTTCCTTATGTCAAATATTTTGTGATTAGTGCATAAAATTTTTAGCGATTACTTTTACTAAATTTTCGTGTGAATTTACACAAATAAATATTTTTAGGATCTTCCCTCAAGATTGACTAAGTTATGTAAAATCTATATAAATAGGTTATAAATAATAAAAGAAAATAAAATATGGCTGTTTCTAATGCAATGTTCCTATTTGAAGTAGTAGTAGAAAGCGTTAAAAGTTTAGTTGAAAGCCGTCATTTCATAATTAAAAGTGATTTTGCTGACATATTTTCTTTGGAACTTAAAGATCCAAAACAAATGTACATTGTTATACCAGAACCGCCACCTTTGCCGCCAGAACCACCTGGTAAAAAAAAGGGGAAAAAGAAAAAACCACCAAAACCAAAAAAAGGTAAAAAGGGAAAAGTAGAAGAGCCTCCCCCTGAACCCGTCATACAATCGGGGCAATCTGTTTTATTTTCGAGTAATGCCGAATTTTTAATTCAAAGTATGAAAAAATTTCCTTTAGAGGTTTCATTATGGAGCAAAGAAGATAATTTAACATTCATAGGGTCTGCCCAAATTCCATGGGACCCTGGATTTTATACATTTTTAGAAAAAATATGCAATTGTGAAGAGCCAACTCCAATGACTTTAAAAGAGGATTATAATATCTTCCAAGAAGGCACCGCTAAATTAATGGCTAAAATAGGTATTCAAGTTAAGTTGTCCTATTTGACAGATCGTGTTACTACTGCTTTTCGTACTCTTTCTGAAGATCCCTCTGTGAGAAAAGTATTATATACAGGCATTAATTCGAAAACAACATCGTATATGTGCACTATGAAAACAACTGATGAGGTTTTTGAAAAAAATTGTAATAAAATTGCTAATAATTTTATAATAGACAAACCGAATCCTAATAAAATTGCTTATGCAGATTTTAAAAATGCACCTGGCGCTAATCTTACTTTCTTTAACGAAGGTGACTATTGCTGCATGAGTAATGCTGACAAACCACCAGAATCAATTTATAAGGCACCTCAAACGTGCCCTGATATTGATCATATTATTGACTATGTAAGAAAGATAATAGTATCTTGTAATGACAACATGCGAATGCTAACTCCTCGTCCAACTCTAAGACCTAGAATAAAGGCGACCGATATTGATAGACTTTGCTATTGCAAAGAAACTAAATGGCCAGAAGGACAATTTGCTGCAAGATTTAAACAAGAAGCGCAATCTGAGCCCTGTCCAATTTGTGTTAGTGCAGAGAAGGGACCAAAAGATTCTCGAGGAACAACTTTCGACATTGCTAACATCAGAGGACCATGCGGTAGAGCGGATTGTAGAATAGCTAGAGATATGAGAGCTTATATTGAAAATCTAGTTGATGAAGATAGCAAAGAAATTAATATCAACGATATTATTGGTCCTTGCGGTAGTAATGAGTGTAAGATAGCTGAAAAAGTTCAAGAATTTCTTCGCCATGAAGGAGTTTTTTGCCAAAGTTCCACCCTAGAAGGCTTATCTACTCAATGTGCATGTATAAAACAAATGCAAGACGCTCTTACAAAGAAGGAAGTATGTGACCCTGCCTGCGAAAAGGACTGTGTTGACAGTGACAGTGGAGCTAGTAAATGTGAAGGAACATTGTGCCCCTATAACAGTAACTCTAAGAAAAATAAAGTTTATAATGTTTATTACTTCACAGTGGAACACGATTTTGATAAAGAAAGTCCTACCTCAACACCTTCAAATACTAATAAATCACTTAAGTTTAAATATTGTTCTTCAAATTGTCCAAGTACAAAGCCTTCGGAAAAAACATCATGTTCTAAAAGCGCTTGTTCGAATTTGACAGAAAATGTTAATGGTATTGATGAAGCTTTAAGTCAACATGAACTAACATGTCCAGGGAAATGTAATTTTCCACCAAGTCCGGCAGATAGTGACATAGTTATACAAATGAAAGACATACATAATCCTTGTTGTGTAAAAACATGTGATGTTGCTGAAAAAGTAAAAGACATAATAGTAGACGGTATAACGAGTAAAAAAAAATCTCCTTTACATGATGATGATCCATGCTATTGTGATTGCGAATGCACTTTTAAATTTTCGAAAAACACTACCTATTGTGCTGTATGTGGGGGATATGAATGCATTGGGGATGACATGAAAATTATGCCTGAATATGCTAAGCCACATCCTTGTCCGGTTTATCATAAATTATATGATAAAAAGTACATAAAAGTTCAAAGTCCATGGCCCGAAGCAGAACAAAAAAAGCCACCAGATACTGTAAGTAATAAGAGTTCTCGGACTACTGGCTCCAAGCAAGTGGTTCATAGGCGGTTAACTGTTTCTAGATCGATGAAAAGTATGTCCGACAAAGTGATTAGTAATACGGATAAAAAAGGAAAAGGTGATGCAGAGAAAGTAAAAAAGAAGGTCCAGGAAAGGAAAACTATTGGAAAGTTTACGGCAAATGTCAAAGTAACATGTAAGTATAGTGACAAAATGTAATAATATGCGTAAAATGACATAGGAAGTTTATTAATTAATATAAAACATCTTGGGATCTAGATCCGCCAAAAGAATTATGGCTTAAGAAGATTCACTTATAATATAAGATAAAAACAGGCGATTTATTGTCTTTTTTATCTTATATTATGTTTATTCTAATAGTCTTTTTAAAGACATGTTCTAATGTATGATAAATTTAGTTCATTTTTTTTAAATAATGTTATGTTTTAGCATTGCCACTTGTGGAAAAAAAATCTGAGGAAAAGTATCCTTATCCTCCCGTACCAAAAAACATGGGCTGGAATTGGACTGCCGAAGACATTCCAGGAATGAAGGTCAGATTTTTTTTTAAGGTTTAGAAAGACATCTTAAATAACTTTTTTATATAAATAATTTTGATTAGTGACCGGATAACTTAGGTTTATTAGAAATGATTTATTAAAAAGCATTTTATACTTTATTGTTTAAGCCTCGGCCAAAATGGAAGCCAGGTGCAGCAAACAAGATACTAGTGCGGCGATATCGTACATTGCGAGAAGGTGTAGATATTATTGCCAAGAAAAAACGAGCTATGATGCAAAAAAAGAAAAAAATTGAAATGAAACCAACGTTAATTGTTAAGAAGCAAAATGGAGAATTTACTGTTCAGATGGAAGTGTTTAAGAAATATTCTAAAGAAAGGCTTCTATTTCAATACCCTTATGATGAAAAACCACCCTTAATCTATACTATAGGCAAAACAGAAGAAGAAAAAAGAAAAATCCAAAGACAACGTGAGAGAAGGGAGCGGAGGGAAACGAGAAGAAAATGTCGCCTACTACAGTCAACTTTTAGAGATCGATGTCAAGAAATTTGTTTAAAAGCGTATAATCAGGCTATAGGTATTTTACCGTTACCTAATCCTAATGATCCTTCGTGTCCTTGTGAGACTGAAGCTCTGCCAGTTCTCACTCCACCAATAGATTCCTGCTCTTGTTCTGATGAAGAATCTATATCTAGTAGTGACACAGATAATGATGAATGGACTATTGAATTTACACCACCTGCAGCTCGTTGGGATGCTAAAGCTAAGCACCCACCTATACTAGCAGAAAACGAATGTCAATATAATTATTTAGATTATAAAGTGAAGTTAATCGACAAACAAGGAAATCCTGTTCCAAGATTCTTTAAAGGTCCCGATGGAAAACAAGAATGTAGTGATCTCGGTGGTTTCTGGAGTCCAGACAAATTCTGGTTGGAGATAAATAAAGATGGTTATATTGGCCCTGATGGAAGATGGGTACCGATGAACTTTACAGGGCCTGATGGCATGTTTTATTCGGCTGAAGAAGGATTTTTCACTGATAATTCAGGAGCAGTTTTAAAAATTGGAATTGATGGTTATGTAGATAAAAATGGTAAATGGGCATGGTATTCGAAAAGTAAAGCCAAAAGTTCCAAATCTAAATTAACACTAATCACTACAGGGAACAACGCTAAAGTAAAAGTATTACCACCAAAAACTGACCACGTCGTTAAAGATAAAAATGATACAAAAGGCAAGTTAGATAATGTGAAACTGAAAACTGATAAAGTGGCAAAATCAGTGCCTAAATCTGAATCGGAGAAAGGAAAATCTAAAAAAGCAGTTTCATATACTTCTAATAAGTCTAAAAGTCCTTTGGTCATGAATGTATCATTAAATTATGAACGACGCAAATCACCAACGACAATATATACGAAAAATGTGACGAACACAAAGAAACTGGCGAAGTACAAAGAGATTATGGATGAACTACAAATGTATGACGACATGCCACCGCTAAACCCCATAGCCAAAGCAAATAGAGCTTCAAATACATCGAGAAAGAATTTAGCGCCTTTTATGATGTGTTGTAATAGAACAGACACTTTACTAAGTATGTCTTGTTAAATTTGAGGCGCTATTTAGTTACTTTTAAAGCGGCTATATATTTCAGATCAAATACTTAACTTTATAGAGAGAAATAAAATAAATATATATGAACAATATTTAGAATAAAAAAATAAAGCCAAAATGTAAAATCTTCTTATTCTCAGCTTCCCCGCACAAATCCAAACCCTGCCATGTGCGCGAATCCCGCAGAGGATTAATTTCCGCCCAATTTGAGGCTTTGCGTGTTTAGTGGCGGAAGACAATGCCACGCTTTGCCTTTTTATCAGAGCAAAGAAATGAAAACATTAAATAAAACATTTAATATTTCACTACTTCTAATGGGAATCGAACCCACAACCTTGTGCCGCTGCGCCACGACAGACCTTGTCTTTTTTTATTTCAACATTTGTGTTTTACCTGTAGTCTGACTATCTGATCTGTAGGTTAAAGCGTAGCTATTAGAATGAAGCAAAAGTGCACAAAGTTATGGCGTTGGTTCACTGGTCATTCACTGATCTTGAAATTTGCCTGATTTTGAAGATTACTTTAAGTACAAATTAGAGTTGTAATTTTAGTAACCATCACCATTTATCTATTATTTATAATAATAATTATAAAGTTGACGAGTTAGTTGAGTTCTCGATAATCTCACAAATTTCTGGATTTAACTCGATATTTTTTGTGTTTTCCTAAAAACCGACAAAAGAGCTAGGACTCCCAGAAAAGATAAAAAAAATAAAAACTTTAAATAAAAAAACACGACAACTCGGGTTTTCCGAGTTACTTGTATTACAGAATTGTTTCTCCTTTAAAATAAGCCCTTTAAATTCTCCTTTAAAATAAAAATAAGCATAGACCTATGCTTCTTCCAACGATATTCTACAGCAAGCCGTTTAATATTTTCAATATTACAAAAAATGATCCAAAAATGTTGGAAGCCATTCTAAACAATACAGTATTATTCCTTATTCATTTAAATATCTTCATTAGACACTTTGTTAGTTTTATAGCGATCATCGGTATGATTACCATATGTCAGAGGACACGGCGCTGCACACGCGTACCTATTACATTGATTTTTTTTTCTTTTTTTTTCTTCAGCTTCACGCTGTATACCGCACATGGCAGGGTAGGCAGAGGGAACTTGGGAACCTAGTGTTAAGACACTCCGTTCCATTTCTGTTCCCCACTTTCCGTCGAATTTGAGGTATTGCGTGTTGAGTGGCGGAATTCAACGCCGTGCTTTGCCTTCTGCCAGAGCGAAGAAATGAAAACATTAAATATTTAAATTTTAAATATTCAATATTCCATTTCCTCGAGTTTGGACTGAACCCACAACCCGTCGGTTACAGTCACACACGTGTGCCGCTGCGCCACGACAGGCCTCTCATATTAAAAAGAGCGTTTATTTGAGAAACTATTTAGCGGTTTGGGAAATCAACGAGTCTTTTATATTTCATTGTCGAAGTACGGTTATATTGGAGGTAGTCTTTATTAGTTCACCTTAGCACTTGTAACTTCCTGTATCATGTTTCATACACAATTCTTGGTCATTTAAAATAAACAATGCGTGTGAAGCCGCAGGCATAAGATAGTTAATAAATACGTAATTTAAAAATATATATAAAATAATTAGATTTATACAAGATCGTTTTCTATAGTATAGTAGGTGTGATATATTTAGATAACATATTTTATATAAATACGTCAACACTAATAATTGGCCAGTATATTTAAAATATTAAACAAAATCTATGTACTTCATATCAAAATTTTGGACTGTCATGTAAATTACAAGTCTATTTTTAATAAATTAAAATAAATTTTTAAATTTTTAAGTATATAAATGTAATTTAGCGGAAAAGTATATTCATAAGAGAAATATAACATGACTCTTTCGGATTCAATGTTTTTATTTGAGATAACTGTAAAGGACTTGAAGAGCTATAGGAGATGCAATGAATTTATAGTAAAAGCTGAATTTGAAGATATTTTTAAAATACGATTTAAAAACTCAATGTTAAATTCAGCCTCAAAAAATGTAAGACTGATGAAACTAAAAGAAAAATACAAACAAAAGATGGGCTCTCGAAGAAAGGCGAATGATCATTTAAAATTTTTGAATAGACAGTCAATATTAATAACGCAGACGCCTTCTTCTTTAATTTTGAATATGAAACAACATCCCTTAGAAATATCTATATTTAATACGACCAATAGTTCCAGTAAATTAGGATTCTCTGAAGTCGCATGGAGCAGATATTTTGTAAAATATATACGCAATATACGCAAGAACGAAAAGAATTCACCTCTTCAAGTTCAAGGGAGATTTAATATTTACGATGAGATAAATATGAAGCGTATTGCTACTATAGATATGACAATTAAGTTATTATATTTAGGTGTACAAAATACAAATCCATTAAGAACCGTTGCCTCCGATCACATAAGCTATTCTAGAAATAGTTTTCTTGATACAAAATCGCGACAAATGAGTGCTCCTCGAACAGTAAATAAACTGTTAAAATCAACATCAGGAAGAGTAATAAATGATTTATTTCACGTCCCCCCCATCAAAGTAAGAAGTGAATCGAATATCATTTCTAGCACAGCGCCATTGGTTAAAAAATCTTTATCATTTTCTTCGTTCAATCATAGGGGCCATAATATTTTACAGTACATATTTGGTAATTTAGAAGGCCCCCTTAGCAATAAAGTATATTGTGTAAGTTATTTTACTGTGGAAAATGACAAAAACGACACCGAATCTCCAAATCCAGTGACGGAAACTGAAGAATCACAACCATCAAGTACACCGAGAATAAAATTTACAAGATGTGATACGCAGTGTCAAAATGTGTCTGATAGCGTTTATTCTCTAGATATATCAGAGGGAGCTGCACAAATAGATGTAATAAAATGTAAAGGAGTTAAATGTAATAGTAGAGATCACAGGAAATTACCGCAACCTCCAGACGATCGAATTCTTTTAGATTTAACTAATGCAAGGATAAATTGTTGTGAAAAAATTGAAGAAGTAGTCGGTGGAGTTAGTACTAAAATGAACGTTGGAGATGATCCTTGTTTTTGTACTTGTGAATGTACATTTGGTTTTGTAAAGAAAACCACTTATTGTAAAATTTGTGGAGGATATGAAATAATTGGTGATGAATTAACTAGGAAACCAGAAATTGAAATGCCTATACCATGTCCGTTTTTTCACAAATTAGTAGATAGAAGTAGACTTAAAACGTGGAGTACTTCAGGTAGTGAAGGCAAAAAGAAAGATGACTTTAAAGTTATAAAAACAAGTTCTTCCCAAAAAGGAGTAACTTCTGATAGGCGTACACTAGGTAGTGACAAAAAAAGCGTTGAATCCGAAAAAGACTCCAAAAAAGGCAAGAAGATAAATACGAATGACCGTTTTAAATTTAACTACGGCTATAAAGGTATACGTACGTATTTTATTTTTGTTATATTTTTTTTGTGGTGTCTACTTTCTATTAACACATTAAATTAAATTAAACTTTAAATTAAACAGCTCCTCAAATAGGACACAGTAAATGTGTATTGCCTTGTTCCGGTACACTTGATAATGTTCCTAAGAACATGGGATGGCTATGGACTTCTGAAAATATTCCTGGAATGAAGGTATTATTACTCACTATTATTTCGGGTTTTGGTGGTTGTATTTAACATTATTTTTTGTTTTTTTTTTATTTCTTTTACTTTTTTTTATAGTTCCGACCTCAATGGAAACCTGGTGCATCTACTAAACATGTAGTGAGACTACTAAGAATAGCTAAAAATCCAGAAGAAGCTTCTAAGAAGAAGCGTAAAGATACAGGCAAAAGAAAACGCCCATTGAAACGTCCTCTATTAATCGTACATAAAAAAGCAGGCGAATTCACAGTTACAATGGAAACAATGAAAAATTATTCAAAACCAAGAGCTCTTAACCAGCATCCTTATGAAGACAAGCCTGTAGTGACATATACCATAGGTAGGACAGAAGAGGAAAACAGAGAACGCCTAAAGAAGAAGGAACGTGCACGAAGGCGACTTGAAAGAGCTCAACGTCTCTTTATACAAAGTACCTTTAAGGATATGTGCAATGAAATATGTTTGAAGACATACCAACAAGCTCTTGGCTTACTTCCTGAATCTGAAGATCCTGCTTGTATGTGCTATCCAGCATTACCGACGCCAAACACAGCAAATATGGACGTCTCCTGCTCTTGTTCAGAAGATAGCAAATCAATTGGCTCTGTGACAGATTCTGACGAGTGGATAGTAGAATTTACTCCCCCAAATGCCAAGTTTGATCCTTCTTATAAAGGCAAGAAAATAATAAAAGCTGACAGCGCAACACAGTATACATACTTGGATTATAGAGTTAAGCTTCTGGATAGATTCGGAAGCCCTGTTCCTAGATTCTTTAAAGGACCGGATGGAAAACAGCAATGCAGCGACTTGGGTGGGTTTTGGAGTCCAGATCATAAGTGGTTAGAAATTAATATTGACGGATATATAGCTCCAGACGAAAGATGGGCGCCAAATATATTTTCTGGACCAAATGGAGAACAAGTTGACGCAGAAACAGGAAAATTCCAGGCAGCTAATGGTAAATGGTTGGTTGTTGGAATTGACGGATATGTCGATAGTCAAAACAAGTGGAAATATTATCCAAAACAAAAAGGTCCATATAAAAGAAAACATTATAGCGACAAGGAAAGTAAAAAGGGGAAGCCAATAGACAAAAACTACAATAAATCTTATTCTACTTGGAGTTGTTTCGGCGATGTATCACCAAAACAGTTGTCGAAATTAGGGATTTCAGGTCACGGTGGTGATAGAAAACTATTAATGTCAACTTTAGAAAGTATGTTAGCAAGAGGCGAAGATGTTAAAATACCACAACCGAAAACAATATTCCATTTGCAATCATCAACAAAGAAAAAAACTAAAAGACGTCAATGGAGTAAATCAAAGTTGAGCTCTTCGAGTGTGTTTGACCTACACAAATGTCATCACTCTATACCTTCAGATAAAGGTATTGTGGCTGTGGATGAATACGGCCACAAAACGTATTTTAAGTTAAAAAGTTCTAAGAACAAACGACCCAAGGAGCGGTTGGCTGCCCTAGCTAAAGAAGGAATAAGTCTAAGTTCATTCCATGTTCCATGCTTTAGTTCATTTATAAGTTCAGAAATTATGAGAGAAAAACTTCGGCAACGACTAATGTCTAAATACCGACAAGAATAGCCTTATTGCTTCGTGAGCTTGATGATGTGCTGTGTCCAAATGTAATTGTTAGGTCTTTGTAAGAGTTGTGAAATGTTATGTATTGAGTCATGTGATAAGTGAATATTATTTATTTTTGGTATCGTGTTAAGTAAAATTCGTAAACGTTGCAATTTGTATATATTTTGTAAAAAATATACAAAAAAATTGTTTTTGGTTATTTAGTGAACGAAATAAAATAAGTAGTTTGTTTGGTTATTTGGATTTATGACCAGTTAACAAAAATAATATACGAAACAATTATGAAAACACGAAGGTATTTTTTTATATATATTTTTCGTATTTATACATTGAAAATGAAATTATGTAATTTAATTCAACATTCACAGGTACATCGTCAATGGAGACCGGGGGCCGTTTCTAAAAAATTATTGCGTATTCTTAACAAAGCTAAACTAAGAAAGCCTAAGGTTGAAATGACAAAACCAATTAAGAGGGTCAAAAAACAAATAGAAGACAAACCTACGCTAGTCGTGTGTAAGAGAAATGGTGCATACCATATTCAAATGCAACCGTCGAGCAGTACCAATGATAATACTACAACGTACAAGCCTTTAGTATATAAAATTGAGTCAACTACTAATATGGCCAGAATTCAGAAAAAGGAAACCTTTAAAAATGAATTAATAAGAGACGCAGTAAAAGGAATTTGGTCTGATTTTTATTATCCAGAGCTTTGTGAGCAAGCTTGTTTAAAAGCTCTTGCTGATACTATAGAACTACCCGATGAATATTATGATGAAGAAACAGACATGAAAGAATATGAAGATATCGAGGAAAAAGACGATTGTCTTAGTTACAAGTCTTCTGAAATAGATTGGGAGATTCAGTTTACGCCGCCATTGATGAGTTATCAAGCCCGTCATAAAAGAGAAATAGTGGCCGATTTACAGTTTTAGGCATGCGGCTTTTTTTAAATTATTTAAAATCCTACCATCTAAATAAAAATTTATCTTATTTCATTCAAGAGCCTACTCTCTGTCTCTTAAATATTAGTTACTGCCTCTAATACTACTTATATCAGAAAGATTGCATCGTTATTTTATTTTAATGTATATATTTTATGAATGTTAGTTTTATATTGAATCAAAATAAAAAGTCTGTACTATATTTTTTTATTTTTATTACTTAATAATATATTTAACATATCCCATATGACCAGAGATAGCGTGGTGTGCGGTGCTATCCTGAGATACAACGGGCCTATTCCTTTATACAAGCCATGGAGGCCTTCAGCTTTGTACGTCTTGCAAATGCAGTCCACCGCTCCTTTGTAGAGGAGTTCACCTTTTGATGCTGGACCTGTATGAAAAAAAAATTTAAATGTATACTTTCAATTTTTTTATATTGAATTAGATAAAATAAAAAGGGTAATTAATATATTATATGTCCATATTATATGTTGTTTTTATATTAATTTATGACATGCGAGTTATATTACGTAAAGTTTCTATATTAAAATGATATGTGCAATTATTGTTATTAAACTAATAATAATAATTGCACAAACAGAATGTCCAAAGCCAACTTTTGAATATACATGAACATACACAATAAGCCTAATGTAATGAGAATTGTTTTAAAAATAGCTTGTTTGAATATGAACTACGAAATAGACGGTGTAAACCATGAATGTCGAATTGCTTCCAAAAAAACAGTAAAGTAATAAGGGGCAGATGTGATTGATTGATACTCGAGATTCTCATGTTGGATCACTTAGTTATCGTTTAATAAATAACGTAGGTAAGTGTTTAAATTGCAGAAGTAATATAAAAATGTTCTATGATGTGTAGTACCTAGTTTCTAGATCAACTTTATTTTTGAACCAACAATTGAACGAAAAAATATTATGTATATCGAACGAATATTTCATGTATATTAATTGATTGATTTGTAAATGATGCCATTTTTGCATTAATTGATTTATGGGTATCTTTCAGTTAATGTTTTCTAATGAATTATTATAGTAGTACTACAGCTCGAAGTATTTTAACTTTTCGAAAAGTCTATTGAAACAGTTACCCTGGTTATAAAGACGTGTATTGACAAGATCCAAGGGCGTTTCCAGGACAACAGTGACAACTCCACATATGATGCTAGCGGCGAACGCTAGGGTGATAGGCGAATGCTCCCAATAACCGTGCTCAAGCAGGACGTTTTTCATTCTGCAATGATTTACACTATGAATATGAGTTTTATAATATATTTGTAGATATCTAACTTTTCGTCTTCATGCTATGCAAACGTTGTATTATAAATAGTTTTTACATTTCCTTTGTTACACGTAGGGAAGACATTACATGAGGGTGTTAAGGCAATCATTTAGTTATTATTTGATAAAAGCTTAACTTTGCGTTAAAAAATTTGAAAAGTGTGCTTAGGTATGTAGGCGCATGAGAAATTATACTTCCCAAAAATGAAATTATTATTTTGCCATCATTAAAAATATTTTTTAACGTAAACTCAATGAAATTTAATTTATTTATTTACTTTTAAAATATTGAATAAAAAATATTTTACACTAATAATTTAATAATATTTAGTATTCGTTATAATTAATAATAATATTTTAAATTATATCAATTAATAATACGGATATATAAGCTCAATTATATTGGAGCACTTGAAAAAGTCTATAAACACATTTTTTTATTAATATTTAGTAGTAATAGTAAATATATTAATTCGAAATGTTGAATTAAAATCAGTACTGGATATCATTTATCAGCACATACGTAAATCACACTTATATGAAAGTAAAATACGTATGTGAATGTCGACACTAGAAACATGTGGATAAATACTATGAAGATGAAAACAGTGAACACATGCGACCGCTGCAACTTCATACCATTGCAACCGCTGCAAATTCATACTGTAACTTTTGTGTTACGAATCTTAAAAAATCATTCTCATCATTATTTCATAACGCGCCTAAAGAAGTATAACTTTAAAAATATATATATCACATAAAAATAAGTATCTATAAAGTATAAGTATAATTATTTATCTTATAATCTGATATATTTTAACTAAATGACTGTCCTAATGGACCTACAGTTTCTTTTAATATGAAAAAAAGTAAAAATTATGTATTAGTTGTACGAAAGGGCTACATAATATATCATATGTTTTCCAGTAATTATGAAATTAAAGCACACGATGATTTTTTATTCAAGCTGGTAAATCCATAAAATTGTTATGTATAACAAATATTTAGTTATGTTGATGGAAGAACCTTAAGACAAGATGCATCACCCAATATTAGAATTAATTAAATTTAGTTAATTTTTCTTTCAATTATGAACATTAGAATTCTTGTCCATAGGATCTTTGGTATCGCCCGATGTTTTCGATCTTCAATTATGTACATTTATATTAATATGCATAGATTTATACATAAAAGTGCATATTTTACCCTGATTGTAAAGTCGTACAGCGACGACGTCAAACGGGCATATCGCTAGCGCTACCATGAACCCGCTCAGACAGCTCGCGGAGAATGCGAGCCCGAGAGGAGTTTGTTCACATATTCCGTAAGACAGCAATGTTTCTTTAGCGCTGTAGAAGAAAAATTTGGTTCGCTGACTTGAACATCATTACAAGATTAATTTCTCTTTTTCCTCTAGCAAATCAGATGTAATTAAAAATATACTGCTTCACATATGGAATTTCTATGTATTTTTTATGTTAAAAACAAAGTTATGGTTGTCTGACAAAGCTTTAACAAATATTTTAAGTGAAATGATGACCTGTTTTTATATTAATTATCTGCTACTCACGTGGAGAATGTGGTGAGTTGAGCTGCACTGCCTATGGCTATCCTTATACATGTTGCATTAACGCCAGCGAAAAAACCTTTTAAGCCTTCCATTCTGTATATTTGAGCGAATCCATCTAGCATTCCTAGATAAATGAATACAAGTTTTTAATAATTTGGGGCCTTTAAAGTGGTTAAAACACAATTATATGCATTAGGAACGCTTTCAACTAGTTTGTTTGTCTGACTGCTTTTGCTTTTTTGCCGCTGATATATATATATTTATATATATATATATATATATATATATATATATATATATATATATATATATATATATATATATATATATATATATATATATATATATATATATATATATATATATATATATATATATATATATATATATATATATATATATATATATATATATATATATATATATATATATATATATATATATGCATCTAGAGCGAGACTGTTATTAACCTTTTTGATGTGAATTTTTTTGATACTGTTAAATCATAATAGAAAAAATCTAATATAGAAATAAAAAGAACAACGTAGATACCTTTATATGAATGTTGTCTTCCAACAGCTATATTGGGATGTGCAGCTGCTTGTATTCTAGTTTTTAATACTGATGCAGGATTCGCTGAAAAACCACTCATTACGCCACTCACACTTGACCAAAACATTGTTTTGTAAATATTAATGTCTCCGTCTTTTGTCTTTGTCCATCCTTGTACTTCAGCTACGTGGTACATACCTAGCCTAATTAATAAAATATTTAAAGCAAAACAATATTGTTTCTGTTTTCATTTAAAAGCAGTAGTTCGTAACTTCATAAATTTAATCATGTAATATGAATTATTTATTTGCTCTTAACATGTAAATTCTAATTCAAATAATAATAATTATTAAAAGTATGCAACACGACAAAAATTTACAAATCTGTTGTTATTATTTAAATATTTGCCAGAAAACAACATTTTACGAAAAATGCTCTAGATTAGTTACCCATAATTATGTTATAATAACTTATTGTCTTAGACTATTTACCTCACTGAATTCATACAAAAACCAAATAGCATGGCCGGAGCCAATCCTTTCTGTAACGCTAAAGGCCCGTCGTTTTTCGCTATAACATATACAGCGTGGAAAATTCCTCTATACCGCATATTACTTTGAGACCGAGCTCGTAGCTCCCCTTGTAATTGTAGCCTTGTTTTGACAACATCCATGGGGTTCGTGAAGACGGTTGCACCAGCTCCGGCTAGACCGCCTATTATGAAATCCATGATTGCACCTGAAATAATCTATACTTATAATCAACCTGTACTCGATCACTCAGAGAGTGATCGAGTACAGGTTGATTATACATGTAAGAGTATAAAAAAATATATAGAAAATGTTTCACACTGTATAGAGCCCCAAAATAGTATTTTTTAAAAATCTTGTACGTTTGTCTATGCGTTTGTACGCGTTAATCTCAGAAACGGTTCACCATATTTAACGGCAGTTTTCACTTTTATATTTTGGCATTCTTTCTTCCACATATAGTTTGTTTTATTGAAATCGGTTTATAAATAAAAAGGTTGTGTAAAAAATGTGTACTTTTTTAATTTACTGGGTTGATAAGACGGATTAAGACAACCACAATCCACGAGATTCTGCGAAAATCTAGTGCAAAAAGATCATTACGCACTGTGCTAGAGGAAAAAGTAGAATAAAGGGTAATGTAATTATATATTTTACTCATTTACTTTAAATAAAAGAAAATATATCTACACTTGCCAATTAGTTAAGATTTCCAATAGTCCCAAAATATCACATTCACATCACTAAACCAAAAAAATTCACACGAATAAAGAAGATAAAGGTAAAACATACAATTTTCCTATCTTTTTCATTCAGATAATTTGTTTATTCTACGTAACACATTTAGTACGTCGTACACTCGTGATAGCCTGATTCGGCACTAATTTTGACGTGCGTGGCATTGAACCACTGTTAAAGATGACATTATGCCACATAATTTATAGATTTTACAATAAAAAAAGCATTAACATAATTATAGATATAAAATTATTGATTGTTTTTTTAAAGTGCATTATCATTTTTGACCTTGTAACATTTTTTTTTAATTAATATCTTTATTTTATTCTGCATTGAAAGCAAATTATTGAATTAACTGGCACGCTCGAAAGGCTTGAATATATTTAATATACTCGTAAATAAAAAAATACTATTTTTACAATATATAGATATTGTAAAATCGCTCAAAACGTAGATATTGCACAAATAGCTCAATTACCTATACAATATGTGAAAATGTCATCGAGTTTTATGAAGCACTGTTTTAAAATGCTGTAAAATCTTATCATTCAGTGAATCCCATAATTCTGTGTAATTATTAAAGATATTTACATTAGGATGTCGATCAGTGATAAGAGAATTTTAAGCAAACTATTATTATCAATAATCAAATAATATAATTAATAGGTATAATTTAGTACAACATTTTAAATCATTGTAAGGTTGCATTGATTTTACATTAACCAAATTAAAAATAATTTCGATTTCCTCAGCTTCACGCTTCATCTCACTCATAGCAGTGTTCTGCTATAATTGCCCTGTTGGGCATAGGGAACTTCAAAACCTAGAGACACTCCATAGCCCACTTTCTGTTGAAATGAAAACAACACATATTTAATTTGAAAATATTACAAACTTAATTTTCTTGAGTGGCAATCGAACCCACAACCTATTACACGTTTCCAGTCACACGCATATGCCCATATATAAAATCTATGACTAATTAATTTAATCTGTACATTTCGTCTATGTATAACATAAAATATCTTATTTATTCCTTATTAAATGTATCTAAATACATAGTGTTTTAATGCACCGTCCACCCATCCTGCACGTCTGGTATATTTAATCTTGTACTGTATCTAACAATTATCATTTAATTTTCTGAAATAATTAATTTTATTAATAAATATATAAAAAAAAACATATTATAATGGATAATCGAATATTTTAGTGGTTCCGTTTGCTATCTTACCGTCCATCATGACGTAACCAAATAAAGATTTGGCAAACGTAGTAGGAAGAGTACGGTGGCGCCGCGTCGTAATGAATGAACATCGATCGATATTTCCATGGAAAAAAGTAAAGGGCTTACTTTTCATGGCACCATGGGTATTAAAATTTTGTGCGTATTTTAAAAAAAAAATGAATATTTTTACAAATTATGTCATAATATATATTGTAGTTTCTTTTTAATTATGTAAGTTTTATAATTTGGCCTTGCTTTTTATTATCGGCCTTTATATGATAACACGAATCGTTGCGTTTACATAAGTAGTACAATATACAAGTACCTACATATTATTATTTAACAATAATTAGATGCCAGTAAGGGCGCAGGGACACAACTGCGACTGTAAGCGAGACCGGTCGTGAGTTCGATTCCTCTTGATGAAATGAAACATTTAATATTAATATTTTCACGCTTGTTAACGAGGCAAAGCACCTCATTGGTCCGTCACTCAATGCGCCACGAGTAATGCGCCAATAATTCTGTTGAAAAATGGGAAACAGAGTGTCTTACGGGGAACCCAGGTTCCCTCTGCCTATTGCAATGTTTAGATTTAAGGCGGAAGAGACATATCGGACTGGTTTGGCTACTCTGTTATCCGGGTATAAGGTATGAAACTATTTCTGACTAAAATAGGATGAAAATGAAATGGCATTCAATATTAAATTAGCAAAAAAGTATTAACCTCTGTGAATCTGTTATATCTAGTTATAGATTTAGATAGATATTTGTTATATATAGTTATTATGGTTATTATATAGTATTCTTCTTTGGTTTTTATATAGTATTCTTCTGTAATTGATAAACAAACAGACCCACAGCCAAAAGTACGTAGCGTATATAGTGATGTTAAATATGGGGGTTACTTGGAAATTTTCGGTTATATATTTCCTAAAATTTTTATGAGAACGAGAAAATAACGAGGTTTTACAAGTTGTTGTCCGCGTAAATAAAATTTCGAAATTGATGATATTGATGAGGTAATTAATTATTTATATTATTTATATAATATATTTAGTATATTTGACTTCCAATCAAAAAGTTTAATAATTTTTAATATAAATAATCATAATAATATTTTTTTTAGCATTTATTATAATAATTATTGCAAATATATGCAATAAAACAAAAATCTGAGTGTTAAAGATATATTAAAAAATGTATGTAACATTATAATTTGTTGATGTTCATATTCTACTAGTATTTTGCTCTTATAATATTTTTTTTATTTTCTCTTTCCAAGAAGCCAATCATTTTGAAAGGTACTTCTAATTTACTAGGTACTTGACATATAGCAGTGATTCATTGATAAGTCAGGCTTTGCCTGAGTTATATTGACCTTGTGGCTTCTACCCTATTATTCACTTTGCGTATCGTCATAATTTGCTTAACTTTTATGAAATAATATTAAGCTATTCTGATGTAAAATTGAACCTAACAGCCGAAAGTACGTAGCGTATATAGTGATGTTAAGTATGAGGGTTACTTGGAAATCTTCGGTTATATATTTCCTAAAATTTTTATGAGAACGAGAAAATAACGAGGTTTTACAAGTTGTTGTCCGCGTAAATAAAATTTCGAAATTGATGATATTGATGAGGTAATTAATTATTTATATATTATATATAATATATTTAGTATATTTGACTTCCAATCAAAAAGTTTAATAATTTTAATATAAATAATCATAATAATATTTTTTTAACATTATAATAATAAATTATAATTATTGCAAATAAATGCAATAAAACAAAAATCTAAGTGTTAAAGATATATTAAAAAAAATTATGTAACATTATAATTTGTTGATGTTCATATTCTACTAGTATTTTGTTCTTATAATATTTTCTTTATTTTCTCTTTCCAAGAAGCCAATCATTTTGAAAGCTACTTCTAATTTACTAGGTACTTGACATATAGCAGTGATTCATTGATAAGTCAGGCTTTGCCTGAGTTATATTGACCTTGTGGCTTCTACCCTATTATTCACTTTGCGTATCGTCATAATTTGCTTAACTTTTATGGAATAATATTAAGATAATCTGATGTAAAATTGAACCTAATAGTGAGTTTATGTCTCATAATTATATCATTGGTCATTACTACCCGACTGTGCGACGCAAAGAAGTGTAATGTGTGTGTTATTTTAGAAACTAACTCAATGCATTCCAATATATTTTTCTCTGTACATATCAGATTTGATGAGTGTTTATTTACGGAGCCAAATTATGAGACTTCACTCTAAACTCACACTATAAAATTTGATGATAAAATATACTATACTTAAATCTAAAAAGCGTATAAAAATTTTGAACGAAGCAGGATTTGAACCCGCGCCTCTGAAATACCGTTCCAGCGCTCTGACCAACTAAGCCATTCGTTCTCAGTTAGTTGGTCGGAACTCAACGCCGCGCTTTGGAATCAAAGCGAAAACATAAAAACATTAAATATTTAATTTCTTTGAGTGGGGATCGAACCCACAACCTATCGTTCACAGTCACACGCTTGTGCCGCTTCGCCACTACAGGCCTATATAGCAATAATTTAATAATTGAATATTTGTTTGGAATTACTAATATTTTTATTTGAATTCAACATTTTTATAAAGTATTTTTTTTTAAATAAAAGAAACAGCATATGAAAAGAAAGAATTGATATTATCAATATTTTTTTATCGATTGTTGAGGTCATCAATTTTACTGTGAACGTCATGGGACAAATTACTGTGGCGAAGGTCAATGCGATCGATGCCAGTAATACATGATATTATCTACTGTTTAATGAGACTCTTGTCCACTGTGTATAATTTGAAGAATACTAGATTTCTAGATATATTTTTATTGATTTTTTTTAGTATTTTACTATAATTCTTGAAAAATGTTCAAAAATATGTTAAATTGTGATTTCTATTATTCTTAGGTGACTCTTCAGCCTGGATGTTGGTCGCTGGCTTCCTAAACTCTGGTTTGTCCAATGCTAGATGGAATAGATTTTCCAGAGATTTAATATGGTCCATTTCCGGATGTTACGGAGCCACAATTCTTTCCTTCGTCCAGCAAGTCTTTTGCCGTTAGTTTAACTATAAATAACATACACGGATGTTACGGAGCCACAACTCTTTCCTTCGTCCAGTAAGTCTTTTGCCGTTAATTTAAACCCATACTAATGAGCTGAAGGGAACTTTATGCCTCAGAACATGACCATCCATGACCATGAGTTACATTCTTTATTTTGCGCTTTTTTTTTTATAATTTTCATGAATTTTCAGTGTATGTTAATACGCAGGAAAACGATTTAGTTTCGAATTCTTCTGCATCAAACTAATGTGTACCATATGATGATAACGCAATTACGTGTTTTGTGGTGTCTTCCTTTAGGATCTGTAGCAATGTTTTCTACCCCACCATCACCAAGGATAGTTTTTACCTTAATTTATTTATACCAACTCCACATTTTCAATTTAAAATACTGATTCTGCACATTCCACATAGCAGTGGCATAGAAAGCCAAAAGAAATTTATCTATACTATTTATTTTTACTACTTATCTATACTATACATTTTAACGCATTTTTATACAGTAAGTTGAACAAAAATAAATATTTTTGGGGTGTTATCCCACTATTACACCAAGACCATTAAGCTAGTGTTTGGATGTGTGGGAGTTGTTTCAATTAGGATAGCGTGTAGCGGACGCCACGCGCTTTCCAATAAAAAAAATATTATTGATAAATTTGTTAGTAAAGATCTTTAGGTTTCCTGTGTGTATCAATCAATACTTTCCTACTGCATTACATCGTAGGGTGGCGTTTCTAAATCAAAACTAATGACATTTAAACGCGCCCAAAGTTCTGTAGCCAAGACAGGACACTCTCTTCTTTTTCAATACTCCACATCAGCTTTATATAAGCACTGCAATGACTTAACAGTTAGTCAATTGTTTATATTGTATATTATTTTAAAGAAGCTCTCTGAGACTGCCTATGATCCCAAAAGTAAAACGGATACCAGAAGATCAAAAAAAAATATGCGTCCATTGAAAAATTTCAAAACGAATTATTCCCGTTCTATACGTTTGTTGTGGATTTTTTATATAGGAAAATAAATTAGCAATTATATATACTACATTAAATATATGTGAAATACTAGTCGTGGATAACTATGATAAGATCTGTCTCATCATAATTATAGCTTATTCCTAAAGAAAATGCGGCCACGCATGAATATACACTTACACTAATATAAAGACACCTACACCATCGCGCGACGTAGTGCGAAAGTGCCCTTGTCCGCGCTGGCCGTATGCGTTCTTCAATCAGAAGCTTCCAAAGCGACCCACATTAGTATTATTCTTTTTTTCTCACATGGCAGGATAGGCAGAGGGAAGTTGGAAACCTAGTATTAAGACACTCCGTTCCACTTACGTTCCCCACTTTCCACCGAATTTGAGGCATTGCGTGTTGAGTGGCGGAACTCAACGCCGCGCTTTACCTTGTTACCATAGCGAAAAAATGAAAACACTAAATACTTAAATATTAAATATTTCATTTCCTAGAGTGGCGGTCGAAATCACAACCCGTCGTTTAAATCACACGCTTGTGCCGCTACGCCACAAGGCCTCGACATGCCTCAATCATTTATTTTCACAAATCATACTTGTTCTCATAAGAACTATAAATCTATTTAAACTTTAACCTTAGCTTTTGTAGATAATTAGCAGTATGTGTTTATATTTGAATATATTTCCTATACATATGTTTAGGGGAGACCTCGGGTGACCTTAGAAAACACAGTATCTACGATACTGGAGGAAGATTACGTAAAAAGCATAAGGACCCCCCGGAGGATAAAGAGGTTGATAACAGCGGACGAGGCGAAAGAGGTATGACGAAACCTGGGGTAGGTATTGGCGCTCCGTTTTCTCTGACTACCCCGTTAGAGATACGGCGTGAAGCTAAGTTAAGTTATTTACAGATTGTATATACTTAGGTAATATGATTATAAACATCTATTTTTTATATGTTAGAAGTTTTATATATTTTGTTAACGTATATATATATATATATATATATATATATATATATATATATATATATATATATATATATATATATATATATATATATATATATATATATACACACACAAAATATATATCGATTTAAATATAACAACTCTTTATTACATAATAATATCACTATAAAACCGACGAACATCTTTTAAAATATGAATGTCAATGTCACATCAAAATTTACAAAAAGCACGCAATATTAAAAACGAATCCGCTAGTATCGGTCACAGCAATCGCATGATAAACCTACAAAATATCAATTGTATATATAAACGTGGACAGTTGTATTGTCCATCGCGCCTGAGCAGTTCGATTATTGCCCCCTTAGTACCAAGGTCGCAGGTCGCAGCCGGCTGTCATGCTGCCCGGTCCACTCGCGCCCCTCGACTCTCATAAAACGCGCGCCCTCACGACTATATACGCGCCGCGGAAATTCAAAACTAGGAAAAACAAGACAGCCGTATCGAGGATGCTGGAAAACGATATTTCGGTTAAATCAAATCTTTCGCCATTCAATCCACTCCCAGCTATTGGGCAAAAGAAGGAAAATACTAAAGTAATTGTCTTCGATATTAAAAACGATAAGAGTGCTCTTAAGCTACAGGAATTGCTTAAACCACTTTCACCTTTATCTATACATGGGTACCGGAAAAAATCCTATGACTGCGATGAAAGGAAGCCTCATCAGCTATTAAGAGAAAATACGTACGATGTCATCGAACCGATATATTTGACAACAAAAGTTAAAAGGGATACGCCCAGAAGAATTAGTTCCCAGGGCAATGATCCCAGAATGTCACCAAAGAGTCGATTCAAAAAGGCAGCTCTGCAAGTGGCGAAGCTTTCAGCGATGCCGGAAACTGGCAAGCTTTTGTGTCTTCGAGAGCGTGAAACGTTCACTATATGTCGAGACGATAACGACACGTGTAGGCTGCAAAAGCTTCCTCAAAGTCCTGTACAAAAACTGAACAAGCTTTCGGAGATTTTTCAGAGCCTCGAAATGAAAGGACGACACAGAGATAAGATGAAAAAGGAAAATAGTTGGTTTTAACTTTTCGTTAGGTTAAGAGAGATTTGAAATATATCCATCCATGGATGGTGAAATAGTGTGAAAATAAGCGTTAAGCTTTTGAAGTATTAATATACATATTTTTGTTAATTACACGAACTTTTTATGTGATATAACTAACTGTGTTGCTCAAACTTGTCGTGTTACGAGTATTACTTGTGCACTTTGATATTTTAATAAAGTGTGGTTTTCTAAACAGTTCTTATTCAATTTTATTTTCTTTTCAAAATATATTTAAATTAATTAAATGCCTTTAATTATTATATTATTAATTAATATATTACAAATTATTGTTATTTATTTTTAAAGTAACGTTAAAAATAAATAATAATAATTAGGCAACCATAAGTAGTAACGAACATACAAGTGGGTCTATGTGTATTTTGTTTAGATTAGTAAACAAGGAAACGTTACACTGTAACATTAACTTAACAATCCTTGGGGTAATATTGCAAGGTTAATCCTAAACTAATGCTGTTATATTTCCAAGTAAGCGCCCTTGCCAGGATTTTTTTGGTGTTCCGTACCACAAAAGGTAACACAGAATCTTTATAGAATCAATTTATTGTCTGTCTATCATTAAACACTTTTATTAAAATTTTTAAAACTTTAAGTCAACGCAGTCATCAGATGCATCGTTTTTGCAGGATTTTATAAAAAACACCGCGTAATTAGAATCTATACATATAAATACAGTTATAAATGTCACAATCCAAATAAAAGAAAAAAAACTTTATTTGGCGCTATTTTTTAAAAACGTTACGTTATGCAAAGAGTTATCTCCCATGGATATTCTTATAAATCTTCCTTTTATTAGTACTGAAAATAAGTTAATATTGAAATAGAATCAATAAGATATTATTTTTCTTTTAATATTAATCTATATTATTATATTATATTATATTAATCTATTTTGTAATGAAGAAAAGTAAAATCTTTTTAACTTTCTTTCATATACATATATATATTTATTTTCGACACTAATAACTATTATTTGACAATAATTATTATGTAAAATGGACCAAACAGAACATATTTCTTTTTTTATATATTTCTTTTTTTCAGGAAGTAAATTATTGTTTTTTTATAACCGCTTCACGCTGTATCTCGAGTTTTTCTTTTCAACATCGCATTTCAGTATAAACGCCAGAAAAATAACTCTGAAACATCTCACGTAAAATGTTAACCTACATCTTTAATTATCACATGATAAATTCAATTTTACATGTTTAATTTCCACTGAACGGAATCATATGCTGTCAATTTAAACCCCCTCATCAGCTTTCTTAGGGTGGGTATCTTACGATCACTGAACCTTTTAAGCAAGCAAATTCTCCTATAAAGACCACTCGAGTCAATAGCAGTACAAAAAAACGATGTGCATATTCACATTGTCCTCATAAGCATTAAAGGAGTTGGGATCCAATATCTATAAAGCAATGGTAGAGCCTGTACCGTATCCATTAAGACACTTTCGCATTCCAATTTTCACTGAATTTGAGGCATTTCGTGGTGACGGACGGAATTCAACGCCGCTCTTCACCTTGTTAATGCCAGAGCGAACAAATTAAATTATTAAAAATTCCCTTGAATCGCGATCGAACCCACAACATTCACAGTCACACACTTGTGCCCCTGAGCTACGACAGGCTTCTCTTTATAAACAAATCTAAATGACTCTAACTCAATATTGATCTAAGTCACAGAAAGGACGTCATTTTGTGAAGGCTATGTCGTCAAAGTTATTAATAATTTTACTAGTCATTTATTAACGTAGTTTTATTGATGATTGCCCTTAAATTATACATTATGTTTTATCACTCTATCATCATTCTAGACTGAGTCAGAGTTTATACATTTTCTTATAGAAAATGTATAAACACACACACACACACACACACATACACACATGGTATTTCGGTGTAACTTTTACTAAAGTAATGAAGTTGAAATGTTTATAAAATTTAGGTATATATTTTCTTTAAATATATCTTTGCGATATAAAAAGGTGATCAATTTTTTTGGTAAAATAAGCCAACGTCGTACTTTATGTAATGAATGTAAAATCAAGATAACGTCAATTACAATTCATACATATAATCATCCTAAAAGAATAAGGATTTAGTGACTTATAGTTCTATAAGAGAAAATTAGAATAAAAGGTTTGAGTGAACAGTTGTAACTAAATAAGTAGTAAAAATAGCGATGTTATAGGTACATACTAACCTTGACCGACGCGTCGTCGATCACAGTCACCCCTTATTCAAATTTAACTTATTATTATAAAATGTACTGAAGGAATATATGGTTTGAATATATTGTTTATATACAAATAAAATTCTGAAAAAAAAAGAAAAGAATCTTTTAAAATTACTTAGCTCTGTTTTTCGCCCATTCAAAAGTAATGCTAAGCATGTACGTAGGATTTGTCTACCCCAAGTTTGGTGCCCATCGTAAAATTATTACTAATAAAAAAATAAACTTAAAAAAAAAACAGCCTTTATAAGATCTGATGGAAACTGAGCCAAGGAACATACGCCCATGATATTAAGTAATAAAATCTGACGCCGCAAGGATATATTTTTTTAACTAAGTATTTGCTCTGAAATAATTACTTATTTATGTTGTAATGACGCAGGCTTGTGTGTACCTATCTGAATTCGGAGATTTGCAGTAGAAATATTCTAATACTTTAAATGAAACAATTTTTACCCAATAAATCACATACATTAATTATTATACATTTTTGGAAATACGACCGCAGACTACAGCAGTGTTGGCAGCAGTGTTTCCAAAAATATGAAATTGCGAAAATCTAAGATCTTATTAAATACTATAATATTTTGTTTATATTTTTACGCTATATCCTGTACATGGCAGGGTAGCCATATGGAGCTTGGGAACCTAGTGTTAAAACACTCTGTTCTGATGTCTAGTTTTTACCAAATTCGAGGCATTGTGTGTTGAATAACATCGCCGCGCTTTGTATTGATACCAAAGCAAGGAAATGAAAATATTAAATATTTCAATTTGAAATATTACATATTTCGTTTCCTCGACTGGGCATCCAGCCTACCCGCCGCTACATTCTCAGTTTAATGCGCCACGACCAGCTGAAATAATCATTTGTTGGGGGAAAATATTTTAATGTAGCCGTATGTACTTACCAAATACGTTAAGCTGAAGTGGAAATAAAATTCGGTTTTACCATATAAACATGCTTTTCATAATGTTGTGTTGATGTTTGTGAATAAAAAGTTGATAGACCATTACAGGTGGCCTATGTATTTTCGAGTTATTGTTACTTCTTGGCAGGAATAAAGTTAAGGCACTCCTTTTTCGCCAAGTTTTCGAAATATAACCTAAAATATATTCCATCTACAAGTGGGAATCGAATCAAAAACAACTAAATTTACTGTCAAAGCTGTACCGGTTCTGCATTACACGACAGCTTGAAAAATATTTGATGAAATATTAAAGTAAAAATAAATAAAAAATAATGGCATTATTTTACCATTTTTTTAAATTACTAAAACCAATCGTTGATTTAAAAACTTTACTAGAACATTTAACTTTATGTAGGTCATGTAAAGAATGCACTTAGGTTCATATCGCGTGCTAACAGACGGACGTGACAGACAATGTGACTATAGATATTCGTTTATTTGTTGAAAATTAAAGATTTTTCACGTTTTAATATGCGGGATATTGCAGGAAAAGTAGAGACAACTATATGTTAAGACACTGTTCCCCATTTTCAACTAATTTGTACTACATGTAAGAAAGACGTATACTTTTTTTTTACTATGTTTTAAAGTGTTATTCCACACTTAGGACAGAAAATACTCAACTTAATTTTAAAAAGCGTATAAAAATCTTGAACGAAGCAGGATTTGAACCCGCGCCTCTGGAATACCGTTCCAGCGCTCTGACCACTAAGCCATTCGTTCTCACCGAGCTCCGTCGAAATTCTTATACGCTTGTTACAACTTATTTTTGTTGTTAGCAGCTCTGTAGGGAGATTTTTACAAATTTCCGCTACCCAAAGACAACTCGTAAGAATTATCTTTTGGCAAGAGAGAATACTATTTATTTTAATATTTTTACTATGTTTTAAAGTGTTATTCCACACTTAGGACAGAAAATACTAAACTTAAATTTAAAAAGCGTATAAAAATTTTGAACGAAGCAAGATTTGAACCCGCGCCTCTGGAATACCGTTCCAGCGCTCTGACCACTAAGCCATTCGTTCTCACCGAGCTCCGTCGAAATTCTTATACGCTTGTTACAACTTATTTTTGTTGTTAGCATCTCTGTAGGGAGATTTTTACAAATTTCCGCTACCCAAAGACAACTCATAAGAATTATCGTTTGGCAAGAGAGAATACTATTTACTTTAATATTTTTACTATGTTTTAAAGTGTTATTCCACACTTAGGACAGAAAATACTAAACTTAAATTTAAAAAGCGTATAAAAATTTTGAACGAAGCAGGATTTGAACCCGCGCCTCTGGAATACCGTTCCAGCGCTCTGACCACTAAGCCATTCGTTCTCACCGAGCTCCGTCGAAATTCTTATACGCTTGTTACAACTTATTTTTGTTGTTAGCATCTCTGTAGGGAGATTTTTACAAATTTCCGCTACCCAAAGACAACTCATAAGAATTATCGTTTGGCAAGAGAGAATACTATTTACTTTAATATTTTTACTATGTTTTAAAGTGTTATTCCACACTTAGGACAGAAAATACTAAACTTAAATTTAAAAAGCGTATAAAAATTTTGAACGAAGCAGGATTTGAACCCGCGCCTCTGGAATACCGTTCCAGCGCTCTGACCACTAAGCCATTCGTTCTCACCGAGCTCCGTCGAAATTCTTATACGCTTGTTACAACTTATTTTTGTTGTTAGCATCTCTGTAGGGAGATTTTTACAAATTTCCGCTACCCAAAGACAACTCGTAAGAATTATCGTTTGGCAAGAGAGAATACTATTTACTTTAATATTTTTACTATGTTTTAAAGTGTTATTCCACACTTAGGACAGAAAATACTAAACTTAAATTTTAAAAAGCGTATAAAAATTTTGAACGGAGCAGGATTTGAACCCGCGCCTCTGGAATACCGTTCCAGCGCTCTGACCACTAAGCCATTCGTTCTCACCGAGCTCCGTCGAAATTCTTATACGCTTGTTACAACTTATTTTTGTTGTTAGCATCTCTGTAGGGAGATTTTTACAAATTTCCGCTACCCAAAGACAACTCATAAGAATTATCGTTTGGCAAGAGAGAATACTATTTACTTTAATATTTTTACTATGTTTTAAAGTGTTATTCCACACTTAGGACAGAAAATACTAAACTTAAATTTAAAAAGCGTATAAAAATTTTGAACGAAGCAGGATTTGAACCCGCGCCTCTGGAATACCGTTCCAGCGCTCTGACCCTACAGAGATGCTAACAACAAAAATAAGTTGTAACAAGCGTATAAGAATTTCGACGGAGCTCGGTGAGAACGAATGGCTTAGTGGTCAGAGCGCTGGAACGGTATTCCAGAGGCGCGGGTTCAAATCCTGCTTCGTTCAAAATTTTTATACGCTTTTTAAATTTAAGTTTAGTATTTTCTGTCCTAAGTGTGGAATAACACTTTAAAACATAGTAAAAATATTAAAGTAAATAGTATTCTCTCTTGCCAAACGATAATTCTTATGAGTTGTCTTTGGGTAGCGGAAATTTGTAAAAATCTCCCTACAGAGATGCTAACAACAAAAATAAGTTGTAACAAGCGTATAAGAATTTCGACGGAGCTCGGTGAGAACGAATGGCTTAGTGGTCAGAGCGCTGGAACGGTATTCCAGAGGCGCGGGTTCAAATCCTGCTTCGTTCAAAATTTTTATACGCTTTTTAAATTTAAGTTTAGTATTTTCTGTCCTAAGTGTGGAATAACACTTTAAAACATAGTAAAAATATTAAAGTAAATAGTATTCTCTCTTGCCAAACGATAATTCTTATGAGTTGTCTTTGGGTAGCGGAAATTTGTAAAAATCTCCCTACAGAGATGCTAACAACAAAAATAAGTTGTAACAAGCGTATAAGAATTTCGACGGAGCTCGGTGAGAACGAATGGCTTAGTGGTCAGAGCGCTGGAACGGTATTCCAGAGGCGCGGGTTCAAATCCTGCTTCGTTCAAAATTTTTATACGCTTTTTAAATTTAAGTTTAGTATTTTCTGTCCTAAGTGTGGAATAACACTTTAAAACATAGTAAAAATATTAAAGTAAATAGTATTCTCTCTTGCCAAACGATAATTCTTATGAGTTGTCTTTGGGTAGCGGAAATTTGTAAAAATCTCCCTACAGAGATGCTAACAACAAAAATAAGTTGTAACAAGCGTATAAGAATTTCGACGGAGCTCGGTGAGAACGAATGGCTTAGTGGTCAGAGCGCTGGAACGGTATTCCAGAGGCGCGGGTTCAAATCCTGCTTCGTTCAAAATTTTTATACGCTTTTTAAATTTAAGTTTAGTATTTTCTGTCCTAAGTGTGGAATAACACTTTAAAACATAGTAAAAATATTAAAGTAAATAGTATTCTCTCTTGCCAAACGATAATTCTTATGAGTTGTCTTTGGGTAGCGGAAATTTGTAAAAATCTCCCTACAGAGATGCTAACAACAAAAATAAGTTGTAACAAGCGTATAAGAATTTCGACGGAGCTCGGTGAGAACGAATGGCTTAGTGGTCAGAGCGCTGGAACGGTATTCCAGAGGCGCGGGTTCAAATCCTGCTTCGTTCAAAATTTTTATACGCTTTTTAAATTTAAGTTTAGAAAGACGTATACTGTAGAGATGCGATATCTTAGTAGGATATACTTACTCAGAGTCAGTTTAGCTGCATCGCATACCCAATAAATGGATACAATACACAGGTGAAGTGATTCACAGGCAAGTGAGTGAGGGGGAGACCTCGGTTGACTTTCGAATACATAGTATCTATGATACTGGAGAAGGGTCCCATAAAAACCACAAGGGTGCCCCGGAGGGCATGTACGAAGCGGTTGATGACAGTGGACGAGGCGAAAGAGGTGTGCCGAGACCATAGCGTTTGGCGCTCCGTTCTCTTTGTCTACCCCACTTGTGATATAGCGTAAAGCTAAGTTAAGTTATATTAAGTGGTTTGTCACCAGAACGAGTAATTGAAAAAAATATCTATCGATTGGGTATCGAACTTACTAACGTTGTTTTTACGGTCGAACGTTATGCCAACACAGCAAAACAAAAATGTATATATATATATATATATATATATATATATATATATATATATATATATATATATATATATATATATATACATATATATATACATATATATATATACATATATATATATATATATATATATATATATATATATATATATATATATATATATATGATTTTATATCGATATGAATTCGTAGTAGTAGGTACAAGTAAAGTAGTTTTTTAACTATTACTATAACAATTGTATATTGATGTATATGAATATATTTCCTAGAGGCTCGTCGTAGACACGCAACTGGTCGTGGGCTCTATCCCCACTAGAAAAAATTAAAAATGTAATATTTTCGTTTCTTCGCTCTGGTAACATTTAACAAAATTAAATGGAAAGTGGAAACGGGACGAAGTGTCTTAACACCAGGTCCCCAAGTTCCCTTTGCTACCTTGCCATTTTCTTTTATGTTCCTAGAATATTGCTATATTTATCAAGATGCAACTAAGATATTATATTAAAGTGATAATCAGGTTTGGTTCATTCGACAGACCACGTGAATTAAAAAAGACTACAAATCGTAGGTATAGACATTTTACAAATGATCAAATTTTAAATATAAAAAAATGAATTTGAACACGTGATCATTTTTGACAATAAGCTAATCGCTTCGCAATGTGATTGATGTTAGCGTTAGAAATATGTTCAGTATCGTATGTTGATTGTCAAGCGATCAATAGTGCTACTGAAACAATAGCACGATGGGCAGCTGATTTTTAAAAAAGTAGTAAAAATCTAATTCTCTGCTCCTTTTAACTTTTCTAGCTCATTTTTCTTAGAAGCATTAAATATTAACAAAATAAATGTCTGTGAATTAGCTAGTTGGTAAAAAATAAAAATAAAAATATATATGAAAAAAGGAAAAGTAATATTGAATAAAAAAAATTGAGCCCTGTCGTGGCACAGCGGCCAAACACAAGTGTAACTGTGACCGACTGGTTGTGGGTTCGAACCTATCTCGAGGAAATGAAACATTTAATATTTTCAATTTAAATATTTGATGTTTACATTTTTTCCTTCTGGTACAAGGCAAAACGCGAGTTCCACACACCACCACACAATGCCTCAAATTCAACGGAAAGTGGGGAACGGAAGTGGATCCGAGTGTCTTAACTAGAGATGCCACGAATATTCGGCTACTATTCGGTATTCGGCCTATTCGGCTACTTTTTTTAATATTCGGTATTCGGCCGAATAGCGTGCAGTATTCGGCCGAATACCGAATACCTAATTATGGTAAAAATATATATGGTATTATTCAAAAACATATATTACTTAAATTACAAATGGTTCATTTTCATATATAAATTCATACTTAAGTGCTTAAAATCTGTCAAAGGTAAGTTCAGATGAATGAAAACATTTTTTTCAGCATTTGTTGATAGCAAGCAATTACACTTTTCTTCATAAACAAAAATTTCTTCTGGTAATACTCTCGCTGTAGACGAGACGATAGATAAATCTTAACAAAATTTGTCAGTATTAGATACAATTTTGCGTTTGCTGACCATTATTTGTAATGGTCTGGTGATCTGTTTAGGCAGATAGTTTTCAAATAAGTATCAGTCTCTTAAATTTAAAAAACGTATAAAAATTTTGAAATCAAGCAGGATTTAACCCGCTGTAGGGTGTCCCAGATGTGGCATACAGTGCCACATCTGGTACAGGTAAAGTAAATAAGTCTACTGTTCGTTCAAAGATACGTAGCGTCATTTATCGACCGACGGGATAATCTTTAAATACTTAGCAACGATTTAGTAATTGCAAATGTCACTAGATAGCGTTAGATATCGAATGATCTTGTGATTCTTACAGAATTTGAATGATCGATGCGAGTTCGTGGTTTACGTAAATTGAAAAATCGAAATAAAATAGTTTTTAAAAGATTTTGTAGCGGAAAAAAATATATTTACATTGGAAATAGTGTATAATAAACAAAGGTAAGTATTTTTTTGAAATATTACTATATTATGTACTAAAATACCAACTTGTTTAAATGTTCCAGATATGGTACACCATGCATTAGTTCAATTCTATTATGTTGTTTCGGTTTGATTTCATTACAGATTATGGCGAAGAAGGTATTATCTAACGAGTTGATTGAGCAGTATTTAGATTTACCCTCAGGGAGTGAAGACGGTTTAGAATTTTCAAGTGTGCAAAGTGATGATGACATGGCGAGAATCAAGGAAAACTTGAATGAGTGCAGATAGTGACTCTGAAAATTATATTGAGCCTACCAGGCATGTACCATTTTCTTCTACTAATTGTAGCACTATCCTCGCCGAAAACAACTCCGTCGCCGAAACAAATCGAAAGAAATGCCAGAATATACCTAAGAGGGAGACTTTATCAGTGGACGAACAGATATGCGCAACAAAAGCTGCAAATCTCCTACGTCAATATTTTTCCAATAAACCGCACACACCGAAGCTGAACTTTCCTTTAGAAGCAAGGAATCCAGTCATTTGGAACAGTAAACGAAAGTGGACTGGGCAGAGATTTGAAAATTCCATCCCTGGAAGACTTGAAGAGTACTAAAACAGAACGAGGCCATTCAGAAGAATGGGTAGCTGATGTAGAGGGCACGGAAGTTGGCACAATGATGTGGTATGATAATAAGCCTGTAGTTTTGTCTTCATCTTTTGTAGGGCAACAGCCTATTGAAAAGGTTAGCCGGTATTGCAAGAAACAAAAAAAAAATACATGAAAGTGGATTGTCCTAAAATGGTAAAAATCTACAATCAGCATATGTGGGGAGTGGATTTGTTGGACTCCTTTCTTGGGAAATACAAAATAAAAATGCGTACTAGAAAATGGTATCTGCGTTTGTTTTACTATTTTCTAGACATTGCCACAATAAATAACTGGCTTCTACACAAGGGGGTGGGAGAACAAAAGATTTCAAACTGGAAATCGCAAAAAGTCTTTGTATATGTGGACCATCATCACAAAAAAAGGGAAAGACCGTCTTCTGCTACTGACGACGCGATTGAGAAGAAGAAAATAAGAGATGCAGCAATCCTTCCCCCTCGAGACTCAGACTGGATAAATTTGATCATCTGTTTATATGGAACAAGAAAGACAACACTATAAATATCCACAATGCAAAGGGAAAACATATATTTTGCGAAAAGTGTCGTGTTGAGTTATATTTGAACAAAGACAGCATTTTTTTTTTATAAATTTCATCAGTAAGTAGAGTTACTGTTGCTATAAAACTTAATATATGATAATGTTCATTGTTCCTAATTAAGAGCCAAATACTAATTAATGTTAATGCATACTGTACCACATATGGAACAGATTTGAAAAAATAAATATCTTCTTAAATAATATTTTTTTATTGGTATTATTACCATTTATTATGTCTAGACGCTATATAGAACCACATATATTTAACTGACAACATTTAAAAAAATCATGCATTGTAGGGTTAAACCCGCGCTTCTTGAAAATCGCTCCAGCGCTCTGACCAACTAAGCAATTCGTTCTCACCAAGCTTCGTCGAAATTCTTATACGTTTATTACAACTAATGTTGTTAGCATCTCTGTACGGAGATTCTTACAAATTTTCGAACCCACAGAAAGCTAAACTACCCAAAGAAAACTCGTAAGAATTATCGTTTGGCAAGAGAGAATACTATTTTATTTAATATTTTTACTATTTTTTTAAAGTGTTATCTCTGTAGGGAGATTTTCAAGAGACGCGGGTTCAAATCCTGCTTTGATCAAAATTTTTATACGTTTTTTAAATTTAAGTTTATTATTTTCTGTGTGGAATAACACTTTAAAAAATAGTAAAAATATTATATAACAATCTCGTTTCGTCATTTTTTCTCTGTATTTTCTCTACTTACTTTGCCTGCTCCGCCGCTCTCGTACAAAGTGACTGAGACAAGAAGTACGTAATCATTTACTAATATTCGGCCGCCGAATATTCGGTGCTTCGGCCAATTACGTAGCCGAATATTCGGTATTCGGTATTCGGCCAAATCACTATTCGTGGCATCTCTAGTCTTAACACTAGGTTCCCAAGTTCCCTCTGCCTACCCTGCCATGTACGGGATACAGCGTAAAGCTGTAGCAGCAGCGTGAAGTTGAGAGAGAGAATAAAAAAATGTCTGTCTCGAAAATTAGGCAGACGAAACGAAGTAATTGTAGGTTTATTCAGCTAACAGCTACATACAGTATAGCAGCATACAGGTTATAAAAATAAGATTTCTTTTTCAGATTCACGCTGTATCTCGCTCACGAAAGATAAGTGGGGGGAACATGGGAACCTAGTGTTGAGATACTAAGTTCAGTTTCTCACTTTCCGCTGAATCTGAGGCATTGCGTGTAGTGCGTAGCGGAACCAGAGCGAAGAAATGAAAGTAATATATCATTTGAAAATATTATATATTTCCCTTCTCCGAGTGGGAATCGAACCCACAACTTGTCGTTTACAGTCACAGCCTCGTAACCGTATACCGTATGCGCCAAGACAGGCCTCTAACAAAAAAAAATAAAAATGAGTAAGGTTAAATAAATTAAAACAAATATATAAATAGTACAAAATTAATTTTAATACATTTTTAAAATATACATTTAATCACAATAAATCAAGCTCCAGTCAAAATACTTGATGCGGGGTTATTCTGTAGTTTTGCAATTTCTTCTTTGAACTTGGATATGGTTTCTTTGGCGAGTTGCAATTTGTCCTTCAACTCTGATATTTCACCTCTGACCTTACCTTGGGCCGCTATAATTCTCTCCAGTGTTTTCTCTTTTTTTTCTTCAACTAAAATATTAATTAAAGATGTTTATATGTAGATAATATATTAAAGAAGTATATATATATATATATATATATATATATATATATATATATATATATATATATATATATATATATATATATATATATATATATATGTATATGTATATGTATATGTATATGTATATGTATATGTATATGTATATGTATATGTATATGTATATGTATATGTATATGCATATATATATATATATATATATATATATATATATATATATATATATATATATATATATATATATATATATATGTATATATATATATATATAGATTTTTATCTGGATTAGTTCTACTTTATCTTATTTTATGTTATGACACAGAGAGAGAGGCGGACGCGGCGTGGAGCACCGATACTCAACATGTAAATGTTTTGTTTTCAACAAATAGCAGTTACAACGGTCCTGCATTCATGCCGCCTAATTGTAGCATGGTACTGTGAACATTATGATACTACACTCAAAGCAATGATTATACTTTAAATGATATTCTTATCACTTTGAGATCTGCTGTACGCAACTGTTTGTGGGTTCAACCACCACTCGAGGAAATGAAATATTCAATATTTAATTTTGTCTGATAGTGAGGCAAGTCAACATAATCGAGTGATTCAAGTGTCTTAATAAGTATGAGTGTCATAACATTATTTTCTCAGGTTTACTCTGCCTTGCCATATGTGGGTGGTTAAGTAGAGTGACTAGTGACAAAGTGAAGCTAAAAGAAAAAATTGAAGAATGGAGTGTCTCACCACTCGGTGCCCTCTACTTACCCTGCTATTAATTTCTACATACATATAAAATGTTACCTTTGTTAAATATAAATAAATAAAAAAAATATTTACAATCTGTATCATGATTCCATTGTCCATTAGTTATAGGTTTTACACTGTTTAGCAAATGTTGCATAAGTTGTGTGGGCTCTTGGAATACTATTTCTTCATATGATTCACTTACTAGGGCCCGTCCTACTGGTGGAGTACCTTCGCTTACTGGTGATTGAAATAATTTGAGTATATGATATAGTGTAACCTATAAAAATTTAAAAATTGATGACACAAATTACTTATTCATATATCATTTAAATATCAGAGATGATAATAAAATAATAGCAATTGATTATTTCTATATGAAAATAAAACTTGTTTTTTGTTTTGCTAAAGATAGTTGTATTTTTTTAATAAATAAACAATTGTATAAAGTTTAATTTCCAAATATATTTAACTCTGATAAATAAATGTTAAATAATAATTACCATAACACAATTTCTATTGATACAGATTATTGAAGCTAGCATAGCATGGTTGGGATAATATTGTATATATTCATAGAATATAAATATATACAATATCATCTTTATGAATATACACAGTACCTTATACAAAACTTAAATAAAAAGTTAAGTGATTTCATATTTCATCATAATCACAATAAAAAAATATTGAGTGCAATAAATAAATATTTATTTTAAGCTGTATTAGGTTAGCGTGTATTAGGTTAACCTATAAAATATACAGTTGTGAGTTAAATTTCCTCTCAGGCCAATGACTATACTTAATACTATGTTTAGTAGTAATAATACTACAGCCCCAGCATTGAGTTCTACATATGTAAATGGGTGATGAAAAATTTGATTACAACATTTTAATTATTACTTACAGGTCTTTCATTAGGATCATGAAAATATATTTTAATAACAATCTCGAATTCTCCCCAACCAGTCTCTGTTAATTCGTAAGGTGGCTTAGTTACTATTCTATTAGGATTTGCGTAGCTTTCGTGTAATTTGAAGTGAATTTTCTTTATGTAAGCTGACATATCTTCATTGGCGTATGGCTTTACATATACAGTCCATTGATGCGTGTGCCCATCTTCTTCGCGTTTTTTGCCGAAATATCTCGCTATATTACCATATACTATTGCTTTGACTATGGTTAAGCCCTAAAACGTGTGTAATTATTTTATACACAAAAATTGTCAGTTATATGCGCAATAATTTTTGTATTATATATTTGAATATTTACCTTAACTCTTCCCCCTGAATCGGGACCGAAATCAGTCGGTAAACTCATAGCTATATCAGACTTTAAATAATTCGGGTCCACGGTTATGGTTATTTATAAAACAGAATTAAGAACAAATTACAAATTACTCAAAACAAGAGTAAGAAGAAATTTTCATATTTTTTTATTTATAAACAAAATTTAACCTCAAATGTCACTTTATTTTTTTCACTTTTGACACCAACACAGATGCTTAATATAATGACAGATGCAGACTATATATTATAATTTATAGCATCTTAGTATAATTTCTTTACTCTTTGGTTATTATGTACAACATTCAAAATAATCAGTATTCAAAACGAATAATCGATTTGAGTATTTGAAAATTCTATAGGCTGATTGGATCATGAATCTAATATTGGTTGTGTTTTTTTATTCTTATGTTTTATAAATATGCTGGGTCTCAAGTCAGATAAAAAAAGCAGCTAAGCTCGTTATTTCATATTTGATTTTTTTTAGGTTTGACACTAATTTCATGAGTTCTGAAATTAATTGATGAATTATGATTAAAGCTTGTTTCAAAAATATATATATTACCATTTATTTAGATTTTTTTTAATTTAAGTTTTATTATAGAAATATTAAGTTAAGTACGTAAATAATACAATTTTTTAACTTATTCTGACATTTAATACAATAATAGAAAGCAAGTGAACAATGGTCCAACAAGCTCATTCCTTATATCTAGGTAATAATTGATAAACATTTAGCTAGCTACTTCGCGAATGCTCGCGATATGAGCACATGATACATGTTGAGATTTTGATGTTCACTGTACGATTGCTGGTCGGGGTTTTGCATCCTAGGCCGTAACAGTTAGATATTGTTCAGTTAGACGTTGCAGAGTTCATTCACATACACATTTTTACTAACATCAAAACTTGTGATCTGTTTGTGGAGGTTCTACGTCCCCCAGTAAAGGATCATTTTCTTCTTCAAGCCTAGAGGACCTCGAACTGTGTCTTGAAGCCGATACTCTTTGTGTAAAATTTAATAAATTAGGTACAAGAGCACCACTGGGAGTCGCTGGTGCTGATCTGGTAAGCAACTTTCTCGTCCCAGGAGGAATTTTTGATAGCGGTATGTATAAGCTCGATTTTCTTGTCCGTGGTGTTTTCCTGAAGAGATCGTGACGTCTTTGACATCTTTCGTCAATTTGTCTACGCAGAGTAGATTCACGGGATTGTGTTGGACTCGTAGGTTGTGGTGGTGATTCACAGCCACCTGGTGTATCGGGTGACGTCAAAAATAAATGTCGAAGATAGGCCGCTCGTTCACAGTAAGATTCGTCAGCATTGGGAGACGCACGACGCGGTGGAGGTGATGACCCAAGACGAGGTTTGCAACCACCATCACAATAAAGATCACAGTCAATGAGTTCTAACTCCAGATCGTAGTTAGGATCCTATAATGAAACAAAAATCAAAACACTTAGTTCCTAATATTATATTTCTAATACACCTAGTTAAGATTATAATCGAAATTATCACTTTGGGTTAGACCTCAAGTAAAATTGTTTGAAGCCCCCGCTATACAATGTCTATTAACATTAAACATACAATAAAATATTTTTTATAAATGTTACAAAATTATAAATTTACCATTTGAAGAAATAAGACTATATAATGTATAATTATAGCTGACGTTGACGTTATTTTTTAATTCATTTACCGGTGACGCAATGAGATTCTCCCTAAACGTTGTAGTCTCGCGCGCCTGGCGGCGCGGCTCCGTCAGCGAGGACAGCGAGCGCAGCACGGAGCGGCCGCAGCCGACACCGCATTCGCCGTAGTTACTTGCGCAGGAATATGGCGGCGGAATCACGGAATTGGCCTATGAAATATAACTACATTAAAATTCACACAAAGCAGAATAATTGGAGTGTTACTGGTTAAGTATTCTAACTGAATACAAAGGTTTGAAATGAAATCGAATCCCTTAAGGAAGTTTATAGAAAATAATACTAATATTATCAGTCTAGCTACACAAAATGTAGTAGTTTCTAAAAGACAAAGAATGGAGTGTTTCATTCTATAATTACTTTGCTCACCTCGCAGAAATAAAAATGATAACAATTAAAAAATTAAACATATAAAAATTTTATTTAATACAAAACAAAAAATATTTTCATTACCTCATTCGCATTACATAAGAAACTAGAATTTAGAGATTCCGCTGTGCTTGTAGCTGACAAAGAACCTGAAATGAAAAAAATATTATAGTACCTAAATAATATTACGTGATATCGTCATAATTTAAAATATCAAAATATTGTATACAAATCCATCTATCACTGAAAAAACACGGTAAGCGATAAGTAAATATGTCTCATGGTCACAGGAAGGGTTATAAAAATAATCTCATAAAAAATTGAGTTTCCGTTTGCCGATAATGTCAATATATTGGAGTAATATATGTACATATGTTTTAAAAGGAAAAGAAATACCGCTTTGAAAAGTAAAATAATGTAAATATATTTTAAACACCTGGTGCTCGAATAACGTAGTTTCTAAAATAGTGCACCATGAGATAACTGCCTCCGGACTTTCCATCTCCCTCGCCACATGTTATAACGAGCGGGTATAAGTCAGGCTTTGACGTAACCTGCAAAAATATATATTATTAGAAACTATAACTATAAATAAGCTTACAACATATTTATAAGAAGATTCCACGACAATTTAAAATATAAGAATAACTATTTTCTTAATTTTAATATGTATATTAACGTATCACAGATGATTAATTAGACGCAATTTAATAAATAAGTAATAATATGAGTTCAATCGTGGCTCTTTCTTCTTTTAATGTGTTTAATTTAGTATATTTCCCAATACTTTAACTCAAACAATCTAATCACCTCAGAATATGGCGGCGGAGCCTGGTGAATAGAACCACAGCGACTATATCTTGGTGGTGGATATACAGACCCGGCTGAATCTTGCTCAGAACGGTTCCGAGGTATACAACAAGCAAAGGAACACATGTAAACGCCACAAGGCCGCCGGTACAGCAGACACCATAGACAGCAGACTAAAATGCCGGCGAATGTCCCGAGTAGAAAAAGCACTTGCCTGAAAACATTATTTGATAATGATTTAGTTTATATTTTAATTGTTTCTATACATTGTAATAATACTTTCTTCTTTAATAATACTTTCATCTTTGATATACATTGTGGATTCAATTGGATATTCCAATTGAATCTACAATTAATCGTAATAATAATACAATACGTACTTTTCAGTTTCAAGTTTCACTGTACATGCACATGGCTGGGCAGGCAAAGAAAAATTGAAAACCTAGTGTTAAGACACTCCTTTCTGTTCCCACTCTCCGCCAAATTTGAAATATTAAATATTTAAATTGAAAATACTCAATATTTCATTTCCTCGAGTGGGGATCGAATCCAGAAGCTGTCGTTTACAGTTGTGCCCCATCGCCACGACAGACCTGTATAATATTTTATACCACAAATAAAGACACAGTTCATAATAATTTGGCTCTCTTAAAGAAAGTCTACATTATATAAAATAATATAGGAAGGTGCAAGACAAGAACATCGTATAATTATTATGTATATAATTTACAATTGTGGCCTGTTGTGGCGCAAGAGCATTGCGTGTGACTGTAAACGTGACAGGTTGTGGGTTCTGTTTCCACCGGAGGAAATAAAATATTTAATATTTTCATTTCTTCGCTCTAGTAATACATCAAATTCGGTGGAAAGCTAAATATATACGCTTAATATTTTTCATACCATTGTGAATACCACAAGTGTTCGTTGCGCGCAGTGATAGTGGCCGGCACACAGCAACCCTCATCGCAGCACTCCCAGTGTATTGGGCAAATACGGCCGTCCAGGCAGCTGGTCACGGCGGCGTTCTAATTGTATACGAAATTTATTATTAAAAAAAATATATAAAATACAAAAACACAAAGTATTAATTATATGTATTTAAAAGTAGAACCATTTTTTTAATCTTAATAATATATTTTTTCCTATATGAAATAAATAGATAAAACAAATATTGGATGTTATTCATGAGTTGTACACGTTCTTGACTCTATGTAAACTCTATAAAAATGTTATTTTTTATTAGTCTGCTTTCTAAAAATAATGCCATTTCGGCTGATAATATATATAAATATATACCATTTTTAGTTAATTGATCACGCAGATATACATCCAAGAGCGTTAGAGACCTGTTTAAAAAAAGAAATAATTAAAAAGTTACGTAGAGTTTATATAAAATGCATAAAATACAGACTTTACTATGTAATTTACTTAGGCAAATTAATTGAAGTATAATATTGATAAGAATGCCAATATTTCCACGTGCAAGAAACAAATTGCATATTTCGCGCGAAATTTTCACATTTACGTACGGCGCAAGTTTCCTACCGATCGATCGTGCTGTCAAAACTCGTAAGAGGCAATCATACAGGCCCAGCCATATTCATTTCATGCCACTTCTGCACAAATATGAACACATAATTTATCTTTATTAAACAAACATTTCTTCGTATGTTTTTATACTAATGTAAATAATAAAACCGAACATTTTATATGTATGTTGTTTTTTAAAATATTTTAGTGATATTATACCAATGATACATTAAAATTATATATTGACACATAAATCATCATTAAACGATAACACATTTTCTTTTGACTGATTTATTTTTCATAATCATGTCTTCAACATTAGTAATTAACACAAAACGTATTTAAGAACTAATTCTATTATAACTAGGACAGTAAGTAACAGTATAAACTCACAGCCGGCCTGCTTGTTCCTAGCACAGAGACAATGAAGCAAAAAATAATCATATTGACCACGTTATCTAGAGCTGGGAACGACATGGAAAAATAAAATTATATATAATATAACATTAATACAAAGCACATATTATAAAAAATACAGGTGCAAAATGCAACTGCACCGTTTCAAACGTTCGATATCAATAGGAAATTTATTTTTGGCTCGCCATCCCCTCGCGTGTCACCCCCTTGCGGGGTCGCGTGAAACTGAATTTTCTTGTACGTCTGACTGATACGACCAATTTATAGGACCCCCCCCTCCCTTACCGTCGCAACCTTTGAACCAGTGAAAGGCTTATATATTCTTTAGAGTTTAACTTACATTGGTCGTGTCGTACTTATTGGTAAGTCAAATAATGAATAATTTTATATATTTATCGAGTTGTGATAATGCTAGATATTTTATTTAATTAATTTTGTATTTAAATAAAAACAATATAAATTTTCACCGTAAAACTTTCTGGAATTCTGTAAGCAAATTTCACTTCATTTCAATTTCAATCGGCTAGAAGGCTGTTGCCATCCATTTCTACGGGCTAAAATAATATTTTATGTTATTTAATATTTGGTCTTAGATATACTGATATTAATAATAAAAATGGTCTATAAAAAACACTTAATAAAGTATATTTATTATATTTTTATCAATTTATGTATTATAACGGGTACTTTGTGATATATCATCTATTCATTATGTAAATATAATATTGAGCAGTATAAAGTGTTTTTGCAATATACAAATATTGATGAATTTTACTCAAAAAAGATGTGTTTTCCCTTATAAATAAAAATGTGCCTAAAATAATGCATAAACTACTTAAATTTTTGTGGCTTTACCGAAAAAGCTTTACCGAAAATTTCACGTACATATCTCTTCAACATATAGCCTAGAAATGCTTATTTATTTTTCATACTATTACAAGTTTATATGGGTCAAGAGTATATTAGGCGGTAAAGTTGGCGTCGCTCCGTCTAACGTCGTAACTCGTAGCTGCGGCCTACGTTATGCTACGCAGGATGAAAGTGAATTAGATCTGCAATTTTGTTAATTTGGTAAAGTAACTTTTTTATATTACAAATCTTTGGTATAGCAGGATTGGCAAAGAGAGCGGTGAAGATACTTACTCTGTTCTATACTTTTTTCTTGGAATGGAAAGTGAACAAACCATCATCGCATGTAAGCTATTTTAGCCAATTTTAATTTTTATTTTTTAGACTTGATAATGAAAAATATCCGTCAGAGTTGAAGGTATTATTCTCAAGGTCATTCTAATTCAATCTAATTGCGATCCCGCAATGAAAATTATATCTTTGAATAGATGAATGTACGTGTGTGAAAAATGATGAAAAAAAGGGAAAAATAAGTCACATGTGTGGATGTGTGTAGATGATAAACATATTTTCATCAATTTCTCTCACTAATTTTAATAAATCTAACTAATCGCTGTGTGTACATGGTCGATATATAAACAATAATCTTATAAGGGACTCTTAATATTGTAGTAAAGTTAGTGTAGTCTGTTTGTCTGTGTGTTTGTACGCGCTAATCGCAGAAACCAGTTAGCCAAATTTATATACAGTTTTCATTATTATATTTTGGCAACTTTCCTTCTACATTTAATGTTTATTTACTTTAAATTGGTTGATAAATATTAAGAGGTTGAGTCGATTTAAAATATTTAGTTGTAGTTAGTAGTAATAATTTTAGTTTTTAATGTATAAATATTGTCTTAAAAGTGAATTTAGATAAGTAATTGTGATAAGTAAATAAACGTCTAAACGAAGTGGGCGGAGCGGCGAGCAAGTCACAAGTTCTCTAATAAAAATTGTAAATAAATAGTAGAAATTTGCTGGACAGCATGAAAAGTATCATATAGTATTTGTTAATGATTAGTCTAGTATTGTCTTAAAAGTGAAATTCGATAAGCAAATACACCTGAGAATATATAGAAAGTCTGATTGAAGTGGGTGTAGCGACGGGCGGGTTTACGGGCTAGTTTTCTAATAAAAATTGTAAATAAATAGTTGAAATTCACTGGACAGCATGATTATATAGTATTTAGTAAAAGAGAATCTTGGTCGATTGATATTCAATTAAATTTTTATGTTAACGTTTTGTTTTTTATGTTTTTTTAGGTTTACGCATATTGAAGTACTCACTCAGCTTCACGATATATCCCGGCAGGATAGGCAGAGGGAACTTGGGAACCTAGTGTTAAGACACTTCGTTCCACTTGCGTTCCCTACTTTCCGCCGAATTTGAGGCATTGCGTGTTGAGTGGCGGAACTCAACGCCGCGTTTTGCCTTGTACCAGAGCGAAGAAATGAAAACATTAAATATTTACATTGAAAATATTAAATATTTCATTTCCTTGAGTGGGGATCGAACCCACAACCTGTCGGTTACAGTCACACGCCGCTGCTCAAATATTGAAGTAAATTAAAGTATTTTTAAAGATTTTGAGTTTTTTATTTCCGTGTTTTTTACTATGATATTATACACTAGAGCAGGGGTCGGCAACCTGCGGCTCGCGAGCCACAGCTCCTTGGCTGGGAAGCTGCGGCTCTTTAGTTCCGAACACAAATGTTATTAATTTTATAAAAAAAAAACATTTTAAAACTCTCAACCACATACTCTTTGCTTGTACCCGCTTTTCACGGCACCACATATACATTTTTTATTACAAGTTACTTTATTTATGCACGTACTATTTATTGTGATTAAATCACCATGATTGACTGAAAGTAGTTGATTCTGTGCATCGTGGGGCACGTTAAGCCGTCGGTCCTACGCCTGATCTCTCACCGGTCGTGTGCAGTTAACCGTCCCATCGGATATAGAGAGTGGAAGGAAGAGAGAGTGAACTCTAAGAATGCGAAACCTAGTTGGTAACAATAAGCAAAGTCCTGCGCAGTAAGTCAGTGTCAGTAAGAGTAGGACTACATTACTTATTTATTGTAGGCATAAAAACATTTTGTGGCTCTTTAAAAACTTAAAAATGTTGTAAATTGTAACTTTTGGCTCTTTTGACTCAAAAGGTTGCCGACCCCTGCACTAGAGTAATGTTTCGTAAAATTAAGCTCATTCACCATTTGTATAAAAGTATATTATGTTGTTAACTGATGCTATATGTTTTATTTTAGTTTATTATGCCTTATTTTAAAACAAATAGGTAGGTAATGTAAAACAAATAGGTAGGTTACTGTTTATTTGCTTGTGAAATACTTTTATTTTATGCCATAAAACTACTTTTTTTTTATGCCATAAAACACATAGGTGAGAATGATATGTTGCAGGTATTTGCCGCAAACTGCCTTTGATATTAGTACAAAAACTGACACTGGTTTCTATCAAGCTCGCATGCAGTCAACCAAGTTAAGCATCTCATTTAGATAGTTATATTGGTGGTCCGGTGAAAACTTGGCAAAGCTCAATAAGCGTGTAAGCGACGTATAAACATATTACATTATATTTTATCATATTATTGTATGTATTAAAAATATGTGACATATATGCTGCGTAACAGATCCAGTTACGTCGTTATAATTACATGACTACGTCTACAATAGGTTAACCAATTTATATATACAAATCAAAAAAGAAATTATAAATTTAATAAATTTTGAATAGACAAAAAATAGAATAAAAAAATTAGAAAATTTTTACGTAACTATGCCACATTAATTACTTTTAGAAGGCAACGGTTATTGAATATTAAAAATAAATATTTAAAAAACGTTTATTTCTAAATTTACGTAAATACAACATCGAAATAGACTATATCGATATCGATTACAAGCAGCACTATAATTTAAATGTCTCGTCCTTGCGACGTGACATTTGTCATATGTCATTCGTAAAAAAAGTCAAAATCAGTTGATCTTGATTACGATTTGCAATTATAATTTGTAATTTTATTCCTGCAAAAATACTTTGAATAAAAAGTTTTTAATAAATGTAACAATGCGCTCGTGTATTTTATTATTTTTTACACTCGTATTAGGAGCGACGGCGTGGGATGACGATGACTTAGAAATATTTGACGTGGTAGAAGAAGTTAACCAAAATTTTTATGAATTGATAGGAGTAGCTCAGGTAAAGAATTTCATGATTATAAAAACTACATTATTTGCTTAAAATAATTCCACTTTTATTCAATAAAAACATCTAAATATTCATTTAGGATGCATCACAATCGGAAATCAAAACAGCCTTCAAAAAGCTAACACTTAAGTTGCATCCTGACAAAAATGACGCTCCCGATGCAGATGTTCAGTTCCGAAATCTAGTGTCTGTACATAATATATTAAAAGATCCAGGAAAAAGAGAAAAGTAAGTTGTTATAAATGTTTGTTATCTTTCATACTTGTGTGGTGTTGTTTTGGCTTATTTATATTTTATTCTAATAATATTAACGTAAACCTTTCTTATATTACTTTTATTTTTACACTAACTCTTATATGGATTTGTCATATTCTAAGTGCAAAAAGTGTAGACTGATTGTAGGCATATTAGGTTACTTTCATACAATTACTGTAATTTATATACTCTTTTTTAGAAAAAATATTGTCCAAAATAAATATTGCATAGAATTAATAAAAAAATCTTAGCTTTATTGTATTTTATTAACATGTATTTATATCTTTTCAGATATAATGAAGTTCTTAAGAATGGACTTCCAAATTGGCGTTCAGCAGTATACTATTATAGGCATGTTAGAAAGATGGGCTTGGCAGAAGGTGCAATTATACTTTTCATATTAATAACATTTGGACAATATGCAGTTGGCTGGGCGGCATATGTAGAAAAGAGGTTTACAGCTGTGAGTAGTTATGTACACCAGATAAATACATGTTTTATCATGGCATAGTGGGATGTTGATTGTGAATTGTGATTTTGGGTTAATCTCAACTCTGGGAAATTAACTGTTCCCAATTCTCCATAAAATGCCACTTTCTTTGATTCTATTTACTTTATCTCATATTCTGGTGGAAAATAAAATATATAGTATCTTGATGTTATGTTATCTCAGCCATTCCTGCAAATAAGACTAATAATAATATAAAATAACTTTACTTCAAACTAGGAACAAATTCTAAACAGTAGAGGAAAAAAACATTCCAAAAAGTCTGGTTTTGATACTGGCCTAGCAGAAATATTAGACAAACTACCCAAACCGAGTATCAAGGATACATTGCCCTTTCAAATACCAAGGGCCATATGGTGGACCATTACCGCCATACCATTGGGCGTTATGGAGTTAAAGAAGAGAAGGAAAGAAATGGAGGAAGAGAAGAGAAGAAAGAAGAAAAAGTGAGTTTTTTGATTATTTTTCTTTTATATGTAAATTATGTTTCTAGCATTATATATAGATTGGGGAAAATAGAATACCTCCACTTTATTAATACTATGTTTAAAGAAAAGAAAAATAATAATTTTAAGTTTTTTGTGATGGGGAACCACATGTTAAGATGCTCTGTTTTTTTGTTTACTTTCTCACATTGCACCATATTTGGGGCATTATGTGTTGTGTGGCGGAACTCAACACCACACTTTGCCTAGTTACCAGAGAGAAGAAATGAAAATATTGAACAATTCATTTCTATGTGTGGGGTGTCGAACCCACAACCTATTTATTGAATTTATAGTCACAAGCTTGTGCCCCTACGCCACACCAGATATAACCATTTTTAAATTTTTCTAGTAATAGATGTTTGAATCATTGGTGTTCCATTATTACCTCACCTATTATACAATGTGAATAAAAAATCATAAAATGAATATGTCTAAACAGATGATAAATTGGATGGACTTGAAATATTTTACCCAGCATGTTGAACCCGTAAAAGAAGCATAGATGCGGCCACCTGGTATTATTATTATTATTACATACCCACCTTATAATTCGATTTTAACTAATAATACTTTGTACCCAATAGAGAAGAAGAAGAAGAAAAATTACGAGCTGAACGGGAAGCAGCGGCCGCTGAGAGCCGGGCGGAGGGCAACGCGCGTCGGCGCAGGGCCTTCATACCGCCTGCCAGAGACCGAGGCCAGGATGGGGAGAAGGATTGCCTGCTGGACCCCGTTGCGAGCCCAGAAGGACCAGTGGCTGTTCCTGTTAAGCCTGTGAGTTGCAATATTAATGTTATTTTTTTAGATAATTTCATGATATTTCGCAAGTTAGACAGAGAATGTTAAGACACTCTGCTTCCTACTTTCTGCTGAGATTTTAGAACTTTCTTTGGTAAATTTAGTAAATGATAGGTTGTAGGTTCTATCCCACTCAAGGAAATGAAATATTTAGTATATTTAATTTAAATATTTAATGTCCTCGCTCTGTTAACAAGACAAAGCGTGGTTATCAAGCATATCATTTTCTTATTTTCAGGTATATTTGTTTATGATATATAAATTAATTTACTTATATTGTTATAATAGTAATAATTAAATAGTACATATGAAATAATCAATAGATATAAACAAAAGTTTTCTCGATAATTATATAAAATATTACATTTCCAGTCTCCCCCACCAATATCCGGCGGTCTGTGGACGGACGACGACTTGGCAGAACTTGTCCGTCTGGTCAAGAAGTATCCCCCCGGGGCGGCTGAGCGCTGGGAGAGGATAGCCGACGCCATGGCCAGGAGTGTGCCAGAAGTGACTCACATGGCCGCCAAGTTGAAGGAGAACTGCTATAAGATACCTGGCCAAGAGCAGCCTGAGGAAGTGCCTGAAGTGCCTAAGAAGGTAAGGCTAGTAATAAGTTAGTTAAGGGTATGGTGATGAGGTAAATCATTAGTAAGTATTAATTGGTAGATATTGGTGCTTTAGTCTGTGTTCCGTTATACACTGTGAGTACTGCGCAGTGGACTCAGTGGTGAAAATTTCGTTTCGATATTGACTGCCAGTATAATGTTACAGTACCCTAGGGAAATATATGACGTCATAAATTACCGCCATTTTTGCACTGTGAGCACTGGCATTTTCGAGGTAAGGTACTCGCAGTGCTTTGGTCACGTGATCACAAACTTGTCGAGAGTTGTATGTAGTTATTTATTTACAACACCAGTTATTTATTTACAAATAGAAGTTTGTGGTTAATTATATTAATTATTAACCAATTTATTTAATTTAATCAATTATTTGTCGAAATACATTATTTAAAATTTAATTAATATACTATTATCGATTACAAACAAAATATTAACTTTAACTATACATAACCTTTTTTATAGGTTTACAAGTATTTGTAAAAAAATAATTTTTGAAACATAAAAAGGATACTTACTAATATCAGAAATTTATTTAAATTATAATTAAATTCAACATTAAATATTTTTTTATTTTAAACATTCAAACAATAACTTTTCTTATTTAACAGAGAACGTTTAAGTAAACATTAAATTAAAAAACATTATTTTGAAAATAGCGTGAAACGTAAAACAAGAACGACAGTATACTGGACCGCGTTTCGTTTTAAATAGTAACCAGTATAACTGACTATAAAGAAAAGACATCACAGTATACTAATTTGCCGTTATACTGCGCAGTACTCACAGTGTATATCGGAACATAGCCTTAGTCTTTTCGCTTGCTAATAAATGCCAAAATAAAAACGAAAAAAATGTGCTTTCATTATTAAATCCTCTTATATTTTGTTGTTCTCGCAGAATATGATAGGGGTATAAACAGAAAATTATATACATATATTATTTTTTAATAGCATCAAATATAATATAGTTTTTCAAGTTCGGTAACAACTAATGCCCTTAATGGCTTTATTGGAAACTACGCTTGTACAAGGTTCAAAAGATCGTTTAATTTTTTTTTGCTTTTTTTTCTCTTCTTTTGTCTCGCATAAAGTAGAGTAAGCAGATAAAACATTGTATTAGGACATTTGATTTCGAGAACGAACGAATGAATGAGTGAATGAATGAACGACACAGTACACTAGAGGTGCGGTGCCCCCAGGTGAAGACGCGCAAGACGGAAGAGACAAAGTATTGTATTAGGACATTTGATTTTGAGAACGAACGAATGAATGAGTGAATGAATGAACGACACAGTACACTAGAGGTGCGGCCGCCCCCAGGTGAAGACCCGCAAGGCGGAAGAGACATAAAGTATTGTATTAGGACATTTGATTTTGAGAACGAACGAATGAATGAGTGAATGAATGAACGACACAGTACACCAGAGGTGCGGTGCCCCCAGGTGAAGACGCGCAAGGCGGAGGAGACGAGCGGCGGCAGCTGGTCGCAGGCGCAGCAGCGCGCGCTGGAGGCGGCGCTGGCGCGGCACCCCAAGGGCGCGCACGCGGACCGCTGGCAGAAGATCGCCAACAGCGTGCCGGGGAAGACCAAGGTATCGTTTTATAGCGTGTTGCATTTCATCCGGTGGAAATCTTTTATTATTTATTAGTATTATTAGTATGTTCTATTCAAATGTTTGCTTACGAACATTTCAATTAATTTTTGGGAACCTATGAACCTAGTGTTAGGACATTTCGATCTGTTCCTCATTTCCAACCGGTGAATTTACATTGTGTTTTGAGTGGAACTCTGCGCCGCGCTTGTCCTTGTTACCAGAGCGAAGTAGTGTAAATATTTAAATAAATCGTTTGAAAATATTACGTTTAATTTTTTCGAGTGGGAATCGAACCCACAGCCTGTTGCTTTTACAATCACACGCTTGGATCTCAGCACCAGGACAGACTTCGATATTATTTATATTAAAAATAATAGATAAATTTTAATTTTAGGAGGAGTGTATGCAAAGGTGTAAATATTTGTCAGAATTACTTAAAAAGCAGAAACAGAAAGAAGACGGTCTGAGCGATGGAGACGCGGCGGCGGAAATCGAGGAGAATAACGAAATTACCGTTGATTCTTAGATAAAATAAATATAAAATATTGTATTGTATATGTTTATGTATTATATATGAACCATAAACAATTATAAAAATTATAAAATTTTCCTTATCTATGTTATTTAAAGTTTAATTGACATCTATGAGTGCGGTTGATATTCGCAATGTTATTTATTTTTTATTTAATATATGTACGATTTGTTTTTAATTTTACAGCTCTCTGTTAACTTATCTAATAGATATCTGATAGATTAAAAGTAATGATAACTGTCGCGTAAATTATCAGGAACTTTATGTACTATTATTAATATTGTTAATAAAAACTTTAATATTGTGCTACAATTTTTATACATAATTATTTTATATTTAATCTGAACAAATGTAAAGAGATGTCGGTTTGAAATTTAACGGAAAGTTAAAAGATTTTTTATTAAAATATTACAATTTTTTTATAATGCGATATTATTATATAATTCAATATTTTCATTTATTTTAATTATATTTCCTGACCAAAGTATTTTTTTTTTTATAAATTTATTTAAAAAATTAACATTTTTTTTATTTATTCATATATTTCAATTTAAATCTATTTCGTTTATATATATTTAAAACGTATGAATAATTTCCATTAAATAATAATATTATCTCGCTGAGTGTGGAGACTCTACCCAGGCGGTAGGCGATGCGGTCACCCTACCCTGGTCATAGAGTCCTGACACTCGGCGGGAGTTCACGGCGACTATAACAAACTGGGGAAACCTTGTCATCTCTATATCTTTCTGTATTCTTTTTTTATTTGTTTTTGAGCATATATATTGACAGTTTTTATTTAGGGCAATTTAGGCCAACGAGGCCAGTCGTGTGACACAGAGGCATGTACTGTAAAGGTGACAGGTAGTGAATTCGATTCCCACTCAAAAAAATGAGATCTTTAACATTTTCATTTCTTCGTTTTTATAAAATATAAAAAAATGGAGAACGGAAGTGTTTTAAAAGGAACGGAGGGTATTATGCTAAATATTGTGTAAAAGTGATAGTTAATCTGGTATGTACGTACATCAGCCGTGGTATATTCATTCATTCGTTCTATCATTCGCCATCGAGGTGTAATGGAGCTTTGCATATGTAAAAGTCAAATAGTATTTCACTCTAATTTACTTTTCTTAAATAATTTCTATATCTTTGTTAGCGTAAAATTTTATATTTTTATTATATATATATGTTTGTGACATGTCGTTGTAATTTGTAGCACAATATTACGTTTGTCAGTGTATTTATTACTAAGAGATAGGAAGAAAAATGTATATTTAATATTATTATGATTTTTAAATGATATTATGTAATATAATGAATTTCAAACTATCTATATACCGTTGGCTCCATTTTTGTCATCTCAAGAAAAATCTTTTCATTTCTAATAATATTATCGAGTTCCTATATAAACTGATATATGTATTTAATTTGTATTATTTATGATAGAAAAGTTATTATATTGATGTAATTTAAAATTAAAAATTAAAATCATTATCATCACAACTACAAAGAGAGATTAACATCAAATATTAAAATTAATTGAGTAAATAATAAAATGTTGTGTTGTATTTATTTCTTATTTTTTGTGTTTGTATAATTGTTGTTTTTGTAATCAAGTGTTAAGTTGGTGCTCCAAATGTAATTTATACAATTAAATATGATTTTTATGCTTTTTTTTGTTAATAAAAAATATATTATAATATAGCTTTGGTTCTATATTATTTGATTGTTTTTTCTTTAAAGAAAACAAAAAAAACTGCTTCTCAAATATGAGACAAGTGCTACAATTTCTTAAATGGTTATTTCCTTAATTTTTTGTTTTCTACCAATTGAATTAAATTACATTTAACTTAAATTTAATGTTTTTATTCAGTGTCAGCAGATGCCCTCATTAAAGCAATTAAAATTATACATATATTAGCAATTAAAATTATACATATATTATATTGTTCACGTAACTATTTGTAGCTCCGTCCTCCACTGGTCTTAGTCTGAATGCGAATAAAACGGAATTTCTCATATTTGAAAGAAATTAAGGAAGGACGAAATGCAAGATGCTAATCTTGCATTTCGTCCATAAATTTTAAGATAAATATATATCCATAAATTATAAGATATTAGAGTGTGTGTGGAAGGAGTGAATAAGGTGGTATATCTGGGAAGTATGTTTAGTAGAGACAGAACAAACAAAATGGATGCGGCAAGGCGTATTGCGGTCGGTAGCATGGTTAACGTCAGCACAGGTGCACAATGCACTATTGATACCAACGCCACGGCAGCAAAACGTGGGTATTACAGAAGAAGAATGTAATAAAGACGAATACCGTGGAGATGTGAAATCTTCGTAAGATATGTGGTGTCAGTTTATTTGATCGCATACATAGAGTAGAGATACACAGAATGGCAGGTTCTAGCGTGGATGTCAGTCATGATGAAGAAGTACGCGCGCTCAGTAGAATTTACTTATGAGGTTTGAAATTGCAATCACGAGAAGTCAGGTCAGTCAGTCATCCCACCCACTATCGTTCCATAATTGCACATGTATTATAAATTGTATAAGATTTGATTTTAGTATATGAGTTACCTGAATTAGTTATAAATTTATTATAAATTTTAAAGTCTTGCAAGTAGCAAGACCATCAAAAATATGTAAGACTCATTTGAGTGTTCCCCTCCACGGAAATCTTTAGTAAAAGGCGAAAGATTTATACGTGTTGAAGGGAAACCAGAGATATTTTATGTATAAGGTGCCGGAATATATATGCTTTAGCGGATAACATGTCGATAGCGCGATTCAGAAATGCCACGACAATGTTCAACGCCATCTAGTTACAGATATGAGTAGCAGCAGAGTAGTTCACCAAGTCAAAAGCTTTTAAAGCAAGGCTGGCTGGTAATTCGCAACTATCGTACATACCACAGAATTCTTAGTATGACGCATTATGGCACATTATTTTATTTTATATTTAAATTTATCGTCACAATAAATTTTCAAACCTCATGTTGTTCATTGTGTGCTGTGGTGAGGATCTAAAGTTGGGAAACGCTGCTACAGACAGTAATTTTAAATAAAAATACCTCAAAAGTAGATAAATAGTATAGCCGGTCTTTAATATTATAAAACTACTAAGTCGTATTTATTTAAATAATAACAAATTCTGTGATAAACGTGCCGCTTCAAAATTAAATTATATATTTAATGCACATGATAAATTTAAAAAAAAGTAATACATCTCTAATCAAATAAATGTAATAATATATGTTTAAGGTAAAGAAATACAAAAAAAAAAATAAGTACATGTATATATACGTATATTTATTTACAGAAAACGTTCATCTCAATACAAATCCAATCAATATCTAAATCGTACATTAACATGACGCCATACGTATTTATATAATTATGACGATTTACTAATTCAAAAGAATACAATTATAAACATAAACAAAATATATATTACTGTCAACCCGTAATTACTCGCGCAGCTATTTTAGATCCTTTAATATAAGAATTAAAAATAGTTTCGTTTAAATCTTTCTAAGAAAAGGCTAATGCTGTGTAATAGTCAGTAAAAGACTGGTTTACTTCTTTTATATCAGACATTTCTATTAACTTTGAAAATTTAAATATTTTTTCTTCAACACAATCGACTATCAGACTTTAAAGCTATAATTAAGGGTTAACACCATCTAGCTGAACTATAAACTCAAATAGCATAACGAAATACATGGTTTTTTTTTAAAGTACTCAGTATTCTCTCGGGATTGCGTCGTCGGGTAGTGGACGCCCGGTGCGAGCAAATATTGATGGGATCGCGAAGTCGTCCGGCTCCGTAGCAGCGTATGGCGGACGTTTTGATGGGGAATAACCTGTGTGTTAATTAGATAACAATTACATATATATGTATATAATTGCTTATATATAATTTATTTATTGTATAAAGTAAATAAATATTGTTAAATTTTAAGACAGGACTTATTTAAATAAGAATAAGGTAACTACAATTTGACAGTAGAAGATAGTGGCCTAAGATCCCATTGGAAAATTCTGTTGGTATTTGGTTTTTTTTTTTTTTTGCTAAAACTTATTTTATAAAGAAAGATATATGATATTTATATACACTACTCCATGGTTGCCTGCAAACATTCAGCCAAAATTACCTTGAAAAACACGTGAGTGCCAATAATTAGCACTAGTGACATGTTCATATCTGGAATGATTGCGCATAGACTGACAGCTGGCAACCATTTTTTTAAAATAAATATACAGTTATCTTTTAAATGACGTTGGATTCACATCAAACACCTTCAATTTATCAACAGATCAATCATTTATAGAAATTAAATTAAAGGTGATTGCGGCAGGATTTTTCCAGGCAATCATTGAGTAATGTATTCTACTATCATCATCATGTCTTTCTTACCAATAAGTCTCATTAAAAAACCAATACCTACAGATTTTTGCCGTGGGATCTTATACTATAAATGTATAATTAAACAAATACTAAAGAAAAAAATGAAAAATAAATAAATTAGAAAACAATAAAAAATACTTGTTTTCTATTTTAAAATGTATATTCAGTTAAGTTTAACAACATTTAAATGTTTTATAATGTATCTTTTTGTCTCATAAAATAAAATGTTAACCATACTTTTTATTCTAACAAGAAACAAACTAAAACCAGAACGAAATATTAACTGACTGACTTATAGAAATCGGGCATATATAGAATGAAAATAGAATTTAAGATATAAATTATCGCTCATTCTTTGTTTTAGCCTGATCTTTGTGTAAAGTTTATTTTTACGATTTTAACCCCAATTTTTGTTCTTAAAAATTGTCACCTCATCATGCCTAAACCCGTACATCAAAAAACGTAATAAAACTTAACTTAAATAAAACTAACAACAAAAACAAAAACCAAACAATAACAATGAACAAATAGGCAGACATTACCGTTATTAACGTCGTACTGCGCGCCGCACTTCCTGCAGGCGCACTGCGCGGGCGTGCGCACGCGCCGCAGCGTGGTGGAGCCGTCCGCGCAGCGCAGCGTCGCCGACACCTGCGAGTAGCCCGTGGCCGTGCAGCACTCGCACGTCGACTCGTGCAGCCCGGTCTCTGTTGGGGGCGGGTTGTATATATGTGTGCAGATGATGTTCTAATGTCAGTATTGCTGGTTTTTTAATATAAAGTAGCTTTCAGTTGCGAGTTATCTGTGGTCGTGCAGGTCTCGCAGGTAAGGTCGTGCTGCCCTGTCGCTGTCAGTGTACATGTACGTATGTGGTTGTGCTAACGTCAGTATTGTTTATTAAGAAATATCGTATAAAATTAATCTAAGGCCTTATTTGTCGTAAAATGCTTGTATCATAATACGACTACCGGCCAGGCAACAATAGCAAGTTGTATGGTTCCCCCAAACCAATCCCTCACCAAGCCAGCGTCGCTGTGACGTTTAGTCTTGGCTTAGTCTTGGCTTACCAGCCGTCAGCGATGGATCTTCCTCTTGAATCTCACGACATCTGAGAGTTGCCAAGAAAAATTGGCGAAGGAAATTCACGAAGAACTTTGTCTAGTGTATGGAGAAGAGTGTATGACTCCGGGATGGTGCACATATAGGTCAGTGACTTTAAAAACGGCCGAACAGACGTCCACGACGAAGCCGGTGCAGGGCGGCCATCGGTTTCCGACGAAAAAATTGCCAAAATTCGAGCGGTAATGCTTGAAGATCGACGGATTACAGTTTGGGAGCTGTGCGAAAAGATTCCGGGGGTCAAACCACAATTGATAAGATATGGCTGAACATTTAGACTATTCAAAGGCAACAGGCGGCAGAGTTCTATGACTATGCTTTGAAGAAGTGGGTGCATCGGATGCAGAAGTGCATAAAACGTAACGGTGATTATGTAGAAAAATAAAATAAAGTCTGAAATTTCTAATGTACGACGTTAAGAAGTTTATTTTTTTATTTACAAGAAGAGACTTTATATAAAATTAGACACACATAATTACGACCACGTACCATCAATGTTTAGTTAAAATAAAAGTGATATACTAACGATTGTTATACAGCGTGCCGGACTCGCACTGTCCGCGGCACTCGCCCAGGCCGGGCACGGGCTCGCGGTTGACGCACCAGCCGCGCGCGCCCGCGCGCACGCGCACCGCGCCCACCGTGTCCGCCGCCGCCAGCGCGCGCGGCACGCATTTACCTGCACACGTATGCTTAATTATACATACATATATTAAACATTCCTTAGGCTTACACTCTATGAGGAGGATGTACTCCTATAATAGTTATATACGGTCAGAAAAGGTATTTCTCAAACTCTTTTGCTGACCGTAACATACAAGTAACTATTGCAGTCGGTAGATCCTTGCAGACCGTGGAACAGCCATCGTTAATGATATATTTATTGGATGTGCGTATCTCACTCCGACCGAGACGTAAATCCAAATATGAAATTACATTTCTTTTTTAGCTTCACGCAGTATCTGGCACATGGCAGGGTAGGCAGAGGGAACTTGGGCACTTAGTATCGAAACACTTCATTCCCTGTTAAGACACTTCCAGTTCCCACTTTCCGCCGAATTTTGAACTCATAGCGTATTGAGTATCGCAACTCGACCAACACGTTACCAAAGAGAGAAACATTTCCAAAATATTTTATATTTTGAATATAAAATATTAAATTTCAAGTGGGGATCGTCCCCATCAGTCAATGACTCACTGAGCGCGGCGGGCGGCTCCCGGCACACGGCGCAGCAGCCCTCCTGGCGCACGTGCTCGCGCGCGCAGCCCGCCACGTCGGGGCACGAGCTGCGCGACGACGACACGTACACCTCCTGCTCGAGACGCTCGCACAAGTACGTCGTGCAGTTGTCCGCCGAGTGCCACGTCTCGCCTGAAATAATACAATTTTTTTCTTATCTAATAGAAAGAAAGAATTTTAGAGAAATAAATATAATACATATTTTAAATTAGCGGCCAATGCTGAGTCAATTTAATTGTAATATAGAACGCGTTTTTACAAGATTGAACGATTGTTCTTGTTATATTTTTTACGTTATATAGCACATGTTTTAATAATATTTTTTTTTCGTTTTTTTTTCCTATATACAGAATACAGGTGAAAAAAAAATATTATGAGACGTGGACAACTACCATCAAATAACGAGCAGTTATTTTATCCTAGCACAGGTCGGCTTAAGCTGAGCTTTCTATTCGTGTAAGTGATTATATTATATAAAGTATTATTTTGTATATTTTTCTACTTCTCATACTTTTAACCATCGTCTAATATTTAGCTTGAGCTGATATAATTAATAATTTCATTATATTACGAACAGTGTTGTGTCTACGATTTTCTTCGTTTGTTGTTGCTTTTTGACATACATTTTCCATTACTACAGTCAAAGTGCCAACTTCATCTTTCACATTTTTTTTTCAATAAATTAAACACAAAATGAACTGTGATCAGTACAAGGCGCCGACACTGACCGACTTCCTTCAAGTGGTCTCCCACGACGCACTGCGCCTGCCGGCAGCGGCCGCAGCAGGCGCCGGGCGCGGGCCGCTCGTAGCGCCAGCCGCGCGCGCACGCCGCGTCGCACGCCGTCACGCGCGGCGCGTGCGCCAGCCGCCCCTGCTCGCGCGAGCACGTGTACTTCTTGCACGGGTCGTCCGACGGCCAGCTTTCGTTTTCCTGTGGTTTGGTCATGTCAATTGGAAATGTTTCTTTGGAAAATGGCTGGCTGGAGATTGATTTATTATAGTTATGTGAATTTATTATATCTTTAAATATAAAATTTAAATATGATTAAAATGAAAACTATCGAATATAGTTTCCAATTTTTCTAAGAAGAAAAGGAAGTGAATATTTTATATAAATATAAATATGAAAATAAGTATAAAATGGGGCTGACAGTATGCGGCACAGCCTCTAAGTATAAAATATATACACATTTCTATAAATGAGGCCTCAAATGAGCCGTAAATGAAAGTGGGGAATGGACGTATCTTAGTACAAACGGAGTGTGTTAACACTACGTACCCAAGTTCTCTCTACCTATTCAGCCACGTATGCGTCAATAAAATTTGTATTTCTAATTTCTTATTCAGTTACCTGATAAATATTATATCCAACGCGACAGGCAATCGGTTCTCTCTTGAGACAACATTGACCGGGCACTTTCTCCTCCGACAGTAAGAACTGTTTCTTAACAGATGGGGAAATTTCCGGACACGACTCGTTTTGACTTTGTATTTGCAGCTGTAAGCGAAAAATAAAATAAAAATATCAATAAAATTTATATTGTCATATACGCTCATTCGGTTCTATTACAAAAATAAACCATTATCTTTTTATTTTATGACGTAGAAAAAAAAAAAAATATATTATTCATATTCTTTTTTCTAAGTATAATCATTATAGATACGAAATGATGAGTATTTTTTAATGTTTAATGATTAATCACAAAAATATTTAAAATTGTCTGTTGCCCTATATTATTTTTATTTCAGACATTTTCTGTATCATGAAGCATAGAAAGTGATCACTTAGACTATTTTCTACTCTTTAGTTTATAATGTTTTTTTTTACTTTTTAATCTGTGCCTCTCGGAAACCAAATACACTTGAAAAATGTTTGAAATATCAAAACAAAAAAATTATAAATTTTAAAAATTATGTTTAGGCAGGTAGTGGAAATTTGTAAAAATTACTCTCGCGATGCTAATAGCATAAATAAGTTGAAACAAGCGTAAAAGAATTTCGACATAACTGAATGAGAATGCATCGTTAAGGACTTAAGGTTTTTGAAGGGTGTGAAGTAACATTTGAAAAATGTTAAAAATAATATAGCTAATTATTTGACATCACACAAAAATAGCTATATTGAGATAAAGAAAAAAAACATAATAAATTGAGTATAATCCTTTGTTAAGCATAAACAATATACAAATATAAAAAACAACCAATTATAAAAAAAATATAAAAAAAAGAAACTCACAGTTCCATTCAAATCGGCGCACGTGTAATTGGCGCAGTAGTCGGCGGACGTCCACGTGTCCCCTATGGCGTGGATGACGCCGTCCACGACGCAGGCGACGGGGCGACACTGTCCGCAGCACTCCGCGGGGTTGGAGGATGGAGTGTATTCCCAGCCCTGAGAAAAAAAAACATAGTCTTAGGAACTATATTTACTGATTTTTTTAACAATAATAATAAGGCCACAAGGACACTTGTGGTGAACTGTTTAAGTGTGTGTGTATATGTGTGTGTGTGTGTGTGTTTAATATTTATATTTCATCGCTCTGTTAATGAGGCAAATCCCAATGTTAAACTCTTCCACTCAACTAGCAATGCTTTCAGTATAAGGTTTAAAGTAGGGTACGAGAGTTTTTTAATATCAGGTTCCCAGATTTCGTTCAAGGTGGACTCTGCTATGTGCGAGTTACAGCGTGAAATAAAAAATAAATGAGCTCTAAATACTTACAGTCTGGCAGTCAGTATGGCAGTTCTGTACTTTGGTGATCTTCTCGAGCTTGCCGTCCTCTATCTGCACGCACTGGTACGACTCGCAAGGGCTGTACGGTGACGTCCAGTTCTCGCCGGCCTGGGGATTTTTACATATGGCATTTTTACATATACATTAATAATAATAAATTTGAGGACAATAATATAATGGATGATTTAATGCTATAAGTATATTTATAATTTGGAGTTAATAAATAATTGAATATAATAATACATGTTATATTCCATCGATCGATGTTTGGTGAAAGCGAAACTGTCCCAAAACTACTCTTTTCTTGAAACCCAAACCGAAACCTTCAGTCGATAACTATCTATATATCAACAAGCACTAGAATTAACAAACTACAAATATTTAACTCACTAAAGAGGATACATACACCGCTTCTATCACTTCTATAGCACAAGTATATAGCATACCTTATAAATATGATCGCCATCGCGACATGCAACTTGCACGGGCTCGGGGCAGCACGCGAAGGGCACGGGGCGGGGCTCCAGCACGAAGTGCGCCGTGGAGAGCACGGCGGGGCACTCGCTGGTGCTGCACTGCGGGCCCGGCGCGCCCCCCGCGCCCCCCGCCGCGCCCCCCGCCGCCGCCACGCAGCGGCACGAGCGGCACGGCCCGTCCAGCCACACCGCGTCTATCTGTTGTACACCATATTGAAACCTTTGTAATTATTTATATAAGGTACAAACTATTAATTAAAGTAAGTGGAATCGATAATCCGGATAATCGAACGTATATATATCAGCGTGCTGTGCACATGTGTTTTGTGTTTGTTTAAAACAACAAACACTCATCGAGAACGAAGTACGTATCGGAGAACGAAGTATTTTATAATACTAAGTTCATACTACTTTTCTAATAAATAAACTTATTCTTTTAACTACGGTTCTTTCTATAACGAAATGAATTATTTTTGTTATGTTACATGTCGTTTAAAATATTCAAAATTACATACATCCTTGAGCACAACTTGTGGGTTGGTCCTGGGCTTCTCTCCGCCCTTGGGTGCAGCCTCCCATTCCAGATTCACGACACATTTATCTTTAGGTAATTCTGTAAGCAAAATAAACATCACTTATAAGTATTTTAAGAAATAATAAAGATTTTTAAAAATTAAACTAATAAATACCTAAGCGTCTTTTATCTTTGTATCCAGGTATCTTTTGGTCTTTTGTTATGATAAGAGAAAAACATATTTTTTATTAAAACCAATACTTTTTGAGATTATCTCGTTATAACGAACCAACTTTTCAACTTCATAATATTAAGTAGGAAGGTATATATAGATAGTACACTACTACATTTAACATAGAATTAGAAAAAGAACTGGATGAACCAAAAAAAAGCAATAAGAACACAAATCATACCGCATTTATACTCGGGGCAGCATTTCCCAGTAACATTGTTAGACTCCAAGGTATGGTACTCGGGGCAGGACGGGGGCTCGGGGCAGTTCTGCACCCTGCACACCATCTCTACGCGCGGACAACACCCGCTGGTGTCTATGAGGCGCTCCATACCCGGCTCTAACATCTCTACCTCGCTGGCTGTTGGTATTTTCTCGCATTCCTCTTCTGGTTTACATTCTGTGAATGAAGTGTTTCATTATAATAATTTATTAACATCTTATGTCTAACACGTTTTAACTATATGGAAATTAGAATGAGGCCTGTCGTGACGCAGCGGCACAAGCGTGTGACTGTAACCGACAGGTTGTGGGTTCGATCCCCAGTCAAGGAAATGAAATATTTAATATTTTCAATTTAAATATTTAATGTTTCATTTCTTCGCTCTGGTAATAAGGCAAAGCGAGGCGTTGAGTTCCGCCACTCAACACACAATGCGTCAAATTCGGCGGAAAGTGGGGAACGGAAGTGAAATGGAGTGCCTTAACACGAGGTTCCCGGGTTCCCTCTGCCTACCCTGCCTCGTGCGGGATACAGCGTGAAGCTAAGAAAGAAAGAAAGAAAGAAATTATAATTATTTCTAAGTGTTAAGGAGTGTTGGAGGATCCTGTATACGAAGTATGTACCAAAAGTGCGTTTTCTTTAATAATTCATTCCTGCGCGTGAAAATCGGCCCTAATCCGTCCTTCAAATATTATATTTTTTTAACTGGAATACAGTTAAAAAAAAACACAAGGTACATTTATTTAACCTGGAAAATTAGTGTGAAGATAATTCCTTTCTTCACTTTCTACTGAAATTGAGGCATTGCGTGTCAAGCGTGGGAAATGAATGCCGCAATTATAATATTTCCATAATAGACTAAAACGAAAATAATATAAAACATGTGCATTTTGATTTATATACATATTTAAATTAATTGAGTTTTATATAAATACACAACATTATAGTTATAATATGATATACTAACCACAAGCAAACTCCTTACATCCGTTAGGTTTAGTTTTTTGTTTTAGAACTTGTCCGAAGCCGCATTGCATCTTTTTGACCTCCTCACATTTTACATCCGGTGGTTTTTCAACTGAAAACAATATTGGAATTCAACATTGTAAGTATGTTTGTTAACAACAGCCATTCCGATAAATAAAAATATGAAAAAAATATATTGTAATAATATAAAAGCCACATAACATTTGATCGAACAAAAAATATATTTAAGAATATAATTACTACTTAGATTAGATTAGGTTAAGTTTAAATAAATCTTAACCAAACCAGTTCAGAAGAAAGCTAATGCATATGCAACAGGTGCATTCAACTACACTACGCTTGACGAGTTGTGACCTCCTTGAAGTTAGCAGAATGGTTGCGCAGATTTCATTTTAGGCTATTTTTACTTTTAATTATTTTCTTTCCCTAGCGACTAATGCCTAAAATTTCATATCGGTCATGATCCATGAACTGTATGCAAGTAGTATGCAAGTAGCGTACCGCAGACGTAGTCGGGGCAGCAGGCGCCGCGCGCGGGCGTGGTGAGCAGGCGCTCCCCGGCCGCGCACACGGGCGCGGCGCAGCGCTGCGTGGTGCACGCCACGTGCGCGCTCGCGTCCTGCGGCAGCTTGCTGCACGTGCACCGGGTGCACGCGTCCACCTGGACGGAGGGTCGGATTTTATTTATGCATGCCGTATTCCGCACGTGTCAGAGTAGGTAGAGGGAACTTTGGAATCCTAATTTCTAAGACACTTCCGTTCCTCACTTTCCACCAAATTAGAGGCATTGCGTGTTGAGTGGCGAAACTCAACACCGCGCCTTGCCTTGTTTGTAGGGCGAAGAAATGAAAATATTTAATATTTAATTTCATGGAGTGGGTATCGAACCCACATTAGTCACGACAGCCCTTACAAACAGGCCCCTTCTAAATGCGTGTTAAGAGAATATAAAGCTTCTTTAGCCACTTTATTCAGTGTTACTTAAAATTACAAGTCTTTTTCTTTTATATTGATTGAGATGGGCAAAATTTTTGACGCTATCAACAACAAATAAAAATGTCCATGTAGCTTGAACGTTATCAACGTACGGCTTAATTGGTAAGACCGCTTGGACTCCCCATTCGATTAAATGAAATATTTAATATGTTGAAATGAAATATTTAAAGTTTTAACTACATATCACAATTGCCTGGTATACAGAGTGAAACGTTAAAAAAAGTTTACTTACTTGCCACTCGTCGCCGGCGAAGTGTTGCTTGTTGGCGTCGCACGGGAAGCACTTGGTAGGCTCTATACAAGTGTTGTTTACTCGCACCTGTATTGTAAATGTAAAATAAATAGATAATACAGCTAATCAATTAATTATTAATTATATATTAAATAAATACCCACTCTTTAAAAATTAAAGTCGCCAGCACACCACACTAGAGGACCAGATACAGTTAGCTCATTCTGCAAGAATCCAGGGCAGTACGCGAGGCAATTAAGGAATCGTTGGCGGTTTGATATAAAAATTATATGAAACGACAGATAAATGCCACCTCAGTCTACCCGTGACCACGGACTACTGTAGAGTGTTCGAAACGTCGGGTTTCCCAAAAATGTTTACCATTCAATATACGCGATTAATCCGTATCCGTTAAAAGTGTTTTATTTAAAATGTGTAACAATCGCGAAAATCAAAGACATTATTATAATAATAAATAATTATATTACCAATGTATGTATATAATTGTACAGGCCTATCTATCCTAATGGACACCCATTAGTGCTTGTGGGTGTAACTCCTATTCGAAGAAATGGAATATACTATATTTTATTGTCTTCAATCTCGGCGTTAAGTTCCGCCAAACAATGTGCATTGTCTCGAAATTTTGCCACAATAAAGAACGAAGTTTTTCAAACCTAGTTTCTTTCTCTAAGAAAAATAGTAAAACTCTAGGAAAACTAAAGAACTAACTTTTCCTTCTGGACAGAAACATCCTTCAACTGGATGTTTGTCACATTTCTTCGGATTATTTTTAAGGTCCTCGTAGTTCTCGCAAGTGCGCTCGCAGTCTACGCACGGCCGGTACACGAATGGCGCCTCGCTGTCACATAAATAAATATTGTTATTATAGTATCTAAATATGTCTTTACTTATATACTAACTTTTACTTACTTTGTCCCCGTGGTATATAATATGCCTTTTCTAAATATTCTGACCATCTAGCAATTTGTTAATTCAATTTCTTATATGAGTTTTAGTAGAGATACATAAAATTAGATAGAAAATGATGATACAAGATAACGCCATTAAATTTAACTTTTAACGTTCCGTAGGCGGCACATACAAGAAATGTACATACATACTTGACAAAAATTATTTAAGACATACATGTTACAGAAAATCTTCTAAAACAGATATTTGAATTTGAATTTGTTTTCATTCCCCTAACTTTCGGTGTTAGTTTAATAATAATCAAGCAATACATAAAAAAGTAATATCAAATAACAGTCCTATGCATAGGAGGATGTGTACTATCACTCAAAACCGGTTACGTACAATACGAGCTAATGACGCTTATGGTGAACGCACGTCAGCCTACCTCGTACCGAGGTTAATTAACAGTCTTCCTTTAAATTTGAGTAACAATATTAATAGAGAAAATATCAAAATTGTTTTAAAAAGTATTTAGTTAATAATAGTGAATTATTTTGTTAATATAATGTTAAGAATGATTTTAACATCATCACAAACCTTCATCTTATTTGATGCTATGTATATTGTACTTTTATAAAAACTGTTAAATGATAATAAATAAAAAAAAAAAAAAGAGGTATTCAGTAGGTGTCAGTCCGCCTCACCATGCGTAGGGGCAGAGGCCGGCGCGCCAGTGCAGGCACACGCCCTGCTCGCGGCAGTCGGCGGCGTAGCGGCGCAGCGTGTCGCACGCCTCCGTCTTGTTGAGCTCGCACAGCTCCGCCGAGCACTGCGCCAGGTAGGGCGCCGGGTCCACCAGCGCGTGGCACTGTTTACAGTTAACGCAACGTTTACAGTTTGTCAGTCTAACATGTTGAATTATTGATATGATCGTTGAATTGAAATGTAAACTTCTGATAAAACTGTAAATTCTATATAAAAATATTCAGTATATTATAATATTACTAAATCCTTGACCCTCTTAAGGTTGAGCAACAAACATTAATAACTTGTACCGTTTCATATAATACAATACGGTACGATAACAATATAAATTCATATACCAAATTTCTACTGAAACATTGGTGCAATATTTGTGAGATAAGCAATACTTTTAAAATATAATTACGGCACTGTTAACAAGTGTCTCACTGTACGTACATTCTTGCTTCATAAAACTCTCCGTTAATAACTTACGGGACATTTTAACATTTATTCTTTATCTACAATTATATTTAGGTTATAACACTAGTTTATCTGTTTCATTACACTTAAAGAAATGAATGAGGCCAGGTGTACAGCGCACAATCGTCCTACTATAAACGCCACAAGTTGAGAGTTTCACCTCCAATAAAAAAATAAATATTTAATATTTTCATTTCTTTGCTCCTGTTACAAGGCTTACCACAGCGTTATTTGGCTCTACTCAAGACGTAATGACTTCAGAAAAAAAACAAAAATGGGAATGTATTAATAGGAACGGTCAACCTATGTGGGGCATGGGACGTAATCTAAAAAAACTTAAATAAACTATAAATATTTGTAATATATTTTATACTCACGGCTCCAAATCTCTCCACGTCATTGATATTATAACAGGGGTTGCTCTCAGGTGGTGGGGGCACGCAGGGGGGCGGGGGCGGGGCCTCCACGCATTGTTCTTGTGGGGGCACCTCGAGGATAGCCAGCGCTTCGGGGGCAGCTTGCCAGCTTTTACCGTACTGTAGAAATAGTAAAGTTTTTATAATTGTCTGTCTCTTGTATGAATATAGATCAATAATAATGAAAAATGTTTGTTTTCTTAACATTATTCTTTTCTTATTTAACTTTGTACGGAGTATAGCGCTAGAAACTAGAAGTGGAAAAAAACACTTCCAATATCATTATTCTATATGATTGTTAAATAACTACAACATTTAGTTAAAAAAAAGCCTCCTTTGTGAGGCACAGTAACTCTAATATATGAACTATAAATAATGATCGAGGCATGTCGTAACGTAGCGGCACAAGCATGTAATTGACAGGTGGATTCGATCACTCGAAAAAAATGGAACATTTAATATTTTCAATTTAAATATTTAATGTTTTCATTTCTTCGCTCTGGTACAAGACAAAACGCGGCGTTGAATTCCGCCACTCAACACGCAATGCCTCAAATTTGGTGGAAAGTAGAACGGAGTGTCTTAACACTAGGTTTTCAGTTAGTTTCCTCTGCCTACCCTGCCACATGCGGGATACAGCGTGAAGCTGAGCATACATAATTATAAAAAAAACGTAAAACAAAAACTTACTAAATCAAAATCGTCAGTAACAGTGCCATTGCTGGTCACTAATTCATCCTGGTATCCGGCGCACACTCCGCACAGACCCTGGGTTCGATTACCGTAGAGGTACGAGGGCAGTTGTACGCTGAACTCCATTTTAGACTGTATCACTGTTAGCTGTTGGAGAGTAACATTTATTTATAAATATTATTTAGAGTCCACACAAGAAAATTATAACTAAATAAGTATATAAAAAGTGTTAAGTAGGCAATTTGTAAGCGAATACTGTTTATTAATATAAGGAATGATCGCGGGTCTGATCTTCCACGGAAAATTGAGAAATATTTTGATTTAAAAAAAACTGGTTGCGGGTACATCGTGGATAAGAAAACTATGATAAAATAATTTATTACGGTAAATAAAATATTGTTATTTTTTCTTAAATTGATCAAAATTGGCCAATACTGGCCAATGTCTTAACAATATATTTCCTAATTCAATCACCTAAAAAAGAGATTCGTTGAATGGAAAAGAAATATGTTAAGTATTTTTAAAAAAAACCTTTAAATATTAATTTAAATAAAATATAAAAAAAAATATTATATATTTAAATTTAAAATATGTTCAACTCACCTGTACATGTTGTTCCGGAAGCACAACACTGACATCTTGTCCGTTCAAAAGAGTAATTTTAGCCCATTTGTTATTGAGAGGGTAGTCGAATACTACTTTGCCATTCACTGTTGTTACCAACTGAAACAAAAAATTACAACATGAAATTTTGTGTGTGTGTGTGTGTGTGTGTGTGTGTGTGTGTGTGTGTGTGTGTGTGTGTGTGTGTGTGTGTGTGTGTGTGTGTGTGTGTGTGTGGTGTGTGTGTGTGTGTGTGTGTGTGTGTGTGTGTGTGTGTGTGTGTGTGTGTGTGTGTGTGTGTGTGTGTGTGTGTGTGTGTGTGTGTGTGTGTGTGTGTGTGTGTGTGTGTGTGTAATAGAATATGTACAGTCTATTTATTGCAATGAGTTAGCGGCTAAAAACACAAAGGTCGTAGATACAAATTCTCAGTTAAGAGTTAGTATTTTTTAATTCTCTATTTTTAATTTTCCCAGTATGTGGTGTAGAGTTACGCCATACACCACGTAATATCGTAAAAGTACCGAGAACTGCTAATAGAAAAGCAAAGCTAGTAAAAAGAACTATTTATTAACGAAGAGAGTCTAAAAATAGTTAGCACGAAGATTTGTTAGTTAAATTAAAGGAAAAAAAGGTCTCACCTTTTTGGTGCCTGCGTCCTTGGTAATGTGTATTACATTCTTTTCATGTATAAGATGTACAGCCTTCGTGCATACCGCTGACGACTTGTCTTCACACGGCCCATTACTGGCGTAAACCTACAATATATATTTATATTTAATATTTTTATAATAAAATATTTAAATAATGAGATAATGCGATTCGGTATGATAGGTTATTAAAGATATTTTTAATTCTACATTTATGTTTATTATCATGATGTATATTTATAGAAAAAAAACATATTACAATAATAACAATGCAGTCACTATGACCATGACTTAAAATGTTCATGATTGAAAATATTTACATTTGAAACAGATATATAAATTTTGCTTTTAGAAACAGAACACGCAATGTATGAATTTGTTCAAATAAGTATTAGAGTAATAACATTCGTTCTATATAAATCGTATTTTTAATAGTGCAACAGAAATAAAGCCTATTTTTATTTATTTAACGAAATATATTTGTAAAAGTATTTATTACCTCATAAGCACGTTTGCCATCTTGGCTAACTTCCCTTGAGGCGAGGTAAGTGCAGTTGCCGAGGTACGGCAGGTCGTCTCCCTCAAATGTCACATACTTGGCCGGTGTTCCTACGCCCTTGCATGTGCCTGGGAGGTTTTTATTTATTATTTACAATGTTTTGTGAAATGTTTCTATTAGTTTTGAACTTTGAATTTGCTTTAGGTGTTTTACCGTCAATAGATTTCAGAACAGCAAGAAGTATATTGAAATGTATAGTATTAAAATTATTGGAGGAATGGATGGATGGAAATGGATTCCTGTAGTACTACCTTGCTGATTTTAGTTTTATTTTTGATAACACAGTACTTTAACTTTTCGAAGTGAGTTCATTTAAAATAGAATATAAAATAAGAAAAACTTTGAGGTCTGTCGTGGCGCAGAAATATAAGCATGTGATTGTTAACGCGGCAAGTAATGCGTTCGATGCCCACTCGATGAAATGAAATATTTAATACATATTTGAATATTTAACGCTTTTATTTCTTCGCTCTGATAACAAGACAAAGCGAGGCGTTGAGTTCCGTCAATTAACACACAATGTCCAAATTTAGTGGAAAGTGAGGAATATAATTGAATCTCTTAACATTAGGATCCCAAGTTCCCGGGTAGGCAGAACGAAAAAAAGAATAACTTTTAATTGATGTCACGCACTGATGCAATGTTTTACTGCAATAATGATTATTTAAATTTCTATCCCTATTAATTTCTTTACTCTTTTTAGAGCAATTATTGCTAATTTGGGTGTGTACAGTACAATCGACAAATTGTGGCCTCGCCGAATCTACACAGATTTAAATATATATTTTTTTCTATTTTCCTCCCGAGTGCACAACGGTCCAGAGGCCACAATACGGCAGTCGTAGTACACAACACAGGCCACTCACAGTCCAGACAGTCGCCGGGCGCGAGGCACTGGTCGCCGCGGCGCAGCTTGCCCTCGGGGCAGTAGCAGCCGGGGAAGCACTGGCCGTCCTCGGCGGGGCACGGGGCGCCCCCGCCGGCCGCGCACGAGGGCTCGCAGCGCTTGCGGTAGCAGTCGTAGTGCACCAGCGGGGCGGGGCACTCCGCCGCTGGAATCAAAGACAATCGTTGAGACGACACCTCAGTGTGTGCGTGTGTGTGTGTGCGCGTATGTGTATGTATTCATATGTTAATATACAAATATACTCGTGCTTATGAAAATTCTAACAAAGTTTGGTTACAGTTTATCTGTAGTACAATTTTTTTTAATCAAAATCATAAATTAATTTTAATAATGATGAATATTAAAATTAACTATAATCGTGATGATCCATTATATTATATTAAGAAAAACAAACAATCGTAATAAAAACACTTCAATCATTACACAATACTTACGACAATCCATCTGCACTCTCCAGCTGGACACATCAATATTCTTATCCGCAGCCAAACACTCGGCCACCAGCTTCTCTACGAGCAGGCATCGACATTCTTCTACAGTTTTCTTAGTACCGTTGACCACGAGATCGGCACACGCGCAAATCTTTTCTAAGCATATGCTTCTCCATTTGTCCAGGTTCAAAACCTTGGCGCATTGTGACAGAGGTTCCTCGCTGATGATAATGAGAAATTGTTATGAAATTTATTGAAACATGTAGTTTTATTTCTTAACATCATTTAATTTTATTTGAAATCTCATCAACAAATAAGTTTCATTTTATCAACACAACCGTCAGTCTAATAAATTAACAATTTCCAAATTCGCTTATGCTTTTGGGGTCTACCCCTTACGCCTGTGAAAACTGCTCTATAGCAGAGAGTGTACGACCTCAAATAGAGTTTAGCTGACCTGATGACCTTGCACAGGCCCCACACCCGGCGCTGCTCGTCGTGGGCCATGGCGCACACGCGGCACGCGTCGGGCTTGAGGCCGGGCCGCGCCCAGGCGCGCGCGAACTGCTCCACGGAGGAGGCGGCGCGCCCGCCCGGCAGCGCGCGCTCGTTGCGCGCGTCGCCGTCGAACGTGCCGCACAGCCCGTCCACGCGGTTCATGTACGACTTCGACACCTAAGGGGAGTTGGGAGCTAGTATACTACGTGATTATTTAAAATATTTACTAATATGATTGAATGAATTAAATATGTTCATTACTAATATCATATTGTTAGGAGATGAACACATCTATTGCTCATTAAAACACAATTATTAACAAAACGAAAATTCTCTTAATATCAATATTGGTAAATAAAAACTAAATAATATAATACGCACCCCTAATTTGACATCACCATCGGGACTGTACAGCACTGTGAAGTTATATTTCCTAGATTTTATAGACACACCGTCACCTAAACGATTGACATCAAAACTGTTTCGTTGGAAGCAAATCTTGCTGGTTTGTTCTACAGTGTATTCGTAATTATTGTACTCTATCATGAGGGAAGGCTTCACAAGAATTATTTCATGATCTTGGTTTATAATTAACTGGTTCTGGCACGTGATCTCGTCGCATTTCTTGCGTACTGAAACACATTTAACGTAATTATTTAACATTTTAAATTTCAAAAATTAAATGAATATCTAAAATGTTTAAAAACAAGTTAATGCTTATTATCAAATGTATAGAACCACAAATTTGAATTTACAATAAAAAATTGTAAAAAAAACTTATAAAAGACTTAAAGTCACTTCACTTCAGAAAAAATTGTAAAAAAACTTATGAAAGTCATAATCAAACCTTTAATTAATAAATTAGTAATTTTAATGTTTATGACAAAAATGTAAGAGCGCCACACTTACCCACAACCATCCACTCCCCAAAGCGGTTCTCTCTGGCCAGCACGTGGAAGCATATATCATACTTGTACTCCACACCGTCGAAGGTGTTGATAGTGCGGCCGGTCACGTTGCAGAACACCGGCCTCTCTGGTGGCGGTACACAGCCGTATCTGTAATAACACGATTAGTTAAAAAAAAAATGTCCGTTACTGCTGTACTTTAGAAAACCGGTGGTAAATTGTTTAAAAAAAGAAGCTTGTAATTTTTTATTTTTTGAATAAAATAAAATTGAATTTGTATACCAGCGGTTTCGCCCTCTTAAACTTATTGTTATTAATATAATTAAGTTATATAATACGTTTTATGATATCTTTGTACTATTCCTATGTATAATCTATATTAATGGAACGTTTCATCTAAATCCATAATCATCATTAATCGTTTTTGCATAAAAGTGGAATACCATACATCCACACGAACAGTCACATAATATTAGTACAATATTGTTTAAAATTTTATTGATTTACAGATCAAACAATTCATTGACCAAATGACAAAATGAAAAGTGTTTTGTTTAGCAATGAGGGGGGAATCTAAGGTATCTGTTAGTTATAAGAATAACAAGGAGAAAAGGTCCTTTTTAAAGAACATTTCTATCTACATATATTATAAATCTATATTAACTATTAAAGGTAAGCCTTGAAGAAACGTATGGTACAGTAGGACGTCTGTATGTAAACGGAGTGGTTGTAGACTGGTATGATAAAGCACAGCATTCAATTTCACCATTTAAAGACATTGTGTTTTTACACTTCTGTATCCTTCTTTATAAAATAAAGCATGAAGCTGAGAATATAATTTATTCAGTTTAGTACAGTACGGTGGCTACCCTGGTTTAGCAATTGGTAGCCGCGCAGATTTGGCATTAAGAATTTTCAAAAATCTAGAAACCTAAATTCATAGTGGCCACAATTCATCGACCTTACTGTATAATAAGCGCAAAACAATTTCAAAACAAACTTACTGCGGGCACTCATTAACACCGAACGGCACACTTTCCAATTTCAAGGAGTATCTATCCGGACATATGGGCGTAGAACATATCAATGGCGGTAAGGTCGATCCTTTGGGAGGGATGGGCGGTAACTTGGGAACACATTTGAACTGGACGCACTGTTCCTTAACCTGTGTGGGATTGTTGTTCAATGTAGGCTTCTCCAGGCTAAAGATTTGGTTCTGGTTCGGACGTGATGGTGGACCTGTATAGTGAGTTTTTTTTATTATAGTCAAAAATAAAGTAAAAAATAACATATCAATTATTATAATAGATAATTATAGAGGTTTTTTGTTAAATTAAAAAATAACAAACAAAAACGCAAATAAAACTTACTATAATATCCGCCTTTCGAGTAACTGGTCTTAGAGTATCCTCCCTTTGAGTATCCTCCTTTGGAAAATCCTCCCTTGGATCCCTTGTAGAACCTTTGGTAGGAGTATCTCGGGCGTGGGGGCGGTATATCCGATGGGTTATTATAACTGGAATGCGATGACAATTTGCGTACAAAATATCCGGGCGGGCATTCCACTTTAGGACATTCTTGAGCTGAAATTAAATTTATATGATAATATTAATATGACCACATTGATATTTAGTAATTAATAACTATTTGATAAAATCGAAATAACAATACATACAAACTTAGCTAAAATATTTTGTTTGCAAAGAACGATGCGAAAATAATTTAGTTTTATGCTATGCAAAACATATTAACATTCGATATATGTAAATGTATGTAAACTTTTTTAGCACATAGGAAGGAAGGAATTACGCGTTACGAATTCTCTCTGCATACATACGAGTACATAGATAAACATAGATTGATTTGGATAGCTAGCTAATAAAAGCGTGTTAAGAAAATTGTGGTAGGCAAGTCAGGCAAAAAGATATGAAAAATCATATATTAAAAACTTTATTGCATTAGGTGTCCGTCCGGCTACAGTAACAACAACTATGCTTTTCCTATTTTTTTTTATTAATTTCCTTTTTTTTTCATTTATAATGAGTCTTGGAATAAATATTAGAAGATGTGTTAAGGGAAAGGTCTTTTTTCTTTACTTTTTTCTATAATAATTTAATTCTTATAAACCTTATAAACTTATATTAATTAACGAATTCCGAAAACTGCTTCCATTATGACTAAATTACATAACTAAATCATCGAAATCACGATAAAAGATTACAATTATTAATCAACTTAATTGTATTACTCACGTTTCTCCGTAGTGGTAGGTGCTATCGTAGTGACCTGAGGAATGTACGCTTGAGTGGGTAACACAGTGGTGACTACGGTCTCCGTCACAGTGGATCTGGTGGTGCAATCCAGTTCATCATCAGGACAGTCCTGGAGGCCGTCGCACCACTTGTCTAGGGCTAGACAGATTTTGCTGGTCGGACATATCCTGGTGTTGTTCAAACATGGTTCACAGAGGCATTCGCATTTCTCTGTCAGTTTCGGGACTAGATTCTGTAAAAATGTTTTTATAAAAATAATGAAAATATATTACCTATTTTGTTTTTTATTATAATACATAAGAAAAAAAATAATTTAAGTGTTGTGCTTAGGAAAAATTTGAATAATAAAAAAAATATATATAAATTTGTAATAAATAAACATTTTTAGGATATATAGTTAACTATTATTTTTTACTATTTACCTGAGTATACATAAGACAATATATATTGAGAAATTAAAAACAAAACAATTACCGATGCACAGGCGCAGGGCGTGGTGGGCGCGCAGCTACGAATGCCACCGAGCTTGCACACGCACGTCTCGCACTTGTCGCCGCGGAAACTGGACCCCACTGGGTATCTGTGGAATCAATAACAAAAGGCATATTATATATGTATATCATTTAATTTATTATTATTAGATATCATGTTGAGATAAATATTTACATAAATAACACTGTTATGTAAAACAATTAGCGGTTTTAATAACATTATTGAATATTCAAGTAGTCTAAAGAAAGAAGAACGGCGACAAAAACAATGATTTTTGTATATGATACAAGTTTTTACTAGAGTATATAAACATTCCATGATCCATTATCATGGAAACATTTATGGATTTTATATTTTTATATAATTTAAACATCTTTATTAAGCATAAGTTATAATTTCAACAATAAGTACCTTGCAATTGTCCGTATTTTAAATAAAGTACGTATGACAAAGATACCTACATAAATTACATATTTGTGCATACATAAAATTTAATTCTTGTCTATATACTACTGGACATCATTCCTTTATGGTATAAATTTGTTAGCGTATTTATTCATTAAAAATTAATTAATTAACATAAAATGAGAATAACAGAAACTTTAATTCAGATAAAGACGGTTGGAGAAAGATAGAAGAATTAAAGTATTCTCAACTGAAATAGACTTCTGTAAGCTGTTACAATTTAATTATTATATAAACTGGTAGTTGCCCATTAATTGCCCATTAGATACAATTTTTATTAATGCCATGATTTTTTATTTGAAACACTTTTTTTTTTTATTCTCACCCTGTGTAATACAGGGAGAGGGCGGCAGAGAACTCGGGAACCTATCCTGAAGATCGCGGAATGTGAGGCATTGTATGTTGAGCGACTCAAAGCTGCGCTTTGCCTTGTTACCTGACCGAAGAAGTGAAAATATTAAATATTTATTTTAAAAAAATATTACACTTCCTCGAATTGGGATCAAACTCAACTTGTCGCGTTTACGATTGGCCTAAAATTTGGCAGAAACTGAAACCGAAACGTATCTTATAAATATGTTTTACTAGTTGAAATGTACGTACGATATGAACCCGTCGAAGCAGGGGCACTGGTCGCGCGGCACGCAGGCCTCGCCGTCGTACAGCAGCGGCGCCGCGCACGAGCAGCGCGCGGACGGCACGCCGGCGCACGACGCGCACATGGGCGGCGCGCGGGGCTCCTGCTCCTCGGTCACGGCTGTCACGCAAACGTTCATTTAGACCAATCTTTACATAAATTATAGCTTGTGTTACTTTAATTTATAAGATTTATTGCTGAATTCGTTGCATAAAAATAGGTTTAGTTGATTTTGCGTGAAAAATGGACAGTCATATCAACATCCATCCGTACTGTAAGTAGGATTATTTTTGGTATTTAATAAAGCTGACATAGAAACAAACAAATATCCTCTATTTTTTTACTATAGATTTATTTTAAACACGTCGTGAGGTATGAAAGATGATTAGGGGTCACATTAATTATTTCAATCACAATACAGCTAATAAAGCTAATTATAAGCATAAAGATACATAACATTATATCTGTTTCTAATAAAACAAACAAAGTGTACTCACGATAAGGCTCAAAGCAACCAATCGGCTCGACTCTCATTTCAATATTATTTTCCCAAGAAATTGGTAAGATCTGTAAATATTGCGCTCTAATTGGCGGTCGGAATTCATTTAGAACCATGTGTTCCCCATCAAAGTTGCCTGTAAGTAGATTTTGTGAGCCATTATTGCCCAATACAGGATTGAATATGGGTAATTCTGAGGAGTACTTGACGTGGTACGCGGTCACCCATCCACTGGGACCGCCTGCCGTCCTTACGCCTGTGATAGTACGCGGTGATGTGAAGTTGAACTGGAAAATAATAATAATTATTGGTTGCATTTACGAAGTATATAGTCTAACTCTTAGCAAAGTAAAAGGAAGCACTTAATGGTCGATGTTCTCTTAATTTAGAAACGTCACGTGTCGAAGAACAAACTTTAAGTAAGTTTAATTATAACAAATGTATATACATATACATAAAAACAATCCTAAATTCAATCTCCTTGCGAGTATAATCATATACTCGCAAGGAGATTGAATTTAGGATTGTTTTTTATGTAACTGAGTGACTTAATTAAAAAAAATATATATATAGAAATAATATGACAAAGTCTAATTAGGAGCGTGATGTTCGTAAGTTGTCCTAATCTTTTTCTCTTTCAGATATATATATATCATTAATTATACATTCTTACCAAGATCCACTCTCCAGGAGTACTGTACAGGGGCGTCCAACCCCTCTCAGAAGACATGTTGAGAAGTTTGCGGCTGTCCATATTGGAACTGGTCTCCACTAGACTTAGATGCATTCCACTTTCCAGACCTAATGGTGACACGCACTCGAGACCTTCCAGCTGTAGGTATATAAATGATTAGTTAGTAATAAAAATATCTTATTTCCATGCAGTAGGGACGAAAGAAAGAAGCTCAAAAACTTCGCATACACCCTTTTCAGCATTCATAGTGTAGTGGCGGATATCGACAGAGCGTTTTATTTTTCATTAACTCATGTGTCATGAGTGGAAAGTCACAAATTATTTATCAATAATAGTATTATATAATAATATTGAAACGTACTGTAAGTATCGTCCAAATATAATTTATCACAAAATCGAGTGAAGATATTGCTTAGACAGATAAGTATCAAATTCGTGTCAAACGAAAATTTACATTCTACTTACTGTAGTAAATATTGTAGGCCTTGTGCTTGCTTCAGTAGTAGAAATTGTCGGTTTAGTCACCAGAGTGGTTGGAGTGGTAGGAGTCGTAGAAGTAGGAGGAGTAGGAGGAGTGGTGGGAGTGGTGGGGGTGGTGGTGAGTTCCTGGCAACCAATCAGTTCAAAGCGTACAGATGGAACATCTTTCCAGGTTTCTGGACGAATGCGAATGAACTTAGCTTCTATGGGAGGTTCTATCATTTGCTTCATAGGTGTCTTTGGAGAGATAGGACCGCGGAATTTCTGCAAAAAGGTAAATATGTTATACAATATAAAATTGGTGATTTTTTGTAATATTACGGGGCGGTTACTTGCGCAGGGGCACATGCGTGTAAGATCAACAGGCTGTGGGTTTGATCTTCACCTGAGGAGGTGAAATATTAATATTTTCTTTTGCTTGCTTTAGTAAAGAGGCAAAGCGCAGCGGTAAGCCTCACTACCGACACTCAATGCCTCCAGAAATTGGGGAACGGATGTGTCCTAATAGAGAAAAATAACACAACATTAGGTTCCCAGGTTCCCTCTACCTGGTATGTGCTGGACATACCACGGAGCTAGAAGAAAATATTTATACTGTCACACGACGATTGTGTCCAGTCTAGTATGTAACATCTTTAAATTTGTAAGTCTATCACATAAAATATACAACAATAAATAAAGAACTTCCTTATATTTTTTACCTAGTATTACTTTGGCCTACATTATACTTTACGTTGTGGTGTTTAATTTATCAGACTTTTGATTACTGGTACATATGAGAATTCTTATACTACAAAAGGAAAAAAAATACATATGTATTTTTGTTACATTTACATTAAAATTCCTCACGATGATTATTAAGAAATTATTAAGTGTGCAAATTTATAAAGGAATAAGTAACCTTTTAAATAATTATTTAAAGCTTAATGGCGTGTGATTCCGGCTTAGAATAGGATCACCCTGGTACTGATGGTGTCGCGACTAAAGTACGTGTGGGAAAGTCAGCAATGGCAACACGCATGGGGAGACTCGGTGCCCATCCACGCTAAAGGCCAGCAACGCTCCTGTAGCTCCTCTGATGTTACACGAGGCCGTGGGCCAAGATCACTTACCATCAGGTGACCCGTACGCTCCTTTGCCGTGATTTTGTCCATAAAAATAAAATAATAATTACCTTAGGTTTTCCATCAGGTCCATCGACAGTGGAGAACACTTGGCCATCGTCGCCATACATTATGTCGTAGCTCGTGACGTATTGGTTAAAGATGGGACTGCCTTGCATTATCACACCGTATATTGGTTCCTTGTGGGGCAACTCCACTTGAATGTATGGGTTTGTATCGGATTCTGATGGGCTCCAGCTACCGGCTGTGGCACAATAAAAATGTTAATAAATTAAAAAATAATAAAGAAAAGTATTTGTGTCTTCTATAAGTACGTGGTATAAACACCACTGAAATATAAATCTTAAGCGTGTCATTAAATATCTTCCTAAGCATATTATTATTCATAAATAATAACTATATATATTGCAAGGTAAGTGCATTAGTAGATAGAAAATTTCTGTTTAAAAATATGGTTTGATGCTGTATTATCAGTACAGAAAAAAAATAAAAATCACTAAACGAAATATTAATCATATTGTTTGTTATATATAAGCCGTCGTGACAAACTTAACGTTTGAGTCTTTGATTCTTAATTAGAGGGATGAATTACATTAATTCCTGGTTCTGGTAACAAGACAAACGGCAGCATAGAGTTCCAACGCTGATTAACAGGCGTTTCTTGGGAAGCTGAGTGTCTTAACACTAAATTTCCTGTACCAACATGATTAATACAGAATATAGCGTTAAGATAAAATTTATATATATATTTGATCGGTGATACCAGACTACTAAAGGTAAGTGTTCAAAATATCGGGATTTCAAAAACGTATAATACAAAACATATGCGATTAATGCAGTTAAAAGTTTCATTTAAAATAATTTGTTACCAGATGTAGGTGAAGATGGTCCATTTAACTTGGCGTACTCTGGTCCAAACATATTGTTCAGTACGGAGCTGGCTGTCAGAGAGATGTTTGGTAGCGGCTCTCCCTCCCATAACAGATTCTTGTAACTGTACGAGATTGTATTAATATATATATATATATATATATATATATATATATATATATATATATATATATATATATATTAGCTAAATCATTGACTATTGAAAAGAATACTTAAATATTTTTCTTTTTCCTTAATACATACTATTATTAAACTAGAGTGAGTGTAAATAACCTTCGTATCTTGGAAAAATGTATGCCTACACTCAGCTCATTTGTGTTTTCACTGTATAAATATTGCCTTAAAAGTGATAATTTTATTGGATCAGAAATTAATAGAGAAAAAAATATAAAAATGTAATTCAAGTGGGCGAAGTAATAAATATATAATAACAAAATATATAATACTTAATAAAGAAACTTACTTATCTGGATTACACTCTGGCGGCGGAGTGACTGTTGTTTTTATAATCAACGTCGTTTGTGTCGGCGCTGTTGTTGACGACGCCACTGTAGATGGCACTGTTGGCACTGTTGGCACTGTTGTTTCAGTGGTGGTGGTCGGAATTGGTTTAGTTGGGAATAAGACGTAGGGTACAGTAGGCCCCCCTTTTTCCTCAGGTATAATTGAGATGCACTCGGAGAAGTCGCAGTGTAGTGCGTTGTCTAGACATTGACATTTCTGGCATCCATCCACAACTACTCCGCCCGGCTGTGGAATATTATATTTAGGATAATTTATGCTTTAATTATGATTTACTAGATATCGATTATTTTTTCAATATTTTTTACATAAAACAATGTAAAAATAAATAATAGCATAATCAAAACAAGTGTTTCAATATACAAAACATTTTTCTATCATATATACAACTTGTATTCCATTTCTTAACACATTTTCATTCGGATCATATATTTTTAATTTACCCATAACATAAATTAGACATAATTATATGTAATAAAAGATTTTTTTATTATTTATATATATTTTTTTAATCTAAACAAATCTATAATATAAATCTTGAAAAAATATTTCTAAATGACACCAACCTTAACGATACGGCCTTCATCGTCACAAGTACAATCCTTCAGTGGGACACAAGTCTTCCTGTCCCGCCAAAGGGAACCAAACTCGCACCTGATGTTCGCGACCGCTTCGTCCACACAACTAGCGACGCATTTCTATACATATTGATTTTAAAAATTACAATTTATTTTGAAGTTTAAGTGTATGTTTTATTTAAACAGAGCTTGTGATTTCTGTATTATTCAAGTTTTACATATAAAAAGTTAGTTATAAGGTTAAATGAAAAAATATTTCAAGCCTAAAACATTATTAACATTCCTAAAAAAGTTGTGTATTTATATATTAATAAAAATATTTTTCCACGTTGTATCCCCTATGTATCAGGGTTGCCAGTTAAGACATTCCGTTCCCCACATTTTTTTCTAATTATAAACATATTGCAATGGCCGATCTTAACGTCAATCTTGATCATCACATCAGATCGAAAAAGTTCAAATCATTTATTCTCCGAGTAGGAATTGAACCTACAACCACCGCTCAAAACTTTTTATTATACTTTTTAATAGATGACAACATTCCATCAAGTTAAATAAAAGAACTTATAATTTTGTTATTTAGAAATCAAAACAAATACGTCACCTGTCCCCCCAAGCATTGCTTTTCCTTGAGCATAGCCTTATTAAAGTGATCGCACAGTTTGTCACACCGGTACGCGCAGTCCTTGTACACTTGCCCCGGAGGACATCTACTGGTCGTTGTTTCTGAAATTCAAACATAATTTATTTAAAGCAAATACAAAAAAAATATAGTTTCACGCTGTATCCGGTACATGGCGGGGCAAGCAAAGGGAATTTAGGAATTGAGTGTTAATTAAGATACTGCATTCAGTTCTGTTAATCATGGCTGAGGCCTGTCGTGGCACAGCGGCACAAGCGTGTGACTGTAACCGACAGGTTCTGGGTTATATCCCCGGTCAAGGAAATGAAATATTTAATATTTTCAAATTAAATATTTAATGATTACATTTCTTCGCTCTGGTACAAGGCAAAACGCGGTGTTGAGTTCCGCCGTTTAATACTCCGCGCCTCAAATTCGGCAGAAATTGGGGAACGGAGGTGGAGTGTCTTTCTCATTAGGTTCCCAAGTTTCCTGTGCCTGCCCTGTCACGTGCGGGATTCAGCGTGAAGCTGAGTTAATCATTAATTTATTCCATTAAATTTAAATGGTCTGAATTTGTAGTTTCTCCAGGTTTTACATTTTGAAATAGACTCAGCTTCAATTATAAATTGCAGTGATCAAACAACCAAAATACAATTTTACATGGAGCCGTTGAAGCAAAAAAGTGGCACGTCACGGGTCGGTTTGGTCTGTTTACATCATACTGATTTTGCAGAATCCAAAACCTACCCTGTTTGTTTTAGCAATTGCAATTTACCTATTATATATTTTGGGAGAGTTGGGCAGCGAAAGGCCTCCATTGCGGATATTTTGCCAGTATTAAATAAATTATGTCATAGTGACAGCTATAATAAAAAATATATATATGTATATATTTATAAAACTATAGTACCTGGCACAGCAGTTGTAGTTGTTGTTGGCCGTGGTTTTAGGGGGAAAGTTTCCTCTGAAAAAAAAAAAAGAAAAAATGATACTTATGTAATGCTATCAATTTTCTAAAAATGGTGTGACCAAGAGGATTTATATTGATATTAAACACAAAAACACATACTCAGGAGCATGGTTTTAGGTAAATTTGTTTTATAATAAGTAATTATAATACAAATGTACCTAACCCACTTTTACTCTCGCCTTTATTTCTTATGCCGTAAGTTTGCCTGGAAGAAATCACTGTTTTAGCGATAAGGTCGCCTCTTGTACATTTCTTGTTGCTATTGTTATTATTTGTTATATTTATAAGTATATTTTGGGGTGTACAATAAAGAATGTATTATTATTATTATTATTAATTTATATATATTTTTAGTTATATTTACCTCTGGGGACTTCTGGTTCCATAGTTGTCAGAGTAGTAGAAGTTGAAGCTAAAATGAAAAAAGAATAATACTATAAAATATAAAACATTCCTTTAAAACAATAACTAAATTAAATTCTAATATAAAAACAAAATATCAATTTGATAAGATACTTTTTAAATATTATACAATATCCGGTGTGCACATTATTCTTTGTTACATACACGTTACATCCCTAATAGCCATACCACCTTGGTTTTCTACTAATGCTTAAGACATATAACAGTAAATAAGAATAAAAACCGCTTGTAATAAATACAATAGTCGTAATTTCCACAGCCTTACATTCTAGATTTACAAGTGCGACAGACGCGGACCAAGTCACACGCCATAGTAAAGGTCCGTACATATGGCTGGGGCACAACAAGACTTGAACACGGCGACGGGTACAGAGTTTATTTAATTAGTGGTACCATCTTAATAGACTTGCCACTAATATTTCAACCGTTCCCACCAATATATCAAATGAAAAATTTACTAGTAGTAGCAGTTCCATTAAGTAAGACTACAAGTGCGACCAGGCCAGTAACATACCATAGAGTACAACAAGCCTTGAGCACAATGCTGAGTTACAAAGCTTATTTAAAAGTAAAACCATCATCACAAGAGGTCTGTCGTGGCGCAGCGATACACGCGTGTGACTGTAACCGAACAGGTTGTGGGTTCGAACCATACTCGACGAAACGAATAATTTTAATATTTTCAATTTAATTATTTAATGTTTTCATTTCTTCGCTCTGGTAATAAGGCAGAGCGCGGCGTTGAGTTCCACCACTCAACGCACAATGCCTCAAATTCGGCGGAAAGTGGGGAACGGAAGTGGAACGGAGTGTCTTAACACTAGGTTCCTTCCACATCAATTAAAAGAAAATAAAAATTCACTACAACCGATCCAAATAATGAGAAAATGAAAACTCACTAGTAGCCCTAATGGTGGTAGTCTCATTGGCCCCGCACTCGGGCCTCACGAGCGCGACGGCCGCGGGCCAGTCGCACACCATGGTGGCGGGGTGGTACATGAGGCCGGGCGCGCACGCCTTGAGCACGGCGTGCGGCACGGGCCCGGTCACCTCCGGGGTACACTCGTAGAACTGGCTGCAGTCGGTCGGGTGCGGGTAGCTTGGTCGGGTTGAGTTGAGGCATTGGAACTCTGCGTGTTTAGGTATTACATTTATTAAAAAATAATTAATCATTTTAATTATTTTCATGTGAAAATATCAATCAAATATCAAATTAAAGCAAAAAAATAAATAAATATATTTATTTATTTAAAAAAATATATTTTTTTATTTAAAAAAAAATATTTTTTTAAGTTCTATGTTATATATCGCGCATGACAGGGTGGAAGGGGAAAACGTTTGTGTGAGAATTCGTTCCCTAGACAATGCCTAACTTTCGTAAAATTGTGCGTAACATGGCACAACTTAACATCGCGCCGGAATCTTGTTCTAGAGCAAGAACTTGAAAATAATTAATTCAACCAAGTAGGGATCGAACCCGCAATAACATTATTATTACAGTCACTCGCTGTGGGACTGAGTCTTACTTAAAGTTATTATTTTATTACTTCATAAAAAAAATAAAAAGAAAAAAAAAATACTATACTATAAAAGTAATCACCCAATATTTATTTTTATAATAGTTATACATACTAATATATTTAATCAAAATAAAAAAAAATACAAACCACACTCGCAATACACTCTGATCTCAAAGTCTAGGCAGCCTTTTTGCGTTTCAGAACATATCAAGCCATTTTCCAGACTGCATTCGACATTGAGTCCCGTTTCTTTAGGAGGTTTATGGTCACCGACTGTGCGGCACTCGATCTTGGTCATCATATCCTTTCTGCACATTGGTGATCCAATTGTCTATGAAAAAGGAAGATTTTATTAGAAAATTACTTATTTTTAAATATGTATAAAAATTCGAACGTATCAGTATTTGAATCCACGTTTTAGGAATTTTTATAAGCTTGTTACAACTTATTTATGTTGTTTGCATCTCTGTAGGGAGATTTTTATAAATTTTCCCTATCCAAAGACAAGCATTTTTGCTTTAAAAGACAAGACGTTAGATTATAGTTTGGCAGGAGAGAATGGTATGTACTAAATATTTTTACTATATTTAAAGTATGGAAAACTTATTTCCTAGTAGAAAAGAACTTTTTATACATTTATAAAATTAGTATTTTTCGGTGTAAGTTAACAATATCAATTTAGAATAGTAAAACATACAAATAGTTTTTAGCGTCACGTTGAAGAACTTTTTTAGTGTTAATACTTCTCGTTCTGACTAAGGCACTCCCGGTTACCACTTCGCGCAATTCGGACCAATGTGTGTTAAGTCGCAAAACTCAAAGCAGCGATTTGCCTTGTTACCAGAGCGAAGAAATGAAAATTCTGAATACTTCATCTCCTCGAGTGGTCATCGTACAAGTACAGCAAGTAAGTTTTCGCCGTGTGATTCCGGCTTAGAATAGGATCACCCTGGTACTGATGGTGTCGTAAGATGCGACTAAAGTACGTGTGGTAGAGTTACGTTGCCTTTTTTGACCACTGCGCTTCGCATTAGGTAATGCCGGGCCCCGGTGCACTTCCACCTTAAAGGACGGCAACGCTCCTTTAGCTTCTATGGATTTACTCGGAGCCGTGGGTGACGGTGATCACTTACCATCAGGTGACCCGTACGCTCGTTTGCTGTCTTTTCCATAAAAAAAAAAGTACAAAATGCAACTTACAAGTTCATTAGATTTAGGCAAAGGCTCGTTGTCGACTGATGCGCCGCTGATACTTATTTCTGGCGGTCCTCGGCTGATCCACTCGGTCCACCCAGTCTTGCACGTTAGGGGCTGGTCGTACGGTGTCGTCTCGGGAGGCCATGATGATGTTTCCTGTCAAAGTTGTCCGATTGAGTTACTTATTTAGGTTTAAATAAAGATTTATTTGGTTTAACAAAAATTAGTTTATTTTCAACATTCAATTAGAACTTCATTTACAAATTTATTTGACAGTATCGTGAGACAGTGATCAGTGATCGTGAAATTATGATGGTTGTGTATTCGATATTAGCTGTAAGAAAAGATTGTCTGTTCATTTTCAGACCGAACTTGCCAATCTAGTGTTAAGACACCTCTGTACGCACTAAGACACTTTCGTTCTCCACTTCCTGTGAATTTGAGGCATTAGAAAAAAAATTAAAAAAAAACCTCGAATGAAAATCCACTCCATAAGCTTTCACATTTACAGTTTCACGCTTGTGTTGTGCCTTTGCGCCACGACACGCCTCAACAAATCTTATACAATGAAACATGTAAATTGCAACATAACCTCACCTCTCCAGTGACACACGGCTGTCCATTGCAGACCCGCTCGCCCTTGGAGCAGCGGCAGGTGTGGCACGCGTCCTCCTCCAGCACGCCGCCCTCCGCCACCTCCGACCCGTCCTCCAGCACCATGCACGTGGGCTTGCACTTGGCGCGCGGCACGCACTCCTTGAGGGAGCTGTTCGAGTACACGGTGCCTTCTGGACACGTTTTGTTCGGTTTGCAGCCTGGAATTATTATTGGTAAACGTTGAGATAAAAGATAGACTTTATGAGTATATAGTCGATCGATTGATGCACGATTATAAAAAAAAATTGTCGCTAACTTTTTTAGGGATCAAAATATTAAGTGTTTGATGAATAAAACAGAAGTATATTCTAATTAATTACATGTCAACAAATAAGAGAATGAAAAGTGTTTATTATGTATATATCCTTAATATTCCAATTTCACATTTCATTACATTTACATAGAATTATCTGATTTTTTTTAATCATACTTGCACCATTTAAAATAAATGACAAATAGTGAAAAAAAAAAATGGTCACCTTCAACACAAGTATCCTTCTCGCAGACCAGTTTAAGATCAGCGTACTGCAGAGTGTTGTCGCAAGTCTCCGGCGGACACGGGGACATACACTCGTTGTAGTTCTCGCATTCACCGTCGCATTGCATCGCTGAACATTAAAAAAATATATATTTATTGGTTTTCGCATTGTTTAATTGATCATAGAATATGATGGATTAACGCTCTTTTTTACAGCAAGTTGAGGGTTCAATCTCCGAGGAAATTAATTACGCTCAGTCTTAAATTCGTTGGAAATGGGGAACGGAATGGAGTGTTTTAAAACTTGGTTCTCTAGTTCCTTCTGTCTACCACGCTATATGTTAATATAACTTATACTTATATTTTCTTAACAAAAGTAATGTTGCGATCAATGATTATCTATGACCCTTCAATTGTAAAAGACTCACGGCACAACTCCTGCGTCCTCCACTTGAAGGCGACCCCGCGCTCGCCGCACGCGTGCGCGTAGGCCGCGAGGGCGGCGCACGCGCAGTCGCAGTCGGCGCCGCTGTCGCAGGCGCACGCGTCGCTCTCGCACTTCTGCAAGTACAGCGCGGGGGACACTTCACTGTGGCACAGCGTGAACGGGAAGCGCTTTATCACGTTGCAGGTGTTGGACGCCCATTCCTTGCGGTGTGGACGTTCTTTGCAATGGTCCTGATGGTGTATGAAATTAAAGTGGAATTATTTTATTTAAAATTATTACGAAGTACCACCGATTCTCTAATATTACTGCTTCAGACAAAAAAAAGTAATTTCGTTTTGTGACTATTATATATTTACAGTAAATAGGAAATGCATTTATTTTTAATTGAGAAAACATTTGTTTTTTTTTTTTCGTGTTTACAAATATTTTGGACTCGATTGAATGTAATTATGTCACAAACATATGTAAATAATTTAGTTTATTCACAATTAAATTCAAATGTTAAATTAATTAAAATACATGTACACCAAATATATGTTTAAAATATAAAACTATACACTTACAGACACTTCGTGAGCTTTAGGGCACGTGGACTTTAATTTCCATGAATCAGCAAATATGAGGGGTGAGGTTTCAGAGATGCCGCCTCCGGACGGCGTCTGGAAGTCGTCGCGAGTGTCCGAGTTGAAGTTACCGCAGAGACCTTTTACCTGGATCATTTAGATGTATGAATAAGTATGAGTTAAATAATTCTTCCCGTTATTAGTTTTTATTATTGTTTAAATATATAATTATCTCGTTTTAAGCTATATCACAATTGGACTATATAAATCTTCAACAGTAATCAATATTTACGTTGAAATAGAAAAGTTTTTAATAAAATAAGAATATTCGTTTTGTATTCATTAATTAGTAAATGCTATAGATAAGGCCCTACTCATAGCAAGCCATAGGGAAAATGGGAACTAGTATTAAGAAACTTCGTTCTTTTAGCATATTTCCGTTTTCCACTTTTAGTCGAATTGTAGAGGCATAGCCTTAAAGGCGTGTACCTGCCACGACATATTTTTGTTATAAAATATTTTGAATAACAAAATAATATAAAATTCGCAACATTAATTAATACACACCCGATTCCTCCACATAGAGTCAACTTTGACGTACACACGAAGGCTGCGGTCCCACTGCAAGCTCACGCCTAACGACACCACGTCGAGGAACACGTAGGCGCCCGCTACACGCAACTTTATACTGGAATTTATCAGAAACATTCATTGTTAGTATTAAATGAAACAAAACAAATTAAACCGGATTAATCGCGTATATTGTTTTCTATACATTTTTGGAAACTCTACGTTTCGAACACTTTGCAGTAGTCCATGATCACGGATAGAGTGATTCATTGATTGTTACTTATTGCCAATATTTAAGGGTTTAGGTAAAGAGAACTTAATGTTATTATCGAAATCGAATCTGCGATAAACAAAATGTGTAAAAATATAAAAAAAGTAGTTATTTTTAACATCTATGTATATAAAGTATATTCTTTTTAGCATTACATGAGGGAACATGAGAATCTAGTGCATAGACATTCCATTTCCATTGATTAGGACACTATCGTTCCGGATACCTGGGTGTTGAGTGACGGTACATAACACCGCGCTTTGCTTTATTACTAGACTGTGTAAATGAATATATGAAATATTTCATTCCCTCACCTTCAGTCGCATCGTTGAGCCGCCGAGTCATGCCGACGTTAAATAATAAATAAATTGTAATTTTACTCAAAAAAAATAAACAATAATAAATGCACAGGTAGCTATTTTGTCACTTCCATCATTTTTTTAATGTAAATCTTTTAATAAACTTAACTTTAAATATGTCAAAAAAAAACAATACCGTTTCAAATTTGAAGTATCAGGGAGAGGAGCACTCTTGGTTAGAGAGACAGTTTCTTCATCAGGTCCGCCGTTACCAACGCGTAGAGTCACTGATTTGGAGCAAGTGGCTCCAGTCGTACCGCAAGGCTCGTTCTAATATTATAACATATAGAAAATCATAAATACAGTTAAAAATACTAAGTAATCTCAGCTTTATGCTGTATCCCGCACATGGCAGGGTAGGCAGATGGAACTTGGGAACCTAGTCTTAAGACGCTCCGTTCCACTTTCGTTCCCCACTTTCCGCCGAATTTGAGGCATTGCGTGTTGAGTGGCGGAACTCAACGCCGCGTTTTGCCTTGTACCAGAGCTAAAAAATTAAAATATTAAATATTTAAATTGAAAATATTAAATATTTAATTTCCTCGATATCACGTTTTGCCTTTTATTTTGGCCATTTTTAATATGTATATTTAATTTTATCGTATATTATATTGAAAAATTTTATTTTATATGTAACTGACAAAATATAACAATAAATCACTGCTCTACATATTTTTAAGGGAACAATTTATTAGTGTCATCAATTGCTTTCAAAAGAGATTGGCAATTAGACTAATAAAGTGTATCGGGGGCGTAGCTCAGATGGTAGAGCGCTCGCTTAGCATGCGAGAGGTACCGGGATCGATACCCGGCGCCTCCAATTTTTTAAAATATGTTTTTTATATTTTTAAGACACAAAAAAGTTTGTTTATATTTTTATTATATTAACAGCACTATCAAAAACACAATTCAAATTTTGCTTGATAATATAATCAAAATTAAATATTTAAATACATTTTATGCATGAATTCATCAAGTTTGCTATACACTCAATCAGGACACGCTTGAATCTGATCTATTTAAATGCAATGTTAAAAAAATATTTTATAGTACTAATCAATTGTTAGTAAATCTCACCTGTATTTCAACATTGAATCCGTCCTTGCCATCAGTGGTGCCCTTAGCTAGAAGATAAGTGCAGACGCCCTCAAAGTCGTAATGCTGCCCGTCGAAGGTGGTGACGTGCGAGTCGCCCCACGCGCCGCACACGCCCGCGCATTGCTGCTCTGTGCATGTCCACTTGCCGCTCTTACACTCGCTGTAGAACCAAATGTAATGTATTAGTATTGTAAAAACTAAACAAAAACTTAAATATATTTATGTCGGTTTCACATTATTTTCTAGTGTGATACTAGTAGCAGGACTAGTAGAGGACCCGCTCTTCCGTAACACTTTATACGTCCATTGTAGGAACAAAAATTAATGAAATATTATCTTGCCACACTAATATAAAACTGAAAAGTAATAAATAATTAAGTTAGCCAGAAAGTATTAGTATTAATATTATTATTATAAACTTATTTTTAGCTTCACTTTATATCTCTACTAGGCATGGTAGGCAGAACGGATCTGGTGTTACTCCGTTATCCATTTTCTAGCCAATTTTCAAGAAAGTCTTATTAAAAATAGGAAACAACATATTTCAGTCCTCCAAATAGTAACCGAAGCCACAACCATCGCATACAGTTTGCAGTGTATGGTGTATTGCTATACTACAAAACGTAATAACATTTGCTCAACACTTTAGGATCTTTTTTAAATTGTGTAACAAAATAATATTAAGTTTTTCAAGACTCACTTGCACTCCTAAAAAAGGCTTCAGTCTCACGACCACTGCCTCCATTTATAACATTTTTATGCAATATATATTTTAATTATAATTTAAGTTATGCAAGGGGAATATACTTGTATATATCATATGGAACTATATATTGAAGAAAAAAAAATAATGTCGCTGTAACAAAAGTTGTTGAGAGCGGAAAGCATTTTCCAATGACGTATAAAAATTAAAGATCTGAAATGTGTGACAAGAATTGTAATATGCCAGCTAAATTATAAACGTGAAAATCCTAAAAATCGTCTTCAAGGCCCTATAAAAATATTATACTCGTATATACGGTATTTTTATCACTTCTTGTTTATTATGAGGAACATAGGAAAAAAAAACTCAGAATTTAAATTACAGAGTTTACTGTGACGTATCACTTGAATCTGACGTATTTTTTTTATGAAAGGTGACGACGGCCATAAATGTATTGAGAATTTACGTTTATTTTTTTGGAAGGTAGTAAGAATTACTTAGTGCTAAGACACTCCGTCTCGTTTCTCACTTTCCACCAACAAATTTGAGGCATTGCTTTTTAAGTGTTGGAGCTCAATGCAGTGATTTGTACGATACCAGGGCGAGAAAATAAACGTTGCAATCACTGTTTACAATGGTATATAAACGATGCCCATTTGGGATATACCCTGAACAAATTTTTATACTGAGATAAATTTATAAAATATATATAAAGCTTGTTTTACTTAGATTTGACATTGCTCTACATTTAATCATACTGATAAGTGAAAGGTTGTTAATTTCACGTACAAAGCCTTCACTCGTAATATTTTTGATCAACATATACTACAAATTGAAATTAAGTAATATCGGGGGCGTAGCTCAGATGGTAGAGCGCTCGCTTAGCATGCGAGAGGTACCGGGATCGATACCCGGCGCCTCCAATCGTTATATTTTGGATATTTTATTATATGTAATAGTTTTTGAAAATTGTGTTTCATCTAAATTTGTTACGAATATGATCCTCAAGTCTCGCAAAATTTACATACAAAGTTTAGCTAAAATTTTAAACGCTGCTTAATGCGGATATTATAACCAAATAATGACAACTAATGACTAGTTGTTCATTCCGAAAATCGTCTCTTTTTATTGAAGAAGATTATTTTTTTACTTATAATAAAAAAAATACTTACCAGAACTATAAGGCTATAATTGGATACAGATATCATATTATCAGACATCATATTATATATTTGTATTTTTTTGTTTGTATATCTTTCATGCAATTTAATTCACAGGTTTATGTATATTTAGACATTTTCCATTTTCCATAAATTTGAATTCATATTACAGTACAACCATTGCCTTACCATAGATGAAATAAAAATGGCCGTATGGCTCTCAAACGATAAATTGAGTAGAATTCAAAAAAACACATAACATAGAAATATATTATGTTCTATTGATAAGGAAAGGAAAAGGTTAGATGTTGGTTTTTTTTTGTTTACATCCATATATATACTATAAATTGAGATGAAGTAATATCGGGGGCGTAGCTCAGATGGTAGAGCGCTCGCTTAGCATGCGAGAGGTACCGGGATCGATACCCGGCGCCTCCAAAAGCAACATTTTGGATCTTCATTATTTTTTAATGGTGCCTTTATTATAAAAGATAAAAATATATTTATTCACACAGCTTCTCGCTGTACCCCGCACATGACAGACTAGGCTAAGGGAACTTGGGAAACTAGTGTTAAGAGACTCCCTTCAACTTCCGTTACCCCCTTTCCGCCGAATTTGAGGCATAGTGTATTGAGTGGCGGAGCTCAACGCCGCGGTTTGGCTTGTTACCAGAGCGAAGAAATGAAAAGAATAAATATTTTATTTGAAAATATTAAATATTTCATTTCCTCGAGTGGGGATCGAACCCATGGCCTATCGCTTGTGGCGCTGCGCAACGACAGGCCTCTTAAATATATATGTTAATAATAAATATGGTAGGTGTTTTGTTTTACGGTATTTTTTTTACGGTATTCTGATTTTTTTTTAAGAAAATATATTTTAATGGTGTAGTACGTCGCTCGTTCATGTATAATGTAAAATTCCGAGTAATTTTGATTATTGCGACATTTTTTTTATTTAGGTACACGGTTTAAATAAAAATTTAAATTCGTGATGACGATTGATTAATGAATAGATAAATATTAAGTTTTGTAGGACTCAGCAAAATTTACTTTGTAATGTTGTATTTTAAGATAAAAAAATATATATGTTTCGGAAGAAGGTACTTTATCCATTAAATCCTGACGAGAGAGTCCCATTTAATATTACCTACATCTATTAATACAATATGACCATCGTGATCATATTGTGTTATTTTATACAATTAATACATATCATAAATAGTAAAATTTCTTTTAAATTTTTTATTATTACGTACAAGGAAATTTCTCATATAGGTGGGCTTCGCGAACATTTCTTTGAATAGTGGTTGAATTTATACATTCAACATTGTTTTACTAATAAATAACTATAAATAACTAAAATCATATCGAACCTAATATCACCGTGCAGAATATAACACGCAACAACTGCGCCATAGCAGTGATTTACCTTTGACTGACAATATATATTAATAATATGTAGAATTGAAATTGCTCCACATTTACTTGTACTGATAAGTGAAAGGCTTTAGTCTCACGTACACAGCCTTCACTGAATATTATTTAATCTAATACATACTTTAAAATGAAATGAAGTAATATCGGGGGCGTAGCTCAGATGGTAGAGCGCTCGCTTAGCATGCGAGAGGTACCGGGATCGATACCCGGCGCCTCCAATCATTAAATTTTGTCACATCTTTTTTATGGCAAAATTAAAAGTTAGCTTTGAAAATTTGATTGTTGAATTTAATGTTACAATAAATATGTAGATTTGTATTTAAATTTTATTTGTTTATATAAATTATTATTATTTAAAAATATGTTACATATTGCTTTGCGTGTAGAATGTATGTTTTAGTTATATTAACAGCCTGTGTGACAAATTCTCAAGAGATCGAATCAGAAGGCTTTTACTATTTAATATTTATATTTTATTTTTTCTTCTATATGATATAAAATAAAGGTACATTTTATGTTATTTTACGAATATTATAAATATATACATAATTAAAAAAATATATAAAATATGGATTCAAAAATCAAATGAGCACTTCAAGTCGACTATATTATATAGTACAATTTGCTTCTAAAAGGCAGGCAAATGAAACCCTGTTTTAATGTACACCGTTCACAGGGTCAACGCTATGCCACGAATTAAAAATAATTCCATCTATCAATGAGCTACGAACCCACAACCATAACTTTTATACACTTTGCAAATGTATCAAGGCTTATACTATTTTAGAAAACGTATAAATACTTAACGTAGCAGTATATGAAGTCGCGTATCTATAGAAACAGACAATGAGACGCCAAATCCCGTTACTTACGAATTTTGATATGTTTTTTTTTTAATATTTTTCTATATTAATTGTGAAATATCACTTTAAATATGTCAAAATATCTACGAAGACTTACCAAGTGTTACACGCCTCTTGCATACTATGTCCATCGGGGTAGCTCCTACCACCGTGATGGCAGGGACACTCGGTCGGTAGTATACACTTCTTAGAAGACGCTTCAAGTACGTAGCCCTTTTTGCATTGGCAACCGGGCCTGCACTCTTGCGATGTTATTGATTGAGCCAAATGCATGTTCTGAGAGAAATCATAGTAAATACATGTTTTATTTTGATAGAAATAATGAAATTATTAATTAAAATATTAAAAATATATATTTTTTTTTTATATTAGTAGTGCCATTATTTTTATGGCATTGAAATCAAAAAAGTTAGGAACAGTTAGAAGTAAAAGCTTAACACGTTCGCTAAAAATTGTTAAATATAATTAAGTGAATAAATAATTTAGTCACATTTAAAATGGGAAAGTGAAATAAAGTGTTGAACGGAAGTGGAACGGAGTATTTTGACACTAGGTTCCCAAATTTCCTCTGCCTATCCTGCTATGTGCGGGATCCATCGTGAAGCTGAGTAGAAAAACTATTAACAAAAAAAAAATTAGACAAATAATAATATATTACTTTGCCATATAATCCTATTTCATTATAGGAAATTTCTAATTAAAAAAATGTTTTTCTAAGCTTCACGCTGTATCCCGTAAATGGCATCGTAGGCAGAGAGAATTTTGACGCCTAGCTACTCGGCTCTAGGAGGCTAAGACACTCCATTCCTTTTCCCACTTTTGCAGTATTTGATTGAGGCTTTGCAAAAAAATTTTTATTGTTATTTGCCTTGTTACCAGAGCGAAGAAATGGAAATATTAAATATTTCATTTCCTCCGGTAAGGATCGAACTCACAACCCGTTAGTGCCCATATGCCTTGACAGGCGTCAATAAAAAATGTTGAACTTTAACTGACATAAATGTACTTTTCACTCACCTTGCAAGTCAAAGGTTCAGCGAGCTCACAAGTCGTAAATTCCATATTGTTAGCGCTACTACAGTTGCTGCGGAGGTCTTCGGCTGGAGGGTACAGTTTTATCTGTTCCGGCGTGGCGGGTGCGCACTCCCATCGTGCTCCTACACATGTACTGAACAAAAAAGTGATTTATTTAGAAAACTGTTATATCTGTACACAATATATGAACATATTCAGTTCTAATATAAACATTTACGGAATACGAAATTGAAATCTTAAATGTTTTGTTTTAAATCTATAGCTTCCTAATTTTGCCAATCTGGCGACTACTTTAAAAATATTATTATGAATAAGAGTTTTATTCATCCCCCAAATAAAATTAAATAACTTTTTATAGCCTTATAATTAATATAAAGTATTATTTGAAAACTTATTTTAAATATTGTAAAATTTTGACTTAAATACTAAAGTGGTAGTTTAAATTAATTACCAAAGTTCACGTTCACGTTTGCCAGCTCTAACTTCCTTGTAGCCGGGTTTGAACTCCATACCCTTGTGGAAGCATGTGCACATGGCTATTGGCACGCACACGTTGTTGTTATCTAGAACCTAGAACAAATATATTTTTAAAACAAGAATATTTTTTTCTTTAATGCCCCTAACCATATTTCCACTAAAAAGAGAAATTATCGTGGTGGAGCTTTCTAAGCCACAAACCCCTATTAATTTGCGTAAAATTCTTATGCTTGTAAAAAAATTATAAAAAAAAATATAACACATTTAAGAAAGAAAATATTTTTAAAACATATAATAAACGACAAGGATAGAAACGTATATATATACTAAATAATAAAAAAAATATATATATAAGCACCTGTCCGGCCGGACACGCGCAGCCCTCCACGCAGGCGGGCCGGCAGCTCAGCGACGCGGACAGCGACACGTCGCTGCACGTGCGCAGGCAGCTGTCCGCGCACACCGTGTACTGCTGCCCGCCCGTGCATTGCACCTCTGTGCAGAGCGAACATATCGTTAAACATCCTTCATATATTAGAATGCTTACTTTTTGGGGTAGTTAAATATTTCGATATAAAATTTGATATGTTTATATAGCAGAATTTGAAATAAGAAGTCTGAAAAATATAATGATTTATGTAAGGTTCATCGTAGTCTATATTCCATTTAAACTTGGCTACGAAGATCCTTTAAAAAATTTAAACATAAAATTTTGTATAGTATTCCTTCAGTTTTTAAAATACTAATAAATATAAATTATTATTTAAAACATCAAAAAGCTAATAAGCTTTAAAAAGCTACTAAGATTTAAAAATAATAATTACAATTTCTTTAAAAGTAAATGTTTTACTTTTCTGAAAATGTAGAATTTGAATTAAAGAAATCTTTTGTATTTATTACATTAACGAAAATAAACATTTTAAATGACCAAAATCCGTTTGTAGTAAGTACAAGATGTATGCGCAGTGTGTGCTCACCGCACTCGCGGACTTCGTAGCGCCACTGCACGTAGACGCCGGCGCGCGCGCACGCGTCCGCGTAGTCGCCCAGCACGGGGCACAGGCAGCGCGCCGCGTCGCCCGCGCACGCGCACATGTCGTACACGCAGTCCTGGTAGAACGACGCCACGTCCACGTAGCTGTGGCACGCTGCCGACGAAACGTATCAAATATATCGAGCTCTTGGACAGCGGAATTCGGCGATTCGACATCAAAGCGAGATGAGAATATTAAATACGTCATTCTTGTGACTAGAAGTCGAACCCACAATCGCCGCAATCACATTGACAATTAAAACTACGTTGTTCTAATCTAATCGATAATTTAAATAAACTATAAAGACAAACAACATTTTAAATTTGAATATACCCCAAAGTATCTCATCTTGGCACAAGAAAATTTACAAGCAATTATGTTTTACCAAGGCTTTCGCTTAAAAAAACTGTACTCAAATTGGTTCATTCATTGAGGAACTACGGTTCCATGGGGAGATACATACACAGTCAAACTGTCAGACAGGCAGAGATCAAACTTATAACACTCCTATATTTGCAGTAAAGTTTAAAAATACAACGGTACACATAGGCCGTGGTCTGAATTATGCTCATATTGCTCACGACGCTTACACTGCTAGCGGGCGGTCCGATATTAGTGAGCGCGCCAACGTCTATTAGCAGTACTAATAATACGGACCGCTTGTGAGCGTGCTTATGACTTTGACAAGTTAATATGTTTAACTTGTCAAATTCGTAAGTACCTAATAGAGCATTTTATGATATAAATATGAGTGGAGTATGTGCTATAGCCGATTGTATTCAAGCATGTTCCGCAATTGAGGAAATTGACAATAGTGACATTGACGTGAGAGATATATTAAACGTCAAAATAACATCAAAATAACATCAACGCTCACGGTACTCACGCTCCGACCCGTCAGCACTGTAAGCACTAGCCAGTGACGTCACAAGTGACGTCATACTATTCAAAACGCTAACTGTGAGCGATAAAAGCTCAATGTTGCGGACCGAGCGTTGGCGCGCTGTGAGCGATGTGAGCTTATTACGGACCACAGCAATAGTGACTATCGTATTGGAAAGAACTGACACTACAATTAAAGCAATTCACTGTAGATTTTTATTAGATGAACTCTTTTAAATAATACAATCAAAATACTCTATTAAGACCAAAATGAAACATCTCGGTCTTTTGGCTATATCGAAACATAAATAGTCTTACTGAATAATAGGTTACATTATTTATTACTAAAATAAACTTAAATTAAAAAATCCACACTCACATTCGAACAACGAACTCTTTAAATGACTACAATATTTCTCCGCGGCCTCTTTGTTCTCCACATTCACTGTACAAGGATGTTCCGGCTCTGTGGCCGCGATGTCGTCACAGAACTCCCTGGTCTTCCACTTGTTGGCGAAAGCAAGGGCAGACTGTTCTACATCACCTTCAGGAGTCAGGAAGTCGTCTTTTTGTTCCAAGTTGAATGTTCCGCAGAGACCCTATGTGAATTAAAAAAAAGTAAAGTATTATATAGGGGTGAATAGGGTTACGTAGATAAGATTTTCTGCCGTGTGATTCCGGCTTAGAATAGGATCACCCTGGTACTGACGGTGTCGTAAGAGGCGACTAAAGTACGTGTGGGAGAGTCACGTTGTCAGTAATGGCAACACGCATGGGCAGACTCGACCGGATCATTACCACCCCCGGCATTTAAAACCGGCGTTAAGTAGTGGCTTCGGACACTGCGTTTCGCATTGGGTAATGCCGGGCCCCGGTGCCCATCCCCATCCCCAATCCCTCTCTAGAATATGAAAGCGGCACTAAAGAAGAATTTACCCCAGGAGGGTACCAGCATCTCTGGTGCTGGAGAATCCCTCCCTGAGTCTTTAACCTCAGGCTGCCCGTCGAATTCTGGGGAGGGCACAGTACCGCGCACTACACAAGGCAAACGAGGCGTACGCTCCACGGCAGCCCCTGCCACTCTTAACGTGGAATTTTCCAACATCAGGGGACTACACTCAAACCTGAATGCCGTCCACCACCATCTTGAGACAGCACGGCCGGCCTTGTTATTTCTGACGGAAACCCAGATTACCCGACCGAGCGACACAGCCTATCTTCAATACCCCGGCTACAAAATAGAACATAATTTCATACCTCATGCCGGGGTTGCTGTGTATGTGAGGGAGGACCTGAGTTTCCGTCGTCTTGTCAATTTTGAAGGTCGGGACCTGTCCACCATCTGGCTCCGTGTGGACATGGACGATAGTGTCCGAATTTACGCATGCCTGTACAGGTCCCATAGTGGTAATGCAGAAACGGATCGGCTCATGGAGCACATGCAATCGGCTATCGACGATGCGCTCTCACAGATCCCCACCGCAGAGGTCGTGATACTTGGCGATTTTAATGCGCATAATGCCAGTTGGCTCGGGTCACGCACCACCGACCACGCGGGGAGGGCTGTATTCGACCTTGCTATGGCGAATGGATTGTCCTAATTGGTTGAGTCGCCTACGCGAATCCCGGACGTGGACAACCACAACGCCTCTTTATTGGACCTTCTGCTGACTTCACACCCAGAACAGTACCAGGTTGTCGTCGATCCCCCCCTAGGGTCTTCAGACCACTGCCTGGTACGGAGTGCTGTGCCCATTAACCGCGACAGTCGCAGAACATCAGCGACTCGTCGCATCTGGTACTATAAGTCAGATGATTGGGATGGGATGCGTAAATTTTACTCATCCTATCCCTGGGGGCCGGTTTGCTTCTCTTCCGATGATCCTAGTGCTTGTGCCGCTGCTGTCGTCGACGTGGTTCTGCAGGGTATGGAACTTTACATTCCTAGCTCTGTAGTGCCAATCGGTGGCAAGTCACAGCCTTGGTTTGATACGTCTTGCAAACTTGCAGCTTCTGGCAAGCGCGAGGCATATCGAATCTGGGCCAAGGCACTTGCCACTAAGGATCCGAAGGTGAAAAATTTAAAAAGAAAGTACAACCGTGCCTCTAGGTACTTTAAGTGGCAAATTGCCAGAGCAAGGTCCGAGCACATCGTTAAAATCGGCGAGAAGCTTGAGAGTTACCCGTCGGGAACTCGCCAGTTTTGGGCTCTCTCAAAGGCTGCGCTTGGAACTTTAGCCAGCCTTCGCTTCTGCCGTTACTAACAGAAAATGACATCCTGGTCCACACGGCGAAAGAGAAAGTCGATCTCCTGGGCGCTCTCTTTGCCTCAATCTCGACTATGGATGACCGAGGAACAACGCCGCCGACCATCCCGCGGTGTCAGAGCTCAATGCCTGACATTAAATTTAGTCAGAAAGCTATTAGGCGAGCTCTGTCTTCCTTGGACATCCCCAAGTCGAGTGGGCCAGATGGCATTTCTCCTCTTGTGCTCCGTTCGTGTGCTCCTGAGCTGACACCGGTGCTAACGCGTCTATTTCGGCACTCTTACTCAGTTGGCGTAGTCCCAGATTCGTGGAAGAGCGCTCTTATCCACCCGATTCCGAAAAAAGGCGATGGTGCCGATCCAACTAACTACAGGCCTATTGCTATTACCTCCCTGCTCTCAAAAATTATGGAGAGCATAATTAATAGCCAGCTCTTGGTTTACCTGGAGGATCACCGATTGATTAACGACCGCCAATATGGCTTTCGTCGGGGTCGCTCAACCGGTGATCTTCTGGTTTACCTAACCCACCGCTGGGCTGCGGCTATTGATAGCAAGGGAGAGGGCCTGGCAGTTAGTTTGGACATGGCAAAGGCCTTCGATCGTGTGTGGCACGGAGCGCTCCTTGCGAAACTTCCATCTTACGGGCTTCCCGAGAATTTATGCAAATGGATTGCTAGCTTTCTCACTGGGCGCAGCATCAAGGTCGCTGTCGACGGTTTTTGCTCCAAATACATGCCCGTGAACGCCGGCGTCCCCCAAGGCTGCGTGCTGTCCCCTACGCTGTTTCTTCTGCATATCAATGATAGGTTGGAGGACTCTAACATACATTGTTATGCAGATGATAGCACTGTGGTCGCTGTATACTCCGGCCATGCAAGTCTTTCTCGGGAAAACGTCGACCAGTGCCGAAATCAACTTGTGTCCTGCGTTGAGGCATCCCTCGAGAATGTCTCCGCATGGGGTGAAAAGCACCTTGTTCACTTCAACCCCCAGAAGACACAAGTCTGCGCGTTAACCGCTAAAAAAACCCCATTTGTCGTATCACCAGTTTTCGAGAACACTCCCCTTAAAGCCGCGCCCTGTATCAGTATATTGGGTCTCAGCTTTTCGAACGACTGCCAGTATCGCGATCATCTGGAAAGCAAGGCCAAGTTGGCCTCGAAGAAACTGGGGGTCATCAGCAGAGCGAGACAGTATTTCACGCCAAAACACCGTTTAGCCCTGTATAGGGCCCAGATGCGGCCTCATATGGAATACTGTTCTCACCTTTGGGCTGGTGCACCCCAGTATCAGCTTGAACCATTTGATCGCATACAACGTAGAGCCGTTCGAATCTTTGGGAACCCAGTGATCTGTGTGGGGCTTGATACTTTGGCTTTGCGTAGAGACGTATCCTCCCTGTGCGTTCTCTACCGCATTTATCACGGGGAGTGTTCTGGAGAACTGTTTGACTTGATACCTGCCGCCGAATTTTCCAACCGCACAGTACGTCACAAACTAAAGTACCATCCACATCATCTGGACACGTGGCATTCGACTACTGTGCGGTTTCGTAGGAATTTCCTTCCACGCACCACACATCTGTGGAACGACCTACCCGCGGCAGTATTTCCAGGTCGATACGACATGGGTACCTTCAAAAAGCGCGTCTACCTCCACCTTAAAGGCCGGCAACGCCCTTGTAGCTCCCCTGGTGTTACACGGGGCCGTGGGCGACGGTGATCACTCACCATCAGGTGACCCGTACGCTCGTTTGCCTTGTCTTTTCCATAAAAAAAAAAAAAAAAAAAAAAAAAAAAATTAGACATTTTCTCCCTACTTTCATCCATCTAAAATTCTTGCGTAGTTACGATATAATTCAAATCACATCGTGTTTCTAATATAAAAAACCTTAATTAATCATATTTTTGTAGTGCAGTTTAAGTGGATAGCAAATTTTCGATTATAATCTATATAAAATTACACAAAAACAATAAATATTTCACTCAAAGAGATCAAAAATTAAAATTAAAGTAACATTAAATAATTATATCGATACCTTTGTCTGTGATTTGAATGACGGCGGTACATCCACAAACACTCTGGTGTTACCATCCCACCATAAGTCTACTTTGATAGGCAGTTGTACTGAAACAAGAATTATCGAATATGTAATATTTATTATTAGATCAATATATCTACCGCATCGTGCTGAATTAATAGATAGATAGTAGGTACAAATTCCTTTCGAAAGCGTTTTTTTCATGTATTTTTGTTTCAATAATGTGAAAAACACAGTAAATTGCCGTACAAAAATGCTGAGAACTAAAGAAAATGCGAATTGACTAGCGACTTATCTAAAATAATGGCTCAAAGACTATTTATCGGAAGAAAAAAATGCATTTCTGGTAAGTATTGAACATTAAGAAGCTTCTAAAGTTAAATTATATCTTAACACACCCATTACGACTTGAGGCTCAAATCGGCCTCATATAGACTTCACTCCAGTGCTGGTTATGTTACATATATATGAAATATTTATGAAGCCGATAAGACCTCAACCGCACCAGCTCAATGTTCTTCAAAGTAGATGTCGCAGTAAAAGGGTTAAACAATACTTTGAATTCAAATTTAAATAATTTTATTTAAAATAAAAAATTCTCCATTTTTTATTGAAATAATCAAATACTATTTTACTAAAGTTACTAACTCAGACCTGAAAAGAACCAGCACAAGGAACATGGCGGAATTTTTAGGCTGGTTGAATAGAGATAAATAGATCAAATTCATATTAGTTGTAATGTTATCATTTCTTCGCTCTGGTAAAAAGGCAAAGAGCGGCGTTGAATCCCGCCACTCACACGAAATGCATCAAATTCGGCAGAAAGTGGGGAACGGAAGTGGGAGGCAGTGTCTTAACACTAGGTTCCCAAGTTACTTATGCCTATGTCTTCTCCTGCCACGTGCGGGATGCAGCGTGAAGCTGAGTGAGAGTGAGTGTAAATTCATATTAAATAACTACTTACTAATAATAAACAGCGAAGAAGCAGCCCTTATCCTGATCCCTCCCACATTGACAGGCAACTGATTAATTTCTTTCCCGTTGACTAATATTAAGCCACCTTGTTTAAGATGTATATTAGCGCCATTGTATGCGAGACTGACGGCCTTAGTGCAAGATGGCTTGCCTTCACCTTTGTAGGGTGCCAGGTTCATAGCCTGGATTGAAAAAAAAACTTGAATTCAGTCTTAACTATTGAATATATTTAAAACTAGTATATATTTTTAATTAAATAGTATATATTTAACAGTTTCGTTTGTTCCCTTTAAATATTAATTCATTCATAAAATTGCTACATACTCTATTTATCTATTATAAATTAAATGGAAGCTGAATTAACATTTTTGGACCATAAGTAAACAACAATCAATGATTATTTTTTAAAACGTTCAATAATCAAAAATATACAAACACTTTACACGAGCATGCCACAATTTAAAATGAAAAAGAAAAGAAAATGACCCACCTCACTGATACTACCCGAACACGCCACATTCTCCACGTCAATAGTAACATTGTCTGTTTGCAATAATGTATAAGTGCAGTGTCCCATAAAGTTATATTTGAGTCCATCGAAGGTCGTGTAGTGAGGGTCACCGACTGCACCGCAGCGAGCACCGCAAGGTATCTGGGTACAAATCCATACGCCCGCTTGGCACGTGCTGATGAAATAAAACAAAAAAAATTAAATCAATATTAACTATGGAAGACATTTCTTTAAAAGTAAAAGTTTTTAGACGACATCTATTGTATAATATTTATATATTATATATAATAAAACTATTTCATTTTCTCTACATTCTCTATTTTTAAGATATTTCTAATTTGTTAGTCTATTGTACAGAGGCGAAGAGGTGCGGGTTCAAATCCACATAACACTTTAAACATAATAAATTCTTTTGTTCATTTCTCCAGCTCATCCCGGCCATATCGATATTTAATTTCTAAATAAAAATAATAATTAAAACAAAATAATGTTTCAATTTACCAAGTATTACATTTCTTCGGTATGACAGCTCCAGGTGGGTAGTTCTTGTTTCGCGCTCGACAAGGACACTCCTCTTTGTGTACGCAGCGACCGCTATCCAAAAGCATACCTGTTTTTTTTGTAAATAAACAAAGTATTAACATACTCATTTTTTTAATGGTATATTGTTATAAAAAAAGATTAATCTGATATCTAATATAGTCTACAGCAGAATGTATAAATTTATTTTAAATATGAGGAAAATAAATATATAAATGTATCTTTAAATATATTTTCAATAGTAAAATAAAAACGCAAATATTCTCATTAGTCATCAATAGCAAGGAAATCGCATTTCCGTTTACGATAATATTTTAACGCTGCAAAATATTTTTTTCGATTAGACAACAATTGAAAAATATCAGGATTTGTATTGCAAGAGGCCTATCGTGTCGCATCGGCACAAGCGTGGGACTGTAAACGATAGGTTGTGGGTTCGATCCCCACTCGCGGAAATGAAATATTTAATATTTTCATATTAAATTTTTAATATTTTCTTTTCTTCGCTCTGGTAACAAGGCAAAGCGCGGCGTTGAGCTCCACCACTCACCACCTGCCTCGAATTCGGTGGGAAGTGACAAACGGAAGTCGAACGGAGTATCTTGACACTAGGTTTCGAAGCCAACTCTGCCAACCCTGCCATGTGTGGGATATAGCGTGAAGCTGAGAGTATTGCAAAATTTGATTGCACAATATCTCTGTCTTTTATTGTGCAACCATTTACATTGTGCAATAATAAGCGAGCGGACTGAGCTTTTAAATGATAAAAATGAATACAATACCATCGGGACAGAAGCATCCTTCCACACAAGTAGAGTTCTCCTTCACTATAACATCTGGTAAGGCACAGCTGGGTTGAGTGTCGGGTCCACAGGATTTATAGACTTTGCCGGCTGGGCAAGTCATTGCTGTGGGAAAAAATATATTTCAGTCAATTATTTTTTTTTAATTTAGCTTATTGTTGAGTTAAACATATGTATATAATTTAGCGTCGATGAATAACGGACACCTGGAAAAGTGTCAAGACGCCATTTTTCGACACTTCCGTTTTCCCTTTGCCGCTGAATTTTTGATTCATTGTGTGTTATGTGGTGCAACTCAATGTCACTTTTCCAAAAGTAGGCAAATAGATACTAATCATAATGTAACAAAACGCTGTTTATTTCGCTTTTAAAGAAAAAAAAAGACCAAAGCGGAAATTAAACTTTTTATTAGATTTAAAAAAAAAAAATATATTATTCTACTTCTCTTATTAAACAGACGACAAAAGACAGATAGCAAAGAAAATCTATTAAACTTACGGCAAGTATCAGGGTCACGCCACGCCCTCATCTCCTCTACGCCATGTCGGAGACACTCCTTGGCATACACAGATACTGTTTTACATGCACATTCTTCTGAACCTATAAAAATATGTTCATCTGATCATCTTTTGGTATATAAATATTAATGACTGCTACTAATACAAATTTTATTTATTTAATATAACCCATGAAAATTATTATAAAAAAAATATATTGAAGTGTTTGAACTTTTACTTTTTAATATAGGTACGAAAATCATTGTTAAAATAATATCGTTATTAGAAAACGAAAGTAATGCAGATTGGTAAATTAATAATTATATGGTTCAAGCGGGCGAAGCCGCGAGCGGATGGTTAATATTCAATAAAAACTTACTTAGACTCGTAGTACACGCACAATAATCCCATTGACAGACTTCTAGAAGTTGAGATACATCCATTACCTAGAAAATAAATATTTTAAAATTTTCCGCCAAAAATACTTAAACTCCAGCCGCAGTAGACATGACCTAGTGTTAGGCACTGCCCAGTTTCCTACAAATTTTAAGACATTACACGCTGAGTATCGGAACTCAACGCCGCATTTTGCCTTATATTGGCAGAAAATAAAAAATACTAAATAATTAATTCTCGCGAGTCGGAATCGAACCCAGAACCTCTGTATTTACAGTCACTCTTTTGTTTGCCTGCACTAGCACGGCCGGCTGGTACATAAGTAGGACAACCCTGGTTTATATAAGTAAACACAATGACTTAGCACTAAACGAAAAGCAAGTGAAAAATTAAAAAAAAAAAGTGTAACCAACCTTAGAGCATTTGCGGAACTTATCCTTGCTGAAAATTTTAGAACAGAATTGCATAGATTTCTTCATATCAGCGTCTGATTTTAAGACACAAGCGCTAGTATCTGAGGGACTATCATCGCAAATATCTGCAAAATTAAATAATTAATAGTATATATAGTAAAAACGAAATGGTGCATGTATGTCCCTGATAAGGCAAAGGGAATTTGGAAACGTAATGGCGGGAGTGAGAGTCCTTGGGAGTGGCGTAACTCAACGCCGCACTTTGCCTTGCTACTAGAGCGAAGAAATAAAAATATTAAACATTCAAATTATTAAATTTACAATATGAAATATTTAATTACCACGAGTGGGCATCGAACCCACAACCTGTTTACAGTCACATGCTTGTGCCTGCGTCACGCCTCTAAATTTATACCTCAACTCACATTAACGGAGACAGAACACTCATTTTTATAATAAAATGTCAAATCCATATCTTTATATTGTTTTTATTACCCACCTCCAATCTTATTGAGTTGCCACGAAGCGATCATGACGGTCTTAGTGGGCGCCATCTCCCCCTCCTTTGTTCGCATGTCGTTCTGCGGGTTCCCGTCCAGGGTCCCGCACAGACCCTCCGTTTTGTTCCAGAGCAGGACTGATCCTTCCACTATTACGACGTTCTGGAAATACGATTCTTTTTGAGCACGTGGCAGGGTAAGGCGGATGGAGCCTAGTGTCAAGATACTCAACTCTCCATTTTCCATCCAATTGTGCTGTGTGTTAAGTGGGATACCAGAGCGATGAAATTGAAATATTATATATTTCATTCCATCATTCTGGAATCAAATCCAAAATCTGTCAGGTAGGTTACCGTCACCCGCTTATGAGCCACGACTGGCTTGTAGTTGAATAATTGGACGCGGCTTCGTCTGCTCAATGTTTATTATTATTTTATTTAATCAAAACATAAAACTATCATTACAGGTGAAACCCAATTCGACAGCAAAGCGCACATAAATTAATTTGCAAAACAAATAACATGTTATTGTTATATAACATATTTACATAAATTGTAGCCTATTTCTAATGATTTCCTTGCAAAATTCAAATTTTGCGCGAAAAATATGCCCTCGTTTCATATGAAATAGAGTATTAATATAAATTTGTAATGTTTTTTTTTTTATAAAATATCAATAATTTCATTCCTTGCATTTTTCTCTGTATACCAAACAGTACTGTAAATTCTCACTTCGTCCAAACTGTAGTATCCATCAGTATCTATCATTTTCATTTCAATACAACAAAACAATGCATATTGATGATTGTGTTGACCATGAAGCTTGAATTTTCCGCGCTCTAAAACACCGTAGGCCCAAACATTTGTTATACAATTTAACTTGATACCACTACGGATATCGACAAGTGACTCTATAAGTGTTTAGTATTTTTCTCTTCTCTTCTTTTTTTATTTTATTTTTTATTTTTTTTATTTTATAGCTTCACGCTGTATCCCGCACGAGGCAGGGTAGGCAGAGGGAACCCGGGAACCAAGTGTTAAGACACTCCATTGCACTTCCGTTCCACACTTTCCGCCGAATTTGAGGCATTGCGTGTTGAGGGGCGGAACTCAACGCCGCGCTTTGCCTTATTACCAGAGCGAAGAATTGAAACATTAAATATTTAAATTCAAAATAATAAATATTCCATTTCCTCGACTAGGGATCGAACCCAGAACCTGTCGGTTACAGTCACACGTTTGTGCCGCTGCGCCACGATAGGCCTCAATATTTTCCTCTTAACTTGCGCAATTCTAAAAAAAAAAACCATAAGCTATATAACTGACGTTACTGACGTTAGTATCCCAGTGCAGAGTGAGCCCCGCGTCCAGATCGACGAGCACGCTGTCGCCGGGCATGGCCACGCGGATGCCGGGCAGCGACGCCGGCATCGGGATCATGCGCTTCGTACTGCGGAACACCACCGACCCGTCCTCTGTGTAGGGGGAAATATTTCAGTATGTTCATTTTATTATTCATATAATTTAAATATTTATTATTTTAATTATTCATGTAATTGAAATAAAAACTAAGCGGCTGAACTCAACGTCGCACTTTTGCTTCCAAACATACCAATGGACAAAATGAGAATATTAAATAATTCAGTTTTTCAAATGGGGATTGAACCGACAACCCTGATTATAATGTTTCTTTTTCTATTCATATGTGATTACGTGCGATATTATTATACTTGTACGTATATAAGTTATCATATCCTTACCGGAAACACTTAGCGTATACATTTTCTCTTCCAAGTAAATAATAATTTCCGACGGACAGTACTCTCTTTCACACTTCGGATGTTTGATGGCGATCGTGTATTTGTGCTCTATTACATCGCGTACCAGGATATGCTTGCAGGGGGATTTGAAGCTGAGAAATTAACGAAATTCTTATAATAACACAGTATAAAAAATAGGCCTGTCGTGGCGCAGTGGCACAAGCGTGTGACTGTAACCGACAGGTTTTGGGTTCGATCCCCACTCGAGAAAATGAAATATTTAATATTTTCAATTAAAATATTTAATGTTTTATTTCTTCGCTCTAGTACAACGCAAAACGCGGCGTTGAGTTTCGCCATTCAACACGTAATGCCTCAAATTTGGCAGAATTTGGCCCTGCCATGTGCGGGATACAGCGTGAAGCTGAGTATAAAAAATCATTTTGATTGATTTATTTTTCGCCATCAAATCGATAGTGTTTAATAGAGAGCAAGATATAGTTAATAATGGCTTTACAGAAACAGAATTTTTTTATATATTGTACTTCTGTTTCTCACTTTCCGCATAATTCGTGGCAATGTGTTTGGCAAACTAAACGCCGCGCTTTATCACGTTACCAGGGGAAGATATTAGAAAAATATACACTTATTCTCCTGTTTGGGAGTCGAAGGAACAAGTACACTACTAAGCTAGTACATACATTCATATAAATTTCATAAATTCATTTTATGAATTTGATTGTAACGAATTGTTTTTTTTTTAGTAAAAAGCAAGGCATTTTTTATGTTTCAATTAATTGAAGTTTTCATTTAATAGACACTTTGCAATTACAAAAAGTCAGTAAATAATATCTTTAATAAGTCCATTTTATAAATAGTTGGATAGTTATAAATAGTTGGACTTGGTGAAGTTAGTTTATTTATAAAAAATAATTATAAATAAACTAACTCCACCAAGCGGAAATTGTCTCATGAACAAAACAACATACCTATATATAGCGCCATCGAATGTTTTGTAATGACTTCCGGCCCAGGTCAAGCAACTGCCGCCTTTGGGTACAAAGTCTTGTACCACAACGGTCACAGGTTTGTTTCCCGTGTTGTACGGCCCGCCACCGTGTATTGTGTGTTCGTACGGGCGTGTTGTGTTTGAGTGAAGCGAGTCCGTTTCCGGCTGTAATGTGTATAACATAAATAAACTATTGAAATTTTATTTAGTAATAAAAAAAAATATTAATATTAATAACTTAATTGTTTTTCAGTATCCCGCTGTATCCCGCTTATGGCAGATTTGGGGATTTAGTGGTAAGATACTTAGTTCATTTCGCCACTTACCGCTCAATTTGGGAGAACATGATGCGATGAGAAGCGGAACTCAACGCTGCGCTTTTTCGCTGTTACCAGAGCGAAGATATGGAAATATTAAATATTTCATTTTCCCGAGTGGGAATCGAACCCACAACCAGTCGCACGCTTATGCCCCCGCGTCATTTCTAGCCTCACGCCTTATCCCACACAAGCGTTTTTTTTTTTAAATATAGAAAACCATATAGTAAAATAATGTACCACTTTCGGGTGATGGTTGGATGGCGTTATGACGATCACTTCGTCTGAAACAAAATAAATTATTTAATATTTCAATTATCTATTTAATATGTTTGTTCATACTGATACATTGCTTTATAAATTCTAACATAATAATTATCGTTCCTTAAAAAATAAAAGAAGAAGTGTGAAAGAATATATTCAAGTACTTATATATAAAATAAAGACTTTTTACATAACAGTAATGGCTAACATATAACTTATATAAGCTGTATTTGTCAATTGTACCCATTTCTTTTTTTTCTCTTTTTTTTTCTTTTTTTTTCTTTTTTTTTTCTCTTTTTCTTTTTTCTTTTTTTTTTTTCAACTTCACGATGTATCCCGCACTAGGCAGGGTAGGCAGAGGGAACGAAAGTGAAATCTAGTGTTATGACACTCCGTTCCACTTCCGTTCTCCACTTTTCGCCGAATTTGAGGCATTGCGTGTTGAGTGGCGGAACTCAACTCCGCGCTTTGTCTTATTACCAGAGCGAAGAAATGAAACATTAAATATTTAAATTGAAAATATTTAATATTTCATTTCCTCGACTGGGGATCGAACCCAGAACCTGTCGGTTACAGTCACACTCTTGTGCCGCTGCGCCACGACAGGCCTCAACCTGCCTGTACCCATTTCAAATACATTTATAGCGCTGGCAACGAATGGTAGCTGCCTTGAAGATAAACTTTTTTTTACCGCTTCACGCTGTATCCTGCACATGGCAGGGCAGGCAGAGGGAACTTAAAACCTAATGTTAAGTTTTTGGCCTGTCGTGGTGCTGCGTCACAAGCGTGTGACTGTAATCGACAAGTTGTAGGTTCGATTCCCACTCGAAGAATTGAAATATTTTATTTTTTCCAATTAAATATTTATAATATTTTCTTTTTTTTTCGCTCTGGTAAAAAGGCTAAACGAAGCGTTGAGTTCCGCCACTCAACACGCAATGCCTCAAATTTGGTGGAAAGGGGGAACGGAATGTCTTAACACTATTTTCCCAAGTTCCTTCTGCCTACCCTGACATGTGCGGGATACAGCGTGAAGCTGAGTAGAGTAGAGTAGGATTATTCCCACAATCTATATATATTATAAAAAATATTAATAAAATAAATATACTCACTAAAAACACAATGCGGTAACGGTTGCGGCTCGAACACTCCAGTAGAGTACAGGCAGGTGTACTCATCAGCTCTGGGAATGTTGAAGGAAGCTCCGGCGGGACATGTCAGCTTGCAACTGAACTTCTCCATGTCACCGCGACAGCTGTACCCACCGTTGAAGGCCAGCTTGCGAGCATCGCACACACTGGCCGCTGTGTAAATGTTTCATTTTTCATTATAATTACTTTCTTTTTATTCCATAATAAAAAATATTAAAAAGCAGCTTAAATCTCTGCCTGTCGTGGTGCAGCGGTACAAATGTGTGACTGTAACCGACAGGTTCTGGGTTCGATCCCCGGTCGAGGAAATGAAATATTTAATATCTTCTATTTTAAAATATTTAATGTTTCATTTCTTCGCTCTGGTAATAAGGCCAAGCGCGGCCTTGAGTTCCGCCACTCAACACGCAATGCCTCAAATTCGGCAGAAAGTGAGGAACGGAAGTGAAACGGAGTGTTTTAACACTAGGTTCCCGGGTTCCCTCTGCCCACCCTGCCTCGTGCGGGATACAGCGTGAAGCTGAGAGAGAGAGCTTAAATCTCTGTTCTCCATATTTTAACCAATTTTCAGGGCATTGCATTTATAGTGGCGGGATTCAACGCTTGATAAGTAGATAGAAAAAAGTAGTAATTGAATATTTAATGTTTTTATTTCTTCGCTCTGGCAAAGCGCGGCGTTGAGTCCCGCCACTCACACTGCCTACCCTGCTATGTGAAGTATATAAAGTGAAGCTAAGTGATTTAGTCGCAAAAGCTTTTGTGCGTTTACTGTCTCAATATGTCCTACTGAGCCAGGATAGCCTCATTGGTATAGATAAATTCATATAGTTTTATATATAAACAGCAATAATATTTAAAAATATACCACCACTTTCGAAATAAGAAACTATGTTTAAAACTTACAATACTGGCATTGAGGACCCCTAAAATCTGTGGGACATTGACAAACGTTGACGGAAAGGCAAACACCGCCATTCAAACACGGCGGATTACATTCTGGTTCGCAGTCGGGAATTGAACTTAGGTCCGCTCTGGTCGGCTGCCACTGTCCTTGTGTACACCGTATGTTAGCTATGGTGGATCCATCTATGAACTTGTGACCTGCCATACAGGTTATTGTACAGATTCTGTTGAATAAAATTGTTAATATCATTTTTTGTGTTAGTCGTGAAGCTCAAAATGTATAACATATAAAGAAATTTATACAAAAAACAAGAATTTATTTCTTATTATTTAAAATTTAGCACTGATATTGGAAGGTGGTTAAAATGACTGTATTTAAGAACTGACAAGTTAAATAGTAACAGTTACAATTATAATTAACGATTTATTCTATAGAACTAAGCGTAGCATCTCGCTTAGTTGTATGAAAAAAAAAAAGCTAACAATAAAAAATCTACGTATATTTAATTAAAGCTCGAAATATGATTTAATGTTTTATTTCTTTAAATTTGCAATCGTTGAAGACACTTTATATTGATGTTACTTACTCAGAATTTGAGCATTTCATTTGTGAATTCTTAGGCAGCGGTGGGTTGGCGAGACAAGGCTTCTTCTCGAATTCGCAGTACTTCCCTTGGAAGTTGGGCGGGCACAAGCAGGTGTTCGTGTCCACGCATATTCCGTTATTCTTGCAATCAATTTCGCATTTAGCTATAGAAAAAAATCACAAGTAATATAAATAAACCTAAAGAGAAAAAGAAAAGAATTCATCAAATGGAATATGTTTAAAACTCTTCGATCCAAAATAGTCCTTAAATTTGTGCTGTGCTTTGTAGCACAGTACGAATTCGAGTTTTATCTCTTATAAGTTTCAGTGTAGCTAGACATAAAGGCACTGATAACGTAATGTAGTGTTTTAAGTCATGATAAATAGAGCTTTGGTAAAGGGTAAATAAAATTAGATATAATAGGAAATTTTTTGTGAGTGCAGTAGGCAAGTACCTACCATTTTGAAATATATGCAATATTTTGTTCTAAAATAAGTATAATAACTGTAACTAAAAATTAAATAATTATTATAAAAAAATCGACTATATAAAACACTAAACTAATAGTATAGAAATTTATTTATTAAATATTTTCTGTAAATCCTTTTTGCGCTGAAATGGATGGAATGGACCAGCTGGTGAATTTTAACTACTCGGGAAATTTTATTTCTTATAGAATGAGTCTTGATAATTAACTCTTTTATGTTTTACTTCTGCTGTATCCCACAAAAGCAGGATAGGCAGAGTAGAGCTTTGGAACCTAGTGGTAAAACACTCAGTTTCCATTAAAATTCTTCCGTTACCCACTTTCCGTCAATTTCAAAAAGTATTGTGTATTGAGTGGCGGCGCTTAGCACCAAGCTTTGCCCATCTCAGAACGAGGGAATGAATTAATTACGTAATTTCCGAGCGGGGACCGAACCCACAACCAATAGCATTTAAGGCGCACTTCATTCATAAAAATAACCATAACAAAAGTTATTTATCTATCCTGTTATAAGTATAAATATTTCTCAATGACTATTAACTTCAAATAATATCAAAAGGTCTTTAATTAATATATTAATAAAAATAGTAATTTAATTTCAACTGTGTCTGCTGAAATTAAATTACTATTTTTATAAGTAGTACCTAAATTTCCACTTAAACAAATAATTATAACGCTTATTTTGAAACAAATCAATATACAGATTAAACAAGAACCCGACGTTTTTAAATTAACCGAAGAAAAATCGTTCCATTAGTTCGAAGCGGACATGCGAGAAATATCCTACGTAAAAGCACTATTAAAGTCTATATTCAATACAACCGTGACCTAAAAATAATGAATTATAAGTTATCTATTTTATTATTATATTTGGGCTGCAAATAACTGGGCGCATGTTACAGTTTCCGTCAAAACGGAGATAGCTCCCACGCCGAATGATTGCGAGGACCTAATTGTTAAGGTTCTATTTTAAATACTAACTAACACTGATAAGAATGCAAGGTTAAAATGTTATAATGATAATCCAAGCATATCAGTATTTTTGATTAATACAAATACTATCACTCACATTCAAAGATGTCATTTAACGTTTAACTGTACGTTATCTATATGATGCGAGTTTAAAGTTTCTATGTACAGTAATAAAGTTATAAGCCTTTAAAGTATTTGCAAATAGTATCTACAAATTAATAATGATTACTTTCTCACAATAAAATAATTAGAACAACGTGTTATTATCAATAAGCTATTAAATATACAATGAATACAGCGTATATAAATGCTGTATAAATGAGACATATGTATCCTTATCTTTTATATGTATAAACCGTTAAAGTTTAATAAATACATAATAAAAATATTTATTTTTGCTCTTATTAATTATTTTATTTATTTATTTATTTTTTCAGATTTACGCTGTATACCCCACATGGCAGGGGAGGCAGAAGTGACTGGAATCTAGAGTGAAAACACTTCGTTCAGTTCCCCACATAAACAATCACGGGTAAACTACATCTACACGTGTATACATATAAAATTTATTACTTTAATACTCATTACAGATATAAGGAAAGTTGGACATTTTTAAATATTAACTCTTCCGACGGCATGACGAAGGTCAAAGAAATCGGTGGCTAGGGTTAAAGGGCTTCCCCACGGTACTTATTTTTTTATTATAATTAATTTATCAAGTCAATTCATGATAATATAAATAAACTATAAAAAACCCAAGTGATAACGTCTGATAGAACAACAAGTACCTTTTTTATTAAGTTCAACTTGATAACAAAATAATTATGGAAAGTTTAATGTAGCGAGAAAAGCAACGAGTGCAAGGCTCGTAATTTTATTTAAGTTTATTAAAAAAAAATTAAAGTCTCACTATTTCAGTATCACGCACTTAAAAAATAATATTAATAAAAATATTTACTATATATTTAAAAAATTTCAACAAGCAGGCTATTCTTTGTTAGTGACAAAATATTCTTAGTGTTTATAGTGTTTGTAAAAAAAATTCGGTAGTAACAAAAATGTTTTCCTAACCTACAGCGCCAAACACTTCATGTTTTTTAGCAGGGTCGAAATAAATAATATTTATTTTTACTAGTTATATAAGATCTAAAATTCCATACGTCCATTAAGCAATGCCTCATATTCAGCGAAAAGTAGGGAACAAAAGTGTTAACATTAGGTTCCCAAGCTCCCTCTGCCTACACTGCCATGTGCAGGGTACAGCGTGAAGCTGCCTCTGAATTTGTTATGTAAACGAAAGTTAATTTTGAAACCGTCATTTTGTAATTTTACTTCTACTTGTGATTCGCCCCTATACTAAATGGTTAACTCGATCGAAGTCGAGTTAAAGATCGAGTTCAGAGCAGACGATCTCCATCTATGTATCTGCCTAGACAAAAAACATTCTGTGCAAACACGTAGGTATTACTTTTTTTGAAAATAACACATTTTATTACCATCAGCACACCTCTCCGCCCTTTTCGTGATGATGGGACTCAACGACGAAACGACTTACGTTGTATGAACTTAATTGTCAACATATAATCATAGTAAAAAAATTGCAAATATTAAAAATATATGCTCAGAAGCTTATCAACATTATATACACACTTGGCATCCTGTTTATTTAACAATATTTTTATTGCTAAACCTAGTATGTAGGATACTAGAATTAACAAAATATATCAGTTCTAAAGTAATAAATTTAACTAAAAATATTTTCTCATTAATTACTCATTTTAATGATATCATTTCTGAATTGAAAGTTATTTTTAAAGTTTGAAAAGGTGTTAATTTTTTCAATTTTGAGCTCTTTTAAGCTTCTCGCTAAATTTCACATATAAGAATGTAGGCAGAGAGATTTTAGTTTATATTTATATACGTGTGTATAAAAATAATACTATATCTTACCCTTATATGCTTGGTTGGCATTGTTGGCAAAATTGGAGTATGACGGTCTGCAAAAAAAATATGTCACTTAATTATTTTTATAAACAAAATCATAGAGTAAGAAAATAATTTAAATATAATAATTTCCCTAAAGGTACCGAGAGCGCTTAGTTTAACGGTCCGATTTGGTGATAGTTATAATAAACACCTCCGAGTGTTCTTAAACGTAAAAAGATTTAAACTCTTTTATTTTAAGAGCGAAATTTTATTATTAAGAACGGTGGTTTTCCCATTTTTAAACATTTGTATGAAACAGTTCTAAATGTTTCCATTTTAATACAATTTTCGTTAAAGAAAATTATAAAATATAAAACTTACCCGAACCCTGACGAGTCCCACGATCGTGATTCACCGTACAAGTTTTTAGTACCTCCGTAGCCACTTTTGGTACCACCGCCATAGCTAGTTTTAGTACCTCCGTAACTTTTTGTACCGCCATAACCCGTTTTAGTCCCATATCCATACTTCCTAGGAATATATGATTTGGAATAACCCAAATTTTTCATATAATTTGGTATATAGGAAGGAGCTCCAACATCGGATTGCCTATTCAAAAAAATATAATTATAGCAGCAGATCAAATATATAAAATTCAAATAACTTGGTTATTTTATAATATAATTATAAATAATTTACAATACCTATTACTATAGTTTTTAAAAAATAGAGAACACACTTAATAGGTAATTATATCAAATATTATTTAATGTAGAAAAAAAGAATTAATGCCAACAAATACAATAAAACATATTTTAAGTTATTATGCTAATAGATTTTAAAGGTAAAAGTCACATATTGTACAGCCTTACATAAAATTTTAAAAAAAATAATAAAAATAATCTATTATTGCTGTGCAATTTCAAATACTCACTCATTATATCTCAGGCCCGGTTCGCATATGCAAACTCCAAATATTAAAATGAAAACGCTAGTAAATAATTTCATTTTGAAATATTTGTATTACCCATTTATTTAAATAAATTTGTGTATAACAATTAATATTGTAACCACGATTGTTAGCCTGTAGCTCACAAGCTACACTGATTCAAACCGTTTAATTTATAATGCATTATAACTTATCTATTATTGCGTAAAAAAGGAAATCCATTAACTCAATTCTCCCGATAATATTTATCTCTGTGTAGGATTTGCAAAAACACAATTCTTAATTATTAATATAAATAAAATATATTTTTAAATATTTTTACATTTTTACTTGATAGCATTCTAATAGAATTTATTTAAAAAAAAAAATAATGGCGCCAAAACAAAAGTTCAGTCATCAGGAAAAAGCAAAGTACTCAAGGCGTGTAGTATTGACAAGGTTAGCTTAAATAGCGCAATTCTAAAAATGCCTCCAAAAGGATATAAGAGGACAAAACAAACTGAACAGGTAGGATTTTGTAATTTCTTTGTAAATAACTAATTAACGTCCGTGTCATACATATATATGTAGTTGAATTGGCTTAGATTTTTTTTATATTACGTTCCGATATAATAACTATAACAATATCATTTGTTTCTTTCGCGGTAAACTAATTATAATACAAACGATGTTTTTTTATACGTCGTACAACAATTATAATGTGAATTAATTAAAAAAGTAATGGATTATGGGTTACTTTTTCAGAAAAAAATCGTAACTTCGACACTTTTAACCATTAGTTTGAAAGTAGAAAAATGCTTATATGCAAAAGAAACAATTTCTTTGCAACAGGCAAAAGACTACATAAAAGAAATATCAAAATTAAAAATTGAAAATAGTGATGTAAGATCTCGTCAGGTAAAATCAGTGCATACTTTTATTATTTTTTTTAATTGTAAGTAAATTTCAAACATCTGTCGCAAAACATAATTTAATTCTATATGAATAATAAAATATCTTTCCTTTACTAATTTTATAATATAAATTTGTATAGAAAAATATTGAGTTAAAATATTAATTATGTTTTATAGCTTTTATACCTATCTTTCCATTGATATGGTTCCAGTGGCTCTCAGTAAATATACCGATTTGAAGTCAAATGTTTGTTGAATTATCTGGCAGTGGTTTTTAATAATTAAAAAAAATCCCTTATATGTCTTATAAGGGGATTTAAAAATAATTATTAAATCACTTTATCATCCATTTTTCTGTTCTCTCTTTTTTCTGACCTGCAAAGACCATTTTTATCAAGATACCGTGAATTTATTAAGCTGAAATTAATACTGAATATTCAAATCCAGTCCCATCGAAAGATGATGTTATCGAAATTTTTTTTTTTTTTTTTTTTTTTTTTTTCGTTTTTTGCGCATGTATTTAAATTCGCCATGTGTTAGTTACACGATGCACATAAGCTTTTCTAAGTTAAAGATATGAAATTTATCAAGTGCTTTTCTCTTAGTACAGTACATATAAAGGAAAACATTCATAAATTGAAAAAATATAGATTTATCCAAATATTTTAGACTTTATAAGTATTATTTCCCATTGAAATGCAATAATAAAAATGTGAAAACATATTTTATTTACACTTTGTTAACCACAGGTGTCAGAAAAAATAACTTCCATACTGAAAGCTTTAATAAACGAATATTCAAACGAAATTGATGATGATGAAAATTCTAATATTTTTTCTTTAAACAATAACGTTAATGAGAAATTAAATGAAAAGGAAACCCAGTTGAATGAAGACTTAAATTTGAGACCTAAGTTTGGTGAAGCTTTTACACTGGAATTAAATACAATTCATTCTCAAAATGAATTAAAAGAATCCAATAATATAGATGATCGAATAGACATTAATAACAATAACAATATGTCTATTGACAACATCTCCAAGAATTTGCAAAAGGAAGGAATACCAGTTAAAAATAACAACGAAAATAACATAAATCTTAATAAAACACTTATTGAAGAAACTTCTCATAAAAAACATGAACCAATAAATAAAAAGAATAAAACTAAAACAAAAATTGATCATAAGAGTGTTAATTATAAAAAAAACAATGTAAAATTAGCTTTGAGAAATAAAAAAAATAATTTAAAGAAAAAACAAAAAAATGACTTAACGTGGATAGAAAATATCAAATTCGTTAGAGAAGTTGAAACAGAGGAACATATTGGGAGTAATTTAGAACAATCGTTCTGGTGCGACTTAACGAAACCGTCTATTTGTAGCCATGATTTTGAAGTCGATTAATATCAATAATACTTTTTTTTTTTTTTTCATCTGCACGCTGTAACCCGCACGAGGCAGGGTAAGCAGAGGGAACCCGGGAACCTAGTGTTAAGACACTTCCGTTCCCCACTTTCCGCCGAATTTGAGACATTGCGTGTTGAGTGGCGGAACTCAACGCCGCGCTTTGCCTTATTACCAATATTATTATTATAATTGCAATAATACTTTATTAATAATAATAAAAAAAAACAATAGTTGATTCTGAAAATTTATTTTCATAACATTATATGCTAAAGACTAAAAGATGCAAAGCAAATATTCAAGAGTTGTATGTCAAAGGTGTCATTTTAAATTCCATAGATCTATTAGGCCTTTTTAAATTTCCATATGCACTTCATCCTAATTTAATATAATTTGAAACAATAATTTACGTTTTTTACCAATGAAGATACTAAACGTGAAATATAACCTCTCTAATATACATATTTACTGTAAAAACACATATTAAAATTTGTTTAATAAATTAATTAATAATACTTATTTTTTTAATTCGTTAATTTAGAATGAACAAATTCTATTTTATACAAATAGTTCAAAAATGAGACAAGTAGAGCAGCGGATTTTCCTCATTCAGATAAACGCACCTATCTATAGTTCTAGGAACAAGTGAACAACGTTTATGATAATAACATTTTCCCAAACCCAGTTTTTAAACCCCATGCAAAAGCTACAATATATTTGATACTTAACTATAGATGTGCCTTATTATTAATATTATACGTTTCTAATTAACAATTTATATCAACTTAAATAGCTCTGAATATACATACACGAGGTATCCTTTTATTTTAGACAAATTGCAAAGTTCCATATTAATTATTTTTGTTATATAGTCTAGTAAGGTACGAATCTAGTGACAATAGATGTTGAATGGTGAAGCTTAGCAAACTCTGAGCTAAGCTTTTTCTGGGAATCGAACCTCAAATCCACAGTACTACTGTTTACAGTCCCGATTATATTAGTAAATTTTATTTATTTAATTTAATTATCTATATTGTCCATTGCCATTACGTCGTACAAACACAATGCTTGTATAATTCAGAGCTACTTAATATCTTTAATGAACAAATTCTTTAGAATATAATATTAAACTACAAATTAATATACACACAACAGATGAAAATTTATGTATAACGTTCATATAATAAATATATAGTATATATCATATTAAACTAACAACAATGAAAACATTTAATATGAGAATGTACTTATTTAATTAAGTCATTTCTATAACATATTATCACTCCATTTATATCATTAAGTAGTTTCACTGAGCCTTTTTATTGAAAAAAATAAAAATTATAATATTTATATAGATTTTTGAATTTCTTGTAAAATTTGCAATGTAAAATAAAAAGATAAAACGTAAATCAATAAGAAATGCCCCGATTTTGGAGTACATATATAATGATATATACAAAATTATTAAAGTCTGTCTCACCAAGTCTTCCTAGTACTTCAATAACATTTTAGTATAAATATGAATCATAATTTTCAGTTAAATTGTTTATGTTCATTGAGCACATACAATTTTTATCCTCATTTTCGTATTAGCCCACAAGTTCGTGAAATTGAATTCATTACTTCACTTGTTTTTAACATCACATTTAGGTCATAAACACACTGATATAAAGAAGCGTACTCCAATTGACGTACATACAAATATGTCATGGGTATGTTGTATTTATTAAAAATTAAAAGATTTTATAGACATCAAAATATCATAATTCAAGAAGTGAACTGAAATGCTTATATTTAACTTGCAATGATTGTTTGTTTTTTTAAATTTAAACTTGCAAAGTAATTTAGACCCATTTGCTGTTAGAGGCCATCTATTAATTACATTAAGGGTCAAGTGGGAGTTGAAGTGTCACATTGTAAATATCAGCTGCATGCTGTAATCCTGTACATTTCAGGGTAGGCAGAGGGGTGGAGAGGGGGGGGGGGTCCCGTAGCCTATTTTTAAGACACTCCGAGACACTCAGAGCGAAGAAAAGAAACATGAAATATTCAATTTGAAAATATCAAATATTTAATATGATGATTTAGTGGGCGTCGAATCCACAACCCTTGGCATTTACAGTCACACACTGGCGCCATAACAGGCACGACATTTCAAATAATAGTATCTCAATATAAAACACGATTTTTGTGTAAACAATAATTTCCAAGATGCCGAGAAACCGTATTTTTATTTATTAGTTTCTAGATGTATGTCACACTAATAGACACTCACAGATATGTCATTGTGACAAGGGTGGTTCAAGGGTAGGGATGAAAGCTATTGAAATTCGTGTGAACTAATTTATGGAAGGGCCTCTTATCATATGGGTTATCAATTTTACACATAAGTTTTAATATAAAATATTTAAATTATAAACTCAAATAATTCTTCCATTTAGAATTGGCTCAAAATGGAGAATTCCGAACTCCATCTATATTCAATTATAGCTTATATATATATATATATATATATATATATATATATATATATATATATATATATATATATATATATATATATATATATATATATATATATATATAAATATATATATATATATATATATATATATATATATATATATATATATATATATATATATATATATATATATATATATATATATATATATATATATATATATATATATATATATTATATATATATATATATATATATATATATATATATATATATATATATATATATATATATATATATATATATATATATATATATATATGCACAAAGAAAAATAACATACATATTTACATTTACATACATTTTAAATATTCAATGTACTATATAAAATTAATTTCTGTATGTAATATAAACTACATATTTATAATATATGATAAACTGTAACTTAACAAATGCTCATTATTAAATGCGTATACGCTTTTGTTATCGCCATATGCAATGTTTAATTTGTCATTTTAAAAAAGACCATCTAAATACTGCACTAAAGTTTCATTATTATTTCATATATAATTTCCTTATCAAAAAAAAAAATGTTTATTTTTGTCAACTCTTTGAGGTATCATTCATAATACAGAGTGACGAAAAAAATACCCAAATTTATGACTAAAATAGAGACATTTTTTATTATTTTTAGAGTGGGATAATTATTATAATTCACTCCCCCAAATGGGAATCGAACTCACGACCCAACATGGCTTCATACTATAAGTGTACAAATATCTTTAATGATTTTAATTTAGAAAAACGTAATATTTGGATTTGCCATTTCATAATATTTCTCAGTAAATTTATGTATCATTCAAAAAACTTTGAATTTTAACATAGGAAAAACACAATAAACAAATTATATACAACTTATCAAATGTATGTTTTACAATCTAAATGATTTTTACTATCTCTGCCTTGTAAGATATGATATAAAAGGATATATGACATAAGTCTATCATTGTTAATCCACTTAAGAAAGAAAAGTAGTCATTTAGAAAACATATTCAAAAGTGAGGATTTCAAAAGGTGTAGATTCAAATTTTTATATGTTTTCCAAATAAGCAGTAGATATATATAAACTATAAAAAATCTAACATACAACATGAACATTTTTCTAACTGTCATAGAAATTCAAGAATTACATAATTATTATAATCTCAAAAGAAAAAAAGTTTAATTAGTACATTTTCCATTATTCTCTTTCAAATTTAATTAATTTAGCGCCAATGGTGGCCAGATTTATATTAAAAACTAAATTTCCCTCTAACCTTGAAGAATCCCATGCTAGTTTTATTATGGAGTAGTGATGTTATACCTAGATAGCTTTGTATGACTATGGGTGAATGATGTATGCAACACGGCGAGGGCATAGACTCTATGGCCCTTTGCAATTTTTGAGCAAATAACTCCATGTCGTATGTTGATCGTTCTTCAACACCGCCGTCTGTAATAAAAAAATATGTATTTTGTAAGGTATAATTATTATTTTTTTTTAGCTTCACGCTGTATCCCGCACGAGGCAGGGTAGGCATAGGGAACCCGGGAACCTAGTGTTAAGACACTCCGTTCCACTTCCGTTCCCCACTTTCCGCCAAGTTAGGGGCATTGCGTGTTGGGTGGCGGAACTCAACGCCGCGCTTTGCCTTATTAACAAGCGAAGAAATGAAACATTAAATATTTAAATTGAAAATATTAAATATTTCATTTCCTCGACTGGGGATCGAACCCAGAACCTGTCGTTTCCAGTTATACGCTTGTGCCGCTGCGCCACGACAGGCCTCAAAGGTATAATTATAATAAGTACAATAATGGTTAGCCTGATAAATTTAATGTCATTTCCAATTAAATGTAATAAATTTGGGCATAAAGTTCATTCACAAAACCTTTTTGTGCTTAAAAATTAGTAGTCAGCCATATAACATTATTTGACTGTTCTAAGTGCACCTCATCAATACAGTCAAAATAATATATGATATTCAATCGAGGCCGTCAAGGCGCAGCGGCACAACGTCCGACTGTAAACGCGACGTTCGGGTTTGAGTCCCGATTAGGAGAATTATCAATTGTTTTCAATTTCAGGTAACAAGCCTAATCTGCTATATAAGAAATACAGCTCGAAAGTATATAGACTATCCGATTCCTGAGTTGCCACCTCAGTCGCTGGTCGCCTAAGCTGGGCCTCCCCCGGGCAACCGGGGGTCTCACCCGGCCGGGCTGACCGCCCAGGTGGCATACAGCTCATGCTGTCTTGACTCTATATCTCCTGCGCCTGCGAGTAAAAACACAGGCCTTGTATTTCCCCGGGCATAGCCCACCTAATGACGCGCTCGTCTTAACGAGCGGAGGATACGAAAGATACGACGGAAGAGGGCTCATAAAGCCCTACATCTGTTCCCCTGTCCACGGGCAGGATGGATGAAATCAAGTCAAGTCAAGTAAATAGACTATATTATGAAATATTTATGTGAATAAATCTTACCTTTATGCCAATATATAGGATGAGAGGCGAAAGTGATAAATGGCACGTCTTGACTAAATGGGTTCCACACAGTTTTAAGAGGTAGAGCTTCTCCTTTATTCCACATCATACGCACACCTCGAAGGTTACGTTCTCTAAAATATTATATTATATGTAAATTATATACTTTTTTCATTGAATATTTTTTTTACTGTTGTAGTATTTTTTTCTAATAATATATGCTATATTTATGATATGTGGTCTATCTATTGACATGATGGCTGAAATAAATACTTTATTTTGTTGTTACACTATATATAATTATTTTTATTTTAACATGCATATATGTGATAGTAAATAGAACTGATCTATTTTTTGTCAAATTTGTTGTTATTTTAAATAGGCATTAGTTATCTCTCACTCAAAATGAGTTATCTAAATCTACTAAATATAAAAATTTCACGAATATTCACCATCTTTCTTTGCAAGCATAACAACTATTGCTTAACATGCATAAAAAAAACCACAAAAAGCGTACTAGCTTTTAGACTATATGCCAAAATGCAGTGAACCATACATATCGTAGTGCAATGGATATATCAAATTAAAACATGATTAGAGCATCTACAGCAACCGAAAGTACCTAGGTTCAAAATACTTGGGATCGAACAGTTTAGCTTCGTCTGTGGTACTGGGACGTCGGTACAGGCGGTCTATTACACAGTCTTTGACTACCGTTGTAACGCCTGTGGCGATACCATTTAGACGTCTATAATAGAGAAAGGAATATGATATCATGATTTATATTATATTCATTTTATGTTTAATAGAATTTGCCAAGTAACTATAAAAGATAAATCTGAAAAATCTAAACACATTTGTTAATATTAGAAAAATATATAAGTAAAACTGACAAAACGACTAGTTAAACGACTTCCAAAGAAACAATTTCTTTACAATGTTCTATTAAAATAAGATTTGTAATAATTTTATTTAACATTTGTTAATATCTATAAATGTAGTTCCATAAAAAATGAAGTGAATTTTAAAATCTGTACTCACGGCACTAAAGAAGATGGTGGGTAAACCAATTCACCAATTACAATAGTGTCCAAGTCGTCTAAATATGTTTTTTTAAAATCCAACTGTTTCATTGCAATAAAATCATACTTTATTGTCATTACTAGCCTTGAAGTCAAGAGCACAATCCTCTCTTTCTCATTATCCCATAGAGTAATTCTAGAAGCAGGTTAAAGATAATGTTTTTATCAAAATTCCCATCTTTTTTAGTTCCAGTCTAGACAGCACATAGTGAAAAGATAATTAATGTAAGCCCTATGATTTATAACTCGTTGTTTTGAATGAAAATTTGAATTGAAATCCACACAGGAGGATAAAATATAATATATTTTTCATAAGACAAGACAAATTCTAGAACTTCAAGGAAAGTAGGGAACATAAATCTTTTAATGTAGCATGGGTATAGCTTAAACAAACAATTACACTAGGTACCCAGATCCACTCTGCCTAACTTACTATGATCAGTGTTGTTAGTTTTATTAAATTTCTTTATATATATATGTAATATGTACCTTCTGATTTATATTAATAAATCTGATATATATACAACTACCATCAGTTCAATATGAATCAATATTATATATACAACTTTACCATCAGTTAAAGTACAATTAAGTCTTATAAATATTTTTCATTACATTTTTATGATAGCACTCACTCAGTTAATAGCCATGAACCTAGATACTCTCCATCTTCAGGAAACAGAAGTGCAGTTATACATTCTTGTATTGCATTTTCTACAACACCCTTGCGGAAAGTAAAGAAATCTTTGATGTTCTCTTTGTTAAAAGGAACATCATACCGAGGGTACACAGTTTGTACTTGCTCTGGTTCTGCTTGCACAGCAGGTGGCCCCTCTGTTCTTGCATCTATTTGATTGAAAAGAAATAAAAGTATTCTTAAAAACACACAAACATATTATAATAAATATATGGAGGTTATTGAAGTTTTATATGTTAAATATATTTTAAATACAGCAGGGCCGGCAAAGGCGACCATGTATTAAAATACTCCTTTACCCTGTTTCCTCCCAATTTTGCATGGTAATTGACAGAACTCAACAACATGTTTTGATTATTTACCAAAGAGAAAATCAAAATAATTAAATCTTCTGAGAGAATCGACAGTAATATTTATAGCCAATTACTGTACAACTTCTCCAAAATAGCCAACCAAATTTATGTATAATTTTTATTTTAGAATTATGTAGAAAATGTTGAATAACATATATAATAAATTGTTTTTTAACAAATTTTAATATTTTTTTATTTAATTTTACTAGGCATTAACTACTAATTACCTTTTCTACAGTTTATTTATTTATTAATGAACTTGTTTATTTGACCTTGTACTCAATACTCAACCTTTAAAATTAAGTGTTTTAATAAGATGTTATGTGGAAGCTGTGAAAATAATTATATTTTAATAGTCGATCGTTTATTTTTTATTTCCATATGTTAGGTATATCGTGCAATAGCATATTTAAATAGGTACTTAAAATTTACCTGCAAAAGAAGATGTCGAAGACGTCAAAGAGTCTGCACCAGAGAGCACAGAAGGATTTATTTGAGGGCTTCTATTTGCAGTCCCTGAAGGTTTATCCCGCTTGGTGCCAGGACTATCTACACGTACACTTTCTGACGACAGCTGTAGGGTGCCACCCCTAAATTCCAAATCCTCATCTAACAAGTCACTCATCTTATTTTCCCAATATTTACCTTTTAGCGACTTTTCGATTTACTTGTATGCGTAAATAATCGACCGGCTGATAATGAACTGTCAAATCGGTGTTGTCACTACAAAAAAAATTTTTATAACTTGAATAAATACGGTACCGTAAATGATACGAATTATTTACTGGTACTTTATCAATTATATATACTATTTTACTATCAGTTACAGCGCAATCCAATCTTAATGAATTATTTTGATTACATTGATTTGAAAACACTTACTCAGTTAATAGCAAAGATACTCTCCATCTTCAGTAAAACAAAAGTACAGTATACGAATTGTGTGTGTGGTACCTACGAGGGGCAGCTGAAAAATTCTGAGCCTGAGTACTAAAGGTACTCAGGCTCAGAATATGATTAATGTCTCGCGCTGCATGTCACTAATTGCGCGCACTATCAGTAGTATAAATACTGAGTTTCAAGTCATTAGAATATCCGCTAAAAATTAAAATCACCGATTGGTACGCGTAGGCAATCCCGACACAGACAGCACTCCAGACCTACTTGACAGATTCGAATCCGTGAAAGTAGCCGAGGTGGCAATCGTAGAATTAACAAATCGGTTAGGGAACACTCTCGACAAGTGCTTTAGGAAAATCACGTTGAATCCCATTGGATTCCTTAAAATCTCGCGTGATCTCCGCAAATTATTTATTTATTTTTTATTTATTTATTTATTAAGACATACATACAGTTTTACAAGTACTTCAAATAAAAACCAAATTTACATTCAATTAACCAATGAAGTTTTCACATAAAATAGTACAAACAAAAAATAGCTAGTACAGTTAATCAAAAAGAAATCAAAATAAAACAGAAGAAAATAATTCAGAAACAGCTTCCATGACAAGTGATTTGAACTTATTTAAATTTATAGTAAACATGTCAATATCGCCAAACGCATTATCATGAAAGCTGCAAGCACGATAAATAAAAACATTTCCACCATATTTAGTTCTTGTAATAGGTACATAGAACTGTGATTTATTACGGGCTTGTAGACGAGACATCTCAGACTAACATTACTATTACATACTCTTGAATATTTTCAATTTTATCAATGTACACATTAAACAACGGATCAAGGAAAAAGAACATTGCCACTAAAGTATATGATTCTTTCCTTTCGCCCGACAACTGTTCGGAACTCTGAAGGCTCCAAAGACTGTTTCGAGCCCAGTTCGCGGACCTCAGAGAAGAACATTGGGATCACAAGCTGTCTACAATTAAACTATCACATACAACCTGCTGGCAACTAGCGAAATCCTTCAAAAACGTTGTAGAACTACCGCCATTTGTCTATCCAGACGGAACGACAGCCTCAGACGGCCTAGAAAAGGCCAAATGCCTAACCGATAACCTAGAAAGTCAATGCAGGGAGCATTGCTGAACAACCGTGTGATCAGCCCACGTCACCGCGATGGACTTAGGCGACTGGGTCACTAAATGGCAAATCGAGGTCAACCCCGATAAAAGTTCTTGTGAACACAGCTTCTCCGCTCGCCGCTTAGTAGACGAGCGTCGTGTCAGCTTGTTCAACAAACGCTGGGATACAGTGACCTTTCAGACTAAATATCTAGGTGTCATTCATGACAGTTATCTGTCATTCAAAGAACACATTACCCACGTCCTTAATAAAGCAACGTTCGTCAGTCGCCTGTACCCGATAATCTTCTCTAAAAGCAAACTCTTATTGAGAAATAAGATTCGTCTTTACAACACATAGGTCATACCCACTCTTCTCCTACGCCAGTCTTGTTTTCGCACAGACTGACCTAAGGAAATTACTTTTTCTAATCGCACCCAACCACGCCTAGGCGCAGTAAAAAAATCTAAAAGGGAATCAAGGGCCCTACCTAGTAGGCCTAGCTCGGACTGAGCGAAGTAAAGTCCCACACTACGAACGAGGTACGCAAGTCGCAGTCCGAGTCTCACTGGAGACGCCCTTGCGACACCGTGCTCTCTCCGTTGTTGTTACCTTTCACGGTAACCAAGTTAAGGGCAGAGCTCTTTTAGCTCGGCCTCCCCAAATCTGGTGACACTGTAGAGGCCAACAGGGCCAACAGCAAAATTACTAGGACTAAGAAGAACAAAACGCCGACGAAAATATTTGAAGAAATGTCTACAATATATGGGGAGTCTGTAGCTTCATTTGCCGGATCCAGATTTGGAGTCATTGGATGATGATCCTAGGTCAGGGCGTCCAAACACTTAGTTACCGAAGAAAATATTGAAAATGTGAAAAACTTATTCTGAAAGATCGGAGAATTAAATTGTAGCAGATTACTGAACTCATAGCCATAATAATAGTAAGGACTAATGGGCGATATTTTGTACAATCATTTTCACATGAGGAAGGTGTGTGCATAATGGGTGCTAAAAATGCTTACTCCTGGACAAAGGTCGCGTAACAACTTCACTTCACTGTCTTTGGACATCTGTGGTGATAGTCCTGGAGATATTTTTTTTATTTATTGTCCGAGATATTTTTTATATTTGTTGTCCGTTTTATTGTCCATCCGTCGATAAAACATGGATCCGGGAGTACGACCCGAAGTCAAAACAGGAGTCAATGCTGTGGATAGAAAAGGCAGTCAATGCAGTGCACGCAAATTCAAAGTAGAAAAATCGGCATCCACGCTCATGGCCACAGTTCGTTGGGTACGTATTCTTAAAAATAGTGTTGATAATTGAAGCATTATAGACAAAAGTGCGTCAAGTGGTTGCTGAGAAAAAGAAAGGTAAACTGACCAAGGGAATCCTGTTGTTGCAAGACAACACACCCGTGCACACTGCGCAGGTTGCAAGACGTGCCCTGGCTGAATAAGGTTTGAAGAAGTCAACCACCCACCTTACAGTGCGGACCTGGCCCCTAGTAATTACTTCTTGTTCTCCAATTTAAAGAAAGACCTACGAGGACAAAGAAGTACATAGAGATTATATAGAAAACTATTTTTTTAATATATTTCTAGCAGAAATTTTAATACCCTTTTTTATCGTGAGGAAATCCTTTTACGGGTACTTCACCCGATGATGTGGATATAGGCCGTCCACACTACCCACTAAACCTCACAGTGCTCTTCCTCGACCGCCACAGGCTGGGGCTATGGGTGCCAAGGGTTCGTCCATAATCTCGGCGGCAGCATTTTTATTACCCTAGGCCAGGGGTCGGCAACCTGCGGCTCGCGAGCCACATGCGGCTCTTTGACTGGGAAGCTGCGGCTCTTTAGTTCCGAACACAAATATTATTTATATTATAAAAAAAAAACATTTTAAAACTTTCTGAATCGATTAACAAAGATTCGGCACCACTTCTATCTCTCAACCACATAGTCTTTGCTTGTACCCACTTTTTACAGCACGCCTCCCCCGCGCCCGCAATAGTCGCCGTCGTCCATCACTGTTATCATGTCAGTCAAACACACAGTACAAGTTGCTCTTTTTATCAGGTATATGTCTTCCCAAGGTCCAAAAAAAGAACTTCTAGGATTGCTATCTCTCTCGGAACAAACTAGAGGGGAAGACATAGCGAATGCCATGCAAAAATGCTTTGAAGATAATAATAACGATTTAAATAGAATCGTTTCAATAGCAACCGAAGAAGCCAGAAGTATGACAGGTATAAATAAAGGGGCAACAATACTTCTTCAGAAAAAAATTGATCATGAAATTCTTAGCTTTAACTGCATAATTCACCAAGAAGCGCTTTGTGCCCAAATATTTCCTGCCGAAATAGTTGAGGTCATGAATTTGGTGATTAAAATTGTTAACAGCATATTTGCAAAAGCTCTCTACCATCGACAGTTTAAAGAATTCTTAAACGAAATGGAGACACACTATTCAGGCCTCCTTCTTCACATTAAATGAGCTGAATGTAAAACTGCAAGGAAAGCCAGCCTATGTTTTGGTAGAAGAATTGGTTAGTTTTGAAGAAAAAATAAATATTTTTGCAGAAGATATTCAGAGTGGTACATTACTTCATTTTCAATTTTTAAAGCAATATCACGATAAAACCAATGCAACTGTTGACACGAATTACTTCAGCATAGTCATAAAAAAAATTATAGATGAATTTTCTTATAGATTTCAGCATTTCAAAACCAAGAAAACCACTCTAGCATTCATAGTAAATCCTCTCAGCATAAATAGTAAAGAAATCTATATTGAGCCATTTGGATTTGATACTGGATGTCGAGAAATGCAGTTAATCGATTTACAAAGTAAATCTTTGTGGAGTGATAAATTTGCAGAGCTAAAAAGCAAGTTAAAAGAGCTGGAGGTCCAGAAATGTATGTACATAACGCAACAAAAGTGGATAGCTTTAAAAGAAATGGCGCGAGTTTAGAGTCTTATATTCGACGCATGGAATAGTCGTCCAGATTGCTACAGTGAGGTGAAGAAGTTGGCTTTTGGAGTGCTGACTATCTTTGAATCGACATATTCTTGCGAGCAAGCGTACTCTTACATGAATATAATTAAAAATAAATAAGAACTTGTGATTGAATCACCATGATTTTTTTTTATGGAAAAGACGGCAAACGAGCGTACGGGTCACCTAATGGTAAGTGATCACCGTCGCCCACGGCCCCGAGTAACTCCAGAGGAGTTACTCTTAGGAGTTACTCGGAGCGTTGGCGTCCTTTAAGGTGGAAGGGCACCGGGGCCCGGCATTACCTGATGCGAAACGCAGTGGCCAAAGCCACTACTTAACGCTGGTCTTAAATGCCAGGGGTGGTAATAATCCGGTCGAGTCTGCCCATGCGTGTTGCCATTACTGGCAACGTGACTCTACCACACGCAAAAGAAGAATGATTGACTGAAAGTAGTTGATTCCGTGCATCGTGAGGCTCGTTAAGCCGTCGGACCTGCGCCTGATCTCTCACCGGTCGTGTCGGTTAACCGTCCCATCGGATAAAGAGAGTGGAAGGAAGAGAGAGTGAACTCTAAGAATGCGAAACCTAGTTGGTCACAATAAGCAAAGTCCTGCGCAGTAAGTCGATGTCAGTGAGAGTAGGACTACATTACTTATTTATTGTAGGCATAAAAACATTTTGTGGCTCTTTAAAAACTTAAAAATGTTGTAAATTGTAATTTTTGGCTCTTTTGACTCAAAAGGTTGCCGACCCCTGGCCTAGGCTTAGAACTTTTCAGCCGCCCTCTGTATCGTATAGTATCAATGATATACATATTTAGGATAATACAATGTTAACTACAATAATATGAAAATTAGAAATGGAGTAATTCTACACTCCTTGAGATACTCTGCTCATTATTTTTCGCCTGTTTGCGAAATATTGCATCATGCGTTACGTGGTGGTGAGTGGCGCTGCGTTTCACCTTGTTTATCAGAGTCTGGAAATTAATTTACCTCATTTTCACGAATAGCACTTGCGAGGTCGAACTGCCTGTTATGAAATAATCAATATTTTTTGTTCTTTTCTTTGGAGAAAATGGAAGTCAAATTCCAAAACCCTAATAAATAATTTGATATACAGTATGGATACATTAAATACACAATTTATCCTTATTGTAATATAAATAATTTTAGGTACATAAATATTACTAGCAGTATAGTTTGATAATACAAGTTAGCAAATTTATATTCAAATTCAAAATTCAAATTCAAAGTATTCTTTATTCAAATAGGCTTTAGGAAGCACTTTCGAATCGTCACAAACACAAAATTACCACCGGCTCGGAATGCGGTTCTGCAGAGAAGAGCCGGCAAGAAACTCAACAGTAGCTCTTTTCAATATTGAATATTTACAGTTTCATTGTTTAATACAATAATGACTAGCCTGCATGAAATTCAAATGACCTTAATTAAATACATTTTTATCATTCAAATATTCTTGGACAGTGTAGTACGCTTTCTTAATTAACATTACTTTGACATTTACTTAAACTTCTCTAGTGGCAAGTTCAAAATACACGGCGAAATACTATTATAGATACGTATACTCAGACCCATAAATGATTTATTTACTTTTTAGAGGCGATAACTAGGCGTCACAAGTTTGTTCTTGTTTCTCGTCCCAATCGTGTGTCTGTCACTGTTTTTGCTAAAGCACTGAATATGTTGCCGGATAAACAAAATATTGTAAAATATATATTGAGAAGCAACCGTAGGAATACCTGCATCCTTAAAAACATCTCGCAGAGAATCTCCAGCTTTAAGATTATAAATAGATCTTACGGCTCTTTTTTGCAGTATAAATATTGAATTTATATCGGCGGCTCTGCCCCATAGTAGCATCCCATAAGAAAGAATACTATGAAAATAATTAAAATAAACTAGTTGGGCAGTATTAACGTCCGTCATTTGCCTTACTTTCTTAACAGCGAACGCGGCTTTGCTGAGTTTATCTGCGAGTGTTTCGAGATGGGAATTTCACTGAAGCTTGGAATCTATAGTTATACCTAAAAACACCGTTGATTCCGTCACCTCGACAGTTTCACCTTTAAGACAAGACAAGACAAGAAAAAATTTTGTTTTTTAACGTTAGGTAATGTAGTTAACTTTAGAGAAGTATCATCAGCGAATAGTTCAATGTCGCATAAATTCTTTGCATAAAATGGTAGATCTTTTATAATATCTTTGCATAAAATGGTAGATCGTTTATAATAAAAATAAAAGGGGACCGAGAATAGAACCTTGTGGAACGCCCATTCTTAGAGGAGATCCAGACGATTTTACATTATTTATTTACCTTCTGGATTGTTTAAGTTAAATGCGAGCCAACAAGATCATGAGCTGCGTCCTGTATAGCTTAAAAATATACTGTATCTATGGCATAGATACCTACTAGGAAATGGAGAAGTAGATAATGAATGTTTGTTTATCCATTTAACTAAAATTATAAATTTGATGATACTAAAAAACAGCATTATTTTAAAAATATTTATTATAATATAGTACAAAAGTTCTTAAATGGTACTGGTGGCACCAATTATATCAGTATAGTAGCATACAGATAAAATCCTCCTCACTAACCATTAGGAATAATATATACATCTGTACAAAATATGATCGACATTGGCCGATACTTAGAAAATACTAAAAGGATTTACAATATATAAAAATTTAGAATTAATATAATTATTTTATTTAAATTTCCAAATAATTTTATCTTTTTTTTTGTCGTATCCGAAATTTATGATAGATAAAAGATAGGATCTTATTCAAATAAGTACACTCGAAGTATACTGGTATAAATATAAAAATGTCTAAACGTACAGTTTGTGTGTGTGCAAAATGTACTATGAGAAATAAAAATATAATATTTTTTACAGTGTTAATTCACACTTAGAAAAGAAACAAATTTATTTAAAAAATGCTACGTTTAAATTGTTACACATTTTTAAATGGTAATATTGTACATATTTAGATTTTATCATTATAAAAAACATAAAAGTGCTAAGATCCTATCTATATATAAACAAAACACGGGTGTGTCTACAAATAATATTTTTTAAAATAAACCAAAATCCAAAAATAAAATACGCTTAAATTACAATACAAATAAACTAAATTGCTCAAATTTTCTAAAACCACCCGTTGATATTGTAAGAGGGCTTAGTAACAGCGACATCTGTGTTTAGGGCAGCGCGGTGGGTACACAATGCATTGGTCCATACAGTACACGTCAGCTCCTTCTCTACCCTCCAACTCTCCAATTGCTTCGCAAATTTGCCTGGAAAATTAAGAGCTTAGTCAAAATAACATTTTAATTTTGAATACTCTAGTGTCAAACAGATATATGTTACAAATAATTCGGTTAGCGTATTTTTTTTTTATGGAAAAGACGGCAAACGAGCGTACGGGTCACCTGGTGGTAAGTGATCACCGTCGCCCACGGCCCCGTGTAACTCCAGAGGAGCTACAGGAGCGTTGCCGTCCTTTAAGGTGGAAGGGCACCGGGGCCCGGCACTACTTAACGCCGGTCTGAAATGCCAGGGGTGGTAATAATCCGGTCGGGTCTGCCCATGCGTGTCGCTGGCTACGTGACTCTACCACACGCACTTTAGTCGCCTCTTACGACACCATCACTACCAGGGTGATCATATTCTGAGCCGGAATTACACGGCAAGGTATGCGTATGATTTTAAAAGATAGATCGTGGCTTATTAGTGTGATAGTTTTGCAGCAATTTTTAAATATATTCATAAAATTCATAATGTGCTTTGGGTTCCGTGAAACAATATAACGTGTATGAAGAGGCAGAAGCTGTAGAATTAGATGATTTCTTTAGATATTATTGCCCATAGTCTACTTTTCATACAACATTTAATTTACACAATTACTTACGGGCAGTGGCATAGATTTTCAGGACAGTTGGGAGGGTATCGTAAACAATTGGTCTCGCACCAACTCAACATGCCGGGGATCAGACGGAATCCTTCAGACGGTATACAAACTTGATCTCTGAAAATATCATTAAAATATTTTAAAATGTTATTAATATCATTTTTAGGACCCGATATAGAGAGATATTAGAACTGTATAAAATATTTTTTATTTACAAGCGTAGTAAAATATTGAACGTCCCTCTTAGCTTCAAGTAGTTTAGTCCTTCTAAATTTACTAACAAATTATCATTTATATGAGCAAGTAAATTTTACAAATGTTATATTACTTGGGTATATTCAAGTAAAGAAATTCTAATTAATCGTATATATTGGTTTTTAAACATTTTTGGAAACTCGACGTTTCGAACACTTCACAGTAGTTCATGGTCATTTAAAATGTGTAACAATAGCGAAAATCAAAGATATTATTAAAGAAAATTTATATTAAATATACTAAAGTATATCCATTTTCTTGGCAATACCCAAGTATATACTGAAGTAAACTCTATATTTAATTTTATTATCACATCGGACAATGTTAGACACAGTTTCTTCACATAAGTACCACTTTATTTTTTATATATACTATATTTATTTGAAAAAGGACATAAAAACGAAGAATCTATAGGAATTTCATACAAAAGTCAGACAAGTATAGAGTTTATATAACAACATAGAGGTAGAAACGACAAACCAAAGACAACAGCCCAGAAACAACAATAGGAGAACGACAATATACAACAGATGGGGGTCAGATTCAGAAAAAAAAACAGTTGTTAGTCACAAAGTTCTACATAGATGTTCATTATGTAGTTCAACGTAGTAAACACAAAAGTGTTATTCACACACCAGCCCCTTTCCAATGTCCATACCATCCCATTATTGAGAACACAAAACAGATACCTAATGACGATCGGACCTACGTCTGCGTCACTTTCATCTATATCATTGCTGAAAGAAAATCAATGGTTATTATATACAGTGCACTCAAAACAATACATTTCGTATGTAAAATATATTTTCAATACTTGTTAGGTTTTACCTAATCATACGTAATTCCCCTCTCTCTAGACCTTTCTGTCCATATCTGCAATATTAAGCGTATATACATACATATATGCAATACATACAACAACGAAATACGTATATACAAAAAGACATCAAATATACATATATAAAAATAAGCTGCATAATAAGTATAATTTATATCATAAAAAATGTAAATATATTAAGCTATAAGCAAATCGTGATAAGTAGGTACCTATTACAAAAATAATACATTTTTATATATTCATATCAATAATAAAAATTTCAAAGATTTGTTATGTAAAAAAAAAATTTAAAAAAAATAAGATACCAGTGTTGGTAATGTCATTGCGCATGATATGAGCTTAAATCATATTCTGTTTTCGATCAAGTGAAATGAAAACCACTATCAATCGGCACGACTTTTGCTGGTGTTTCAATATAACTCAAAAATTATAAATACGTAATGCAAAAATAACAGAAAGCGGCTATTTTAAGGAAATTCCCGTCTTTCAAAGCCTTCTTACTAACCTGACGACAAGAGGATAGACATTTTGCGGCATACTATAATCTCTATAGTAGAGTAAGAAAGGATTATCACGTCGAAGGTCCCCAGCGAAGGCAGGTGGGAGCCCACCGGTGCTAGTGATCACGCTTACGTCGGCGCAGTTCCTGAAGGTCTCTGAACGACCACAACCAACAGCTTCTGTGCCATTTGGACATATGCCCCACATGTTACCTAAAAATAATGAAATCCAAATAAATAAATAATAAAAAGTTTGAAATACAAGTATACTAAATAACAATACTTTCTTAAATAATTGTATAAAGCATTAATGCTGTCCTAGAAAAATTATACAATTTATAACGTAAATTTAAAATGTTTGCTCATATAGAGCAAACCTTAAATATATATGATGAATAACTTTTTTACATTTTAGGTTCACCTAAGAACATTACACTCTTGATGATAGGTTTCTGTTTTCCACTCATTGCTGGATTTTCAAGATAATTCATAATTGAAAAGCGGAATTCAATGCCTCAACTTAGCGTTTTTTGAAATTTTAATATTTTTTGTTACAAGGGAAAACGCGGCGTTGAATTCTTCCACCTGTCACGTTATGCCACAAATTCGGTGGTAAGTGGGGAACGGTAAAGAGTATCTTAACACTAGGTTCCCAAGTTCCCTCTGTCTACCTTGCCTTGTGCTGAATACAGTGTGAAGCTGAGTGAGAGAGTGTGAAAGTGATTTTTCAAACATATCTTACCAGTGTAATAGGTCCATTGCAAAACACATTGGGTGCAGGTTATGTAAGGAGGTAATCTAACTCTATATCTGAAAGTATCTTTTTTTGCTGTATCCAGAGGAATTAAAAACCTGTCTTCGCGAGTCCCAGAAATGTATAAAGGATACCTGTAAATTATTATAAAAACAAAAAATAAAAGAAAAAAATATATATATATATATATATATATATATATATATATATATATATATATATATATATATATATATATATATATATATATATATATATATATATATATATATATATATATATATATATATATATATATATATATATTTCATTACGGAGAGAAACTAATAAAGGCCTCCTGTCGCCTGGGAGCACAAGTGTGCAACTTGAAACGTGTTGGGTTACCTAATCGAGCAAATTAAACATTTAACGTTTTTATTTCATCACTCTAGTACTAGGAAAAGCGCTGAGTTCGAACCGAATTGAGTCATTGCGTGTTGAGTGACGGAACTCAACACCGCGCTTTGCCTTGTTACCAGAGTATAGAAATGAAAACGTTAAATATTTCTTTTGAAAATATTATATATTTCATTTCCTCGAGTGAGGATCGAACCCACGACATATCGATTACCACGACGAGCTTCAATAATAAATAAAAATAATATAATTCAATAATACTTAAAGTAAATAATAAAGCACAATGTACTTTGTTCTTTACCAAAATACATAAAAAGTATTGATATTAAATAAACCTCATATACCCATATTACTAGATATTTTTTCCTTACTTAGTGTTAATACATACTAATTGAATATAACGTGTTGATTAAAGCATTTTTTCTTACCTGTCAAAGCACTCTTGAGTGGCCTCTTGCTTGGGGTTATTGTTCGGACATAGCTTCAGCACAAAGGTACCGAGATGATTCGCCGTTAATTCTATTTCTATTTCTATTTCCTACAAAAAATTAAAGCCTTAGATCAATTATAGAAGCTATTATGTATATTTTTTACTTCACTTCTTGCGAGTTACTGAATTAATTTGGAGAAGTCCAAAGAATATTTCTTATTACATTTCTATACCGTTAAATTAAACGATCATAGCTTCACGCTACATCCCGCACGAGGCAGAGTAGACAGAGTGAACCCGGGAACCTAGTGTTAAGACACTCCGTTCCCCGATTCCGCCAAATTTGAGGCATTGCGTGTTGAGTGGTGTAGCTTAACGCCGCGCTTTGCCTTATTAAACGATCATATTCGTATATAATAATAATAAAAAAAACATATACTTTCTTTATTAAAATTCATGATTCAAAATTAATAGCAAAAAGCCCAAGACGACTATTTTCAAGATCAAGATTTTAATATATAATTATTTTGCATATATTTTCTATTGAATATTGAGATAATACAATTTCTCACCTGTCCAACACTGTAATGTCTGGTGATAATGCCCTTGCCGTACATGCCGCCGGCCTCGTGCGGGCGCGGCTCGTTGAGATGCTCCGCGTCACCACACACGCCGCATCGTCCCGAGTTCTGTTCCCACTGGACTGAACACACGCTATATTATTTTTAACTTGTTAATGCTTTATAATTTTTTACACTTTACTGCAATTTCTGATTCGTTTACGAATTATACGTGAGGTCAGGGAAAGTATAATCATTCAAATGAAATATTTTCCCCTATGGAGAATAGAATTCAGACTCGGTAATTTTCATGAATATGTCCATATGACCTTATCTTTTATTTTCCACCATCTCCAAAATATAGATCAAGCATATGCATATTTTTCCATTATTTAAGAAGTTTTTGCTTGATCGCTTAGAATTAATCTAATAATCAGTAAATTAAAATGGTGAAGTATTTATATATTTGTAAATAATATATTGAAATACTGTACACTCAAAAGAATTATATAATGTTGTAAGGCTCTTCAAGGTTTTCTGGCGACCTGCCCACTATGCAATAGTAAAAGTAACAGTTTGTGAAGATATTGGCTAGTAGGTAAGTCTAAGTCCAACTCATAGAAAAAGTTATACGCAAGGAAAAGAAAGAAACCATCGTAGCACAGTGAAACAAACGTTTGTCCGTAAATGCGGTTGATGGTTGGGGGTCCTATTTACAGCTGGATGGGAATTACTTAATAAATATTTTAATTTTCTCACACTCAACATGCAATGTCTCGATAATTTGGCGGAAAGTATGTAGGAGCATTCGCTCTGACTGTCCGGAATGCAATGTACATCAAGGATAACACATAAAAGATATAAATAGGAAACATATATGAGTATTTGTTATAAGATAGAATGTTTCAAGAAATGTATAGGTGTTAAAGTCAAAAAATTGTAAAAAAAAATGTTGTTCTGCGCTTTTATTTTTATTTATACGTATTATATACAAACGTCTAACATGTATTCTAACGTCTACAAATCGTGCCATAGTTACAAGTATAATAATATTTATTATCGCGTTAACATATATCCACTTAATTATAGGTTTTCCCAAACTGTTTGTAAAATATATTTATGATTCATCTTAATTTAAAAGTAATCAATGGTCATTATTAATATATTATCAGAAAAAATATGCTATATTTAAAAAGTTCTAAGTGTGGAATAACCTGAGGCCTGTCGTGGCACAGCGTCACAAACGAGTGACTGTACAGGTTGTGGGTTCGATCCCCACTCGGAGAAATGAAATATTTAATATTTTCAGATTACATATTTAGTGATTTCATTTCTTTGCTCTGGTAACAAGGCAAAGCGTGGCGTTGAGTTCCGCCACTCAACACGCAATACCTCAAATTCGGCGGAAAGTGGACAACGAAAATGGAACGGAGTGTATAACACTAGGTTCCCAAGTTTCCTCTACCTACCCTGCCGTGAAACCAGTTTTCCAAACTTTTTTTAGAAATTTCCACTTTAAATTATGTTGGGAAAATTTTCCTTTAGTTTTACTCATATTAATGTAATGAAATATAAAATAAAGAAATATGAATGTTTAAAATAGATTCTGACCGGCGTATCCTCCACAGAAGAGTTCGTTGTCGTTGTAGTTAACTGGGTTTGGGAAACCAAACCGCCACATGGAATTGCGCGCTGGAGGGTCCATGAGACGCCCGTGGCCTTCTGCACCGCGACGAGCACTGCCTAACATCTAAAAAAAATATATACCTTAATTTTCCAAATTATTTATTTATCAGCCACACGCTTTTTGCGCATGGACAGTAGACATAGTAGACAGCAGAAGGAACTAGGAAACTTAGTATTTTTTTTGGGATGGGAAAAATTCAGACAAACGTGCGTAAGGGTCATCTGATGGTGAGTAGTAGTAGTAGTAGTGACACACAGTCCCGTGTAACACCAGAGGAGCTACAAATGCGTTGCCAGCCTTTGAGGTGGAGATAGACGCGCTTGCTTACTGCTAAGACACTCAAGATTTCAAAGAGGCATTGTGTGTTAAGTGGCGGAGCTCAACGCCGCAGTTTAATATGCTACTAGAGAGAAGATTTGAAAAGCAATTCATGACGCATTTTGACCTCCGTTATATTAACATTTTTACAAGCAAGCAAATTATAATTTGAAATGTTCAATATTTAAACAACTAATACGCAAAAAATGTTGTTTGCACATTCATTAAATATTAGTTTAGATAAATGTACATCCGTTAGAACACATGCTTATATATTTTAACATGTTTATATAGAAAACTTTGTTTTTTTTTTATCATCGCTATTGGCGTACATAGTTATTAAATTGTCTGTATTAATCACACGCTTATTCACGTATCTTTCGGTTTTTACAAAGAAGTTCTCCACTCTTTACCTTTATAAAAAATGTTTATTGGGTATCGTTCATATGTTCAAAGGCACTAGCGTAACTCACCAGGTTCTATTTTAGCTTCACGCTTAGGGGAACTTGGTAGCCTAGTGTTAAAACACATTTCAGTGCCCACTTTCCGGCGAATGAGACATTGCGTGTTGTGTGGCGGAACTCAACGCCGGGCATTGCCTCGTTACCAGATCGAAGAAATAAAAATATTAAATATTTATTTTGAAAACTTTAAATATTTAATTTCGTAGATTTACAGTCATACGCTTGTGTTACTACGACACGACAAGCTTCATACTTACCAGATAAGAGTTATAAATCTTATTAATATTTACAACTATCCATTTTGATATAGATTTCAGCTAAGATGCTTTACTTTTGAACAAAATCGTTATATATTTACTTTGATCTAATTAAAATTATTCGTATCTTATGTTAATATATTACTCTATTCTACTCACTTGTAGTAAAAATATCCAATACGTGAGAGATGATGGACCACCTCGCCTTCTTATTTCCATCTGAAACATATAAAAACACTATTACAGACAGAGATCGTTTATATTATCCAACACGCAGCTTTATACTGTAACCCGCATATGGCAGGGCAGGCAAAGGGAACTTGGGAACCTGGCGTTAAGACACTCCGTTTTGTTCCCCACTTTTCGTTGAATTCAACGTCAGAGCTCAACGCCGCAATTTTCCTTGTTACCAGAGCGATCAAATGAAAATATTAAATATTTAAATAAAAAATATTAATATTTCATTTCCTCGTGTGAGAATAGACGCCACAACGTGTGGTGTTTAATTACTTTAAGCGCATGTGCCTCTGCACCACTGTAAAACTTTCCCTGAAAAACTTCCTTTTAGATTTACACTGTTTTCCGCACGTAGCTTGGTGGGCAGAGGAGAACCTAGAGTTTATACAATTCAACTCTGCTCCCACTGCCCGGAAGCATCCAACTCTTGAGAGGTTGCGTGTTGATTAGCAGCCAGCATTAATGTCGCGCCGCTTAGCTTCGTTGCCAGAGCGAGGAAATGAAAATAGAAATATTTTACTCCCCCGAGCGGAAATAGAACCCACAACGGGGTCATTTTCAGTCGCATATTTGTACCAATGCATTGTGCTAATAAAATTAATTTAAGCTAAAAAAGAAATATTTAAAAGCTTTTAAATAAACGACATTAACTTAAAAGCTACATGTAACAGTTAGTCACGTCCAAACAGATGAGGCCATTATGACAAAAGTTCAATGTTAAGAGGCGGACACAACCATATTTCAGCCACTGTGTCTTACTCCATATAATCTGAATATACGATTAAACTTCAATTATATACGTACAGATATTATCAAGTGATATTTAAACATTTATTTTATTTAAATTGAGATTAAGTGAGTGTGTTTATATTGATAACGAATCTCTTCTCGTAAATCTAAAGCAAATGCGTCTATAAATTAAATAATGGATAAAATAAAATGGCAAGAGGGACAACATATTATAAAGCTTATTAATAATTTATGATGAAGTTATATAAAAATATATAAACTTAATTGGGTAAAGAAGCGGGGAAAAACTCATTATTAAACTGATTAATAATTAAATACTGGGGTAATAAAGATATCTGAATATTTATTATTTAAGTATCATTTTGAGAAATGTCGTGATGGAGGGGTATAAGTGTTAACGCTGCAGTTTGTGGGTTCGATTCCTACTTGAGAAATTGAACTATTTAGTATTTTCATTTCTTCGCTCTTATAACAAAGCCATTGCTTTTTTGGCTTGGAATACCGACACTCAACACGCAATACCTGAAATTCGGTGACAGGTTTCTAACGGATGTCTTTACAAGTCCAAGTTCCCTCTGTGCGGGATACAGCGTGAGCACCCACAAATGTTATACGTTACGGTTTCTCTATTAATAAACTCAACACTGCGCTTTGCCTTTAATATTTTAAAATTCAATATGTAATATTTTTATTTCTTCGCTCTGGAGAAATGAAAACGTTACATATTGAATTTTAAAATATTAAATATATATTTGATGTGAAAAATTATAAATGGTATACAAATTATAAAATTTAAGACATCCATTTAGAAAATATTCACTAAAAATACAAGTATCTATAGGACATGACATAACTTATCTCATCTCTGTTGACTCACAAAAAGCTACACAAAACAATTCCCGCAACTTATTTGCATATAATGACACTTGGATGATGTTTCATTTGACATATAATGACGAATGAAGCATCATCCAAACAAGTTAATTATAAGATTTTGTCTTTTTACTAGTGCGAGCGATCAAGTTAAAATATTTCATTGCCCTAAGTAGGAACCTACACTCATCATGCATACAATTGCACATTTGTGCCATTGCACTGTAGCAACCTCATCTATTTAGATCAATTGTTTGTCTGTTGAGATTTCTTAGGACAAATCTATTAAACTTTTGGACCGTAAATACATACGATGAATAAGATATTTTTCTATATAACCAATAGAATTTTAGTGTTAATATTTACTGTATTTTTTTAAAAGCAGTATAATTAATTAATTTAGTATCTCTACCGATAGCTTGAAAGGCCTTTCGTGGCGCAGTGGCACAAGCATTTGACTTTAAAGGTGACACGTTCGATCCCCACTCGAAGAAATAAAATATTTAATATTTTCAATTTAAATATTTAATGTTCTTATTTCTTCACTCTGGTACAAGGCAAAACGCGGCGTTCAGTTCCGCCACTTGACACACAACACTTCACAAATTCACTTCAAATTCAGCGGAAAGTTTGAAACGAAAGTGGAACGGAGTGTCTTAACACTAGGTTCCCAAGTCCCTCCGCCTTCCCTGCCATGTGCATGATACAGCGTGAAGCTGAGTGAATAGAGTACCGATAGCTTTTAGGTTGTTCTTTTTTATTTGATTAATATATTATTATTCAAATATGCTAAATTTACAGTTATTGTCTCAGAGTTGACGATAACTCATATATTAATGTTTAATTTATTTTCATATGGCCATAGACCTTATTTCATCTAGACGCCGGTACATAGTGAGAATGTTAAGCGTTGCATATAAAACAGAGGTACGGAACTAAACGACGTGATTTTCTTTCTTATTACTAGATCCTAAAATTTCCTCAATGGGCCTGCAAATGGTCTCATTAAAAACAATCATTTTTAAATAATCATATAAATAATCATTACTGCAAATATATAAGTTGATCATAAACTTTGACTAGTCAAGGTCGGCTGTTAACCTACGCCTACAAATTTAAATTTAAGTGTCAACGTACAGTTACAATAGTAAAGTTCACTCACTGGGACTATCTAGAAGAAATACAATTATATATTGTTCATAACTAATTATTTTTATAAATTTAACTTAATATTTGAGACATGTCGTGGCAAAGGGGCACAAGGTACGATCCTCATACGAGGCAATCAAATATTTAGTATTTTAAATTCGTCGTTAAACTCGTAGTAACGAGGCAAGCATTGAGTTCCGCCACTCAATACGCAATGCTTCCAAAATTTGGAAACAGAAGTCTTTTAATGGATACGAAGTGTCTTAACACTGAGTTTCTACTCTGCGATATGCGCGTATAAATGAAGAATATATAGAAAGTTGATATTTTGATAACTTTAGTCATAATTTATTCCTTTACAAATATTAAATGACTGCATGTTTGTGTATATATGTGATAGATTAAGTACACATAATATTTCAATTAAATAGCCCAATACCGCCTTCCATTAACGGAATGTTAGAAAATTGATTAAACAGTAGAAAATTAAGCGTAATACCTCCGCCATAAATCATTATAGTAGACACAAGATCAGAAAAAGTTAAAATAAATATATATAAGTATATTCCCTTAAAAATCATATATCAACATAATTGTATGTAACCAATAAACATAATTCAAGTCGCAAATATATCATTTTTAATGTTCTTGTTATTTTCGAGTTCCAAACTCCTTTTAACTTTGAAAAATGGGGAATTTTATTATTTATTTAGTATTCATATTCATATAACTGTTTGGCAATTAAGAGAGAAACCGGAGATATATTGAGATTATGGTAATTTAAGTTTTATATGTTGTTTAAGTATTAAACGAAAATAGTAGCGAGGCCTATAACAGTTATCGGAAAAGGTTTTGGGTTCGATCCCCACTCGAGGAAAAATATTTAGTATATCATTTCTTCGTTCTGGTAACAAAGGCAAAACTCGGCGTTGAGTTCCGCCACTCAAGACATTGCGTCTCGCAACGGAGTATCTTAACACTAGGTTCCCAAGTTACTTCCGCCTTCCCTGCCATGTGTGAGATACAGCGTGAAGCTGTTAAAAAAAGAAAAAAAAAAATATTAAAATATGTATTGTTACTGTATTATTATTAGTTATGTGCACGAATTATATTATATAGTTATGTGCACGAAAAAGTTATTTTGGACAATTAAAAGCTAAAGTTTGTTTTAATTCCTTTGTTATGGTAATTTATCTGAGTTTAACCGCCATTAATTTCATTTTGTGTCATACCTACAAGACCTGTTAGATATTTTGTACGTTTGTGGTGAGATTAATGATGTATCGATTAAATGTTGGCAAAGGACGCTTATTTAAGAAAAACAATGTTCTTTTTCTTTCTGTATTTTTTTATTAATTTATTTTATATTTTTAAAGACTAGACATAAATATTATAATTTCAACTGCTGCTATTCCATTATTATGTATTTATATAATTGACGCTTTTTAATAACTTTTTAATATCACGCTGTATCCCGCACATGGCAGGGTAGGCAGAGTTACCTTGGAAACCTAATGTTAAGACTTCCGTTTCCTTCCCCACGTGGCGAAACTCAGCGCCGCACTTTACCTCGTTACTAGAGCGAAGAAATCAAAATATTAAACCATTCATTTCCTCGAGTAGGAATCAAACTCACAACCTGTCTTTATCGTTGCACGCTTGTGCCACGAAAATTTTATATTTTATTCATTATTATTTTGTAAGTAAAATTCTTTATTGCTCATCAACGAACTTGTATGATATGTACACATCATATGACAGAAAACAATAATATCTGAATAATCAGGAATTGAATATGCTTTTTCGCTCAATAAGTACATCCGCTACAATCCAGATGGTCGTAAAATGCATTGATGGTACACGTTTAAGAATTTCATTAATAACTGGCAACATTTTATTTCATTAATTCACCCAAATGTGTTTTAATCTTTCAAGTACATCCCTTAAAGCCATTTCAATAGGCAATTTCATGTAATATAGCATTCCTTTTAATATAATTAATAGATATTAAAAATCGATTCTTCTGTTGTATCGATATTTAATAACAGATATTTTAACGAACCTATTAAACGCACCTTTACTGTAATTACGAATCGTTAAGTCGGTTTTCAGATTATAAGAAGTTCTTGCGACATTTTTTTTGTTCTTTCGTAGCCGTTATGTAAGTAATAAATAGAGATACCTTGGTCATATATGATTCTATCTAACTCCCCCCCATTTGGAGATATTATGAAAAATTTGCTTAAAAAAGACAACTGAATCTGAAATATTATTTTTTTTACAAATATTTCATGGTAGACTTAACTACCGCTGATAATAATATTTTAGGCACGTGCGTTATATTAATAACATTATAAGCTTATAAAAAAAATAAAATATATTTTAACAATTTTAATTTGATAAGCTGTATCAGACGTATTATTACAAAAAATGCCCGTATGGAACTTGTTGATATATGAATATATATACAGTTCTCCAAAAAGGTTCTGCAGTTAAATACCTTTTGTATCAAACAACTTTTTATTTATGTAATATAATAAATAAAAACTTACAATTTACTTATGTAAGTTTATATATTATTGTGAGGCCTGTAGAGGCGCTGGGCCACAATTGTGCGACTGTAACCTTTTGTTTGTTTTAAAATCAATCATTTCTTATTATATCTTAGAGACAGGATCATGCGCCTTGTATTCGTGTGAAACTGGCCGTGGTCCTCACTCTTTCAAAGTGCTATAACGGAAAATAAGTATACAGAAGGAAATAAATACGGTCTTAATTAGAAAATTTCTTTAAAATTTTTGTTTAGTAATATTAATAAAAAATAATACAAATTGTTAACATTTTACAACGAAACCCTAAAAACATAACTGATTAACGCCCAAATATTTATGATGTATGTCATATAAAAATATTATTATTTTAATCTCACATGATTACAGCTTCCATAGCAGTTTAATATCAGCCCATTTCAGATTTACATTATTATCTATATTATTATTAATTTATTTAGACTTGTCGTGGCGCAGGGCACAATGTTGTGGGTTCGATCTCCACGTGAGGAAATAAAATATTTAATAATAATTTATGTTCCCTGGCCCCCTTTGCCTATCCAGCTACAGTGTAAAGCTGAAATATAGTTGACATCCGTCCCTCACAAAGCATAATTATGTCTGTCTACTGTAACTTTTGTTTTTTACAAACTATAAAAAAATTTGGTTTTATATTCAAAACTATTTCGAACAAGATAAAATCATTAACCTACTGTATCTAAAAAACTATTTTTTATTGTAGCCTTAGTATTATTAAATCTAGATTAATTATAATATAACAGAAATTTAGTTTAGCGCGGCGTTGAGTTCCGCCACTCAACACGCAATGCCTCAAATTCGGCGGAAAGTGGGGAACGGAAGTGGAACGGAGTGTCATAACACTAGGTTTCACTTTCGTTCCCTCTGCCTACCCTGCCTAGTGCGGGATACAGCGTGAAGATGAAAAAAAAAATATATGAAATTAAAATAAATGTCACATGCAGCAGGAATTTGTTAGCATGTTATTATTAATCGTCACCGTATAGCTCATTGAAAACTTCGGGAATTATCCTCAGATTTTACAATTGACAGATCAATCATTCAATCAGTGTGTGACATTTCCGAATACAGCAATGCGACCTTTTCAAGCTGATTTCAAGTACTATCCAAAACAATACTGTGGTAATTATGCTATCAAACATGATAAACTTGCCGTCCAAACAAATAAACCGCATCGATAAGTTTGACGGTAAAATTAAAGCTTTAAATAGTAATTCAGCTTCTGGAATTCACATTTTTTTCTTTAATTGACTGTGATTCAAATGAGAATGACATATATATTTAACATTTTCATGTTGTCTATATAAGTAGAGTCCTGTCGTGGAGCAGGGCTACAGCGTATGACTGTAAACTCGATAAGTTGTAGGTTCCATCCCCACTCGATTCAATTTCAATATTTATTTTTTTCATTTAAGCAAATCGTGGCAAGCTCAACGAGTTCCTCAACTCAACACGCAATGTTCAAATTTGGCGGAGAGTTCAGAACAGAACGGAATGTCTTAAGACTAGGTTGCTAAGTTCTTTCTGTCAACCCTGTCATGTGCGGCATACAGCGTGATGCTGAGTGAGCGGTAGAAAGGTGTTGTAGCAGCATCTCGTATCTTCGTCTACTTAGTATAATAATTACATAAGCGTTTACGTATCGTAATATAGATTTAGGATATTACTACAATAACATTCTTCACGACCACCCCGAAGACTCTCTCCATATGTAACTTTGTGTTCTTATAAAAATCAATAATTAAAGTTCCATTGAAACAATTATGTCTAACCAGAATGCAGTCAGAAGACCAAAAATATATAAAAATTTCTACAAAAAGTATTGATATCCATCTCATAAATTATTAATAAACTACACTAGCCCCAATACGACTTATGTATTTAAAATATATTTACATTTATAAGGTAAAACGCGCGTTAACAAGGCATTAATTATGCAAAGTAATGTTTTTAAGTTTTTACATTCACTTAAGTTGATATTATGTTTTATTAAAATGCTTTCGCGTATATTTTGTTAGCGATATTTAATATAGTAAAATTATATGGTGGTTGACATTCGTAATTCAGCTTCTTTTTGTATCTTATATCGCTTTAGATTTACGTTGTTGTAAATTAGTGTACTTATTCAAGGGAAAAGTTTGAAATAATATATCTTTTAAGGTCCACGTAAGCACTACGCTTGCGTGGACGTTAGGCGGCAAGTAGGAAACGAGAAAAAAATCAGTGGCGTATATATGTAAATATATTAAACAAAGTTACAGTGAGTAATTAGGTTTTCTTGTGAATTCTATCTTTGGGTTAATGGTGTATATTATGATAATTTTAGCGATTAATCTACTTAAATTTGTTTCATTTAGAACGTTTATTAACCACGAAATAAATAATCAAAGAAATTTGCAATAATCGTGAAAGTCAATAACATAAGTAAGTAACAAGTAAAAACCCCTCTCACAATTATCAATAGTTTCTCGAGTTAACTTCAGCGATATAATAAATCGCATCGAAGGCCAGCTTTAAGTGGTGTGTGTGCTCCCGCTCGTAAAACATCGATAATGGCACTTTTGTTTGCAAATTGATATCGTCAGAATGGGTCGAATTTTAATCACTTGATCATAAGAAAAACCGAAATGATTTCCTTCTCTTTCTATATAAATCATTATTTTTAATTTTAATTATGTAGCAATTAATAACGTCTCACAGTTAAATTACCAAAAAAAGGTGTACTGCAGCTTATAAAATATTTTGTATAATGTCAAGTTTAATGTAAATCGGCTCAGTTGTTTTTGCGAAAATGAGGAACTAACAACCTCACACTCTTCAACCTTTCTTTCTTCAACTTTTATAATCATGAATATTTTCTTCAACTTTAATAATCATAAAAAGGGTTACTGTTCAAAATGTTCACCTGCTCTATATTTCATTTTCTTGATATATATAAAATACAGCACCAAACATTCCCATTCTGGTACATACGTTAAAAGGAAGCTTCGCTTTAGCAGTACCTTAAATCAACCTTAACGGAGTCGTTAAGGAACAACTTCTTTACTACAGCTGATTTATCCTGATTGGACCAACAGTACACTTATGTAAATGTATGAATATATTTTTAAAGATGTATTGTTATTGCATTTTTTTGCTTTATCATAAATGGACTTAAGTAATGAGAGTAGAAAAAAAATGGGCTAAGAATTTATTGGAAGTGTTATTAAAATATATATGTACATATGTATATATGGTAAAGAAATAACAGTGTACTTAGCGTTATATCCGATCTCTACAATTCAGCTACGTAACTTTTAAGGTAACGTTAACCGGCAACCCACATGTACCTTCTCTGTTCAAGTCAGGTGACCCGTACGCGAGTTTGCTTCTTTTTTTTTTTTTTTAAAAAAACCTACATTAAAATTACTTGGTCAATGGAAAAATCTATGTCGCAATTTTTACCCAGATCTTCAGAGCGAGTATTTAAAAGATATATTTTTTATTAAATTAAGCAATAAACGGAAATTCCATTACACAAATAAGATGGAATGATGGAATCATGTTCTTTAACGCAAACAAAAACCACAAAAGTACAAATGAATACCGCTTACACTTATAAAAAAATATTGCGTAAATATTTTACAACCGGAAACGTATCGTACTAAATAAACATGCGTTCATTTTGTTTATAAAGTCGAAATCAAGTTTAATAGATAAAGTGTAACTAGAAGTAATATAAATATCGTTGTTTACGAGTTACTTACGTAGCCGTCCTTGGCATTCACACAATTGAGACTGGGGGCTCGTCGCGTTCAGGACTTTATAATGTGACAGACATGTCTCAAAGACTTTCAACTTAATTAAATAATTTAAATATTATATTGATCAAAATGTCTAAATCGAAGATATGTTTTGCTTACACATTGCAGGAAATTATGTATATCTTAATTTTCATAGACCGATAAAAAATTATACCAAATGGCAATAATAACTGTACATCAATTCGTTTCTGTCTATAGCAGAAAGAAAAGAGAAAAAATTGAGAAGTATAAAAATCTTATGAGTATTTCATTGAAAAAATTTTCATAAGCTTAGATTTGTTTCTTTTATATTTTTTTTAAATTAAATTTGTTATCTTTTGTATGTTATACCTCTCGTTAACGAGTCCCAATCCTGAAATTGATATGGAAATCTTCTTAGGCGTTTTGGACTGGTAATTTTCCATTTTTTTTTTTATTTATAAAAGACAATTTTTTTTTTAACAAAATTTATTTATTTAACCAATATTTTTTTTCTATATTAACTTAAAGTATATTATACATCGGCAATGGAATACATCCCTAATTTTAGCAGTTGCACAAACTAGAGCAACTCGATGCTAAATAAGAACTGGTTGGCATAATTGCCTTTTTCATTTTGAATTCCGATGAGCCCCCGAGCGTTTATCACTTCCTTATACAGGACGTTTTTGCTAAGTATAATACTTTATATCAAAACAAGTAGTATAAAGCGGTCAATACGCGTTTTATTTTGATTACCTTTAAGGTTGACGGAACATAATATTTCCTGATCACTGTCTAGACAAGTCACTGAGTAATTAGCGCTAAGACGAAGAAACGAACGAAGAAGAATTTATTATAAAATATTTATGTGGTACTTTTTTGGTTATAGTTTTCATTACTGTCTTTTATTGTCCTGTTGAATTTTCATATATCTAAACAGAAAAGATATGTATATGTATTTTTTTATATCGATGGTGAGATTCAATATTACATTTGCTGTACCTTAAAACGTACTTACCTGAATTTGTAACTTTAAATATATTAATAATGCCTGTCATTACCTAAATAAGGACGAACACAGCAGGATATTAAATATTGCTACAAGTCGGAAATTTTAAAAGATAGACAGTGTAATAGAATTAAGTAAACGCATTGCCCAAAGCACAACGTAGGTAGCACTATTCGTTCAAATTCTTACTTATATTTTTATTTAAAGCTCATGATGTCTTTATTTATGTAGTATCATAATTGTGTAGTTATATCTCAATTCTTTAAATAGCAAAAAGTTTATAAATAAATGGTTGATGTAAAACTACTTTTATGTCATGTCATGGCGCAAACGCAAGTGGCACTAATGGTACAAGCGTGTGACTGAAATTAATTGTTTAATATTTCATGAAACGAAATATTTAAAATATTCAAATTAAATATTTAATATTAATGTCTTCGCTCTGGTTACAAGGCAAAGCGCAGTGTTGAGTTCCGCCAAACAATACGTAAGTAATGCCTTAAATTCAGCGAAAAGTGAGGGAGGGAGCGAAGTGTCTTACACCCCTATTACCTAACCTCCCATGTGCGGCATACAATGTGAAAATGAAATAAATGAAAAAAAAATATTAAACTCAATAAATAGCTTTATTAAGTATTTAACACAAAAAGGAAGTCGTTAAAGAAAAAAGTCAATTAAAAAATAACTCTACATAAAAATATAGTTATTTTTCAATTTGACTTTTTGATTTTATAAATATAAAAATATGATAAAATTTTATACAGTTTATTTAAATAAAAAAAGACATGATTTCTGCGCATTTTTCTATGGAACGTAATAAAAATGAGGACACCAAGACATCAAACTCCGGATTTCAGTTTTAATTAAACGTTTTGCTTCGACATAAAAATCTTTATTAGAAAATAATAAATTGTTAAAAATATATTTACAACAAAGTGTTGCAATAAATCAGGGCCCAATTTAAATTAAATGATGTAGTTCATAAACGAATCTATCTATACAATCTTCAACTCTTTTTTATTACTACATTATTAACTCATATACTTATATGTATATTTACCAAACGTTCAGGAACTTCGAATGGCTAATAATAAATAACATTATAAAACATACTTTAAATACTGCCGCTCTGTTTTATTGTCTGTTTGAAGATCGTTAAAACAATCTAACGACGATAAAACTGGTGTGTTACAATAAAAATATTATAATAATCATTAAATATTAGCTCTACATATTTAATTTGAGAATATATTTGTTCCTTCTAAGGTTTTGCAAAACGTTTTTATTATTTTCTTTTATTTTTTAAACACTTAATATGTGAACGTTTGGAATGATGTTGGTTTATCATAAATTAAGGTAAATAACGATCTTTTTACTGTCATGTATTTAAATTTAAAATAAATTATGTTTCTTATACACAAGTCTAATCATTTACGCAATTTTGTGTCATTAAACACTCACTCTGTTAAATTAGGTGATTGAAGAAATGAAGCTTGTTGTCGCGCAGGAGCACAAATATATGACTGTAAACGTAACAAGGCAAAGCGCGGTGTTTAGTTCTGCCACTCAACTCACAATGCCACGAATTCGGCGGAAAGTGGGGAACGGAACGAAATGTCTTACCGCTAGGTTATTTTATTTACGCCGTGTGATTCTGGCTTAAAATAGGATCACCCTGGTACTGGTGGTGTCGTAAGAGGCGATTAAAGTACGTGAGGGAAAGTCACGTAGTCAGCAAAGGCAACACGCATGAGCAGCCTCTACCGGATCATTACCACCCTCGGTATTTAAAACTGGCGTTAAGTAGTGGCTTCGGTCACTATATTTCGCATTGGGTAATGCCGGGCCCCGGTGCCCATCCACCATAAAGGCCGGCAACGCTCTTGTACCTCCTCTAGAGTTAGACAGAGCCGTAGGCGACGGTGATCACTTACCATCAGGTGACCTTTACGCCCGTTTGCCGTGTCTTTTTCATAATATAAAATATATTACATAGTATAGGGGTATTAGCAGGTTTTTTTTAAATTTCACTGTGTTAACACTAAGACAATTCTGTCTTGTTTACTATGTCTATACATGTATATAGGTACATAATTGATTAATTCATTCATTAAATTCATCGCTGGAATGGAGTGTGTCTCGGCAAACGAATTATTTTAATTTCTTACTTTGATAAGTAAAATGATGCGTTTCACCGCTCAACACCCTGTTTTTTTTTTTTTTTTTTTTTGGTTACCCGGAGGAATCTGCTTACAGATACCTCCTCAAGCGGGGACTTGAGAAGGCTATGCGGGGTTGGGACAACTGTCCCTGAAGGAGACAGCCTAAAAGACACTACTTCAGAAGGAAGTAGCCCGACCCGCTAAACCATCCGGGGTGTTGCTCTACTCTGCAATGAGGACGAGGTCACGGGATATGAGAAGCGCTCCGCAACCCCGTCAGCAGCTATCCACAGACGGATTCTCTCCCGGGGAAGCAACTTGATGCATCCACCTCTCTCCGCTTAGTGTCGCCCAAGAACACAAAAGGCGCGCACCAGCACTGGCCTCTAAGTGGGCAGAAGAAATCCCCGTCCACCGCCCAGAGGTCCATTCATCGACGACGTTCTAGTAGTTATTATGGCGGCAGTGAGGCCACATACGCTCGACGTCGTCGACCCCCTCTTCCTCGGCGCATAGAGTGTGAGTTTACGTCGCACTCCCTCACTCTCTCCGCCGACTCTTTAGCCGCCATCACGGACTCTGCGAATATCGTGACGGCCTTCCACTCGTGCTCACCACTGACCATGGCCCGAACTAACATCGGCAACGAGAGGTCAGGCCCTATGACCGCGGTTAAAACGGCGCGGTGGTTTTCCCAAGCAGCACAGACTTGGCGAGTGTGCCGCGCCGAGTCTTCCGCTCCTTCTTCACAGTGATGACACGTCGCTGTTGGTTCTCTACGTACCACCCGACACAGATACCGTCCAAAGCATCCGTGCCCAGTCAGCAACTGTGTCAGGCGATATGTGAGAGGTCCAAACTTACGACCAACCCATTCCCTGAGTATGGGCCGGATCGCAGTCACTAGCTCATGACTAGCTCCTGGGTTACCACACCTCTCCATCCACACCTGTAGAACTTCCGCGCTCGCGTTTGCTCGCCACATCTCGATTACTCGCGGTGGCGGGTCATCTCCGTCCTCATTCCGCGCAAAAACACGGCGCCTATACACTGCCGCGAGAGCCTCGGCTTCGAGGTCCCAAGGCGGCATGCCAGCCAACACGCATGCCCCCTCAAAAGACACCGTCCGGTATGCCCGAGCCACTCGCTGTGCCATGGTCCGCTGCGGACGTCGCAGTAGAGCCGCAGTTTGGCGACTGAGAGTGCCTGCCCATATGGGCGCACCGTACAGTGCCATGGAACGTACCACATTCACGTACAAGCGCCGGCACGCACCGCCAGGCCCATCAACGTTGGGAAGAATTCTCCCCAGACTTCCGGCAGTAGCCATCAACCTCGGGCCCAAGCGCCGGAAGTGCTCATGAAAGGCCCATTTACTGTCGAGGACAAGACCAAGATACCTCATACTTGACCCGACAGTTATGGACGTGCCACCCACAACTATGTTGCTGTTTTGAGGAGGTCCTTTACGCGGTCCATGAAATGTCATGGCTTCCGACTTATGCAGCGCCACTTCTAAGCCCAGTGCCCTAATACGCTGCACTACTTGCGCCACGCTAACTGTAGCCAACAAAGCTGCCTCGCGGTAGTCAATGCCACGGGCCGTAACCAGGGTGTCATCAGCATAGCACGTTACGCTGACACCCCGGGTATTGACTCCTCGTAGCACCCAGTCATAGCCGATGTTCCACAAGAGGGGCCCAAGAACAGACCCTTGCGGAACACCACATGACATTCTCCATCTGGGCCAATCGCCGTGCCTCGTAAGATAGGCGATTTCCCGATCTGCAAAGTAGTCTGCAACCAAGTTTCGAATATACAGTGGCACGTTGTGATACTGTAACGCCACCATGATCGTTTCCCAGGGCAGGGTGTTAAACGCATTAGAGATATCCAAAGAGACCGCCAGTAACACGCCGCCTCGAGAAACCGCCTTCTCTGCTAACTTTTTTACCCGCTCAATCGCTTCGATAGTTGATCGACCCTGGCGAAACCCAAACTGCGTTTTGTGCAGTCCTGGTGACATGGACTGCACGAGGCGAGCAGCAAGCACTCGCTCAAAGAGCTTGCTCACGTCATTCAGCAATATAATTGGGCGATACGCCGAGGGCATATCCGCCGGCCTACCTTCTTTCTTGAGAAGCACAAGCTTTCCCGTCTTCCACGACCTGGGAAATGTCCCACGGGTAAGGCATAAACTGAAGAGCTCTCTCGCCCACTCTCCAATCTCTCTGAGTACTATTGCCAATAAACGCCCTGGCACACCGTCTAGACCTGGGGCTGTCTTTTTTGCTCGAAGCTTTCGCGCTGCTACCTGCATTTCCGCCTCAGTCACCGGTGGAATCTCAGCCGGGTCGCTCCGATCAGTGGCCAAAACCATTTGTGGTGGGTGCCACACATCCCTTCGGGGAAATAACTCTTCGACCACCTCCTGTAAGAACTGAGGCTGCAGGGTTGTAGTTACTGGCGGATTCCATGCCCTAAGCTTCGCTTTTACAGCTTTGTAGGGTCTACCCCACGGATCCCTGTTAAGCGAATCAAGCCATTCAACCCACGACGCTTCTTTTGCTTCACTTATGCCCACTTGAAGGGCCTGGCGTGCGGATTGGTAGCGTTCGTAAAGCACGTCCTCTACTTCTCTGTTTCTAATCCTTCTTCTTCGAGAACGAGAGAAGAGCCTACGTGCGCGAAGACATGCGTGACGTAATTCGCTCAGCTCCGCTCGCCACCAGTACACCCAACGGCTCGGCGCATATGGCTTAGCTCTTGGCATAGAGGCGTCACAGACCCGCGTAAGTGTCTCTTCAAACTTCGTGGCCTCGACATTTGCGTCTACTGGGGTTCGTGAACCCCGCACCCAGGCCTCTACTATGGCGGCCTCTTTGGCGACCTCTATATTCAGCCGACCTAACACCCACCTTCGACTACCGCCTACAACTATCCTACCCGATGCGGGTTGCGACGTGGCCACCTCGAATCGTATGTATCGATGGTCTGATAGGGTTTCTGTATCAACGACTCTCCACTCTGAGACTCGGCGCGCTAGTGGAACAGAAGCAAAAGCAACATCGACAATCGATCCACCTTCTCTACGCACACATGTATTTTCTGTCCCTCTGTTAAGGACTGCCAAACCCAGGCCTACCGCCCACTCTTCCAGAGCCTCACCCCGGGCATCAGTCCTTGGTGACCCCCATACAGTAGATTTGGCATTGAAGTCGCCAGTGACCAGCACCGGTAAAGGGTACATTCTCCCAACTAAAGCCCCGACATCCACCAATAGCTGTTCAAAAAACGCAAGACTAGCATTAGGAGAACAGTACACCCCTATGATTGCGGTACCGCCCACGACAGCCATAACATATCCGCGACCCCTAAATTTGGACTCGAGAGTCAACGGTACATTGACTCTTGGGGCGACAATAGCCACCAAGTCTTCACTGTCCCCGATCCAATAATCTCGTGGAGGCACAACATAAGGTTCTGCGACCACCGCAACCTGAATCTGCCACTCTACCAGAGTCTGGGCAAGAAGATCTTGGGCCCGGGCGGAGTGGTTGATATTAGCCTGCAAAATTTGAATTGCCATTTATTGGATGACGTCCATAGCACCTCTATCTCGTAGCGACTGCGCGGCTCGGCCTCGCTCACCGCCTCGCTTCCACTGATCTACTCTAACTGGTTTGTTGGCAGTGCATCCCTTATGACCCACTAGATGGTTTGCGGGCTTGTTTTCTGCGGCACAAACTAAACAGTTAGGCTCGTTTCGGCAGGTTTGAGCTTTGTGACCTGATAACCCACATTTAAAGCATAGGCCTACGTAATTCTCTATGGCCTCACATCTTCCTGCCAAGTGACCAGTCCTTAGGCACCGGAAACAACGCTGTGTTTTCGACGGAACTGCCACTACTCGGGCTGAAATCCACCCCACCACAATTCGGCCAACTTCTACAACCTTTTTGGCAGCAGTTATTGGAGTTCCCACTAATATAGCACCCATCGCACTGACATTGCCTACCCTCATCTCTTCCACATTACACCCACCAGCCTTCGCGATTGCAGTAGCAACTTCCTCCTTTGTGACTGAATCGTCAAGGCCTGTGACGCGGAGGTCAGCACGCATCACAGGACGGTGCACCTTAACCACATCAGGGCTCAACACCTCCTTGAGCTTTGCCACGAGGGCGTCAGCCCTAGAGGCCCCATCCACCCCGCCAATCTCTAACAACCGGGCACCAGTTGCCGCTCTTTTAAATCTTAGCGAGTCGATACCCAAAGCCGCAAGGTCAATTTTCTTCTTAGCCTCGCTCAATACAGACTCGTATGTATTGTTTTCCGCTGCCTCCGGCTGCAGCGTCAGCGTAACTGCTGCTGTCTTGGGTGGCTTCACCTTTATCTTTCTTTTGTTTGCCACTGGTGAGGCCGCATTTTTCCCGCTCTCTTTCTGGACTCCTCTTCTAACTACCGCGCTCCATGAAGGCGCTGAAGTAGTTATACTGTCGGAAGGAGGCTGTGATTTCTGCACCGAGGATGTGGATGTAGCTGCCTCTTTCGCCGCCATTGATGTCCCCTTTTTCTTTTTACTCTTCTTACTTCTTCCGTTTTCCTGTGGAGCGAGTGCAATGTCCGCAGGATAAGCCAATGTACTTGAATGGGAAGAAGTTTGAGGAATAGAATTCTTCGCCGTTGTTCCTGCGTCCGGGCTTTTTGCCACTACTGTAGCCGCCTTTTTCTTGTCCGCAGCTAACGGCGGCCTCAAGCGTGGTGCTGGCAACAGACGATCTTCAATGCCAGCTAGCCGAGCATTCATCATACCACCGATCGCATCAATAGTTTTGCGTGTCACCTCTTCTATTAGGTTCGTGTTGTCTTGAGTGGGTATGACGATCGGCCTCTGACGCAATTCCGCGATCTCACGCTTCATTTCCTCGATCTGCTTTTCGAGGGATGCATTCGCTGCCCTGAGCAAGACCACTTCTTCGGGAATTGTCCGATTTTGTAGCTCTGTGAACGCCTCTTTTATAATAGCAGTTGCCATTTTCAGGTTCTTAACCATCGTGCCCTTCAGATTCTTGGACTTTTGGGCCACGTCTCCAATAACCGTTAGTGAACCAACTACCATTTTTTCCAGCGCATCCATTGGTTGCACTGACAAGTCACAGTCCTTGTTAGAACGGAACACATCTCGCACTTTCACCACTTCTTTCGTCATCCTGTCAATGTCTTCCTCGACAGTCAGTTGAACTTCTGGTATGTTGACCAAAAATGATTCTTTGTCGGACACTACTTGCTTACTAGTCGCTGGCTGTCCACGGACTCTCTTGGACTTGTGTGCTGCGCCTTTAACTAGTGTCGTCACTTCCAAACAATCTGAATCTGAATCCAGAGAGCCAACATTACTCCTACTTCTCTTCCTGAGGGATCTTGAGTCGGGCTTATGCGCGTCTACACTCTTACTTCTTTTATCTCCCTTATCTTCTAAACTAACTCTACTTTTACTCCTACTCCTACTCTTTCTACCACCTCTGCTGCTACTTCTGGTCGCACTACTACTACTCCCCCCTCTACTCGTACTACCCCCCCCTAATTTACTGCCTCTCCGGCTCGTACCTCTACCCTTACCCCTACCCCTGTTTCTGCTCCTAGACTCACTTACGTTACCTTGGCATACGTTGCCCCCCACAGAATTCGAAATGGGGCGACTGAAACCCGTAGCCTCTGCGATAGACACGGGGGCTACTGGTTTCACGGAGGACTCTCCGACTGCGGTGCAGCCGGTACCTCCCTGTGGTATATAATTCATTTCGTTTGCCATTCATATTTCCCTCCTATTTTAAAGGTGGAGGAACCTTATCCCACCCCCCCAAGCGCTAGAGACCGAATACCCTCCGGCCATGCATCCCTTCAGCACGCTAGACCTTGGGATTCAGGGTAATTTTTGATGAGGTTTTCTTCCTCACCACTACTGATAGTAAATCTACCCTTCGGCATTAGGTCACTCGCACAGTCCACTCTGCTTATCAGAGAAGTACCAGGAGTGACCTAAATGCTGGAACCACATACCATGATTTTATTTCCAACTTCCTTAGCTTTGTTCCACATCTTTTGTCAGTCGTTCGCCGTGGTCGGTGAACATCTCCTATTTTAAGAGTTATTCAGCGACCACGTTGCCCAGGGTGCACCACGCGGAGGTGACTGACATGCACCCCACCGCTCAACACCCTGTTTTAACCTAACTCAACACCCCACCGAATTAGGACAAAAACCGAAGCACGGAGTATATTTATAACAGATACACTTTGTCTACATAGCTATATACAAAAAAATTATAACTCTATATATATAAAGAAAGATATATATATATATATATATATATATATATATATATATATATATATATATATATATATATATATATATATATATATATATATATATATATATATATATATATATATATATATATATATATATATATATATATATATATATATATATATTGGTAAAATCACGTCAACTGGACCCCCTATTTACCACTTGATCATAAAAATTTAATCTATATATATTTTTTATTAGTACTTATGATGGAAAATTGATCCCCCAAACAATTTTTCAAAATTTCGATTTTAAGAATTTTTTTTTTTTATAATGAAAATTTTAAGCACTTTTAATTGAAAAATGGATTAAAAATCAACCGCAAGAGATAAATTTGTGAAATTTTCAGGATCCATGGTCAAATGTCTATATTTTAAGAATATCTTTATGACTTAAAATTATTTATTTATTTTCATATTGTTAATTAACTTTTAAGTTAACAAATGAAAATTTAACTGACTTCTCGGGCAGAAAATGCAGTTTTTTTTCATCGGTCACATGCTTTATCCATTTAAGTTTAAAATTCCGGAAGAGAATTTCACTGCTCGCCATTAGTTTAAATAAAATTAATTTATTTATGACAGCGCGCCAGGCGCCGAGCGCTGTGGAAATGCCGCGCTGCCGAGCGTCTTGAACTACACTAACGCTTTTATCAATGATAATTTATAATAACACTACAAAATATTATTATAAAACAAATTTTATTATTATTTATCTTATAATTTATTATAATTATTATTAATAAAATTTATTTTTTTTTAACAATGTTATAAGGAATGTAATCAAAATTTCTTCTTATTTTTACCAAACAGCGGAAATTAAAAAAAAAATAATCAATTTTAAATTTTTAAAACTGTTTCGGTCTATGTGTATTTTCTTTTAGGTAATTTAGTAAATTATTATTTTTTAATTTATCAGTCAACACTCCATCTTTACTTACATTTGTTAAATACTAAATTGATAGGATTTTTGAAAACTAAATTTGGTGCTGAAAAAATTAAAAAAATCAAGTATTTTTCCGATGGAGCAGCTTCACAATATAAAAATAAATATAATTTTGCCAATTTAGTTAATCATAAAAATGATTTTGGTGTTGATGCTGATTGGACTTTTTTCGCTACATCTCATGGCAAAGGAGCGTGTGATGGCTTGGCAGGAAGTGTAAAGAGACAAGCTTATCGTGCTAGTCTTCAACGTGATAAGAATAACCACATAACAACAGCACTTTCCTTTTTTCAGTGGGCCGAAACTTCTTTTAAGAAAATTAATTTTGCTTTCTGCCACTATTAAAGATCATGAGCTACATGAAAAAAAATACCAACCACGATTCGAACGCTTAACTACAATAAAAAATACTCGCCAATTCCATTATTACAAACCATTGGAAAATTTTTCACTACAATGTAGGCTCGTTTCAGAAGATGAAACAGTGTTTATTAACAGAGTTTTTAAAAAAAAATAAAAATAACTGACTACATAATTTATTATTTAATAATTTAAGCTTGTTTCTTCTATTCAGTATATTATCATTGTATTCTTTATAACAATGTTAAAAAAAATTAAATTTTATTAATAATAATTATAATGAATTATAAGATAAATAATAATAAAATTTGTTTTATAATAATATTTTGTAATGTTATTATAAATTATCATTGATAAAAGCGTTAGTGTAGTTCAAGACGCTCGGCAGCAGGCCCGGTCGACTTCCTTAGGGGCATTGGCGACATACCTACGGGGGATTGGCCGTGGGTCTTTAAGAATAAATTTATTTAAAATTTACGGTATACGGTCTTTCATAATGCTCGTAGGTGTTTAATGCTGCTAGGTTTAAGTAAAACTACTAATTAGTAGTATTTTTTAATTTTTGAAGCAGATGTATTTAATGTTTTTATTATATGAATATTTAATATTTAAGAAATAACTTTTCGTTTAATGTTTTTAATATATAGTTTAAGTATTATAAAAAAATAATAATTCCAAAAAGGGATGAAAGTTGCTTGTAAATTAATGTTAAAAAAGAAACTAAAAAGAGAGTGCTATAATTTAATTTTAAACAGTTTTTGTTTGGTATAAGATACAATTTATCGAACCAATATTCAAAGCATAGTAGTAAAATTGCCTTTCGATATGGCAGCATTGTAATTTGACATTTAATTATAAAATTGAAAATAGTGTTTCAATTTACAAATGGCCGAAGTATTGTTTATTTTCAAAAACGTTAAACAACGCTATCCAGTGTTTTTGTTGTATTATTTAATTCGTTTCTTTTACATAAACACTTTTCTTCATAATTAGCACAAATAAAAAGTAGTATTCTAGAAGTGATTCGCCGAACTATAACATCAAAGGAGACATTTTATACAGGGACATTTGATACAGGGATTATCTGTTCTTATAAAAGGCAAGTGTAAAGTGGAACTATGCTATTTAGTTAGATTTGTAACGCTTATAATTTTCTATTCAATTTATATTTTTTCTTCAGGTTTTCCATTTTATTAAATTGATTTAAATGTTGGTGATATGAGAGGAGTCAACAAAAGAGCAATATCAATTTTGGAAGATTCTAAAGACAAGACAAGAAATGGTTACTACATTAATCTACTTCACTGCAAGTAAATTACTTCAGAAATGTTTCTTTTAAAACACAAAACCTTCAAACAATATTGAAGAAGAAGATAATATTATATTACAATGAGGAAAAAGGTTGACAGTAATATTGTAATACAAATATGTATTACAATCTATTGTAATTAATATACAGAAATACTTTTTGTTAAAAATGTTATTTTGCAATAAAATGAAATATAAAGTGTTTATTAGTTTCATTTCAGTATTTATATTTTATTATTATGATCACACCAGAAATGATTCACAGTTTCAAAATCATTTGAAAGTATTGATGTTTAATTCAATATTTCCATGATTTTGAAAGAGTGAATCTTTCTGAATTTGCATAAAATAAAGGTTTCATAAAGCCAAATTTCAACTTTGCCGCCGAGAAATTTGACAGAATAGTTTCCGTGGGATTACGGATGGTGGCAGCAGTGGCGATTTTTGTCCCCCACTTTTTTGTATGAAGTCGACACTCTTCCCGTAGGGTAAATGTGCTCTATGCTCGTCAGCGCGGCATTTCCACAGCGCTCGGCACCTGGCGCGCTGTCATAAATAAATTAATTTTATTTAAACTAATGGCGAGCAGTGAAATTCTCTTCCGGAATTTTAAACTTAAATGGATAAAGCATGTGACCGATGAAAAAAAACTGCATTTTCTGCCCGAGAAGTCAGTTAAATTTTCATTTGTTAACTTAAAAGTTAATTAACAATATGAAAATAAATAAATAATTTTAAGTCATAAAGATATTCTTAAAATATAGACATTTGACCATGGATCCTGAAAATTTCACAAATTTATCTCTTGCGGTTGATTTTTAATCCATTTTTCAATTAAAAGTGCTTAAAATTTTCATTATAAAAAAAAAATTCTTAAAATCGAAATTTTGAAAAATTGTTTGGGGGATCAATTTTCCATCATAAGTACTAATAAAAAATATATATAGATTAAATTTTTATGATCAAGTGGTAAATAGGGGGTCCAGTTGACGTGATTTTACCAATATATATATATATATATATATATATATATATATATATATATATATATATATATATATATATATATATATATATATATATATATATATATATATATATATATATATATATATATATATATATATATAAAGAAAGATATAAAAAAAATAATAGTGTTACATTTTTCTTATTAACTTACATGACAAAAATAACGTAGCAACTCTTATATTTTTTAATTTCTTGCACACCTTGATTTAAAAACAGTAGCAGATTCAATACAAAGATAGCATTAAATGATATGATATAAAATTTAACAACTTTGACTTATTGAAATTGGTTAAAATATACATTAAGATATCTGATATTTTCATTCTTAATATTTAACCATAAATATTTAATACATGTTAAGTAATTCAAGTTTAAAAAATATGTAACGACCAAAAAAACCTATTTTTATATATCGCCTATAATTCGGCAGAGAGTGAGGAACAGAACAGAGTGTCTTAACACTAGGTTTCCAAGTTTCTTCTGCCTATCCTGCCATGTGCGAAATACACCACTAAAATAATTATAAAAAACTATAGAAAAATCATTATAAAAGTACAATTTCAATTTAATCATATATTTACATATTTGACATGGTGATGACGTATTTGATTTATTTGTACAGATTAAAAACTACAAAGTGATTCCGTTTACCGGCACCTGTCTGGTCCCTTATTGATTTGAGTTAATTTAAAAATAAAGTTAAAAGAAAAAAGCAGATAAATATTAATAATGACTATAAATTTATAAATACGACCTTGAACAAAAAATAAGAAATCCTTTAAAGCTTTATGCTTTAGTACTATAGAGCGTATGGAATATTATAATTCATGGCTACGTCTAGTTTATAGGATGCGGTTAATAATATATAATATAGGTACGTATATTTTTATAAGAGCTAATAATGTGTTATTAAAAAGAGAAGGAATCTTACATTAGATCAAGTACCTAAAAAACATAGTATTTTATATGTAATTTTAGTGTAATTATATAAAATATTCTTTTGTTATCATATTGCAAGCTTTAGAATATATAAAAAAAAACGCGGTATCCCGCTCATAGGATACCATTCCCATTAAGACACCTCCGTTCCCCATTTTTCGCCAAATTATTTAAGCAAAGCGTGTTCAGTCGCTGAACACGCATTGCTTCAATATATAGTATGCAGCCGTCGCCGCTTGTAAACGACAGGTTGTTGTAGAAATCTCACTCGAGGAAATGAAATACTAGGTTCAATAGTTCCCAATTCCTACTTTGCCGTGTGCGTATGCGTGTGATACAGTGTGAAGATATAAATAATAATAATAATCATATATATAAATAAAAGAATTGAAGAAAAAATAGATTTAAATATGATATGTGTATTGAAAAATAATATATTCAGGCGTTCTTTTATATGTAAAAACTTGCGTAAAGTCAGGTTTCATAAATCATCTTTCAGACATTCTCAAAAAGGTTATGGTCACATTTACTCGAAAATTGGTCAAGTGCGAGTGGGAACATGAACAAGAACATACTTGTCAAAACATAAGTATATTTCTACTTATGTATGTCACTCTATAGGTTTTGTCACTTAGAGGACGATTAAACATTATTATCCTTTTTATAGTTATATGTTTGTTATAATTATTTTTAATGATACATAATTATATATCTTTTTCGTACTTAAACATTAACCTTAAATATCTAAAAAGGCTAAGCGCGGCGTTGAGTCCCGCCACTTTCATCTCAATAACACCTCAAATTTTCCACCGAACACTTAGCACTAGGTTCCCAAGTTCAATCTGTCTACACTGCCATATGTAGGATACAGCGTGAAGCTGAGAGAGAAATTTGAGATCTACAATTTTATCAAGTGTGACACAAAGTCATTTTCTCGGTGGTTTTGACGTTTCCGACATAGTTGAATTGTATTTAACTATTGTTAGCTAAATCGTCAAAAGGAGGGTGTATTTATGGAAACGTCTATCGTGTCTTTACGCTTGACCGCCATGAGAATTTGTAAAAATAATATAAAAGTTCTTAAGAAATTTAAAATTATTTTTATTTATTTCCTTGCAAAATATGTCACCGAATAATGCAATTAAATCACGTTCAGTGTTATTATTGTATGAGAGGAATGTCTTTACGTGCATATTTCTGGAACCAGTTTATATGAAGCTGGCGTGTTGCTTATATTTTTATGAGACATATTGCCGGCTATGAAAACTCATTTTGTGTCGCCCTTTTTGTAATTGTTTACTAATATTTTACACCTGGAACTTTTACAATGATATACAAAGTCGCTCTTTCACATATTGAAATGTCCATCATAATCTCAAACCTAAAGTTAATTTAAAATTAAAATATGTGCCACTTTTTTATTTATTTTTTTCTCTATTGAAACGGAATAAATAAAATTGATAGTCGTTTTAATACTTAAATTTCATTTGTGACTGCTTAAATTGAATCTAAAATTTATAAGCGAGTGACTGCAAATGACAGATCCGACCCCCACTCGAGGAAATGAAATATTGAATATTTTCAATTTAAATATTTATTGTTTTTATTTCCTCGCTCTGGCAAGAAGGCGAAGCGGAGCGTCGAGTCCCGCCACTCAACACACAACGCGTCAAATTTGGCGAAAAGTGGGGAACGGAAGTAGAATGGAGTGTTTTAACTTAAAAGGTTCCCCACTTTCCTCTGCCTACTCTGCCGTGTGCGGGATACAGTGTGAAGCTGAAAGAGAGATTGAGATCTACAATTTTATCGAGTGTGACATAAATTCCCTTTCTGTGCTGTTTTGACGTTTCCGGTATAGTTGAATTGTATTTCACTATTGTTAGATTTATGTATTCATATTGTACTAAATTTATAGGTTATACATTTATTTCTCGGTTTGATTATATAATTTTCAGCATTGGTAACCGCCATTATCCACACAAAGTAGAAAACAGAAATATTACTAAGTTACGTCTATGGCAATGGGTAGGCAGGGGGAACTTAGGAACCTTACACACTCATTTCACCTTCGAGGATTTGTTAGAACCATTGACATACCAAAGAAATGCTAATATTAAATATTTCAATTCTTTAAGTGGCGATCTAACACTCGCCCTATTCCGTTTATATTTACCTTGTACCACCATTACCTGTACTACAAGAGGTCTTGCCGAATTCACAAAATGCAAAAGATATATAAAAAGAACTCGTTAGCAAAAGAAATACTGCCTTTTTGAACTTTCGCCATAAACGCCGACGCTTGTCTTTTTAATTCAAGATATAATTAGCGGCATTTGCTCGAGAGTAATTGGGAACTAAACGATGGCCACGCAAAGGAAAATGCTTTAAACGCCACACTCTGTTGTTTACTTCATTCATTAACGCCATTTACGAATTTAACAAAAAACTTGACTTAATTGCAATATTTAAGTCACTGAGTACCATTTATTTATGAAAACAATTATTAAACCACTGATTCATTTTGTTTTATGTTAAAATATTTTTATATATGTATGAGTATACTGATGTTAATGTTAAGAAAATGATGTTATTTACAATATAAATATTATTCTGTTATTTTTTATATATTTAAAATAGAAATATATTCTAGGATATTTTACAACCGCAAAATTTTATATAAAAAACCTTGAACCAAAATAGTAATACTAAGCAGTTGGTCAGATTTTCATATCATAATCGTGTAGAGCCACAGCGATGAACAAAGTTTCGTTTAGAAAACCGCACTCAAATCGGTTCTTTCTTTCGGAAGCTACGTACGCTACCACAAACAGACACCTGTGTGTCAAACTTGTAACACCTTATAATTTTTTCATAGTAGGTTAAAAAAGACAAATGATTTTTTTTTTTCAATAAAAACAACATTTACACATTTTCATCGCTCACATCGCTCACTCACGCACTCAGCTCCACGCTGTATCCTAGTGTTAAGACACTCCGTTCCACTTCTGTTCCCCACATTCCACCGAATTTGAGGCATTGCGTGTTGAGTGGCGGAACTCAACGCCGCGCTTTGCCACCCCATTAGTGCGATACTACATTAATACGTATATATCATCTAAGCGGTCAAAAATCGTATTTATACAGATAATTAACTCTACATTGACTTTCTTTTCTTTATTCTTCATTAGGGAACATAAAACTTTTATATATTGACAGTACATTTTACATCAATTATCATTAACTTCATGCTGCACTTACAATCAAGACTTTTAATAGTGGCGAACGTTCAAGTTCGTATCGAGATTATTATTGTTTTAATTGGCACGAATATAACTAGTGCCCTTATCACTGGCTATTTAATCTGTCCAACTTGTCATATGTTTTGTATGTGATGAAATACTCATTTCGCTCTTAAGATTCGTTTTCGCCGACGGCCAGGGTTCTTCCCTCGAATGACTGCAAGGCACATATTATAAGAGGTTAAAAGCCAGTAATTTTAATTATACTTGAATTAAATATAATAAGTTACGGCTTAATAATGGGAGAATAAGCGTATTTTTGTTCATATTTACTATATTTGAACGTAATCGCTGTAGAAAACATAATAACTTAACATTTATTTAATTTGTCAGAATTGTATGATGAATTTCATAATTTAAGAAACAAGTGATCGATTATGTCCTCTTCTTTTCTTTAACGAAGAACGTTTTTATGTCCAATTTATAATGTAGGTCGTAATTAATATCGTAATATTGAATACCTGGTCAGCCCAGTTGACCTGACGTCAGCCCAATGGAGGAGTCGCTGAATGTATATTCGGATACTTCCCCATGAGTGATTCTCCCCAGCATGATGGTTATGAGTTCAATTCTCTATAAGTTTCTATAGTTCTCTATAAGTTTTATAGGCGCTCATAAATAATATATAAACACTGTAATGAACATGAAATACATTTTTATAATTATAATTATGTAAAGTAAAAAAAGTAAAAAAAAAAATTATATAAAAAGGTATAGAAAATCATAAAGTGATTTTTTTAGAAAGATGGAGAAATAAATGTATTGGGAAAGTACAGTCGTAATTCCTGGTTCAAAAGAGATGTAATTATATCGCTGTCCCTTTAATAATCATTTCATTATTTCCACAGCGAGAGAAGAGACCCCCACTTACTTCAAAATTCATACAAATAGTTATTTTTTACAAATCGTTGGTCTTAAATAATACTTTTAATATTAATAAAAACAAAAAGCAGCCTGTTTTAATTATACCTAGGTAGATATTTGGACATATCAAAGTGTGAAATTGCAAAAAAGTCAGAGCGACCGGTTATTAAAGTATCGGATTACAGAATGGAGCGTCCTCAGTTTGCATTCAAATGATATCATTAAAGATAACAGATATATGGCCCGTACATTGTTATAATATTTAAAATGCAATTATCCTAACTGTGGAATATTACTCTAATATTTTAAAATAATCTTTACGTATTTTTGCATTTAATTTTTGTAGTAAAAGCAAGCAATAAATAGATTCTTTTTATATATTTTTTTCTTCTTCCAAGCTTCACGCTGTATTCCACGCATGGCTTGGTAGGCACCTTGGGAACTTAGTGATAAGACACTCCGTTCCGCTTCCGTTGCACACTTTCCGCCAAATTTGAGGCATTGCGTGTATAGTGGCGGAACTCAACGCCGCACTTGGCAACAAGACCAGAATAAAGAAATGGTAACATAAAATATTTAAATTGAAAATATTAAATATTTTATTTCCTCGAGTGGGGATCGAACCCACAACCTGTCGTTTACAGTCACACGCTTGTATTGCTGCACCACGACAGGCCTTTTATATTTAATATTATATTTTTTGTTTTTTTGCATTTTTTCACTATATCGAAGTATCTTCGCCTAATAAGAAAATGTAACCTATTATGCGCAGTTTTTAATGGTTTAAAAATAAAATTATAAAACGTTAATGATGAAATGGTTTATTATAAAATGGACTTGGCCATTGTCTTGTCAGCTTAAAACAATTCGATGGCTGTTAGTAAATATAGCAAAATGTATGGAAATAGTGCAAAGAAATCTTAAATTTTATTTTCCTTAAAAACTCGTAACAATATAATAATTATCTTGTCTTAGTTCAAAAATTATATATAATTTATTTTTTCCCTTTTAAATGGCAATACACGTTTGTATGTATATAATATAAGATATTTTTATGTAAATAACGAAGTCCTTACAGTTACGAATCTTGTTTTACTTGAAACGATTAGTTTTGGGTGGTCAAAGAACCGATTTAATGAACATGACATGTTTGTTGTATATATTTATATAATATAATTTAAAATATTTAAATATTTTTTAACAATTTCGCATGTCGAAAATAAATTTTAAGAGTTCTGTAGTACCAGGCGCGGGATACAGTGTGAAGCTGTTACTTAAAATAAATTAATCAGAAACATGAATGTAAAATTTGACTACTGTCGCTCTACCTACCCTTTAATAAAAAATAATAAATAATGTAAAAAACTAAAATCACCCAATATTTTCCAATTTCTTCATCAGACCAGCTCTATAATATAGTAGTATTGTCATGAGATTTCCAAGTTCTGACCTTTTTTTATCATAGTTACTTAGTTAAGCACAGCTAAGCTTAATAAAAGCGTGTCAAGAAAAAATACGACTCAATTAAAGACATAAAAACGAATAACATAAGTTTTAAGCAGAACGTAGTTATAATACGTCTCAAGAGATATCATATCTAACAAATAATTTTGTATAGATTTGTTTATTAATAAATACTTTTATATATATTTCATTTCAGTTTGTTGATGTATCCCGTGCATGGCATGGTACGCACAGGGAACTTGGGAACCTAGTGTTAAGTCTCTCCGTTTACGTTAAGACATTACTACGGCCCTGCCTATCTTTTAATAAAAACTAACTAACTTTTCTTGTCTTGTAACTAGAGCCAAGAAATTAAAATATTGAATATTTCATTTTCTCGAATGTTGATCAAAATCATCCAATCAGTCAATAATGTCCTTGGAAAAAGAAAATCGATAGGATTAAAAAAAAACACTTAATCAAAAATTTTAATAATCATACAAAGCTATACTCTCACTGAGACTGTCCCACTTAACAAAGTTTTATAATTTATCGACCATTTAAAAAATAATTCATATATTCCTATTTCACAACTAACATAGCTATAAAATATATTTAAAAAAAAATGTCAGTATATCGAAAGTGTCACCAGAATTATTTAAATATTGTTCTAAATACAACAAATTAGCATTCCGGCAACGTTTGAGAGCAAATCGTCATCATATTAAGGACAAAGTCACGGTCAGCCGCTAGTTACATATTAATGATACATCACCAAACATGCAGTGTGAGTAGGCAGAAAATATGAATAGTGTATGGACACTCCGCTTTCTCATTATCGTAAGAAAATGCAAACTTTATAGACTTTTCCCGCATTTATTTTGACTAGACCGAGAAAGTTAGATAGTTAGCCTTATTATTTTAATATTTTAATTAAAAAAAAAAATAAGTAAAAAAAAACGAAACTGAAACTGCGTCTTTTGGAAACCGGATCTTCTTGGACAGTTTTCAAGAGGCGTAAATTGAAATTTTTATACGTTTACTAAATAAGTATTATAATTTCAATTTGCCCAACGGTTAGCGTCACAAAACCACCAAAACCATTACAATGATATATAACCACGTGTTGTTTATCAAACACTAGACATTATAATATTTAGCAATCGATTCTGTAAAGCCGTTGACCGCACCAAATGCCCGCTAATTTACATATACAAGCTTTTCAACTAAAATATTGCCGTCTTTGTGGACAAAATAAGACTGAGGTCAACGTACTAAACTTGGTCTTACCTGGTATATTTACATCTAATTCTTGGTTTCATGGTAAAATAAACAACGTTGTGGTAAGTAGATATATAAACATAAATATTTTATTTATTTTTATATAGAAAAACAATATTTTTTCAGGTTTCACTCTATCCTATATACAACGGAATAGACAGATTGAAATTAGTCTCTCAATTTACGAGAAAAGTTAAGAGCACCGTTTGTGTTTAAAAACACAAACGGTGCTCTTTGCTTAGCCTATTACATTTATTTTATAAATATATGAAGCAAAAGACACATGTCCAGTCTCGGCGCAATGGCACAAGTAAGCACGGCGGTGGTGGGTTTGACTACCATTCGGGGAATTAATTAGAGATAATAAATAAAAATTTTGGTAAGGAGGAAAGGCACGTCGATGAGCTCCAATTATTAAGCAATACCTCGAGAATTCAGCGAAAAGTGGTAAACGGGAGTGCCCTTTTCCGCTATATGCCGAAAAAAGGCACGTGATCTGTATAATTCTTAATGTTTTTTTTTTATATTTTGCATATACATAACAAAGTATGTTCCTGGAAAGTCCAAATAGGTATATACAGATATTATCCAAAAGGTTATCTCTAATTGAATTATATTTTTATTTATGCTAAGTCACTTCGTGGTAACAGGCTTACCTTTTAGAATATTAAATGAAGTATCAAAAAGATATCCTCCTGGTGATAATTTTAATGACGAGTACGAGAAGATAACAAGAATACTTACATTGTTTTATTTTTATTTAATTGTAAAAATTAATCATTGGTAAAATAACGTCTAGAATAAATCGGAAATAGCTAAATTTATAGAATTAAATTTTTGTTAAGTTATTTTGTGATTTACTCACATTCAATATTTATTTTTTTAACTTTTGAGACATTGTATAATAACTTAAGGCCGTGTATTGTTAGACTGACTGAGATAGTTAGTCTTATCGTTTTAATATTTTTACAATTTTTAAAGTGTTATGCCACACTTAGGAAAGAATAATACTAAATTTAAAAACGTCTAAAAATTTCATCGAAGCAGGATTTGAACCCGCGCCTCTTGAAAACTGTCCAATCGCTCTGACCAACTGAGCCGTTTATTCTCACCAAGCTACAGCGGAATTTTTATACGCCTGTTACAACGCTTGTTTATTTTTATATTTAAATTATTAATTTAACTTATTTATTTTTATACGTTTTTAAATTAAATATTTTTATTAAACTATTTGAACAGGGTAGGTAGCGGAGACTTGGGAACCTAGTGTTACTGCCCTCACCGAAAATATCACAACTTCAGACATAACAGACATATTTAATAGTGTTTGCGGTTATTAGAATATGTTAAGTTTTAGGAAAAAGAATACTTCTACAAACCGTCCGAGGATTGATGGATACCAAGAGACGCGGGTGACACATTCCGTTACGTTAATATGTTTATTCTATTTCTTAATATTAAACAAGTTTAAATAAGACTAAACTCTAAAATGACTATTAATAAATTTAGAATTATAGATTTCTTGACATATCTCTTTCAACACAACAATTGTATGGATTTTTTTTCCAACACATATTGACTAATTCCAACCAAACGACGTGATCATAAAAATAAATAATATTTTAAAACTTGCCCTATTGTGTTTGTAAAAAAGGAACACGACATTACTTAAAATCTATCAAATAATCGTATAGCAAGAAATCTTTAATTGATGTGCAAAAAGACGAAATTTGAAATCGTCAAACTATAGTAACTATATAGTAACTTTATATATATATATATATATATATATATATATATATATATATATATATATATATATATATATATATATATATATATATATATATATATATATATATATATATATATAAATATATATATATATATATATATATATATATATATATATATATATATATATATATATATATATATATATACATAAAGTTTCATAAATAACTTGGAATTTCATCTCAAAATATAAAGTATATTCATAAATAAAGGCCTTTTGTTCGGTCTCCGTTTACATAATTTAGCAATTCACGTCCAACGCTCAGCACATTCAAATATAATTTGTTGCCAAAATGATCATCTACATATCATCTATAATAGCGGATCGAGAGATACAATCTACAACATTCATATTTCATGTTAAATATTTCATTACCAAGAACTTTAAATAGTGAAATGGACTTGGAATCGAAAAAAAACTTATCTTTATCTTTTTTTATATATTTGTACTACTTTATATATTTGTTTATATAGTACATATACATACATATTTCTATACACACATATTTCTTACTAAACTTAAATTTAAATAGCGTATAAAAATTTTGAACGAAGCAGGATTTGAACCCGCGCCTCTGGAATACCGTTCCAGCGCTCTGAACAACTAAGCCATTCGTTTTCACCGAGCTCCGTCGAAATTCTTATACGCTTGTTACAACTTATTTATGTTGTTAGCATCTCTGTAGGGAGATTTTTACAAATTTCCGCTACCCAAAGACAACTCGTAAGAATTATCGTTTGAGAAGAGAGAATACTATCTATTTTAATATTTTTACTATGTTTTAAAGTGTTATTCCACACTTAGGACAGAAAATATTAAACTTAAATTTAAAAATTTAAACGGTATTCCAGAGGCGCGGGTTCAAATCCTGCTTCGTTCAAAATTTTAATACGCTTTTTAAATTTAAGTTTAGTATTTTCTGTCCTAAGTGTGGAATAACACTTTAAAACATATTAAAAATATTAAAATAAATAGTATTCTCTCTCGCCAAACGATAATTCTTACGAGTTGTCTTTGGGTAGCGGAAATTTGTAAAAATCTCCCTACAGAGATGCTAACAACATAAATAAGTTGTAACAAGCGTATAAGAATTTCGACGGAGCTCGGTGAGAACGAATGGCTTAGTTGGTCAGAGCGCTGGAACGGTATTCCAGAGGCGCGGGTTCAAATCCTGCTTCGTTCAAAATTTTTATACGCTTTTTAAATTTAAGTTTAGTATTTTCTGTCCTAAGTGTGGAATAACACTTTAAAACATAGTAAAAATATTAAAATAAATAGTATTCTCTCTCGCCAAACGATAATTCTTACGAGTTGTCTTTGGGTAGCGGAAATTTGTAAAAATCTCCCTACAGAGATGCTAACAACATAAATAAGTTGTAACAAGCGTATAAGAATTTCGACGGAGCTCGGTGAGAACGAATGGCTTAGTTGGTCAGAGCGCTGGAATGGTATTCCAGAGGCGCGGGTTCAAATCCTGCTTCGTTCAAAATTTTTATACGTTTTTTAAATTTAAGTTTAGTATTTTCTGTCCTAAGTGTGGAATAACACTTTAAAACATAGTAAAATATTAAAATAAATAATATTCTCTCTCGCCAAACGATAATTCTTACGAGTTGTCTTTGGGTAGCGGAAATTTGTAAAAATCTCCCTACAGAGATGCTAACAACATAAATAAGTTGTAACAAGCGTATAAGAATTTCGACGAAGCTGGGTGAGAACGAATGGCTTAGTTGGTCAGAGCGCTGGAACGGTATTCCAGAGGCGCGGGTTCAAATCCTGCTTCGTTCAAAATTTTTATACGCTTTTTAAATTTAAGTTTAGTATTTTCTGTCCTAAGTGTGGAATAACACTTTAAAACATAGTAAAAATATTAAAATAAATAGTATTCTCTCTTGCCAAACGATAATTCTTACAAGTTGTCTTTGGGTAGCGGAAATTAGTAAAAATCTCCCTACAGAGATGCTAACAACAAAAATAAGTTGTAACAAGCGTATAAGAATTTCGACGGAGCTCGGTGAGAACGAATGGCTTAGTTGGTCAGAGCGCTGGAACGGTATTCCAGAGGCGCGGGTTCAAATCCTGGTTCGTTCAAAATTTTTATACGCTTTTTAAATTTAAGTTTAGTATTTTCTGTCGTAAGTGTGGAATAACACTTTAAAACATAGTAAAAAACACATATTTCTTGTTCACTACACTGCGTATAGTGTTGCACGTTTCGTTGTCAGTTTAGAAACAAATAAATAATATTTTAAATAGTATGGATATAACCATACTGGTAATACACATATACGGATTGTCTTAACACTAGGTTCCGGGTTCCCTCTGCCTATCCGGCCGCGGGATACAGCGTGAAGCTAAGAAAGTAAGAGTATATATATATACAAACTACTAATAAAAATATAGAAAATTCTGTAGCATTCCTATCCTCGCAAAACGAAGAATTTCAGCGCATAATTAATAGTTTCGAGAACCAGATCAAAGAAGACAAAAAATATATAACTATTTTGGAAGATAGGATCGAAGAAATGCAGAGAGACAGTCGTAAAGCAAATTTTGAGATTAAAAATGTGCCAAAACAAACTAACGAATCCAAAGAAGATTTAATTAACATGGTTACTTCACTATCACACTCCATTGACTGTAATCTAAACGTATCTGATATTCGCGACATCTATAGAATCCGTACAAAAAAGGGAAACGTAATAAATCGTAACAAATACTTCCACTATCGTAGAAACTTCGTCAACTCTGATAAAAAATAAAGTTATAAAACTATGTAAGACATTTAACATAAAACATCAAAATAAACTTTGTGCCAAGCATTTAAGTCTTCGTTCATCTGTGGATACACCAATTTTTATTACGGAACAGTTGACTACCAAGGGATCACGCTTATTTTTCCTAGCGCGTGACCTAGTAAAATCTAAAACATATAAATACTGCTGGACTGCCTGTGGAAAAGTTTACGTTAGAAAAGAAGACACATCTCCTATTATACTGGTAAACAATGAAGCACAAATTCACAAGCTGTCACAAGGAATATGACTGGAATTATATTCACATAGAGTTTCTTACAGTGTGGTGCGTCGAATGTGTTTTTCACTAATAATGCTTAGTATTTATGTTTTGCTAGTGATGCTAATTTTTATTCGTTTTGTTCCTGTATATTTAAATTTTTCTAACTATATTTGTAATACTTATTGCTTGAAGAGCAAAGTTAATACTTTATTTACATTGGTTTTAAAAATTGAAACATTCAAATATTTAAAAACTAAACATAACTCATTTAATACATACAGATACATATTCAAACGTAATTTTAACCAAATAATATCAAAAATAAGCTCACATATTATATACCGTGATTTCCTGAATAATATTTTTGGCTCTTCCTTTTTACTTTACGCCAACTATTTAAACACATTTATTATTTTAGTTGACATTAATGGAGCGTAATTCACTTAAAACGTTACAAGATATTGACAGCACAGTGATCAGATACTCTGCACAATGTGATGTTAAAGACGTTACAAAAATAAAGGGAAATAAGAATGACTTTACGATTGTTTCCCAAAATATAAGGAGTATCTATAGTAATCTGAATTGATTTTCAAATAATTTTATCTCAATTTAGTTTTTGCGTGGATATTTTGGTTTCTACGGAATGTAGATAACATTTATCTAAAGATATATAATGTCTCGCTAATTATGATGTGTTCTCAATATCTCACCACCTTAATCAAAATGACGGTGTATCTATCTATGTGAAAAACACTCTAAAGGTGAAGATTAAGGAAGTAAGACTTATTTATACATGCTACATGCTTACAAGTAGAACTTGACGACACTATAATTCTAGGAATCTATAGATCCCCTTCAAATCCTAATGCGTCAAATTTTATAAATTCTCTTAGCGCCTACTTAGAAAGTATTAGGTCATACAGAAATATTATTGTTACGGGAGATCTCAACATAAATATTATCTCCAAACCAAATGAGAATTCGATCAAGTATAATAATAAAAATAACTACCTTTTAATGTTATCTACGCACGGACTTCTTCCAGGACATTCCCTTCCCACCCGAGGTAATAATTGCTTAGATCATTTCATGCTAAAACTCTGTAATAGCATAAATTCTTCATATGTTGCAGCCATTAATTCCTCGATAACTGACCATGCTACAATTTTCTTAAAACTTTCTTTGTTATATAATGTTAGTCGATGCTCCAAAACAACAAAAAGGTACACTAATTTTGACAAGGCTCTTTCTATCCTAACTGAATAAAATATAACAGCTTTGCTACAATGTGAAGATCCTAATATTCTTGCTGAGATTCTGATTACTAAAGTGACGGAGTCACCGAACGAAAGCTCTTATGTAAAACATATTAAAAAGAAACATCGCTTTATAAAACCTTGGATGACACCTAGTATACTGCGTTGTATTTGGAATAGAAATAAGATGCAAAAGAAGCTAAGAAGTAACCAAGATTGTGAAATAATGAAAATTGCTTTTAAAAGATACCGTACCCATTGCAATAATTTAATAAAAAAGGCAAAACGAAAATATGATAGTGAACAATTAATGTCATCAACTAAAAATCCTAAAAAAACTTTGGGACACAATTAGAGCTATAACTCCCTTAAAATCCTCTAAAATAAATAACAATTATCTTTTGAGCATAAAGCCTTCGCCGACTGATTCCGTCAATTATGTTAATAATTACTTTTCAAATATTGGAAAAAAGCTAGCAGATAACATTCTTTTAAATTTTACTCAAGGAAATTACCTTCCATTTCTTATAAAATCTACGTCGTTCTCTTTCGTACTGATGCTTGATACAGGTATTAAAGACATATAGTCCATTATTACGAATTTAAAATCGAACAGCTCACCTGGATGGGATAATATTCCCACGGCATTCTTAAAATCAGCCAGGCATTTGATTACCCCAATAATTTGACACCTAGCAAACTTATGTTTTAAGCTAGGAACCTTTTCTACTCTCTTAAAACAACCGATAATTACACCAGTATATAAAGGAGGTGATAAAAGTCATGCTAACAACTACAGATCTATTTCAGTTTTGCCATCTATTGCCAAAATTGTAGAAAAGCTATTAAACTCAAGACTGCTTAATTACATAGAAAAATTTAATTTAATTTCTAATGCACAGTATGGTTTTCGACCTAAAAGAAACACTGAAGACGCCATTGTAGCTCTAACTGCTCTCATTTCTGAACTTCTCGATAAATGCAACAAATGCTTAAATATCTTTTTAGACCTAAAAAAAGCCTTTGATACGATTTCAGTTCCTATACTCTTGCAGAAACTTAAAAATATTGGCATTAGAGGAACTTCACTATTATTATTTCAAGATTACCTAAGCAATAGGAAGCAGAGAATAAAAAATAGAGACCACACAAGCAGCGACTGTTCTGTAAGTTTTGGGGTTCCCCAAGGAAGCGTTTTGGGGCCATCATTATTTTATATAATATACATGAACGACTTGCTAAGTATGACTATTAAGAATGGTCAAATTTTTGCTTACGCAGACGATACCGCAATTGTTTTCTCAGGTACCTCCTGGAATGATGTAAAGCAACGGAAATAGGACTTGCAAAAATATCTTTCTGGCTTAAATCTAACTTCCTCACACTTAATTTAGATAAAACGGATTACATTTGTTTCACTATAAATAAGAGAACTCAATCTTGTAACAATTTTGAAGTACAATTGCACAACTGCCAATATAATAATACTGCCCTATGTAAGTATGTCCCATCGACCCTGAGTAGAGTTTCTATTGGAAATATCTTGGTATAATTCTTGATCAACGTTTATCATGGCATCCACATATAGACTTCACCAGTACGAGAATTCGGAAACTTATATGGATTTTCAAAAATTTAAGGCACGTATTAAGTAAAACACTACTACTCCAAATATATGTAGCTTTAGCACAATCAGTATTGGGATATTGCATCTCTGTATGGGGAGGTGCCTCCAAAACAAAATTCCTTCAAGTTGAAAGAGCACAAAGATCGTTGCTGAAAGTTATGCTTTTTTAATGTTTTAGATTTTCTACTGAGAACTTATACACTTGCAGTCTAGTACTGTCTGTACGAAAGCTATACATTCTACATTGTGCTTTGAGAGTCCATAGAACTGTTGCCCTGTCAACTAACTTAGAAAAACCTAAAAAAAGAAGAAATACCATAGCATATATTCCTCTGATGAAAACTAAGTTTGGTAACAGCCAGTTTGCAAACCACTCAAAGTATTTATATAACGCAATAAACCAAAAATTAAACATAAATTCTTTAAATCTTTTGAATATAAAACTGTATTGACAACTTGGCTACAAAGTTTAAATTATGACACTACAGAATCCTTAATGCAACGGTGAACACACACACACACACACACACATAGGCAGACAGACAGACCCATACACACACACAGACACACTTATCACACATGCACAGGCTTGCTCTTACTATTTTTCATTTTGTATTTTTTTTTTGTTTATTTTCAATTTTTATGTTAGTTTTAAACTTAGCTGTAAGTGTATTTTGTTTTTTGTTTATTTTCGTTACTACAATTAACGTATAATGTGTTATGGAAGAGCAGGACCGCCTGTTACAAATACTAGTATCATACTAGTAACTTACTAGGATGGTCTCATTACTTCCTACCTAGTTAAACAATATGTGAAACTGAAATAAATATATTTTAATTTTTTTTTTATTTATATATATATATATATATATATATATATATATATATATATATATATATATATATATATATATATATATATATATATATATATATATATATATATATATATATATATATATATATATATATCTATAAGAAGAATATTAAGAAACGTTTGAACGTATTGAAATTGAAGAACAATTCACAAAACGTGACCCTGACCACATATCGTTCAGTGAACGTTGACAATACAAAATTTCCTTATTACAACAATCTGTCTCACCACAATGTGGTTGAATATAGCAGGTTCGATTCCCAGAAGGTGACTCAAGTCACGACCGAGGCGTCACCTTGCAATGAAGGTATTTGATTTACATACTGTACTACATGCTTACGTGATTCCTGTTAAGCGTATTGTTATTCGTTTGAACATACTCATATACTTGCGTAGATATATTTAGGCAACAGAACAATAAGAAAAGGTACGTTTATATCATTAATAATAACGTTTTTCGCTTTATATTTACGTGTCGGATGAAGAGATTATTTTACTGGCTATTAAATAATTATGGTACAATAAACTTCATAAATTATTTTATTAACTATTTTCATTTCATCGCAACAAGCAAAGCACGACGTTGAGTTCCGCCACTCTACATGCAATGTGTATATAATTACGGAAAGTGGAAAACTGGGTGTCTTAACATTAGGTTGTCTATACCCTGCTATACAGTGTGAATCTAAACAATAAAGTTAATCGGAATACTTTACGACTGTGAAATATTCAAATTGTCAGCCTGCCAAGCATAAAAATGTGAAACTTAATGGTATACAATAAAAATCCGTTAGTAATAATTTATTACACACAAATTCAATTGAAATTAACATAAAAGAAAAATAACATATACAATGTCTAAAACAGTACGCTTATTAGGTAAATTATAAACAAAAAAAATCATTTAAGATGTTATTTTAAGATTCTTATACAAGAAAGTAAGCTTACCAATGCCATATCTTAAGGTATGTTGTGTGGCGGAACTTAACGCCGCCGTTTCTAGAAAGGTTAAGCTGATAAAATTATAATATACTATCAGCATTTTTATATGCTGCATGTTGGGTAAGTATAAAGAAGGTGAAATTCGACACCGCATCTCTTTTTTTACGTTTGGTACCACAACAAAACAATTATGTAACTAAAAAAATATTAAATTATTTAATTTATAATGCATATAGGTATAATTTTGTTTAAATAAATATAAAAATAATTACATTGATCCTTCAAATATATCTTTCTGTTGACATTTAATGGTCGTAAAGAATTGTATCAAGAGGCGCAAGAAGCCCAAGCTAAGATCATCGAGAGATAATCCGAGGTAATCCGACTTCACTATTGAGCCATAAATCTTATAAATTCAATAAAATACATTAAACGTATACTTTACGTAATATAATACTTTATAAGTAAAAAGTATCACTGTTAAGGCTACGAATGATTGTAAAATAGGTACATATTTTTGTTATCATTCTTTTTTCTGTCTAAATTCATAAACTTAGTTACTTAATTAATCACAGATTAAATAAATAATGAAATTTTCACAGTTTTTTAAAACAATAACGCAAATAATTGAAATAAAAATTTAATATATAGATTAATATAATAGATTTATGAAGGAAAAGTGAGTGGTAAGAGAGGGAGGGGGAGACCTCGGTTGACCTGCGAAAACACAGTATCGACGATACTGGAGGAAGGTCACGTAAAAAGCATGAGGACCCCCCGGAGGGCATGAATGAATAGGTTGATGACAGTGGACGAGGCGAAAGAGGTATGCCGAGACCGTAGCGTTTGGCGCTCCGTTCTCTCTGCCTACCCCGCTAGGGATATAGCGTGAAGCTAAGAAAGGAAGCAAAATGTAATATTTTATTAGCAAGAAATTATTTAAATTTATTATTTATTCCAATTTTTACCACTCAACATTTAATAAGCTGTCCATTTATGTAAAAGACATCAACGCGTTTTAATAACTTTTGTTGATTTTTCATGAGATACATATATTTTAATTTGACATTATCACTTCACACATCAACAACGTTATTTATTATTCCGACTAAAATACATTAACAAAACGTCATCATTTTTTTTTTCAGAAATAACGGCAATATAACGATCAGATAGGATATTAATTAAATTACTATTAATTAAAATATCTAGTAAAAAAACACACTACATTTAGCACAGCATTAGTTACAATTTTATGATTTCGTTATAAAATTTTACGACTATTTAGCGATATGCAATCAATTTATCTCATTAATTTAGAATCTATATAAAACGTCGAATAAAGATTATCGTGGAGGTGTAATATTTGTAAAGGCAATAAAAAATATTATACCTATGTATGTCATTAAATAAATATATAGATAATACTTGGTTTGCACATGAATCTTGAGGAATGATCTCTACTGATTTAAAGTTAAATTATTTTCGGAAAATTTGTCGTACTTGAGATATTTTTTTTGAACGTAAGGCTTTTTAGAGCTAAATCAAGCTACATTAATATAAATATATAAAAAATATTACACAATATTTAAAGAAAATATACTTATCTTAATCGATCAATAAAAAATTGATCGCTAATAAACATACAAGTACTTTAAAATGTCACAATTACACGATCTTCCTCATGGCTACCATCGAACTGTATGAAATCATACTAAATATTGTAAATTAATATTTTAAGGTCTATTTCCAGTACATAAGATTCAATTTTGATATACCAAGATGATTGAAAGCAGTCACACCTTTATGGTAAAATTTTATGTCACTAAATTATGAGCTCTCAACACGCGTGTTCGATTGAAGTACAGTTGAATTGATTCAAATTTATCAAAAGAATTGATTCAAAAGTTGCCTATTAAGTCTTATTCAATATCAATTCAGCTATTCTTGTTGTGGGTTCGGTCCCCACTCGACAAAATGATATATTCAATATTTTAATTTCTTCGCTCTGGTAACAAGGCAAAGCGCACCGTGACACTACATTCCTAAGTTTCCGCTGCCAACTCTGACTTGAAGCTAAAACCAAACTGAAAATTACCAAAACTCTAAAATATGATTAATATAATAACGGTTCTCTATTTTTTTATTTAATATATAATATTACACACAACTGTTTAAGATTAATAACTTACGTGACATCTTATGAAATACTCGAAACGCATGCAAACGGTAAGGTAAGTGTTCTCATCAATTTTGCCCTCCATTAAAAACAGAGTCGCTTACATTTTGTCTGCCATCTTTATAGACCTTATCAATTGATTTAAACGACTGTTTAACTTAAAAAGGTTGATCTTCTGAACTTTATATGTGACGATTAAAAAGTTTTTAATGTGACAATTTAATACTTTTGTAAGTACCACATGGAAATTAAATATTATTGCGGTTTCAGACCTTTTACGGTAGCCGTGAAATCTTTTATTACTATAAAAAAAATCAAAATAGTTAATAAGTTTGCTCGATTTTCGCGAATGTAACATATTTTAAATGAACCAAATATATAAGTATATATTTTTATACCTTTTTGGAAACACTTTCCAGTAGTCCGTGGTGACGGATAAACAGTCATCGAACCGTCGGGTTTTCCAAAAAGTATAGAAAACTATAAACATCCGGTTGAATTTGTTTCATTTAAAATCAAAATAGTTATCAATATTCACTATAACATTTTTTTAATAAAAAAAAAATAAAATATACAAATTCCGTTTTAATGCGATCGGCTAAAAGTATGTTATAGTCATGTTTCATAAAACTTCTAACTAGAATACATTTAATTAAAACTAACAAAATGTTTTAAATTAAAAAAATATATATTGACATCATCTAATTAAGAGCAATAAATTATTTAAATCAAAACAAGCTATCTCAATTAGCCAAGTGATTTCTGCATAATCTGACGTCGTCGGTGTCCATCATCAATCATTTGTTCACACAAAATTATATAGAGTTTTTGCATTTTCAACGACACTTTCAACAGAAAAACGATATTAAAACGCGATGAATGACCTTTTATTATACAATAATGGTTTGAAACAAAAGTGCGTGAAAGAAGCGTTCAAGAAAATGGTTATGTTCATAAATTATCCCGATGCCACCGTTTTTAGTGTACAATTTTTTGTAGGTACTTTTAGCAATCATGACTAAAAATAACGTGTTTTTGTTGAAACTTTTAATAACTTTTTTCTACATATTTTAAATTTTGACAAAAGTTAATAAGGGGCAACATTTTTTTTAGTAAATGTAAGTAGGATACGTATTTTTCTCTAATTGAGACGATATCTTATTTGTAAAAACATGAATTATACGGTTATTGTACATTTAAATTAAATTAAAGCATCGTCTTTGAAAGAGAATTGCTTGTTTCAATTCTATCTAGACAATAGGTATTGGCATGTGATAAACGCAGTTTTCTCCGCATACAACCTGTTCCTGTAGAGAATTCGCTATAAAAAGCCTTTACGTTACCACAATTTGCGCTTTCTGGCAGTGAAGGTTCCAGAACAATTAGTTCAGCCGTTCCGAAAACTAATTCCAAAAAACATTTTTTTTTTTAGTTTAAATTAATAAATTAGAAAATCATTAATTCCAAGTCGAACCCGCATCCATCACGTTTACAGTCAGGAAATATGAATCTGCGCCAAGATACCAACCATTAATTATTTACTTAAATATAAGTGAAGATTAAAGGGAAAAGGTGTACTTTAAAATGCCATCATCCAAAAGTAAATATTTGCTACAAATACAAAGAACCTTTCGATAAAAGGAAAATGTTATCCTTAATTGCGTCTGACGAAGTATTTTTACTTTAACGTATTAAAATCACACGCCTTAAGGCACTATGACTGTTCCACTAAAATAATTATATGACCCAGTCATTTTAAATTTTGTTGTTTATTTATAAATTTACAAAATCATACGTTTTAACTTGAGAGGAGGATCTTAGAGAATATTTAATATTATCAAATTAGATATTGAATGTTTCTATTTCTACGCTCTGGTGCTCAAAGCTCGGTACTCAGGGCAAAGCGCGGCGTTGAGCTCCGCCACTCAACACGCAATGCCTACAATTCGAGGGAAAGTAGTGAACCAGACGGAATTAACAAGGTTCCCATGTTTCCTCTGCCTGAGCAGACAGACCTCTATAAAATAATTAGCTGAACAAAAATATTTTTCCTGTAATGACGACGGAGTGCATTAAGCGAAAGGTTTTTTTGTCAATACAAAACGAAACAAATAAGATCTCTTTTATCTTCACCTTTTTCCTCGTTTTTTATCGGACATGTCATTTACGAAATTTTTTAAAGAAAAGGGAAAATTTTTGAAGAAAACGGTAATTAATACTACAACTTTTTGACTGTCAACCTAAAATCAACGTAAGTCGGCAAATAAGATCAAATATTTAATGTGAATATGAACTGTACAGAAACGTATGAGGGGCATTCAAAGTATTTTCGGTATCAGCATCAAAAAAAAATAACCAAAAAGTATTTTTATTTTTAAATACACTTCCTTTTAAGCTCTATTCATTTGTTGCATAGTAATATTAACATGTCAATTCCCTGTAAAAAATTGCATTCCTTCTTGACTGAACAATGCATATTTATTGTCGTCTTCACCTCTTCATCTTCGACAAATCGTTTCCGGGTCCCATTCAATAATCTCTATTTAATTAAATTTACTTGACAACTCATTTACTTGGCTATTTTTATACAGGATTCTGAAGGTGTATGTTTTTCTAGACAGCTACCATATCTTTATGATTGGTTTTCCAATTTAATTCCTTGTTTAGTATGAAATTTGATTACAGCACGCTACCCAATTTTCTTCAACATTATCCGTCATTTCACTTGTCGTTAATGAAAAATAACTGTCTAACTGATGATTAGAAATGTTAAAATTTTATGTTTATATTCTCCGATAATGAAAAAAATTAATAAATTAGTCTAATTACAAATGTACTTAGTAAATATGAAAATCATATTATTATGGAAAGACCATCATATCTACATACCCTGCATTCTTTGTGGAGAACTTAAGCAGACATTCTTTATACTTTTGAACTATAATTATCTATAAGTGTAATACAAGGATAAAAAAGATTTATTTCGGTACTTGTTCATGTACATAATATGTACCTAGAGTTACACATGATTAGGTAGCGGAACAAATACGCTAATGTCACGGTCACGGACCTGTTCTTACGATCACCAAGTGACATTTCGTTCTGTTGTTGACTAAATATATAATCAATATAGATTAGGACGACGCCGATAGACTGTTATTCTGTCAACTGTCCTTCAATTACTGACTTACTAAAACCGCTATTTTTATTTATGCCAGAATTCCCAAAGTGACTGTAAGATATTCTATAACAGCTCAGAAGCTATCAATTGATAAGCAATTGTATAAATTGTTAACTGTAACGCATTATTGTAATCCATATAAGAAGTTACAAGCCTCATATTTTGAATTTACTAAAGTACTACTTTACTGAATCAGACCTGAGAAGAACCGGCGCAAGAAACTCAGCTAAGTTTTTAATGCAAGCGAGACAGTCATACTTCAATAAACAACAATCTAATCAGGAGAAGTTTTTAAGATAGCGTCGAAAATATTTAAAGGAACAAGGTCTTCAAGCTGTCCCTAAATATCAAGCAATACATTCATTACCGCCGTTAAGCATAACAGCTTGGCGAGATAATTTGTTTTTGTTAAAGCTTTTTTTAGATAAATTAATTAAAAAAAAAAATATATATATATATATATATATATATATATATATATATATATATATATATATATATATATATATATATATATATATATATATATAAATAAATAAATAAATAAAAAAATATGCACTGGTCGACGGAGTGATCATTTATTTTAATATTATTATAGATATCTTGAGATATGTAATTTCAAGTAACAGACGCACAATACTTAGTAATTCTTCTTTGTCCTATACTTTTAAATGTTCCTGGTTGTAAGTAAGGGATTTGTTGTATCGTCAAAATATATATAAAAGATAAATAAAAAGCTAGGTTAGTGTTAACTAGAAAGTTTAGATCAGTGTTAATTAGAAAGTTTAGGTTAGTGTTGACCAGAAAGTTTAGGTTAGTGTTAACTAACCTAAACTTTCAAAAATTCAACTGTTTTTAGAGAAACTTTTAGGAACTCATATAAAATTAGTGATAATATTTAAACGATTACTCATCTAATACTATTATCATTAATCATTCATATAAACTTCTTTAGACGGAAATCTGAGATCTTATTTAATGCATAGATTGGTAAGCATTTATATATTATACAAAATTTATATATAGACAAACTGATTTAACGACAGAACGTTTTATTGATTAATTATAGGTCAGACACAAAAAAAACTGATTTGATTTATATGTGCTTTTATAAAGTAGGTTTTTACTATCTATATATATAAAAAATGTGTTTTATGTGTAATTTAAAAATATCTATGTGTTTCCAAGGTAAGTATATTATTTTTATACCAAAAAAAATATTAAAAAATAAATATTTGTCTGACTATTTGTCTAGGCTAATCTTCGGAACATCAGAATATAATTTTATGGGACTGACACTGAAAGATAAGATTTAAATTATGATTTATTAAGTGAATAACTGTAGAGATAACCATACTGAAATCATTTTTTTTTTTCCTAAACACTCCTTCTTAAATAATACCACATAAATATTGGCACTGTTTAAGCAGACAAAGCTTATTATAAAGCTTGCCGTGTGAGTCAGGCTTAGAATAGGATCACCCTGCTATCAGTGGTGTCGTAAGAGGCGACTAAAGTACGTGTGGGAGAGTCACGTTGTCAGCAATGGCAACACGCTTGGGCAGACTCGGCCGGATTATTACCACCCCCGGCATTTAAAACTAGCATTTTTTTTGTATTGGTATCGGCATTTTTTTTTGTATAGGTTTTATTCCAAACACCAAGCGCGGGCAAGAAATTTTATTTGTAAATTTATGAATTGACAATCAAGGGTATTTAAATATAATTTTAATTAACTTTTCAAAGTAAATATAACTAACTACGTACAGCAAATCCAAAATTACACACATCAAAATTATTTATACGAGACAGAAACCATGTTACTCATTTTGTAATTCAAATAATCCAATTATAATAAAATATGAATAAAAGAACAAACTAAACAACATAATTTATTTCTTTTCTCAATATTATGATACGACTTTATTGTATCATAGAACACAAAAAACTTTATTAATATAGTGTTATCGTAGGTGGTAACATCCTTATAACATCGTTTTGTATCCATTTGGCACAAGATATAAATAATTATATATCAGCTTTCAACGTGATTATTATTTGAATGTTCATACATTTGTTACAAGGATTTTATTGCTAATATATATATATATATATATATATATATATATATATATATATATATATATATATATATATATATATATATATATATATATATATATATATATATATATATATATATATATATATATATATATATATATATATATATATATATATATATATATATATATATATATATATATATATATATATATATATATATATATATATATATATATATATATATATATATATATATATATATATATATATATATATATATATATATATATATATATATATATATATATATATATATATATATATATATATATATAATATATATATATATATATATATATATATATATATATATATATATATATATATATATATATATATATATATATATATATATATATATATATATATATATATATATACATATATATATATATATATACATATATATATATATATATATATATATATATATATATATATACATATATATATATATATATATATATATATATATATATAATATTATTATTTGGAGGCCTGTCGTGGCGCAGCGGCACAAGAGTGTGACTGTAACCGACAGGTTCTGGGTTCGATCCCCAGTCGAGGAAATGAAATATTTAATATTTTCAATTTAAATATTTAATGTTTCATTTCTTCGCCCTGGTAATAGGGCAAAGCGCGGCGTTGAGTTCCCCCACTCAATACGCAATGCCTCAAATTCAGCGGAAAGTGGGGAACGGAAGTGAAACGGAGTGTCATAACATTAGGTTTTACTTCCGCTCCCTCTGCCTACCCTGCCTAGTGCGGGATACAGCGTGAGTGAGTGAATGATATATACGTATATATATATATATATATATATATATATATATATATATATATATATATATATATATATATATATATATATATATATATACATATACATATATATATATATATATATATACATATACATATATATATATACATATACATATATATATATATATATATATATATATATATATATATATATATATATATACCTGGTCACACCTGTGACCATAGCTTCCATCGTTTACGGCTCGCATTACAATTATAATATTCGTTAAGTCTCAAATCAGTGATGAATATAAATATATTTACAAAAATATATATAAACAGAACGAAAAATATTTAAATATAAATATTTTACTAAAAAAATGACATTTTATTTAAAATATTAAAAGGCAACATCAACTTTATAAAAATACAGGACCGTGTCACGTGGCTTCAAACAAGTTATATCAATATATGTATACTAGTCTTTCTTCGAAATTAAAATACGTGTTATTTTTTTATTTTTAAGAGGTGTTTAAAAATAAATTTATTTCATAAAATTACCTATTAGCGCTGGTCGTGGCGCGTTGTACAGCGTCAGAATGTAAGGTGTTTGTATGTTCGAGTCCCTCTCGCGGAGATGACTTAATAAAATAATGTTAATCGATTTTAAGTTTTTTTAAGTGAATTTAATAGTTAAATGACTAGAAAATCGTTCTTTTCGTTCTTTTCTTTACCTGATGTGAGTATCTTGAAACGTGAATAATAGGTAAATGAAAATATGCTTAATATTTTCAATTTAAATATTTAATGTTTCATTTCTTCGCTCTGGTAATAAGGCAAAGCGCGACGTTGAGTTCCGCCACTCAACACGCAATGCCTCAAAATTCGGCGGAAAGTGGGGAACGGAAGTGGAACGGAGTGTCATAACACTAGGTTTCACTTTCGTTCCCTCTGCCTACCCTGCCTAGTGCGGGATACAGCGTGAAGCTGAAAAAATATGAAAAAAGTAAAGCAAATACAAAATTTAAAGTACTAACTACATAAGAAAAATATAAAATTGTCTTTATATATTAAAAGTGTTAAATATTTAAAATCTATTCATTTTAACTTGAGACAAAATGTTAAGAAATAAAATAAAGTTTCTTAAACTTTCATTGATAATATATCACATTTGTACGGATTTGAAACCATCGGCCAAGTTTCTTTTACGTGTTTGAACTCGTTAACGACAACCGAAAGCCACTTTTTCATTATTAAAATTTTCTTTAATTGCTTTTAATTTATCGTTTATGGCTTATACATGTTTTTTGCACGAAAACGTTCATACAACAACAACAAAACTATCAATAAATAATATTAAGTTTAATAAAATAAAAAAGCGCGGCGTTGAGTTCCGCCGTTCAACACATAATGCCTCAAATTCGGCGGAAAGTAGGGAACGGAAGTGGAAAGGACTGTCTTAACTCTAGGTTCCCAAGTTTCCTCTGCCTATCCTGCCATGTGCGAGTTACAACATTAAGTGAAGAAGTGAAGAACTGAACTGAACTGAACTAAATGAAAATAGTTCTCTCGTATCTACTACAAGTGTATTTAAAAAATATTTTTTTAAGTGAGCTGTAAAGTATATATTTTCAAAAAAAATAATTTAAACAAGAACAGAATACAAATAGGGTCTTTAGAACAACATTTACCTCCTGATATCCATTACATAAGTGATGTCGTAAGATCATTGTTAAACAAACAACGATCGCATTCAAGCCCAATAATAATATACAGCTACTGCCGAGGTATCTTGAGATGCCTTGTACTCAAATTACAATTCATTGCGCTTGAGGAATAAAATAAATTGAAAGTTATTATCATTTTAAACCTTGTAGCTTCACGCTGTAACCCGCATATAGCGGGATAGGTAGAGGGAAAATTGGAAACTTGGGACACTCTGTTCCGTTTTCCACTTTCCGCTGAATTTGAAATCTTCACGACAGGTCTAGTTTATGATATTTAAAAGGAGATGTACTGTTGGATGCGAATACTCTTAGAATATATGTAATGCATAAGTAATAATGTTAAGCTAAAATATTATTTCACAATATACCCCTTACAAAACTTTGTTTTTTAATTTATCTATGTATATAGATATTTAAGATATAAACTTTTCAATATACGTATAAAAAAAGTTACAACATATGCCACAGATAAATAAAATGTAAAACTCCAGTAAAGATAATTTAAGAAAAAAAATCAAACAGTTATAAAATATTTTTTAATGATTAATGATTATGTCATTAGGAATAAATAAATCATACAATCCGTTGCCCTTCCGAAATAAATGTCAGCGCTAAGCAATTAAACAAAGTAGATTTAGGTTAATTGTCCTTTTACTTATCTCGTAGGTGGCATTATTGACTTTTATAAAGTATCGTTTAATTATTATAGCATTAAAATACATATTACTACTGCTATTGACATTTTTATTGGTCTCACATTATGTCTGGATGAGATGAAACGTTAGCGTTAATTTTATTATGTTCAATTTTCTCGTGAGGAAATCGAACCCACTGCCATCGTTATATATATATATATATATATATATATATATATATATATATATATATATATATATATATATATATATATATATATATATATATATATATATATATATATATATATATATATATATATATATATATATATATATATATATATATATAATATACTCTATCATTCATCTCAGTTAACTGTCATTTTCATAATTCCTTTTTTTGTACCATACTAATTTTTTTCTCACTCATTGGCACATCAACTATTTCAAAATTATTTTTAAAATACATAAACCTTTATTTCTTTGAATTAACGAATTCCCTACATTTGCACCTTACTTAAGCGGAAGGAAATTGATTAATCACTTTGTTATCCTTTGTTTACCTATTTTATAAACATGATATTTACTTTAAACTACAGCGGAGGAGACAAAAATATTCGGCAATATAACAAATTTAAAATCCAAAATATTAATCCCTGAAAATAGCTTATTGTTGTTAGACTGCCAATCTAATTCATATTAAAAAAATGCCGCAAAAACCAAGTCGTTCGATAAAAAAAAAACTTTAAAATGGGTTCATTTACGTAGAAGCTACGGTGTCACAAACAGGCACACAAACAAACAGTCAGGTCAATCTTATATCAAATATAAAAAGCGGGTTGTTGTGTCGGGGTTAAATATTAACACAGTCGAATAAGAATTCAATCCATAACCATGTCAAGAACCCTAAAAATGTAGGTAGGTTTTTTAAGCTTAATTTTCCATGAATTTTCAATGAATGGATAAGCAATTATAGTATTTATTTAATTTTTTAGTAATTTTAATTATACAATTATCGAGCTATGTGAGACCTCACATGCGGCGGAAACATATGACAAGCAACAAGAAAAATAAATTAATTATTCTTCAAAAATGAAGACGCATAGTATGATTTAAGCAATAATATTACATCGTTTTAACGTTTACAACAAACGATTTCTTCACTCTTTAAACGTCAAAATGTTTATATTTAAATTTGTAATACAAATTGTTGATTTATAATTAACTTTAAAATGACAAAATCTACGTAACATTCATTAAATGTTTTTATAAAATCAGCTAAAGTTATTATATATTTTCCTTAATAAGCTACAAACCGAAGAAATTTACTATCATAAAATAAGTGTACAAGTAAATTTTATATTGTAATTGAAAATTTTATAAATATCTCGCATTCACGGATATTACTTGAAGTAAAAAAAACGCGCGTGTAGGTAGGCAAAGGGAACTTGGGAACCTAGTGTTAAGACATTCGTCCCCATTAAAAAGCCGAATTCTTGAGCCATTGCGTTCTAATGGATGTCAATTTCGCGGTTTCCCTCTTTACTAAAGCGAGAACGCGTGACTCTTGTGCCTCTGCGCCACAAGAGGCCTCAGCCAAAATACTAAATAATCACATGTCGTAATATACTTAGTAATAACACGCAAAGTAAAAACGTATTAATTTCATGGTTGTAATATATTAACTCAATGAAAGATTTAATCGAAAAGTACGAAAATTATTTATTGCTTATTGATGTGTGATAACTCTTTATAGTAACACTTACATATTCAATAACTACAAGCTTCTTACTTATTGACACTCCTTTTCTAGAAGACATGTAAGTTAAAGATATTATCGGAAACAATGGCGGCTGCGCTTTTCATTTGATTGATTGCAAAATGCAGCGGGAGGACATTACTATATAATTTAATTTTAAAGTTCAACTATAAACGAATATATGTTTATGTTTATCTGTATGAACTATTTTTTGATAATTAAAAAATATTCTTTTTTAAATATCTATTTTACGTAGTTCAATATACCTTTTTCTTAGGCAAGGCCAAGTTTTTTAAGTATTCTACACACATGCGTGGGATTGTAAACGCAACAGATTATGGGTTCGTTTCTCACTGTATGAAATGAAACATTAAATATATTCATTTCCTTGTTCTGGTAACGAGACTAAACACGACGTTGAGTTCCGCAACTCAACAACCAATTCCTATAAAACGGACCGGAAATAATGGGAACGAAATGAAATGAACAGCAAAATGTTACAAATATATCCTTAATAGGTAAATATATCAATTACTAAATCAGTTTATTAATATTATTAAAAACATATTTTGACTTTGGATAAGTATCTATTTTTCTATATATATATAAAGAATATCCGATAAAAATTTTCATTACTGCACTGGTAAAACGTTGCAAAGCGAGGCGTTGTGTTCTACTACCTAAAACAATGCCTCCAGAATTCGGCTTAAACTGGAAAGTGAAACTATCTTAATGAGAACGAAATGTCCTAACTAGATTTTTAGGTTTCCGTTGCCTATCCAGCTATTTGTGGATATATCGTGAAGCTAATAAAATCCGTATCAAAGTATAAATTTAGCTTTCACCATCTACATACATGGCGAATGTAAAACAAAGAAATTGGAATTAATTACATCAACAGATTCTTTCAACGCTCAATACATATAAGGAGACAAAAACAATTGTATATATAATAATTCAATTCAACATGCTCCCAACCAAATAAATACAACTTAAAATATATAGCGTTTTTTCAAAATCAGTAATAACCTATTTCAAAAAGGATAGCTACAGACAAAATAAAGATAAACAATCAACTTAATATATTTTTGATATTAACAATTTAAGGTTGAGCAATAAGCATTCCTCAATAGTACAAAGACCTCTATATCGATACAATTCTTGATGCTAGTAAAAAATATCGAACAAGTTTCAATTAATACACACTCGTACGTTGGTACTTGTGGCTTGATAATAACAAAACACTTCCGCGTTGATAATCTAATTATGTGATCCAGTCGCTTTTAATGTTAAAGTTAAGTGCATAAAAACGCTTTACGATCGTTTCACACAAAAGTTCACTTTGGACAAGATTAAGTTCATGTTATATTATCAGTATTGATAAACGTTTTTCACATGGCGTGATAAGCAGAGGGAACTTAGGAACTTGCATGTTAACTGTCCGTTCCCGTTAATACACTTTCATTCCTCGTTTTTCGCCGAATTTGGGCAATTGCCTGTGGACTGTTGGAACTCAACATCGCGTTTTGCCGTAATACCAAAAGAAAGAAATGAAAATATTAAATATAAAAATATTTATATTATAAAAATATAAAAATATTTAATATCCTCGAGTGGACATCCAATCCACAATCTGTCGCCTTTACACACGCACGCTTGTTCCCCTGCGCCACCATAGGCCTCCATGGAGACAAGACAGATAGAGAGAGCTCATATTCTATTTAAAAACAATGGTATTACTTTTTCCATTACATTTCTGTATCTTATTTTGTCTTTTAATTTTTATATTTTATTTTTCCAAATATAAAACAAATACATGTGTCCAAAATCTAGATCTAACCTTCCTTATGATGTCAATTAGCGACAAAAAAATGAAGTTACCAATACAAATCATAAATGTGTCTGCTTTAACCAAGAAACAGACTTTTATCCGATAAAGTTCGATATACAGAAGGCGTAACCAATAAGTATATGATACAGTATACGTATATATAATATTACGTATATAAATTAAAACTCCTATATATATATATATATATATATATATATATATATATATATATATATATGTGTGTTAATAATAATTATCAAAACGTATTATAAGTATATATTAAAAATAAATGTCATAGCAATTACAGCTGTCTGTTGACCACTCACGTCAGATTAAAATAAGGGATTGGCCTTATCCTGACACACAAGAATATTCGATTATGAAAGTTACTCTTACATGTCTCGAGTTAATTTGTTTATGGTAAACATGTATTTAATCATTGAGTGCTTTAATGTCGAAACTACCAGTGATGTTCCCTAGTATTTCAGCAATATTAATATATTAAAAATAAAAAATAGTTTCACGCTGCATCCCGCAGAGAGACCCTAGTGTAGTGGATCATTTCGTTGTACACTTACTACCCAGTTTATGTATAATAATTGGTGAATTATTTAATCGGCGGAACTCAACACATCGTTACTTTACTAATTAAAAAAAATCGTTCCCCTTGTGGGAATTGAACCTCCAACCGCCGCGCATTCAGTCAGATGTTGTACCATAGTTACAATAATTAATAATGATTTTTCATTTAATCAATGGTTAATGAAATTTCTTAGAAATAAAAACAAAAAATTGTTAAGCTACAGAAAATTTTAATCACGGTAATCTTAATATTCATCTTCCTTTGAAACTTTTAAATAAATATCGTAAAATTTAAAAGCAAGTCTAGGTTTTTTTTATAAAAGTACGTAATGTAACCGCTTAGTCACGATACAATCTGTTAATACGCTAAAAAACGTGCGGGGGATTCAACGAACAACAAGTGCGTATTAAACTAATAATAATTAGTTAGAAAAAATATAATAGATAATGTACATACATATATATCTTTATAGTATCTAAATTTGTGTACCTAATCTCTAATTATCTTAATATAATTCATCTTCGTTCGTCTTAAGTTATTAGCAATATATGAATCAATTTTCAAATATTAACTAAGTACATATATATATATATATATATATATATATATATATATATATATATATATATATATATATATATATATATATATATATATATATATATACATAGATTGAATTTAGCAAATATTCGATCCTAGATTCTCTTTAGCTACCTTACCATACGAGACCATACGTGAAACTGGTTTACAAATTTTTAAAAAAATCTTATTCACTCTCACTCAGCTTTACGCTGTATCCCGTAGACAGCATGGCAGAATATGCAAAGGGAACTTGGGATTCTAGTGTTAAGACACTCCGTTCTGTTCCCGACTTTGCGCCGTATTTGAGTCATTGCGCTTTGTTTGGCGGAACTCAACGCCGCAAAGTATAAAATACCCATTAAAAATATTTATAATATCTAAAAACTCTTGACTAAAAGTGGATATCATATAAATTTAGCTTTTATTAGCATATAAACTAATTAGCAATTAATGAAAACATCATAAATACTCAAATCATAATCATTGATTTTTAAATCTTCACTTTGGCAAAATTTAACTTCAGAGTATTATTTTACTACTTATATATATAGATAATTTTCTAACTTTGTTCTTAACTCTCTGTTTTAATTTAAATATAAATATGCCATAGAACATAATGAATATTATTATATTATATTTAATATAAAGGCCTGTCGTGGTGCAGCGGCACAAGCGGGTGACTGTAACCGATAGGTTGTGGGTTCGATCCCCACTCGAAATAATGAAATATTTAATGTTTTCATTTCTTCGCTCTGGTACAGACAAAACGAGGCGTTGAGTTCCGCCACTCAACACGCAATGCCTCAAATTTGGCGGAAAGTGGGGAACAGAAGTGGAACGGAGTGTCTTAACACTACGTTCCCCTTTTTCTGCCTACCCTGCCATGTGTGAGATACAGCGTGAAGCTGGGTATATTTAATAGACAATAATACTTCTATCAATTTTCCTCTGTTAAATATATCTCTACAATTCATATCAAAAGCAATAGAGCTATTATGAAATTTCATTCACAAACAAACGTATAGCGTTGAAATAACAAAGTATATAACTTTACACGCCCTTTTCGAAGTTTATAGGACAGGTCCCCGGATCTTTTCACCGAGTATAAACGGTATTCTCGTAAATAAGCTTCGATAGAATTGTACGTAAAAAGAGAATGCGATATGTTTATGTGGGCACAAGTTATCTTGACAATTCAAGATTGTGAATATTGTAGATAGCATAAGTAATTTCAGGTTGTTTTGTTCTGTATCTGTATATTTTTGTACGTATCTACTTATATGTATATTTATATTGCGCTTTATATTAAGGTGCTACTGTTATAAATAAAATGGAAGATTTATTCGAAATAATACATTAAATTTCAGAAAACATCCATAATTAAAATAATTAATTAAATTTAATCTAAATTAATATTTTTTTTTTGTTTTCGTTTATTTTCGTTTTGTGTGGCAGTTGAGCACAAAATCATTTCACTAATGTAATTCAAACAAAATTAGTAAAATTTACTTGTTGATATAACGATATAAGTAGCTTGCTAACGCGGCACACATATATTTTTCAAATAATGTTAATGAAAGGAATGTTATGTTTAATAATTATAATTTTAAAAGTTCGTTTTATCAGTTGTAATTTATTTGGCCAACAAAAAATACATATTTTAAAATGTCCAAACATACAAGAAGACAGATGTAGGATAATTGAGCAAACAGTCATTAATATTTCATACACAGTCAGAATAATTATTAACGAAGTATATTGATGATATATAATAATTCTTGAAATACAGTGGCGCTCAATACAATGCCACTTCGAGATCCCTACCTTGTTTACCATATAAATAATGATGAAAAAGACGATTCGCCAAAACAAAGAGTTACAACTGATGCAGAGGTGTAAGTTAACAGGCTATAAATTTACAAATACAAAAAAAATATGAATAAGCTTTTGCCACTATTCAAGTAATTTCAAAAAAGTATTTTTAGTGTATGGTTAGTAATTTTTGATAACGATTATAAAAATTGATTGTTTTTAATTTATTGTTATTACAAGTAGGCATTTAATGTATGATTTGGTTTCTGATTAATGATTATTTATGAGAGTTACATTTTTAAGTTAAAATTGATCGTTTCAAACATATTCAGTAGTTTTATATAAGAATATATAACTTTAAATAAGCAATGTTGGATGTCGTTTAAAGGCCAGAGTATTGTTAATTGAGAAATATATAATATGTAATAGGCCTGTTGTAGAACAGCGGCACAAGCGTGTTACTGTAAACGACAGGTTGTTGATTCGATAACAACTCGAGGAAATGAAAATATTTAATATTTTAAACTTAATTATTTAATGTTTTCATTTCTTCGTTCTGGTTACAAGCGCTTGGCAAAGCGCGGCGTTGAGTGCCGCCACCCAACACGTAACGTCTCAAATTCGCCGGAACATGGAGAACGGAAGTGGAACGGAGTGTAACATTAGGTTCCCAAGTTCCCTCTGCCTACCTTTCCTTGAGCGGAATACCAACGTGAAGCTGAGTGAGTGAGTGTACACCTACTCGGGTGTACCTAATATAAATCCGAAAAATGTGTTATAATTATAACCATGAAAATCACAAATAAAATTATTAAGCTTGGAAATAGATTAACTTTTTTAAAATATCAGATTTCAACTTTTATAATGCAATCTTTGTAAAATTAAATACACATATACAAATATACAAATATATATAAAAGGTAATAAAATATAGAGACTTAATGTTTTATTGATAACTGACACATCGTCGTGGCAGTAAGAATTATTGCTTTTGTCGATATTACCTCATGTTACCTATTCTAATCATTATTTAAAGACTATGGAAGTTTTCTTTTTATTTGCCATAAAACGATGATAGTAATGTAACGGTTAAGTGTAATAAAACGATATGGTTTTTATTTTTATATGATCAAGAATTAACGTGCTAAGACAAGACTTTTCATCATATCGTCTCCATTTTGTAGTTTTAAATTAAGGAATCACTCAATTTAGCCACTTCATCAACCTTATCGTGTAATAGCGATCCGTGTAATATACGCATAATTTGGCACATCAATCAAGTTTCGACGTTATATAAAAAGAAGAAAAATAAATTAGCTATAAAATTCTTAAATTTTAACAATAAATATGTGTTGATTTTTTTATCTATGTTGATGTATATATAGTTTAAACTCATTTATATTTAATTTTTTTTCTATTTTGCATCACTTCGTCTTCTGATTTCGTCTTTAAGATATATTTTATCCAGGTTAGTGAAAACAATATCATTTGAGAAGGTTTAAGTGGTAGGTATGGCTTATACACATGTTAATGTTGTTTTAAAACGTCAAATATTAATCAAGATTCGATAAGACACTACTCCATTTCATTGATTCGCCGAACGGAATCCCCATTGCGTTGCAGGATGAAGAATTTTGAATAGTGTCTGGGGCTCTGACACAATCCATGTGTAATTTAACTAGATATTCACAGGAAACATTCATAAAGACAATTCTTATCGCTTCTTTTGTACTTATATCTTTTTATTAAAAAAATGCCTTTTTATGCAGCAGGTGTTGATAAACAATAAAAAAACAATCGGTTGCTGTTGTATACAGCGTACTGCCTAGCAAGCCTAACGGGCCGCTATGGCAAATATATAAAAAGAGAACATTAAATAGGTATCGATAAACCAAAATCAATATGAAAGATTATAAAAAAGAGCTGAAAGTCTTAATGTGAGGTCAAATTACGAATCACTATTTTGGGCTCGATAAAAGTGACATTCCATTAACATTATAAGCGTAAATTGTAATATTATAGCGACAGATCTGGTGGCAAATCATCTTTTTGTAAATTGAAAATGTCAGTCGCTTTGTTACCGGTTTTAGTTTGTTAATATAATAGTGTTTTCATTCGGTTCGTTAGCACTAAGACGAACAAAAAGGTTTAATATTTTTTAATCTTAACTCAATATATAAATACAATTTTATATCTTTTTTTTTACAAGCTAACAATCAACGTTGCTTTGTAAAAAGTCGATATTGAGCGTATTTTGTCTAGGCATCGGTTAAAAGTGTCATTCAATAAATGGTGGACGAATTTTAATCAGACTTACAATATATATATTAAATTTAAATTATTTTGAGGTGCGTATAAAACATAACGTTGTACTTTGTAAATTTAAAAAGATTATGACACTTCTCACGCAAATGTTATAAACAAATTAATAATAACTCAAAGTATGTCTTTAAATTTATGTATATTGATTTACTTTTCGAAAATAAATAAAAATTATTAGTCAATAAAGAAATTTGTATCTAATTTATTTATTAAGCAGATGCATTTTTATGACCTCAACATTTTAAATCTTTTGTTATGTTGATTTGTTATCGTACTGCATTTAGATGTTTCTTTTTTTAAAGCAAACGACAGCTTTATAGCAACAAAAATTTTAAAAATATCCTAAAGCTCTATTCGGCATTTGCAAATTGCATTTTATACGAAGATATTTTATATTTGATTCATACTAAACACTCCTCTTATATATTTTAAATATATTGCTGCAACAAAAAGTGTTTGCAAATTAGTTCCATTGTTTAAAATTTCAACATTAATACTGAATTACTTCTTTTACAACGATACACACAATTAATAAAAATAAATGTGTAAAAATAGATTAAAAAATTGTATTCTATTCCAGTTTTTCTTTTAGATGCTTTCTTATTATTTTAAAAAAGTAAATTAATAAATACCAATCACTCACCTTAAACAATCCGACAAAAAAAAAGCAAAAATAAAATCCCAGTTATCCAAAATCCACGTATCTATACAAAATGTTCAACACCGTATCGAAAGAAAAACAAAAACTGTTCTAAATTCAATAGGCGCGCGAAAACAGAAATGTGTCAGTGGCGTGGCTAGGACGCGACGCGCGCTGAATACAAATGGCTGACGCGAAAATATTCGGGATTTACTAATTATATTTGTTAGCGATCGCGGTGTTTTGAATGGCGTCGCGGTACATCCGAGACTGGCTAACAAAGTGGCAGGACATCGACTTTATTAACTTTTGTCCACCCATGTATAACTGTTTCTTTGGCTAGAAGATTCGGCTCGCTATATTCATATAGGTATCACATTCACATTAAGTCGTTAATTGTTCACGATTTCATCGCACCCGGGTCTTTTAAAATGTATCTATTAACCTAGAAATGTAATATTTTTAAATATTATTGTATTTTATGTTAAATACAATTAAAAAAGTAAACAAGATAATTATTCTAAAGTGATTAATTTGAGGCTTGTCGTGGCGCAGTGACACAGGTGACTGTACACCCGACAGATTGTGAATTCGATCTCCACTCGAAGAAATCAAATATTTAATATTTTCAAATTTAATATTTAATGTCTTCATAGTTTCGCTCTGGTAAAAAGGCAAAGGATGGCGTTGAGTTCCGTAACTTCCTTCCGTAACCGTATTTTAACGCTAGGTTCCCTATTTCTCTCTGAATAACCTGCCCAGTGCGTGAAGCTGAGAAAAACAATCTTTTAATGTTTTCTTTTTGTTTTTCGTCTCGAAAATTAAACACGACAGGTTGTAGATGATTTTCTATTCCTCTTGAAAATAAACATTTATATATTTCCATTTTCAACGCTCTAGCAAAGAGAGGAAGTACGGCGTTTATGTTCGCTGCTTAACATGCAATGCCTCAATTTAGTGAAGTGCCTTAATGGGAACGAAGGGTCTTAACACTAAGTTCCCAGTATCGCTCTACACCGCTTTGTGCGTCCTGCACAACGTGAAGCTAAGATAATAAAGTCAACACACATATTTTCGACTCTACACGGCTAAGCTTTGCTTTAAGCTAACAAAAACGTGATATATTTCAAGTGTAGATTGCGCTATGTTATTTTTTTTTATATATTTCGTATTTTAATCTTAATTTAAAGTTCGTAAAATAGCTCGAAAAAAAAGCAAAAAAAAAACGCTTGAAAAATGGTAAAAGATACCATTATATCACAAATGCCTTATAAATTTCCTCATACACTAAGTATATAAACGTCATCGTATAAGGTGCAGAATACACAGTGCGTGAGTCACTATAAAAATGTTTAGAATTTTTAATGTGTTGACGGTTATTTGAATAATGAAAGATGGTTGACTCTTATATAATACAAGGTAATTGATCTGGCTTTGCCTCAGCATAATATTCTCTATGCGAACTAAACAATCTAAGTTAATTGTCTTTATTTATAAATAATAACGAGATTTACTTATTTATAAATATACACGAGGTCTGCAGTGGTGCAGGGGCACAAGCATGTGGGCGTGAGTTGTGAACGTGACAGGTTTTGGGTTCGATCCCTACTCGGGGAAATGAAATATTTAATAATTTCAAACGAAATATTTCACATTTACTTCTTCGCTCTGGATAGTAGACAAATCGCGGCGTTGAGTTCCGCCACTCAACGTGCAAATTCGGCCAAAAGTGGACAACGTAAGGAAGTGCCTTAGGATTAGGTTACCAAGTTTCCTCTGCCTGCCTTGATTCATGTTGGATACAGTTTAAAAAAATAACTTCAAAAATCTCTGAATGAGATTATAAGTTGTCTGAAACTTGATATTATAAGTATACGAGTAAAGAACATACTGATAGTTAAATTTAAACGAAAATGTTCACATAATAAATTCAATCAAATATTAAGGCGAATTAGTGCAGTACTTTATCTAAATGCTTGGAAAAAAATATTAGTTTTTTTTTTATTTGACTCTAGCTAACAATCGTTGGGACCGTTGTTACCTACCCATGTTGCTAGAAGGTTCAAGTCTCATTATATCTTCTTTTACTAGAAAAGACATTTTGATCAATTAACAAGCCAAGATCTGAAAATGTACGAAATATCGTTGTTATATGTTTATTTGTTAGCAAAAATACTAGAACCGCCTCTGTAAATTCTTATTATTCTTTTAATATCTAATTTGTAATCCTATTAAATATAGAAAACTAATATTAAATAAGTACGAAACGAGAGTCTTGACAAGAGGTTCTCAAGTTTCCTCTCCCCCATACCTCTGCAGTGCCATATGTGAGATACAGTGTGAAGCTAAACGAAAGTATATTTTAAATGAAAATACATTTCGATTTTTTTCAATATTTAACAGGTTTTTTTTAAAAAGTTATTAATAATATCAAAGTACTCAAATAGCACATAGCTGTGTCTTATGTGAAATAGTCATATATACAAAATTAGAGGTAAATCTAGTTTTCTTTTTTTAATAATACGTTGATCACGATTTTAAAACATGGCTTTATTTCTTAATGTTGAAAAATTTTGTGTACATTTTAAATAACACTATCTTTTTGTTAAGCTTCTCTCTGTATCCTGCACATAACAAAGCAAAAGCATAGAGTAGGCAGAGGGATCTTGGGATCATAGTGTCACATCCTTCCGTTCCCCCCTTTCCGTGGAATTTGAGGCATAGCATGTTAAGTGGCGGAACTCAACGCCGCGTTTAACCATGTTACAACAGCGACGAAATGAAAACATTTACAATTTAATGTTAAAATATTAAGTATTCCATTTTCCGAATGAGGATCGAATCCACAACTTTATACGTTTACAGTAGCATGCGCCAGGACGGGCCTCAAGTAACTCTAGCTATATCTTTTTATACAAATTTAAGCAATATTATAAATGTTAATTATAATTAACAAAAATATTTTACACTTTTTGCTTATATGAAATTATTAGGCGCCTTGTGCTATCTATAGTACGGCAGGCCACGATGGTAAATCGGGATTTACTCAAACGTCATAGAGACCGATTGGATTGTGAAGCTTTGATAATGACAAGAAAAATGACATATAAAACATACCATTTTATCAGTGGGGGGAGCGGCTATAGATTTTCAAAAAATTAAAAAAAATGTCAGATAACGATATTACACTTGTCCTACGTATTTTTAAAAATGAACGTATGCTAATCTGACTATTTCAGTGATATGGGTGGTCGTACGTAGGGATGGGAAATGTTTACTACATTGACGCGTCAGATTTTCGAAGGGCATGTTAAGTAAACCTAAAAAATGCTCTTATATAATAATCTGATGATTTGGATCTGACGCAAAGTCATGTCCTGTTATTAGAATGTGCAAGAAAAAAAAAATCAAGTGTATTTTTTTTTTCAATTATCTTTTAATTATCTCTTCTTCCTCCTCTGGCTCAATTTTATCCACAGATTGCGTATCTGTAACAAATCATTAGAACATTTGACGATGTTTTTTATATCAACAACGTGTTTTTTAATTGTCAGAGAAAAAGGGGAACTAATTCTGGAGTATCCTCAAGAACATCAGGTGATAACACCATAAGATTACATCCTCATACGCTTTCGGCAATTGATCATCTGTAAACCAGATCACTTCAAACTTTCGACAACTTTCCATCCATAGTCCGTAGTAAAAGATCGATAATTTTTGCATTATGGGCATTACTCCACAAGTAGCCCATAAATCTTAAAGATCCACACTTGTTGAAGTAACTCCGATTGACAGGATGGCAAGTTGCACGCCCTTTCTTCACGGCCTATCTTTCATCACAACCCTTTTCTTTGGGTATCCAGAACTATAATAGTTCCGGATACTGAAAGAAAAGGGTTGTGATATGTCTGTTATCTTGTACGTCTTATTGAAGATGATAATCCTAGCTTGATTGACATCATCTACTTTTTTTCAGTCCATACAAGTGGCAAGTAAAAGACTGTATGATGTTAAACGATTCATGCACATCATGCTCCTTTGATCCTAAATCCAGAAACGCTCGTTGTAAAAGTTCTGAATTTATCAGAAATTGTAAAGTTTTTTTTTTCTCTCGTCGGTATAAAAATGGGTTAAAATCACACTCCGTGAATAAATACAAGGCTGGAAGAGCCTTTGAAATTTTTGGCCTAATTTATTATATAGAACGGATGTATCGGCGGGCATTTACAACTCCAAGATCTATCCAGACTTCTATTGTTGCTTGCAGGTGTTATATATTTCATTTAATGAAGATTCTTTCGAAAATTCCACATTATCGTATGTTGTTCGTGATTTTCGTAGAACCGGTTTGCTCCGACAATATTCTAAAATATTTATACTTTTTGTAATGTTTCTAATGGTAATTTAATTGATTTTTCCAAAGTAGTTTCACCACAAGACACCTTATATTAACTTCACTCATAGTTAATATTTATAAGCTTCAAATCACATAACTTATATTAGAATCATAAAACACGTAAAAACGTTAGAAATATGTTGTAAACAATGTCATGACACGAACAAGTCTGTGTGATCAGCTAGTGTGGCGACATGGCAACCGAAATTAAGCTGAAGGTGAAGTTTAAGGTTTAGAGTGAGTACGGAGTGAGATAATAACAGATAGAGAAAGAGTGACAGAAGAATAGAAGCGCGAAGAGAGAAATATAGGCATCACGTAACAGCACGCATTAAACTTTATCGATAAATTTTTGTTGCTTCGGCTTGCGGAAATTGTCAGATTATATATTTTTCTACTAACAATTTTTTATTAATATGGCTAAGTCAATGGACTGAGTACGTAAACGTTAACTTATTAATTAATTAAAATATTGCCGAATGTTCTCTGTAACAGATTGCATTCATAAATATATAAAAAAAATGTACAAAAATAATTAGCTACGCCCCAGGATGTCCAAGAGACGTTTTTTTTATATTTTTTTAGCTCTCCCTTCTTTACGTTTTACTCAAATTGTCAGATTTGTGAAAATTACACGTTTTAGCACGTAACTACCTCATCTTATCTGAATCTAACGCGCCCGACATTTGTAGAATTTTTGATCATTTTTTTTACTAATCTGATCCTTTATGCTTGACGGGCGGGAATCATATATAGTCTCATATTTGGTGTAAGTACTTAATAAAGTACAAGGCATTCCCCTGTATAATATTCTGACAAGTAAATCCCGGAATTCCCTTTTCGGGTCCTCTACTACTACTTTGATTCGTAAAATAATAATATATGTACATACATTTAAGTAATTATTATATTAGGCTATTGGTTCAAAATGCCAAAAGTAAGATAAAATTCCTCTAAGCTGGCGCTAATCAAAGTCTATTAAATCAAGTATAATCGGTCCCTCGCATTCCGTACTAACTTTTTTCGTATGTAATGTAACGTGAATTAAATGTCAAATTCAATGATTTAAATAATGCTCAGAGACCGCGCCTCGTTGTGTAGGCGGCAGTATAGCCTAATATTCTGCAACAAAAAATAACAAATATCTCTTATTTTTAAAATTAAACTAACAAAATATTATGTTTACTTATACGGGTAGCGTTATATAGAGAAACAAAATAGATAAACTTTAATAAAATATACATATAACTCTTCGAAAATAACCTTCATACCTAGTTAAAAATACTATACGAATATTTTTACAACACTTGGCCTGTCCTGCTACTGTAGACGCGAAAAGTTGTGAGTGCGATGACCATTCGAGAAAATGATACGCTTAATCTTTTCATTTATATGTAAAATCACAGCATTCAACACGCAATACATTCAAAATTTGCAGAAGGATGACAAATGGAAGTATCTTAATAAAAAGGAAGTATCTCACGTTCCCAAGTTCAGGCCTACCTTAATTTGTGAAATACATCCAAAAGAATCTACAACCATTTTTTTTTTTTGATTCCTTACATCATTTTCTCTCCAATAATGATGAATTCATTAAAGCAAATAACCAAAGTTTATTCTATTTTAATATCATATTTCACATAAAAATAAATCTCATTAAATAAAACCGATTACTACAGATTTTTGCAGCTAGTTCTTGTACTATTACGTTAATATATTTCTATTGTCATTTAATATGTATATATAATTGCCAAGGATTTTTTATCAGTGTTAACTACTTGAGATTTAACTGCTTATCTGCATTTATAATAAATCTGCAACCGATCAGTGTCTATGAAGATATATAAAAAAAATTATAGGGAACGTTTATTAATATAATAAAAAATATAGTACTTAATATAGTTTTTTTATTTTATTTTTGGTCTTTTTGTCTGTGGTTTTGTATGCGCTAATCTCAGGAACGGGTAACGAATCGTTGGGGACCCAATGAGGGGTTGAATACTTTGGCTTAGGGTAGACATGTATTCTCACATTTATTACGGTGAGTGTTCTGGGAAACTGTTGGACTTGGTGTCTGCTGTCGAATTTTCTAACCGCACAGTACTTAACGAGCTAAAAGTGAATTCCTCATCACCTGGATAAGTGGCACTCCACTACTGTGCGGTTTCGTAGAAATTTTCTTCGCTACACATCTATAGAACGGTCTACCTGCGGCAGTATTTCCAGGTCGATACGACATGGGTACCTTTAAAATGCACATCTATCTCCACCTTGTTTCATAATATAACGGTTGTTTTATTTTATTCGGTTTTTTATTCATTTGCTGAAATTTTAATTATCAATGTCGTAAAGATGATAAATTTATTGGAACAAAAAAGTAATTGCAATACGTAAATAAAATTGTGTAATTCAAGCGGCCGAAGCCGCAGAACATGATCTTAACGAAATAATGTGATGCTGCTCATACTCTATTCGAATCAACATTAGGTATTGAGAAGTGAGAACTTAATAAAGCCTTGCCTTACTTGAATGGGAATATTGAAATAATTTTAACATATTCTGTAACTTTTTTTGTATACAATGGCACATCTGACTCTAACGAAAATGGCAATTCTGATATACTCGTAGATTTAATTTACCGCATACAGCCTACATCTAGTAGATATAGTAATAATAGCCATTAATTAATTAATACAACTGTAGGTACTTGTTACTGTTGCCATATTTATTCTTAAAAATAATAAAACAAAAGACATGGTTTGTAATCCTTTAGTTCTATTTCAATATATTTTTAGTAGTTTTTTTTTTTGGTCTAAGACGAAATATAAACTTATTTAGATGTTTTTGTGGAAAAAAACCCGCTGATACGGCGCAAGCAAAATCATCTATTAACTTCAATTTTATTAGACATCGGCAAAAAATATGTTATCATCCGTAATTGCTTCTTAATATAAAAAATCATAAAATAACATTAATGAACTAAACTAAAAATTGGCATTTTTTTACCTAAAAAATAAATTTGCTTACTTGATCTTATCCAACGTAATTGAATATGACATGTGACTTCCACTCAGATAGCAACTTCACGAATTTTGCGAGACTTTCTGTGTTAAGTTAGGTGTAAATGGAAATTAGCGATGCTCGAGATCAGTTTTGACAGATGTCCGAATTTTGGTGAGACTGCCAATTTTTAGCTCAATAAGAAATGTTCCCAAAAGAACAGACATAGACCCGGTTTTCATTATTATATTTCACGCATTGACAGAAACATCATGCTGTTAAAATTTATTTATTATTACTATACTTACGATTTCGAAGAAATATAATAAAAACGTATATATGTATTTATGACCATAACTGCGCTACAAAGTACGGCTTCATTTAGAATATATTTTAAGCGTCTGTTAAGAAAAATATTAATGAATTTAGCAAAATCGGGGACATAATATTAATACTAGAAATAAGTTTAATCTTAGTGCACCTATAACTCGATTGCATCGAGTCCGTAATTCTTTTATGGGTCAGAGTGTACGCTTTAACAATAGGATCCCAGAAAACGTCCGAGAATTTTCTATTTCACAATTTAAAAAAGTTGTAAAACCTTTGTGTGTTAAAAGGGTATTACCAAATTAACGATTTTATAACTGATAACACACCTTGGGAATAAAATGCTCGCTCCACGCTATTTCAAATGTATCATTGTCACATAAATGATTATATGATGTAAAATTTTGATTGAAAAAAAAAGACATGTCCCGCTGAGTTTCTTTCGCCGGTTCTTCTCAGGTCTGAGGCGGTAACTTTAGTGAACTGGTGGTAAATTGTTTGACGTTCAAAAAACGAAGCTTGTAACTTCTTATTTTCAATAAAAATATTTCAATTTGAATTTAAAGCTGAGTATTATATTCACGTATACATATGTACATAATAATACAAAAAAGCTTAATAGGTATATTGATTTTTTTTATCGAAAATAACCAAATGAAGGGTTTAAAATATTACATATTTATTACATATTCACTGAACTGAAACTGAGTGAGTGAATATTCAGTCATTACGTTATAGTTACAGGTACCAAATCCTATGATTATCATATTGTAGTGTCCGTCGTAGCACAGTGGCACGGCGTCTGTAAACGCAGCGGGTGTAGGTTTGATTGCCACTTTGGAGTAATTAATCGGTTTCGGTGCTTTAGTAATAAGACAATGCACATCTAGCGCGGGTTGTACCGATTTTCAAAAACATAGACAAAAAGGACATTACCAACTATAGACCTATATGCATATTATCCATCTTTGGTAAAATGTTAGAGTCTTTGATCTGTGAAGCACTTAATTGGCATATGAAATCTATACTTACAGAAGACCAGCATGGTTTTATTACCAAAAAGTCCACCACGTCAAATTTGGCTTTATTTGTAGATAATTTGTCAGAATCATTAGACAAGGGTGGTCAAATAGACTGCATATACACAGACTTTGCTAAAGCTTTCGATGTTGTTAGTCATACGATTCTAATACATAAACTAAAAAATTATGGTATCCACGGCAAACTTCTAGACTGGTTTAGATCATACTTAAATAATAGGGAAATGAACGTCGTTGTTGCGGGATATCAATCAAATACATTTATTGCAACATCGGGAGTACCACAAGGTTCCCATTTGGGACCTATTCTATTTGGAATTTGTATTAATGATATAGCAAAATGCTTTAAATATTGCCATTTTTCTCTATACGCAGACGATCTTAAATTTTATAAGAAAATAAATAACATAAACAACGCATTGTTAATCCAACAAGACATGGATAGATTAGCTATTTGGTGTAATGAAAATCAATTAAAATTGAACCACCAGAAGTGTTTTACTATTACATTCAGTAGAAAATTAGATACCATAAATTTTATATATAACTTAAATGGAGAGGCACTAATTAGGACAAAGCAAATTAACGATTTGGGTATAACAATTGATGCCAAGTTAAGCTTTGTATCTCATATTGAAAATTTGTTAAAAACAACACTAAAAACGGTAGGATTTATCATACGAAATAGTAAAGAATTTAAGAAATCACAGACTATACTAATATTATTCAATTCAATGGTGAGAAGTAAACTGAATGGTGAGAAGTAAAGTGAGTATTGTTCCACTGTTTGGAGTCCTTTCTACCAAATACACATAGACAGGATAGAAAGAGTAAAAAGAAATTTTTAAAATATTTAAATTATAAGGACAGGAAAATTAAAGAAAATAAGAGATATGTGGATATGTTAAAATTTTATAATACGCTTTCACTATACAACCGTAGAATCATACTAGACATTTGTTTTTTGCATAAGGTTATAAATGGAGGTATAAACTGCAGTAAACTACTAGAAAAAATTATGTTCGCTATACCAAGGCAAAATGCAAGGATGAAAATAAAGAAAAAATACACGTTTCTTAGTAGAAAAGTTAAATCGAACCTGGGCACAAATGCTCCTTTAAATCGAGCTATGAAAAGTTATAACGCAATTTGTAATAAATCCACATTAATTAAAAAGAAATTAAAAAATATTTGCAAGTCAAATAGACAATCCCCTTTGTTATTGTTTTTCTTTTATTATATATTTTTTATAAATAATGTATATTTTAGATGGTAAAGTAGTACTATATGATTAATTTTATTTGTATGATTGATAGTTATCATTGTTTTTATTTTTTATATTATCTAGGTTATTTTTCTTTTTGGGTTTTAGGTTTTTAGATTAGGAATATGTATTTTTTATATCTTGTTGAGCTAGCCTGTAAGTGTTATGTACAATAGAAAACATATTTTTGAAATTTTGCATGTATTTATAAAACTTTTTAGTATAATTTTGTATGTTACGTTGGCTTGCCTAATAAATAAATAAATAAATCTAAATAAATTAACACTTAATTCCTTTTCCACACACTGCTGCATGCAATTAGGTATTTTTTTTATGTTTTCTAAATAAGTATCACTTTAAAAATATCATCTTGTCAAATAACTTTAAAAATAGTAAAAATATTAATATATCGAACAGCAGCTCAACAATTTAGTTAAAGTTAGAGAAAGAAAAGAAAAGAAGATGAGCGATGGGGGGTACAAAAAATAAAAAAAAAAAGAAAAGAAAGTATAATACATATATTTTAAAAGATCTCTTTGTCAATATCATCTACAGCAGTAAAAAGTCATTTTCTTTATTTACATCTCATTTACATGTAATGTACAATAAAAAAATGCTCAAAATCCCATTCATGTACATACATTCACATATCACTTGATCAATATATTACATTATGTACAATATTTACAATGTTTCTACACAGAAATTACACATATAGATATTTAAAATACATTTTTTTTTTAAATAAAATAAAAAAAATTATCAAATTCATACAAACACATTGACAGTCCATACAGTTGTTGTCAAAGTATAAGTGGAGCTCATGAAAAACGATATTCAGTATAAATATTAATATTATAACATATTTTTATATTTTTTTGTATATTATATACATATAAAATAAATATATTACCATAACTTGTTGGTTTATATATGCCAAACTATCCTCATTCAACTATCCTCATTTCGAAGTTAATTTTAATAAACATTGCATCTTTATTTCATATATTGTAAAACCAAAAGGATTTCCATGAATTCATTTTTTATAAGCCAATGTATAAAAAAACTTGTATAGTAAAAGAATGTCATGGCTACAGAGAATTTATTTTTCTAAATTTAGATAATTTAGCAAAGTGAAGTTTGAAAAGTGACATAAATATTGTTTTAAACTGAAGGCACATCTTGTAAAGAAGAACTAAAACTTTTGAGCCTCACGGTGTATAATTAAATTTATATCGTTCACAAAATAATCTTTCATAAAATATGTTTAACAAAATAATTTCAATTGAATTAATGTTTTCATTTCTTCGCTCTGGTACAAGGCAAAACGCGGCCTTCAGTTCCGCCACTCAACACGCTATGCTTTAAAATTAGGCGAAAAGTGGGGAACGGAAGTGGAACGGAGTGTCTTAACACTAGGTTCCCAAGTTCCCTCTGCCCACCCTGCCACGTGCAGGGTACAGCGTGAAGCTGAGTTAATGTTATCTCATTTCATATTATATATCTCTTTTGAACAAATGAATTGTAAATAAAAAATTGAATGTGACTGCTTGAACTAAATAAATGTATCCAATAACACATGCGGTATTGAGACAAATCCAACGATATATCTTATCAAATTGGTTTCTCTGGTTCAATAGTTACAAGGGAACAAACTACATACATACATACATCATCCTTCTGGGCGTCACCACGAACAAATATTTTTTTTTTCCTTAAAAGACATAAGTTTTTCTATGTAAATAATATATGTATAAGAAACAATGTTAAAGAAACAGCACCAGTATGCATTATCCAAGTGTTTTATGCATTTAGTTTATTGTAAAATTAATTTCATATTCTATTTTCCTTCGAATTTCTCAAATATTTTTATTTGGAACAATGATTTGCATTCGTTTTCTAAATGTTCTTTTAACAATACGACCAATTAAAAAATAATCGTAACATAATGTACGATACAATTAACGATACATATATAGAAAATCAGATAAAAAATATGAATGGAATGAACAATCTATGGACGCCATTATAAAAAGATTGTCGTAAACTGACAGCAGAATAACAATTGAGTTAATCTGTGGAAGTTCGAAAACGAGACAAAAAATCTACTATCTTTATCTTAAATATAATCTTTATATAAACAGTTATAATAAAAGTTCAGTTTCAGTTTTTTTTAAATTAGTAAATTAAGGAGTAAACGAAAACATTTCATGAACGTTATAGATTTTTCAATATAAAAGAAATCTTTTATCTTATTTCCAAATAATATTGATATATGAATAAATATTAATAAATTCTATCGCATTTTGTCGAACATTTTCAATATTTTGGAAAAAAAAAGCTGCTTTATCCAGCCCCCATAGTTAATTTAAAAGAATCAACACAATTTTCGACAGCAACCCAAGGAAAATCCAATACTGCTTTTGTAAAAATCGCACATATATAAAGACAGCCAATGCTAAAGTGACATAACTCACAAAACAATCAAATAAGAATTTAATTTTATATCTACATGAGGTTGCAATTAGTTTTTTTTTCTCATAAAAAAAAACAATGAAAATATCAATAATGAACAGATCATTTGTCACCCGCACATGGCAAGGTAGGCAGAGGGAACTTGGGAACCTAATAATAAAACGCTCCTTTCCGTCACCTCATACCGTTGAAACTGTTTGCCTTGTAAAACCAGAGCACCGAAATGAAAAAAATTAAACGTTACGTATCATTTACAATCACACGCCTATGCCTCTGCAATATATATATCTATAGTAAAGAAAACTTTTAGCGTGGCTTTGTTCCATAAAGTTTAACGCCACTTCAGCCTCAACCGTTACAAATATCTAGCAGATACTAACATACATAACTATACTATAACTATTCTATTATGTACAAATATACAAACAATACACTTATACGTAAGGTTACGAGGCGCGTCGTTTCAACGTCACCTTGCCGCGCGCGAGCTGAGACACGTATATCCTTACCCGCTCCAAGTTCGTCTTTTTCACCCATATCTGTAAATAAAATAAATATATTACAGTAACAAATACTGTTTACTGTGTTTAATAAATGATTGTATATATTTTAATACTGTAAAGGTCTGTAAATTCTAGATTTACAAGGCAATTTAAGGAGTTACCAACATAAATTGGTTAATATGAGGATTAAGACCTGTCGTGGCGCAGCGGCACAAGCGTGAGACTGTAATCGACAGGTTCTGGGTTCGATCCCCATTTAAATATTTAATATTTCATTTTTTTGCTCTGGTAATAAGGCAAAGCGCGGCGTTGAGTTCTGCCACTCAACACGCAATGCCTCAAATTCGGCGGAAAGTGGGAAACGGAAGTGGAACGGAGTGTCCTAACACTAGGTTCCCGGGTTCCCTCTGCCTACCCTGCCTCGTGCGGGATACAGCGTGAAGCTGAAAAAAAAAGTTCCAAGCTGTAACGTAAAAAAGGCCAATTTTTTTCCAAAAAAAAATTATAATAAAGAAACAACATGTTATCTCCAAATAGTCTTTCTATGAAAGCATAACTATGACTTCTATGAAATAATCTGTGACAAACTAAAAAAAAAACAATTAAATATAATCATCAACCATAAACGTACGTCATTTGTCTAATTTTATTTGTACTTTTATAAACATTTTCTTTTGTTTTTTCTGACGTTCCTTTTTTCTTCTTTATTGTTTCCAAGTCGTAACAACCTCCCGCCGAGTGTCAGGACTCTATGACCAGGGTAGGGTGACCGCATCGCCTACCGCCTGGGTAGAGTCTCCACACTCAGCGAGATATCAGATGATGTCCATATCCCATCCTCTATAAACACTGTTTTCTATAAAACCAGACCTTGTCATACAATATTCACCCTGGTCAATAGTAATTCAGAGACAGTACGGCCAATGTGTAGTGGTCACTTTGAAAGTAACAGAAATCCATAAAACTCTCAGTACACAGAAAGAAAAATATAAGAGAATATCCCAATCAAAAGTTGAAAAACAACTTCAAAATTAAATCAACAGCTAACATTAGAGGGACCACAATTCATCAACCATACTATAACACCATACATTTCTAAATAACAACAAAAAGTAGCTGACCGCGTCATCAGTAATAGCGTGTATGTGGGCGGGGAAGCGCGGCATGTCCCGCCCCTCCACGTACACGCTCTGCCCTCTGTGGAACCAGCGCCGCTCGTACAGCAGCTTGCCGTCCTCCACCCGGGTGTCCACGTCTGGTGGTACGTTTGTGGAGGTGTTTGTGCTCTCCCTCACTGGGGAATCACCTGGAATTAGGAAATTGGTTTTTTTTTAATTATAGCCTTGTATAAGAGGCCTGTCATGGCGCAAGGGCACTAGCGTACTACTGTAGGCTTGTTATACTTAAGGAGATAATTATTTTCATTTCTTCGCTTTGGTACCAAGGCAAAGCGAGGCGTTGAGTTCCTGTACTCCATACACAATGCATCAAAACTTTAGCGGCAAGTCGGGAACGGAGTGTCTTAACACTAGGTACCCTATGTTCCCCATGTTTAACTTTGAGCCATGTGAAGGATACAGCGTGAAACGTAATTAATGATTTAAAAATATTGTAATTGTAAATCTCTCAGCTTCACGCTGTATCCCGCACGAGGCAGGGTAGGCAGAGGGAACCCGGGAACCTAGTGTCAAGACACTCCGTTCCACTTCCGTTCCCCACTTTCCACCGAATTTGAGGCATTGCGTGCTGAGTGGCGGAACTCAACGCTGCGCTTTTGCCTTATTACCAGAGCGAAGAAGATTAAACATTAAATATTTCAATTGAAAATATTAAATACTTCATTTCCTCGACTGGGGCTCGAACCCAGAACCTGTCGGTTACAGTCACACTCTTGTGCCGCTGCGCCACGACAGGCCTCAAAAAAAATCATAGAGACAAAATTGTTAGTATTAGATCTATGTAGTGTTCCTTGTGTACACTCACTTTAAAAGAGATCATTTGAGTTCTCATATTTTATCATCTATAAAGTTTTAAATGTGAATGTGTTTGTGGATTTATATTATTATTATTTTTTTTAGTAAATATAACAATTTGGTCTCTAAATATAGGCAAGTCTTTGTTTAGAGAGATTTCCATAAATTTCTTTAACACTTTCCAAGAAGCGAGAGTTCAAATCACTCTACTCAGCTTCACGCTGTATCCCGCACAAAGAAATAGGAGTTTAAATCACGCTACATTGAAATATTTATATTTTCCAGAGAGTATTTAATTACCATAATTTCATATTTTATTTAATGTAAGAGCAATACTTACAACTATTAGAATTCAAATGTTTCCTTGGCTGCGTAACATTATGGGACGGTGCATGATGCCTCGGAGGTGAACTCCGTGATATGGCCCGCAGGTCTGCATCAATGTCTCGTTCATCCAATTGGAAGGTTAACGTTGTAGTGAGGGGTTTCCTTCTTTTTTCTGGCGCAGGTGCAGGTTCGTTTGCTCGCCTTCTCAGTATACGTTTCATTGGTGGTTTTACCTGTTGTTATAGATTATTATTTATTTTGGTTTAAAGTAATGTTAAGACACTCTATGTTAATTTTTTAAACGATACGTGTACGTACGACGATAGTCGCGGAACTCAACGCCGGGCTTTGCCCTTTTGCCAAAGTAATAAAAAGTAATTTATTTTTTCATATGGTGATTGAACCCAAAATAATATTGCTTTAATAGTGAGACATCGTGGCGCAGAGCCAACGCAAATGTAATGTGATGATAAATAGGTTTTATAAACTATTTTTTTTTTCTATTTAATGCTTCTTTCTTAGAAGTTAGTATAATATTTTCTATTTATTGTAACATATACAGATAACATCATTTCATAATCGATCATTTTTTTAAAATGGTAATCTTAAATATTAATTTATACTTATAATGAATCTGTAACTGATCGCTGTCTGTACCTGGACGACATATTTAAAAAATATATATATGGAAGGAGGTCTTTGTTAATGTAATACAACCCAAAATAGTATTTTTTTAAATTTTTGTCTGTTTATCAGTTTTCTGTTTGCCTGTGTGATTGTATGCGCTAATCTCAGAAACTAATAACCAGATTTCAATGCAGTTTCCACTTATATATTTTGGCAATCTTCTTTCAATATTAAGTAATTGTTTTTTTAATGTGGTTGATACATATAAAAAATTACGTCATGTGGCTTGCATTGTTATGGGTTTGGTCCCCATTTATAGAAAGGAAATATTTAGTATTTCCAAATTAAATATTTAATATTTTTATTTTTTCACTCTAGTAACAAAGCGCGGCGTTGAGTTCCGCCACTCAACTCCACCAATTACTCAAATTTGGCGGATAGTAGAAGAATCCCATGTGTGATTACAGAGTGAAGGTGGTATAACTAAAATGTCACTGATCTGGCTGTACATGAAAATATTTTTATTGATAGTACTTTTAAATGTAATAGAACCCAAAATGATTTTGAAAATTTTTGTCTGTTTGTTGGTGCATAGTATTTGGAGAAATTATTTAATTTTGACTATATTCCATATCATTAGTGTTTGTTTCATTTTAATTGGTTTATAATTAGAAAAAAATATATCGGTACAAAGTTTTTCATTGTACTAAATTGAATTATAAATAGTTTGCCAAATTGAATCAATCGTTAGATTTTAATGTACATACATATTGTATTAAAAAAGTTTATGTTATAAGAATAGAAAAACAATAATTAAACAATAAGTATACAAGAATATTTTTTTTGTTTGGAATTCTGGATATTTCGTATTTTTCTGGAATCAGTCGTAGACTATAAGCAAATTTGTTATACACACTGTGTCATATCAAGTGTATCTCAGAGTGGAGACCACTTCTCATCATGATTAGCTAGACTTGGTCTATACTGATCCCAGGATCACATGCCGTTAAAAACGGGTGTCACGCATGGTCCTTATCAACTGGACTGCTAGATCTTTGGGGTGATACGCAAACCTTTTTGTGGTTTCAGAATAGCAAATATAGAATAGTAACAAAGAATTGTATAGCCAAGTTTTTAGATATGAAATTTCTTACCTCTACTGAGTCTCCATTGAGCTCCATAGTGTGCCGTTCACTCTCAATCAGTTTACGTTTCTCCTCAAAATCATTTAACAAATTCTCTCTTAATTCTATTTTCTTTTCCTCAAACTCTTTCGCAGCTGCTTTCTTCTCAGCTATAAACTCCCTTTCCACTACTTCATACATGTGATCCCTGTAATATAAACTGTTACTTTAACAAATTCTGAGAAAAATGTCTATCAGTATTGAAGTATATATATACATACCATTCATTTATATTCTCTGCTCTATAAAGATTAGTTTTGTATTTTTTCTACTATATGAATTGTATATTTATATAAGAACAAAAAACAGAATTAGCAGGTTTAGTTGTGAACGTCAAATCACACTATTCCCCACTTACTGCCCAATTCGGTAGCCACATTCTTAATATTCTTAGTACTTACTTGTTTAGAAAATGTATAAGTCACAAGTGGGGATTAACACTTTAAAAGAAGTTAAATCAATTTAAATAATCAAAAATAACCTTGACAATGAAAACATAATATGATATAGTATTAGCCTTTCACAATATATGTATTTTCTAAAACAAAATTTTCAATTTAAACCAGTACTTTCAGTTAATATAACACAAAATTTAATTTTATTAGTATATTTTTTTTGGGTATTTTACTGCTCAGCTGCATATCATCAACAACATAAAATTTTGTTTTCTTTCCCAAATTTAGTTTTGTTTGCTTATCTCTATACTACAATTATGTCAGGTGACAAAACTTATTTTAGCGCATTATTAGTAGGGTAAAAGTGGGTATCAAAATTACAATATATCACGTTAACAGTAAATATGCTTCTGTGTAGAAATTAATAATGTCAAAATATATTTAAACAATGTCAAAATATATATGTTTATTGTGTTATATATACATATTTGTACCAATTGAAAAATAAAACAAACATATTGTAAGATTCTGATAAGATTTATGGCAAGAAAATGGAAAATATATAATTTAATAAATATTACTTCAAGTGAAAATTCTACTATAAATTATTTATGCAATTCCTATCATGCAGATTTAGTGTGTGACTTTAAAAAGACAGGTTATGGGTTTGATTCCCAATCAAGGAAAGAATATGTAGTATTATTATTTCTTTCTTCTATTATGCATTGAATTTTAGTGGAGATGGAGTGTTGTAGCACCATGAAGCTAAAAAAACAGTCTACGAGTACAGAACATAAAGTAACATACTTGTATATCCTATTAAGGCGTAATCTTTCATGAAGTTGATGCTCCAATCTCTTGACTCTTCTCACAAACTCTGGATGTATATTGTCTTCTAACTGCTGTAACTGTTTCTTCAAGTTGGCCAACTTGTCTTGGTACATTCTAGTAAAGTTAATTATTTATAAGTAAAAGTAATACAGATTTAATGTTGTTTAAATATATGTTATTTAATAAATATAATTATATTTTGTTGCCTTTTAATTAAGTACTTACTGCTCTTTAATCTCCAGAGGTTCATCATTATTGGGGATGTCAGTTTCACTTGCTTCTTCAGTATCTAGAAATTAAGGAAAAATATAAGGAGTTAAATAATTAATAAACATTTACTTGCTACACATTAGTAATAAGAACCATTTATAAGAAGACACCTGCTAAATGTGAGAGGTTAGCAAGATCATAACTTGATCGAAACATTTTTTTTTTATTTACCATAAGGAGAAAGTCATAGAAATACATGTCAATTACGTCATTTTCAGTGTTTGATTCAAAAGGCGGGAAGGTAATAAAGTAATTAGGAAACTGAATCACAATGTCACAGCAATTACGCAACCAATGTTTACAAGCATTAAGTGTGTATTTATAGAGGACAACACGATTAGACATTAAAGACAGGTGATACGACGCCAAAATAGGCTAGTTATGCTGATTATAAACAAACCTACCTTCATCGCTGTCGTCGGCAGGGGGCTGCTGTAACGAGTCCTCCGGGTCCCTATATTCATCTATATCGTCGTACCCGTCATCTTCAAAGTCGTATTCGTCCCCCGGCCCCGAATATGGTGATCCTTGGTAAGACATAGTCGAGGCAACGCGTAACAGTTGCATACAGATTGACTACGTTACCCGTTTCAGAAATATACTCTGAACACGCAAGCGTGAGTCAAAATGTCTGTAATTATAACGCAACCACTGTCTGTGTCACTCATAGAAAGAATTTTCTTTTATATCAAATACTTTCTTCCGTGGAACAACGAATCTGGAGCAAATTGAAGTTGTTTTACGTCAAAATCGACAAGTCAAAAAGCATCATTATCCAACTAAAAATAATGTAATCCAACAAACAGAATAACATGATTGTTATTTGCGGGATTCAGTGCGGGTGTGAAAGAGAGCAGAGACGTAATGAAAAAAGTCTAGTTTATTTTATACATAGTATAATAATAGCATAGACAACGAGTAAGAAGATGATAGACGTATAGCTAAAACCTGTATAGTGTTCGAGTAATTTGTAATCGAGTATGGTTGTACACTACATAATTTGTACCAATTAGAATTTTCTTTAATTTGTAAAATGCAATTCACAATATTAATTAAATTATTTTATTTTATAAAATTGTAGAAATATAATAATTAAAAATTATTAAATAAAATACATAATACATCCATGTATATTTTTTTCTCTTTTTGCAGGAAAAATCTTGCTTTATTTAATTTAACAAAAAATAATACTGATTATTGTTTTTGTTAATAAAAACTGAACATTTATTTCTAACTAATTCATTATATTCTTATTCATTCGTTTCGATTATTGAGAATCGAGTATGTTCGTAATTGTAGTTATATGAAAGCACTATCATGTTAAAAAACTTCACAGTAGTCTATTATTATGATTTGACGTCAAGAAAGTGGACGTCATCTTGTATGAAAATTCTTTATTTGATTAGTTTTGCCAATTAAAATACATAAAGTGATTTTGATATAACTTTGTAAATACACAGTGATTATTTTTTACATCTTAGTTATGTGCTTATAATCTAACAAAATATTGAAAAGTGAAGTGAGGGTGACGCTATACGCTATTGTGTCGGTGATGTAATTTAAGTGATTGGGTGGCTTCCTAGTTTTAGATACTACAATGGAAGAATCCTCTTTTACTATTCCAGCTGATGACAATGGTGACACTGAGCTCGATCCTAGAATACAGGTCAGTGAGTGAAAAATAATGTATTGAATAACAAATCGTTGCCTTTTGTAACAGCAAAGATGAGTGTCAACTTTGTAGATTATTTCGCCAACGAGCATAATGGATACGATATTTTATATCAAAACATGAAATACGGACTGATAGCTAGCAAGGAGCTCTCGGAGTATTTTAGAGAGAGGTCGAATATTGAAGAATCCAATTCGAAACTTCTAGCCAAGTTAGCTAAACAAGCAAACAGTAACTGCGCTCAGGGTACATTTGCACCGTTTTGGGGCGTACTAAAATGTTCGGCCGAGAAATTATCTAACTTACACCAGCATATGTTTCAAAAAGTCAGTGAGCTAGTGAAAGATGTTGCTCGTTATGCAGAAGAGCTTCATAAGAAACATAAAGCTGTTAAAGACTCTGAATCGAGTACTCTAGAAGTAGTATTACTTATACAAAATACTAAACAAGCTTTACAGAAAGCCAAGGATGTGTACACATCAAAATCAGCTGAACTAGAAAAACTAAGGAAAGAAAATGCTTCGGCAAAAGATATAGAGAAAGCTGAAGTTAAAATAAAAAAGCTACATGAAGACTACAGACAATTAGCTGAAAAATATAGTATGGTCAAACAAGATTTTGAAAAGAAAATGACACAAACTTGTAAACATTTTCAGGATGTTGAGGAGGCACATTTAAAGCAAATGAAACAATTTGTAAATGCATATGCTGATATAATTCAAAATAACCATGACCTCATGGGTCAAGTTCATAGAGACTTCAAGCACCAGTGTCTAGAATTAACAGTAGACAAACTGTTAGAACAGTTTCTTGTTGAAAAGTACAATGCCTTAGAAAAGGCCAATTTAGTGGAACTACCTCCATCTTTACCAAAGCCCGGGTCAGCAAACAATTCTATATCAGAAGTTGACCAGATTTCTACAGTGTCTAATGGCTCTCACAAGCCAACTCAACCTCCTAAAGCGGCCAAGAAAGAGCCATCTTTTGCGACTAAAACTTCAAGAAGAACTACATCCCTTCTCAATTTATTTACCCCAAATTTCCAAAGCAAAGATGAACCTAGTGTCAGTACCGAAGGGGCAGCGCCATGCTCAGCTCCTTCGAGTCCGAGTGGAACTCCTGCTACTCCTGTAGTTCAAGATAAAGATGACAATATGAACCGCTCTACTCTCAGAGAATCAAAATGGTTTAGGAGTAGAAGGACAAAGACTAAACTTAAAAAATCTAAGAAGAAAAAAGATGAAATCTCTGAAAACTCTAACACGGGTGATAAGTCTGATTTAGAAGAGAAGGAAGAGGAAGTTCCTCCAAAAGATGATTTGTTAAACTCGCCAGAAGTTGATGAAGAAGGTTTTTGTATCAGACCAAAAGATGAAAAAGGCAGTGGATATTCTTCATCCGACTCAGATTCTGAAGAGGAGAGGGAACAAAAAATACATGTGGAAATTAAGCCTATCAGCAATGGAAACGCCCCAATGTCGGCTAGCGTTGATGAACTCAGAGCAACAGTAGAGAACATAAGCCTTTATAAAATTGGCACAAACCGCCGCGGCTCTAATGCTAACACTAGCAAAGCTAGTAACGATTTCATAAATTTGAATTTCTTCCAAAGTCCCAGTGCTAGTAACCCAGCTTCACCTCACGGTAACGTTTCCAACCCATATGCCCCTCTGCAAGCGAATCAGTCACATTTACTTGAAAGCCCTACTCCAGTCTCTGCCACTGACGTTGGTGACCTATTTTCCGAAGTAGGCGAAATGTCACAGTCTAATTTTCGAACATCCACTCCAACAATATCTACTATATCCCTACCACGTCCGCCGTCGAGGCGCTCTGAGGGCGATTTTCGTACAGCAGGTTCATCGGGGTCACGTGGCCCTTCACCGCTCACTATAGGCATGGCAGACACAATACCGTTGGCTGTAGCATTCCATGAAATAATTCATTCATATTTTCGTGGCACTGAAGAATCTAAATGTCAAGTTAAAATGTCTGGTGACATGATGCTCTCATTTCCTACCGGAATAGTGGGCGTACTCGCAAACAATCCCAACCCAGCCAAACTCTGTTTTAGACTGAAAAACATACACAGATTAGATAACGTGTTGCCAAATAAGCAATTAATAAGTATAAACGCCCTGATGTCTACACGCGATTCTACAGTCGTAGAGTTCAATATGCCAGCTCTCACATCCCTTTTGAAGAGACAGTCTGAGAAGAACCCCACCGCACAATATTTCAACGTTGACATTCTTAAATACCAAGTGCGACCTAAAACGGGCGCCGCGTCGTGCCCGTTACAAATGGTAGCTTATTGGAAATGCGAGCGTGACCACACGGACCTTAAAGTGGATTACAAATATAATCTCCACGCTATGAGTCCACCGTCACCGTTACTTAACGTGTCAGTGTGCGTGCCAATGAGTGGCACGGTAAAGAACGTCATAGCAATGCCTAAAAATTCCTGGAACTCCGAAACCGAACAGGCTCTGTGGCGGTTTACTGAATTGTCTCAACATTCTGAGGACCGAGGCGTAGGGTCTCTTCGAGCACGTTTTGAGTTGAACAGCGGTCCCTCGTCTAAAACCACCATCTCCGCTCAATTCAACTGTGAAGGAGCGACGTTATCGGGCATCGAGTTCGAACTGATAGGCAGCGGGTACCGTTTGTCGCTCGTCAAGCGTCGTTTCGTGTCCGGGAAATATATTTGCGACAGCGATTTGATATGTTAGGTCCAATTATAACTGCATGTAGAGGTATACAGTATGCATGCGAGGCATTTTTTATAACTTTGAACGATCTGTATATCTTCGGTACCTTATAGGACTGTTTCCTGTCCACAGATGTAATGTTTGGATCATATTATTTGTCAATTTGTATGTTTAATCTATTAGTTGTAGTTCACTTATGACAGTTTTAACATTTTTTATAATCAAATTATGTATCTGTATCCACAGCTGCACTAACTTATTTCTTGAATATAGACGTGCCATTATTCCTGACTAACTTTTAGTTGTAAATGTATATAATTTTTCCAAAAAAAATATACAAAAAATTTAAAAAAAAAAAAGAAATACTATACCAGTTCTAAACTGGCCCATCACATCAATCTGCTAAGTAACGAGTAACTCAGTTATATATATGTAAGCTATATTCATTTTAACACCAAGAAAAAAAGCTTTAATGTATTTTTCCACCAATCAAATAATGTGATGTTTTTATTACTAATTTGTACTATCTACCTCCCGAGGTCAATAATATAGATAACCTATTCGCTCGTTTATTAATACTTCACCTTGACATGTCACAGGTAATATAAAACTAATTTGAACTCGCGATAAAATATTAAACGAAAACACCAGCGTGTCTAATTTTTTTAATGTTCTTGGTACACTGACCTTTTAATACACAAATATATTATTATTTTTAGGCTTTTTGTTAGCATTTAAATAATATACAGTACATAGCCCATATACTATTAAATAGTGTCAGCAAACCATTCATAGAGTCTATCTTTTTTTTTTAGTTTTTAGAGCATATATTATTATTTTTCGTCGATATCGATTCAATAACATACAATTTAATCAATTAAATTGATTTTAATTGAATCTCGAAATTATTTTAATGATTAATTTTGATTATTTTTTATTATAATTATTATTATAGTTTTTTACAATTGGCACTTTCTACCACCGGAAGATATGTTTGTTTAACGTCGTTGTTAAGTGTTAGTCGATTTGTGTTTCGATGTTTATTGATATTGTAGTAGTTGTAATCATAGTATTCATGTTTTAATATTACTGAAGTGTAATCTCATTTTGTTCATTTTCTTATGAGTTTTTTTTTTATTTATATTTTATACAAACACACCTCGGCCTAATGTCTATAGAATGTAATGCGTGTTAACAACCTTTGCCTACTTTACCAAAAGTGAAGTGTTCAATATTGTAAAGCCTAGCGTAATCCTATACTTAGTACAAGTGAACCATTCCATTACTTTAACATATTACGTGTAATATTTATAAGTTATAAACATACAAACATACATACATACATACATAGACGAACCACGCGATGTGCTACAAATTCAGAAGACTCCCCAAAACGGTCCTTCGCTCGACACGATATCGAAAACGTAATATTTTTATATTGGCATGTATAATTATTATGTATGTAAATTAATCTGGAATAAAATGTAAATCTAAGTAAATGTGTTGAATTCATTTGTATCCGGGCTCAAAAGAACTAAAATATGTGGACGCTGAGTAAGTATTATTTTTGTATTAGGCGCTTCATTGTAAGTAGGGACAGGAAACGATCCGCATAAGGTACAACTAAGATAGTATGTTTTTTTTTTTTATCTTAAATGATAATAGTGATAAATAAATAATTTTTTAAGCAGTACAATGTCTCGAATGTTTCCCGTCTCTACATGTTGCTTGCTGCTGCCGTACGTTTGGGATTACTGTGCGCGTGTACCGTGCGATTGTCTCAAGTACTTCAAAACGTTTCAGGTGGAGCTGGAGAAGTTGAATGCGGCGACAGATGAAATTAATAAATTAGAACTGGAACTTGATGTAAGTAGCATGTTTTTTTAAAGTTCATTAAAGATAAGATACAAGATAAGTTATGAATTAAAAGATTTTAAATTCACATTTTAAATGAAACACTTAAATGAAACACTTTAAAACGGATTAATCGCGTATATTGATTCGTAAGCATTTTTGGAAACCCGACGACGTTTCGAACACTTTACAGTAGTCCGTCACGGGTCAAAGACATTATTATGACGTTATTAGGTTTTAAGTTCAATTCTTACTTAGGGTTTCGAATTATTTTTGTATCCCTGCACTAGAAGACAAAGCGTGAGTGAAAACGGAGTGCCTGGACACTAAGTTCTCTCTACCAAGTGAGAGAAAAGCGTGTTCATGTTTTTTTTTTATTTACGAAACTTATATTCGTTCTGCTTGATAAGCGTTAAAAGTGAAAATAGTAAATGTATTTTTTTAATATTGTTTCATATCAAAGAATCTTATAAATATATGTGATAACATATTACATACTGTATTTTGTCGTGTCATTTTTGTGATAAGCATTTTTTTTTACCATCTATTACTGATACACAGGAACGCCATTTAGCGGCGAGCTATTATCGATTTTATAATTAAACACTTTGAAATTATGTATTAGGCCATTTCTCTAGAAACTGGTCCACTTTCATGCAAAATCTGTCTCATGCAGTTTCTTGCTTATATCTTAAAATAAGTTTATTATTGTAATAATCGTCTACCTGGTCAATAATAAAAAATAATTTAACCGAACATATTTCTATTATTTTAGGATTTATTAAGCTTTTTCTGAAAAAATGACACAGGGGACTGTTACCTACACCAGGGGACTGTCTTTTGAAATAAAAATACCAGTTTAATACAAAATTAGTCTTTTTCTTAGTATAAAATTAAAACAAACCTTATTTATCAGGTTATTAAACATTTGACAAACATTAAACCAACAGTATTATATATGAGATCTTTGATCGATCTTTTCGATTTTTCAACAGTCTTATTAATATTTTTAATCTTACTACAAATCTAACTTGAGTATCATTTAATATCACATTAATTAAAAGAAGTAAGTAACTAAGACTTAAGAGTCTTTCTATAACTACTATTCTGTAATCAGTCTTATTATCAATCATCTATTATGAAAATATATATATTTTTTTCGATTTGATTCAAATGTTATTTTTTTTCAAACACATTTACACTTGCATCAAATTTGTAGAAAATTCGGATTTCCTGTAGTAACACAACTAGGTCCAGCGTCATTCTTTGTTTCCGAATCAGTGAACACATCTTCCACATGAAGTTTTTGCTTATCTTCATACAATATTTTTCCTATTCTAAAATGTAGACAAGAATCATTTTGACAAAAGCAGCTGAGATGTTTCATCACAATTTCAGTGGAATTTAGTTTAATACCCGAAGAATTATAGAATTTTCCCGTTACTTGGTGCACTTTGAGGGTGCCAATAAAATTCTTTATCTTGGATCGTTCTTGTTCGATTTTAGCACTCATTTCTCGAATCGTGTTATCTTGTATAGTGCTTAAATGAATGGCAGGACATCTCTGTTTAATGGCATCCACAAACTGCGATTTTCGTCATCACCTCCAGCAGCAACCACGGCATCAGCAGTTCTCTTGCATGTAGCTCCTACACCGTCTGGTTAGGTTCCGGTTTTGTTCTCTTCGTCAATCTTGTTAAGCGTTTCTTATATTTCATTAGTTTCTTCTTTAGTTTATTAATTGCATCTTCTTTTTCTTTATTTATCCGGTATCTCAGTGCTTTGTATCTGTTCTTCTTTTTTCGAATCTTGTCAACATCATCACCTTGAGGTGTTGACATTCGCAATGAATTTAATCCATCAGTCTCTGGAGTATTTTCTCTCATTAATGCTGTGGTAATGTTTTTCAATCCTCTTTTCTTATTACGATAGCTGATGCAATGCTCTCTCCACTTCTTTTTTGCTTCCCGGTGTTCACAAGGAGTCATATTGTCAACAAGCTTCCTAGTGCCCTTTTCTTTTTTCTTAAGATATTTAACACGTTCCTTCTCTTTAAGTGCTTCCCGTTGCTGCGGATCGCTTTTCATACGCTCATATCTCTTTTGCTCAGTTTCTCTTTTTCTTTGCAAAATCTCTTCTCTAGAAAGCTTTTTCTTCCTGGGAGCCATACTGTACTCCTAAAACACATGAAAAATACCTACAATAATGAAAAACATAATGGAAGACAGTCCCCTGGAAAAAGAAACAGTCACCCTGTCGTGTGGTGAGGCAGGGGACTGTCGCCAGGGGACTGTTTTTTATTATTTCATTCAGAGGCAGAATAAAATGTAGTTGAGTCACGTTATTTTACTTTACTCAGGAATCATATATCTTTTAAAATAATACAAACTTTATAAGGTATCATTAAATTAAATAAAAATAAATAGTAAAATATCCTTACCAGAGGACTGTCGGTTGTGAGGTTATGGCGCGTACTTCGCACATGGATGCGTGTACGGCACTAAATAAAATGACGCCCGAAACCTAATGGCGGCATCTGTGTATACTTCAGATCGGTTGTGTTTCGTTACACTCAAGTATGACGTATTTTAACCTTCTGGAAAACGTGGCGCGTAATTTAAAATATACACAGGGGACTGTTTACGATATACGGAGACACATTTTAATTTTATTTTTTGACGATTTAAGTGATGTTTGTAAAAAAATAAACACCACTCATAAACGTTTGTTTAATATTGTTTGAATAATTAAATAAATTATTTGATTTGTATAGGTATTCTCATAATTACTTTGCCTTTTAGTGACTATTCTGTTCTGGAGACACCCCAGGGGACTGTTTTTTTAGTGCTTTAGGATTATTTTTTATTTAATAAAATTTGTGTTAACAAGTGATTTATTACCAGCAGAGATAAATCAGGGCATTATCTTGAAGAGTTACTTTGACTTATTACATAATCTATACCTAGTATGAAAATATTGACCGGAGACAGCGAGTGGACCAGTTTCTGGAGAAACACCCATTAATAATATTATAACCGGTCGAATTATTGAACTTATTTTTTTTTTTTAGCAGTGACAAACTATAAATATAAGATAAAGCCTTCCGTTACTTGCATATAAGTAAATTGCGGGTTTCAAGAGAAAACTGCATGAGTATATAACAAAAAAATATATTAAATATTCTAAATTTTAAATCTCGATATTTCTCGTTAGAATTGCGAGATCCTCTCAACGCTTCTCCCTAATAAGTTCAAAGTTTTTGTTGGTGCACTGTATGTACGAAGTCACTAAATAAAAAAAAAAAAAAATAATTTATTTTATATATACATAGATTACTCACTTTTGAATCTACAAAATTATTACATAGGACTTTTAAGTTATAGACGTGAAAGCTAAAAAAAGAAGTATAATTAGAACAAATAATAAATTATATTTTCACAGCCTTATTCGTTAAAGATAACATTATTTATATCGTTTTCTCGTAAAATATCAATGTTCTGGTTCGCCTCATACTGACACGAGTTATATAATACCTACATGTTAGGTAACGGAGCCCAACTGCAACTGCGCTTTGTCTAAATCGGGTCGGGCGGAACGTGAGCTTTTCTCTCGTTCAGGAAATAAACCCGCTATATTCTTCGTAATTGTAGAGGACGAGGAAATATTACATGTGACAAACTGACATCTGATTCTGCAGTATATGCGTGTAAACTAGATTTTATGGAGCGCTTAAGCTTTTTAAACGAGTTGTCCAATGGAAGTAACTAAAACTTTTGTATCATACACACAACAACTTATATGCACCATATTGTCGATTATAGATATATATCGACCTTTTACTTTGTATAAGTTTTGTATAAAATTATCATTTTATTGTCATCAGAACTGGAGTCATATTTCAAATTTCAATTTAATCTGGACACTGAGAAGTAGGTAAATTTGAGCTTTGCAGATTTTACATACAGTAACACATACTAACACGATAGGTCCAACAAAAACTTGTAAAAAGTTTACGTCGTCGCTAATATGAAAAGTGTGGTATATACTTGGACTTATGATTACGATTAAAATAAGTTTATAATCGAGCCAAAGGTTAGAAACGGACTGATTTGTATATCCAAAAGAAAGAAAACTATACCAACTAGTAATATAAAGAAGTAAAAGTTCTGGGTGAACTTAGCTGAATGACTTATACTGACTTATTTCTTACATAAAATTGTACTTGATTTTTAAAGTAAATTTATTTAAGAATAATATATATATAAAATGTTACTTTTAAAAGAAAGTATAAGTTTATAGGTCAAACACGTAACATGTAAGTTACATTTGGCGAAACTCCAAAGATCGCCACATAAAATGTGGAATATAAGAACTGAAAGTTATATTTTAACAAATATGACTGTAGAGGTCACTATCGATTTATGTGGTACTGCATTGTGTTGACAACTTAGCCATTGGTTGTTTTACCGTTGTGACGCATTGGCACAAACGTGTCACTTTAAGTGCGAAGGTTGTGGAATTGATGTCCACTCAGAAAAAATGAAATATTTAATATTTTCATATACAAAACACGTCGAAAAGTGGACAGCGGAGTGTCTTACTCTTAACAGTACGCACACTCTGCCGACCCTATTACATGCGGAATACAGCGTGAAGATAAAGTTATTCCTATACAAATGTTTGACAAACTACGCTCTACTGGGCTTAGAAAATTATATTAGGGTATAAAATACGTATACTACATCCAAGTAGGTAGATTAGGAAGCGTGGGGGAACACTTAAAAAAAATCTTTCATATAAAAAATCTGTATATTATATAATATATATATATAAAAAAAATGCAAATATATAAAAATTAATTATTGATACATACATTATTGCCTTAGAATTGTTTATCCAATTCCAATCATAAGTAACATATTTATCTAAAAATCACAATTTATAGTACTTAATTATACGCACTTGAGAGAATTTTAGTGGTATCTTGATAGCGTTCATAAAATAAGAAACAGGTTATGTAGTAAGCAGGCATCGGGAAGTGTATACTACTGGTTAGGTAGAGTTTGAACTTTGTATATATTAAATATTTACGTATTTATTATATTTCATTCAATTATGTACTTGCCATATTAAATTATTTTTTTTCCTTTCTTAAGCAGGCAACAGCAATAAAAACAGATCAGTACGACTAGTTCTTCCAATCGATTTTTTTATTTCGTATTAGTTATTATACCAGCAATACTAATTATAAGAACTGTTCAAATTTGAACTGCCTTACTATCACCATTCATGAGGTCACAGATAGATAGCTGAATATTTTTAAAAAGGTCCCGTAGCCTAAAACACGTTAACTAACAAATACGTCTACGTCGAAATTTTTATACGCTCCATGTACATAAATAAGAATTTCGCTCGAAAATCTCTGTGTAGACTTTATTTTACAACTTTTCGCTGCCCAATGATAATTGATTGGGATAATCATTTGGCAAGAGGGGGAATGCTATTTATTAAATATTTTTTATATATTTAATTGGGAATTTAATCTATATTCATATCACGACATTTAAGCGATTTTCTTGTAATTTAAATGAATCTTACCAGTTTTTTTTTTGTATATCTTTCACCCTTAATTGTCAAAAAAAAAATATGTTATTATTTTTTTTTTTTAGTAAATAAAGAAATATATAAATAAATAAATAAAATATTTATAGTGTACTTGTAAATGATTACTGTCTGTACATGGTTGATATAATAAAAAAAAATCTTATGTTTGTCTGTTTGTTTGTGTGTTTGAACGTGCTAACCTCAGAAACTGCTAACAAGATGTACAGTTATATACAGTTTTCACTATTATATTATAGCAACTTTTCTTCAACATTAGTGTTTTTTTTTTATTTAAATTGATTAATAAATAGAAAAGTTACGTCAATTAAAACATATGGCTGAAATTTTAGCTTACAATTCATAGATAGTGTCGTAAAAGCGATAATGCTATTAGAACAAGTAAGTAATTGTAATTAGTAAATAAAATAGCGTAATACAAGCGGGCCGTTAGTAGTTAAGATGCCTGTGGCGTAAGGGCACAATCGTAGACTGTGGATGCATACGATGGACATATTGTGGGTTCGATCCGATTTATTTCCAAATTAAATATTTAATGTTTTCATTTCTTTCCTCTGATTACAAGGCTTAGCGCGGCGTTGAGTTCCGCCACTATACACGCAATGCTTCAAATTCGGCGGAAAGCGGAAAAGAGTGTCTTAACACCGAAGTCCCAAGTTCCCTCTGCCTACTCTGCCATCAGCAGGATAAGCGTGAAGTTGAAACAAAATAGTTAATATATCTTTGAAATAGATCGTGAGGCTTGTCGTGGCACAGCGGCACATAAATGTGACTGTAAACGATAGATTGTGGGTTCGATCCCGACCCGAGGAAATAAAATATTTAATATTTAATTAAATTAAAATTTTTAATGTTTTCATTTCTTCGATCTGGTAACAAGGCAAAGCGCGGCGTTAAATTCCACCACTCAATACGCAATGCCTCAATTCGGCGGAAAATGAGAAACGGAAGTGGAACGGAGTGTCTTAACACTAGGTTCCCAAGTTTCCTCTGCCTACCCTGCTGTCTGCGGGATACAGCGTGAAGCTGAGTTTGAGTCTAAAACAGATCGTAGAAATATAACATACAAACATTTAATGTTATTACTTTAGTATGAAAGGTATGAATAACACGATTATTGGTAAATTGACTTAGCGGTGGAAAATATGTGTGTCAATCGAATTTTATTACCCAATTATAGCTTCATATGTCGATCTCTGCTAGAATATCGTTTGAGTAGACTTTACCCTCGTGGCTTAGTAGAAATGTGTTTAAGTATTGAGTTCATATCCTTATATTTTTTTTTTAATGTTTATAAGCAGGCAAATGGCTAATTTCTAGTTAAGTCAATGCAAATGCTTAAATTTTTGTTATTGATAAAAGATGTAAAAGTATGTAAAATGAGGCTTATCGTGAGCATAAGCAGAAATGTGTGTTTGTATACGTGACAGGTTGTAACTTCGATTCCCACTCGAGGAAATTATGTATTGAATATTTTTTTCGTTTCAAGTAAGAGACCAAAGCTCGGCGTTGAGTTGCGCCACTTAGCAATGCTTCAAATTCGGTAGAAACTAAGTAACGAATGTGTCTTAATGGGAAAAAAAGTATTTAAAAAAGTCTACTATCACGATTATAATATTACGTTATAATATACGAATAATTTTTATGATTCTCTCACTAACTGAGCTTCACGCTGTATCCCGCACATAGCAGGGTAGGCAGATTGAACATAGGAACCTAGTGTTAACACACTCTGTTCTACTTCCGTTCCCCACTTTCCGCCGAAATTGAGGCATTGCGTGTTGAGTGGCGGAACTAAACACCTAAACACAGCGCTTTCTCTTGTTACCAGAACGAAAAAATAAAACATTTATTATTTAAATTGAAAATATTAAATATTTCATTTCCTCGAGTGGAGATCGAACCCACAACCATTCAAAGTCAGACGCTTGTGTCGCTGCGCCACGACAGGCCTAATTTTGATGATAAGTTATCAATCGAAATGCATTTTTACTTTCGTTTAAATATTTATATAATTTATTAAAAACATTCGAACATTTTTAAATATGTTAATAAAAAGAAACATATTCTATTTATGTAAATGTAAATAATATTGAGGAAATACTTACGAAAGAAGGTTAGTATTTGCTCTCGTTTCCGTAAGAAATTCACAAAATATATCTTGTTATTATTGATATTTATTTATAAGTGCAATTTATTGGCGTATGACGTATGACTTACCGTGACGATTTTTTAACCCCAAAACAAAAGTATTTTACCCGTTTATAGTTGCGGCTATCAATAATTTGGAACTGCTGTCAGATATATATCTAATGAAACATTTCTAAGATCTTATTATAAGATATATATCTAATGAAACATTTCTAAGATCTTATTAAATAATTATGTTTGTTTTTTTTTTCCTAAATAAAATATAATATTTCCAAATAAATACTCTAGGCTCGCATAATATGTAAATGCTTTTCTGCATATTGAAGTCTATAAGTGAATAACTACAGTGATTGTAATCATCTAGCACTTGTACATAGTATAGTAGTCATTGTGAGTTCGTTGCGCAATATACACTAGGGTCAATTAGTACTGCCGATTCTATACCTCAGCGTTAAGACCACTTACAAGGCTTAATGGAATTGAACTATGATTTATCATCACATGTTTCAATGAAGTCAGGTTGACGTTAAAATTAAAATGACATTGTAATTGCATCATATACACAATGAAATTAAATTGTTTTTATTTCTCGGCTCTATTAGAGGAAATGTGGCGTTGAGCTCCGCCAACAACACGCAATGTCTCGAAAATTGGGTGGATACTTGGGTACTTTATTATCTTAAACCCAAGTTTTCCTCTGCCTATGCTAGCATATATAAATTTAAATATTTTCATCTAAAAAAGGATATATAACTGACTTCCATTACAGGAATCCATGAAAACATTTCATTTGCTACTAAACGAAACATCCCGAAGACTTCAAGCGCTGACCAAACGTTTGGGGACATGTGTGGACAAGTCACGACCGTACCACGAGGCGGTGGCATCAGCATCGGCAGCTAGATCTGAATGTCAACGGGCTGCTGTACAGTTTCAGAGGGCTAGCGGTAAGATTTTTTATTAACTTTAATCTTATAAGTATTATATTAAAAGTTGGACAAGAAATTGTTATTTTCTAATCGGTGTATTATAACAAATATCTACTCGTAGATATTTCTTGCTAAGTGTTTAAAATCAGTATTGTATTTCTTTTAACTGGTTCGAGGAAATATCTACTATTTTATAAACTTTCCCGCGAGTAAAATACAGTTTACAAGCGATGGGTTCAGTCAGGCACATCTCAGCTGCGACACAATGGCGTTGCTGTCATTATGTAATTAATTATTATAAAATTTCATTATATTGATTTTATCATTCTTGTACGTAATATTGTAGCGTTTGTGTATGGAATAAACGTGAAAACAATTAAAAAAATGCATAAGTTACTTATAAATTGAAACATATTGTAAACTAGTACCACATATTTTTAACTCCCGACGCTTAAAGAGAGATATTTTAAGTTTGACCTGTCTGTCTGTGGCACTGTAGCTCCTAAACGAATCCTGGGACCGATTTTACAAGTAAAAGAAGATTACTAGTTATACATACTCACTCAGCTGTATCCCGCACATGGCAGGGTAGACACAGAGAACTTGGGAACATAGAGTTAAGACACGCCGTTTTCCACTTTCCGCTGAATTCTTGGCCGAATTCTTTGCATGAAGAGGGGTGAACTCAATACCGCGCTTTGACTTGTGAACAGAACGACAAAATGAAAACATTAAATATTTAATTTCTTCGAGTGGGTATCGAATCCACAACCTGTCACGTTGAATGCCACATGCTTGTGCCCCCATGTGCCCCATAGTTACCAAAAAAAAATATTGCTATTGTAACAATTTTACAAAACGTATTTACAATGATTTATTCACGCTCGTCGTGAATTACCGGTCCATGTAATATTATGGGGAATCTTATCGTTGTGATAGCAAATTGCTGTTTTCCTGTAGGGCGTTTGGACTCGTCAAGGCCGGTTACGTTCAAGGACTTTACTGTTTCAATATTGTTTAGAGCTAATTTTAAATTTGAATTATTAACATGTATTTTAAACGGTTAAATATGAATGTATATAAAGGTATTTTTAATTTCACGTCCATTTATTTCATTCTATTGGCCATAGAGCAGTGTAGGTACAACCCAGGGTTTTACAGACAATCTGTTCCTTAAGTTTCTAATTATTTTCAAGACTGCGCGTTGAGCGGCGCAACTCAACGCCGTGCTTTTTTTATTCTTGCCAGAGAATGAATATTCCTGAGGTTGACTCGAACTCACATCAGTACTTCTGCTCTATTACGACTTTATAAATATGAACAAAGATAAAAAAAATAATATCATTAAAAACGTACCACACCATTTTTTTTTTCATTTCACGCTGTTTCCTGCACATAACAAGGTCGGCAGAGAAAATTGGGAACCTAGTGTTAATACACTTAATAATGTTCCGTGGCCCTTTTCTCGCTAAGTTTGAGGCATTGCTTGTCGAGTAGCGGAACTTAACGCCGCGCCTTGCCTCGTCACCAGAGTAATGAAATGAAAACAATAAATATTTCCATTTAAAATATGAAATATTTCATTTCCTTGAGTGGGGATCGAACTCAAAACCTTTCGCGCTAACAGTCACATGCGTGTGCCTCTGCGCCACTACAGGCCTCGCATTTACGAGAAAGAAACCTATATTACTATGCTAGTATAAAATTCTCGCTCCCCGCCCATCAGCGTGGCGGTCAAATAAATTAAGCCCAGCCACAATTTGCATAAGTGAAACAATGAGCTCTCACGTAACATATTACGTAATTTTAATACAGATATATAGTAAGTACTTACTGACATTGTACTCAGATGAATATTTAATGCACTGATTAACCTTTTGATATACCTATATATGTGTATATAATTACAATGTTTAATATTTTCACCATATAAATATATAAATTATTATATCGTTGTTAAATTCTATTGATTTTTAGACTTATAGAAACATTATTTATAGATTAAAAATTTTTTTTTATTTGATTGCAACTGATAACTGCCGCGTTAAGTCGATATCTTATTTAATCTGTGCCACGATGTCGAATAAAGTAACGTTGCTTATGAAAGCTAAGACGTTATTGTAAAAAAATTTTAAAAATTATTATTATTATTATTTATGAGGTCATGGCACAGGGGCACAAATATGTAGGTTGTTGGTTCGATGCCATTCGAGAAAATGAAGTATTTAATATTTTCTTTTCATCGTTTTTGTAGCGAACTCAACACGCAATGCTTCCAGAAATTAGTGGAAAGTGTGAAACGACAGTGTTTCGACATTAGAATGCCAGGTTCCCACTATTACCCTGCTATACGCTAGCTACTCGTATATCAGCTGGTAGTTTAAGAAAATTATATCGTTATGATACAAAAATATTAAATTCCCTTAGCCAATGGTAAATCGTTGCCCTACGTGCGAAATTATAGGTCAATTATATATAAAGGCTTGTCGTGGCGCAACGGCACAGGCGTGTCGTGTGACTGTAACCAACAAGTTGTGGGTTCGATCCCCACTGAAGTAAATGAAATATTTAATATTTCCCATTTAAATATTTAATATTTTCATTTCTTCGCTCTGGTACAAGGCAAAATGCGGCGTTGAGTTCCACCACTCAACGAGCAATGGGAACGGAAGTGGAACTGAGTGTCTTAATACTAGGTTCCCAAGTTCCCTCTGCCTGCCCTGCCATGTGCGTTAAACTGAGTAATTATATATAGAGCTGTGTAACAAATAAGATGCATAGAGTAAAAAAAAATATCTTGCAAAACATATATTAATAATTTCCTACATTTTCAAGCGGATACGTCAGTTATCAACATTTACATACTTTGTTAAAGTATTAATATTAATAATTATATTTTCATTGGACGTGTTAATGTTTGGTGCTGATAAGCTCTTGAAAGTCAATGTTAAATAAAGTAATTATGCTGTTTTATCAATTTGCTGTTTTTTATTGTAATGTTTTTATTTATTTTTTTACCCCCGACGCAATAAAGTCTGTCTGTGGCATAGCTCGTGAACGAATGAAGCAATTTGAGTGTTAGTTTATTTAATGGACGGCTTTGATCATAGTAGCTTAAAGCTTTGCCAAGTAAGGTATTTTTTTTTTAATCGGTGTTTGTGTTTAAATTTTTTTAATTTTCTTTGTTATCCTCACGCAAGTCATTCATATCCTGTGCTTGTAAAAGATGTACATGGAGTATATCATATAAATTCAAAATTTAAATCTAATATATTTATTTAAACTAGAAAGTTACATGCGTCATTTTTTGAACGTCGAACAATTACCATCGGTTTATTTAAGTACTGCTGTACTGTCTCAAGTCAGGATCGACGTTCATGACGTCCTGTTGTGGCGCAGCGGCACAAGTTCTGGGTTTGATCCCCAGTCGAGGAAATGAAATATTTAATATTTTCAATTTAAATATTTAATGTTTCATTTCTTCGCTCTGGTAATAAGGCAAAGCGCGGCGTTGAGTTCCGCCACTCAACACGCAATGCTCAAATTCAGCGAAAAGTGGGGAACGGAAGTGGAACGGAGTGTCTTAACACTAGGTCCCCGAGTTCCCTCTGCCTACCCTGCCTCGTGCGGGATACAGCGTGAAGCTAAAAAAAAACAACATTCCCATATTCAATACATTTCTTGTTTTTTTTATGAATGGGCTACGTTAAAACGATTAAAGTGATTTAATATAGCTTCGATAAATGTATTATCAACCATCTGATACTGTCGTTACTGATATTAGCCCATTGAATATTTCGAACCACAAAATTACGAGATATAAGGCCATCGTAACTCTTGTTATGAGTTTGATACCCAGTTTAACTCTTCTGTAACTCTTGTTATGAGTTTGATACCCAGTTTAGGTAGTAAATTTTCATAATTCCGTTCTGGTTAACGTTTTACGACGATGAAATAGGCTAGTTCCGGTAGGAAATAGCGAAGAGAGTGAGAGAGTAGTTGGAGAAACTTTTACTAAATGTTTTTCAATGAGAAATAACTATAAATTATATAGATTCAAAACATTCAGCAAATCACCTATTTGTTAAGTAAATGTTGTAATAAAACAGACAAACATGCGCGAGATAAGATTGCGCTTTGTCTGTGTTAGATATCGGCGACCTTGCTATTGTACATATGCTATTGTGGATTCCAGTTTGCTATGATTTGATTATTTTTTGGTATTTAATAGTGTACAAGTTGTATTATATTTAATGGAATGTAGAATATATATTATCTTTATTCGTTTCAATATTTGGACCGTTTATTTTGAAAGTGGTATAAGTCCGTTTGTTTTTTAAGATGAGATACGACGTATTTCATGCTTGATTATATATTAATACATCATATCTCATTTTTAAAAAAAAAATAATGGACTTACATCATTTTCAAAATAATCCATTTTTAATATTTATTAAAATCAGCTCAACAAAAGAAAAATCAATAATTCTATACATTTCCTTGGAAATAGATGTGAAATGGACCTTTTTACAAGTAATCATATCTTTTTAAAATTATGAAATCAACTAATAATTATACATAGAGAGCAACTGTTGAGTTTCTTGCCGGCTCTTCTCAGCAGACCCGCCTTCCGAGCCGGTGGTAGCTTCCTGTAAGGACTGACACTACAGACACTTATATGTAACTTGACGATTCAAAAGTGCTTAAATGGCCTAATTGAATAAAGAATATTTTGATTTTGATTTTGATTAGTATCGAAATTATTTTGGCAAAATGCTGTGCACAGCAGTAGATAATGTTGCTCCTTGGCCCACTAGACTGAGGGGGAATGGAAATATCTGAATGGCGACAAAGTGTCATGATACTGGGTTCCCGAGTTCTCTTGCTATGCGCGGGATACAAAGTAAAGCTAAAAAAGTTATATATAATTGTTATTAGAGCTGCACGCCGCAGCCAAGGAGACGGTGACCCTCGCGGAGCAGCGCTTCGTGAGTAAGCAAGATGAGTGGCAGTTCGACAGCAACTGGCAGGAAGTGCTCAACCATGCTATTATCAAGGTATTATTGTACATAACAATTGTTTAATTCAAAAATATTAAATATTTTATTTCCTCGAGCGGGCATCGAACTCACAACACATCGGATCTCTCGCGCTTGTGCCCCTGTGCTGTGCCATTACAGGCGTCAGGCGTTTTATTTCTTATGTATATTTTTCTTTTGTTTTTTGTTGCTTTTCGTTTTGTATCTTTTATTATTGAATATTGCCATGTACAAAGGCATTTTAAATAAACATTTTCTGCTTGAAAATCATGCTTAATCCCCAACGCAAAATAAGAGCTGTTATATGTTTGTTCTGTAGCGTTTGACACTTCGTTTTTTCTGCCTACTCTATGGAAAGCATTATTGCACTACCCAAAATGTGGTATTGATTTATTGAGATGGGGATTTCTTAAACTTTAAATTTGGTTCACTTGTAAATAAATATGTAAATAAATGGTTTTTTTTTAGCTTCACGCTGTATCCAGCACGAGGCTGAGTAGGCAAAGGGAACCCGGGAAGGGACCCTAGTGTTAAGACACTCCGTTCCCCACTTTCCGCCGAATTTGAGGCATTGCGTGTTGAGTGGCGGAATTCAACGCCGCGCTTTGCCTTATTACCAGAGCGAAGAAAATAAAACATTAAATATTTTAAATTGAAAATATTAAATATTTCATTTCCTCGACTGGGGATCGAACCCAGAACCTGTCGGTGACAGTGACACTCTGGTGCCGCTGCGCCACAACAGGCCTCAAATAAAAAATAAATGTATGTTTATATATTTATTTTATTATATTTAGGTTATGGACGCGGAGAAACGTAAAGCGGAGAGTGGTCGTGAACACCAAAAGAAAGCAGCTGCGTATATTGCAGCTGAGCGGAAGGTAACTTACAGTTAAATTATTAATATATGTATTTTTAGTTACATTTTTATTATTGCTTTAAATAAATAGGACTGGACTAGATGGTCTCCTTGTGAATTCTACTTTCTGCTTAGTTGGATGACATTTTAAATGTGATTCGAGAAATGATAGTAAAATGTATTTTCATGTAATCATTCTACCGAGTGACGATTGAACTTATATAGTGCAGTGTGAGACAAAAGAAAACGTACTAACGTTATTGAACGGAACGGAACGTGGAACGTGGGGAACCAAGTTACTTAGTCAGGTGCCCAGGTTCCCTACATCTATTCTGCTATGTTCAAAAAAAAAAATGCTTTTACTAAAAAGCATTTTTTTTTTGGACATAGCCTGACTAAGTAACTTGGTTCCCCACGGTCCGCCGAATTCCTGAAGCGTGAGGTGGCTCTTTGCATCGGTACCAATGCGTTAAAAACAAGAATACTACATTTTTTTTTCCAATGAGAATTGAAGCTACAATCGGCGGTTTTGCATTCACATGCTTGTGCCTCTGCGCCACGTGGGCCTTAGAAATATATGTTATATATATTTATATATTGTTATTTCAGGTAACGCAGCTCGAAGAAAACTTAAAAAGAAACATTATAAAATCAAGAATATACTTTGATGAGAAAAAGCTGTGTGATGAACAATTGCAAGCGCAAAATGAGAAAATAGAGAAACTGCAACGTCTAATAGCGGACGCCAAGTTCAGGTATTCAAAGTCTTTGAAAGCTTTGGAAGAAATCTCCGAAGAGATACATAGAAGGCGGGGGGAATACCCACCAGGGAAGGACGCGATACCGGTGGGTCCAAGAGAACCAGGAGTGGGAGCAGAAAGAGATCCAATTCATGATGAGAACGATATAAATGACGAAGACTCCAGCCTCCAAGAACTCAGAATGCGTGTTAGAGAACTAGCATTGAAACCAATAGATAGGACTGATGTGGAAACGGACGAAGCTTGGGCTCAGGAACTCAACGAGACCATTAACAAACTGGACCAGCTCCTGATGATGAAGGAAACTAATCAGCAGAAAAAATCGAAGTTCACAAACAATTCACCAAGGAACTCTAGTGCGCCCTCCACCAGCACAAATACAGCGAAATACGTAGAGTCGAAACTCTCTCGTACTAAATCAATAAGCCGCGACGTTCTGTACGAAGTGAATCCTATGACTAAATCTGACAAGTCTAAGAGCATGATGTCGCTAGATGTCCTCGCTCTAGCTAGAGACGCCAATATAATGTCTGGACATGACAGAGAGTCGTATTTAAAAGCTGTGATAGAAGACAAGTCCCCCACGGGAACCTATACGGAGAGTAATTCAGATAGAAATGACAGTCCCGATGATATTTTAATGGTGGAGTGTGATTCGAGTGATTCGAGCCAAAACCCAGTCATACGTATGACGAGCTCCACTATCACTGATAGTGATAATTAGCCTCATAAGTTTTTTTTTTTTAATTTTTGATATTAAATTTGATATGTCAATGGGATTCAATGAACAATTTGGTTGTGTATGTATTGTTTTGCTTGTATCATTTTTTTTTTCATGATTATTTTAAATGAAGTGATTTCAAGGTTTTTATGAAGGCTTTATTCAATAGTGATGTTGGATTTTATCATTTAGGTAGTAACTCAATGATATTTTGGAAAATTATGGAATATATTTTCCATTTTGTTCGCAATTCTGAATGCCTGAGTTATATTTATAAATATTTAAAAAAAATGAAAATTTTAATAGACAACATAAAAAAAAAATGAAATTATAAAGTAAATTAGTTATAGGTAATTTAGTTTTAAATATTTTGATATAAAATGGTTGTTTTTTTTTTGTATGAAAATTAAATGGCGCTGGTGTGCAATGATGACACTTGGCATTAACATCCATGTAAAATCTTTTTAGCAGATTTCCGGATAAATCTTTGTGATTTTGATTTATGCCAATGTTTTTGTAAATTTTCTTTAGAACTAGTAGAATTATAAGAGGTTGTGTGCGTTTTCTATGTTTTGTGTGTTAGTCGTAGTTTTTTACACATACACACACACATACATATATTGTATTGTCAAAAAGTTCTACAGACATGTCTAGATCGGAATTTAAAAAAAAAATTATACCTCTGATAGCGGTTTTAATTTTCGTTTATTTCTCAAATATTAATTATTAATACATTTTTTTACTAAAACACTTAATTACATAGTATTATTTTAGTTTAGTGAATATTAAAATATTTGGTGCTTTTTGTTTGTTTTCAATTTTAATCAATAATTTAACTAACTCTTTCAACTACTGCCATATTCTTCCACCGATTCACAATTAAATAGAATTATATACAAACACAAACATTGTTTTTTTTTTTGTTTAAAAAAGCAATGGATACTCTTTCAAAATTTTTTATATTAAAGTCGAACAGAATTTAATTTTAATTTATGTACTTACCGATTCTCAAAAATTGACTATATTAAGATTTTCAAAGATCTTGGTTTTGTGTTTTTACTATTTTTTAAAGTGTTTATTACACACTTGGGTCAAAAAAAGGCTTTTTAAATTTAAGTTTAGTATCTTGGTTTTGGTTGTGGTCGTATTTGTCTTTTTAATGTTGGTATTATTAACTGTTTCATGAAATAATTGTTTTAGTTTGTAGATTTTCAGGTTAGTTTAATAAAAATCAGTATTTTACTAAAATAAATACTCACTGCTTTATGACAAATCTCTGTTTTTTGGTTGTGTATATTTATTATCTATACTAGATCTTTATAAAATCTGATTATAAAACGACGAAACATAAATAAATGAAATTAAATTTCTTCTGTTCACCTCTTTTGGCTGATTTCTTAAAGCACTCATCGTTTTATCTAGTTACTAGGAATAGACAAGTTTGTTGCGTTTGCATCGCGCCTAGCGATAAATGTTTATTTTGATATAAACTCTTCAAGTTGTTAGTACAATCAATTATTATTATTATTTTTTTTATCACATTTATTCATTAACAATATGTAAAATGTCTGAAATATATCTTAACATTTGTATGTAAGTAATGAATACATAAAATAACTAACATAACTTAACAAATTCTTCACCGCACCATCTTTACTGTTTAAAGCACAAAACAATTTTTCAATATTTCTTCTGAATAATAAATGTGTTTTAAGTAAATCTTGTTTCTTTTTTTTTTACCTGTGACCTTTAAGATCGTTTGAAAAGAGTTCTATTTTATTATATAATGTTCTCGTTAACAGTAAAATCTTGTTTTAATACATAATTTTGTTTTTTAATTTCTCGTCTATCATACGATAATTAAATAACCTGAAATTAAAAAATGACTCACGCGCATCTCGAATTAAATCTATTACCAATAGCTGCAATCTTAACATCCTTACCACAAATGCAACCCATCTGTTTCCTGGCTGTGCGTCCTTACTAGATCTCATGATAGTCTCATCAACTGAACGGGTTGCTACTTTTGGGCAACTACCAGCAGAAGCATTCTCGTATCATGACCTTGTTTACCTCTCATATAAAATACGTCCACCAAAAATAAAACTTACAATAGTGATGCGAAGATGTTTTAATGACATGGTAAATGGTATTGACTGGAATTGCGTACTTAGTGTTTCATCAGTCAATGATAAAATAAACATCTTTAATCCTCTTTTAATCGAGCTTTTTGATATTCATGCGCCCCTGCGACCCATAAAATATAAACATCTCCCTGTTCCGTGGTTGACTCAAGAAATCAAGGTTCTTATGGCTCAACGAAATACTGCAAAATCTAAATACAAAAAAAAACCAATAAAACAAATGCAAGAAATTTGCAGAGGAGCCCGACGCAATTATATTCATTCCTCAATCAATTGAAGCAATGCATCAAATACTTGGAAACTTCTGAATCGGATGGGAATTGGTGGCAAACACTCGCATGACACATCTACCTTAAGCAACTATACGGATTTAAACTCTCTGATTATTTTTTTTTCAAATGTTACTCCAATGGATAATACCAGAAAAATGAAAACCCTTCAATCCTTATCGTTACTTCCTAATCCTACAGCTGCCTCCTTCCTGTTCACATCTATTTCAGAAACGGAAATACGCAAACATATCATAGCTATCAAATCTGATGCTATTGGTTGCGATAGCATTAGTCGTCGCATGATTCTCCTAACTCTTCGTTCCATTATACCAACCTTGTGTCATATATTTAATTACTCCCTTTCCTCTGGTGAATTCCCTGATGCTTGGCGACATGCACTAGTAATTCCGGCCCCAAAAAACTCCAACCCCATTTCCTTTGCAAACTACCGTCCAATTTCTATACTTCCTTTTCTTTCTAAAGTTCTTGAACGTATAGTACATAAGCAATTATATCAGTATCTACACAATAATAGCATCCTGTCCCCTTTTCTATCCGGCTTTTGACCTGGGCATAGCACAGTAACGGCACTCAACAAAGTATGTGAGGACGTTAGATATGGTGTGGATGGTCGGCAAATTACTGTACTTGTTCTACTAGATTTCTCTAATGCATTCAACACAGTAGACTTTGACATTCTTTTAGCTATTCTAAGGTCCATCAACTTTTCCCCAAAAACTACTGATTGATTTTTTTCTTACCTACATTGTCGCACGCAACGCATTAAACTTAACGAGAAGCAATCATCACAACATATAGTTAGCGCAGACGTTCCACAAGGTGGTGTACTGTCCCAGCTTCTTTTTTCCATTTTCATTAACACGTTAACTCAACACATTACTTTATCATACCATCTATGCAGATGATTTGCAGATTTATACCACTTCTTCTCTTACTGACATACCCAGAGCGATAAATGATATTAATTCCGATCTCCTCGAAATTCCTCTATCCCGCACGAAATGTTATGAAGACTCTTTTACTGTTAAAACAGTAAAACTGAGGAATGCTCTGCCCGTTGGCATTAGACGTTCCCAGACTATAGGTATATTTAAACGCAGACTTAAAAAATTCTACCTACAACGCGGCTCTTAGTCTGACCATGCTGTATATTATATGTATATATTTATATATGGTATGTACTTTAAGTGGATATTTATGCGTGTGTATATATGTATTTATTATATATGTGTATGTTTATGTATAAACATATGTTTTTACTAATTATATGTATGTCTATATATTATAATATCAGTATATATATTTAAAAATGATTTATATTTTATCCGTCTCTACTTTTTGCACGTTTCTGCCTGTTGCTTTAAAATTATATTTTATCATAGCTTAATGGTTACCTGGAAGAGATCACTTATAGTGATAAGGTCGCCATAGCACACATTATTTTAGTTATTTAAGTTATATGAATTGTTATGATATTGTGTGCAATAAAGTATATAAATAAATAAAATAAAAATAGAGAACGGAAATGTTTTAATGAGGAAAGATGTTACTTAACTCTAGGTTCCCAAGTTCCCTCTACTTATCTTTTCATGTGCGGAACACAGCGAAACGCTAAAAAAAATTCTATTTTCCATTTACTATTTTTTTTGGAATCAAGTTTTATGTCAAATCTTGAGTTCTTATGTATGTATACATAAGAACACACGATTTCACGATTTCACACGTCAAGTTACATAGGGTCTGCTAAGAGCCGGTAAGAAGCTCAACATTAATATGCTAAACAAACTATGCAATAGACGTTTTAGGGACTATAACATAATGAGATGATGATTTTTATAGTAAGAAAAGAATACTTTTTTACGCAAAATTTTCTGATGTTAAGTCACTTTGTCCCTGTTACGACAACTACGTGTTCAAATTATTACCGAATTCCGATGGCATTGCTTAATCAGTGGTAGAAATATATCTTGTCTTACACTTGAAACACAAAATTCGTAGTTTTTTATACCACATTACATTTTTATCGGCAGATTGTTAGAAAGTTGGATAAAAAATAAAATAAAAAATAGTTTATTAAATTTATTTTTATTCAAGAATTCCTTGTTTCCAAACAATATAACAATATTAATACATAGAGGAAGGCACTTTCAAACTATCAATAGTATTAGACTCTACCAACCATAATTTTCTATAGAAGTGTAAATATTAAATTTCATAGTTTATTCACTATTATATACTAAAATACCATTTAAATTATTCGATAAGGAAAATTGTATTATTGACAAGAAATATAAAAAAAAAAAAAATAATTAATGTATATTAATCAACAACAAGAATTAATATATCTTATACTTATAAGTAATTAATCATAAAAACAAATGGGTCTGATTTTTCACAATTTCTGTAAAAACATCGTACAACATCAAACCACCTAAAGTAGAATATATATATATATATATATATATATATATATATATATATATATATATATATATATATATATATATATATATATATATATATATATATATATATATATATATATATATATATATATATATATATATATATATATATATATATATATATATATATATATATATATATATATATATATATATATATATATATATATATATATATATATATATATATATATATATATATATATATATATATATATATATATATATATATATATATATATATATATATATATATATATATATATATATATATATATATATATATATATATATATATATATATGAAATTCCTATCGACCCATAAAATAAATAAAATTCTAAAACTAATGTTATCATTACTTATATTTGGCTGTTTCTTGATATCATTTTCAAAATTTTATGATTTTTTTTTCAACTAGTATTTATTTTAAACAAAAATTTAAATTGTCTATGGCAAATAGGATTTATTATCTATGTATATCTAAAATACATCTATATTTGTACCCTGTGTGTATGAAACGATTATATAAAATATTTTCATACCAACGCATTATTTTACAACGTAATAATTTTATTAAAAAAAAAAGATTATATATAAAAATATTTTTTAATAAAGAACAGAATTTATATTTTTGTAAAAAAAAGGCAAAGACAGATAATTACTAAATTGTGACGTCATGAGCCGCATCCATTACTTAGGCTATATAAAATATATTTCATATATTATTATAGATAATAATATTCAATTTAACAATTTTTTTATAAAGAAATGGAATGAAATTTAGCGAAAAAACTTCCTAGAACATACTAACGATACAAGTTAAATGCAAATATTTATACACATATAAATTAAATATATATGTTCTAATAAAAATATAATATGTTCAATTAATTATTATTTACATATATATATATATATATATATATATATATATATATATATATATATATATATATATATATATATATATATATATATATATATATATATATATTATATATATATATATATATATTTATTTATTTCTATAATTAGGAAGATTCTATATATGTTTTTATGTTGATACTGGGAACTTGGGATCTTGATGATCCATTATTAAAGATGAAATGCAGTACAGTTTATATAATTAAATAGTAATTATTTTACTTAGTTTAATTATACATATAAATAAATAGTAACAACAACGTATGATTAATAAAGATAATAGTCAAATTGATTTCTCTCGCTTTAGGTCATGTATATTTCAAATAATAAAATATTTCCAATTTTTATTTAATTTTTTCTTATAAGTGTTAATAAACACTTCAAAAAGTTTCCTTTTAATAGTTTTTTGTATAGAATGTCCTTCCAAAATAAAAAGGAAAAAGAGAGACATCATAATTTGTTTATTTACATATGATATAATTATGTTCATGGCGCAGAAAGTGGGGAACGGAAGGGGAACAAAGTGTCTTAACACTAGGTTCCCGGGTTCCCTCTGTCTACCCTGCCTCGTGCGGGATACAGCGTTATCAAAAACGGAAAACCGAAAACATTAAACATTAACATTTCAGTAAGAAATAATGTTAAATCACTCCGCACGGACAAAAAATAGAGATAGATTTCTCCGCAATTCCTCTACTCATCTGTTTTACAATGGACACTAAAAGGCTCTTCTCTGATCTATATATAAAAACTGTTACTTTTTGATAGACTGTCGTTTGACACATTTTTCATTATTTTTTAAAATCAATTTGACTAGCCTATAGACTTAAAATGACCCTAACACAGCCTTAAATTAAAAAAGTTAAATTAAGTTATAATATATATTTTAATAAGTAAAATATATTACAATCTATAGTATCTACTAGAGTATAAAATATGTATATATATATATATATATATATATATATATATATATATATATATATATATATATATATATATATATATATATATATATATATATATATATATATATATATTTATATATATATATATATATATATATATATATATATATATATATATATATATATATATATATATATATATATATATATATATATATATATATATATATATATATATATATATATATATATATATATATATATATAGAATGTATAAGTTAGGTTAAATGCTTCTACATTATTATTTATTAAAATATGAAGAAATAAATATCGTTATTTACTCATTTTAAACACATGGTGTTTATATAAAATGTAGAATTTGTTTAAATATTTTCTTTGAATAATTGTTATAATAGAATTTTATATAATATAGTTATAAAATGTTTAATATTTATTTGTTTATTTATAACATTGCTTAAGTAACCTAAAGTATCCTACTCAAAATATCTATTATAGAAAAATAATTTATCGCTTCTTATTAGAACGAATGAATGAGTGAATGATATTGTAAAAAACAATGCTCTTTTATTTCTAATCTGTGACATCACAAGTATGTTTAAATAGATATAGTACTAAAATTAATAGTCATTTATAATCTATGGTAACATCTTACAATAACATTACCAATATTATTAAATAATGTTAAAATTAACAACATAACATGTATAAAAAATATTAGTTCTAAAAAAAAATCAGAAAATGACACATTATTGTGCCACTTTTAAGAAATTTAAAGACAACTAGTCAAATGGCTGTTTTATTTAAAAAGTTTAAAAAAACTACTAATTATTCATATTATATTATGAATTGGAAAATCATGAATTGTATTTAATTAAATGAATTAAAAAAAATAATTGAAAAAAAAAAATGCAAAAACAAAAAGTACACTGCCAATATTGGAAATTATTATTCTGGATAGAATTAAAATATTAAATAATAAAATATACTTTAAAAAATATATAAAAATAAAAAAAATACCATTGGTACATTAAAAAATCTACATATTTTTAGACGATCAAGACAAAAGCGCGGCAGTCAGAGGACAAATAGAGATATTTTAAATTAAAAAAAATATAAGAATAAATGTTTTATGTTTTATGTTTTTAATTAATTACGGAATTTATCAAAATTAAATAATATTAATAAATTAAAAACTATAACGCTTATTTTAATTATCATTAAATATATAATAAGAATAAACTAAACAACATCTACCACTTTTGCCTTAACAATCCAATACGTATTTCACTTTCCCAATAGAAATGCACAAAAATAAAAAAAAATATACTTATTTTTACTATATAAATACATAACATATAATAATATGTTAATATAATTTCTCTTACAACTTAGAAGAAGGTACAACGTCACGCCACCATGGCGTTCTTTCAAACACACCGGGCTGACTGAAGAACGCTTTTTGGAGATTCTGATATAACTGAAAGAAATAAAGGAAAAACATTATACAATATTTTTTTTAGCTCGACGCTGTATTCCGCACGAGGCAGGGTAGGCAGAGGGAACCCGGGAACCCAGTGTTAAGACACTCTGTTCCACTTCCGTTCACCACTTTCCGCCGAATTTTTGAGGCATTGCGTGTTGAGTGGTGGAACTCAACGCCGCGCTTTGCCTTTCAAGCATTCAAAGAGACAAATCCGGATAATTTAATGTATGTATTTGAAGAATACTATAGTTAAATAATGAAACATGTATGTATATAAGTAAATAAACTATATAAGGTATTATAGGTATATTAATGGTGTATCTTACTTTTTCTAAAAATCTATCTTTAAATGTTATATCATATATTTAAGGTTAATATTATTGTTGTTTAGCTTCACGTTGTATCCTGCACATGGCTGGGCAGGCAGAGGGAACTTGGGAACCTAATGTTAAGACACTACACACAGATTACTTTCGTTTCCTACTATCCACCAAATTTGAGGCATTGAATGTTGAGTGGCGCAACTCAACGCCACGCTTTACCTTGTCCCCAGAATGTAAATATGAAATATGAAATATTTCATTTGAAAGTATTTTTTTTTTATTTCCTCAAGTGGTGATCGATCCATAACTTGCAGTTAACAGTCACACGCATGCGCCCTTGCGCTACGACATACCTTATATAAAAAAAAAAGCAATAGAAAATCCAAACTAACCTTTCCATCGCTTCTGCCCAAAACGGAATTAAGAACAAAATCAGTAGGCGCCAGCGCATCCACAACACTAACAACCTCACTTTTAACATCAAAACACAATTCGAGAATCGAATCCCGCACCAGCCGGGCCATATCATCGCCTTTCGCGAAACCACCCTGATAGAACTCTACTAGATTATCATCCAAACAGTATAGACCATACAACGTAAAAAGTTTCATCAAAATCGGCTGAAGCGGTTTTTCCTTTTTCTCTATACTCTCCAAGCAGAATATTAAAGATAGATATTCTGCGTACACTTTGGTCAAGTTACGCCACCTGTACACTTGGGTTTTGTTTCTGGCTTGCACTTTAGTTAGGCCTTTCGATAGGTTGTGTTCGTTCTTTTCGTGTGTGTACCTAAGGAGCCAGCATATTAGCCATTTGTACGTTGATATTATGACTGTGGGGAGAAAACAGCATTATTTAAAATTAAAATAAAAAATACTTTAACTAATAATAATCTAAACTTAGAAAATATTGTTAGCACCACGCTACATCCAGCATATGGCAGAGTAGACAGAGAACGCCCAGTGTTAAGACCTTCTAACATGCAAGATACTGTTTGTAGAAAGCAGAATACAACACCGCCTTTTATCTTCTTACGAGAACCAGAATATTAACATAAGTAATTTTCCCAAATGGGATTCGAACTCAAAACCGTTGTCTCATTAGTTATAAATAAAAAAAAAATACCATAGAATATATATATATGTATATATATATATATATATATATGTGTATATATATATATATATATATATATATATATATATATATATATATATATATATATATATATATATATATATATTGTTACTTTTGTTACTATATATATATCATATTTTGTATAAAACAAAAAAAGGAGTTCATAGAAAATTATTCCAATTTCACTAAATTAATTATTTCATAATACTTCCGATGGAGTGCTTGTTACGCTTGCCACCACCGAGAAGTGGAACGTGACAATTTTCCACGCATGCAAAGTTCATAAAATTATCAGCAATATACTCACACTGAGCGTTCTTCAATTCATTCGTGCTAGTACAATTGAACGTTCTATCTTTAATAGTCCTGTAGTCCTTCAAAAACGCCACTGTGCCCAGTGGTGAATCTATTTCAGTGTCGGACAGTGCGGCTTCATATTGCCTCAGTAACCAATTGCCGGCTTGTTGGGATAACACGTTGTTGTCGCCTTCGTAGGTGACTGTGGGTTCATGGTTGCTTCTTATGTCACCTAGGTTAGAGCACTGGAAAATTTTAAAAAATATATATTTCTTATCATACCCGTATAACGCAGTGTATGCAAATAGGATCTAGTGTTAAATACCATTTCCCACTCTTGGCGGAGGAGTGGCGAAACTGAACGCCGTGCTTAGCCTTAATACCGGAGAGGTTAAATCAACGTCACATAATACATTTCCCCCAATTGGAAATCGAAGGCATAACCGTCACGTCTACAGTCACACGCTTGTCACTGTGCCACGATGGCCTCGATAATTATTATTTATAGTTTTAATGTATGTATTTTTTTTATATGAATAATTATATATTATTATATAAAAAACTGTTAATGTTGTAATGCGTTTGAAAATATTTCAACGATCGATAGTTGACCCGATGACTTCAAGCGGGTGCTCAGGAAAATAAATCATTATTATTCCCTCACTCCATTAGAAAGTACTATACAGTTGAGTTCAGCCACCCAATAATACATGGAAATTAGCAGCAGCGAGCGTAGTGTTTAACGCTGGAATATCTGCACCATCGAACGTACAACCTGTCGCAATGACAGTCACTCACCTGCGCTCCTGAGCCACAATAGACTTAAAATTACTTTTTAATACAAAAAAAAAAAACACTTACTTTTAAATACCCGTGTCCACCACACGCCTCTCTACACTGCTGAGCCGCTTTCATCGTGCTCCACGTCAGCAAGGGCTTGCTGCTTGACACCATCGCGTGGATCTCTGATACTGCTTCACTCTAAGAACAAAATCTATACTTATAATACATCTGTAACTGATCACTGTCTGTATGTACGTGGAAGATATGTTAAATAAAATCGTATATTAAACTAATCGGGCCCAAAATAATGATTATTAGGATTTTTTTCTGTTTATCTGTGCGTGCTTAGAAATGGCTGACCAGATTGATTTTTTTTAACTGTTATATTGTATCCTTTCTGCAATATTTAATGCTTGTTTTGTTTCGATTTGTTAGTAAATAAAAAAGATATAAATTTAAAATATTTAATTTAACAATAAAATTTTCATTAATTTACCTATAATTTTAAATGTAATGTTTAAAACCTTACAATAATATTATTATAACAGATAGTATTTGAGATTAGTAAATAAAATAGTGTAACTCTAGCGGGCGAAGCCGCGACCGGATCCACAGTATTTTATATCAATGGTAAACAAATAAAGGCTGTATATTTTTTTATATAAAAAATTATCTATAGGTAGATATTCTTACTTATTTTCCATATTTTTTTTTAATTTTAATTAATTAATATGCTACTAAAATAATAGGGGTACCCCCCCCCCACAATGCTTCTGCATAAGCCTATATAACTTTTTTTATGTCAAAATACTAGAACTGGCATGATTTTTACAACGTTGTCGTGTAAAAAATAAATTGATCAAAACTTGATTATAGGAATTAATCAAAAATTAATATTTTTATGGATTTTGTTACAAATACACATCAAAAATATATATTAAAAATATGACGTCCTTGCAGCGCGGCGTAGAATTCCGCTACTCAACAAGCAACGCCACGAGAATTCAGTGGAAAGTGAGGAAAAGAAGTGTCAAAATTAACAACATGGAGTGTCAACACTTGGTTCCCAGGTTCCCACATCGTACCCTGCTTTATCTTCAAATAAAAAAAAACTTACCAAATTGTCCACTCTATGCCCAGCATTAGACTTCTCTACTATATTAAGATACATAAGAGTAAATTTCTCTATGTACAGACGAAAAACCACAGCGGCCGCCACATGCCCGAAAAGACGCCATTGCTATAAAAATAAAAAAAGTCATTACAAATATACAATTTAAATAGTTAGTATAAATATCAGCGGTACGTGATACGATTATAAGTATAACGGTTATGGGTTCGATGCCGGTTTAGGGGAATGTAATGTTTAACATTTTAATTTCCTTTCATTTCGCCACTCAACACACATGCCCCAAGAATTCGGTTGGAAAGTAAGGAAGTACTTAAATTTGTGTTATTTAATATTAGGTTCCCAGGTTCCTTGTGCCTATCCTGCTTAGTGCGGGATACGATGTGAAATTTAAAATAAACTTAGTGTAAAAAAAAATTAAGTTACATTAAATTTAGATTTTTATATACATAAAAACAGCACAAATTAATGTTATATTATATATTATATTATAATAAAAAAAAACATATAAATTCAATTATAAAAAACAAAACAAAGTATGCCGAAACCAGGGATTGAACCAGGGACCTTTAGATCTTCAGTCTAACGCTCTCCCAACTGAGCTATTTCGGCGGTAATGGCCAATGCGATAAAACTCATCTTATATTACAGATAATGTATTACTCTACTCTACTCAGCTTTACGCTGTATCCCGCAAATGACAGGGTAGGCAGAGGGAACTTGGAAACTTAGTGTTAAGACACTCCGTTCCACTACTGTTCTCCACTTTCCGCTGAATTTGAGGCATGGCGTGTTGATGGCGGAACACAACGCCGCATTTTGCCTTGTACCAGAGCGAAAAAATGAAAATATTAAATATTTAAATTGAAAATATAGATTTTTTTTTATGGAAGAGACGGCAAACGAGCGTACGGGTCACCTGATGGTAAGTGATCACCGTCGCCCACGGCCCCGTGCGACTCCAGAGGAGCGGGATGAGCGTTGCCGTCTTTTAAGGTGGATGGGCACCGGGGCCCGGCATTACCTAATGCGAAACGCAGTGGCCAAAGCCACTACTTAACGCCGGTCTTAAATACCGGGGGTGGTAACAATCCGGTCGAGTCTGCCCATGCGTGTTGCCATTGCTGGCAACGTGACTCTACCACACGCACTTTAGTCGCCTCTTACGACACCATCAGTACCAGGGTGATCCTATTCTAAGCCGGGATCACACGGCAAAAGCTATGTCTCCCCACTCGACGAAATATTTCATTTCGTCGAGTGGGGAGAGATAATATATTCATTTACCATAATATTTTAACATAATGTAATACTAACATGTCTTTGAAAATTTTAAATATAGTGTGATACAAAAATCAATTTTCAAGTACAACATGGTCGACGAGTATTGGCCGATTAATTATCGAGAATTAATTTTACGATTTTATTATTTATTATTATTTCCTTTCCAAGTCAACAGCAAGAAAGCTAATTTGCCATCCTGTATGTAAGTTACGTGGTCAAGCTAATTTCACAGACTTTCATTTAAAAAAAAAAGGTGTTGAATGAGACATTTTCAATAAAATTAACCGAAAAAGTTAAGCGATATTATTTTATTTATAAATAGTATATAATAGAATTATAATCACAGATTCATTAATTCGTTGAATGAAAAAAAATTACAACTCCTTAACGTTGTATTGAAATTATTATTAAAAAACTATTTTTTTTTAAAAAATATATTAATAAAATTGAAAAAATTCAATCGACATTTTTAAAACATTTGAGATTTAGATGTGCCTGTTCCGACAATTCAAACTGTAAGGTTCTTGCTAGTGTTGCCCCATTAAGTATGCGCAGAGGCTTAAGGGATCAATTATTCCTTTACAAAATTGTCAATAATCTTGTTGACTCTAAAAGCCTCTTTGGTAAAATTTTATTTGACTGTCCACATCTTAGCTCAAGAAACGAGTCACTATTTTTTGTTCCTCGTTGAAATGATTATGCCAAAAATATGTTTTTGTTACGTGCATGTAACATTTATAATAAAAATTGTAATGATTTAGATATATTCAACATGAAAATTAGTAATTATAAGAAAATTTTATGTAAATTGTCCTAGGCTTTAATACTTTAATATTTTAACTGTTTCATAGTTTAGCTTTATGTTTTTGTTTTTTATATTTTTAATTATCTGTATTAATTTTAAGTGGAAACTTTTTTGATTTATGTTAAATTTTTGTAATTTTATTGTATACGTTCTATTTTAATTGTATGTTTCCCAAACATAAATAAAAAAAATAAAAATAAATAAGAAAAAACTATTTTTTTTAGTCTTAGGGCCGATTCCACCACTGGCTGATAAAGTACCTTATCTGCCAGATAAGCAATATCGTTTTCGCGATGTTGACGTTCAGTTATCTATTACGTGGCTGATTATTGTCTACCAGATTAGTTGTAAAGGAATTGTATGGGAAAAGAGCAAAAAATATAAGCAGTCTAAACTTAAATTTTAAATTTTTTTTTAATTGCAACGGAACGGTATTCCAGATGAGCGGGTTCAAATCCTGCTTCGTTCAAAATATTTATACGCTTTTTAAAAAATTTTAAAATTTAAGTTTAGTATTTTCTGTCCTAAGTGTGGAATAACACTTTAAAAACATAGTAAAAATATAAGCAGTCTATTTGTCAGATAGCATTAATTATCAGATTACCAGATTATTATTATATGAAACTTTACTTGTGACCAGAGAGATCTTAATATTTTATTTTTCTACAAATAATTAGAAAGTTTTATGTTTTTTTTTTTTTAAGTTATACTTTTAAGGCGCGTTAAAAAAATATGAGAGTGAAATTTTGACATTCGTCACACAAAAGTTACCTATTATTAAATTATTAATGTTAAATATTTATAATTGGTTATTAAATATTGAATAAATAAATTTAATCTCACTCTTAGCTTCACGCTGTATCCCGCACGAGGCAGGGTAGACAGAGGGAATCCACTTCCGTTCCCCACTTTCCGCCGAATTTGAGGCATGGCGTGTTGAGTGGCGGAACTCAACGCCTCGCTTTTGCCTTATAACCAGAGCGAAGAAATGAATCATTAAATATTTAAATTGAAAATGTTAAATATTTTATTTCCTCGACTGCGGATCGAACCCAGAACCTGTCGGTTACAGTCACACGCTTGTGCCGCTGCGCCACGACAGGCCTCAAATAATAAATTAAATTTGAATTCGTTGAATTAAAGTTTATTATAATTTATTATTCGCATACAATTAAAAGCTAGTTTTTTATAGGTGCCATAGTACTATAACTTCTCACGCGCGTACACTCATTTAATTTTTTTTTGTATATATTTAATGATAGTCATTGTCTTTATATCAAATATAAGCATAATATTTTTCTCTTGATTTTTATGTTTTACTTATTTATAATTTTGTTGTTAATAATATTTTTATATCATATACAATTTATATTTTATTTGAAATGACGTATATCAATTAATTGCAAATATGACTGCTCCACGGTGACGATGCTAGTTGCCATGTTAAAAAAGCAAAATTATTTATATTTAAAATGCCGTATCCCGTACATGAGGGAACTTGGGAACTTAGTGTTAAGACACTCCGTTCCATTTCCCATGCATGTGAGTGGCGGAACCCAATGTCGCGCTCTGCCTTCTTACCAGAACAAAGCAATAAAAATATTAAATATTTAATTTCAAAATATTAAATATTTCACTTCTTCAAGTGAGGATCGAGCCCAAAATCTGTCGCGTTTACCGTATGCATCTTGTAGCCCCTACGCCACGAAACGCCCATTTTTTTTATCTTGATCAGTATGAATTGCTCTCTTATAGTGGAAATTAAAAAAAAACATAATATTCTTTTTAGTTAGTGGAAAGTACAAAATAAACATATATATATATATATATATATATATATATATATATATATATATATATATATATATATATATATATATATATATATATATATATATATATATATATATATATATATATATATATATATATATATATATATATATATATATATATATATATATATATATATATATATATATATATATATATATATATATATATATATATATATATATATATATATATATATATATATATATATATATATATATATATATATATTATATATATATATATATATATATATATATATATATATATAAAAAAAAAGAAATGTATTTTCTAACAAAAGATACTACTGAAATAAAAACACCATGAGTCCATAGTGTAAGAAATAATTTAAAAAAAATTAAAAGCTATACTTACATGCAACTCATATTCAATGAGCGGTGTTTCCTTGTCTCTTTCTCCAAACTGAGTCCTAGTTGCCGCGTACCGTATCGCTATACTGACTGCACTTGACAGAGAATGGCAGCTCTCCTGCATTATACCGATTCGACCTGAAATAAACATGTTCCTATTAAGAAAAACTTGAAAAACTTGAAGAAATGTATATTATAAACATTTTTTTAATTTAGTTGAGGCCTGTCGTGGTGGCAAGGGTCGTGACTGTAATCGTCTGGTTGTGGGTTCGATTCCCACTCGAAGAAGTGAAATATTAAATGGTTTCAATTTAAATAATTAATGTTTTCATGTCTTCGTTCTCTCTGGTAAAAAAGGCAACACGCAATGCGTCAAATTGTGCGGAAAGTGGAACGGAGTGTCTTAACATTAGTTTCCCTATGCCTACTCTGCCATATGTGGGATACGGCGTGAGGCTGAGTGAGTGAGTGAGTAATTTAGCGAGGAAAACGTGTTGCAGCGGGATAGTGCGGAAATAGTGTGAAACTGCATTTGTATTTTGAATCTGCAACCGTATTTTATCATAGATATTCACTTGGAGAAAGATATATACATGTAGTTTAATTTCTTCACTTTAATAAAAAGACAGGGCGCGGCCTCCTATATCGCAATTTGATGTATCGAAATGTCTCGAAATTCGGTGGAAAATGAGTAAAGGAACTTAAAAATTAGTTTCCCTCGGTCTACCTTTTTAGATGCAGGATACATCTAATGTATTTTCTCTCTCAGCTTCACGCTGTATCCCGCACGAGGCAGGGTAGGCAGAGGGAACCCGGGAACTTAGTGTTAAGACACTCCGTTCCACTTCCGTTCCCCACATTCTGCTGAATTTGAGGCATTGAGTGGTGAGTGGCGGAACTCAACGCCACGCTTTACCTTATTACCAGAGCCAAGAAATGAAACATTAAATATTTAAATTGAAAATATTAAATATTTCATTTCCTCGACTGGGGATCGAACCCAGAACCAGTCGGTTATAGTCACACGCTTGTGCCGCTGCGCCACGACAGGCCTCATCTTAATGTAATATAAATAAATTTTCATTTTAAATAAATATAGCTTCATGTTTTGTTAATATCATGAATATAAAACAAATAAAATAATAAAAACAAACACAACATAAAATACAAAGAGAAAGAAAATATATAAAAAAAAATAAACTAGAAAGTTCTATAAGGATTCATTTAAATTTCACAGGGCTCTTTGTATAGATAACATATTTCGGACATATAACTACTAATTATTATACACACATAAATATCTAATTGAGAATCAAACATATGACAATGTAAATAGAAATTAATAATATTAAAAATACCTGCAGACAAATTTTCCAAAGCAGCGCCCAATATTCTAGAAGGTTCTGAGAAGGAACTTTCATATGTACCATCTTCTGTCACATCGGCCGTCCTATTGAGAAGATTTTCGCGCGGTATTCTATACTGATTGAACATTATGAATCTGAAAAAAAAAAATAATAAACAGATAATTTAAAAATCAAATATCGATATGTTGTTGTGGAAAAGTTGGATAAAACTTAACTGTGCAACTTGATATAAGGAAAAATATTCTTAAATAAAAATTGTATATTTTGAGTTAGACGAAAATATTTGTATTTTGTTCGTAAAAGGTATAAGATTAGGTTTTTAAATTGATATGTGGATGTTGACTTTACAAAAAATAAGTTATTTCTGTCTAAGCCATAAAAAGGGAGGGGATATGTCAACATTAGACGAAATATGTAAAGTTTCTAATTCGAGTAACAATCGACAACAATCAAAATCGATTTAAAAAAATTGAGCACGTCACTACTACGTATAACGTACAGAGAGCTCGTTATCATGCTAATGTATATTATTCAAAGAAGTACACATTTATATGCAAAAATAATAAAACAGCGTAATAAAAGGAATTATAAAAACCTTTTATATTTTGTTCCCATGTTTTTTTATCTAAAATTTGTATTCTACAAATTATTAAGAATTATTACATCATTTAAAAATATAACAAATAAAAAAAGACTAATTTGACGTATTGTAGGATTTTAAATAAAATAAAAATGAACTACCGTATACTTTTATTGCGTTTTTTATATTCAATTATACAAATAAATATAATTATAATTTAAATGTATACTTTAGAATATATATATATATATATATATATATATATATATATATATATATATATATATTATATATATATATATATATATATATATATATATATATGTAAATATATGTATATATATATATATATATATATATATATATATATATATATATATATATATATATATATATATATGTGTATATATATTAAAATCCTTCTAATATTATACACATAGTATAATATTTTTTCACTCCCTCTCCTTAGAATTTGCTTAAAAGGAGTTATCATGTTTTTTACACTATAATTATTTGATCATCATTAGCAAATAAAAAATATATCAGATATCGTAAATAACCTTCATACGATATCTAATTTGTGCATTGAATCATTAATTTAATTTCCGTATATAGGATAGGCGTAAAATTCGATAAGCTTTTGGTATTGATATGGTTTCGTTAAAAATTGTTTATTTTAAGTTAAGCCTATGAAAGTGTTCTCACATTTTTTTTTTAATTATTAAAATTTTATAATATTTATAAATATTTTTTTTAAAAAGCCTTTTAATATTTAGTTTATATTTATTTAGAGTTTACTTCTATATTTGAACAAATCAATAGAGTAGCATTATTTGTATATTTATAGAACCGACCCGCCTGCGGCTTCGCCCGCTTGAATCAAATTATTTTATTTATTATATTAATTATTTGTTTTTGTTCTAACAAAATTATTATCACTTTTAAGACAAAATCAATACAATAAAACTAAAATTTTATCTAAATGAATAAAAATATTTTAGCGCTTTTCTCGAAATAAATATTTCAAATTGACGTGACTTTTTTATTTATTTTACCTATTTAAATTATACAAACGCTAAATGTTGTAAGAAGGTTGCCAGAATATAAATGTCAAAACTACATTTAAACCATCCGTTTCTGAGATTAGCGCGTAGAAACGCACAGACAAACTGATAAAAAGATGAACACCAAAAATTAAAAAAAAATCATATTAACTTAATAAAAGGAAACGGTTATTTTTATAAGTTTTTTTTTTTAATTATATCTATTATCCTATCTATCTTCCTTTCCAGTAAAGTGTTATAGGCGAATCAGACGACCGAAACGAACCTCGATTTTGGTTCGCCATTAAACCGTGGTAGGAGCATAGTTCACCTAGAAAACATGGTTCGATATATAATAGAACCTTCGTTGTCGTTTTTATTAAAATATAGCATGATTTATAATTCAGAATATTATTTTCCCCATAGTAGGTACACGCAAGCTATGCCTAAGGCACAACGTACTTAAATTACATACCCAGTAAAAATATTTTTATTAGTTATAAATTATATTCAAGCAATACATAATTTTTATTACATAATTAAAAGCCACATTAAAAACGTCAATTAGCGTTAACTTGACATAAAATGTATCATAGTTTAAATAATAATAGATCTCTTTGAGTATGAGATGATGGTCAGTATCAATGGTTTTTATACAGCTATAAGCTTTACCATGCAAAACCGGGTGAGTCAAAGGGAACCACCAGACTTTTCAAGACATTGAGTACTCAGTGGCGGAATTAAACGCTGCACATTCTTTTATAATCAGAGCGAATGATCTTTTGTTCATTCGCATGGGAATCGAACCTTAAATCGCTTTTACATTCAGAACAACTGAGCTATTATGGCTTAATAGTAAATAACTTAACACCTCAAATTCGGTAGAAAGTGGGGAACGAAAGTGTCTTAATGGAACTTAACACTAGGTTCCCAAGTTCCCTCTGCCACGTAGGGTATACAGCGTGACGCTATCATACATTTATTATTATTTTTTATTGATTATTATTTAAGTTGTAAAAAAAATCAAGAGGTCACGGTCGGATTTTCATTTACACATCATCGCACTATCGATCGTAATTGTATTTAATTCGTGCGTGATAAGATAAGAATTGCCATTTCAATGTACCGCGTGTCTGAATCATAGTATTTTATTACACACTTTGATAAACGTTTATTTTAGCATTATGCCTTAATTCTTATTCAGCAGGCAAAAGGAACCAGGGAACCTAATTGTTAGAGTGAAGAAATATTAAATATTTCATTCCCCCGATCGGGAATCGAACTAACTACAGTCGCCCCGATTTAATTCACAGTTTATTTTAAATATTTATTGGATAGATATTTCAAGCATATTGATTAACAATAAGATTTACTTTTTATAAGACAAGGCTGTACAATATCATGGTCGATTTCTTATATATATTTAACGGGCCAATTGGAAAACTATTATCACCTTGAGTGAAAAAACTCCACAGATATAATTATAATACTAACAACTAAAACTAAAAAATATATTTAATGAAATTCTTAAAGGAACATGAACCCGCGCCTGTTGGACACCGTCAAAGCGCTCTGACCACAAGTCATACGTTCTCATCGAACAGCACTCATATTATTATACTCTACGATTATTTTTTGTTGTAAGCATCTCAGTATGGAGATTTTTACACTTACTCTACCCAAACCGCAAAGGAGTTGGAAAAAAAGAAAAAGTCAACAGAGCGCTTGGACGGTAAACAAGAGGCACAGTTCAAATCCTGCTACATTATTTTTTTAACACATTTTCTAAAAAACAGTATTTTTTTCCTAAATGTGAAATAAGACATTTAAAATGATAAAAAAAATAAAATGTAGGCAAGATGAGACAGTGATTTTTTTTTAATTTTTGTTGTTTTGTATACTTGTATTGTTTTGTAAAAAAAAATAAAAAAGAACTTACCCATTATCAATGCCATTGACGCCTATCTTCTCTCCCATATCACCTACAGTTAATCCAGGATATGTTTCCAATGTATCCGGATTTCTTATGGGTACCACGAACCCATGGAGACCATGGTTAGTACCATCTGGCGTAATGAGCTGGGCGAAGAGGAGTGTGTGTGTGCATGTTCTACCTAATAGAAAAAAAATAAGAAAGAGAAATTAATAAAGAAAGAAATTTAAGTCCAAAATTAAATAGCGAAAACGTCATAGCGTTATTTTAGTTTACTTAAAAGTATGCAATTAAAAAAAATCTCAATCAATCTGGATATCATGATATTTTTTAAGGATTACAACGTGATAGTGACTCTGCAATTATGATAGTGATACGCAAGTGAGAGACCTCGACTCGCACTTGACCGATTTTGTATTTAGACTGTTTTAACTTGACAAGGTATATTGGGCAACAATAAGTAATATATTTAATTTCGTTAAACACAGCAGCGAGGGATGAAAAAAGTGCTAACTGGAATAGACAATCAGAATTTTTCAAAATAACAATTAAAAGCAACGTTACAAGTGTTGTAGAAGTTTCATAGCAAAAGTCGTTCTACGATTAAAATAACATGTGTGCCTAATCAATCACTTTGATTGATTATATGGCTTGATATATAACAGCTTTAGTTATACAATGAACTAAATTTTATATAATTATGATAGTAAAGTTAGTATAAAAAATAATTAAAAATATAGTTAATTCATATGGTTTTCAACTAATCTTCCAAATGTATGACAATTGATTACTAAACTGTTAATTACTATTTTTTTATCTTCACGCTGTATCCCGCTCAGTAGGCAGAGGGTTATTAGCCTAGTGTTAAGCACGTCGTCGCGCTTTCGCTGATTTTAAGGAATTGCGTGTTGAATAAAGGATATTACCACCGTGCTTTGCCTTATTACCAGGGCAAAGAAGTGTTACGATAGTATTTCATCGAGTGGATATCGAACCCATAACTTGTCCTTTACAGTCTGACGCTTTTGCCAATGCATCACGACAGGCCTCACATATACTATATTTTATTATCATTCTCACAGTGATCAGTGAGCCAAGAGTATTATCATCGAATTTATAAAATATTTCTTATATATACGTCATATTTATCGCACGACCGTTATCTTTGGTTACTAAGTATTTTTCTAAGCTCATATCAAGTTTCATAAGATTCAATATGAACAATAATGATTCTTCTCATATATTTTTTAATTTGATGTTTACCTATCAATTGTTAAAGGAGACATTTAAGAAAATTTGGTTGTTTTTTGTTGTTAGTTGCGTAAACGACTTTAGATATACTTTTTTAATACATTTAAAAAAAAAAAACGTATTTGAAGCCGTGAATTTCATATACCTAGATACTTGAACAAGGAAACCTAGTGCTAGGACACTCAGTCCCACTTCCGTTTACCACTTTTTGCCGTATTTGAGACATTGCGTGTTGAGTCACCGAACTCAACGCCGCGTTTTGCCTTGTTACCAAAGCGAAGAGACGAAAACATTAAATATTTAAACTGAAAATATTAAATATTTCATTTCCTCGAGTGTGGACCGAACCCACAACCTGTCGTTTACAGTCACAGTACATATAGATGATGAAGCCAATTTTTAAAATTAAAAATACCTATTTTTAGATAAAATAAAAGAAATATTTATTTTTAAAACTATTACAAAACTCGTTGAAAAATATTTTTAAAACTGTTTGTGAATTAACTTTTTACATATTTTATTTTAAAAAGTACTCAACACGCAATGCCTCAAATTCGGCGGATAGTGGGGAACAGAAGTGGAACGGAGCGTCTTAACACTAAGTTCCCGGGTTCCCTCTGCCTATCCTGCCTCGTGCGTGCGTGGATACAGCGTAAAGCTGATTATTTTTTATATTATATTTTTTAACAATAAAAGCTAAAGAACGAACCATGATGATTTTCAAATTGTATTTTTTTTTTCTGTATAATATCTTTAATTTTATACATATTAAGTAGCAAGTAATGGCGCAGCATAAAATTATGCAACTATAAACGCGCCGGTTGTGGTGTTGTGTCCATTACCACTAAGGAGAATGAAATATTTAATATTTTCAATTCTTCGCTCCGGTTACGAGGCAAAATGGTCGTTGAATTCCGCCACTCACACGCAATGCCTCAAATTCAGGAAATGGGGAACGTTAACACTAAGTTCCCAAGTTCCCTCTGTCCACCCTAAGGCCCGCAAACATTGTTGTGAATATGAATTAATTTAAACAATTATGTACACAAATTTGTGCAAAGAAACAAAAATTGTAAAATACATTTACATGAATAAATTAATAAATTAACAAAAAAAAACAATAAAATTGCACTTTGTATGCGTAACCTCAACTTGGCCAAATGGAATATTAACCTTCGTCATACTTTGATTATTCTAAATAGGTATAATTATTATATTTTGAGGAATTCTGCTAAACTTATTTGGTTTGTGGTCATAGTAAAATTCTCCGATCTCCATGTGTCACTTCTTTGGGTTGGGTTGCGAAAATTAAACTTTTTGGAACTGGACCACAGGAAAATACTTAACAATACAGTAATAATCATATTGTTTTAGCTTAATACATAGCAAGTCAGGCAGAGGAAACTTAAGTACCTAATATTAGGATACTTAGTATTGCTGCTCATTTTTCGCCGAATTTGAGGCATTACGTAGTGAATGGCGCAAGTAAACGCCAAGGTTTGCCTTGTTATTAGGGCTAAGAGATAAAAATATTAAATATTTAATTGCCTTGAGTAATAATCGAACCCATAACTTGTCGCGTTTAAAGTAATGAAGGTTCAAATGACATAAGAAAGAATTGTATAGCGTTTATTAAGTATTTTAGTTTAATGAATAAAAATTCGTAACTTTACTAATTATAAGCCGATCCGAATGAAACAAAATCAAATAAAATGAAAGTGGCCAAAATCAGAAAGTCCTTTCGGAAATTAGCGCGTACAAACGCAAAGAAAAACAGGTAAAAAAAAAATAAAAAGTCACCATTTTGGATCTATTTACATTAATAGTTTTAGTTAAACAAAGCCTTCATATAGTGATGAGACACATGGCTTACTCCACCTTAACGTGTGCATTGTCTCTTGGATAAATCTATACATATAATAAATCTGAAACTGGTCATTGTTTGTACATGGATATATATAAAAAAAAATACAGAGACGGTCCCTATTTTTTTTAAACCTTCATACTTACAGAGAGTGATCAGTTAGATTTCTTATATGTATAAATTTAAGAGACAATGACGTGTACATTGCAGAAGGTGGAGTAAGCCGTGTGTCTCATCACTATGAAGGCTTTGTATAGCTAAAAGTGTACCATAACGCGAGGAACATTAGAGTAAAAATTATAATATTAAATATATTGTCGTTAAGAGTTAATTTAATTTAGGATAAAAACGACAAAAAAACATGTCAATTATATGGGGATCCCTATATATATATATATTAAATTTATTACATTTTTAATTATATTTTATTTGTTGTTATATCGACCAGACAGACAGTCAGACGGACTGACTATGGAGACTTAGTAACAGGGTTTCGTTCTACGCTTTGAATAACCGGTCTTTTATTAATATAAAATATTTCAAAGTCCGTCCGTGCCACAGTTTATATACTTCAATATTAAAAAATATGTTAACCTTCAATATTAAAAAATATGTTAACGTATTTTCTGTAAGATTATTTAAAAAAAATATCTCAATTTAATATACAATATTAATATATATTAAAATATATTTATTTAAATTTGATGAAAAAAGAAAAAGTGCTGTAAAATACCATGCCCGTTTCATTATTCCATAAACACAAAACATGAATAAAAAATTGCAAAGCGAAATCTATATACGGTTAATAATTAAATATTAATAATTAATTTAATTTTTATATTTATTTTATAGTAAATAATCCAAACTATTTCACGCTATCCCGCATCAGGCAGGGGAGGCAGAGGTAGCCTGGAAACCTTGTGAAGTTTGACACTTCCCATAAAGACGTGTCTGTTTCCCATATTCCACTGATATCTGCAGGCCTAACATATATTGTGGCGGAGCTCAACGCCAACCACTATATGTTCGACATTAAATTAATAATAATATTTAGGTGCCAATTTAAATTTAGTAAATTAAAACATGTTACTTCAGAATAAATATTTTAAATACATAAGGCTCACTACAAACTAACTAATACCAGCAAAACACAACAAAGAATTAACTATTAAAAATAAAATATGAATTCATATGCATAAAAACCGTCCTCTAAATTTAACATATAACATACATTAAATATTAACTTAATTGAAAAATAACAGTAAGCACAAAATATTTCTATCGATGGAAATCAAAACACTCAACTATCATAAAATGAAGCCAATATAGATCCCAAAAAGAGTGAAAATGGGCAAAATAGCCCACATGCCCACATATTAAATTAAAATAATATACATATTATTAAAAAAAAAATCACACAAAATTTTACCTAGATTACCAACCCAGCATTTCGCCGCTTCGAAGTCCGGTGTGTGTATAACGAACTGCTTGTTCTTGGGATCGTAGGTAGCGGTAGTGCGCATAAGACGCGCGTCCGACCCATGCGCGACTTCCGTAAGGGCAAAACTGGCTAAAATCTAGGAGAAATAAAAAAACATAAAAAATATTTTTAGTTGTATAATAGAAAATTAGAATTTTATAAAAGATTAATAAATAGGCCGAGGCCCGTTGTACAGGGAGAGAAGCGTACGCCTGTAAATACAATGGGTTAAGGGTTCGATTCCCACTTGATGAGATGAATGATGATATTTAATATTTTCATTTTCTTCGCTCTGGTTACAAGGCGCGACGTCGATTTCCTCCACTCAACACGCTATGCCTATATTGTGTCTTAACACTAGGTTCCCATGTTCCCTCTGCCTACCCTACCATGCACGTAATTACAAAAATAAACGAAACACCATCATAAACAACAATAGTTAGGATATTTTTTCTAGAAATAGCGCGTTAATATCTTTTCTTTCATAAAGTAACTACTATAGGAAAATTATTGTTTTTCTTTTCCAATTAAGGAAATCTGTACACTTCAAGTTGAACATAACATCTTATTATAAAAATGCAATGGTCAAATTAACTCAGCATGTTATTTTCCTATACCGAAGCAACTTCCCTGAGGATAAATGTGGTTTTCCTACAAAAATATTACACTTTCAAAACACCATGTATCATCTTGTGTTTTCCTCTCATAAATCACGTAATATAATAAACTTTTTGATTACCTAGCACTTAGTCTTAATACATATTTTTCCTTAATTGTATATATAATTTTAGTATGTTTGCATTTTTCATGTTAAAGAAAAAAACAGAAAAAAGGAGTAATTATTTATATCAAAGAACAAGTCGATATAAATTAACTTTTGTTTTAGCTATATGCTGTATCTCCTACATGGCGGGGTAGGTTAAGGAAACTTAGGAACCTTGTGTTAAGACACTTCACTCTCCACTTTCAGCCAAATAAGAGGCATTGCGTGTTGAATGACTGAACTCGCCGTGCTTTGCCTTGTCACCTGAGTAAAATGAAAATATACTAAAATGTTTGAGTTTAACTTTTAATTTTTGTTGCCAAAACCTCGTTGAGTTCCGCCACTCAACACGCAATGCCTCAAATTCGGCGAAAAGTGGGGAACGGAAGTAAAACGGAGTGTCATAACACTAGGTTTCACTTCCTTTCCCTCTGCCTACCCTGCCTAGTGTGGGATACAGCGTGAAGCTGAAAACCTAAGATACACAGTGTTCTAATAAGATAAAATAAAGAACGAATATATCTTTCACTTGTCGCTACCTAGCCCAACTTATACAGGACAAGTAGATAAAAAAACAACTCACCTCTCGATGTTTGATAGTGGCTTCGTAAAATTTCAAATGCCTTTCAGTTCCCAGGGATAGTAAGGCGTTCGAGAACAAATAAATACCGATGGCCATTTTCACTGACACGCTCGGATTAAGAGACTGTACCGCTTCATTTATTGTCATTATAGTTCTTGTCTGGAAAACAAAACATATTTAGAACAAAAAGTAATAAAAGTATCGTTCTCATACAAAAAAATTATATTCATTTTAAGTAGACGTATAAAGATCTGAAAGTATTATACGAAATTTGAACCTATTCCTCTTGGAAACCATCAAAGCGCTTTGACCATGGAGATATACGTTCTTATCGAGCTCCGTCGAAATTCTTATTATTATTTTTTTTAACTTCACGCTGTATCCCACGCGAGGCAGGATATGCACAGGTAACCCGGGAACCTAGTGTTAAGACACTCCATTCCACTTCCATTCCCCACTTTCCGCCGAATTTGATGCATTGCGTGTTGAGTGGCGGAACCCAACGCAGCGCTTTGCCTTATGGAAGAAATTAAACATTAAATATTTAAATTGAAAATATTAAACATTTCATTTCCTTGACTAGGGATCGAACCCAGAACCAGTCGGTTACAGCCACACGCTTGTGCCGCTGCGCCACGACAGGCCTCAAACATTTCTCTTATACTTTATAGGGAGTTAATCGTTATAAAGGATAACGTTACAGGCAAACCAACGCCGTGTTTGTACGCATTGCATCAAGTGGGAATCAAACCCACAAATGTCATATTTACAGCCGCACACTTGCCACTGAACAATCGTTGTATCTTGATAAACATATCGATTTTTTTTTATACATTTTATTAATTCTATGCAACATTTTATCAATTACTGTTAATAAAAAAATCCATCTTCGATATTTTTATAACAATTTCCGCATTGACAGCCAGTTTTATCAAAATAATATTCTAATCTTGTCATTAGATAACACTTACGAATAGGCGATAACAAATGTATGTGACTAATTTTATCATGATTGTTATTTTATTTTATGTATGATTAGTTTTCACCCGCAACCAAAAGAGTTACTCCCATGGCCCATGGTTCAACGGAAATAACGACATTATGTGGAAACACTATCCAACAGTGAAGAATGTTTTTAATAGGAACCAGTAGTTATTGAGTTTATGACGATAAACCAAATATTTTTTTCAGTTTTATAACATCAGTAAATTTTTCCTGCGTCTCCCCACATATTGTGATGAAAGGAAATAACTTAGAGGTGTGTACGATACATATGATATATATGATATGGCCTAATCCGTTCCTCGATATATGGAACAGTCTCGATATATGTTTAGAAATTTAAAAATTCACATTATAGGTATAAAAATGATAGAATCTATTCAAAAGCGTTTATGGCATATATCATATGACTGTGGGGCAGTAAAGTATGTGCATAGTTATGAGGATCGACTAAAAAACTTTAAAATGTTATCTTTATCTGATCGAAGACAATTTCTCGACCTTTTATCTATTGTAAATTGTAAGGCCCAATTGATCCAGAATGCTCTTATCCCAAATAGATTTCGCCATGCCATGCAGACTACCTAGATCTAAGAATGTAACGTTGTTTCACGAAAGGTTATGTAATGACTAGCCTTGGTCATAATGCATATCTTAACTTGTGTTAGGATGTTTATAAGAACATTTAAACAATAAACTTTAAGTCATAATGTTGATATTTTTATTATTTCCTAAGTAAATTCAAGGTATCTATAAAATTCGATTTAACTTATAAATAATATGCTAATTTAATTTTAAATTGTATTGTCTTTTTTTTTAGGAAATCTGATTCTAAGAGGTAGAATGCAGTGTTGCTTTTAATTAGGGGACCATTTAATTTGCTTTTGTTAGATTTATATAAATTTTAATATAAGAATGTTGTCTTGTTAGAAAATTAATAAAGTAAGATTGAGGGCAGTAAATGTGACACACTCACACGCACTCACACACAAAAGTTTGAGACCACTAACAAAAACTTTTGTATAAAATTGGTGATAACTAGTAACCTGCACACCTGCATATTCTATTATTCATTTAGATTGTTTAAAAGCTTATGCTCTTGTACAGATGCCAAAGAAAGAGCAATAAATAAAGGCATGGTATCCAAACATCAATGTCATTTGCGGTAGCAGTAGGCCGACAGATCAATTGTCAAAAATTTATTATCTCATTACCGCAGCTGGCGCATCTATTTTTTTTTCATCAGCTTACAATATAATTGTTCTAAATTCTTAAAATACGTTTCATTATTATTTAAATTTGCATTGCATTTGTCTGGTCATTTACGAATATACACAGTTAGTCTGATTTTATGGTTCCTACAGTCAACACATTCTAAAATGGAATAAAAAGTTTCGGAAATTAGAAGATAAATTTACTATAGTGATCAGCAAGCGAAATAGATGTCTGATAGCCCCAGAAATTTGTGCAACAGATCATGAGAAAAACCAGTATCAGTGTCTACATCGCAAAGACGATTGCGATACGCCAAGTTGTTTGGACGCGTTGCTGTGCGTAAACCTCTGATAAAACCACAGAATAAAAGGAAACGAATGCCCTAACTAGACTAGACTACTAGACTGGACCGAAGAAGACTTCAGAAAAGTTCTTTGGAATGACGACTCAAAATTTGAAGTATTCAGATCAAAAAGGAGAATTTTCATCCGATTTTCCGCCGAAGAATGCATGGTGGCGAATTAGTTATGGTCTGGGGTCGTTTCTCTGACTATGGGATTGGAAATTTATTTCTAATCAAAGCCATAATGAAAAAGGAGCAATATAAGAAAATTTTGGAGAAAAACGTCATTCCCTCCGGACTACGGTCAATCAGCCGAGGATTTATTTTATGTAAAGGCTATTTAGATAAAATATACTCGGAAAAAGTATTTGAAAACATGACTGATGATTTGAGGTAGCCACTCAAAGCCCCGATCTTAATCCAATTGAACTTTTGTGGGAAGAGCTCGATCGAAACTTTCGGAAACAGTGTCAGTGCATTGGAGGGAAACTGGAATGGTATCTCACAAGAGACTATAGATAAATTAATTGCTCACATGCCTAGATTGGTAAAAAAAAACTAATAAAGTGCAAAGAAGGAAAATCTGTATAAACTCTCTTGTGTGTATTTTGTCTTGACGAATAATGTCAAGACTTTTTCTTTTTTAGTTTTAAATCATATGTGTAACATGAAAATAAATCCAGTTTTCCATAAAATTTTAAATATGTTGAGGTTTATTTGTTTCTTCATGTTTTTTTCATAAACTTATGACCGGTAGTTTATATATAATAACGTGAGTATTGAATCTAGAAACAGTCATATCAAAATAGCCGGTACATCATTAACTAAATTACTCCATTTAAATACATGTAACAGACACCCAAATGTTTTAAAATGTTAATTACGATTAATTTAAATAAAGTCTGTATCAAAGTTATGTCTAATAAAATTTAAATATATTATTATGCGTAATCAAAATAAAATTTCACTTTATAAACATTGATAATACATTTTTACTATGTTTTAAAGTGTTAATCCACACTTAGGACAGAAAATTCTAAACTTAAATTTAAAAAGCGTATAAAATTTTTGAACGAAGCAGGATTTGAACCCGCACCTCTGGAAAACCGTTCCAACGCTCTGACCAACTAAGCCATTCGTTCTCACCAAGCTCCGTCGAAATTTGGTCAGAGCGCTGGAACGGTTTTCCAGAGGCGCGGGTTCAAATACTGCTTCGTTCAAAATTTTTATACGCTTTTTAAATTTAAGTTTAGTATTGATAATACATTATTTATAAACGCTAATAAAATTATACAAATCCAAATATAAATACTATAGTTCCTGATCGTTCTTTTTGCTTCACACTATATCGCGCATTTCTTCCTCTTTTTTTTATGGAAAAGACAAGGCAAACGAGCGTACTGCGCAGATGCAGAGAGAAATGGTGACTGATGACCGCCTCGTGTAGCACCAGAGGTGCTACAGGTGTGTTGCCGGCCTATATGGTGGATAAAGATCCTCTTTTTGAAGTAATATTGTAAATAATAATATAAATAAACTTTAAATAATAATAGGGTAGGCAGAGAAAACATCCCCTTAAACACTTTCCGCTGACTTTTTGGGTTGAGTGGCATTGAGTGTTGAGAGGCATTGAGTGTTGAGTGGCATTTTGTCACCAGAACGAAGAAAGAAAGGAAAATAATAATATTTAAATTGTACAATTGAGAATCGAACCAAAACCCGTCGTGTCTATACACACGCTGTACTAGCATACCACTAGCCATAAGTAAGGATAGATATCTAACTTAGCCCATGTATTTCTACGTACATCTACCTCTTAGAACGTAAACATGTGTAAACGTTACACTTATTAAACTGGATATCGCTCTCGAAGTAAATAACATCCGGGAACATTAGTTTCATAGAACCATCGCAGTAATGTGGCGTAGTCAAGTATCGGATTTTACACGACAATGATGGGTTAGATTCTCCCTTGACGAGTTTGTCCGTCCGTTTGTCGATCCACCAGTCATCAGGTTGTATCTTATTAACTGTGATAGTTAAAATTTGCATAGATAATGTTCTTGTATTGCCGCTATTACAATAAATACTAAAATACTATATAAAATTTAATATAGTTCCCGTAAAACAAACAACAAATTGTTTTTTGTTCTTTCATAGATGTACAATGGTACGGAACTCCTTATTCGCGAGTCCGACTCGCACCTGGCCAGATTTTTTAAATTTATTGGCTGGGAAAAATTATGATAATATCAGTGAGCATACAATGTAAAACTCATTGTTGTATAAAAATATGTTTGTTTGAAATAAAATACCTATTCGTTTTTACTTCTAGCCAAAGTTTGTATTTTATTTATTAAATAAATTATTTCCTCTATTATTAAATGAGGAATGAACTCACACTTATGGTGTTGAGTCTGACGATCCCCCACAGCACCACAAAATCCCTAAATATAGTAACATTAAATTTAAAGTACAAAAATACTTTGTAACTACATTATATGCGGCAACATCAAGAAATATATGAGATAAATCATAAATATCATAAACGTCAAAATATTCTTTCAGACATATTAAATCACAAATATCAAAAACGTGATCAAAGAGTAAAGCCAATAGAATGAATAACTATATAAAACTTATATGTTAAGCCTATAACTTGATTAAAAATTGTATTATTTTCTATTTTAAGATGTTTTTCCATAAGTTTTATACAACTTAATGAATATGCATATGTGCTGTATCTTCGGCTTAGACAGTAATCCACCTGAATCCATTTTTCCATTACAAACATATACATTTATTAATTATTTGAAAGTGGAAAAAGAAATACGAAATTAGCATTAATTTTATTATATATAGTAGAGTATATAAATCAACTATCAAAATTATGAAACCTACTGATATATTTATAGTATTTTAAAAACATTTTTGTCTTTTAAGTATTTTCTTAATGGGATGTTAGCAAGTTTACACTAAAAAACAGTGTTTCCCAAAGTGGGGCGCACAATTAATAATTTAACCAAAGAAAAATTATCCTGTCACCAAGGCATTTAAAGCCAACGCTTGGCTTTGAGAGGAAATGATGGTTTTAGAAATTCAAAAGTGGGGCGTGGACTAAAAAAGTTTGGGAAACACTGCTCTAAATCAACAATATTTAATTTTTTTCGCTGCTCACGAATAGCAGGGTAGACAGAAACAATAAAGAGCCAAGATGTAGAGACTCGAAAAATTTTGCTTTTCCTAATCCACATATCTGATAAGTGATATAATTAATTAGAGTTAACATAATTTTGTTTTCAGTTTTAACTGCATTTTATATATGTTTTTTAGGTATAAAAGCCAAGGCATTAAGAATCATGTATTGGAACACTTTGTATTTAATCCATATTATTGTTTTATCTTTATACTGTACAAAATTATTTTATTGCCAATTGTAAGTTTCACAGGTATATTAATAAGGATGGTGTAATGTATTAATTAACACTAGGTTTCCAGAAAAAATGTTTTCTGTTAGAAACCAAGACATTGCAAAATAGTGCACAACAAATCTGTACCATATTCAAGAAAAGAGTTTAATATAAAAATGCACTTAATCTTGATGTTTTATTTCAGAAAAAAAAAATCACAATTATACAAAAAAAACTCACCCTTTTACTATAACTTGCATTGAATATTTCCTTTGGTATGAATTTATATTCATTTATTTTTTTTAATTGTAACTGAGTTATGCGCTTTTGCTCTTCCACTGGTGGTGTTACAGTGGGATGTGCAAATAGAGGGTCCTTTTCCAATGTATGCCATACTTTGTACTATTAGAAAAAAAAAAATACATATTAATATTACTTAAATTCTATTAATTATGCCAACTTAACTTACAATAAAACTTGTTCTTCAACATACTTAATAAATAATAATGGAATTTATAATGATGAGTATTATACAATGTTCTTTAAATAAACTTGACAGTATGTTATTTTAACATACAAATTTTTATATGCTTATTATATACATAGTCAAGTATGGTTTAATTTAATTAAAAGTTTATTTGTTTAATTCTGTACATAAAATAAACTCATATGATTAATAATAAAATATAAATATATCTGTAATTAAAAATAGTAAATAGCTATAATTAAGTAAGTATACAAAAAGTATATAGAATTATACATAGAACAAATTATATGAACTCCATTCAGATGAACTGATGTAAAATAAAAAAATATATGGGTCTTATTCACTTATAATAACACTTGTAATATTTTAAATATTTTTTACCATTTTTGTTCAACATTTAAAAAAAATAATAATTAAGACATGTGGTTAGAATACTTGTATTATTTTAGAATGTGATGGTCCAAGTCTCAAGGCCGATCAATTGATGTGTTTAGTGGTTTTGTCAACTAGTTCAATATCTAATAATATATATACATATTAATTCTTCCAATCTTAAAATGTTTTTTAAAATTTTCTTAGTGATACAAGAAATGTTTTTTTTATTTAAACTTAAATAAATATGTAACATTAAAGATATGTACAAGATATTTAAAAAATACACCTTATTATTGAATTAAATTAAATGTATGAAACATATCAGTTACAATTAGTTATACCTATATAAACAAACAAATGCATTTAAAGTTGGTTTATTAAAAAAAATGTTAATAAAGTTTTTAAATGTATGAAAGAAAATTTATTTAACTTGAGGCCCTTACCTTAAGTTTTAACAAATCGATATCTCCTTCAAGGGCCAATTTAAATCGCTTCCAGTTAAATGAAGCGTTATTCCTATACACGTCCAGGGGCCCGCTCGGGAGATCCGGTACAAAACTTAAGTCCTCCATAACTAATTAGAAAAATCATATAATTATATAGTTAAAGGTTAATGAATAACACTTTATAAATAAAAACAATAAACCTATTAAACGCAAACGCTTTTACACATTTCGGATATCCGTATTTCAAATTATGGACCGCAAAATACTGACTGAACTATATAAATCCTCACCTTGAGATTGAATGTGGGATAGTTAAAACTGTGAAAACAAAAAGACCTTGTGTCTTTCAGAATGTTTTAAAACGACTGGGATTTAGATATGAGCACTAGTGTTTTAATAGCGATTTATATGTTTCCTGTTAAATAAAAACCGACACACACAACTACACGGCGAGCGGGCTGCGGGCGTGTGTCACTATTCGCATTGTCAAAACGCTGTCAAACTTAAGAGATAACCGCCTCTTGTCATCTGTCAAATAACATATCGTCAAAAAATTTTATGGTATAATTATGTATGATTATTAAAATTATAAAAATAGATTTAAAATAATAATCAATGTTATAAAAACGAACATATAAAAATATAAGTGAACATGAAGGGGTGCATTTTTGTGCATTTGTTAAATAAATTTAATTCAAATTCAAATTCAATTCAAATTCCAATTCAAATATTTTTATTCAAAATAAAAAGTTACAAGCTTCATTTTTTGAACGTCAAATAATTTACCACCAGTTCGCTAAAGTTACTGCCTCAGAAGAGAAGAGAAGAACCGGCGAAAGAAACTCAGCGGGACATGTCTTTTTTCAATCAAACTTTTACATCATATAATCAATTGTGACAATGATACATTTGAAATAGCCTGGAGCATTTTATTCCCAACGCGTGTAATCATTTATAAAATCGTTAATTTGGTAATAACCGTTTAACACACAAACATCTTCTCACAACTTTTTTAAATTGCGAAATAGAAAATTTTCGGACATTTTCTGGGATCCTATTGTAAAAGCGTACACCCTGATCCATAAAAGAATTATGAACTCGATGCAATCCAGTTATAGGTGCACTAAGATTAAACTTATTTCTAGTATTAATATCATGTATGTCCCCGATATTGCTAAATTCATTAATATTTTTCTTGACATACATAATATTTTCAAAATGTATTGCGATGCAACGGTCATTATATTATTTTTTTTAATTTTTTTCCTTAATAAATCTTTTGGGCCTAATTTATAGATTGCACGAATAGGTCGCTTTTGCAAGACAAAGATTGATTGAATACCGGCTGCATTACCCCAAAGTAATATGCCGTAGGACATAATATTATGAAAGTAACTAAAATAAACGAGGCGAGCCGTTTCCACGTCTGTTAATATTCTGATTTTTTTAATCGCAATGGCAGCTGAGCTAAGTCTATTCGCCAATCCATCAATATGAGGTCCCCACGGCAATTTAGAGTCAATGGTGTAAAATACCGTAGAATCAACAGGATACACGGCTTCACCATTTAAAAGTACATTGGCTTTTACAATTTTCGTGTTGGGTGTTCGGAAAATTACACATATAGTTTTTTTACTATTTAAAAGTAAATTATTAACACTAAACCAATGTAATATTTTTGAGAGAGCATTGTTTACATCGTCATATACTTTTTGTCTTCTTTTCATTTAAAAAGTAGCGATGTATCATCCGCAAACAATACTATCTCATGTTTCTTTTCAACTAAATATGATAGGTCATTTATGTATATTAAGGAGAGAAAAGGACCAAGAATAGACCCCTGTGGGACCCCCATGCTGATTAAGGAACCAGAAGATTTACTACCATTCACATCAACCGTCTGAATCCTATTAGTTAAATAAGAAGTCATAAGATCTATTACACGTCTTCTTATGCCGTAATGGTGAAGCTTCATGACCAATGTGGAGTGCTGCACACAATCAAATGCTTTGGACAAGTCACAAAACATGCCAAGAGCATCCTGCGATCCTTACCATGCCTCATAAATACTCTTTAAGAGAGCTATACCAGCATCGGTAGTAGGGCGATCCTTAGTAAAACCATACTGTTTATTATGCATGAGTTTATGAAAATTAAAATGTATTAATTTATTTGACTTAATTTTTTTTTTTTTAAATTTTACTAAATGAAGGTAGTACCGATATAGGTCTAAAATTGTTAGGATCGGATGTACTACCCGATTTAAATATAAGTATGATTTTACTAAATTTCATTAGGTCAGGAAACACACCATACTCTATACAATTATTAAATATATCAGCAAGATGAGGAGCAACAGCGTCTATTGTAGAACTAATCGATTAGACAGAAATACCCCATAGATCTGATGTTTTCTTGATAACTATGGTCTTGAATGTTTTAACAATGTCTCTTGAGTTGATTGAATGAAATTTAAAGTCAATATTACATTTGTCGACGCACTCCTTTAGCAATGATTCAGCGACAGTTGTGGAAGCTATAAGGGTTTTGGTTGTGGAAACTGGAGTATCAGCAAAAAATTTTTCAATAACACTAGCAACTTCTTGATCGCAGCTAGTTACACCATTGTCAATTTTTAATTTAAATTTATAATTGCAATTCTTTGTATTTTCAGTTTCACAATTTATTATGTTTCATGTCATTTTAATTATGTCAGAGGATTTTTTTATTTTGTTACTTATATGTAAAGATTTTGCCATGGAACATACTTTTTTAAACAATTTTGAATAGTTTCGAACATAATTAATAAATGATTTACTGTGGTTATAAGCTTTTTCATTATAATAATGATGTGAAAAGATAAAAAAGGTATATTTTGGATGATGTTATACTGCCTTATTAAAACAAAATATATGATAAACGTAAAAATTGGTAAAAGAACTCAAAAGACACACAAAATTAACAGATTTAAAGATGGGAAGACGACTTACCAAAATATTAAAGAAGACTAGCCTATGAGACATATTTAAAAGAAGTTAAAAGAGTACCTACTATAATCATATCAAAACAACGTGATCAAATTTATAATATTAGATAGATATATTATAGCAGGAAAAAATAAACAAATATGTAAATATATAATTAAGAATAATAAATAATTACAAAAAAAGAACCAAGAAGTTAAGTGCGAATGAGGTTCTGGAGGGTTTCGTACTCAAAAAGATATAGTAAGTAATTATTATCTTAGTTTATGCTAAATTTCATAAAAGTTCATCACGGGAATCCAAGGAAAGTACCCTATAGGATTTGATTACATAACTATATAAAATTTCAACAACAAACTCAACAAAATTTATTTTTTGATAGCATTGATAGAAGCTTGTGTTGATAGTTGATAGTTGATAGAAGTTTGTGTGCTCCAATAGAGCCTATACTTAATTATTACATCTATATGATCTTGACAGTCGGACGTAGACAAAGTGCTTCTATAAAGTTTACGTTTTGTCTTTTGGAATTATGGAACCCTTAAAATAACAATATAAGTATAAAGCAGATTTTAATTAAAAGCATAAATTTATAAGAATAAAAACATAACATCTAACAATAATCTTATCTAATTGGAATAAATATACATATGTTTTTATTAGCAAGCAGAATAAACCTAGTGATTTAATGCGTTGTAGGTACTATATAACGAAATATGACGCTCCCTTTTTTGATTGATGAAACATAATTTTTGAATACTAACGATCTGCACGATAAATTAAGGCACTTCCAATTTTTAATATGAAGACGTTTAGTTGAGTACTTAATTTATGGCGTTTCGATCGTATCAGTATTTTTACGTTTTAATTTACCAATGAAACGTTGTATGGAAAAAAAATACGAAGGAAACTGACCAGAAAAAATATGAGAACGTTTCTGGAAAATAAAACAAGTCTAAATTGCATCAATATGAATAATCATCGCTTTTTCTAGATCAATAGATATACATATAAAAACGAAATCACGTATAAAAATGACGTTTTTAAAAAAATGCATAATAAAGAAAATCGAAATAAATTAATCGTATATTCAAATTGATTTGATTAAGCACTAAATTAGGGCAAATCTAAATTAGGACAATTAAGCTGATAATATCAAGCAGCCCTTTATAAACATTCGCCACTAACTAGAAATTACTTTCTGTCTTTCTTAGCTTCAGGCTGTATCCCGCACGAGTCAGGGTAGGCAGAGGGAACCTGGGAACCTAGTGTTAAGACACTTCGTTCCACTTCCGTTCCCCACTTTTGCCGAATTTGAGGCATTGCGTGTTGAGTGGCGAAATTCAACGCCGAAGTTTGCCTTATTACCAGAGCAAGGAAATGAAACATTAAATATTTAAATTGAAAATATTAAATATTTCATTTCCTCTACTGGGGATCAACCCAGAACCTGTTGGTGAGAGTCACACGCTTGTGCCGCTGCGCCACGACAGGCCTCAATTAGAAATTACACTCTGTTGTTAATATATAATCGTGTATAAAGTTCTTAAACATTAATATTGGCATAAAATATATACGCCTATAATAGGCATTGTATAAGTTGAGTTTTTGTATGTTTAATAATTATTAATAATTATTATTAAACATACAAAAATATTAATGTTGTGTTTATAATACAATATAATATAAAGTATAAAAATAAATATGTATATTTAAGCTCTACCGTTAAACTACTAGTAAATCGAAATTTATTGAAAAAACTCTCCATTTAAAAACAACATTAAAAAACAAAATGCATATTATATTTTTGGCCGGGTAATAAAAGGGTAATTTTAAAAAAATACTAAAAAACAGGTGTGTTTATTAGTTACAGAAGTTACGTTTTAAGGAAATAAACACATATATTACTTTCGCGTAGAACACATTTAAAAAATCTTAATCCTTCTTTATTATGTATCTTATGAACTGAAAGTCGTAGTTTATACTTACTTTAATCATGAAATAAAAAAATCAAATAATCTTATCTAACCATAAATTAAAAAAATAATCAACTCCAACGCATCTATCAATAAAATTTCTTTAATAATTTAACAAGAGGAGACACCCTTCAAATTGTCAGATCGATTTTTTCCAAACCACAACCCACTGCTAGTAAATAAATTTGAATTCCAAAAAGGCCCATGAAATCAGTCTATCCTTTTGAGAGCTACGATGCGACAGACAAACAGACATGTTATTCTTATAACATCCATTTCTTGCGCAAAATACAATATAACAACATACATGTAAATAAAAACAAAAAATATTATATGATCACCACAATTACAAATTTTATAACAATGAACTGTATATATGTAAATAGGAAAATATAATTATAAGGATAAATCCCACGAATGAAAACCCGCTTAGGTTTTATAAAATCCGTGGAAAAATTAAACATATAAATGCTAATATTATTATTTACCTGTTGTTATTCAATTACATCCCGTTTATTACATTTATTTATTGCATTTACAGCGCCAGCTCTTAAAAAAATTCTAAACCGCTTAGGCAAACTGCGAAGTCAAACTTCGAGAAGTTTCTTAAATGCAACGCAAGATGGCAGCATGCAAAACGAAAATATTAATGAACAGTGCGACTGAGAAGGCTATACAATTAGTATCGCGATAAAAAGAGACAGCGAACACGCCCACACTAACAGAACACCACAAACACAGGTATACGTGTAGTACACGTAAAAAGAAAAGAGAAGTTGTAAAACAACAACTGTACGCTGAGTGAGCGAAGCCTGGTTTTCTATCAGATGTAAAATGGACGGGCGGTCGCGTTGTGCGCTCGTTTGCTCCGCGTGCTTATAATATCGATGTTTATTTTGACGTGAATACGATATATTGTTTACGCGATTATTCGACTTCTTCGGTATTCGGCAAATCGATTATCGGACTCCGAGGGAGATTGTGTTGTGTTTGTGTTGACGAATGTTGACGGTAGCTCACACTCTGTAGTTAGTTAGTTCACTCGCCGGTGGTTGCGTGATAAACTACGTGTTTCAAAATTAAATATAAGACGAATATTCGTCTAGTGTGAGTGTTTACCACCATGCTGTGCACGGTGACATAGTGAACGTTGTACTGACCCTGACCTCTGACAAACATGTCTGGTCGCTCGGATTGCAGGAAATTCGCACCAAATATCTTTAATAAGAGCAAGTGCACAAATTGCTTCCGCCAGAAGGAGGAGCACAGTGCTGAGGCATTGGAATCTAATCGGGTGAGTTTAGGCAATACTTATATCAGTAGCGCGTGTAGGTAGGCTTACATCGATGTGTGCGTACGCCGTATACTTCAGGTGTTGATCTAACGGACACCATAAGAAAAAAAAAACATAGTACAATATTATATTATATAGCGTTTAAGACAGTATCGACCTAAATTTTTAAGTGGATGAGAGCTTCACATTCCAATGGCAAAGTTAAAGTTACCCTCATATTTCTAACATTTTATCTTTACAAGGAAGTTTGTTAATTTTTCATTATACAACTCTCTTATCACGATCTGATAACAGCGCAAGTGACGTAAATAGTGAAATAATTTGTCATAATATATTCTTATCACGTTTCCTGAAAACAGGTGGTGCCTAATCGGCTTATATGTGCGTTAAAGGCTTAAATAATTTAATAAATAATTATCGTTTTTAATTTTACGAATACCTTCAATAATGTATTAATTAATTAAATATGAAATACATAAAAAGTTTTTATTATTTTTTAAAGACGCTTTAGAAAGAAAAATATTTTGATTTTCTATATTTTTATAATATTGATCCGATATGTTCCTAAAACAATATAATTTCTTCTGCGCCACGAGACAAGACTATGATCAAACTTATTTATATTTATACTTGCTCGCTAACAGTCTAACTAGGACATTCGGATGTATATTTTTAAACACACCAAAAGCGATTGTTTGTTTACTTAACTGCTGAACGGGATTTACAATATTAAAAAAAAGGCGAATTTCAATATTTTTATGTACATATTGGTTATATACCTAAATATTTACTCGAAAAATTGCTTTTAAATTTAATAATAATATAACCAATATTATAAGTATAGCTTATGATTTTTTTGGTTAGTGCCTTTTTTATCGAAGAAAATTATAAAACTTAGTAGTTTATAATTTTCTTCGGTTTCCTCTGCTTACCCGTAATACTGCGCGAGGCTAAAAAAATAAATTACTTTTAACCGAGACCAAACTCTATCTATCTGATATATACATATATGTAATATTTGACATAGCTAGACAGATATTAAATCAAGTTTATAGCTTTCATGCAAGCCATCATAATTACTTCTTAACTTTAATAAAAATATTTTTTTTCTAAATTTTGGTCTGTTGGTTGTTACTAATCTCAGGAATAGATAAACATTTAAATGCCGCTTTGGAAACCTTCTCTTAGGATTTTCTTTTATTTCAATCCTTAAATAAGTTAAAAAAAGTTAAATCAATATAAAATGTTTTGTTCGACAAAATTGCTGTTCTACTTCTACAACTACGGCAACTAGTATTAAATAAAATGTAAGATGGCGTTGTACTGGTGTTCAATATGTCTATGACAGGGAAATAATGCTAAATGAAGTGCTAAATCTTCGCGCTTATAAAATATATATGCAATACAAAATTCAGGACATGCTTGGAGATAAAATTGAAAATATATATCATTTGTCTTAAAACATCAATTTCGTCAATTTGATCGAAACACGAACTTTCAATGGGAGGAAAAAACGACAGTTGACTCAAATTCTCAACACATATTTGAAATACTTTCAAAATGGGTTAAAAATCGCTATAAAATATGAATTTATTATATCTAGTAACATATAATGTTTAATAACCAAATTACCATACATTTTTTATCTAAGATTGAAAACTAGTTTCTAATTAGCGATGAAATTATGTACATTTGTAGCCAGATATTTCTTTTCCTATACCAATTGACTTAAGTGAGTGACAATAGTGTAACATTATTTCGAACTCTGTACTAAAGTAGAAATTACGGTGCAAAAATAGACCCCGACATCCTGTTCGGTCCACACGCAACTGGATGGGATGGTGTAATCTTGGGATTTTCTTGTTAGAACAAGTTAGTTCATATTTTGTTCATTTGTATATTTTTTTAGCTTCACGCTGTATCCTGCACAGAGCAGGTTAGGTAGAGGGAACCTAGGAACCTAGTGAGGAACATTTCCTCGAGTGGATATTGAACCTCCAACTGCTCGTTACAGTCGACTCGGTACACTCTTTTGAAATGTTCAATATAATTAGATTAAAAAAAAAATATAATTCAATTAAAAATATATAATATTTGTATGATAAACATTTTGGATAATATAGGAGACTAAAAATACATATATTATATGTTAATTTGTTTTTAAAGAACAAAATAAGAAAAAATTACATCAATTAATTTTCCCAACTTGGATCCACAACACGCTATCCACCGTGCCACAATGGTGTCAATTTTTCTGATATAAAATAGAAAAAACAAAAGATACCATATTTTTTATTATTAAAAGTTCGCAGTAATCAGGTATGACTACCGAATCACGGGAAAGATAAACATCTATTGAATGTATGATCGTTTTTTAATTACCTACGATTATTACGCTTCTCATTAGAGGGCACATATTAAGATGGTGTAAAAAATTTAACGTAACAGGATCCAGTTTTTTTTAATAACATAAATAAAACATGAATGTGATAATTTTAACTGCGTCAATAATTCTTTATATATTTAAGATTTTTTTATAATATAAAAAATATATATTATGATAATTCTAAGTGTTTAAATAATTCTTTATAATATTATAGAATGACAGAAATCAATTGCACAGATTTCGAAACAGGTAAAAAAGATGCTTTTAACGACCGTTGTGGCGAAAAATATGCATGTAACAGTAAATAAGTCGGTTGCCAGTTCAAGTCCCACACGGAGATTTTTTAAAATATTTATCATTTTCATTTCTCTGGTAATGAGGCAAAGCGCGGCGTTCAAAATTATAATTAAGAAAATGGGCAAATGGGAAAATCTTGACGCTAATTACCCAGGTACCCGGCAATATGCTGTATACTGTTATCAAAAATTTTAAAAATCTGAATCAATTTTTTCAAATATTTTTTAATTTACACTCAATTATGATGTAACTTCAATTATGTTGTTCTTTACTTATCATCTATTTCAGAACCTAATGCCGCGTCTACTTTTATAAGACATCAAAACATCTTTATCACTAAATACTTTCTCGACCATAAATATTTTTTTGTGACGAAATGACACAGCACCTGACTGTAAACGTGACGATTTTTAGTTCGATTTCCACTGCAGACAATAAATTATTTTTATTTGTTCCTCTAGTGAGGACATACTTCGGCGTTAAGTTCCGCTATTCAACACGTAATCGCGGAAGAGTCTTAACACTAGGTTACCTTTGCCTTTGCTCTTTTGTTTGACCTGCCCAATTGAACTAATTTTGATATATATCCATATTTATTTAATAAAGATAATAAATCCCACCTTTAATCTGAATCTTAGAAAGACAACAAGAATTAAATATATGAATGGTTTTAAAAAAAAAAGGTTAAGGCAAGTCCTCACAAAATCCACATGAACTGATAATTTCGATACAAACACTCGCTCGTAATGTTTACACACAAATCTTACACCTGTTACAACAATTTCAACTGAAAAATACATCTGTATAAAATTTGGACGTATATTTAACCTTTTAAATTAAACAAGTTCATCGTTACAAATTTTAATTAAACGAATGTCATTTGTAAGGTTTTTTATCATAGTTTTGGGGTCGTGTGGTATCTAGGCGGAGGGTGGAGAGCGGAATGTCTACCAGAGGGAGGAGAAATAAAAATAATTTATTCCCTCAAACGGGAATCGAACCCGACAGTGGATTCGGTTCCCGTTTGAGAAAATTAATTATTTTTATTTCTTCCTCCCTTTACGCTTACAGTCAGACCATATTCCTCGGTAACTACAGCTTACTGTATAACTATGATATACTTTTAAAGTGATAAATAATATATGACACATTCGTTTTCTTAACACAATTTGATTTATTCAATGTTTGTATATCGATATTATTGACATCTTTATCATTAGGTAACCCAATTCTCATATCAAGAAAGTAAACAAATAAAAATGACACTATAAAAGTAAGTGTAGTAAAGCGATATAAAATAAAGTACTGAGGTTATAAAAACTGTGTCAAAGTTTCACCGTAAAATGAATAAAGATACTTTAAGAATATAAAAGGCTTATAAATAACCATCAAGATATTTCATAGTAGATGTTTATAATTTAATTTTTAATAATGTTTGTTATTTTATAATGAAAGTATTAACTTCTGTAACTTAAATTGGCTGGTAATCTTTTTTTTAACGTCATGTCCTAACGTAGCTGGCTACCTAGTGTGAAGACACTCCGTTCCGATTAAGACACTTCCGTTTCCCACTTTCCGCATAATTCTGGAGGCATTGTATGTAGAGTAGAAGATCTAAACGCCGCGCTTGGTCTCGTTACCAGAGCGATTAAACATGGTATTTTCTCTTCTGAGGACCAAATTTGCAACCTGTCGCGGTTACACACGCACGCTTGCGCTTCTGCTACCATAGACCTCTATTACAAAAACATATTTTCGACAATTATTATTAAAAAAAAACATTACACTTAGTGTCGTTTCAATTTTTTTTCTATCTTTTTGTATATGTATGTCACGTTATTCAAAACCACAAAACATCTAGAGTAGAATAACAAAACAACAGAAAAAAACGCACCTTTCTCACAGCTACCTGTCAAAGTGTCAAATTTACCCCAAAATGAGGAAATGAGGTAAAATGTATACAAATTTAGGGATCTGTCACTCAATGTTACGTGCTCAGCCACCGGTCGTAGTGTGACAGCCTCTGAACTACTTGCGGGCTATGTTTAAAACTGAATACGATCATGGCACTCGTTATTGTGTGATTTTTTGTTGAATTTACAAGAAAAAAGTAGTATCCTTTATAATTTATGAATATTTTTATACTGTTTGTTTGTTTATGTACTGTTTTGACGTTACTTCGTTTAGCTTATTTTCGGTTAGTTTATTTTGATGTATCATATATAATTGACTGTAAAACGCTTTTTAGCCTAACGAGCAGACTAGAGACTGAAAATCTAGTGTTGCACTCCGTTTCTCGCTGAAATGTGAAGGCATTGAATGACGACATTGCCTTGTTACCAGAGCAAAGAAATATGTATATTAAATATTTTATTTCCACGAGTGGAAATCGAAATTACTATCTGCCGCGTTGACAGTCGCTTGTGCCCTTGCGCCACGACGGCCTCAACTATTATTACAATATTATATTAAAATATGTTTTAAATTAAATGTAAGCTAATATGTTTTTGTATGGACGTGTTAATCATATAATTATCATTATAATCACTAGATACTACTTCCAAATTGTAGATTACAAAAAAAAACTAAATAAACAAGTCCTCTAACAATGGAAATTGTAAATTTCAAACATCATTATAATATTTATTTACATTTCATTGTTTGAACAAAGTCCTAAAGTGACTAAACTGTTTATTTAACAACCTACTTAGATAAACGCCGAAAACCGCACAACCCTATCGGGTTACACATTAAGCATTACGTTGAGGCCGGGTCTCGACTAAGCGCTATAATACTGAATGAAAAATCGCTGTTATTCGTTTTCTTGATAAATATTTCGATATTTTAGGCAGACAGAAATATATTCTTACCTTAATTGCATAACGTAAATTAACGCTGCGTGGTTTTAAGCGGACTGGGGAAAAAATATCGTGCATATAGTGTGGATTCACATATTATTGAATCTAATAACAATAATTATATAGTTGAGTACAGGATATTAGATTTGATATTTTATTACTACATTTTTTACAACAAGGCTGCACATAACAGGCGGTCAGAAGGAACTTGGGGACCTATAAGACACTAAGTTCCCATTACAACACTTTATTTACGGTATTGTATCCCGTAAAAATGGTCTTAACATAAAATCTATAAACTTAGTATGATGTTATTTTTGATTAAAATAATGTCGATAACAAAATAAAATAAATAATTTAAAATAAACATTATAATTAAGACCACCATTTTACAATTTACTTAAGCCAATGAAAGATTTTATTTCAGAAAATGACTCATATGTTTTCAAGGTGACTACAGTGAGCATAAACCTATTATTATTATTTCCAGCAAAGTCAAACAATATGTATGTATGTATGTATGTATGTGTATATTACATAATTGCACGAACAGTCTCGTCTCGAGTAATTTGTACTAATTAAATATAATTTTGTAGTAGAATAAATATGAGGCTGAATTATTTATTCTAGTGATGTTTATTGTAAAAACATTGTACACTCGTATGAAAAAAAGATTTAATTTTTAAAGTAAAAAAGGCAAAATGTTTGTGCAAAAAGGCAAACTTTTAGTTATTTATAGTATCTCTGTGTTGAGGGTACTTGGATGTTTATGTGTTTTTAATTTGTTATGTTTTGGATAATCTTTGGTTCTGCATATATATATATATATATATATATATATATATATATATATATATATATATATATATATATATATATATATATATATATATATATATATATATATATATATATATATATATATATATATATATATATATATATATATATATATATATATATATATATATATATATATATATATATATATATACCACGACGATTGTGGGTTCAATTCCCGCTCAGAGGTATTAATTATTTTAATTTATTCACTCTGGTAAGACAGACGACAAAGGGCGGTGTTGAATTCTGCCATTCAACATGCAATCTGGCTGGATCACCTTATTACTTATAAAACGCAATTGTCTAAGGTATTTCTACTATTTTAGGGCTTTATAATGTTGATTGCTTCAATTGATTTTATATCTTATCATAATTTAAACAATGTATAAAAAACGAAAATAACAAAATATATTCTAATCTCACTATTTAAAATCTTATCTAAAACAATTATCATTATCGCATTAATTGTATATTAATTACCAAACAAAATCGTTAATCAAGACAAAATAGGAAAAAATGCATAGCGGGGACACCAGAGGCCGTTGCACCTGACCATCGCGACGCATTCCTCACGCACTCCTTTTTATATGACCAGACAAGCCAGCCATACTTGACCCCTGGATTTAAAAAAAGTTGCTAGCGTAACTCATCTCGTGTACGGCACAAATGTAAATAATGTGTATAGACAAGTATCTTGTACTAATATTTTAATATTTAAGAGTTTCTCTGTTTAAACTTTTGCTGTGGTAATAGGGCAAAGCGCGGCGTTTAGTTCCGCCACTCGATACGCAATGCTTCAAATTTGAGAAAGTAGGGAACGGAACAGAGTGTCTTAACACTAGGTTCTCCTAGTTCCCTCTGCCTATCTTGCCTTGTGCGGGATACAGCGTGAAAGTGAGTGAGTGAGTTGATTGTTTGAACGCTCTAATTTGGATAGTATTATTTATCGAGATCGGTATATGATATCGCGTTAATAGTTAATTATTTAGTTATTTCGATTTGTTCATACAGACAAAGCTTCGTGTAAAAGTTATACCGTATTTGTCACTTCATCTCGCCTATAGCCGAAATCTATATATCGGTGGTATTGTTTATTCTTTTGGTTGCCTTCTTCTTGGTCTTTTGGTTGTATTAAGACACTCCGTTCCTTTCCCCATTTTATGGCGAATTTGAGACATTGCGTGTTGAGTAGCGGAACTCAACGCCGCGCTTTGGTTTGTAACCAGGCGAACAAATGAAAACACTAAATGCATAATTTGAAAATATTAAATTGTGCCCTTGCGGCAAGTCAGGTCACTATTCTCAGGAGACTATTTTTATTTTCGCGTTCTGATTAGAATAGGTGCGATGGAGATATAGTATAACTAAAATGGTGGAAACTTAATGCTAACATAGTTTAGCGTAATGGCCGTACTCCCCTAAAAAATGGAAGATGCATGAAGATAAAAAATAACCTCGATTCTGTTACGTTATTCGAGATTTTTTTCATTTGACCTGAATTTTTCGTTGCACTCTAAATATTTACGTTGAATTAATCCTTTTTGCTTACTCAATAGTTATATTTAGATGGCATTACAACACTAGTGTGAAATATTTGATGGCACAGATGCATAATTTTTAACGCTTTTTAACTTCATTCCACTTTTTCCAGACTGCCAAAGAAGGATTATGTTTTTACGTATATCTTGTATGTATGTATGTATGTAATATTCTTAATTACCTCAGATCTTCTGAACCGCGGATCGGTTTTACGCAATTAAACTATCCTTAGATTCGTTTTAGCAGCCCAAGTTTGCAGGTTACGTTAGTAAAATATTAAATATGACGGCTTTGCGATACCAAGAACACATGTTCTTAGTGATTTTTTCTCATGCCTTAGGTACTCTCATATTATATATATAATAGGTATAGTAGAATAAGATAAATAATACCATACGATATTTAATTAATCATTGCTTTTTTTATTAATTTAAACCTATTTCGTTCTATAACAACCATACTATAAATAAAACTATAAAATAAGTATATTTGTTACTAAAGTAAAGTTAATCAATCCATCCAATCACCACCTAGAGTTAACAATTAAGTAGTAATGTAATTATTATTTAATCAACAAAAAACTATTATTTAAAATTCTTATAGGTATGTGTATAAGTCAAATAATTTATGACTGTTATAATCGTGCTCAAACATAGGGTCATAGAGGTATAATAAATAACAATAATAACCAGTTACGTACACTTGAGTTTTGAGTACATGTTGAAATGTATGTCAATATAGTAAATGAATGTTTGTATGGCTCTACGCTTACGCGTTAACCGCAAAACTATGGTTCTTGACATCACGGCGCGGCGTAACGAAAATATGTTATATACCTTTTTAACCGACGAAAAAAAAGAAGATTCTTAATGCGACGCGTATACTGTTTTTATGTTTATGAAGTAGTTTGATTTTTTTTTGTTGCAAGCATTTTAGTATATTAGCTGTTTTTAACTAGGTACGAGTGTTAATACGTCAGGCATTTATATATTTGCTATTAAAATTTTAGACAGTACATAATATAACAGAAAAGACACGTTTCATTTCAAACCTGATATTTTTTAACACAGATAGTTCTATTTACTCAATATCTAAATGAATGTAATAAAATATTTTAAATTTAAATATTATCTGAGCCTCTTAGCGACCCGCTAAGAGTGTGCGAAAGTAGGAAAATTAACAAGCCTGTACTATTACACGAACGGCCTAAAATCAAACGTACATACGCATGTAGACGGAACAGGGCAATTAAAATGTAATAAACGTGTCCAGCTGCGGTTTCGTGTTAAAAATTAATTTGAACGTTATAAAATATATGATAACTATAATTATAAGTAAATAGATGTCGCAGTGAACAAATATAGATAATTTACTCAATAAATGAGCTTTCACCAGAGATTGATAATAATTACTATAGTATTTGATTGGCCTTATCAATTGGTGTGTCTTTACGCCTGGCTGTGGATTCGGTTCTTAGTTAACATTGTAAATTATATATCATGATCTTTTTTTACGTGCAAGTGCCAACTTGAGTGTTTGAATATTGTGTATATTAAAACCAGTTTTTTTTTTCTTAAATATATTTTTAAAGTCATAATTATGAGTTAAACAATTGAATATTAGGTGATGTTTTTTTTACATATAATAGGTTGTATTTAAATATTACGATTTAACTTATTGCTTTTACATGAAGGCTTCGATTACGTTTTATTATTGTTAAATGCCATAAGTATGAAGAATATTGTTATCATTGATGTAACTAATAATTATTCAGCTACACAAAGTGATTTTACAATACAATTTGTCCATCTCTAACTTCCTCTTGATTTAGTCAGTTAAAAAAGGTTACAAGTGTATTTTTTATAACTTCTCGAAAATGGGAAAAGAAATATTGATTCCTACACTAATTTCCTTATATTATGTGTTCATATATATGTTAGAAGTGTCCATTGTGTCCATCATTAGTTCCCCATTGGGATCGTCTTGCGTCAAATATGGTACACGCCGAGCTTCGTTAGCGGGGCATTTGTCAAGATAATTGTCCGAACACCGCCATTTAAAGTTGTGACGTTTCCGCATTATTATAAATAGTTCTCATTTCGAGTTGACAAGATAACCTCAGTTTCCTTTCTTGATAAGGTTGAAAATGGTCGGGCTAGTTAACTTATAGCTTCGACGTCTCGTCACGTTTTTACTTGTTTTTGTGTTTTTATTTGAATATGTGTTGAGTTGACGCCATTTTGGGAATGGTGGAAATTGTCTTGTAGACTGTAAACTCTTTGGCATCGTTCAATCATGTATGTTATTGTTTCAACGATTTGTTAAGGCTGGGTTTGTCGTCTTTGGTATTTTTGTTCACAATTTATTATACATTTGCAAAATATATGGGAATTATAGAAAAAAAATCTTATAGCTTTATGGCAATTAACAAGTTAACCGACTTTTAACATGGTACTAAACAATTACATTTCCCAAAATATCACCAAATTTAATAATAATAATAATAAGAGTAGATTTAGGCTTAGTTTTGAGTTAGATCGAATTAATTCAATATTCTGGGCACCTGTTTCGCCCTTTGTACGTAGCAATAAGGTATTTAACCTTTTGATGTCCTTAAGATAAGTTGATATGCTAACCGCATTGCGATGACGTAATACTATAGCGTCGGTAAATTTAAACCAATGTTTATCATCTCATCATCCTACGTTTATAGTAACACTAGCGACCCACGCGACTTCGCCCGCTTACACCCATAATGACATTATTGCAAAATAAAAAAAATACATATATTGTAGTCTATGTCTTGTTCTGATATATAAGCTATAACACTGTAAAGTTTCATTAAAATCCGTTCAGTTGTTTTTGCGCGAAAGTGAAACAAACATCCATCCTCAAATACATTAATTTTTTCCTATTTCTAAGATGTATACATTAGGACAAGAAACAAAAAAATAGAGTATTGTTCAAATATACTTCTAGTAAGTAGGTTATGAACATAAATTAGACAATGAGGTGTTTGTTTATGTACTAAAAAATAATTCTCGTCTACCCCACGTTGTCTTCAATATTTTATATGCTCTCGCCATTTTCTTGTATTGGCGGGTACTCGTACACAAAAATGTTAGTTACATCACATCTTTGAAGTTAATGTATATAATTTAGAATTAAAGGAATCTATAAATGAAATTTGAAAATAAATACTGTAAATTTAGTAGTAAAATTCAAATGGTGCAATTTTAACTTGAAAGTATGCTGGAATAATTTGACACTACTTATAATCATAATATCTTCTTATAATATTCAGTTACATGGCAATATTTTGAGGTCCTGCACCAACAACGACGATATCTCTCCTTTTTGTCTGTCCGGCCTCGAAACACAGTGTTAAAACCATTCATTCCATACTTTCCGCCCCAATTTTCCATGCATTGCGTTTAATCAAGTGGAACTCAACGCCGCACTCGTGTCTTGTTACCAGAGCGCAGAAATAAATATAACTCAATGACCTAAATAGTATTGAAACATATACCAGTCGTTTTTACAGCCAAACGCTTTACCACAGTGCCACGACAACCAACAATCAACTGTTTAATAGTGATCATATATGCGTAATGAACGATGCGAGCCGCTATGTCTGCGATGTCACGTAAGACCAAGGAACTCGTTCCCATGAGTGCACATGTCAAATTAATTTCGGTTTTACATTCGAACGAGGCAATATTCTTTGGTGTGTGTTGCGCCAAAGAAATCCGCCCTACATTTTGCTGGGATAATTCTGGGAAGATCTATAGTTTTTTAGTTTTTATATTAGAGATGGGCTTTTTTTCAAAGTATAGTTGATTGAAAAAACGAAAAAATGCGAATTTTGAGTGATTTATATCAGAAGTGCTTTAAATTTATATGTTATATATGTAGGTAGCATGCTTATTGGTAGCATTTCATTTAGTGGAAAATAAATATTTTTTTAATATATTCTTCTTAATGAAACTCGTCATAGCACAGCTACATATAGTTAGACTGTTGCAAATTAAATAATTTAGTTTATTCACTATTCACTTTGCAAGATACAGAAAAAAATAAGTTTCGTATGCAGAGGGAACTTTGGAACTTAGTGCTAAGACACTCTATTCCTTTCCCCACTTTCGGCCGAATTTGAGGCACTGTGTGTTGAATGGCAAAACTCAACGCCGCCGCCTTGCTTTGTTACCGGAGCGAATAAATGAAAACATTAAATATTTAACTTGAAAATATTAAATATTTCATTTCCTCAAGCGGAGATTGAATCCACAACCTGTCCTCGTTCAACTGTGCCACGACAGGCTTCAAATACCCTGAACTTACAATCGGCTACGTTAAATCTTACATTGCAGTCCATTCTATTTTTGGCTCCACCCTAGTTGAAGTGAAGTGTAAACAGAGTTATCAGCTCAATGGGCCCCAGTCGTTAACAAGTATTATTTACTGACGTTATCAGGCGAATGTTTTATGAGTCACGATGCGTTTATACGCATACATATTCATGATCTCTAGATCTGTGATGGGAGATAACAAGTTTTTAATTATAATGTTACAAAAATGCCATGTTTTCTACTTTGGTTAAAAGTAATCTTGACCGCTTGACGTAGCAAGATTAGCGTTTACTGACTTACTGTTAATGTACAATGTACAGACAAAAAACGCAGACGGTAGACTTAAGAAAGTTTAATCCTGGCATATCGGTAAGTTTGGAAATGAATGGTCAAACTAAAAACTTTCACAATTATATATATATATATATATATATATATATATATATATATATATATATATATATATATATATATATATATATATATATATATATATATATATATATATATATATAAAGCATATTATCAGACGATCTAAGAAACGTCACAGTAGTTCCCTTATCGCGGCTTAACCTGCACAGTAAGGTATAGAACATGTTATTCATTATATTCTACTTATATTATCTAAAACTACATTGACCAGTGTCGGTAGTTGCTGAAAGAGTCCTTTTTAATGTACACAAGATATAAACGTCGATCGTAAATGGTAATTTCGTTATAGCAACTTATCGAAACCATAACTATTTAGATCTGGATAGTGAAATAAACAAGTAAATAGCTGATTATACTCTTTTGTTTTTGCTAAACGCATTGGAAATAATGCAACATTGTTGCCGTTTCTGTTTGCTTGCTACTAAAATTAAATGAAACTTAGCAATTTTAGGGTCATTGTATGATATGATTATTATTAAATTTACATTATTAAGTTGCAACTACGACAGGTTGTGAGTTCGATGCCCACTCGTGGAAATGGAATATTTATTATTTTCAATTTAAATATTAAGCGCGGCTTTGTGTTACGCTTCTCAACATGCAATGCCTCATATTACGTGGAAAGTGGGAAACCCTGACAAGTGCGGGATACAACATCAAAGCTTAAGAACGACAAAAAGAATAGGTAAAAAGCTCCAAGAACCAAGTCAGGAGATCAAAATTTTAAACACCATTCCGTGAAATAAACAAAGAATAAACTCAAGTTGATGTAAAGTTAGGTGGAATGAATTCAAACATTTTCTAATACCTACAATGCATTTAGCCGCTACTTACGCAATAACACAGCAAATTACATATAATTAATGTTGCGAACGCGTCTGCTGGGCGCCGCTCGCTTCTTCAAAGTCATCAGAATGTTTAATTAACTTTAATTTGCTAGCGTAGATTTAGAATGCCTAGGGCTTAAGATAGGTAATCCTAGGTCTTGCCGTGATGGATCGCAGCCCTACCCTTGACGGGCATTTATGGAAAGGTATCGGAAAATTAGAATTTCAGTTGTACGTACCTAAGTTGGTATAAAATTGCTGGTTGTTTATCGTATGGCAATTTAGTATGCCAGTGGCTTCTATTGAGAGTGTAATTTTGTTATAGCTCAGTTGCAACTAATAATGCTGGAGTGTGTTTGTTACAAATTTAAAAGAATATTTAAAAGGTAAATTATAATAAAATAATAAAAATTAATAAACTAAACACCGATATAGCGGGAAGATTGTAATTAGATCCATATTTTTTATTCTAAGTAGAGGAAAGGAGTGTTATAATAATCTGCTAAATGTTTGAGCTAGTACGTATTGAGCGGTGGAAATAAGGTAATATCTAAATTTCAGGCGCCGTCGTGGCTCAGAAGCATGAGCATGTGACTGTAACTGCGGCGTTTGTGGGTTCGATTCCCAGTCGAAGGAGTGAAATATTTTATATTTGCAATTCTTTGCTCGAATCACACTCAACACACAATGCTCCAAGAATTCGGCCGAAAGTCTTAATTGGACTGGAGTATCTGAGTCATAAATCGTGATATTAAGTACTAAAAAAATACTAAAGGCCTGTTGTGGCGCAGCGGCACAAGCGTGTGACTGTAACCGACAGATTGTGGGTTCGATCTCCACTCAAGGAAATGAAATATTTAATATTTTCAATCAAAATATTTCACGTTTTCATTTCTTCGTTCTGGTATAAGGCAAAACACGGCGTTGAGTTCCGCCACTCAACACGCAATGCCTCAAATTCAGTGGAAAGTGAGGAACGGAAGTGGAACGGAGTGTCTTAACACTAGGTTCCCTAGTTCCCTCTCCCTACCCTGCCATGTTCGGGATACCGCGTGAAGCTGAGTAGAGTAGAGTTGAGTAAAAAATTCTATCAGTACTACCAACAACCATTAACCATATCATACACACGTGTTTCCAATTCGTATATTATATTTGTGGCCTTGACAAAACCCACAACAAAATAAATGACTCCATTTTTAGTTGTCAACATCATGTGACTAAGCTTTTACTGCTTGGAATATTCAATAAGATAATCTCTACCTACATTTAGTTTTGCATACAGGTTGCTTTCCGGTTTGAAAGTCGCTTAAACTAGGAACCAAAATTAACCTGAATTAACTATTTGAATAAATATTTTAAGAAGAGTTTAACCACTTTAGTTGAAATTTGTAATCCAAATTATATTGATGCGTCGTTATGACGTAGTTGGAGTATGTTTGACGCGCGTTATGATTACGAATTCAAATCATTCTATGGTATGTATTTCCCCGGTGGTTGCATACAATGTTTCTGCATGTATCAGCACAAAGTACACCAAATAAAGAAATAAGAAATCTTCATAGTTCTTCATTGATTTTCTCTCAGGGAGAAAGGTGTGCCCAAGCACAGCTCTGAAATCAAAAGACTTGCAACTCAAGCGTACTGTTAAGCCCCGTTAAATAAAAAAATATATATATGTCATAGTTATATAGAATAACGTATAAAATTTTGACGTAACCGGATTGAACCCGCGCCTCTTGGAATCCGTCCAAGCGCCTATCACCAGTCTGAAACCAATAAGCTACACTCTCATCCTGCTTCGTTTAAATTTTTATACACTTGTTATATCTTTTTTTTTTATTTTTTATAGCTTCACGCTGTTTCCTGCACTAGGCAGGGTAGGCAGAGGGAACTCGGGAACCTAGTGTAAAGACACTCCGTCCACTTCCGTTCCCTACTTTCCGCCGAATTTGAGGCATTGCGTGTTGAGTGGCGGAATTCAACGCCGCGCTTTGCCTTATTAACAGAGCGAAAAAATTAAACATTAAATATTTAAATTGAAAATATTAAATATTTCATTTCCTCGACTGGGGATCGAACCCAGAACCTGTCGGTTACAGTCACACTCTTGTGCCGCTGCGCCACGACAGGCCTATATCTTATTTATATTGTTAATATCTCTGTAGGGATGTTGGAGGTTCAAATCCCGCTACGCTTAATTTCTTATACGGTTTTTTTTTAAAGTATGGATTGACTACCACAACTTTATGTATTAATGAAAAAACTAAATATTATTTTTTTATGAAAATTACTCGTACATATACCTTACCAAGTATGTAATATGAACATGTGCCAGTGTGAAGACGACAGGTTGTACGTTCAATTCCGATTTGAGAAAATGAAACATTTAATATTTTCCGTTTTTCGCTCTGGTAACGAGGCAAAGCGCGACGTTGAGTTCAGCCGCGCAATGCCACCAGAATTTGGCAGAAATTGGGAAATAGGAGTGTCTTACAATAACGAAGAGTCGTAACACTAGGTTTCCAGGCTATCTCTGCTTCTATGGTAAAAAATCTAATTCACGTTTATCTCTAGAACAAATAGAAACTAGTATTATTTCTAGACAAATTGTACATCATATTTCAATGTTGTAATCTCATTCCCAAGTATCTCCTTATTGAGAAATGCCAAGTGGATCGCCTGTAGGTACATATCTTGGGAACATCGAATCGTATTACGAAATTGAAATCAACACGTTTCTTTCATTGTTCTTCTCTATTGCCGGTTGCTTACTAATAATATCTCCTTTACAAAGTATCGCGTGTCAATAAACTAACGAACTCGGTCGATTGTTCCAACAGAGTTGAGTTGTGTACAAAACATTTACTTGGAATGATAGGATGTTGATGTGATGAACAAACGGTGTTTGCTAAATAAAGGAATTCTTATATGTTCTCATTTTGGTATTATTGTTTGAAGCCGTTGTGGCACCGCAGAAGGCATGCTGCGACTGTATGGGAGTGGGTTCGATTCAACTCAAAATGTCTTGAAAAATGGGGCAGAAAGTGGGGAACGAGCGTCTTAATACTTGGTTCCGTTTACTTACTGTACTATATGTGAGATACTAAGTAAAGCTAAAAAAAAAAGTAACGAAACATCTGAAGCACTTGATGTACAACCGATACATCAATTAACAACAATTAAGAAACATTGCCAAATAATGTTTTATTTTAGCGAAAAAAGAAATGATATTTATATACATAGTTTCCAGGTTTTGTGTTTCTTACTTTAAGAGAGGTTTCAATCCACATTTTTTATAGTATACTACCTGCCCCACAAAGGTATGTATATCACTTGAGATAAATTTCAAAATAATCCCAGATGACGAAAGACAATTGGCAAATAAATTTAACTCAATTCAAACTAAGCTACATCATTCACCACATATTGACATTTGCCTAAGTTCCCACATCTCGATTACGTACAAACTAATGTTATACGGTTGTAATAATGCAACCTCCCTGGAGCTGCAGAATTAGCATACCCGACAGACGCCTGGCCCACGCAACAGCGAATCCATCATAAACTACATGTGTGCGTAAACGACTATTATGCTAACCACGTCCATAAATTCACACTTCTGCTGTACTGGATTTTGCATTTTCAAGTGTTTTCTTGAATATTTTATAGCAATGCAGACCCCAATTCTTTCCATTCCATTATATTTAAATAAAAAAAAGAGGATCAATGTGACTAAAGTAATAATTAACTAACTTACTCATTTTCTTATTAACTTGGATTTGTTTCTAAGTTCGTTGTTAGCTAGTAGAACCTTTTTGTGTATGTGGGTTGGCAGAGAGAAAAATCCCAGCCCATCAGCTATGCTATTTGAACAGGGACGTTATCATATAAAAAATGATAACAATAAAACTTATTAGTTAACAGTCACCTCGAGATTGACTTGTTTCTTGCAAAAAAAAAATATAATTAATGGAAAATTCCTGCTGATACGATGCGTATTTAGATAAACGTACAACAGATAGATTAGTTGGCTTTACAAATTGGTAATAAATTGCAATATTTGAATATTTTCGCTTGACTTATCGCGAATAATATAATTTAATAATTAGACCGTTTTTACTTTTTTTATCTATAAGGGGGGAAGGAGGGAACTTCGTAACTTAGCGTTAAGATAATTTATTCCCAACTTTCCGCCGAAAGTAAGGCACTGTGTGTTGATCGGCGGAACTTAACGCCGCGGTTTGTCTTGTTACCAGGTCAAAGAAAAAGCCACAAGCTGTTGCGTTAACAATTTTACGCTTGTGCCTCTGCGCCACGACATACCTTTCTATACTTTTACTTAAATAAAATACATATCTTAATACAATAGGCTACCGTATGTACAATAAAACGGGAAACTGATAAAAAAGATATATCCGTATACATTACGTATGTCTGGATTCGATTCTCGACATCGTTTACATTTGAAATATTACCATTAAACGATTAAACAAAGTGATATATCTACGCATTATGTGTGAAATAAATTAAAAAAAAAAACATAATAATATCGATTCGCCTGTCTCTCTAGTCGTATCCATATACATCTAATATTACAACTTCAAACCAGTCTAGACTCGTACGTTTTGTAGGCAGGTATCATTTTTCATTTAACTAAAGCATTTTAAATACATGCGTAAGCGTCTTTATATACCTAAGTACTTGAACGATAACATGTGATTCATTCCCAACGAAGTACACGTAGGCTAATTGTGGCTTGTTCTGAACTGGTACACCTTTATTAATTTGTCATTCATTGATTATTTGCTTAGTATTGTGTACGTGTGACCCTGACGCCCACGCACAATCTATTCCACGTTAAAAGGCATCTGTACTAACAAATAGCTTTGGCAATCTGTCTTTGATGTTATGTTGTAATCATTAGACGATTTAATTGCCTCAAATAACAGGTATTGTGTATGTATGGAAAATCTTATTATATCGATTAAATGAATTAGGGAAAGATCCTTGATTTTCTTTTAATGTTTTAGGTTATAGGTGCTCGATTAGGAATTAAAGTCACAATTTTATCGTAAAATAATAATTAAAACCTAACTTTAAATTTATTGATTAAATAAAGAAAATTTATATTTAAAAAATATCTTGCCTTGGAGCTCTTTTTAGCGTAACACAATAAAATATACTACGAGCTATATTTAAAAGAAACCTTACTATTATTGTGTTCCTAAAAGTCCTTTAATTATTATATTTATTTTTTATCACTTTTACTTCAATTCATATACATATGTACATATAAATGAGAGGCCTCAGACTCGTGCTCGCTTCGCTCTGAAACGCTTAAAAGCAACTAGCAAGAACGAAAAATTAAAATTAAAAAAAAATACGAATGGCTACTACTACCACAACGTTGTTCGGACGTAAATTTACTTTAAAAATAAATAAACGGCCGGACAACGTTATATCGCATATTTCAAAAAAATCACCCGCGGCGACCGTGCATATATTTGTATAATAGAAAGACTTGCAGAAAAAATAATGTTCATATAACTTGATTGAAATTCTACAGAATATCTTTTCATTAAAGATTTAAATGAGACGAGCCCACTAAATAGCTACAAACGTCAAATAAATTGGAAATGTTAAAGTCTTTTATCGTGTTCAATAAAATCGATTTAATAAATTGAACGAAACTCATTTCGTTTTAATTAATGTCTTTTTTTTTCATCTTTTTCAGGTAAGTTTAAGTTATCTGGCGCTTGTTGCGAGTCGTGCTTAAAAAGTTCATTATAGCGTGTGAGTGGTTATCAGCGTAAAAGTAAAAAGTAAATGGAATCGCAATTACTCTACGCAATTAGGTTTTTGCGGATTGTGCTGTAAGTATATTGTTTACTGCTTACTTTGTTCAATTATTTTTATTGTACATACATATGCTTTACTCTGTATTGGCACTTACTCTTATTGAATTTCAGTCTCATCACTATTTACTGATTTGCACTTACTCTGGTTGAATTTTCAGTCACATAACTATTTGCCATTTGAGTGGCAAGGACACTTAATAGCAAATATTAAAAAAAAATTAAAACTACAATCATTTTTGAAATGTCATAGATGTCACGATAGCGTTATTTCACATGTGACACATAATTGTCAATGTTGAATCTTGGAAAAAACATATACGTAATAGCATAAAAGTATTTCATAAAATACTTTAATACCTTTTTGAATTTATAACTATTATAATAAAAACATAGCAATGAAAAAAAATATATATCTTAACAGTTTTTCTTTTTCAAAAATACTTTTATTTTCTTTTGAACTTTTATTAGAATGTATATGTTATTAAACAAACGTTTAAATGTCAACGGGACACTTAAAACAAATAAAAACTAAAAAAAGCACACATTAGTGTAAGAAAAAAATATTATTTTTTTCCAAACTTGTATTCTGCTAAAAAATTAAAACGAATCACATTTTTGCATCATGCCAAATTATTTTTTATCTGTAATTCAGTTCAAGAGGACTTCAAGTCGTACTCAACTGTTCTAGAAAGTTCTAACTAACAGTGAGTCACCGATATTTGCATAAGCATAATGACAGAATAGAAAGACGTTTTTGGCGATACGATCGTTAAGAAACTAAATTACCTTTTGTGTGCTAAATGACTCTATCTACGCTTATTGTATATTCGATTATGTTTATCAAATCCGTTTATCAGTTTGCTTGATAGTAATTATATTGAATTTTATCATCTACGCTATTTGTTATCTAATTATAGCAGGACGTTGATAATGAAGTGGATTTTTTAAACGATAAAAATATGTTAATGAGATGAAAATAATTGAAACTGCACTCTCTAATTTGCTTAGTATTTATTCTAATATAAAGAATTGTTATAGCGTTTGACTATAAATGCAGCACAGTGTTTAACTACGTTACTACTACGTCTGGACTTTGTATTTTTATTATTTATAAGTATATACTCCTCCTTTATGGGACTAAAAAGTTAACGAGAGTAATAAAATTCTGTCCCATTCTTATCATTCATAAAGAAATACATCCTAATAGTGTCACGAGGGCATCAGTAGTCAATTTTGTTTTATTGTATTGAATAATTATGTTTAAACGAGTTTTATCGCCCATTAAACAAACGGGGAAAAGTAATATTTTGAGACTAATTTTGCTTGTCCTACAATAACAAGTCAGTACAGTAATCTGTACTAACTTGTTATGGTAGGTATTTTTAGAAAAAGATACTTAATATTTAACAGAATGTCTGTAAAATATATGATACTAGTTGAAGCCTGCAACTTCATTGCAAGAATTACATAGGAATTAGAAATAAGCTTAGAAATTTACATAATTTTAAGGAAAACAACATACATGTCAAATTTCAGTAATCTTCACCACTTACTATCGGCTGTATTGTCGGCCTTAGCTATGAAAATGCGTAAAATAACTTTACATACCACAAACAATTTGACGGTAGATTAAACATTGACAAGAGTAGATTTTTATTTTTCTAATAACAAAAAAAAAGCAGCTAATATTTCCTAAAGGACAATTATTGATTCATATTTCACGAGCTGTAATTAATTAATCAGCTTCTTAATTTGACGATAATTCTAAAAATGCATTAAAGTAGAAACAGACATGTATTGATTTTGCGAAATATTTTATAATTATGTTCTTCCGTAATTAAATGTGTTTAAAGTATTACGGTAGTCCGGTACCATCTCACTAGCCATATCTGTTCTAAGTGCGGAACCGTTCTCAATATGGATTTCCTGAGTAATTAATAAAAAAAAATGTGGTAAATCATTTAGTTATTCAAAGGTAATTATATATTAATTATAAACGTTGGAGTGTTTTTGTACATATTTGTATGTAAGTATATGTCATCTGTTTTCTTATAAGCTTTATTTTTAATACTCGATGTAAAAAGAGAGGTGTTGTTAGTTTGACCTAATTTGACTGTTGTGTGTCTGACTGCAGTACAATAGCTCCTGAATGTATGAACCGATTTAGTACAGTTTGTTCGATATATTTATACTATCGATACTATCGATAGCCTTTTTCATCGCGGTGATTGTTTTTGGTTGTACTTAAAGTTGGCTAATTACTATTTATATATTGATAAACAGTAACAGAAAGAAAGAGAGAGAGAGTTGTGTATTTATTCGTATAATAGTTCTGTTTTAGTCTGTTCTGTGCTACTTTTAGATTTACCTTTATATAGAAGTGTTAGTTGTAAGTGGGACCCAATGTTAATGTCAGTGTTTAATTTAAAAAATAAATATTAAAAACGTTTTCTATAGCAATATTATCTCTCGTCGTGTAAGGGTTATTTCCGAAAAAGCAAAGTTGCAGATGTAGTCGTAGATTTGCAGAAGAAAAAATATGCGATCTAAATGAGGCATAGATTGCGTAAAATGTGACTGAATATCGATTTAAAATTCTCTCTTTCTCTCAGCTTCACGCTGTATACCGCACGTGGCAGGGTAGGCAGAGGGAACTTGGTAACCTAGTGTTAAGACACTCCGTTCCATCTCCGTTCTCCACTTTCCGCCGAATTTGAGACATAGCGTGTTGAGTGGCGGAACTCAACGCCGCGTTTTGCGAAAAGATGAAATTATCAAATATTTAAATTGAAAATATTAAATATTTAAAATTGATTTAAAAATAACATAAGCAAGCAATGTTTCAAACCAACGACACATTCATAATATATGTATGTATGTAATCATTGGCCTAAACAAGTTTTTGCATATTTTATTGAAATAAAAAGCGACTTTCCTATCAAATTATTTTTATTTTATACATTAATATTATACTTGTGTGTCATTTGACTTTTAGGAAAGTAATATCAAAAATAAACCATAAAAAAAAATATTGTAGCCTTAAAAGTCATATTTCCTGCCGGGGAAAAATACAGATTTTTGAACGTGTTTTTTCATAACAAAACAATTTTATTAAAGTTGGCCCAAATGTTTTATTAATCTAAATGGTGGATACCTATAGTTCATTCCTAAAGGCTTTTATTCTATTTCTTTAAGATAATAAAGTCTAAATCCATATTTGAAATTAGGAGAATGACTATTAGGTCATTAGTCTGCCGAAACTTCACTTTAAAAAATCCCGCCAAATAGAAGGTGTACCCTAAACAAATCAAAATCGTCAAAACAGACGCTGCCATGCTTGTTGGTATTGCTAGGTCGAATGAAGCCATTTTATGAGAACATCGGTAACCGGCGTCAACGAAGCACGTTATCCTGTGAGTGTTTCTTACTACGGTCATATTTCCTGTGCATCTAAAATACTAGAAAACGTAAGTAAATCTTGGAAATATTTGTGCTAATAATTTACTTATTTGATTACGTGCTCAGATATTCATTGTACTTATTTATTTAAATATTAAAATAAAAATATAAAACAAAATGTGTCATTCCGTCAATTTCCTGCCGTCATTATCCTGTCATATCTATAACAGGATAATGACAACAAGTCAGGATAATGATTATCTGTGTATATCAAATCCAAGTATATACTGTTATATATATATATATATATATATATATATATATATATATATATATATATATATATATATATATATATATATATATATATAACAGTATATACTTGGATTTTGCTTACTTTTATCAGATTGCTATTAGAAGAGAGTAATGTTTTTTTGGATGGATGTATATATATATTATTATTCTCTTTTTTGTGTTACCCATTTTCATCTTTTTTATTTATTTTATTCCTTTTTGTATAATAAGGCTGCAATAAGGTATTATGCCGCCCAAGAAAAAGACAAGAGAGGAAGTTTTAAAGCGAAAGAGAGAGTTAGACAAAATTACGATAAAAAAAAATTAAGGACGACATTGATAAAAGAGAACAGCTTAAACAGCGTAAGAAAGAATATTATATAAAAAAGAAAAATGAAGGAGCTATTAAAAGTGTTCAAGATTTAACACCTAGATGCCAAAGAAAACTAAGAAAACAGTGGAGAGAAAGTACAGCTAAATATAAAGAAAAGAAAAAGTGTACTGAGAATGTAGAAATAGGATTGATTCAGAAAGAAACTAAGCTGGCTCCTTCAAATGAAACAGTAATACAAGCAGACCAACTTTCGACAATATCTGATAAAAGTGAGCAAGATGGACGAATAGGTGAAGCACGTAAAAGAGTAGAGAGAAACAGACGACTTAAAAACAAATTATTAAATCAAAAAGATAAAACTATTGCAGAATTAAAAAGTAAGATAGTAAAATACCAAAAGTTACTCCACAAAGTAAAATATAAGTTTCAGATAAATACCGCGAGTCCTAGGACAAAAGTTAATGGGATTGTAAAAGGTGATGTGTCAAAAGTTAAAAGAAAATTATTGTTCAGTGAGGTAGTTCAACAGCAATTGCAAGAAAATTATAAAAAAATAAAGAATTCAAGAAAAAAATAGTGAATACAAAAATATGCAGGAATATGTGTGAGTGATGTTGATGAAGACAGTGAAATAAAAATTACATTTTTAAAAACATGTGATGACAATGGTCAACTATTTAAAATGGATGAATCTGTATATGACGTTCAAGTAGAAGATATTATAACAAAACTCCCTCAGCCAACTTTGTGCCTTAAGGGAGAACGTATATTTTACAAATTTAAACACCCAGTTGATGTCTTTGAACAGTGAATATATTATATTGTATAGAATAAAATGTTTTAGAATTTGATTATTTAAGAGATTTATAATTGTTTTGTTTTATTATTTTATTTTATTTATTTTATAATTTGTTGAAGATCTCCATAAGATATCGTATCTTACACCAACCATTGAATATAAGTTTAAGGAAATTTTTAGAAATGTTTATGTTAGTCTTTTGTTATGTTTTTGATAAGATTGATTCTTTTTGATTATTGAGAAAACCTCAGTATTATTTAGATTTTCGATTTTAAGATTTTCTTTAGTGAAGTTTAAGTCTTATTTTGCAATAAATACTTTGATTTCAATTGTGATTGTCATTATCCTGTCGTCGTGTCATTTTCCTGTCCTAGCATTTGGCAAATATCATTGTAATATTCTAAAAAATGGATAAAGTGAACGGAATGCATGTTTATTGAATATAATACACTATATTACAACTTTGTTATAAACAATAATCTTAAAAATATGAAAAAAAAAAATGCAAAAAAAATAAACTCGTTTTGGCCAATTAGCAAATATTCACCCATATATATATGTATGTATGTAATCATTAATTATGTATACATATAAATAAAAATTTAAATGTATGTCTTAATTTCAAAATAATATAGCTATTTTCGAAACTAAATACTAGAACAAAATTAAACATGTTTTTTGTCTGTTTTTATTTCTGTTTGTACGGACTAAGCTAGGATCTGGAAGTTTGGAAGAAGATTTTCGATGTAAACATTGAAACTTATTGGACTAGATGTATTAAGTAAATTCGTGAAGTTCAAGCGGGCAACCTTCGCGACAGCTTTTTTAACATTTAAAAATTGCCATATATTTGTTACGTAAAAATATCTCCCAGTGACGAGAGTTCTTTCCATACACGAACTGGCTCACGTAAATTGAATTGTGCAAATTCATTACGCATTCAGTTATAGTGTTGTGTAAAGTCGATCGCTATCGCGTTAGCCGTAAACAGCTAATATTGAATATTTTCTGAGTAAAAATAAATATAAATGAATCTTTGATATATAAATACCATAGTATTAGATATGGACGTAAATTTTGTATGTAGTAGACGTCGCTCTCGATTTTGTTGGCTTGAACTTTGAAGTGGAATCTTGTTTCCGTTTCCGTCGTAGTTTTGAGAAATCATATTTTAGTGCTCTTTTACTAAAATAAAAAAAAATGATTTTGAAAAAATGTAATAGAATAATCTTTATATATATTTAACTTAGAGTTTTAGTTTAACTTTTAGTTTTATAGAGAAGTGAATAATCTTATTGGCACTCCATGGATTCACATGTTCATTACTTTGCCGGAAGAGGATCAGTGCCTGGACTCCTAATCAGTGCTAATGAAGTATAGGTTTTAATAGGCTTTAAATGTAATGTTAACGCTCGCCTCTTCTATCAGAGCTAATCTATTGAACCCAATAGATAGGAGAAGATGAAGATATAACGTATAACTTTGTTTAGCTTACCGCTGTATCACGCACGGCAAGCAGCAGAGGAAAGTAGGGAACCTATAGTTAAGAATTTGACCTTTGCATGTTGAGTGGCGGAACTAAACGCCGCGTTTAGCGTTTAGCGTTTAGCGTTACCTGACCAAAGACATTGAAAATATTCAATATTTCAGTTGTCTCGACTAGGGATGGACACGCACACCCTGCTCTTAAGAGTAGTACCCTTGTGCTCCTGTGCCTCAACAGGCCTCGAATAACTGTGAATGTTCTCACTATAAAACAAATAGGTAATAAATAAATATTACTACCTACTTATTTGTAATTTAATGTCAGAATAACGTTGATACGTTTAATTTATAGACTAATTTAATATATTAAACGGCAGAGTAGGTTAATATGTTGTTTTGGTCGTTGTGTAATACTTTATTTGGCAGCATAGTATATATATATAAGTAGATATATATATATATATATATATATATATATATATATATATATATATATATATATATATAATATATATATATATATATATATATATATATATATATATATATATATATATATATATATATATATATATATATATATATATATATATATATATATGTATATATATATATATATATATATATATATAAGTAGATTTTATATACGTATATTCATGTGTTTTTTGTATATGTTTGTTTTAGTTGTTCACTTTAAAGACATTGCGTGTAGATTGGCGGAACTTAACGCAGCACTTTATCTTATTACTCAAGCTAAGAAATTAGTATAATTAATTTCTCCGCATATCCATCCCGATCGAGTTTATAACTGGATTCCAATTTTTATTGTTTATTATTTAATGTAGGTAGCTGAAGACATATTCATAAATACATTTTAAGTTTAAGGAAATTAGGACATAGGCATTACCGTCAAGGAAGTAGGCACTGGCGAGCGTACACGATTTTCTAATAACTATTAAATATTGATATTGACAATGTTAAAATGGTTACGGTGAATAGTAACCTTGTATGAGTACCTAATAATTGATTTCAACCATTTGCTTTTGCTTTGTAAGCATTTTGAATAGAACTTTCATTATAGTTAAACTAGTTGTCGATAAATTCAGCCTTTTAATAATAATATGTATAGTGCTACCTGGGATATGTCGGGATATGGCGCAAAGCCAAAAGCCTGATAAACACGACAAGTTCGTCCCAATTTAGGGAAATGAAATATTTACTATTCATATTTACTAGCTCTGGTAAGGATAGAAAGCACGGCGTTGAGTTCAGCTACTCAAGACGCCTCTAGAATTCTATGGTAGTATAGCAATGCTACTCAGAGTCTAACAGTAAATGCGAAAGTTCTTGGTTCAAATATTTTCATTATCTCGCTGTGGTAACAAGACAATCTGCGGCGTTGAGTTTTATCACCCAATCATCAGTGTCTCGAAAATATGGCGAAATGTGGGGACAGACTGTTTAAGACACTAAGGTTATCTCTGCCTTCCCTTAGCATCTCTTTTACCCCAGTAAACTGCGTATGGCTGTATAAATTTTATATATTTATGTAATAACATTGAAAGTACATAGAGCTGGTAATCAGTAATTCAGTTAACTTGTAGTCATATATTTCGTAAAGCATCGTACGTCTCAAATGGCACGCAGACCCGGCGCGTATCGCCTAAAATGGCTAACCGGGAAATTAGCACACTTTAAATAATTCATTTTTTTTTTATCTCGACAGCATTTCTCGAATTTTTAGATTGAGTACAGAGAGCCCACCAACTTCTTATTTATTTTGTTAACAATTTGTGTCGAGTTTAAATAGTAAAAAACAACAATTTTCTGTGCAAAATGTTATAGAATTCGCTAAGAGATAGAAATTATATGAACCTAAACTCGAATGGTTGTTTCTGAACAGTTTTCATCTATCTATCGCATTTCAGGCATTGTGTGTGGAGTGGCAGGACTCGACGCCGCCTTTTACCTAGTTATCAGAGCGAAGAAATGAAAATAATTAAAATTCTATTTCATTTAGCGGGAATCGAACCTGTCTCGTTTACAGGCACATGCTTGTTCCGCTGCGCTGCAACAGGCCTCGATATCATTGTATTGTGTACAATCAAACTTTTTTTGTCTATGACTACTCCAGGCGTACGCGTCCATATGTAAAAAAATCCTATGTGTACTGGGTGACGGCAACCTAAACAATGTTCGCGTTTCGATTAACCGGATTTGGAAAAATCCTCAACAAATAATAATATAAACTATTGAAATTTGAATTCCAAAGCATCATTCAGTTAAAGTCGTAAAAACTGCGTCGTATCGACATGAAAATATATTTTGTAAACATCGTACATTTCAACAGACCCGCCGCAAAACGCCTAAAAAGGCCGACCGGGAAATTATCACACTGTAAATAATTCATATATATTACTCAATCATGTCGGTACAACTGTGTACCTTATAAAAAATCTTTTTTTAATATAACTTTGGTCAACACGTTCTTTATACAGCATTGTTCTGTCCCTCGGAAATGTTAAATGGGGGCTGGAAAAAATGGCTGTCGTTTTGACATTTTGAGAAATACGTGTATGTGGTTTAAAAATGGAATACGAATTTATATCATAAACAAAAAATATGTTTTATAAATGTACCTTTTTTTTAACTTCTATTATTATTTTTTACTGTGTGTTATATAATATAAGTTTATTGCTTTGGTTGTAGTCTTGATTTCCACTTTAAAGAATGAATTATTTTCATGTCCGAACAATTCGCGGCGTTAAACACTATTGCCGAACAAGAAACGCGGAAAACGGATTCTAACACTTACTTCTAGATCTACTTACAAAAATCTTTAATTTAGTGCATTTACTACAAACTCCTTAAATTGTATTTTTTCACATCACCTTTTAATTATAAATTATAATATTATTTAATTTATTAACTAAGTAGCAAACACTACAGCGTAAATGTAAATGGAATTGAACTAGCTATAAACGCTTTGCAATATTAAGCACATTAACTATGTCAACAGGTTATTGGGTCAATGCAATCTATCTAAACATACCCATATTCCTAAAAAATATTATTAAAATATCAATTTTAATATTAATATTTATCGTATTTCTAAGTTAGGATGCCATATCAGAAATCGTAACGGTTCTATCGCATCGGTGACCCAACGAAAAGCGTAGCCGACCGGTCATAGCTACAGGTGCGGCACATTCACTTTCCTTACGATTTACTTCCACGCTTTTATGTTATTTCGTGGCCAAGATACTATAATGGTAGATAAGTAATAATTTCTTGTGGGAAGATATTGTTTATAGTTCTTGATGCTGTTAGACTGTGTGTTTTATTATTTTTTACTTTTGTTTGTGTTTTGTTAGAAGATAGTTAGTATGTTTAGGTATGCATATTTTTTGTCGTAATTATATAAAATAGATCTCCCAAAAAGTATGAGGAATCCCGTGGCGTAGATGCACAAGATCGGTACAGGCAGCAATCCCAAAAAAAAATATTAAAAAAAGTTAAATAAATATTTAACTTTTTTCTTTGCTCTGATAACAAGGCAAAACGCGGCGTTGAGCTCAGTCACTCAAATTGCTATGTCTCAAATTCGGCGGAAAGTGGAGAAACGGGGTATCTGAACACTAGGTTTATACATTTTCTCTCTGCTTACTCTGCCGTGTCCAGGATCAGTGTGAAGCTAAAAGCAAAATGGTATCAACGACTTCTAAAACTAATAAAACACTATATATAATTAGGGAAAACGGGCGACAGTAATTTAGTAATGATTGCGATATTTCAACGTATTTTTAATTAAAATGTTAATAAATCTCGGTTCGTGACAACGCTGAGCACGAATTGAATAGCGGTCACGGCCTCATGTTCAGAACTGTTTTAGTTGTAAACGAACAGACGCACTTCACGAGGATTGACATTATAAATAACTGTAGTTTTTTTTAAAAGGCTCAAAGACGTTCCATCCGTGCCCTTTTTTTTTTTTTTTTTTATTTAGAAAAATGTCATTTATATTTAAGCAGTATGTCTATGACGTAATGTTTTCATTAACAGGCTTAATTATTTTGGAAATCGAAATAAGGAAAGAAAATTTAGTTAAAAAATTGTCAAACTTTCTCGAGTTTACTTTAGAATTGATATTTTGCTGTAAAAGCTTGTTAAAATTCTAAATTAAAATAAAATCAATGTACCGCTTATATAATTTCTGTGGTGACAAATGTGATTCTATCACTTCTATCGTTCTTTGCCAGCAAATGTCAAAATAAAATATAACCTATACTATACCGTCTTGGGACGCTGCCTGGTTGGCAAAGGTGCTGGTAATAAATCTTCTTCTATTAGTACACTATTTCAAACTTATAGGTACTTATATATATGTAAAATGATAAAATGTTACATAAATAATACGTAATTGAACTCCGCCATTCAACTCACAATGCTTTAAATTCGTTGGAAAATGGGTAACGGAACGGTCTTAACACTAGGTTCCCAAGTTCCTTCTGTCTACGTTGCCATGTACGAAATACAAAGAATAAAGTACTTATTCTCCGATCACACAAGGAAACGAAATATTTAATATTTTCAATTCAGATATTTTTCATTTTAGCGGCGTTATATTTTGCCGCTCAACACGCAATGCCTCAGATTCGTTGGATAATGTTGAACGGAACGGTGCGTCTTAACATTAGGTTCCCAAGTTCCTTCTGTCATGTGCGGGATCCAGCGTTAAGCTAATATAAAAAATCTCTTGGCTTCATTGTAATAAAAATAATATTTAAATAATAATTTTTAATATCCTTTTTATCGTATAAAGAAACATAACCTCATTTTAGAATCTATTAATATATACATATATGTATGTATTTTTGTCATCAAACGGTAGCTTTTTAACGATAACTGCTTGGGTTTCTAAGACCTAGATCGGTAAAGGTAGTAAAATTTTATAACTCAGGTTATTTAAAGATCTAACATTAGAATTTGTAATAAGCGAAATGTTTGTTGACGCTAAAAGTACTGTTTTATTTTGTTTTTATTGAGGAAGTTGATAGAAGCAGCGTCTTAGATAACTGGCGATGGTCGTGAGTTTGAATCTTGCTCGTAACAAAATGTCAGTAAATTATATGAAATTATGAGGCCAGTTGAGCTGGGTTGAGCCCCTTAAGCTTTAAATTTAATAATTTTTTGCTATATTATTTCATTTTTCTAACAAAAGAGTAATTTTCAAACGAATATTAACTACTTTATTAAAGTTAATAACTTAGAATCTGTACTGTATGTAAAGACTATTATCCCGTTCTCTTAAAAAACGAAAGGCCTGTTATGGCGCAGAGGCACAAGCGTGTGACTATAAACGACAGGTTGTGGGTTCGATCCCCACTCGAGGAAATGAACGATTTTAATTCCTTAAATTTGGTAACACAACTTTGGCGGAAAGTGGGGAACGGAACGGAGTGTCCTAACACTAAGTTCCCAAGTTCCCTCTGCCTACACTGCCGTGTGCGGGAACGTGAATCTGAAAAAAAAAGAAGACCATTATTAAATGTATATTATTACAAAATAATCTTCAATTATTTCCATAACATTATTTAAATTATACCTCACATCACCCTGTCCGTGCCAGCTGTTATTAACTGTCAGACACATTTGAAAAAGCAAAAAGATATTCAAACAACTTCATTCACGTGATCTATTTAATTCGACGCGTAATCGATAACCTAGCATTCACTACCACCGTTTTACTGCGGACTAACATTTTAATAGCTGTATATCTCTTTATAATTGCAAATTAACTCTGTCACCAACATCCTGCCTTATCTCGAGTTGAGAAGGCTTGTTACCAGTTCTATTACAGATTGTAGATAATTTTCGTTGCAATTATTTTATTTTTGTATTATTAGGGGTTAGAGATTAAAAAGCTAGCGAGTTATTCGTTCTGTACTTTACGGTTATTGTAGGAACATTACGTCCTCCATACTTGTATACAGCGTGATTTTGGCACGGAGTGTACTAATTAAAGAACTAAACTCAACTGAACTGAGGTATTTGACGTTGGAAGTGGTGTCGAAGACAAACAGGTCCTAAACAGAAATATAAATATATATATATATATATATATATATATATATATATATATATATATATATATATATATATATATATATATATATATATATATATATATATATATATATATATATATATCGACTGTACATTGAATTTAAATTAAAATCGCAAATCCAACATCTACATATATAGCTGGTAACTTCATAATTGCGCCAAACATTCTCTAAGGATGAGAAAATAGTTTTGAATGAGGAATTTTTTTTTTCGTTAAATCTTTTTCTTGAAAAATTTAACATTAACACAACATACTAGAGTTAAAAGCTAGCAATTTCCACGTAATAAGTTTCAATCGTAAGGTAATAAAACGACTGGACCTCTCAAATGCGACCGACTTAGTGCCACTAAAGAGTCTTGTTTTATTTGCATACAGATACTAAGTTATGCGCATCACGTAAAATCGTAAAGGCTAAAAATACCTTCACGGTTTGTTTATAAAAGTTCTGTTTGGTTGTGGTTACCGAATGATAATATTGATATAGTTGTAGTAAGCTCGTTGGTGTTGATAGTATAATTAATTATATATATATTAAAGTATATATATACTTCCTTACCAGGAAGTATTCAAGAGTTATCCTCATCGTAGACAGAAGAAACGTAGTGTTAAGACACTTTGATCCATTCTCCAACCTTATGGCCAATTTGAGGCATGTTGAAGTGAAACTTAATTTTTAATATATTAAAACAAAAGATAATTAAGATTTTATAAATAAATAATGATTTTATTTAATAAGTTATATCGTGATGTTGTTGATATATATTAGCGCCTGAATATAAACTGTAATATATCGTATTTGCTTGGCTTTGGATGAAAAAACTGCTAACAACCTATTTAACAAAGTATTTAGGAGTAAAAAAAGTCAAAAGAATATTTTTAGCAGATTTTCATACTCAATACGCAATGCCTCAAATTTGGCGGGAAGTGAGAAACAGAACGGAGTGTCTTAGCACTTCCCATGTTCTTTTTGCCTATCCTGCCATGTGCGGGATACAGTGTTAACATGAAGGTTATTATCCTAAGAGAATTATTTTAGTTTCTGTTCCTTGGCAAATAAACATTATTATACACATTCGTAAAAAGTGACATCATATGATGTTAAAAGTGCGTGTTCAAAACTTTTATCAGGATAAGGAGAACTGGTACTAATTAGCCGGTACAATTTAAATAAAAAACCATGGATCAATAACACAGTAATTACTTTATATTCGAGATATATTTACATTTGAAATCGATAAAAATGTTTGTCCAATTTTTGTTAGTTTCATTGATGATAGAATAATAATAGATTAATAGGAATATTATATATTTTTCTTTCATTTAGTTATTGGCCTGTCGTGGCGCGACTAAACTGTCAACGCGACAGATTGTGAGTTAGATTCCCACTGCCAAATTAAATTCTCGCTCTGGTAACGAGGTAAAACACGGCGTTAAGTTCCGCCATTCAACGTGCAATGCCTCTAGTCATTCGGTGAAAAGTGGACCTGTTTGTTTGCCCTTATATGTGTTGAATCAGAGCTTTCAGCTAAAAAGATTTTTTTTTTGCGTTAAAAAAATTTAAACATTAAGAAAAAAGAATGATAACACTAACTTATTTTTCCATTTTTTAGGTAGATAGACCTGTATTACAGAGATTTTGCTCTAGAATAAAACGTTCTCTCAAAATATATACATTTCTCTGAATTAAATCGATCCTGGAACTATCTTCTGCATAAATTTAAAATATACATATGGTGTTATTAACAATATATGTGTCCTTATTTTCTGTATAATAAGGATAAACTGTCAAAATCATTTAAATTACGTCAACGTAAACTAGTAAAACAGCTGCTGCCCAGTAGTTTAACGCTTCGACAGCTCGGTTAATTTAACGTCAAATTAAACAGTTAAATTTTAACCAATCTCTTAAGCGGTCATTTGATAACTCCATATACTTACTGAACGATTGATTGAGCTTAGATAAGATGTTAGATACCGCTGTGTCAATGGTTAGAACTGAACGTGGTGTGTCGAAACATATTGCATGATGCGGCTGCTGTCTTGAGCGAAATAAATACTGGCCTGGGGCCTTAATAAATAATAATAAATAAATGTCTTATGTCGTATGGAATATGCATTTATTTGGATTTGGGTTTACTATTAATTAGTTTATTCAATATGGTCACAGAAAAAATATATATATATATATATATATCTACCGATCCAATAAATTACTTTTTCAATGTCAGAAAGGTACAAATTTTAAATTACCAATTAGATTTACTAGAACAGACAAGACAGACTTGATAACACCCTTTTTTTGCTTCAGGGCTTAAAAATGGGTAACATTTTATTGGATTGTTGCTTTGGAAAACCCTAAGAATATCATCAAGTTAATTATATAATAAAAAAGAAAAACAAAAACAGCTTTTTTGAAACTAGATCCACGCTATACGTAAAAAAATAAAACAAAAAAAACCATATTTTTTTCTATTTTCACAATAAAAAATACATACAAACATACGACATATTTATATAAAAGAAATATTCATAAAGTAAACACAATCTCAACTAACTTAATCTTATTACTAGTTATCGTACGCGAAATTACCCCATTCAAAGGCTGTAGAGGCATTCACTAAAACTGGTATAACCGTTGCTATATATGTTATGGGTACGGTTGTACCGTTTGGTTTGCATCTTAATGGTGGGATGTGAATATGTCCTTCCTAAATATCACGTATCGCATATCAGAACGACTCATCGACTTCACTCGCTGATATAATAAAAGTAATTGTGAACTGCTATGAGACTTGCCGTTGTGCAGGGGTGCGACTGTTAATGCGACAGGTCGTGGGTTCCATTTCCACTCAAGGAAACTTTATATTTAACTAATATATTCATTATCCTAGCTCTGGCTACAAGGGAGGAAAGTGCGGCGTTGAGTTCCGCGTCTCAATTCGAAATGCGTCAGATTCGTCAATATCCTAATACTAGGTTCCCAAATTACCTCTGCCTACCCTGCCAAGTGCGGGATACAGCGCTTACCTAAAAAAAAAAGTAAAAATACATACAAATTATTACTGAACGAGTAGAAGTAACTTGTGCACATTGAGCACTTATTACTCTATTCATTATCAACATTAACCGGTATATTAAAGTTTGTAGTGGATGTAGTAAGAATATTAGCATTTTAAAGAGTGTACTAAACTAAAACCATAAAAGATTGTCCTATTTATTCCATGTCCATCACATGTTTATAGGAAACATCTAGAAAGATTGCCGCCACCTTGTTAATTGTTAAAGCATCGTTCAATTGTTTGATTTTATTATTATTTTTAGGTTCACGCTAGGCAGAGGGAACCTCGTATTAAACCACTTCCCCAAAGTGAGAATGGAGCCCAAAACTGTCGCGTTGTAATAAATAACACTGTTGAATAATAAACATGTGAATATATTGCACTTTTTATTACAGTTGATTTTGTTAGAAATTTAAAAATAAAAAGTATCAAGTTACAAATCTATTATTATATCTATTTTTATTATCTTGAGACTATTGAGTCAATTTTACATAAAATATATGTTTTATTAGCATCTCACATTGACTAACTATAGTTGTCTCTGTTTTTTAATTACCTACCTACCATTTAACTACCTACTGCTTTATTTGTGATGCACCTGCGCCCGCGCATCTTTATATGCCAGTGTTACACTAAAAGCTTAACAATATATGTATAGTGTGGGCTATAAAATTAAAATGTCTTATTTCTATTTAAAAAATATAACGCGATTTATAGTGAAACCTTATGCAACATCGATATGTGATATCGATTAATGATATCTAATATCGATAGATTTATCGATTTTTTGTGTTTACCAAAATAATCATACTAAAACATATACAATAATTTGAATATACTTAAATTCAACATTTGTTCACTGTAGCACTCTATCAAAATGTAAACTGAGAACGTTTTCAAGAAACGTTTATAGCCATTGTATTTTAGTATAGAACTAGCGTTTAACTCTGCGACGGGCGATGAACCCGCCGACCCGCTTACCGAAATACCCGCGTCCAGACGCACCGTCAAATTGGAATAGCCACGCCGTAATGCCAAAGTGCATGTGACTCATATAGAAATGCTTGAAATCATTTAATAATGATTTAATTTGTGTAGGTATTTTTTGTTCTTAGCTTGTGAATAAATCTTGAAGATCTTGGATTATTTACTATAAATTTTAATAGCCTATAAAAATTTGAGGTAATTTTTGTTTAGGATTTTTTTTTATACTCCTTTTTGTCTTTACATTGGGTCTTACATAGCGAGATAGATAGACGGGACTAGGGGAAGTAGTGTTGTGACACCGTTACCACTAAGACACTAAAAAAATGTCATTTATTATCTTCAATATGAGGTTTTTTGTTCTAAATAAATGATTTTTGATTTAAAAATGAAATTTAGTTTCATTTTAAATATTTTTTTTTAGTTTTGCTTAAGTTCGCATCGCATTTGAAACCAGCAATAAAATCGTTCTTCCAATGTATCTTCTTTATTTTATGTACGATTTATATATCTAAACTTGAATTTTATGACAGATTGAAAACGAATTCTTCACGTTATTGCTTATTTATTGCATTGTAAGGGATCTCCTGTAATGTGTAAAATAAAATGACAAACTTTTGATATATATTATTTATAGAGTGTAATAAATATAGGTAATACTGAGTGGCACAAGCGTGTGACTGTAACCGACAGGTTCTGGGTTCGATCCCCACTCGAGGAAGTGAAATATTTAATATTTTTAAAAGAAATATTTAATATTTTTCATTGAAATATTTAATGTTTTCATTTTTTCGCTCTGGTAAAAGGCAAAACGCGGCGTTAATAGTTCCGCCACTCAATACGCCTCAAATTCGGCGGAAAATGGGGAACGAAAGTGGAACGGAGTGTCTTAACCCTAGGTTCCCAAGTTCCCTCTGCTTACCCTGCCATGTGCGGGATACAGCGTGAAGCTGAGTAGAGTTGAGTTGAGTTAATTTTATAAATATTGCATGATTACTTTTAATAAGATCTGGGCCACTCATTTGAGAAAATTGTTATAATTTCAGCAGCTGGGAGTACGATTCATTGGGCAAAATACATTATTTCTATTTCGTTGTAGTGAAGAGACGATGCGCGGCGTTAAGTTTCGGTATCTTAACACAACCTGTCCTTCACCCACCCTGCTGGTTACAGCTAATCTCTGGAACATCTACAATTATTTTAAAATACTAGGAGGTAGAGGGGCTATGGACCAATACACAGGCTACATTTTATCTCCGTTTGGGAAAAAAATGCGTCTTTTTCTTTTTTTAAATTTTAAATATAATATAATTATAATTATCTTAATAAAAAATAAAATTACCTTACTTGACTGTCATGGCGCAATGACACAACAATTGTGAGTTCAATCCCAATTCACGTAAATAAAATATTTGATATTTTAAAATTAAATATTAAATGATTTCATTTTTGCGCTCTGCTAACAAGGCATACTGCAGCGTTAATCACAGACTCAACACGCATGCCTCAAGGATCCTTGACAGGATGTAGGGAACTGAATGTAGTGTCTGAACATGAGATATCAAGACAAAACGCAGCGTTCCCAATTTGCCTCTATCTACCCTGCAATGTGCATAATATAGCGTGAATCTAAAAAAAATCGTATAGTTAGAGTAGTTGAAGCCGTAATCGTATAGTTAGAGTAGGTAAGCGCGTGTCGCTTGTACCAAATATATTTAATACTTCTAAAAATATGCTCTGGTCTCATAGGAAACGTCCGATTCATTTATATATTGCACTTATTCCAAAGTTCCAGACAGTTAAGAGATTTATACTGGCTAGACAGTTGTAACAGACGGATGTCACTTTTTCGCCTTGTTGCGTCGTATATACTAGCTGAAACGTAACATTTTAAATTCAACCCTAAAATATATAAAAATAAGGTTCATTATCTATCCTTCTGCCTGATTTTCTTAGAGTCTGGGTGCACTATGCTGTGTACTAAAGCAGATCAATACTTGGCATGTTGCAGTTATATGTGTGTGTCAGTACATATTTACATTTTGTATGTGGGCGTTTAATCTCGTTTATGCTGAGTGGTTGGATGATCAGTGAAAAGTGGTTTATTGCAACAGCTACACTGTTTTAAATCGTAAATCGATATATTTAATAATATTAGTGTGTTGCTGTTGGAGTATATGTTAAAATTGTATATGTGAATTGAGAAAATTGGCTTTCATTTTGCTCTCTTGCCGAAGCTCTTGTTAAAATTTTATTTTTCACACTCCGATCCCATTAAAACACGCCCATTCGCCAATTTCCGCCGAATCCTTGAGGCATTGCGGTAATCAACGCCGCGTTTCGCCCCGTTTTCAGAGCGAGGTGCTGAACATTATAAAATGAAACAGCCTCCAACTTATTGGGTTTTCAAAATATGTTGACTGGTCCATGATATTTATAAAATAAAAATGAAATACAAATACTGCAAAAAAGTTCTTACATACAACAATTATGACTCGTTCGTATGATATAAACATAATATATTAAAATTCCAATAATAATTAGTCATAATGGCCGATGGTGCTAGTTTTTATAGACTGTCTACACCAGCGGTCTAGACTAGACTAGAATCAAGACATTAGCCTGTATTATTAGATGTTGACAAATGCAATAAAATAATAATTCCGCATACCTCTGGTTAATGTTGGAGATCGCTCAGTATTATGAGAAGTGGAATATTTTAAATTTTTATGGTTTTTTCCTTATTTCATATTTTTTATATAACCATCTTGTATATGATGTGGAGAGTGAGTTCAATTTACGTTCAGGTGTGATAGGTGCTCTCCTAGCACGCTCGGAGTACCATAAACAAATAACAAGATGACCGAAATAATTTAAAAAGTATATATTTGTCGCTATAGCGTTTCTATCTGCATAATAAATGAAAACTATATTGTAAAGCGGGCATCAAAGCCACAACCTGAGAGGCTTTGATGCCCAGTGGAGGAAATCAATTATTTAATATTTTCAGTTTAAATATTTAATGTTTTCATTAGTTCGCTCCACTAAAAAGTTGTGGTTACAGGTATGGCCTTACGTAATCTGATTTTTTGTTATACTTTCGTTTATGTACGTCAAAATTTGGTATGTAAAATTTGATTCAATGCAAATTAAGGATTTATTAACGAGTGACTTTCTTGTCGGCTGTTCTTAGAAGTGACATTCCTAAATTCCTGACGCCAAAGTGACCGGTTCAATGACGCAGTCCATGTATGTAGAGAATATTGTGATTTGTGATGCAATTGAAACTACAATATTACAGATAATATTTTTTTTATACTGACGTAGATGAGTACTCGTGATGTGTATTGGATGAGACCATTTGTAACTATTTTAAATTTTTTGTAATGTTTAATCTATTGATTGTGGAACAGAAGTGGAACAGAGTGTATTAACACTAGGTTATCAAGTTCCCTTTGCCTACCATGCTATTTGCGGGATTCAACGTCAAGCTAAACAAAAATATATTTTTATTTATACAATCACACTACAGAAACAAGGCCCGTACGTACCATGTTATATATATATATATATATATATATATATATATATATATATATATATATATATATATATATTTCCATTCCCCATGCATAGCCCAAATATTGAGATAATGCGTGGCGTTCGCGGAACTCAACGCTGCGTTTAATTAAAAGAGAAAACAAAAAAAAAACAGTTATCATTATTTAAATATGCATACATACGTACTTAAAGAAATGACATTACATACAATTGCGGTATCGCAATAAAATGTTGAATATTTGTACTATTTGTAGGGTTCATTTAACGGTGAATTGTTTTTGTCTATGCAAGGTGTACACACAAAAACTAGCCACCTGTAAAACACCTGACGAGCGCGTGCGTAATTAGTTTACGTAATTTCTTATTCATCTCCCATTTTGAGGCCTGTCGTGGTGTAGGGATACAGACGCTACAAGTTATGGGTTCGGTCCCTACTCAAAGCAAACAATAAAGTAAAGCGCGGAGTTAAGTTACGCCACTCAGAATGCTTTAAATTCAGAGGAAAAGGAAGTGTCTAATGAGAACAGAGTGTCTTAACACTAGCTTGCGTGAAACTGAAACAAAAATCTTCCTTAGCTTAGCAGAGCTAGCAATCTGTATACCTACTAAGATATTATTAACAACGTTCAGCTTTCGCCTAAAATCGAGACATTGTGTAATGGTTGACGCAGCTTAACACCGTACACTGCTTTCCTATGGCATTTCGTTCTAAAATAACCGATTATTTTAGAAAGATAGCTCGAAGGTAGAGCAGTCAACGCCGGCCATCACTTTTATAAACAGACTGACAAAAATACATTGCTACAAATGGGAACTGAACCGACAATCATGATGTAGATACATGCTAACATACCGGAACTATTCTATGGCTACCTCATGGGTAGTGAAATCAACGGTACTAGGATTCGACGCTCCACTTGTTCAGCTACATGTGATTTATTACGCAACGGCTCAGCGGTCCAGTGCGGTTGAATGCGTGAAACGGGAATGAGCGGGTTTTTCATCATTCCACTACATGTAAAGTGCTTACTAGGTGAATATATGTATGTATATGTGATCTTTGCTTGTTTGTATTTTTATTTGAAATTTACAGCATTTTTTTTAGATTTTTTTTTAGAAAAATAAAGGTTGCTTTTATTTACGACCACAGGCACTTCCTATATAGTCATAACTAATTTCAATACTGAGTTCTCTTTTTAAGAAGAAAAAAAAAAACAAAAAGATAACTTTGTGTAGGGTAAAGGGAAACACCCGTCAAAACACTACGGTACTTTTCACCCGAATGCGAAAAATTTCGTAATGAGTGGCGGAACACAACGCTGTGCTTTAATGAAACGTAATCAGTCAATCAGTCAATATATTGAAAAATTCTAATAAAGTATAAATAAATAAAACTAGACAGACTTCAATTACGACTACTGTGCAAAAAATCGCAATAGAGTGACCATGAATAAAAATAGTAAAAGCAGAACTAAAGCATTGTACACCGTTAATTAACTTTAATTATTGTCACCTATTTAATCGCAATTAGCACTTCATAATACTTAACATTGTAAAGCTGCGTCTGTCTGGTTGAACGTGGTTATCTCAGAAAGTATACATACACACACAGTTAGGAAGGCTTATTACGTCACGCTATCTAAAGGGAAATAACAATGAAAAAAATATTATAAAGGTGTAGTGTAGCAAAAGATATTGCACCTAGAAGTTTAGACTAACTGACACTAACACTTAAGGCCTGTTGTGACGCAGGGCACAAGGGTGTGACTGTAAACGATAGGTTGTGGGTTCGATTCTCATTCGAGGAAATGAAATATTTAATATTTTCCGTTTAAATATTGAATGTTTTTATTTCTTCACTCTGGTAACAAGGCAAAGCGTGGCGTTTAGTTTCACCAATCAAGACGCAACGCCTCAAATTCGGCGGAAACTGAGGAACAGAATGGAGTGTCTTACCACTAGGTTCCCATGTTCCCTCTGCCTACATTTCCATCTGTGGGATACACCGTGATGATAAAAAAGAGAACTAATACACCTAGTGATTTAGATTTGATACGAGCGAAGCCTAATGTAAAAGCTAGTTAATAGATAAAATCACCGTCGTAAATAGCTTTAAATGGATATCTTTTTCAATCAAAACAACAATCAATCTTCTAGATTAACGAAGTAAAGAGTGAAACCAGTATCTGAGGAAGAAATTCCAAGGGCTGGGTACAGGAACGGTAATTAATAGAAGGTCACGCAGCGCCGTTAGATGCGCCTGCGCATCTCGACTTACATATATAGATAGACGTCGGCGTCCGGCTACGCTTTATATAGCGAATTTACTTTTTATATTCCGCTTACGATACGAGCGAACGAAAAGGAACGGTCGATGTAATACACAATGTACGTTTTACATGAATGTTTGTGGTAAAATTTAATTGAGATTGATGGTTGTGGGTTCAATCTTTATTCGGGGGAACGTTAATGCCTCTTTTAACTTATTTCGACGTAGCTTGATGAGAACGTATGGCTTAGTTGGACAGAGCGTTTGGACGGTTTCCAAGAGGCGCGTGATCAAATCCCGCTACGTTAATTTTTTTTAACGTTTTCAAAATTGGTATTTTTCTTTTTTAAGTGTGTGGAGTATTAATGATTTAATATATTTATGTATGTTACTACTGGCTTGCTCGGAAAACGGACGCAATGTTCAAATGTCTAAGACCATTTTCTATGAATACTGTAACTAAAAAAAAAGTTGCACAAAGCACTTGAACGAAGGCTAATTGTCTTTAAAGTCGTTACAACTCGGATAACACTATCGATCGACCGTATCGAGTACCTATATATGTATGGACTTATTGCCTTTTATGAAATATAATTAAATACCATTGTGGGAATGCACTTCTCCAATTCTAGAAAGTTCTCCCTGTCTATTTCTTTGTAAAACGCTTAAAGGTGATTCGGATTGTTCACCAGCTATTTACATTCAATATGAGTGCGAGAAAGTAAAATTGATGCATGTGACATGCGTTGATGTGTGCAATGCGAATGATCATAATATAAAAGTTTATTTTATTCTTATAATACAATAGAAAATACCTACGCATTTGATATCTACATTTGACTTGCATATTAAAATGTTGCTTATTTTCATATTATAAGTACGTACTTTGCTTATCTACATATGTTTTTTTAAGTTCTTGGGTAAGAAACGATTGTGCTAAATATTTATAATATAATGGTATAAAAATATCAGTTATTAGTTCATTTAGTAATTTAGTAAAAATTATATAAAAGCGATATGAAAATAAGCTATATAAAAATATTATACTGTAGCAGTTTCTAAGGTGATACGACATGGGTACCTTCGCCTAGTGAAAATCTACTTTAAAGGCTGGTAACGCAGCTGTAGCTCTTTTAGTGTAACACGGCATTGTGAGCGTCGGTAACCATTAGGCGACCCGCTCGTTTGCTTTTCAATAAAAAAATGGTCTATCACAAACTATAAAACATACATAATAATCATACATTTGAGATACAGTTGTGTTTCTGGAAAATATATTTTAAAATATATTTTTACCACATATTTAAATATATTTATGTTTCTTATTTTTTTATTTATTCATGCATGAATAAACCTTATTATTATTCATTAAATCCAAGACTTAAAGAGGCTAGTAATTATAAGCTATCACGTTAAATTATAAGTCCCTAGCTGCCAGCAATCCGATCCTAAGCGTTAGGGCTGGGCATATTTTGCATAATCGCCTATCACCCATTTCATGTTATGAGGATCGAGTAACTTGATTTCGCGCTTCATTTATACTTGATGAGATTTTTTTATTAGATTTACACTGTGTTCAGTATATAGCAGGGAAGGTAGAGGGAACTTGGGAACCTAGTGTTAAGACACTCCGTTCCACTTCCGTTTCCCACTTTCCGTCGAGGCATTGTTTGTGCCCCAGCACAATGACAGGCCGCAAATATTTTTAATAAACCTTTAATTTAGTTTATCTCATTTACTAAGCAGTCATTAGTAAACATGTAATTAATATTGAGCCAGACATTTGTCATGTTTCCTTTTTAGATAAAGATAAAAGTACGCAACGTAATTAATTTTATTCAAGTGACTTTTATATGAATATTTCATAACAGTTAACTTTAGTTGCTACGTAACTACGTACGTAATTTATTTAAAAATAAATATAATTCTTATATATATATGTACATAGGTTTGCAGTAACTCTTTTAAACCAATTTACATGAATTTTCATATCTTCGCTCTGGTAACAAGGCAAAGGGCGGCGTTGACTTACGCCACTCAACACGCAATACCTCAAAATCGGCTGAAGGTAGAAAACGAAACAGATGTCTACTACATTAGGTTCTCAAGGGCCTCGCCTGCCATGTGCTTGTCGTTAAGTAAATAAAGAGTAGATTTTTGTTTCAAAAATAATTCTAAACCAATTTTCTATCGATTACATTTTGACATAAATATATTTAAGCTAAAAGTTACTGAGATACTCTTATAATATTATTATAGATTTGTGAAGTGTGTTAGTGTTATAAAAAGCTTCATTGACATTGTTGGCAATTTTTTATTAGGAAAAATTTCAATAGTATCTCACATCTGTAAGAGCAGGTGTAAATAATTATAAATAACTTTTTTTTTTTCAGCTTCACGCTGTATCCCGTACTAGGCAGGGTAGGCAGAGGGAACGAAAGTGAAACCTAGTGTTATGACACTCCGTTCCACTTCCGTTCCCCACTTTCCGCCGAATTTAAGGCATTGCGTGTTGAGTGGCGGAACTCAACGCCGCGCTTTGCCTTATTATATTATAAATAACTAATAAAGTAAATTATGTTTAGCAAACTATTAAGTATTAATACTACCTAATTCCCAATTAGGTAGTTAGGGTAGGATAAGAGGTCTGTCGTGGCGCAGCGGCACAAGCGTGTGACTGTAAACGACAGGTTGTGGGTTCGATCCCCACTCGAGGAGATGATATATTTAATATTTTCAAATTAAATGTTTAAAGTATTCATTTCTTCGCTCAGGTCAACAAGGCAAAGCGCGGCGTTGAGTTAAAGGAACGTAGTGTCTTAACACAAGGTTCCCAAGTTCCCTCTACCTAAGAAATTAAACTATGTAATAATATAAACCATAGGATAGTTTTACAACTCAGGGTAACTTTAATTAACTTATTGAAGGTAACAAGCATATATTTTTGAGAATATAATATTATGAGACTATAAATATTATTAGGCAGTTATATATTTATTGTGCATTTTTAAGTATTATTTATTTAAACTAGAATTATTAACTTAATCATTTAACAGTTAATCATTTCTCTACTTTTATTTCTACTACTTGTTAAAGCTACACTTATATTGTTAATAAATTATGATAAATTATTTTTTTTTTACTAATTTTTTTTTTAAAAATTATACCTTTTTAGTAAAACCCTTGGTCAACCATTAAACAGGTATGTTTTATGGTTTAATGGTCCTAGACATTACTGTGATGTCATTAAGCGCCGACTGCTGTGGATTTTCCACGGTGATGCAATACCGATCTATTAAGATCATTTGTTTGACATATAACTATGAAAAACAACAGCTAAATAACTGTATTACCAGTTTTTTAGATATAAGGTAAATAGGGAAAAAAGGTTGGGTGTTTCTTAATATACCTTATCTGAAATCCTTATTGGCCTTAGCCGAAACGTAAAATTTCGTTTTTTACTGTTCCAGTTTAAATTACGTGAAATTTACTACCCTTTTACTCTTTTAGGAGCCGTAAACATATTTGTAAAGGTGTATCGAACGACACATATCTTCTCCGGGTTGTTTATTCATTATTGACGATTCATTTGATATCAGATACGCTTTGGTTTTGCCTGGATGATGTGATTGAATCCATGGATGAATCACATTCATCCATGGATTTAAACAGGTGAGGCGATTAATTTCTGGAAGTGGCGCTGGAGCACAAGAGCGTGCATTCTATCCCTACTTGAGGTTACGAGACAAAACGCGGCGTTGAGTTGCGCCATTTAACACGCACTATTTCTCAATAAATGTGAAGTAGGGTCATCATTATGAATAAGTATCTTATATGGGTTCCTTCTAAGAATTAAAAGTACTCACTGGAAGCTTACAAGGAAAAGTCCATAATATTTTAATTTTTATTTGTTTTTCAGTCCTGCGTATCCAAAGGGCGTAGAACAAACAATAAGAAAGTTTTGCTCAATTTGTATTCTCGCTTGCTTGTATTGATATTTATTCACATATTTTACCTATTTATCTCTGAGTTGGAAGTTGAAAGTGTATTGACATAACACTGTAGTGGTTTGCTTAAGCAGGTATTTTTTTTAACTTGACACCGTATCCTGCATAAAGAAGGGTAAAAATACCTGATGTCTAACTATTTTTTTACTTTCGTATTAATTTTTGAGACATCCACAGGGTTGGCGGTGTTTAACGCCGGATTATATGTTCCTGAACAGAGAAATAAAAATTTATTGAAATCTGAAGGATTAGATTTCAATAAATTTTTATTTCTCTGAATAGAAATCGAATTTATAACTACCCCATTTACAAGTGTTTACTTTTCTAAGTGTACGAATGCATGTTTTATTTTGTTTGTTATGTTTAACAAGCTTTATGCGCGTATGTTTGTTAAATATATTATACAATGGTGTAAAAGCTTGGCTCTTTAAAGCGGCCATTAAGCTAAGCTAAAATCCACGCAATAACTTCCTAGTAAAGCAAAACTATATGGCAACCTGACTTATTTGGGTATAGATATTGAAATTTAAACAAAATGAATGGCCGTATTATGATAAATCAATAGACATGCAAATAGCTCTTTACATATGTAAAAAAAGCTTTGAAATAACTTTTTTTCTCTTTATATATATTTAAAACTAAAAAACTGAGAATATTGTTTCAGTTAAAAAACAAAAATAACATAAAAAAATAAGCTTTGTGTAACCACAAACGCAGTATGAAGCTATAATAATTAACATTAGAAAGGTAATAAATATTCAAACGTCCACTATCTGAGATGACGATGGGTTTAATTAAAATCTTATGATGACATAAATTATTTTAATTATTATTCATCAAAACTACGCTAAGAGATACTTCATTAAAATTCCTGTTAAATAACATGTTGGAGGCTGTTAGTGACGTGAAGCACAAACGTATTTGCCGATTAGACTAATTATACTGAATTTTTAATATTTTTAACCGGTAAACTATAATTCTGCCATCCTTATTTAGGAAAAATAATTATTTGTCATTCAACATACAGTGTCTAAGTGTCTTTCAGGTTCACTTTAATATTTTTGTAGGAAATACCGTTTTTTATACATTAAACATGAACTAAGGTAAAAGGCGCAAGCGCGTGTGTCTCGTTGTGAGTCAATTCTAACTGTTAGAAATGAAATATTTAATATTTTCATACCTTTTTTTTTAGCTTCACGCTGTATCCCGCACTAGGCAGGGTAGGCAGAGGGAACCCGGGAACCTAGTGTTAAGAAACTCCGTTCCACATCCGTTCCCCACTTTCAGCTGAATTTGAGGCATTGTGTTTTGAGTGGCGGAACTCAACGCTTTGCCTTATTACCAGAGCGTAGAAATGAACCATTAAATATTTAAATTGAACTCCTCGACTGGGGATCGAACCCACAACCTGTTGTTTACAGTCACACGCTTGTGCCGCTGCGCCATGACAGGCCTTTTCATCACTTCGCTTTGATAATGTGACTAAGCGCGACGATAAATTCCGCCACTCAACATGGAACGGATTTTTTTAATGACTCTCTTAATACTTCTCTAGATCACCTACCCTGCTAGCAGGATATAGTTTGAAGCTAAAAAATAAATAGTAATAAAACAACGTGATTTAAAATTGTACTCCAACAACTTGTTCAAAAGATCACCTATTTGCCACACCAAAGCGACTGCAATTCAATATACACAAAACTGACAAAAACCGATAAAATTAATTTTAATTTACTATAAACGTAACCTAGCAATTATAATTCAAAAGAAAACTTATCACGCCCATTTATGAAATGCATTCCAAAAGTAATTAATATCATGAAGCTTTACGAAAGATCGTATCGAAATACCAAATATGTAAACGGAGTCGTGGCCAAAAGTATTAATGTAAACTTGTTTTAGCCCAACGACTTGCCGATTGCTATCGCTATGTCGAAATATTTGTAAACCGTATTGATAGTTAAACGATAACCGAGTGTCGGCTATCGAGAAAGTACTATTGAAACGGACCATCGCCTCCATCAGATAGCGAGCGGCTAATTCGATTGTAATTGTATTGTTCGGGATTCGGACTTTGCTATGTTGATACTGCACTATGTATACTTAATCGATTTTTTCATTTCTCGATATTTTCTTGTAGAATCTGTGGCTTAAGTTCGCAATATTGACAGATTAGTAATTATTTAGTGAATAAATATAAATCATTGAAATTAATCTGAAGATGTTTCTCTGGTTTAGAATCTCTAATCTCCTCATTTACGGGAGCGTAAAAGAAATGGACATATTTAAAATTTAAATTCATGTTATTTACGCTTTAATATAGAATCGCATTAATTAACTGCGACCTAAACTGTTAAGCGCTGTTTTATCGCTTTACAAAGTCAATTTGATTTTAAAACCGTAATATGGAAAGATTTAGTGATGTCAATATTTTACGTGCTATATTGGATGTATTCAAATCGATTTTAACGGTTTTGCTTTAATTGTATTTTGTTATTCATTTAGTCCGTTTAGTGTGATTAATATATTCATTCGGATCAAAGTATTGGGAATATATTTCATCGTTATTTAAAATTTAAAAATACGAGGTTAACTGTATATCACATGAATCCTCCTGATTGATCTTCGTTTGTTATCAAATTATCAAAGTCTTAACCAAACAGCCTAAACGAAGTATAAATTTAAAAATTAAAATCGATACCTAATTTCGATTAAACAAGAACGTGTTGCCAACATTAATATTCATGAGTAATTTTTCAAAAGAGACAACGAATTTAATTTGGTCATTTGAAAAAAAGCTTTGATTCTAATCTGACAGTTGAGGCCTTTTTCTTGACGGAGGTGAAATAGCGACACTCTATAGCGGGTTATTTTTTTCTATGACATTTTTTTCATCACATCTTTCGTTTTGTAATTGATACAAAGAAAAAAACATCGATGATTTTTTAAATTTTCGCCTATCTTAGAAAATCCCTCCGCCTCCTCTTTACTATGTCAAATAAGACTTAAAACAAAAATCATTCAATATACAAGCTATGACATGGTAACGTTAATTTGGTTTTTTCTATGAAGTCGCTAAATAAGGTTGTATATTGAATTTGGTTAGCTATCAATTTGTACAGTGTTGTGTCACTATTGTTAATTCGCTACAGTTTTTTTGTGTCAGCAACATTCAAATTGTTCTCTCTAATGTTTAGTTTAACGGTTTTATTTAGGAATTTTTATTATCGACCATAAAAAGCGCGTACTGATGGCCGAAAGCCAACACGTTCTATCAATTATTCATAAAATTATAAAAGTATTTATATTTAACAAACAAATTAAATAATAGTTAATTGTTCTGCGGACGAAGGCTTGGCTATAAACTATACAACAATATCTCGATGCGTTATCTTAATTGAAATTTTGATAAATTTCCCATAATGAAAGCTTATTTAGCTTTTAATAATGATAATCTTTCTACAGTAGAGAATAGAAATTAACAAGAATATTCTGCTAGACGTTCTAACTGATGGAAAGATTACATAACTTCATTAAAGCCTATCTCCCATCGTAGATAGCTCGTTTGCCCTACACCGTAATGTATAGGAATGTACAATAGAATGTAACGGGCCATCAAATTATTGGCATCGGTGTAAAATTCCTTTATTTATTTGTGTTCTCGATATGTAGGTCATTTTTTTTATCAACGTGACAGGTTTTCGACGCTCATAGAAAGACTCGGTGGCGAAACCGTTAAGCTATTCGTTATGGTTATTTGCGTTCTATCGATGTATTTTTACTTTTAATAAGGATTGGTAACTAAATTTTTAAACATCTTGACCTAAAAGTCTAAATGAACGGTACTATAAATAATTATTAATAGCTTTTTAAAAGGATACAAGCATAAATCACTCAAATAATTTTAACAGATTCATGACAGACAGGCTGTTGTCGCAGTAGACAAGTGTTAGACCGTTGGTTATGAGTACGATTCCGTTTCGGGAATATATAATTAAATCGGGTTTATTTCCTTGAAGATAAGCGACAAAATGTGGCGTTGAGTTCCGCCGTTCAACATACAAAATCTTGAACAATATGTTAATACTAGTTTACATTTCGCCTAACCCGCCATACGAGAAAACCCTGACGGTGATTTTTTTGTTGAATATTTCAGTTCCGACCGGTATTCTAGTTTGATAGAACGGATTGCATCGCAAGCTTGTAGGTTCAAAGTCAAAGCCACGCACAATAAACATTTACCGACGTTTACATTCAGGAAAACATTGTTGACAAGTGACAACACGGTCTTCGTATACCCGTACAAGTTAAATATACGAGCATTTGCAAGTATTCAAGAAACTTAAGCGGCACCTTGAAAATGGCCATATATTATATTTATTTTGGGGTCACCAGACTTACTTGTTGATTTAAAACTCATAATACGGGAATAATTTTTAAAAAGAAAGTATTGAGAATTTCCTGTGTACTTAAAGTAAATAGAAAGTGAATTATGTTAGTGAAAATAAGTTAAATAATGCGTTTATACGTATTGGATGTTGAAGTTTTATTCTCAGTAGATACGTTTTTATTTTAGCTTCATGCTATAGTCTGCACATAGCAGAGCTGTCAGAGGGAACTTTGGAACCTATGATACTCTGTTCCCAATAAGGACTTCCGTTTCCCGCTTTCCGCCGGATTTTAGTCGCGCTTTACCCCTATAAAACTTTTTTTTTTTTTTATTTCATAATTTCTCTACATTGACTATCGAACCCACAACCATTGCCGTTTATTTACACATGTTGTGCCACAGGGCAGCGATGGCGTCAATCAATGCGTATATATGATATATATGATCTGACAGTATCAGAGCTGTAAAGGTTAAATGTATCAATGACCGGAAAACATTGTAACCGAGAATTAAAAGTACCTACAAACAGTATCGGCGCGACGTTTGCTAAGGACTGTGTACGTAAGTAATTAGTTATTTAAATCAACTTGGCTAAAAGAAATATTGGCAGAGATGCTGTGTAATTTCTTATTTAGTACGGTATAACTTCAGATTATTTAGTAAAGGTCTTGCCATGAATTTGTATTTAAAAATTCAAAATATAGATATATTTTTTTTCTAAATAGTCTTTCCACGAACGAAATAGGTACTTTGTTTATTTTTTCTTAAGATAATTGTGGGGTTAATGATCGAGATCACTACGTTTCTTATATTAACATTAAAGCTATATTCCCTACTTAGAAAAGAAACGAAACATTTTATACAGCATATAACTGTCCAATTTAGAAACGTGTACCGCCGCGCCGTTAAAGCAACAGGTTGTGGATTAGATTTCCACTCGATTTTAAACATTTGATATTGTCAAATTAAATAATTTCTTTTCATTTCTTTGCTCTGGTAAAAAGGCAAAGCGCGGTGTTGTGTTCCGCCAATCAACACGCAATGCCTTAAATTCAAAGAAAAGTGGGAAACGGAACGGAGTGTTTTTACACTAGGTTCCCAAGTCACCTCTACGGAGTCTATATGCGGAATACAACGTAAAGCTGAAGAAGAAGAATAATAAAATTTATACACAAAAAAAAATCGACCATTACACTTTAAACAAGTATATTTTAATACTTTCATCAATGTCAATTATTGACATGATATCCTCGAAACCTATTTCCGTTAAAGCCTACCTTCATCTGTATTCGGAAGTCACTGGCCTTGCTATAAAATTACTAGATGTTACAAAGGAAACGTACGTAGTCAATTATAATATTTTTATTTGTATTTTTAGACACCATCGCTGAGTTGAAACGATGAAATCGTAAGGTTACTATCATTAATGTTCATGTTAAATTTCGTAGGATGTTTAAATTTTAAATCTATATGGAATTCATGTACTGTATAATCGATTTTTACTCGGCGATAAAGAGAAGGACTTACCACTGACGTTGTTCAAGATCGTGTAATATGAAGAAGCGAGTCAGATGGCAGACCCTGGATACAAATGCTTAAAAGAAAAAGAAATAGACTTTTCCTTTTTAATTGAATCTCCTTTACTTCGAAATAAGAGATAGCACTAAAAATCTTAACATAATTATCAATAGACGGTATTTAGATCTTGTTAAACCCCGACTCAAAAATAGGATTATATACTGTCTGTGGCAATGTAGCTCCCGAATCAATGAACTGATCACACAATATAAAAAATTTATTTAACAATATTTTAACAGAATATATATTTATTCAAGTAACTGAAAGTCTCAATTTTTTTGTGTAGGCTTTGTAATTCGGATAAGTAAATAAATAATTCGATAATTTAAGCGAGCGAAGCCGCGAGTGAGCCGTTACTATTTAATATATTTTTAATTTCTTGTATATATTTCCATCAACATAATACATATGTATTTTATTTTTGGATGTGTGTCAATTAAATGCCAAACGAGTTTCCACGATATTCTTACACAAACAGTTTACAAATTCAACTTTTGGAATGCTATTGGGATTACATATAGGTACAATATTGTATAATTTTACAATATTTTACAGTGTTATGACAAATTTATGATTATTGCAATGTAAACATATTGGAAAATTTATTTGAATTGTCGAATTTTATACACTTAAATGGAAATACTATTATTTCCTTACAAGTTTTTTTTATTGTGAGAAGTATCGGAGTGGCACACCGGCACAAGCGTGTGATTGTAACCGACAGGTTCTGGGTTCGATCCCCACTCGAGGAAATGAAATATTTAATATTTCAACTCTTCGCTCTGGTATAAGGCAAAACGTGGCTTTGAGTTCCGCCACTCAACACGCATGCCTGAAATTCGGCGGAAAGTGGGGCACGGAAGTGGAACGGAGTGTCTTAACACTAGGATCCCAAGTTCCCTCTACCCACCCCGCCATGTGCGGGATACAGCGTGAAGCTGGGTGAGTGAGTGAGAAGTATCGAAAAAGACGAAGAGTAATTTACATTATTTATTTATTTTCTAGCTTCACTTTTTAGTAGAAGGAAATCTGAAAATCTAGTCTTAGGACACTCCATTCCCATTGAAACTTAAGTATTTCGCTTACGCCACGAAAGGCCTCAATATTATTTAATCAAAATTATGTGTCTAAATTTAATTATAAAGTCGTCATATTGCAAAACTATTAATTATTGTCAAAGAAATTCATTTCGTATTGTTACTATTTTTAAATGCACCCTTAGAAAAGAACAAAATACTAAACGCAAAATAAAAATAAGCAGGATACGAACCCGCGCTTCTTGGAACCTATCCACAATTCCAAGGGGGCATAAGTTCAAATATGGCTTTGCTCGAATTTTTATAAATAAGCAAATTAATTTCTCTTATCTATTGTAAACATTTCAAGGTGTATTAATCTATTCAAACTTAAGCAGGCTAAGCAAAATCATCTGAATGAATCGAAGCAGAACGTCCTTGCTGCCAGTAAATGGTTGGATACGTGATCTATCTATTGTTTAGACTGCTTGTGCTAGTATAAAGGGAAAATGTGTGCCAGTGTTTCTTTTAAGAAATACCTTTAAAGATAAATGTGGTGTACATTTATTTTATTATTTTTTGTTTATTAATTGTTTTTTTTTTCTAAATTTATTGTTTGCTATATTTATATGTAGCAGGACTGGAAAGTGGGATTTAAGTTTTAAGACACTCCTCTCTCTATTTACCCCATTTTACGAATGCTATTTTCTCTGCCTAATTGTTGTTAAATTTCTTTTTTATTTTCTTTAATAAATGTAAGTAGGTAGGTATTAACAAGGAGCGCCTTTCATATGACCTCTTAGCCTTATCGAGTAGTTCCAGCGGTAATATAATAATATGTCTAAACATAAAATTAATATACCTGTCATCAGAAGTACTGTGCCGATACTGTTAAACCTACATTTCAATATTGATTTATTAACAGACTCTCTAATTCAAAGATATGTTCTTGTGACATTACCTAGATGTGGCATTGAATATGGCCACATATGGCTTTTTCACTGTTTTCTTGTTGTTTAAAAAATTTGCGTCGTTCAGTTCTGCCACGCAAGTGTCGGGATGGAAGTGAGTTAATAGGAACGGAGTCTCGAAACACTATGTTCCTAAGTTCCTTTTGCCTATCTTGCCATATGTGAGATAAAGTGTGAAGCTGAAAAAAGAAAATTATAAAAATGTTATCTTGATGACCTAAAGAAGCAAAATAATAACGCTTATATAAATAGTATGTAAAGCAGCTTTAAGCCTTTTCCCATTAACGAAAACATTACGATAGACAGATCATAGTGTCAGGAATCTCCGTTTCTTTCTTTCTTTCTTAGCTTCACGATATATCCTTAGCGGGGTAGGCAGAGAGGACGGAACACCAAACGTTTCGGTCTTGGTCATACCTTTTTCGCCTCGTCCAATGTCATCAGCATCTTCATACATGCCCTCCGGAAACTCATCATGCTTTTCACGTGACCCTTGTTTTATCATATAGAAATAGAAATATTAATATTAAATTATTAATACTAGAAAAACAAAGTAATAATATACAATAATATACATTTAACTAAATTATTTAAAAAAATATATGATTTCTTATTTAAGTATAAATAAACAATTACATTTATAAAACACATTTTAAGCGGGAAACGAGTTGTCCTTATTGAAAGTCGAGTTGATAGTATTTTTTGCATATTATCGTTGAACTTTACAACCGGTTGTGCGTATAAGGATCTTCACTTGTCATATTGACCTTAGGTATAGGTTACCTTAAAGATATCTGCTATCTGTACGCCTTGCCTGTGTGGGTTGCTTTAGTCTAGGTCAGGTATAGTTAAAGCAGATTATAGCATATATATTCATATATATATATATATATTATATTAATATATATGTATATATAGATATATACATACATATATACATACATACTGATTCATGCGCATACAGATATGCAAAAGTAGGCAAAGGAAAGTTTGGAACCCAGTGTTAGACATTCTGCTCCCCACGGTTTTACCAAATTTGAGGTATTGTAATAGAGCACGACAAAGAAATGAAAATATTATACATTTCTTTTGATACTATTTAACGTCCTTAAGTGGGTATCGAACCCACAACCTGGCGTTTACTGTCACACCACCACCGTACGTCACGACAGGTTTTTACCAATTTAACTGCAATTATATTTTAAATGAACACAACCAAACACACACAAGAAATAAATACACAACCCATCTATTTACCGTAATCGAGTAATTTCAGGAATCATTAATAGCCTATCTCCATGTAATTGATAGCCAGATCGTATTAAAGCCGATTAAAGTTGAGATAACAGCTTTTTGTTTTACATTCTCAATTGAATCCACGTCTGGTTCAACAGTTTATTTACTTACTATTACAGTTATATAATAATGACATAGCGTTTCTACAGCTAATCTATTGTACGGATCGTATCGAGTTAGTGCTTATGTTATTCGGGTTTGCTCGCGTGGTTTTTTGATTTTTCCAAGAGTTATTTCTCTTATAGGAAAAAGTAATCTTTTGTCTTTTAAGCTCTAATTTTATAAAGGATTATTAAAATTGTACAGGCAAGCGACTGAAACCCGACATCTATTAGACTTATATAGGGACGCGGCGTTGAGTACCGCCGATGCAATGTCTCGTAAAAAATTAAATAATCTAATCTGTACAAAATCTAGAATTTCTCTGCCTCTCTCACTCTCTCAGCTTCACGCTGTATCCCGCACTAGGCAGGGTAGGCAGAGGGAACGAAAGTGAAACCTAGTGTTATGACACTCCGTTCCCCACTTTCCGAATTTGAGGCATTGCTTGTTGAGTGGCGGACCTCAACGCCGCGCTTTGCCTTATTACCAGAGCGAAGAAATGAAACATTAAATATTTAAATTGAAAATATTAAATATTTCATTTCCTCGACTGGGGATCGAACCCTGAACCTGTCGGTTACAGTCACACTCTTGTGCCGCTGCGCCACGACAGGCCTCCAATTTCTCTGCCGATCTTGCAATTCTCGGGAAATACTGGAAAGCAAAGTTGGTGGAATATCTATTTTTCATCGATAATGTCATAATATTTGAGCCCCAAAAGAAATGGGCTAGTGGATCACAATTTTGAATTTTAAGTAAATTTTTGCGAAAGAAGCGATGATTTACTGTACGAAATTGTCGGTTGTTGCGTCGAGTGGAATTATCAATTTAAACGTATTAAGTATGACGGTTTGATAGATTTAGTAATTTTCAACCGTTTAAGAAAATGTTTGTTACGTATTTATTGCTGTTTTGTCATAATTGAATTGTATTATAGTTAAGTACATCCTCTCACTTGCAGATAAGTGCAAGATTTTACTGTATTAAAGAAAAGAGAGAGACACAAAAAAAAAATCTTAAAATACTCAGCTTTACGCTGTATCTCGCACATGACATGACAGGAGCTTGGGAACCTAGTGTGACGACACTCCGTTCTCCTCTTTCCGTCGATTTTGAGGCATTGCGTGTTGAGTGGCGTGATTCAACGCCGCGCTTCGCTTTGTTACCAGAGCGAAGAAATGAAATCATCTTCTTTTCCTCGAGTGAGGATCGAACCGATAACATCGATCCATCGATGTTTTGAAGTCGCACGCTTGTGCCGCTGCCCCACGACAGACCATAAAATACTCTTTTTTGTTTTCAGTTTTGCTCTGTGTCTGTATTTGCAGAGGTGAAAATAAATCAGTTGAATAAATACATCTGGTGTATACAAACCAATTAAGTTTTTTAGGTACTTTACTATTTTTTTAAAATAATTATTGACCTAAGCTACTTTCTCTATTCCGATCACATGATTTTCACTCAATTAAATATTTAAAAAATCCATAAAATGTATATATTTTTAAATTTGTGTGGGATTTTTTTTAAAAATTAAACATAAGTTCTGAGTTTTTATGTTTTATTATTGGTAAGATCAGTTTATTAAGTCAATTCAATAATTATATATAATTATATATGTACACGAGGTTTTAAGATGGCAACACTGAAATAGTTTCACTTTCGCATTTTATCTCTTTATACATAAATAAAATGATAAGATCGTTTACATTACGCCTATTTTATATAGGTACGTACGGCTTCCGTTATAGCCTATCTGACCCATCACAGCTTTCCTATACACATTTAATTAATTAAAGATACATTCATATTTACATCTACAATACCATTTAAATAAATATATGTCTATTCTGTCAATGTTTAAGTAGTTTCTACAGATAAGTAGTACAGCTATCATGGAGATGACGGTTTTTTTTATAAGTTAATCGATTGTCGCTCGCTTGGCTTGATAACTTAACTAATGTAAAAGATAAACCGTCCGTGGTGTCATTTGCAAATCGCTAATACAGTAGAGTGACTTGGTTTTTACAAAATAAAGGACAAGATGCATTCTTTTTTAAAGTGTACTCATTAAGAAATAGTATTGAACTCGCACGTCTTGAAAACAGTTCAAGTCCATCAAAGTTACACGTTTCTAAGGGTTTGTTTATTTTATAAGTAAGGAATATCACTTTAATTGTGTTAAAATAATTTTTAACATTTTAATTTTAAAATTTTTGGCAACGTGATAACTTCTAGATGGAAGTTAGATGACTTAGTAATTTGTGAGCGCTTTTTATTTTTGCTTCGAATTTTTGAATTTGATCGACATGAATTATTATAAAAATAATACTGAAACTTGTACGGTAGGCGATGTGGCGATGTGGCACAGCGTCAATCTGCAACGACTATCCCACATAGGAGTGAACAAGGCAAAGCGCTGTGTTGAGTTCCGCCATTCAACACAAAAAAGGAGCGAAAATTTTATGAAAAGTAGGGAATTTTGCTATATGGATATACAGCGTGAAGCTATTAACAAAGTTGAGAACTGATTAGGCAGGTACTTGTTTGGTTGAATTTTAATATTCTTGCCGAAGTCTTGCATCTAGTAAATAGTTAACTACTCAATCTTATTATTCACTCACTTAAACAATATTAACCTGGTAATTGTCATTATCTATACAAAAAAAAATATCTTTTGGTCACCACATCGATATGCGCGTGCGCCATTTGGCCGCGGCTTTTTGTGAATGAGTTGAGGCTAGCTGTTAGAACAAATTTAACGGTACCGTCCGCTTATGCAGGTTTTTACACCTGACAAGCTCTGGCTTCTGGCTGTCAGTTTGTCCCAGATGAGCAACCTTTATGTGTCGCTTGTGAAAGTTAAACGTATGCGTTTATGTTAATACATTTTATTGCGTGTAAAACTACTGTACGTTAGTTGAAGTGCTTTCAACTTTAAAACTGAAATGGTTTAATTATGTTAAAAGTGACTCGGCTTTAATATCGTGATTTCGAAAATTTAAATTTATTTTATTTCCACCTTATAAATTGCTGTATTTCAACACGGTAGAATTATAGTACCTAATTGAGCATTCGAATTCCAACCACCATCTGGTATAATGGTATTCAGCATGTAAAATCTCTCATATAAAATGAAAAGCTTCGAATGGAATCATAGTTTATTTATAACAAAACTTACTATTTAGGGACTAGAGAAGCAGATCGATACACAATAAATTAATGCGAAATAGTGGACTAGAAATGAAAAATCTCCACCCGAATAATAAAATGCGTGTTGAAGCTGAACACAATACCATACTTTGTCTGTCAGATAGGGAAAACAATTTGTAATTCATTACTTTGAGTAGAAATCGAACCAACAACCTTAAAAATATTGGACAATGACAGCCTGCTTTTTTATTATTAAAAGATTTCGAACATAATATTAAATTATTTTGTTATAAAAACTTTAAACTGTCTAAAGCTCTTTAAATGCCGATATTATTTCAAATATTTAACAGCTTTGACCTGCCATAAGTAAAGGTTGTAGGTTACCGTACAATTTGTTTTGTAACAAGTAACAACATAATTGCAACATTTTATTTACTTTATTATAGAAATTGTTTACGTAACGTTCACGCTGTTCACTGATACTCGTGTGTAATATACGTACTTATTGTTTTTAGAGGTGATAGTAGTTTGTTCGATTCCTGTTTGGCGTAATTCATTATTTTCACGCCTTTTCTCTATATTTAACACGGCAGCTCAATATTGAGTTGAAAATAGTGCGGTTTTAAAAAAAACTTTATAACATTTATTTATTTAAGTAAACTAATTCACTTTTCGTGAAATACAGCGTGGAATTGAAAAAAAAATACAAAAAAATATTTCTTCTTTCTCCAAATATGTTGCTTTCGTCAATTTCAATAATAATTAAGTGTAAAATAACAAATGAATTTGATAGACAATTAAAAAACTAACGAATTCAAAGTTACAACCTTACCTTTGCCTATTAAAGTACAACGATCGCTGTTACGGTAAATTTTCATTGTTTTCGACCACACTCCCTGACCGCAGTTTAGTGGTCGTTCTGCCATACGTACAAAAACACTGTACACAGTATTTACCCAGAATATTAAAATGACATAGATAATAAAATATAGGCATTTACTATTTAACACATTTCACATTGTATTTATCAATGTTTATTTGATTTCAGGTATGTCATTCAAATTCAATGGACAACAATATGTGAAATTTCGTACGTATTTATTTGGCTTTGCTCCTTTCGTCAAGTGGAATAAACTATTCACTGTAGTAGGTAGTAATATATCTTAACATAAAATAACGTCAAAATCTATACATATTATCATATTTTTAGCATTTTTATTATAAAGGCTAAACGCCCGAAATATCCTCGTTTTCCACCAACTACATATTTATATCGACAATCGATCGTACACAAAATTAGCGATCGTAAACGGATAATGATTATCTTCAGCAATAAACTCGAAAATTTTAATTCGATAATGTTTATCGATACTCTGTAATCTCTGGAATCTTTTGATCAGGGATGTTTATACATGTACATCACTAAAGTATGGGGATACGAAATATTCTTTACGTATTTCATGTTTCGTAAGCGTTAACTGTCATTTTATTTTACTTTATAAATCAATGTCAAAATTTGGTGAGTGAACAGATACATATAAATAGTACTTACTCAAATACATAGTTTTTAAGACAGATATTTTTTCATTACAGTTAAAGATGTCAGGCCTTAGTGGCTCTAAAAAATAAGTAAAATATTATAATAATTGCCTGTGTTTGGTTGGTACGTTGACTGTTTACATACATTTAAAAAACGTATAAAAGTTTGTACGTAGCCGGATTAAAACCTCCGTTTCTTGGACAGTGCAAGAGACGTAGATGTATACGGTATCTTATTTTTTCTGAGCTTAGCATTAATACTTACAAAATGTTACGTTTAGACCTGTTGTGGTGCTGGGACATGAGTGTGAGACTGTGCGACAGGTTGTTGTTTCGACCTCAACTAGACTAAGGTGACAAGGTAAAGCGCGGCGTTGAGTTCCGCCACTCAATACGCAATGCCTTCCATGACAAGTGAGGAACAGAACGGAGTGTCTTAACACCACATTGTCTCTGACTGAAGATTTTGAAAAAAAAAATACGTCCAACTGAAGTTTAAATACACATAACCGTTTTAAAAAAATAATACGTTTTAAATTTTTGTATGATATTTATATTTATATTTAGGATTCTATTTTAATTTGGAGCACATATTTGTAATTACATTTGATGATTTTTTTTTATTTTTGTCAGTCATTTCATATAACCTATCATTTAAGATTCACATACGTAAGGTATGTGACACACCACAGCTACAACGATAACAATATGTATCGATACAGTAAAACAAATAATAAGTAAAGTGGATAAATGTAATAGTTTCATGCTTCAAAGCGAGTCGGCAGGCGCGAATGTATATCGAATAAATCATTCGTACCGGTTGACGGCAGAAAATCGATTTGGACGTGATCGATCGAACGTGTTTTTATGATACGATTTATTGTTTTTTGTTTTTTTTTTGTTGTTTTGTTTAATATTTACTTGTTATGTATATAGGTGTGTGGAGTTCCGGACGCTAGATTATGTAAGATAAACCATCTTAGGGTAGGTTAAGGGCGATAATATTTCGACTTGATTTTTACCGGAAAATTAAATATATATTTTTTTTTAATTTTATAATATTATGCCGTAGCTAGGTTGTAGTGGGTTCAATACCCGTCTGATAAAAAATATATAAAAGTCACTTTTAAATAGATATTGTTAGATTTTTTTATTTAATTAATTAGACACTATATTTAATCAATGTTCAATCTTATTTGTTACTAACCAAATTAGAAATGATTAACAAAGTGTAACTGGTCCTATCACAAATCATCTTTAAAATTACGAAAATGATGAAAATAAAAATTAAGAAAAGTTCCTCTTTTTATGATAGGAGTATGAATATTAAAAATGTATTAAAAAGTTTATCAGTCCGCTCGATAAGATGCTAGTCGTCGTTCGATTCTGGCATGGGTCTGGATAGTTTACTATTTTATATATATAATTATAAATTTATGAGTGGCGTATTTCAACGCCACGGTTAGCCTCGATACAAAAATGTGGTAATAAAATCTGAAAAATATATCACTTTTCCTCGATTGGGAATCGAAACTACAATCGTCACGTTTACAGTCGCACACTTACGTCTCTCCGTCACGACGGCCTCTTAGAAAGCAAAAAAAAATATAAAAATAAAAATAATAAAATAAATCAATCGAAAATAAATAAAAAAAAATCCCAACACTATCATAGTCGATTTTCAAACACTTCAGTCACGAATCGACTTTTCAATTCACAGTACAGCACTAATTTCGTAGCTCTAATAAATTTTCACAGCAAGTGGCACTCGAACAAGTTATTGGGTGATAAGAAATCTGAAGCGTGCGTGTTACATTACCGTTACTTCGCTATGAGAACGTCTAATTTATATTTAATACAACGTTAATGTGATAGGTAAAAAAATAATTGAAATACTTCGATTTTCGATATAAATTAATCGATTTGGTTCTGTCATTTTGGTGGTGTAATTAAAGAGGTTTTGATCGGCTTTGAAATTAATTTGAACGAATAGTGTTGTGTATATATATTAATACAAAATAATTTATAGCGTTTCAAATTTCTCATTGTTAAGGCGATGGTTGTGGGTTCGATCTTGTTTTGAGGAATTAATTATTATCATATGATTTTTACTATTTATAAAGTCTTTATGCAAAGTTACAAAAGAAAAATATTTATTAAGAAAACAATAAAATGTTGAATATAGCGGAATTTGCGCCTCTTGAAATCATTCGATAGTATGTTCAAACAAACGCTACCTAAGCTACGCTAAATTTTATACGTTTTTTAACTATGAATTATCATATTATCTCTCTGGTAAGATAAAGTGCGGCGTTGAGTTACGAGACTCAACTCAATGTCGTGATTTAAACTAATATCTTATAAAATGTAAAAAGTAATTTTCCCTGCACCAGATACCAACCCACGACTTCTGCTTTGTAATAACAAGCAACATGAAAACAATTCACTCTAAATACTTACATATTTTCCTTAAATATTTTTGTACTAATACTTATTATTAAATATGAAATTTGTTCTCTTGATTGCTCTTATTACACGAACTGATGTCAATCAACAACTTCTTGTTTGCGTTAGGTTAATCATCACGCTCTATCCCGCACATGGCAAGATAGGAAAGAGTACTTGAGAACCTAGTGTTAAGACACTCGGTTCTTTTCGCCACTTTCCGGCTAATTTTGGGCGCTGTGTGTTGACTGCGGAACTCCACGCTGCGCTTTGTGTTGAGTGTCGGAACTCAACGCCGCGCTTTGCCTTGTTATCAGAGCGAGGAAAAGGATGTATTAAATGTCTCATTCGAAAATATTAAATATTTAATTTTTTCGAGTAAGGATCGGAGCCACAACCCGTCCCGCTTACAGTCAAAAATACTTTAACTGCAGCTACATTACCTTATATTTAAAATGTGTCAAGTGTCATACAACAATTCCCATTTAACTACAATAAATAAATAAATATCTAAAATTATCTTTTTGTAAAAGTTCGCGTGGGTTGATCGTTTCCATTCATCGATTCTAAAGATTATATCAAAATTTTACGAGTGCTATCTAATTGACATACGCTGTTAACAATTTATGTTTTTTTTTTTTTTTCATTTTGATGTCACCTAAATACTTCATTGATTGATGGCCGCGGATTCCATATTTGGGCATAAAATATTCGAAATTTAGGAAAGAAAGCTTTTAAATAATAAAAGTGTAATTAAGTACAGTCTATAATGGATTTCTTCTATGGGATGATAATTTGTTGGAATTTATCACACGTTAAATCGTTATCGGTATCTCGGTCGTTGGTCCTTAACAACTTTCGTCTTTACTTAGAAATTTAGCTTATTTTGTTTCTATAAATAGATTTTATGCTTTTAGTACTTTAATCAATAATAATTCTTAACTATGACTTGAGAGTTTGTTATCTGATAATGAAGTAGCAAGTTTCACTTAATTTCAAGATTGACCAGTACTCTCAATAATAAACAAGAATAAATTATGTATTTTAATATTGCGTGAAAACTGTTGTTACGCAGTGGCACAAGCGTGCTGTAAATGCAATAAGTTGCGGGTTTGATCCCACTCGAAGAAAAAAAGTACAATTTTTAAATACTTCCCTACTTCGCTCTGGTACACGGCAAAACGCGGCGTTTAGATCCGCCACTCACGAACGTCTCAAGATTGGCGAAAAATGTAGACTAGAAGTAACTTAATGGAAACGGAGTGTTTCAACACTAGGTTCCCAAGTTCCCATGTGAGGGATACAGCGAGAAGGCAAAAGAAGTAATATTAATATCCTAACCCTTTAATAAGAGGAATGCAATAATAGTAGCGACAAGACAAAACTTCCTAGTAACCACTTTTCCACTTTCCGCCAGAATTCGAGAAGTTGTCGAGAAGTTTAACTAACTTTTATCTATACTTCTATATAAATAAACTCTCTTTCAAGATTCAATATCAAAAATTGAAGCTGAAAAGTTTACTTAGTACTATTTCAAAGTGTTTTTTTTTAAATTGGATAATTAATTTAGGGAGAGCTTTAATCCCATACATCATTCACTAGTTTCAGTCACTTCCAGCGCAGCTAAATCCGAAAGTAAGAGCTAGTTTACAAGAAACAGACAAACTGCCCTTATAACTTTAAAATTTTATTTCATCTTTGATTTCACATTATATGCGATTAATCTGGTTAACAAATTTAACCAGATTAATTGCATATATTGAATTTTAAACATGCTCCGGAAATCTGACTGTTTCGAAGACTTGGCAGTAGTTGTTGCTGTTAGTCACGGATGGACTACGCTATTAGTTCGGTTGAATTTGTTTCATTTAAAACTTTTGAATCTGTTAATAAACTTGTCTCATAATTAGAATATTAACTGTATTAACGTATTGAAGTCTGGATTCCGCTGTTCTAACAGAAAGTGTTTGCGTGTAACACGATATCACTGAGTACTAGACCGAGGCGCTCGTGTTGCTGAGCATCTGGTGACGGGGATAGGCTGAAGCGATTATTTATATTTTTAATTGAGTTTCCAGGTTAACTCGGGGAACCTAAATTAGACTACCTAATTAGACCTAAATCCTATTGATAGGGCGTTAGTACGAATGCGGAGTTCAACTCCGGCGAACGAAAGTGGGCCGCGTTATATTTCAAAATTATATGCTGTTTTGTATTTAATCTTTTTAAATAAATTGTTTTTAAGCACTCTTACTTTGCCAGCTTGATATACTTGAGATATTTAATAAAATGAATTATGAATGTGTTTCGTACCACAATTAGCAATTTCTAATATTATTTTATTTATTTGTCTGGGGCTAAAAATTAATATCTACAATAGAAGGATTTTTTGTTATTTTTAACATAAAAAAATATAACTTAATAAGAGCGATGGGGCCTAGTTTTAGTAAAAATACTTTTCAACGGAAATATCATAATTTACAGCATTTTATCTTATTATAATATTTGATGTTAGTAAAAAAAATAATAAAATCTATTCGTTATATATAAATAAATGTGTCTGTCAGTTGATACTAGGTGTAACTTTGCACCACTCTCGTAGCATTCAGAGTGTGAAGTGGAGAGCTGCTACTTAAAAACGCACGAGCCGCAACAAATGTTTCTGTAGCTTGCTTCTTTTTATATCAGTCTATAATAATTTTATGTTTTCAATATATGTATATATTTATATATTTAACATTTACAAATTAAATATTTAATGTTTTCATTTATACTTCGCTCTAGTAACAGAGGCGACAGTACGCGGCGTTGAGTTTCGTCACTTAACATACAATGCCTCAAATTCACCGGAAACTGGGTAACTGAACAGTGTCTTAACACTAGGTTCCTAAGTTCCCTCTGCCTACTATCCTACTATGCTATGTACAGGATACGATTTGACGCTGATAAAACATCTAAATTTTAAATATATGAAAAGAAAAGCAGATTTTGCGAGTAGTGTGCATGAAGTCCACATTATTTCTTTGCCGGAGCGCAAAATGGTAAAATAAAACATTACCTCATTCGAGAATCAAACCCACAACTGCATACAGTCTAAGGTCATTGCGCCACGACCTATTTCTTACTTTTTCTGTGAAAGAAATTAATTTATAAGCAATATTCAATATCTATTATTAAAAAATGTATGACTGACATTGCTTATTGATTTATATTGTATTTTAGTTTGTATAATTATTAACGTGGTCGTAACTAACTTGCTGTTCCACTCTTCAGTTTCATTAGCGGCTGACATTTATGCTTTGCTTGTTTGTTTGTTTGTTTAATGTGCTCCGTGCTTGATATTTGTAATAATTTAATATCGATATTAACTATAGGCAAAGCGCGGCATTGAGTTCCGCCACTCAACAGGCAATGCCTCAAATACGGCTAAAAGTGGGCAATGGAAGTGGAACGGAGTGTCTTAACACTAGGTTCCCAAGTTCCCTCTGCCCACACGACCATTTGCGGGAAACAAGAAAATATTAACTTGAACTCAATTATCTTTTACTATGTCAAAACGGTAGTAAGCTCTTTTGAATTGGAATTTATATTAAAACCTTATCGCCCATACTATTGACATTTGTGTTTATCTACAACATTCCGTACTAAATCATTTTCCATCCATATTCATAAAGTTAACCTTGCTGTGTGACATTCATACTTTATATTGTGTTATTATTTGTTAAGCATAATTATATTGGGTTCAGTTTAATTAAATCGTTCCGTTGAATACAATGGAGGCCAGTGACGCATAGGTGCCTACAATCGTGCGACTGCACTTGTGACTGGTTGATTTTATATTATTTTTCTTACTCAGCTTCACGCTGTATCCCGCACGTGGCAGGGTAGGCAGAGGGGACTTGAGAACTTAGTGTTAAGACGTTCCCCACTTTCCGCCGAATTTGTGGCATGGCGTGTTGAGTGGCCGAACTCAACGCCGCGTTCGCCTTGTACCAGAGCGAAGAGATGAAAACATTAAATATTTAAATTGAAAATATTAAATATTTCATTTCCTCGAGTGGGGATCGAACCCACAACCTATCGGTTACAGTTAAAGTATTATTTTTCACGCTTTGGTGATGAGATTTCAATAATGATTACTTCGTGAATAAATGTGATCACAATCACAATTAGCTACACTACTTGTTTACAGAATTTAGTACAAAAAAGCTAACAAGTGCCAACTTCAATAATGGCTGTATAATCTGCCGAAATTTCTTTTACACTTTAATTTAGGCTTATTATGACATAATTATTTATGTGCGACTGTGTTGTGTTGTTTCTCAGCTTTACGCTGTATCCCGCACATGGCAGGGTAAGGCAGAGGGAACTTGGGAACCCAGTGTTAAGACACTCCGTTCCATTTCCGTTCCTTACTTTCCGCCGAATTTGAGGTATTGCGTGTCGAGTGGTGAATTTCGACATCGCGTTTTGCCTTGTTACCAGCGCGTAGAAATGAAAATATTAAGCTCCGCCAATCAACACGCATTGTCTCTAGAAAATGAAAATAAGTTTGTTAAGGATAAAGAAGGGTCTCAATACTAGGTCCAAAATTCCCTGAGCTTATCCTGCTAAAAAAAACACCTGTACTATATAAAGGCATTTATGTAAATATTTTTTTCTTCAAGAACAAAAAAAGATATTTGTTTCTTTAAAAGCAAAGCATTAAATTAATCTATAAAAGCAAGTGGCGCGTCCAGTCCCTTATAAAATGATCACATTAAATATAATCGCCATTAATTAAGGACGTGCGTTCGCGCGTGCTGAAATATAGCCATCTTTTCAAATTGGAACTAATTGAGCATAAATTCAGTTATTTATATAGGCATGAAGAATTTGAGGCCTGTTTCGGCACTGGGGCACAATTGTTTGACTGTAAACGTGACTGGTTGTGGGTGCGAGGTTTGAGTTCCCAACTTGGGGAAATGAAATACTTAATATGTTCATTTAAAGCTCTTTGACTGACAGTTCTCAGATTCCCTTTACATACCCTAGCAGATTACGTAAAGGGAACCTGGGAACCTAATGTGCGAGATATAGCGTGAAGCTAAAAAGAACAAAACATTACAATGTAATTTTATAATTACATACAAAATTGAATGTGAGTTCCCATAGCCGATACGCAACAAAAGTTATCTAACACACTTCCGAAGCTTGCGCATTAGGAATAACTGTTGCCAACTTTTTGTCCCATCACATTATGGGAAATCCGGTTAAACGAATGACTTCCTGAACCTGATGTAACGCGGTGATGAGATAACGATCGCTTTTTGTTAATATAACAGCGTAGCTATTACAAGCTCAGACGACGGAAGACTTAAGGAAGCTGGGGACTTAATCTGCGAGGGAAAATTGGATTGGTTTTTTAATGTTTATTTAATATATTTTTCTTTAGTAATAAAATCATAGTCTGTTTGAAAAGTTGAGAAAATTTACTTATATAATATATTATGGATGTTGGCTGGATAGTGTAGCAAACGCGATGATTGCTGGTCTGAATGATAAATTTTCCCACATGTGGGAATGAATTATTTATCTTTTTTTGGTGGCATGAATATCCAGTATAGTTAAAATTTGTTTTTTTTTATTTCACACAATACGCCATTTGGCTTATCCTTTTAAATTAATTATTTTTAAGTAAGTATTTATCTATATATTAACCGTATTTTTCTTTCCATTTCTCTCTAGCTATGAGACGTAAACGAAGATAAACCACAAATTTGTATTTACATATTTATATTTATATAAATTGTAAAATTTAACTTCTATATTAACCACACATTATTCACATGTGTTCCTGAAATTCCAAGATATATTAGATAAGATGAATCATAAGTAATGATCGTCTCATCATGATAAAGCTTTTTCAAGCTCCTCTCGTATCCCGCTAACGCCCCGTATCGTTTATAACGCGGGGTCCCCGTTAACCTGACCTGAAGTCGCAATTAGCGCTGCGCATGCGCAGTCATATCGATGGGCAGGCAGTGCTTTGGAATGAACGTGACAGGTCATAGGTTCGACGTGTTGACAAGATGGAAGAGGTTCTTGATTGCAGTTAGACACATTTACATATGTATATTAGACTGGAAAATGTTCTATTGTGGTTATTAAAAAGAGATTTTAGTTTAGTTTGAAACGCCAATTATTCAATTATATTAATACAATTCAGTAGAGAAAAAACAAATATTTCGAAATATTTCTTATATTTTTACCGACTTGTAAAGAATTAAATAGTCGAAATGAGTTTTATTTAAATATAGTGTTCTTATTTAAACTATTCAGCATGCTTTGTCTAGAAATTTCTCTGAATCTAAAAGTTTTAAGTAAGAGAACAGTCCAAATTTCATCAAAATCGGTGTAGTAGTTTTTAAAATTCGTTGAATTCATGCATTATTTGAGACATGCCTATATATAATTATATAGATATGTAGATATTTAATTTAATTACATAGATGTTTCATCGGTAATTTAAAGGTATTGTCAGTTAAATTAATAAAATTACTTTCTTGTTTAGATATTTTAGCAAATCACAAAGATAATATACGATAATTTTTAAATAATTTAGACGATCGATTTACACAACGTCACATCTAGTAAATGTTATATCAATTTGCCAACGCTTTTATTGATCAATAGCTCTTTTGCACATCTAACCTAGGCCTTTCATGACCAGCAAGTTCATTGTATTCGGCATCACCTTTCATGTTGTGAGTGGCATTGTAATAAGTATGAATTAATGATCTTCTTCGAGGATATTTTTTATATATTTAAGATATATTTCTTATTACTAACCCTGTGTGTAGATAATGTATATATTTATTTTAATATATGTATTTTTTTTTTGTTATAGGTGAAGGCAATTTTTAACTTGATCTTCTTTTTTTTAATATGCATTCTCCTATTGTGTAATATATTTTTTTTCTACCGTACAACCTCCTTCGTGTCTTCTCCATTCAACGTGACATTGGCGAAGTGATATGTGCTCAACTGGCACGCTCGGAACGCCACAATCAAAGAACCATACCATTATATATTTAAGTTAATCGATTCATAAATATCGATTTTTTGATGTCAGGATTGATTGCATAGATAATATAAGATGTTTTTCTTTTTACTTTAAGTAAAAAAGTCTTGAGTCGTGCATGCTTATACCTGAAAATGATTAATAATCAAAAAAAAATATATATATTTTGTGTCCTGTACACGGAACGGTAGGCAGAGGGAACTTGGGAACCTAGTGTTAAGACAACTTCCTTTTTTACTCCTTAAATACTCAATCTTAACGGCTACCTAAAGACAATGATTGCTCTACTTAAGATTTCCACGATCGACATTATGTACAATAGGTACATTTGCCATGTTTCGAAACATTGTCATTTGCGCATTGCGTAATAACGAATTCGTTGTATGTAAAACTGGTGCGTTTCACATATATTATTGATGTACCGCTGAGCGTATTTTGATGACTTCTAACAGTGACACATATGTATGTATGTAATAACTTTATATAAATTGTACTGAATCTTACGTAAGGTTTTGTACAATGTAAGCGTTTATTGTTAACTAGAGACCCGCCCGCGGCTTCGCCTGCTTGTATTTACACTATTTTATTTACTAATCTCAATTAATTTCTTGTTCCAATAACTTTATTACTTTTTTAACTAAATAAATAAAAATATTGCAGGTATTTTGTCGAACTAAATATTTTAATTTAATGTATTTTTTTATTTAATAACAGAATTAATTAAAATAAATAGTATATAATGTTAAGGCGACAGTTGTCAAATTACCATAGTTAAAAGTACATTTTATTCTGGGCAGCAGTTTTTGAGATGAGCGCGTACAAACGAACAGACAAACAGACAAACTAAGCGCCGCGTTGAACTCCGCACCTTAATCCGTATCGTTTAAAAAATCAGGCAAAAACAAAATTGGGGAACGGAATGATTTAATTCCGTTGTGCCTACTTTGCTCTATGCAAGTGTCAATTAATTTCAGTAAAGTTGTAAATGTATAAATTAGTTTGGAATTTCAAGGCCGTCGTGTCGCAGGGACAAGAGTGCGACTGCACTTTTGGATTCGATTCCCACTCGAGGAAGAGATATATTTTTATTTCTTCGCTCTGGTAACTAGGCAAAGCGTGGCGTGATAAGCCACTCAACGCGAAATGTGTTCCCATTTTGGTCGAAAGTGGAAAACGCTGTTTCTTATTTTTTTGTCACTTATTTTAAAACTTACTTTTTAACGTTACTAAACGATGAAAATTAAAAAATAAAAGCTCATTAGTCTGCGTGCTTATCGTGACACAGGGGCACAAGCGTGTGACTGTAAACGCTACAAGTTGCGGGTTCGATCCAACCTCGAGGAAATGAAATATTTAATATATTCAAATTAAATATTGTATGTTTTCATTTCTTCTCTCTATTAAGGCAGGCGTTAAGTTCCGCTATTCAATAAGCAATACCTCATATTTGGCGGAAAGTGGAGAACGGACAGGACTGTATTAACACTAGGTTTCTCAGGTACCTGCCTACCAAATGGGGTACAGCGATAAGCTGTAAAAATAAACTTATTTCTAGACTGTTACAAGAAGCTACCTCATTATAGAGTTGAGTTGCATAGAGAACTTGGGTTGTATTTCTAAAAAAATATACACAATCCTTTAAAATCATCATTATCTTAAGTAAATAAAAATATTTAAAATATTTTCTATTGTGTACATGGCTGCGGTTTTAGTACTAATCGTCAATTTTACGTTGTTGTTTTTGCGGTTTGAAAGTCAACACTATGTAGGAATTTCCTCAACTTTCTTTCTTAATATTTATGAAATTTTTACTGTTTTAAACGACATTTGCAAATAGTTTAAATAAAAAACAACATAATTTTATGATATTTTGTCCGCAGTAGGCAAAGGGAACCTATTTTTAAGACATTGAGTTCCCCACCTTTCCTCCGAGACATTGCTTGTTGAATTTACCTTAAGAAGGGAATAAAAACAATCAATTCCCCTAAACGAGAGTCGAACACGTAACCGTCATATTTACAGTTAGAAGCTCCACCACTCTGATACGGCGGTCTATTTATCATTTAACACATACATATATTTCATAGAATTATGCATAATTTGTTAAACAAAAACGGTAATTACTATTCCTATCATGTTTTCTATTTGTGCGGTGAAAATAGCGGAACATTGTGACGCAATCGGGGCACGTCTCGTGGCACGCGCTACTCCACGCTTAGTTTTTTGATGTAGTTCACGCTGTATGCCGCATGACGCTGGGTAGGCAGAGGAAACTTGGGAACCTTGTGTTGAGACTCCGTTCTTCAGGTTCCAGGTTCCCACTCACGGATGGCATAACATATATGAATGCTTCCATATAATAGCTGGGTACAGCTGTACACGTGCTGGTTGTACGCCGGAACTGTCATAGCATAGACTCACAAGCACTTAGGGTTAAATTTCCAATTGAAAGTGTAATATATTATATATTTTCATTGTTTTGCTCTAGCAACGAGGTAAAACGCGAGATTCAGTTTCGCCACTCAAAACGCGGCGTGGTGAAGAACGCGCAGGAATACAATGTCTTACCAGTAGGTTCTCAGATACTCTCTGCCTATTCTGCTATATGCCGGACAAAGTATGATGGTACATAAAAAACGGGCTAATTGGAAACAAATTTGCGATTATAATTTAAAACATTTACTTATACAAACAAGGACAGCATAATATAAAGAAGAATTCAACACTATCTGAAAACACTTATCAAATCAAAGGAAAGACGAAAACACCTATAGCTTATAACTTGCCTTAAAGTACGATCGAACTAAAAAAATAAACTAATAAAACTCTTAACTTACGTTATATAGTCACAGTTGAATAAGTTCTAAATAAAATCAAAAATGAAGTAAATAACATTTTTCCCAATAAAAAATAAGTTTATATACATTTTAAGATTTAACTGAGATAAGTGTTGAGCGTACGGTACTTTAGGCAGAGATAGTATCAGACTCCCACCGCCCACGTAACAGCACGTGACCACCTGTTCGCTACTTACAAATGGTTGAAAATTGTCTTTCATGAATGTTACACTCTTTTGTAGTTCTCAGTAATGGTAATGGTACCTCACTCGGAGGAAATGAGTGATGAGACAATTTTTTTCAGCTTCACGCTGTATCCCGCACATAGCAGAGTAAGCACTACGTGTGACTGTAAAGGGCAGGTTGAGGGTTCGATTCCCACTTAAGAATGAAAGAACATGAAATATTTAATATTTTCAAATTAAATATTTAATGTTTTCATTTTTTCGTTCTGGTAACAAGGCAAAGCGCGGCGTTGAGCTCCGCCACTCAACACACAATGCTTTAAATTCGGCGGAAAGTAGAGAGAGGTAATGGAACGGAGTTTTTTACTAGGGTCCAAAGGGGTTCTTCTGCCTACCGGGATGAGGATGCGGGATACAGCGTGCAGCTGAGTAGATAGAGTATTAAAAATTTTACGTAGCGCAATTTGAACCCGCGCCTATTGTAAGCTGTCCAAGCGCTCTGATCACTAAATCATACGTTATCATCAAGCTACGCCTCAACTCTTATGTTTCTTTCAATTTATTAATGTTGTTAAGATCTGTGTAGAAACATTCTTAGAGATTACCGTTACCCAAAAAATAATTGCATAGAATTATCGTTTGGCAAGAGACAATGCTATTTATTGCATGTTATTAACATTTTTAGTATTATACAACAATTGGGAAGTAGAAGTTTAAATTAGTTTTTTTGCTCTAGTAAACTTGACGCGGTGTTGATTTCCGTCTTCTTCAAAATTAGGCGGAAACGGTGTTGAGTTCCACCTTCATGAAAATAAGGCGGAAACGGAGTGTCGTAAAACTGGGATTTCATTCCCTACTCGAGCTTTAATACTTTTTGACGTAGGATTATTTTTAACGTTATTTAAAAAGCTCGATATTGTACTGTTGTTTTCAGTTTGATTGCTTAAAAGGAGATGTTCAATTTAAGATATAGCTCAACTCCATATGTTTTAAGGAACAAAATGTAATGCAAAGGCATCAAGTAAAAAAAAAGGTTTATAATTACTTATTTTTTAAAACATCTCTATCTTTTAAATTTTTTGTGAAATTAGCAAAAAATATGTTAAACAAACATGCTTGAACAACTTTAACTTAAATTTAATTTATCAACAAAGATATGAGATAAAATTCTTTACATTACGGTCGGGCTAAAACTTGTGAAAATTAATGAATACTTTTCCATTATAAAATGCAAAGCATGGGTTAAGGTGCCGCTTACCGCCTTTAAGCCAGTTTCTGCTTAATTTTTGAGACACTGCGTGTAGAGTTGCGGAGCTCAACTCCGCGCTTTGCTAATTTTGCTTTACTTATAAAAATAACATATATAAAATAATTCCTCCGACTACAGCCCAGTTTTATCTATAGTTTAGTTTAGGCACAAGCCTGTGACTGTAAACGTCAGGTTGTGGGTTCGATACCCACTCGAAGAAGTGAAATAAATAAATTTTCTATTCAAATATTTAATGTTTTCATTTCTTCACGGCGTTAGTTCCGCCACAAGCTTCAAATTCAGTGGAAAGTGGAGATGCTAAAAAAAGTATAGCTTAAGTTACTATAGTATAGCATAGTCTATACTATAGTCTTGTGTAAATATATATAAAAAAATACTAGTATAGTAAAAAATATTTACTGCTTTAGTTACTCGAGACGCTATAATTTGTTTATATTTATTGTATTTATTTTTATTTCAAAAGAGCAATTGCGTGTTTAGCGACAGTGGCTGAACTCGGCAAAAAGTTGGGAGCAGAAGTGTTTTAACACTAGTATACCTTCCTAAGTTCCTTCTGTTCATCCTTACCTCAGGAGCGATACAGTCGTTTCCTGCCGGCTCTTCTTAATAAAATATGCTTGTTTCAGTAGTACTGACACTTCTGACATTTTACGTAACTTAACGTAGATATAAAAAAAATATTTAGATTTTAATAATTACAAAAGACTAAGTGAGTATGATTTTTTTGTTAACAGCGTTAGTAGTAAATTAACTGAAAAATCTACCTTTCGATACAATGTAACATATTATTAGATTAATTATATATGTTCATATGTTCCAAAGGCTTAATATCAAAGTTATTAAATCACATCGATCAATCATTCAGACGTTGTTATATAATATAGAAAGTAAAAGTAAATATGTTTGCTAGTGTATAAATGTATACTAAAAAATCACTTAAGGAACCGACGCGAAGAACAAATGTATGGGCAAAATGAAATTATGGGTTTGTATGTAATTAATTATACCGGGCGATGTTTTAAGGCGTAATCTAATTTAGACTGTTTTTTTAGCTTACTCTGTATTCCATGCGTAGCAGGAGAGTCAGGGATAACTTGTGAACCCTAGTATTTAGACATCTTGTTCCTGCCATACTCTACTTTGCTTTGGAAGCTTAGAAAGCTTGCAATCTTCATCTCTTAATGGAGAACGAGTATCTGAGCATCAGGCACCTAGGTTTTCTCTGCCTCCTTTAAAAAGGTAAAAATAAAGTAATCGCCGTTAGTATCTTTTAAAAAGACAGAGTGACTTATCACTACGTTTTTTACACAATTCACCTAAACCGATAGAAGTCTGAAGATTTACAAAACTAGTTTTCTGTTTTGTTATCCGCGTGTATCCCAACTTACCGTCTAATTAAATCTCACGATCGAAATAGGTCAGGCTTAGTCAAGATTTACAGAAATTCCAGCAAGCCAAACTCGTTCATATAAAGTACGTCATAAAGAACATTTCCCATTAAGCCAAAAGGTTAACTAACGAATGGAAAGCGGGCAATGTTACGTGGAACGTTTAAGGATAATTTTTGTCTTAATTGGCTCACAATAATGTTAGCGATGCCACGCCCGTTGCACCCAAAGATTTATCTCGTACCGACGGACCTACGAGAAGTTTACAGAAAGTTATTATCACAATTGGATTTATTTAAAGTTAAAAATGAACTGTTGTCTCATGGTACAGTCATACAGTGTGTACTCATGGTACATTAACAACAGGTTGTGAGTTCGATCTCCATGCGAGGAATGTAATATTTAATATTTTCATTTCTCCACTCTAGTAACAAGGCAAAGGCGATGAGTTTCGCCATTCAACCGCAATGCCTCAAATTTGGCGGAATGTGGGAAACGTAAGTGTCTCGTGTCCTGAACGTGTTTGTTAATCATTTCCCCAATTCGGAAACAGGAATTCAAAAATAAATTAATATTTTAAATTATTTTCAAGCAAAATTTTTACTTTATACAGATTATGAACACACCATATTCATCGTACTGAAAAATACTCAAAGATATAATACGATAATCACATTTAATATTATTATTGAATAATTAACTTTTACCTTAGTGCAATGATCGTAGCGTCGTTACAAGTAAAAAAAAAAAAAAACATAATTTAATTAAAAATAACATTAACATTTCAGAACGACTGTAGTTGACTCAAATGCATTCTACATTGGAAGTATTTGACTGGCACTCAGCAAATTATTACTTACTATAAGCCGGCGGAATTGCCGAAAATCAATGTTGCAATCAAGAATTGAAATTATATACTGTTGGGTTGGTGAAAAAACTGTATAGGTCAGTGAACAGGTCTGAATGGCATTTAAAAAGTGACACCGAATTACATTATGTGATACGCGTATCAAAAACCGATGGAGCAGTTAGGACTTGCTGAGTAAACACGAAGGTTGTTAATTGAAAGCTGATTTTTACAATTTTTTTATATTTCAAATTAAGATCCTAGAACTTTTTGGGATCATCATGCAATGTCTCAAAAAGTCTTTTCTCTAAAAACATGTTCCCAGGTTACCTCTGCTATATATAAAAAGGGCTTTGCGATCTAATATAATAATAGTGATAAAACACTCTGTTATCGTTTCTGTAATTGCTATTAATTTTTAAGCTTTACGCTTACTTTGTATCCCGAATTGGCACTGGCATTGGCAAATATTTCTCTGTCCTCGTTTCCGTCAAACTTTTGTCATATTTCGTGTTGGATGGCGGAATAATTTATTATTTGATTGAAAATCGAACTCAAAACCTTATGCATTTACTGTCAAATAAATCAAACAATGGTTGTTGGTTCTTTGATTATGGCGTTCCGAGCGTGCCAGTTGAGCCAATGTCACGTTGAATGGAGAAGACACGAAGGAGGTTGCACGGTTGAAAAATTTTATCACACAGTAGGGGAATGCAGGTTAAAAAAAAAAGAAGATCTAGTTAAAAATTGCCTCACCTATAACAAATACATATATATATATATATATATATATATATATATATATATATATATATATATATATATATATATATATATATATATATATATATATATATATATATATATATATATATATATATATATATATAAATAAATATATACATTATGTACACAGTGAGTTAGTAATAAAAAATATATAATACAAAAGTGTTAGTCTACAATTCAAATGTGGTGTAAGAATTGAATTTTCGCATGTCAAATAAACTGTCATACGAATTTATTATTTATCTACCATTACCATTTTTTTTACTAACTATTGATTTTGAGATTTCATTCATAGACTCGCCAGTTAAAAAAAAATATGATAATACATTCATTAATAATTAATCAAGTTTGTCATACCTAATTAATTCAAGGTAAAAAACTGGTGAGAAATCCAATGCGTTTTTTGTGTACATACCAACAACGATGATAGCCGCTAATACGTTTTTTTTAGTATGTAAAAAAATATATATATTATAAGTATGTTTACGTAATATGCAAAAATGGCGTCCAAACCCTCGTAAATTTCATGTTTTATTTTATATAAAGTAGACCCTGTTCACTGGTAATTTTATTTAAGTTGTATAAATAGTACAAAAACCAAAGATCTTTTTATATACCTTTACGGCATTTACCTCCAGGCTCGCCTTAGTGCTGTAATGGTAATCACCAATATTTTTTATTAGACTCTGACCACAAGTAGAATGAGTTACATACATATATGATTAAGGCAATATAAAATAACTACAGCTATACTAACAAAAATGAACAAATCGAACCAATAGAGTTCTTAAGATTAAAGCAAACAAACTCAGCTTTACAATATTAGTATAGAATAGATTATGAAGTAATCAACAATTTGTTGCTCACACAGTGGCAATCTGAGCGTGCTTGCCAAGCGTTTTGAGAGATGAGGTTTTTAGATTAGATCGCGCGATGTAAATGTTTTACGGCTGGTCTCTGTGTCGTAATTCTGTAATATGAGTGGGTAATGATATTGCGCTTCAAATGTAACACTTATTAGGCCACGTTTACACTGTATATAAGTGTCGATCAGTTTGAAGTATGTTGTTGGCCTATTATTTTTAAATTTAAAATTCAGCTCTGGCACTTAGAGAATTCGTATGAAAATCATACAAAGATACCACAGAAGACGTATTCGCGGTTGTGGATTCGATACCTAGTCGGGGGAAATTATTTATTTTCATTTGCCTTAACGATTATGGCAAGACATGACCCAGCGTTATCTTTCTCCATTCAACAGGCAATGTCTAAAATTGTAACGTAAAGTAAAAAAAATAAAATTTCTCTATGGCTAACATTCTATACGAACTGTTAAATCTACATATTATGTATTGTTTATATAAAATATTTGTTTGTTAGCGCTCAACTTAATATTGCTTAACAAAAACAATATGTGCTTATTTGATAAATCGCCACTTGCACGGTATTCAATTACTTTCCAGATACGCTAATAACAAGAAAACATTGTGACAGTTTTCCTTTGAAGTTGAAGATGATAGTATAAAAACACAAAATAATCTATAATTTTAATATAAAATATTATCGTGGCGTTTATTAACGTGATAGAAAAATATTTCTTGTGTACATTATATTATAAATAAAAAAAATCTATGGGATGTTAAATAATTTTGTTTAAATTTTAGAGGCCTGTCGTGGCGCAGCGGCACAAGAGTGTGACTGTAACCGACAGGTTCTGGGTTCGATCCCCAGTCGAGGAAATGAAATATTTAATATTTTCAATTTAAATATTTAATGTTTCATTTCTTCGCTCTGGTAATAAGGCAAAGCGCGGCGTTGAGTTCCGCCACTCAACACGCAATGCCTCAAATTCGGCGGAAAGTGGGGAACGGAAGTGGAACGGAGTGTCATAACACTAGGTTTCACTTTCGTTCCCTCTGCCTACCCTGCCTAGTGCGGGATACAGCGTGAAGCTGAAAAAAAAATCTATTTTATTAAATTGGCTTTAACTTAACTTTTCAATATAGATACAGATATCTATTTTTATAACATTGTTAATAGAAAACAAACAATGTAGATTATTACATTAATAATTGTGTAATTCAAGCGGGCGAAGCCACAATTTGTTCGCAAGTTTTTGATATAAAAATAATTTTCCCAAATCAAAAGGTATCAAACCCACGATCACTGACTCTTAAAAGACTCCACGACTGCCTAACTAGCCGGAAATAATATGCAATATACATATGTATGTACGCAAATATTTTTACGTAACAAGATTAATTATGTGAACACATGTAGAAATGAAATAAATATTTTAGCTTGTAAATCACATTTTCTATATATTATAGAATATATTAAATAATTTCATTTCCGGCAATTTGTTATATAATTACATATTTGACTTAAATTATAGCGCTGTGGTGAACTTATCTAATATATCTCTTCTAGAATAAACTGGTTATGGCTATACATATTATAAACATTTATAATTTATTATAAAAAATAACAGCCCCTTTACTCGCATAGGAAGCAGTAATAAAGTAAGCGTTTTCCATTTTCCACATAATTTTTAGACCTTGAGTTTTGAGCGGCGGAACTCAGCGCCGCCTTTTATTGTAGAGTACAGTGTGGAAATTATGTTAATTTAAATATATTTTGTTTCCTTCAAGCAATCTTAATAATTCTTTTCTGGGAATCGAACCCACTACTGTAGCGTTTACATAAAACAAAAAAGAATTAAAGAAAAATAAATGTAAACACGCGAAAGTAATACGTACATAAGTACCGAAAGCTGATGGTGGAACAAACATCAAGCTTTCTTATACGTGAGCTTAACCTAATTTAGCTTAAAATACATGTTTTTTATATGTTTTATTTATTTTTTTTACAGGTAAGGCATCAGTCATTTGTCGTGAGAAGGCGTTTCCTTCAAGTTAAACACACAGTGGCCCACATCAGTTGAAATGATCAGTTGCCACCTCGCAAGTATTTGTTTTTTACGTCGTAAATTTTATAAATAGCCCCATATTATGCGTTTTTTAAAGGAAAGTGTGACTTTAATCATAAAATATATAATGAATATTGTAGTAACGGTTGTGGTGTCAAGAGTAGGGGTTGTTAGTTCGATGTCGTTTGATGTAATTATATGGTAATCGAAATTAATTATTTTTTTACTCTACTCTCACTCTCCTCAGCTTCATGCTGTATCCCGCACATGGCAGGGTAGGCAGAGGAAACTTGGAAACCTAGTGTTAAGACACTCAGTTCCACTTTCGTTCCGCATTTTCCTTATATATAACTATTATCATATAAATATTTAAATTAAAGCAAAAATCGTATATTCTTACAACTCGTAGTTGATTGAAAAATCAAGAATTAAAAATAGCATATTTCAACAAAAAAAAATGCAACGCCATGTTTTGGAACGTCGTTTTCATTTCATTTGGAATTCGGCCAATCACCCGTTCACAAGCAAAAAGTTTAACACATATGTAATCATATAGTAGAGTATTTTCCCTACGCTGCTTACGTAACCGACTCGCTGTCAGTATAATTTTTAATTACATAAAAGACAGTTTTTCTTTAACATAACTTAAATAGTTGTCGTGCTTTACAAAACGCTGTACGTTCTTGTTATTTACTTGTTAACTATGGAAAAATAGTTCATATTATATGGTTGTTTAGGCTTATAGTCGCTTGAAGGTATTTTAATAAGTAATTATGGTTTTAAGTATAGCTGAAGTGGTGGATGCGTATACGCAAGCTTCTTAGAAGCTTAAGGCGCACCTTAAATGCTTCGTTGCAGCTATAAATGTTGCAATCTTTTTGTACCGTCGCATTCTTTGTGAATGCACCATTGGTCTTAGTTGGTGTTAGGTAAAGGGAGTTGGTTTGATTTTTTATAAAAAAAATCTAAAATAATTTATAAAAAATTCGATCCCCGGTCGAGGAAATGTCAATCAATTTGAATATTTAATGTTTCATTTCTTCGCTCTGGTAATAAGGCAAAGCGCGGCAGTTGAGTTCCGCCACTCAACACGCAATGCCTCAAATTTGGCGGAAAGTGGGAAACGGAAGTGGAACGGAGTGTCTGAACATTAGGTTCCCGGGTTCCCTCTTCCTACCCTGCCTCGTGCGGGATACAGCGTGAAGCTAAAATAAAAGAAAGGAATATATATATTTGTATCATGAAAGTATATTTTCAAAATTAAACGGCTGGGTACGCAGAAAGAAGTTGGAAACCTTAAGACATTCCGTTCCGTTGGTGGTAGAACTTAACACCGCACTTTTCGAACTCACGACCTGTCGCTTACAGTAACACCCTTGTGTCCGTGCGTCACTACAGACTTTACAATTAGTGCTACAGTATGTAAAATATACTTCAAAAAATGGTGATTAAAACAGCAGCTGATAAACTATTATGTAGGGACATTACGCAGCTTTCAACTTGAATACCTTTAACTGTTTATATAATAACTACTTCTTCGTATTTTATAAAATTCAATGCATTTTGAAATATTTTTCCTGTAATTTTGAATGATTTTCAATTCATATATACATTTAAGAGCCATCTTGAAACAACTTCCAAGAATGTTACATCCGGTACAAATGACGAATATTTCGACAAAAATAAGCTTTATCGTTGAGTGATTCATTAAATTCTCAATAAGCCACAAACAAATGTTATGCATAGTAAAACAGAAGCCGCGACATTGGATACATATTAAAAAAAATGTATGGTTTAGCGTCCAAATGCTTGCGGTTAGCTGACGCTTACTTATTTTTTCTAAGTTTTCTTTACATAGCGAACCTCAAAACTTAGTGTAAAGACACTCCGTTCTCATTAAGACACTTTCATTCCGAATTCTAGAGGCATTGTGTTTTGATTAGCGGAACTCAACGCCGCGTTTTTCCTCGTTACCAGAGCGAGATAATAAAAATATTAAATATTTCATTTCTTTGACTGGCTAGATTTGACTGGCTGAGTTACGCTACGCAACCATTTTCACGCACACGCAGTGCCTAAAAGTCGGCAGATATGTTCTTGAAGAACAGAAAATTATGTCTTAACACTAAATTCCCAACTTCCCTCTGCCTATTTGGCCATTTGAGAGATACAACGGAAAGCTAAAAAAAGAAACTATATAACCAATTGCAGAAAATTTGTAAATGAAACCTCTTTTTATATTTTAAAATTGAACAACCGCTTCAATTACTAATATATTCTTAAACAGGTATAAAATTCGCAAGGAATCCAACAACATTAAAGATACATATATAATATATATATATACGAGAATAGTAAAACACCGTTATAAGCCAACTATTTACGGCGCGGAAACGACACCATGTACTTAAGTGGGCCAAACATTCCGACATGTGATTTCATAGTCGAATAGCTTGAAGACATGTAAAAATCGAGGCCCACTCCTTCAATATTCATAACGGCTTGCTATCGTCACGTAGGAACCATTCATACCTTTGAAGTTACGTAGTTAGAATTATGAGTTTTCGAACGCAGTACTACGTACTGTGCAGTTTCTATTGTTTTCGAAATTGTGCTTTTGAATTATTATTATTATTATTAGAAAGAGTATAGAAGAAATTAACAATTTCATATTTTCATTTTCCTCGCTTTTGATCCAAGGAAAAGCGCGACGTTGAGTTTCGCCATGCAATTTCACAATACGACAGGAAGTGGGGAATGGAAGCCTTCTAATAGGAAGGTTCCAGGTTGCCTATCCTGCAATGTACATGCAGCTATAAAAATATATTGTTTTTTTTTTTACCTTTTGTATTTAACATAAATTCTTATTTTCCAAATGTTTTGCTCAGATTCTAAATTTCTTCTATTTATTAACTAACTGACTGAATTCAAACTCGCTACTTAATTTCAACGTATTAAAGTGCACTACAATGGATAATTCCATGTTGAAAATGTTTATTTTAGTAGATGTCGATGTACTTAGAGCTTGCACTGGTTTACGGTTCATAAATTATACTTAATAATGATGAACAAGCAAGATAAGTGTGTAACGAGTTTGACCTCGTGCATCTTGAAGGCATTTTAAAACATTTTGTTTGAATTAAATATTGTCATTTCTATTAAATTATTTTGTTGTAAATAATAATTAAAACAACACTTATCGAATTTATTGTAATATGTATGTCAATGCAACTCCATATGGCCTCCAGTAATTGATGGATATAATCTGACAGTCATAAAGAAAATTTTTATTACTCAACACACAATGCCTCAAATTCGGCGGAAAGTGGGGAACGGAAGTGGAACGGAGTGTCTTAGCACTAGGTCCCGGGTCCCTCTGCCTACCCTGCCTCGTGCGGGATACAGCGTGAAGCTAAGAAAGAAGAAACTAACTATATAGCATAATGATATTTTTGGTTCACGCAATTGTTACATTTTTTAAATAAAACATTTTTAACCGGATTATCGCGTATATAGTTTATTATACATTTTCACGGAGTACGGAGATTACGGACTATAACCAATGGAAATCAATATACCATCAATAAAATAACTATAGGATAGAAAATATATAGCAAAATGTAAAGAAAATAATGTGACAAGTGATTGTATCAAGAAATTAGAGTTATACATAGCTATATCTTTTAGCTTTACGCTGTATCCCGTATATAAAAGGCTAGTGGTAGGAAATCTGTTAAGACACTTTTTTCCAACTAAAGCATCCCTTTTCTTACTTTCCAGCGATTTTTTTAAAGACATATCAAAAATATTAAAAATATTTTTTATTTTCAAGTGGATATGGATTCCATAACCTGTCTAGTTTACAGGCCACTTCTGGTCTAATGATATAACCAGGACCTCAATAATGTAATATTTCAGATCTTACTAGCACACCCCTTGAGTTTAGACTCAAACAAATTATATATGCAGGATTTAAAGCACTTGATATACTCCACGATATAAGTGATAAGTGTAGTTTTTACACGATATAATAATAATAAAAAAAATGTTAAAAGGTATTTTGAAACCGTGAAGATTCTTGTGGTACAGAGCAGAAAGTTGGAAACAGAAACAAACTTTATCTTTACACTAGGTTCCCAAGTTCCCTCTGCCCACCCAGCCATATGCGGGATACAGCGTGAAGCTATAAAAAGAATTGAATCAATTGCAATTGCTATCACGTACTTGATTCAGTGCCATACGACGCCCCACAAACCTGACCCATTTAAACTAAATATAACGTTCTTCGAAATGCGTTGACTCATGTGACACAAATTCAATTTTGCAGTACATCACTTTATATATATATACATAGGTCGTTTTTACAGGCACTATAAAAATTTATGAGCTCGTAAATTATTCTTAGATTTGTTCCTTGGTTGTAAATCATTCAACTAGACTGTACAATGACTGGAGTGTCATTGGATGCTTCTCTTTTGGGCGTACATATTCTTGACTTGCAACTTTACCTGCCTTATAAAAAAATGACACATTCTGAGGGTCTGAAGTAACTGACTACATGTACCTACAGTAACGAAATTAGACAATCCGTTCCCAATAAAACACTTGTATGCATCCCTACGTCGAATTCTAGAGGCATGGCGTGTTAAGTGGCGTATTATAACGCCGCGCCGTGCTTTGCTACCAAAGCGAGGAAATATATTAAATATTTCGTTTTTTTTTTTCAGTGGAAATCGAACCCACAATCATACTGACGGCCTTTATATATATATATATATATATATATATATATATATATATATATATATATATATATATATATATATATATATATATATATATAAACATATGAAACTTCCTTTTTATAACATCGTTTCCGTTTTCAATATTTGTTAATTAACTTTATTTTCTTCAATATAAGTAGTTGAAATGGCCATTTAATTATTGTGATTGCGTAATTGTTATGTATAATAAAAATACTAGGCAAGGTTTATATTTTTGTATGGAAGCAATTAATAGTCATGTAAGTAAGTCCAAGTTTCATAATAACCGCTTTCAGAAATAACCTTATTTTAATTGCCTTTTTTCAAGACGATATTTTTTTTTAAATTTTATATTAAATTTTAAAGTATATAACATTTGATGTAATAACTTTTTGTTTATTTAGTCCTTCTCCCACACATAACAAGAAAGGTAGAAGGAGCTTAATAAACTAGTGTTCCCATTAAGACACTTCCGTTCCCTGTTTCCCGCTGAATCGGGCCGTTGAATTAATAGAGTCAAGTGTATTGAGTAGCGGAATACAAGGCGGCGTTCCTCACGTTACCAGAGCGAGGAAATAAAAAAAAATAAATATATATTGCCCCAAATGGGAATCGAACCCACAAACATTGCGTCTACAGTCACACTCTTGTGGAACGACGGCATCATATCGACTTATGCAACCAAACTAGTTAAATTGACATAACAAAAAATGTACATTAAACAGTCGCCAAGATATAATTTCAAATAATAAATAATGCATATAATATAGTAAACTACACAAATACTCAGCTTCACGCTGTATCCCGCACAAGGCAGGGTAGGCAGAGGGCACCTGGGACCTAGTGTTAAGACACTCCGTTACACTTCTGTTTGCCACTTTCCGCCGAATGTGAGGCATTGAGTGTTGAGTGGCGAAATTCAACGCCGCGTTTTTGCCTTGTACCAGAGCGAAGAAATGAAACATTAAATATTTAAATTGAAAATATTAAATATTTCATTTCCTTGACCGGGGATCGAACCCAGGACCTGTGGATTACAGTCACACGCTTGTGCCGCTGCGCCACGACAGGCCTCAACTACACAAATAAATGTGAACAAAACGTGCAACATCTAGTTTTTTTCAAGACTTACAACTAGTTTCTACAATGATGAGCATTTGCTGTAGAGCAGATGTCACACCAAAGATCGATGCCAGCTGTGGTAGAGAAAAAATGTATTTTTCATTATTATACTATAAAAATATATCGATGGCACGTACCAATGTTGAAGCTGTTGTCTCGTGCTGAACTTGTGCTCGATTGTTATGTGAGGAATGTTAAAGTAGTTTTTGAGAGATAAAAAAACCATCTTGATGTTTTAATGTATGTGCCATATAGAAAGGAAGGCCGAGGGATCCTAATATTAACTCCGCTTCACAGTGAATCCCGCTAATGGCAGGGTAGTAAAGAGAACTTGGGAACCTAGTGTTGAAACACTCCGTTTCGTTTCCCATTTTCCGCCGAATTTGAATAAATTCGTGTTGAATGGCGTAACTCTATGCCGCGCTATGCCTGGTTACTACAGCGAAGAAATATAAATATTAAATATTTAAAATGAGAATATTAAATACTTCCTCGAGTGGGAATCGAATGCACACTCTCTCGTGTTTACAGTCTCAAGTTATATATAAATAAAGGAAATTCATCCACCAAATGAACGAAACCGCAGCCATCGTTGTTTCAGACAGACGTTTTCCCACCGAGGCCTATTTTTTATAACATTCATGAGGAATATCCACTAATAATTTTAGTCATTATGCTGTATAGTTGAAACAAATGGCACGTACTGCTTTAATAAACAATCATTCAGCCGCTAGTTTTTGTGGAGCCATAATTGATAATAGGACGAGTAGACTGGATGCGACGAAATTGCATCTAGAACAGGTTAAAGTAAGGTAGAAGTTGCATACGTTACTATAATAATCATGTGCATTTAGGACAGGTACCTTAGTTATATCTTATGTTTACCTGGAATTAAATTGATTTTTTAAAATTGGCGTTGATTTACACCACCTAACAAACAATATCTGGCTTTTTATTGATTTTAAAGTGTTAAACGACAATTACGAAAATATTTATTTAAAAAACCTATTTAAATTTTAATATAGCGGGATTAGAAACCACCCTCTTAAAAATCGTCCAATGGTTTAGTGATCAGAGCCTTTGGACGGTTTCTAAGAGGCGTGAGTTCTAATCTCGCAATATTTTTTTTTATTCGTTTTCTAAATTTATATATTTGTACGTTTACTAAATATTAGGATTAATCGCGTGTATTGATTAGTAAGCATTTTTTGAAAACCCGACGTTTCGAACACTTTATAGTAGTCCGTGGTCACGGGTAGACTCCGTAATAAGTCCATCTTTTTTGTCAAGAACTTCTAGTATTTAGGTTGAAAATGAAGGAAGATGTCTTGTGTCTAAGTCTTTACCACTATGATTATGCAATATACAGCGTAATTTTTTTTTAACTTCACTATGTATACAGCACGGCAAATTAGGCAAATAAACCTAGGAACGTAATGTCAAGACTCTCCTTATCCATAAAGAAGACGACGAAGAGATAATTTTAATATAATCAGTCTTTCATATGTGAACCCACAACCTTAGCTATCTCATCAGATCTCAAGATGGTCTTTGACCATAACATTCTTCGATAGCCTGAAAAAAAAATCCCATAATAAGTATTATTTATCATGAAAACATAGTGTTTAATCACTCCACCTTCCACTAATGCCCTAAGTTTATTTATTGAATATTGTTAAATACACTACTTGGCCATATTTCGTGAAATGACTATAATTTAATAAGCTATAACTATTAAAGCTAGAACTCTTTCCCCTAAATCGTAGACATGAACATTGAACATGGCAAACGCCGTCGTTATAAATTATTTCATTCGAAACCATTCAACTGTCAGACCATGATTGAGTGCATACTAAAATAGTGATAGTGACGAAATAATTCTTGTACTTATGTATTTATTATCTACAAGTACATATATGTGTTGACTGTAATGCAGGTTCGATCCCCACTGGATTTTCGTTTCTTCGATCTATTAACACGGCAAAGTGCAACGTTGAGTTCCGTCACTTAACACACTATGTCGCAAATTCGACGGAAAGTGGAGAACGGAATGGAATGTCTTAACACTAAGTGCCCCAGTTCTCTCTAACTATAACACCATGTGCAGGACACAGAATATAACTAAAAAAACAAATTAATGTTACTTAACAGCTATAAACGATTAAAGTTTACAGCATTTTTATGAAGTATTTATTCTAAGGACCTCCAACATTTATTGTTAAAAAACTACGTCCAGACAACGGGCGTCATTAAAATTCTTACTCGTGCTGCATCTATTTAGAGCGATAATAGTAGCGGCGCCCTCTCTTTTGAAAATATGTAAGGAAATTATAAGTTTTGGGTTATTTTTGATCGTTTATCCGTAACCGCCAGATACATATTGCTGGAAAAAGATAATTTGACAGTATAATTATAGGACATCAATGAGAGCCTTAATTTTTTTTAGATAATTAAGGTGAAGAAGAAAACAAAACAGTAGTTATAATGTACCTGCCATTCAATCATCACAAAAACAAGTCTTTCCTGTCCGTAGCTGTAGATCCTTGATCTTTCCCTGCGTCGTCCTTTTCTAATCAATAGTATGTGTAAAGCCTGTCTCTCTTAACCTGTCAAACCAGTTGAGAACAGGGTTGTAAGCAAATAAAAAAAATAAACAATATAATATTTTCCATAAAATAATCCCAGATAATTTCTCCACAAATCAAAACAACGAGTTCCGTAACTTAAGTTGTTAATTTGTGTCAAATAGATAAAAATGGCATCCAAATAAGAATTTTATTCGGTTAAAATTACAAATAAATGATTATAAATGGTAATGGCATTAAATGGTGTTATGGTTAGCTAAAGTAATGTGCGGCGATAGTTCAAAAAAATATTTCTTTTTAATTTTAATACAGCTTAAAAGAATGCACATGGCAGGGTAGGCAAAGAGAACTTGGGAAAACGGGAAACTAATAGTTAAATTCCCGATTCCCACCAAATTTTTAAGACATTTCCAAGAAAAGAATAGCATATCCAACGCCGTGTTTTGTTTTGTCATCAGTAGAGAGAAAACAAATGATTCTCCTGACTGGAATCAACAAGCGATACACTGACGAACGCTATGCTGCTACCTTATATAATTTTTTCTTCAGATTTAGCAGTATTCTTAAGGATATGTCCATTTTACATGTCAATTCTAAACTCCCCATCCGCTAACCCTGGAGCATGCGGGTGAGAAACAACAGGCACCTATGATTATAAGGTAATCATCGTTACCCACAGAACTCGTAATAGGCTGGAATCCGTCACACCTACTTAAACAATTTATCCCACGCCGACTCTCGTTTGTTACAAACATTACGTAATCTTCGAATACCAACACTTTTGTTTTCATGGCTGTTTCTAATCTCTTGCAGCTTTTTATTGGTCGTTTACAGTTGATTTCTTAAGATTTAACTTAGTGTTAATAGTTATTATTATGTGTTTTACACTTTCGCTGTTATTTTCGTTTTTTTTTTGGCAGCCGATGGCGAAGATTGTATTGGCAAGTCGATAAATTTTGTACGTAAGTGGATTCAGTATTGGCAAATCTTAATAGATCTTAATTTTGGTAAATGATTTGTGATTTGATTTTTATACGTTTTCTAAATTAGGATTTTTCTTTTCTAAGTGTGGATTAAACTTTAAAAACTATTTGAAGATTAATCGTTTAAATTTTATTTATATCCTAACATAATTAAAACCTTAGTGTAGAAACAAAAAAAAAAATGAAAATATTCCATGCCAAAAAATCTATAATTCATTTTAAGAAAGTGTTTGCAGTTCTTCAACTTACTAAATAAGTCTTGCGATTGAAAAAACCGCACTCAAATCGGTTTATTCATTCAAGAATACCACAGATAGACAGATAAATTTCACAGCACCTATTTTTGTGTCGGAGTTAAAAACTACATTAAAGTCAACCTTTTCAACGAATATGATGTATGATTATACCATATCTTGTCCTGTATTATTTTTATAAGCTATTTATAACCTATCAATTAAAATCCAACGCTTTATCTTGTTTACTTACTTTAATTCCAATAATTAATTAAACCTTGTCGCACCTGACGTTAAAGAAATGATAATTTTCAAACTAATAACGTAATTTAAGTCTTATACAATCAACATAAAGTTCATAATCGATCGCTTATCGCCAAAGATAATTTCTATTGACGTAGAAAGTGATGATTGTGGAAAAGCGGTGAAAACCTATTGTAGTCTGTTTCTATTAACATTTGTTGTGTGAAAACTGGGCATGTTTATGTATTTATATACAATTGTTTGGGAAATCAATGATTTTGATGTAACTATGCTGATCAAGCAATGATCTTTACGCTGTACCCCGCGTATAGCAGGTCTGAGGAGTCTCATATTCGTTCTCTACTTCCCCTTCAATTTTTGAGACGTTGCGTGCTAGTCGCGGAACTCAACGCTGCTTATTACCAGAGTGAAGAAATGAAAACACAAGTGGTAGCGGCACAAGTTTGTGACTGTAAACGACAGGTTGTTGGTTAGACCTAAACTCGAGGAAATGATTTTTTTTATATTTTCAAATGAAACATTTAATATTTTCCCTACTGCCCTGAGCTCTGCCACTCAAAAAAAGAAATAATAATAATTAATTCCACACTTTGGATAAGAACGTCCGACAACAATCTCTTGGTGTCATTAATCAAAAATTTAAAAAGCTCATATATAACTCCTCCATTTTATTTCCTAATTGAATGTGTAATGGTACGTTAAATAGGCCTAGGACACTTCAACGTTGAACGTACCGTGTAACACTTCAAGGTGATATGTCAAAATATTTTCCTAGCACGTCAGCGTGTCACGGTGCGTACGACTCTATTCAATGCGCTGATTTATTCTGATTTATTCATTTATTATTTATATTAGAATAGAAACTATTGGGCCTATATACTTGCTTGTGTATGGAATTTTAGCTTGAGGTTTTATTATGGGACGATGAGTGTTGGTTCGATTTGTACTTAATGAAATAATGTATTTTTATTGTTTGTGGTCTAGCAAGAACATTAAAAGAGTGTTACGTTTTTCCGTTTAAGTCACAATATTCCGATAAATAGGCGAAAAGTGTGTCTGACACTATATTATTACCTCTGCTTAACCTTACAGGAAGGTACGTCGGTGTCCAAAAAAAATTTTTTTAGTGGCAAAATTTCTATATAAAATATATTAAATAAAATAATTATATAATTATTCTAGTACATTCAAAACTTGTTGACCGGCTTTCATCAAAGTAAAAATTAAATTACGCCCCAGTCGGGCTTCCTAAGCCTTGATGTATACAAGGTGAGGCCGCTAAATTGTATTAATCTAGAGCAGTACAGTACTTACACAGAGTAATGCTTTGGAAAATATGTCTATAAATAATTACATTTAATTGAAATTGTGGTTGACAAGTTTTTTAACTATTGTCTAGACAATTCCATTCCCCACTGTTCGGCATTGTTGAACGAATTGGCGGAACTCAACGCCGCGATTAACCTCAATACGAGAGCAGGATTTTTTTTACTAAGGGAGAATGAAAATATGCAATAAATATCTAATTTAATTTCCTCGATTGGCATACAAGCCCACAACTTCAACCCACTATCACGTGTACAATCGCACTTTTGTGCTCCGGCCTCAACAATCCATACATGTTAACCTAAATTTAAATAAAAATTACCTGTCAAAATACAGTTGAAACATCTCAATCGGTACTAAGCACGTACTAAACGGTCCGTCATTAGCTTGCCTACTTGCTCTCGATCTCTAGATCAGATAGTTTTGATAACGCAAGATGAATATTTTATGTCATGGAAAATATGTATGTTAATGCTCCGCTAATGTAACCGGTCGTTGTATGCTTTTGAGAAAGTGTAATATGTACAGATTTAGTTTGTCTTTTTGTTTTTCTTTGAGTTTAGGAGATATGGATGTTTTAAAATGAAACGTATAATATATAGACGTATATGCTAAAATTGTTTCATTTAAAATGTTTAACATTTACAAATATTATAGGATATCATTATGGTTGTGTTTTGTTCATGGACTTACTTAGGTGTTTAATTAATTAAATATATATACCTCTTCTCTTGTTAGTTTCTGTTTGACTGAAGCTTTTTAGACTTATAATTACTTATAAAACTCATTTAATAAGAATATAAGAGTATTTGAAATTAAGTATTGAAGAACGTGTACTTCTGAATCCTAGTCTATGTATGAAGCATTTTTTTTGTATTATACACGTCTATTTTTAAAACGTTATTTAAATTTACTTTAAAATAAAAATCGAACTTTCCCAACTCTACTCTCTATTTTATAACAGCAATTTTCTAATACAATCAAATCAAAGTCACAATTAGTGGTCCAAAAGTTTTTCGCATATCTCGATAATTAAACGTTAACCGAATATCGATTATCGAAACGCAGTCTTGGCTCTCTGAAACTTGGGTCGTAAATCGGCTTTCATTCATTTATTGGAAAGTGAAATGGGAACGCACCTGACTTTGCTTTTTTTACGTCTCGGTATTCTTTTTGATTCAGTGAGAGTGATCTAGATAAAATAATTGTGCCGGTAGCGTTTCCGTGACTGGCCCATGCCGACCTCCTGCCGGTGCCTGTCGTCTCGCTGGTAACCTCTTCTTAGTTGAATTAAACTATAGATTTAGCGCGTATTTACAATATTTTTTTTTAAATATATGTGTTATCATTTTCTTAAGTTCTTCTTTGTAGTGATTTATGCTCAGTTCAGTAAAACGAATTTGACTTTTACTATAGATTTCTATTTCAGTCAATTTCAAATTAACCAAAATGATAGTAAATATTTTAAAACGCTAAGATGGTTAAATGTTTTAAAACATCCTTTTATAATATATTGTTTTTTACATAAGAAATGTTATTTGCATCACCTACTTTAAATATAGCGACACTCACAAAAATTAGCTAATTTATTGACTAATTTATACCAAATAAATCACTAGTAATATAAATATTTAAATCCATCACATGAAAGAAAGCGGGTTAAGCTTTTTGCCTGATAGTAAGGTAGGCAGATAGAGCTAGGCTAAAACACTCCGTCCAACGCTTTCTGCCTTCCGCCGCCAATTTCCAAGACATTATGCATCCGAAAACGTAACTCAACGCTGCACATGCTCTACCAGAGCAAGAATATAAAAATAATTCACATACAATCCTAACGAATGGGAAACGTATCCACAACAGCTGTGTTTACGTTCCACTACACTAAGATGGCCTCAATTTAACACTGAATGTTAAATATAAATTACAAAATCGTCTATTAATACAACTTGTATCATTCGATTACATGATTTCGATGTAACAATCTATCTATCATTAACTCCTTTCTCCGAGCCCCATCTCTGATAGACCATCGTTTAAAGAGTGTTTGTCGAAAGCTACTACGAATATCGATGACAATGAATTCTATCGATATTCATTGTCATCGATATTCGTTTTTGCCATCTCCACCATTCCATATAACCATTGTGGCACTTCTAGAAAGCGACTGTTGATTTTTCTATTATATCGCCTTTGCTTTTGTGTTCAAAGAGTTTGCTCTATTGTTTTTGTTTAGTTTTACTTTTCTCTTGAACGCTTGATCGTTGTCAATTTAGACCTCTATTAGAGTTAATACGGTGATAATTATGAAGTGATAAATGCTTGGGTTTTTTGTGGTGGGCTGTTTGTCTGGTCGTTGTATGAGAATTCAGTTTTTGATTGCGTAGCATGATGATTTATTGAAGTATGCTTATATATGATGCTGATAGTAACTTAAAATAATATATACAGTGCATTTTTGAATTCGTTTATGTATTTACATCTGTTTTAATGGGTAATTTGGTTATCCCGGACTCTATTTCTCCAAGCAGTCTTGCCCTAGTAATGCCCTATTTAATGATGGCTATTTATAAAACTCTTTCTTTACTGAGTGACTGAAAGCACAAATGGAACTATTGGACTTAAAAGTTGTTGTTTGGCATTAAGGAGCATAGAAGAAGCATGCAATTCTAAACGCCAGCGATACGTAGTACCGATAGGTTCGATTCGATTATTTACATTTCTTCGATCCGGTAGCGTGGCAATGCACGGCGTTGAGCTTCGCTATTCAACACGCAATGTCAACAGTAATCGGTGCAAACTGGGGGTGGATTTACTTAATGGGAACATATCTTAACACTAGGTTACCAAGCGTCCTCTTTTTTTTTCTCTATTATGTATAAGATACAGCGCGTAATTAAAAAAAATGATTTTGTAAAAAATGCAGACGATGATTCTAAGAATGTATTGTTTGCATAGTCATTATTTATCTTGTAGTTAAACTATCTATACGATAAGGTTAACCATCGATTTATTCGACCATCGTAACCTATGGTTATCAAATCTTTAAGGAGCTTTTCTAACTGGCCAACTTTCTCAAATACTCGCCGTTTAAGGCCAGCACGATGAATGATTAATCCACCTCGTGCAGACTCGACGGCGCCTCGTGCATTCGACGAAAGTGCAAGTCGCACTGTTGATACTGTTTGCCTGTGAATCCATTTTATTGATGTGTAATACCGATTTTCTGTATTTTATTTTTTATTTTTTCTATATAAAAATTTCATATTTTCTGTTAACTTTTTTATACTGATATATGTATTTAAATTAGTGCTTGCTTGCTTAATAAATACGAATAGTATCTACTATATAATTTTTATTATACCAACAGCTTTACATTTATTTTTCTCATGCGAGTATCTATTTATATTTATTTATTTAAATCTTCCCAGCTTCACACTGGCAGAGTACGCAGAGGGAATTCGGGAACCTAGTGTTAAGACGGTTATTTCCGTTCTCAACTTTACGCTAAATTTAAGGCATTTTTCTTGTTTCCAGAGCAAAGAAATCAATATATTAAATATTTCATTTCCTCTAGTGGGTAACGAACCCACAATCTATACTGTGGCTGTAAACGAGACACGTGACGCTTGTGCGGGCCTGAAATATTTCAATATATTTTTCTCCGGATTGTACGTACATAAAAATACAATATTAATTTAAAAATCAATATCATCAACAATTTTCGTGTTGTGTGTCGATATTTAAAGCCGTGGTCTATCTCAACGAAATGGCTCCAATCTCAATCTCAGAAAGAGTGTCTTAACACTAAGTTCCCAGGTTCCCTTTGCGCACGCTACTATGTGCGGGATACAGCGTGAACTTAAAAAAAATATTTCAACTCACTACCACCGCGTTCACTGCCCTGCTGCACCATAATTTCGCTCTAACATTAATTTATATATCTCCTTAAAATACCATGAAAGTATAAGCTTACATAAAATTGTCGTTTCTATCAGGTGCTAGTTGATTTATAGTGTCTGTAATTAGTTTTGGTATACATTATAGATTAGAAAGTTAAGGACACATACATACATATATGCATGCTCGTACACTATCATTTACGAAATGGCAGCTCATAAATCTTTATTTATGTTTCGCCAAGTATTTTATAAGAATTAATTATTATATGGCCATAGGTATAGACAACATTAAACGCCGCAGGTTGTCGGTTCGATACTTACTTGAGGAAATGACATATTTAATATTTTCATTTTATATCTGTGCTACAAGGCTAAACGCTGCGTTGAGTTCCGCCACTCGTTCCAATTCAAAATGCCTCAAATTCGACGGAATGACGGGAATGCAAGTAGTTTAAGGGGAACAGAGTGTTTAAATATGTCCCCAAATTTCCTCTGCCTACCTTGTCAAGTGCGAGATACAGCGTGAAGCAAAAAAAGTTTAATAACGATTTTGCTTTTGAGCATGTCATGGCACAGCGACACAAGGGTGTGACTGTAATCGACAGGTAGTGGGTTCGATTCCTTCTCGACGAAGTGAAATATTTCATGTTTTCAATTTAAATATTTAATGTTTTCATATCTTTGCTCTGGTAACAAGGCAAGGCGCGTTGAGTTCAGTCACTCAACACGCCTCTAATTCGGCGGAAAGTGTGGAATGGAACGGAGTGTCTTAATACGTCCCTTAAGTTTCCTCTGCCCACTATGCCAAGTGCGGAATACATGCAAAACTAAAAAAAAAAGTTATATAAAGATTTTCCTTTGAAATCACTCACAAACTGCAGGTGGCATTCGCGTATATACATACGATTCATAAAACCTAAGTATCATAAATTTATACTCGACAGGCGTAAAATGTTCCGCCGGAGTCAAATTAATGGTTGTTCCTGTTGTCATATGAATGTTAAGGCAATATAGATGATAGACGTCTAAGCTATATATTATTGTTAAGAGGTTGAAATTTAACTTGAAATGTGTATAACATTTGTGAACTCGTCGAGGTTTGATCTTGGGAATAAGCTGGTTGTAGACAGGTCAAGAAGAATAATTTAGAATTTTGCTCTCTGATAGTAAAACAAAGCGTAGAGCGTAGAGTTCCGCCAATTAGCTTGCAATGTCTCGGATTCCAGCAGTAAGTGCTGACACTTCGTATTTTGACATTAGGCATTCTATCTATATGGTTTATGCTAAAGATTAACTGCTTAAAAAGTAGCTAAGTGCGACCCGCTCGCGGCTACGACCACTTGAATTATTCTTATGTTATTCACTAATCTCAGTTATTTTCTTGTTCTAATAACATTATCACTTTTAAGACAATATCTATATAATGTAACCTAAAATTTCCCTTTGAAAAGTTTCTCAATTTACACACACGCAGGTTTACACGTTGTGTTTGTAACATTCATAAAAAAATATTAAACATTTTTCTAATATTTAATAAAAAAAATGTCTTCACACTGAATTCCACATATCATAGTGCAGACAGAGAACCTAGTGTTAAGTCACTCATTTCTCCACTTTCCGCCGTACTTTTATTGCTTGGTGAGTGGCTAAATTCTCCTTGCTTTGTTCCTCGTTAGCCAAGGACGTTAAAGCGAAAATATATTTCATTTCCTAAACTGGAAATGAACTTACAACCATCGCATTCCCGAACACATGCCCCACAACGGCTTTACATTTTGTACGCAACATTGTAACATTTTCTATATTCATACTCAAAAGTCACTATTGTCGTAAATCAATGGTTTACATACGGTTTTTAGGACAGCCGTGCGGTCGTAAACTATTGAGTGCGTTATATTGCCTACTAATGTGACGCCTGTTTGTTTTACAAAGTGTCTTTTGTTGAAACATCTCGTTTGTCTATTTCACTGGATGTGGAAGCTGGGATTGGTGGATCTTTTAATAGGTTCCCGGAGGGACCCTAGTGTTAAGTTAGGAGTAACGTTGTGTTCCCTTTGTGCTGCCGTATTTTTCAAGTCATTTAAAGATTAGAAGAGAAATTTAACGACGAAATTTGATATGATAAAAATAACTGTTGTAATTAAATTGTTTAAAACAAGAGGACAAAGAAGTCTCTGTATAGGTCTATAAGTAACAGTACCTCGAAATGTTTTTTTTAACAACTTGATAATTTGTTATGGACCCTAATTTGACTCTATTAAAGATAAATAATAAATTAATTATTGAATATTATTTAAGTCGTGTGTGAGCAGGGGCACAATTCTGTAATTTAAATAATAAATTATTTGACTCTATTAAAGATAAATAATAAATTAATTATTATATTTCATTGCTTTTCATTGCAAAGCGCAGCATTGAGTTCCGCCATTCAACTCACAATGCCTCAAATTAGGCGAAACGCAGGAAACGGAGTATCTTTATACTAAGTTCCCAGGTGCAACCTCCCATAAGAAGGATACAGCTTAAACCTGAAAAAGAATATATTTATAAATATTTGTTTGAAACACGTTAATATTTAGTATATCTATAATAAGACAATCGTTCTGTACTTTCCTTCGAAATCAATCTATTCCTCCATTAAAATATAACACTATAGTTATTCAAACAACCACAGCTACCAGTGTTAAGGGCCCCACACGGTAGATAGTGATCTAGCTTCACGCGCAGCAGATTCGATACGCACAGAATTTGTATTGTCCTCGTAATGGCGGTAACGGTACACTCACGCTGGCACGTTGGAGACCCTGACATAGATAGGAGGGGAAGTTGCTGAATGTACGTTTTCTTACTATTGGGAAAAATATGTATATTAAGCTTGGTGTTTTCCATAGGCCAGAATTGGATTTTTTTTAAAGTATACAGTTAAGTTCTGTCCTGTTGTTGGTAGGATAAGCCCTTTCCGGCAAATTCGAGGCATTACGTGTTGAGTAGTGGAACTTAACGCCGCGCTATGCCTTGTTATCAGCGAAAAAACGAAAATATTAAATATTTCATTTCCTCGAGTGAGAATTGAATCTACAGTAACGACGGGCCTAATTATTCCACGCTTTGGAAAGAAAATCCTTTGTTTAGAAAACGTATTGAAAAGTTTTCCTAAAAAGTTGCTAATACTGTTATATAAAACCTGCTGAAACAATGGTTTTAGAACCAATATTACATTACGAGCAATTCTTTCATCTATACATTTTTTTATAACTTAAAGCATTATATTTAATTTATCAAAATAATCAAAGCAAGAACGTTTAAACTGCTCAATAATATGTATTTTGAATCTATATTCAAATAAAAATACTAAACACAAAAAGAAATCACCATACCATTTACTTATAACAATTGTCAAAATTATAGGCGTTTCTTTGCATAACCTATCATTAAAACGGTGCCCTCTCCGCAACAGTATTTCTTTGATCGCTTAAATTCACATTATCGAATGACACACGTACGTAAGTGTCGACGGCCTTTGTACCTGAAAGATCGGTCAAGTTCAACTGTACAGTCGATTAGAATATACAATATTCATATATTGTACATACAGATTGGGGCCTGTTGCGGCGAGGGGGCACAACGGGCGATTGTAAATTATATTTTTAGTTCTCCGCTTTGATAATGTACCATGGCGTTGAGTTCCGCTACACATAGTGTATTGGTGGAAGGAGGGGTACGGAGTGTCTTAATTCTAGGCCACTTAGTCCCTTCGTTATGTGGGACAATATAACTGAAAACCAGATATAAGATTTATCATTTATAAATTACTCTTTATATAAATAAATATATATGTAAAACTATCGTTTCTGAATGATTGACAGATAATGTTAAGAAAAAAAACTGAATTTAGGATGTCCTAATTTGGTATACAGGTAGATTACTCAGTGTAGGAGAGCACTAAAAGAAATCATCTTGTCCTACGGAATTTCTACTGAAACGGAGAGAAACGAGAGAAATTTTTCATTAAATAGTCCATATATACGAAGCTGCAGGCTATAATAAGTCAAATAAAAACAAGTCAATATTAGCCCGACTGTACCTTGTGTAATGTAATTTGGGGTGATTGACCTTAGGTGACATCACCATACATACACGTACCTACTGCTCAAACAAATTCGCATTAGGGGTATAAGGTCGAAATCCTTCAAGGAATCTTCTTCAAGATAAAGAAATCGGCAAAAAATAACCATAAAATTATCGAAATGAACAAAAAGATGTAAAAATACTTAAGAAATGATCATCATCAGTCAGGCCCTTTATCATTTGTTTTCAAATTGGCACTATCTTTTAAATAAATTCTTTTAACGTTCTAAGAATATAACTTACTCAATAAAAATATTATGATATTTTGTTGCAAATTTATTTTTGTATAATGTGCTCTTTGGCACGAGCATGTGACTGTAAACGCGGCAAGTTGTGGGTTCGATCGCTGCTTGAGGAATTGAAATTTTTAATATTTCAAATTAAATATTTAATGTTTTCATTTCTTCGCTCTGGTAACAAGGTAAAGTGTGGCGCAGCGAGTTCCGCCACTTAAAATCCTCGTTCCTGGATACCTCAAGGTTGGCAGAAAGTGCGGAAGTGTCTTAACACTAGGTTCCCAAGTTCCCTCTGCCTACCCTGCCATGTGCGGGATACAGCGTGAAGCTGAAAGAGTGAGAGACTATTACAGAGCGCTCATATAGTTTTCACATTCTAACTAAATACAAACATTATATTAGCATACACGTACTTTAAACGTTCTTGTTTACTTTCATTGGCCAGAGTTTACTCTAGCGCCAAGTGCCATTTGTTTACCATAGTTTTGGCAACGGATACGCCCACTAAACAAACACAAAGATAATTTGAATTTACTGTTAATATGTTTATGACGTGTCAACGTTTTTTCTTATTGCCGGCTTACCAAATATTGATATAGACGAAAGCCTTAGTATGGATTATATGACAAAAAGAATATGTTAATAGATACACTAAGCAAAATGAATTCGTTTGGTTGTATATGCTTTAGTTAGAGTGTAAAATTACTCAATGCGACACTAAAATTAAAGGAAGGAAACGAAGTGTTTATAACTTTTTTAACTTAAAAATATACGTGACATGATTGGAAGCCGCTCCGCTTTGAAACTGTCCATATCGCTTTGTACTTTTCTTTGCTAAGAATGGAATAACACAATATTTTTAACTACTAGTATGTTTGTCCATATTTGACACAGTAAGAGAGATGCCAAAAACATTTATTTTTATAAATATTTGAAATAAACAACGTCATAGTCGAGATAAATATTCATTTTTATTATTTTCTTTTCAGGCCAGCAGAAAGATATCGAAATGCGGCTACCTTTTCGTAGCGCCGGGATGGGACTTCTCCAATCCGCTCTACAGAACAAAGGTAAAATAATTTTATGTCAATTTTAAATTTCATACTAAATAATATTTTTATAACTACTTATATGACTGAGGTCTGCCGAGGTGCAGGGGCAGATCGTGTAACTGTGAATAGGATAGTTAATGGGTTCAATTCTCACTTGAAGAAAATAAATATTTAATATTTTTACATTCTTCGAATGTCAGTAATGGCATCACACTAAAGAACACCTCCAATGAGCACCGATATCGACGACCTAAGAACAAATCATTTTAAAATATTCAAACTTTGATAACTCGAACAAAACAATCAATATTAGTTACTAATAAAACAAAAACAAAACAATTTACAAACGTAGGTCGATCGTTTATAATGGTTGATAAAAAATATCATTTTTAAATCTATATGTATTTTTAAGCTTCTTATAAAATAATGGATGGACGGCAAAAAACATGTACTTGATTGTATCGAACCCACACATAGCTGATTGCATAATGTATGCGAATTCAAAACAAAAAGTTGATTATTATCACAATTATTTGTATGTATTGTTGAATATATGGTATTTCCGAGTGGGCAATCTGATAATTTATACAAATTTTACGCTGTATTTTGCCACATAGAGGGAAACTTAAAAACGGGAACTTGGGAACCTGGGGAACCTGGGGAACTAGTGCTAGAACACTCCATTCGCAACATACCTTTAGTAAAGCATACCCATCACCATCTTTAGTAGAGCTAGGAAATAAAAATATTACAACATATTTCGCCTTGCCTTTAATTGTCATTGCTTTTTATCTAAATAACTCTATAAATATACTCTATAGTTTAAAAATATCATAAATTATACTAAAAAGAAGAAAAATTATATACGTTTTGGTCGCAAAAAAAATGTTATTTCTTACATAAAAATAACTTTAACAAGAAACCTAAGGTCACATTGACATTAGCAGAAATAACAAAACATATGCGTTGCGTCGTTTTCGCAGAATCATTTTTTATTATTATTTAGCGATTATATAGGAAGATTGTTATCAGTGTTTTTCACGCTTGTAATTAAGTTCCAAACAAAATTAATAATACAGTTAAAAAATGAACAAAGTCTAGAAAATTATAGATTTATTTTATATAGATTTATTATCAGCTTTTTATCTTAATTTTTATCATTAAGATAGTGATTTGACGTAACTCAACACTGCGCTTCAACCAAACCGTCAAAAAGTGTAAGGAAACTAGAAATAACAATTCTCCCGAATTAGGATTGTACCCGGAACTGTAGCATTTACAGAAATAACGTAACGAAGTAACGTAAAATTTAAATTTGATTTTTTACAAATTATTTATTTTTTAGTTATAATTAGAACTTAAGACTTTATTAACTAACTGACTCAGCTTCACGCTGTATCCCGCACTTGGCAGGGTAGGCAGAGTAAACTTGGGAACCTAGTGTTAAGACACTCTATTTCACATCCGTTCCCCACTTTCCGCCGAATTTGTTGAGTGGCGGAACTCAACGCCGCGTTTTTATTTAAATTGATAATATTAAATATTTCATTTCCTCGAGTGCGGATCGAACCCACAACCTGTCGATTACAGTCACACGCATGTGCCGCTGCGCCACGACAGGCCTCTAACTGACGAACAGACTAACTAATTTACTGACTAACTGACTAACTAACTGTCTAACTATGTCCACATGTGGTTTTAATGGAGATGAGCCACTGTTATTCATCGTATTGAGAATATAGACGTTTGATGAACGCCATAACACGGTTACCTGCTCTCTGTCTGCAATAAATCAGTTGTTTAGTTTTTTTTTGTCTATACTTGTATATCGTATGCCAATTTTTGTTTATTACGATGACTCTTTGAAAACATAATTAATACCTTTGCGTGAATTAAATTTTTGTGGCGGTATTTTATATATATATATTTTGGTATGAATATTCTGCTGGCGTTTTTTTTTTTATAATTAGCTCTCAGCTTTTGAGTGCAAAAAGACTAATTATGTTAAAATTACTTGACATTGTCCTAAAACATTTGTGGTGGCACAGCGTCTGAACGTAAACTCAGAAGTTGTGGGTTCGATTTCCGATAGAAGGAATATTTTTTTTATTATACCACTGTTTTTAACGTGACAAAGTGCGACGATGTTTACCATCAGTCAACACACAATAAGGATTTCGAGGCTATAACAAAATCAATAGTTCCTTCCTATAGAAACGTCTTTTCATCGTATATACTTTTCAATATTACTTAATAATTTATTAAGTCATCATCAAGACACACGAAACGCTTGCAGTTCTTAGCCACCTCGAACGCTTGTCGAGCTAATTATTACTCGTACAAAATACAAGAAGTAAATAATTTGGCCGTGTTAATATCATACGTTATCGCCATAATTAATATTAATCAAGTGACTGGGACCGTTATGAAAAATGATCTTGTCCTTTTTTGTGTATGTTTTCATGTAAGTACATCGAGTTCAGCAGCTTTTGATTCATGTCTGACACCTTTTGATGGTGCCGAACGTATTGAGGATAAAAACTGAATTAAATCATTATTTTTGCATTTACTTCGTTACAGGTAACGTTTATATCATATTTATAAGTTTATGTAATAAAAATTGGCTTTTTAGTCAATGTACAAACAGTATCGGGCAAGTAATGATAATTTCTCTTTTTTGCAGATCCAGTATGTTCTCTAGGAGGTTAAATGTAGGCCGTTTAGGCCTTTAAAAAACTATTGAATTATTTATTTTAAATGATATTATTAAATCCATACTTGGTTCTTTTTCAAAAAATTAAGCACAAAATGTACGTACACATTGATTTTATTTCATAGCTGTTCTAATATTGTCATTACAAATATATATTTTTTGTAGTAATCTTTACTGATATATAAAAGGGGTTTTTCTATTAAACGTATTTCCCACGTACTATAACTATGGTAGACAATAAAAACTTTGTATTCTCTGCATTCTGTCCAGTTTCTGAGACATTATGTGTTGAAGGAGGACGTTAAACGCCGTGATACGTCTTCTAGAGCGCGAAAATATCAAACCTGCAACCATCGTATTCACATACAAACGTTGTCCACTGTGCTACAATACCATTAATATCAGATATTATTATATCGAATACGCACCGTGAAACCTTTGGTGCAAGTGATTTTATTGCTCTGATAAGCACTTCAATAAATATTATTATAAAAGTAAGTCATGTTTCTTTTACTTTATGGCCGTACGTTTATTTGACCCTGGCTTAAACTTTAAGAAAAATATTTCGATGGGAAGTCCAGTTTCGTATGTATTTATAAAATGTATACTTTTATGTAGGTGAAGTTAGTTTGGTTGAACGTTTTAATTTTAATCTCAGGAACTGAAAAACAATTTTTATAATTATTTTTAAAGTGTTATTCTACATTCAGGAACTTGCGTCTTGGATGGATTTCAAGAGGCGTGGGTTCAAAACCTTTGTTCAAATTGTCATACGTTTTAGAAATAAGTAAAAAAAAAAAATTTTTTTCGTCTTAAATTTTTTTATTCAATATTGATTATATAAGTAAAGTTGCATTTAAGAGCTAGTATACAAATACAGATGCATACATCGATAAACCTTGGTATTGATCGTCGCTGGATGCGGTAAATTCCAGCGGGGGGTGACGTTCCGGCGCCAAAAAGTGTCGAAAATACAGCTTCGAGGCAGCTTTGTAATAATTTACAATATAGACTTACAAGAATTATCGATTTAAATTTTACTGGTCAAGTGCCAGTCAAACCAATCCAAATGGGCCACTGGCACGAGTGGCTTGTTTTTTCTATAACTGTGAGATCAAATCCTAGTTGAGGGTCCTTCCTTTAATTTCTATTAAGATGTACGTAAACTGTTTAAGGACGTACATTTTTATATAGCTAATATTTTTTTAACTAATTTTATTGAATTTAACTGACTTTAAATACAGTTTCTGTTGAGTTGTCCCACCTATCAAGCACATTTGCTTATGCTCATTAGTAATTTCTAATTTTAAGATAAATATTATATAGACTGACTGTAAATGACAGTTTTTGTTTCGATTACTTTCTCATTATACGCTCCGGTAGTAAGATAAAGCATGGTGTTTAATTCTGCCAGTCAACTTGCAATATCTCAAAAAAAAAAAAATAACCTACCTCTACCTAATCTACCTGTAAAATGCGGTATACAGCGTAAAATCGTAGGTATAAGCTAAAGTTAGTTAAAGTGTAAGTAAGAAGAATTTTGATGCCTTTGGTAACGCAGGGTCAAGACGCAGGGACGACAGGTTGTGGGTTCGATCTCAACTCGAAGAAAATCCAAAATTGAATATTTTCAAATTAAATATTTAGCTTGGGAACAGACGTAACACTAGGTTCCCAGGTTCCTTTTGCCTACCCTGGCATATGCATTACATAGCGTAAAGTTAAAAAAAAATATAACTTCAACTATAATTTAAAATATATTCTGAACACTTCATCCCAAGTCTGCGACCATAGTATACATTTATGTAAATGATCGTGAAAGTGATTAAAGACTCCCATACGGATTACCGAGGAACAGTCGTCTCCATACCGTCGACATTTGCATAAATAGGGGGCGTGGTGTACATCCATTATAGGTAGAGTTTCACGATAGTGAGCTAGTGTAGTCGTTCACTGGACCAGTTTTTACTAGTTTTGTTTTAGCTTCACGCTTTAACCCGCACGTTTTTACTAGTGTTTTAAGTTTCACGCTGTATCCTGCACATTTTTACTACATTTTTTTTATATTTACCCTATAACCCGCGTTTTTTTTTACTAGTTTTTTTTATCTTTACGCTGAACCCGCATGTTTTTACTAGTTTTTTTTTAGCTTTACGCTGTATCCCGCACGTTTTTACTATTTTTTTATACTCACGCTGAATCCCGCACACAGAAGAGTAGGTACAGTGAACTTGGAAACCTAGTGTTAAGGTAATCAATTTATATTAAGACACTTTTCACCCAATTTGAGGCAATGCAAGGCGAGAAAATAAAATTAATAAATATTTAATTTGCCCTCGTGGGAGTCGAACCCGCAATGTGTCGCGTTGCACGATCAAAGCCATTTAGTTTTTACTAGTCTTTTATACTATAACAATTTAACTAAGTTAGATACACTCACTTTTTTACTCTTCGTACAACTTTCCAGACATTACGTGTTGAATGGCGTATCTCAACGCCGCGCTTTGTCTACTAAAACAAGGAACCTGGTCAGTTTCGATTTCACTCGGGGTGTAATCATCATCACGTTTGCATTTGGAGGCTGCTCTAATATACATACTGTAGACACGTTAAAATTCTGAACAATCGTCTATTCCAAACTATCTTAATTTATTTAAATAATAGTTACACTGTACTATAAACATAGATAATATCGTTTTAAATGTTAAACATTTAGAGGGCTAAGTTCGATTTACCAAGGGGCTTGAACTAATCGTGTTTTTAAGCCAGAAACCACATGTATAATTTAGTTTAAAGCTATCTCATGCTATAGAATGCTTTGAAACATTTTTAGGTTATAAAAAAAGTCCGTTACTTAGCCAATACAGTGTGGCGCAGGGGCACAGGGGTACAGCTGCAAATATGATAGGTTATGGGTTCAAGCCTCACTTCAGGAAATGATTTATTTAATATCTTTATTACTTCAGCTTCTCGCTGGATCCCGTACGTGGCAGGGTAGGCAAAGGGAACCTGGGAACCTACTTTTAAGACACTCCGTTTCATCTCCCTTCCCCACTTTTCCGCCTCAAATTCGGCGGAAAGTGGGTAACGGAGGCGGTTTCTTTGCTCTGGTAACAGGGCAAAACACGGCGATGAGTTTTGCCACCTAACACGCATTACCTAAAATTCTGCAGAAAGTAGGGAACTATTACTTTTCCAAATTCATTCTGCCTACCCTGCCATGTGCGGGATACAACGAAAAGCTGAAAAAATAAACAAAGCAAACGGGGCACAAAATACGGCATAAACTGATGAATATCAGTTTCTGGAGACGAGATTAAGAGTGTATTTCTCTAATCTCTTATTTCATGTAATTTCCTGAAGTACTTTTCATTTCAAGTATTTTCTTAATGACCTAGCTCGTAGGTCTTTCCATTACTACTCACTCACTCACTCAGCTTCACGCTGTATCCCGCACATGGCAGGGTAGGCAGAGGTAACCTGAGAACCTAATGTTAAGACACTCCGTTTAACATCCGTTCCCCACCCTCCGCCCAACTTGAGGCATTGCGTGTTGAGTGGCGGAACTCAACGCCGCGTTTTGCCTTTTTACCAGAGCGAAGAAATGAAAACATTAAATATTTCAATTAAAAATATTAAATATTTCATTTGCTCGGGTGGTGATCAACCCAGAAATAGGTTCTATCAGTTACAATCACACGCTTGTGCCACTGCGCCACGACAGACCTCCCATTACTACTCAACCCACTGAAATGTAGAACTAAATTTAAATATAAATATTAATTTAAATCGTTCACAAAAATGAGTACGACACGCGCGATAACAACGCCTAAATGATTCACCGCCTTTTATAGCTCTATTAATTTGGTGCACCGTTATCCTTATTGACCCGTTGATTGCGTATTGTTAATCGGTTAAAATATGCTTACAAGAGTTCATGACTTTAAAAATGTCAGTTTTAAATATATTGTAGTTGTTCCTATAATAAATGGTGTTTTATTGACGCATCATTTTCTGATTGAACGATTATTTATTCAGTAACAAGATAAAACAAGATAAAGCGCGGCGTTGAGTGCCGCTATTCATACAAAATGGCGGATTTAGTACATCATGCTATTAATAATGTGATGTTAATTTCAGTTTGATTACGATTTAAAAAAAAATATATTTTTAAAAACGAAGACACATACAACCTAAGGTATCTAAGGTTTATTTTCTTCGGCGTAAGAAACATAAAAAATGTCTTAAAATTATTAAAGTACTTTAAATTTTATAAAATAATATTTTTGTGTCAGCTTAATACTGTACACGGAAGTAACGAGGCTGTTACCTAAAGTAACAACGGAAATAGACCTCTTTCCACTCTTCCTTCAAGTATTAACTACGTAATAAGTTATAATTTGTCGGAAACAAGTGTTATATAAACTGGCAATTCGTTTAATAACTTACGTTATGCCTACACATACCTATAATTTTGTATAATTATTTTTTAAAATTCACTCCGTACTCCACTTTCTCTTTTGTCTTAAATCAGAGAATTGAAACTCCATTACGTACTCTCCGAAATCCATTTATGTGGCGGAATTCAACGCCGCGCTTTCCCTAATCTATGATTTAGTATTATCAATCAACATGTATATAATGTCGAAACATTAATACTGTAATTTCCTCGGCTTTCTACCGTCTCTATCACAACTCGGTTGTCAACTAGTGCAAATTGTACGCACGACTGGCCACGTTTCTTTTAACCGGGCTACTCGATGAGAAGTTGTGCTTTTGATTGTATAAAACGTTGTTGCGCAGCAGTTTAGCGTGTAACTGTAAATATGGCGGTCAAAGGTTCGATTCGTACTGGGTAAAAAGCATTATTTTCAATTTCTTCTTATTATTGGTGTCACGTTTTATGGTTAGATAGAGGGAAGTTGGGAACGTAGTGTTAAGACACTCCGTTCCTAAAAAATAAATATTTAAAATAAAACATAGAAAGACAGGAACAAAAGTAGTATAATTTTTAATCCTGCATTAGCGATGCACAACGGTATTGAACGAATGGCTTCGAGTGTAATAACGCGTAACTTGTACAGTTTCTTAAATCAATTGCTTGTTAACCAATGCGCGTATGTAATGTATATATATTAATATATGTATAGTTAATAGAGTTAGAATTGTTCTTTCTCTCCGTCAGTTTTGGTCAAAAAAAGTGAAGAAATTTTATAATATAGACTATTGGAAAAGAGTCCATATATTAGTTTACCAAACTGAATATGTTTACGGAAATTAGGTTTATCCTATATCATGTACATATATGTGGTTGTTCAGCGTCCCTCTGTGAACGTGAAGGTTTGTAGATTTGAACCCCACTCGAGGAAATAAAATATTCAATATATTGATATTCTTGTTCTGCCAAACAAAACATACTGATCAGTTACATGAAACTATACTCTAGAATATTATATATTATACAAAATGATACGAACACATAATTCAAAATAACACATAGGCTATAATTTTTTTTAACCATTTTGTATAATAAAACAATAAATTTAAGCGGGCGAAGCCGCCGTTACGTCGGTAATATTTATATAAAGACAAACTTAAATAAAATCCACATCCTTTTCGTGCATATCTCAAAGCGCCGCATACTTTATTAAGCCATTATTAGCTATCTTAAACGTACATAATCTATACAATTTATTGATGTTTCAATGTGAACTAACATGCCGCCTCGTAGTTATCATTGATGTATCGTAATTAAAAGGAAGTAAGACAAATGCTTTCTTTTTATTAACTATAGAAATACTTAAATAATTAGAGGTCAGTCGTGGTGAAATCGTGCGACTTTAAACGCGAGAGGTGTGGGTTCGATCCCCACTCGAGGAATTGAAATATTTGATATTTTCCTTTTTCTTTAGAGATTTTTCTTTACTCAGAGGCAAAACGCAATGTCTCAAAATGGGCGTTCAGTGGGAAACAGAACGGAGTGTCTTAACACTAGTTTCCCAAATTCTCATTGCCTACCATGCCATGTGCAGGATACAAAGAGAAATTAATCGTTAAAAAAATCTGAAACTAAAATTACGAGTACATATGAACGGTGCATATATTTGATTTAGATAAATAATATTAAGTGTGAAATAACGGAGAGGCTACCACAAGTATGCTAAATAATATTCAGATAAAAATGCTATAATATACAATTAATATTTATTTTGTAAAGAAAAGCAAGCTTCATGACAAATTACGTACAGTTTAATACAGATGTCATGGGTCAGTGGAGCAAATGTGATGTCAAAAGGAATTATTAACAGTACTTTGATACTAGCCTTTTCTGTCTTCACGTTTATATCTCCATCAGTATCTTTCACATAGCAGGGTAGGCAAAGAGAAGCTTGGAACTTAGTGTTAAGAGACGTCCTTCCCATTAAAACACTTCCTCGCTTTCCGCTGAATTCTTGAGGCATAACTTAACGCCGCGGTTTGTCTTGTTGCCAGAACGAGGTAATTAAAACATAAAATATTTAATACTCCGAGCAGGAATCGAATTCACAACTGTTGCGTTAAAAATTACACGCTCAAATCTTTACGCCACGGCGGCCTCAATGCGTATATTTTAAAAATATTACCACAAAAATAATGTTATAAAACAGTAGTGGTGCAGTTAAAAATAACTGTTACACAAGCGCCGTAAACCAACTCGGTCTTGATACGTGTTACAAATTTATGTGCATTTATGGAATTTAAGATATTATTTTTTATGTATTGTACTAGAATGTTCTTGCGGAATTATTAAATATTTTTAAGGAAATTATATATCTATATTGGAACGGAGTGTTTTAACACTAGGTTCCCGGGTTCCCTCTGCCTACCCTGCCTCGTGCGGGATACAACGTGAAGCGTGCGTGTAGCTGAGTATATATTTATATAAAATTTTATAATGACTCACATATATGTATACGGATACGCAGCCAGTATTGCTGAATTTAATTTTCTGAAGTTTTACTTCTTTGTAAACTGTTGGCATAGCATAAGTTCTTATAGAATCCATTTTCAAATTGGTTTCTAAAAACATACTTGACAATTACGAAAATGGAAATTTTATAAGGTACGTAGTAGCTATAAAATCTATATGTTGCAAACACACACAGCAGGGTCTTTCTACGCGGCGTTGAACGCTGCAATAGGAGAGTGTAGGGAAGTGCTGGGGGATTTACCCTTAAATCTTACGAGACTTTATTATTAAGTACAAGACTTTATTCGGCAATTCCTGTTACTTAAAGAGTTCGGCCACGGCGTTTCGCGATAGGTAATGCCGGGCTCCGGTGCCCATCCACTTTATAGACCGGCAACGCTCCTGTAGCTCCTCTGGTGCTACACGGAGCTGTGGGCGTATTTCAATTCTATGTAAAATCTTTAAGAAAACACAAAACAAACATTTTAAACGTACATTTGAATTAATGAAATTCATAGTCTCAGCATTTCAATATAAATTTATTACGTTGTTTTAATATAATTTGATTTCGATCCTCTAAGGGTATATACTAATTTTACACTTTATAATCTATGCAAATGAACTTGTGAGCAACTCGAGTTAGATAAAACGTTAATAAATAATTTAACAATATGAATACCTATTTTAACCGAGTTCAGTCAAATTGTACAGTAGTTTATTTTTTTGTAAATATGATATAAAATAAGCATTTTTTAATGTAATTTCGTTTTTTTTTAATACAATGCCTTAAAAAACTTTCTTAAAAAAAAACATTATTTTTTTACATAGGATAGTATCAAAACTTCTCAGCTTCACGCTTCCGCACATTGCAGGGTGGACAGAGGGAACTTGGGAACCTAGCGTTAAGACACTCCGTTCCACTTCCGTTCCCAACTTTGCCTTGTTATCATTACATAATTTTGATTAATACATTAGCTATAACTCCATTAAACTTTAATAAGTTATTAACTCTATCTCTCTTTATTACCCTAACTGGGAATCGAATCTAGACCTTCATTCACAACAGTTCTGCCAACCTACACATAAATACTAACTATATAGAATGTTCAGTTTAAGAACCGCGAACTAGTTTTAATATAATTATATTAAAATTTACCTGTAAACTCGAGTATAAAAGTTGCAACAGACGTTGCTTCACACAGGCATAAGGTTAGCCAACCACTCCATACTGCAGCTAAATTAACCTGAAATATCTATATCAAAACAACATAATTACAGTTATATTGAAATTCTGTGAGTATATTTTATCAAATTAATAGTTCTTTGGAAATATTTGTTTTTATGTTTTCTTGTAAACACGATAGGTTGTGGGTTCGATCCCTGTTCATGGAGATGAAATATTTTATATTTTTTTGCTCTGATTACAATGTAAAGAGCGGCGTTGAGTTCCGCCACTTTTTTTTTTATGGAAGAGACGGCAAACGAGCGTACGGGTCACCTGATGGTAAGTGATCACCGTCGCCCACGGCCCCGTGTAACTCCAGAGGAGCTACAGGAGCGTTGCCGTCTTTTAAGGTGGATGGGCACCGGGGCCCGGCATTACCTAATGCGAAACGCAGTGGCCAAAGCCACTACTTAACGCCGGTCTTAAATGCCGGGGGTGGTAACAATCCGGTCGAGTCTGCCCATGCGTGTTGCCATTACTAACAACGTGACTCTACCACACGCACTTTAGTCGCCTCTTACGACACCATCAGTACCAGGGTGATCCTATTCTAAGCCGCGATCACACTGCTAAAACTCACTCAATACAGAATTCTTCAAATTCAGTGAAAAGTGGAGAATGGCATCGAGTGTCTTAAGACTAGGTTCCCAAGTTCCTTCTACCTTCCCTGCCATGTGCGGAACACAGCGTGACGTTGGAATATCGTGCAATAAAAAAGGTTCGCCATTATCTCTATAAACGATGAATATGTATTATGACAATATAAATCAAACCAAGCTCAATCAAAAACTTGTTTAATTCTAACCACGCTTCGTTCTAAATCGCCTTATTATCCTTTTACATATCATTACAGTTTTCAAAATGCCTGAAGCTATTTACTTGAAGTCTAGTTTATATCTAACATAGAAATATAGTTATTAGCGTAGATTTGAGGTCGTTGAGGCTCAAGTTATGGGTTCGATGCCCACCCAGGGGAATGAAATGTTTAATATATGCGTTTCCTCGCTCTGGGGATAAGGAAAAGCACAGCGTTGAGTTCCGCCACTTAGCATGCAACGCCTTAAGAATTCGGCGAAAAGTGGTAGAGTGCTTTAATAATGAAGTGAATAAATTTAAACAAAAAGGTCTGTGTACCTTGCTTACATGCATTTCTGAAATGTTTAATTTCTTAGCTCTGGTAAGAAGGCAAAGCGCGGTGTTGAGTTCCGTCACTCTCAACGCAGTGTCTGGAAAAGTTTACGTGGAAAAAGTGAAACGGAATGTCCTAACACTATTATTTTCACCCAGCCTGCTATAAGCGGGATACAGCGTGAAACTCAAAAAACAAATTAACATAGAAATCGATAACCGATATAATATCCTGATTGCGGTCTAGGTCTACGCTTAAGAGCTAAATTACTATGATTGCTATACAACTTTCCCTATGCTTAGAAATTTAATACCTTTTATGGATATGAGTTAGGTAACTGCGTAGTCTTATAGAGCATGATGTTGGTTCGATGTTTGGTTGATGTATTTTTTTTGTTTTTGTTATAAGATTGGTAGTTAATTGATAATGTTAATTTGATACCACTGTCATGAAACTTTTAAATATATATATTTAATAAAATTCATAACACTGCCATATACTTCAAACAATAATAACTAAAAAAAGGCCTAAATCTTTTACTCATTTTACTCTGTTTTTTACTTAACTTAACTTACTTAACTTACTTTTTATTGGTCTTAAAGTCGATCAGATTTTTATTTTCTTTAATATTGGTATAAATAAATGTTAAATTTGATGAAATAAAACGGGATCGGACGTGCGACTGTCGCCCTATAAACATCTAATTTAAATATCACTTTTGAGACCATCGAAGCACATTGGAAAAGGGTCTGATTGTAATAAATACTGTATAGATTCGATTCCCACTGAGAAAAAGATTTAATTTCAAGTAAAGGCAAAGTGCGGCGTTGAGTTCCGCCACTCAATACAAATGTCTATGGCAATGTCTCAAAAAATCAGACGATACGTGGCGAACGTAGTGTTTTAACACTAAATGCCTAAAACACTACGCGGAAATTTGCCCTATAATTTTATAGCTATCTCAAGTTTATAATGAATATTAACACTATTACGCGTGTTCCGTAACTCAGTCGCCTCAGAGAAGAGGTTACATCACGTTACAACATCTAATGTGTGAATTATTTATGCATTATAGGACGTCATTTAAATATCATCAAATGCTATCGACCTTTCCATATACTTACTTGTACATGTTTAATAATTTATGTAAAATCTAATCACGCTTGAGAATTGTGCGAGGAAATAATTTAATATATGAATATTTTATGTATATATGCTTTATGTTATATATATATAACGGAGGTAATCTTGGAGTTAGAGACTTTGGTCTTCACTTTCCGTTTAGATTTGAAAGGTTGAATCCTGTAAGCTCCTCGTCTTTTTATCAAATTATGTGAAAATAATTGTTTCTCTTTAATGAGAATCGAATCCTAAACTATAACGTTAACAATAAGCCACTGTGCCGCTTAAAATTGACTGCCGCTTACAACTAATTAGATCAGCTTCACGCTGTATCCCGCACGTGGCAGGATAGGCTGAGTTATCCTTAGAAACTAGTATTAAGACACTCCGTTCCGTTTTCCAAAAAAAAATCTGCTATAATTGTTATCACAGTATACATATATCTATATAGGTTCTGAAAATCTAAAATAACTAATAAACAATAGTTTTTCAGCCAATTACAATAGAGAGTGCCACAGCGTGGCAACACTGTGAAATCCGCTCCGTTCTACTCTGATAACGCGTCACGCTGCGCAGGCGCATGATAGGCGCGCATATGACGGGAGGCTAAATTAAAAATATTAATAACGAGTTGCAGTTTACAACTTCATTTGGACTATACACGTAAAATACAGTTTTTTAGGTTCCCGTAGAAATTCAGCTTAACATAGCCGAGTTGATAATGATAATGAAAAGTTGAAATGCGTTGTGGCGCAAGGGTTGAAATGTGCATTTGTCACTGTTGCCCACGATTGTGGGTTCCTACTTTCTTGCTTCGGTGAAGAGGCAAAGCCCAGCTTTGAGTTCTAGCGGAATACAACGTAAACATAAAAAAAATTGAAAAGTCAAAGAATACCTAATATTAAAACATTCCATTCTCTATTTTCCTCCCGAACTCCAATGATTTCATGTAGTGATGAAAATTGACGACGCACGTGCCTTTGAGGCAAATGAAATAACAATTATCGTCTAATTTGTTTGATCGGACTTATGTAAATCAAAAGAAATCTAAGATTGATTATCTTGAACTGTCTTTATAAAGTATGTACATAATAAATCATGTTTTTCTCGAATATTTTCTAAAGAATATGGTGTTTTTCAAATGAAAGCTGCCCCGTCTTATTTGTATTCTAAGCGAATGATAACAAGTTTGCTCCACGCTATAATGTTAAATCTCAAGCTACCATAGAAAGAGAGACAGTAATAGGCATATACGGTATACTTAAACACGTACAGGGATAAAAGTTAGAAGGAAATACGTTAGTTAGTAGAGGAAATTAAATAATGTTTGTTTATTAAGCGCACACGATTATCGTGGTACAGTGGCTGCTGTAATTGGTTTTGAGTTCGATGCCCAATCGAAAGAAATACTTATATTTATTTTCTCCGTTCTCATAAAGTAAGCTAAAAAAAGTATCTTAAGAGGGCTGTCATAGCGCAGAGAAACCCACAACCATGGGTTCCTACAGTCTACATCTTAATTAATGAAGTTAAGCGCCACTTTTCAGTTCCGCCATTCAACAAACAATATGTCCAGAATTCAACAGAAAGTAGAGAATAAGTGTCTTAATGGAACCGGATTGTAAAAGCACTAGGTTCCCAGGTTCCCTTTGCTAAAACTGCCATACGTGTGCCAAACGTGAAGCTATACAAAAGTTCTTTAACATTATATTCTCCCCACGTTACGTCTTCATTTCTCGCGTTGTGTACCAATTCAATTCTTACATGAAAGATACGACCGAAAAAACTAAATTAGCAATTTTACGCAAAACCATCTGTTTACAAAGTAAAAAAAAAATCAATTTTCCATTAATCCAGGCACAAAGAAAGCTGTTAAGGCAGAAATGCTATAGACAAATTATGGGTCTGGCCGTCTGTCAGTAACCGCGGCTTCCGCATTGCGGTGCACAATTTATACAGATACACCATTATGTATATAGTACGCAGATTGCGTTCAAGATGTATCTTGGAAGGATTGCGTCTTCCGCGAGGGTCTTTGGTTCATCTTTTAAATTTAAATGTGATCGAAAGTAGGTAATAGCAGTTCTAAACTTAAATTTAAAGAGCGTATAAAAATTTTGAACGAAGCAGGATTTGAACCCACAAGAGGTTCAAAAGTTCAAAGTGCCAAGAGGTGAAAACCGTCCAAATGCTCTGACCAACTAAGCCATTCGTACTTATTCGTTAGTTGGTCAGAGCGCTTGGACGGTTTTCAAGAGGCGCGGGTTCAAATCCGGCTTCGTTCAAAATTTTTATACGCTTTTTTAAATTTAAGTTTAGTATTTTCTGCCCTAAAATAATAGAAGCCTTTTATCTCTGTCTGATCTGTTCCTTTTACAATGATTTTCATTTATTTTAATACATTTATTTCCACGGAGTGTCTTAGCACTACACATCTTTTGCCTACCCTGTTATGTAAAAACACTCCATTAACCTTATGCACATATTTTCTATAAATATGATCCTTTAATAAATTTCCCTTATACCTGTTGGAATTGAATATTGAACCACTTTATACCCACGTTAACCACTAAACTATTAAACCGTTCAATATAAGGCCTACGCTATAAACGACAAGTCAATAAATATAGATTAGTAGCATTAGATAGTAACTTTTTTAGTTTAGAATACTCACTAGTCTAGTCAAGAATTCCATTACGGGGAGTAGGAAGTCCACTCATATTACCACAGAGAAATAACCTACCGATCGATACATGGCTAAAAACTGAAGACGAGTCATTTTAAAGTGAAATTCTTGTTATAATCATGATAAATATAGTGGAAGCGCAAACGATCGTGGAACTTGATAGCTTAGTACTTATAAGATAGGCTAGATAACATAGTTAATAGAATCAATTTTATATGGAAAGTAGAGATGATCTAATGTAGGTTATACTTTTATCAGACAACAGTACAAGGCAAAACGCGGGGCTGAGTTCCGCCACTCAACACGCAGTGCCTCAAATTCGGCGGAAAGTGAGGAACGGAAGTGGACGGAGTATCTATAACTGTATCTATCACATGGTTGGGAGATGGTAAGAACTTGGGAAACTAATGCTAAGACACTGTTGCCCACTTTCCGCCGAATTTGAAGCATTAAATCCTTAACATGAGAATATTAAATATTTCATTTATTTGGGATCGAACCCACAACCTGACACGCGCTTACAATCCAATTCTTATGCCCCTACGCCACAACAGGCCTCAATTCTTCACCTCACCTTCAATCTTTGTGTTCATAATCAAATAATACCATACTTTCAATTGAAATTTCATTTCCAAACATTTTCCAAAATACTTTAAACCAATAAATACTTAACATTCCTCAAGTACACACTAAATTCCCAATGCATCAGCATAACGTGGTGGCCACGTGTTAACTGATACAATTAGCGCCCACTTACGTATGGGGTATGAAGTCCTCAATTTCATCTTATGTAAACCATAGACAAGTGCATATTGAAGACAAGCGACTCGCCCGCGGCTTCGCCCGCCTGAATTACACATTTTTTTATTCTAATAACATTATCCTTTTTAAGACAAAATCTATATATTGAAAACTAACATTTCAGCCAAATGAATAAATATTTTGTAGCAATATTTTATATTGACGTACGTTTTTTATTAACTTATTTAAATAGAAACACTCATGAATGAAATATTTAATATTTTCAATTTAAATATTAAAATAATGTTTCATTTTCTTCGCTCTGGTAATAAGGCAAGGCGCGGCGTTGAGTTCCGCCACTCAACACGCAATGCCTCAAATTCGGCGGAAAGTGGAGAACGGAAGTGGAGCGGAGTGTCATAACACTAGGTTTCACTTTCCTTCCCTCTGCCTACCCTGCCTAGTGCGGGATACAGCGTGAAGCTGAAAAAAAAAAAAATAGAAACACTCAATGTGGAGAAAAAAGAATGCTAATTTTAAATCTGCTTTTATTCAAATCTAAAATCTAGATTGCTGTTTCTGAGATAAGCGTGTACAAACGCACAGACAAACACATAACAATTTTAAAATTATAATTCTGGGCCCTATTACATTAGAAATGTACTCTAAAATATTTTTAGTTAGTAGTTTAGTTCAAATACAATATGTGTCCAATAATAATTTTCTACGTTTTTAAAGTATTTAATTCAATCTAGTAGAAAAGAAAACAGATATTACAAGATATAATATTTTTGATTAGATGCGAGTAACTGCATTTTGAGTGGCAGAACTCAACGCTGCGCTTTGTCTTACCCTTAGAGATACAAATTGATTATATTTTACGTCGCGAGTGGGAATAAAACTCATAATAAGCGCATTTACAGTAAAAAGCTGCACCACTATGCCATATATGGGTATATTTGTATATATGTAAATATTCATACCTTATATAACTAACGACAGCCATAATACATGTCACTGTGTAACATCACTAAAATAAATCACTCCATACTGTTTCTTATAATCAGACTGCAGAAAGTGAAAGACTTCCGGAGAAGCACGTCTATACACATATCTAAACAGTCATAGGCAATTAGTGATGTGACTCAACACGTTCAATTTCTCTTTTCTATATATTAGCTAATTGCAGTCTAGACTTCTAGTCTTTAATGCATTTAAAGCGCATTTTTCCAGCTTTGGCGTGAAAGTACTAGTGACGTGCTCGGACCTGTCGCGGAAGAACTTTCGTTACAACCTTTTTTTGCCTTATTAGGGCGGATGATTGATATTATATTTAATATTGTATCCGGCTGAGAAAAATGTAGCTTTTCCGGGAGGCGTATATAATTTTTAGTTGAAAGAAATAAATATTTACGCGATTTGTAATTATTTTATGTAGTATTGAGATTTTTACTCTTCAGCTTCACGCTATAAGGCACTTGGCAGAGGGAAGTTGGGAACCTGGTGTTAATTTATCCTGTTCTGTTTCCCACTCTACGCTAAATTCCTGACATTGCATGTGTAAGCGCCGAAACTTTGCATTGTTATCAGAGCGAATATATGAAAATATTAAAGATTTCATTTGAAAACAATACATTTTTTACTTATTCGAGTCGAAATCGAACCTAAAATCTGTCGTGATTTGACTACGACTGCTAGTCTACCTTGACTACCAGTTATAATAAATTACAAATTGAAACATCTGAAAAATTAATTGTAAGACAAATCGCAGCGTTGAGTTCCGCTACATACGCGTGTGGCACGGAGTCTTATCACCAGATTTCCTTTACCAATCTCTACACACGCGGCAGCTTGAAACAAAAAAAAAAATATCTATTCTCCCACACAATATATGTATACACCTTATTAAATCAACAAACTAATTGACAGACACATCAATATTAATAATATAATTATGCTAACGAGTTACATAATAGAAATGAATAGATGAAAGCAATAGAACTTGTATCGAACAAGATAGTATTATTTAATGGTGAAATTGACAAGATGATTATTGGTACCAAAGTTGACGGGCTGGCGATGCGTGAAACGTTGCGTGGGTGGAATATGTGTATGTGTTTTAAATTATAATTTTGATTTACAATCTGTGGGGACTGTCGCGGGGACGAACGAAATGTGGGTTCGATACCCACTTGAGGTAATTAAATATTTAATATTTTCATTTCGTCGCTTTGATAATAAGGCAAAACGCGGCGTTTAGTTTCGCATTTTACATGTAATGCATTAAATTGAGGAGAAAGTGGGCAAGGGAACTGAGTATCTTAACACTAGGTTCCCAAGTCCCCTCTGCCTACACTGTCATGTTCGGGATACACCGTGGAGGTAAAAGCAACAATGTGAATATTCAAATTAGTTCTTATTATTAAAAATGTAGCGTATTGTCAATTATATAAAAGAAGAGGCCACATTGATGAAGGAAATGAATAAATAGAAAAATATGTTTATATTTAATTTTTCCATCCTTCCTTCTATCTCAATATCGATTTGAACCTGCACTTACTTCAGGTAAAGACAGTAAACAATACATAACGAATATTATTCCACATACAAAAAAACACAAACTCAGAAACTTCTCCAAAAATATATATAATAAAAAAAATAATTAAATTAAACAAAACGGTATCTTAATCACGTCAATACATCTCACGGACTTTAACATGTGCATGTAAAATACTCGTAAACAACATGCACCGTCTACGTACGTAGCAAATAAACATAAAGATTTAAAAATTTCAAGCAATCACAGCGTTACAGACGATTTAAAGATTACTTTATTTCTTTTTATTTTTCAATATGCGCAAGCGCCGGTGAAATTGAAAGTTGGACGTATGAGTCGCTTTCCAGTATTAATGCTGTAGAAGTAAAAACTGATTGGCACAAGCGTGCGACTGTAAAAGAAAGAATTGAAATATTTAATATTATCATATCTTCGCTTTCGTAACGAGGTAAAGAGCGGCGTTGTGTTCCGTACCTAAACATGAGGCATATAGCGGAAATTACAGAACGCAAATGTCTTCATGGGAACAGGGCGTCTTAACACTAAGTTCCCAAGTCTTCTCTGCCTATCCTGCCTTGTGCAGAATACAACGTGAAGGAAAGCTAATGTTGAGATATTCTGCTGTCCCTTTTTCATCTGGATTCCGATATTGCGCGTTGAGTGGCGAAATGAAAGTGATTGAAATTCAATCATTCCCTAGCATTTAGTTTGAACATATAACCGTTGAATTTAAAATGAAGTGCAATCAAACTGCACCTCTGAGCTTTTGCTTTTATATATAATGCGTATATATATAAATAAATAGGTTTTTTACTTATTATTATAATTTTGTACAAGTTTCTCAAACTATATCGGTTAATATTTAACTGTGTGTGTGCGAGTGTCTTATTTTTATTTATTATCTAACTCTACATATAAACTGTCAATTTATTGCATATTATCTATTATTACTTTTTTTTTGTTTATTTCAAATATTTACTTTAAACTTAAGGCAAAGTTATGGCTAAACGATTTTTTACATGCTTTAATTATTATGCCTTCATCATTACTTATCATAGATATTATATATATATATATATATATATATATATATATATATATATATATATATATATATATATATATATATATATATATATATATATATATATATATATATATATATATATATATATATATATATATATATATATATATATATATATATATTATGGATTTTTAGATTAGATTCCATATTTTAGCGTAAGCGTAGTGTCAAGACACAAGACACTTCGTTCACTTTCTATAACTTTCTAGAACATCACAATATTTAACAAAGATAAAAATCAATGATTTGCGAAGAAAGTATGAACGTATAACTTATCGTTTTGATGCAACGCTTTCTAGGTGCACTAGCGGCCGATTGTATCTGCGCGGTTGATGATGAACACGCCATGTTGGTAGAGGTGTTTTTAATAATTTTAATTATATATTTACAGTTAAAATTACCCTACAAACGTATTGAACATATTAGTACATTTAGTATAATTAGTTAAAGTAGTCATATATATATATATATATATATATATATATATATATATATATATATATATATATATATATATATATATATATATATATATATATATATATATATATATATTTATTTATATTATTTATTATTATTAGTTTGACCACGTCGGCAATGCTGCAAGATAATATTTTTTGTCAGCTTTACGCTGTATCCTTTTTGGCAGGTAGGCTGAGAGAACTTGGAAATGTAGTGTTAATACACCTTCTTCCCCACTCTTCGCCGAATGAGGCAATGCGTGATGAGTGGAGAAACTCAATACCGCGCTATCCTTCATTATCAGAGCGAAAAATGAACAGGCGTCTATACTAAAAAACTAATTAAATATCCATAACCTCGTAACAAATCATAATGCCAAGTTCTATTATTGTAATTTCACATTGTATTGTTTTCCTTGTTAATACAATTTCTCTACAGCTCTAGTAATCATCGTAAATCAATCGTGCTTAGATTTATTCACTTACATTTAATTCAGAGCCTCGCCCACTTGGAGCGGGGAAATTGAAGCTGGTTTATGTTTATCTTATTTTATGTTACGCGGGAATCGAACCTGCACTGCGATGCGTAAATGAAAAAATAATATTTTAGCTAAAAACAAACATATGTTTTTTGTAAATAACTTATTTCATATATGTTTTTTATTATTTCAGGTAAGAAATATAAGGAATATACTGCCCTGTTTGCAGTAAGTATTTTTAGCAAGTATAATTGGTAATTCAATTTTGATTTCCATTACTTATATTGTACTGTTTTTTTGACATTAATATTATATTGAAGGTCCTACTGAGAACAAAATTTCTGCACTCTATTCTATAATAAGACCTACGAATACTTCTACTTAACGCGCCGTATAGCTTTTACGTTAACAGCAGAGTACCTGCAATTTTCATCAAATTTTGGTCATCATCGTTATGATCAGCCTAATTTGGTTTATGACTTAGCAAAAGCTTCTGGACATTGGAGATCCAATGACATGACACTGATTCTCGATTATTGATCCAAATTTGGTCGTTCTTCCCTTCAATCGGTTGCCAGCCACTTTGCGTAAACTACATTGAACATTTCACGGAATTAAATTAATTAAGAATATGTAGCCTGTCGTGGCGCAGGCACAAGTGTGTGACCGTAAACTTGACAGGTAGGTAAAGTACGGCGTTGAGTTCCACCACTCAACACACAATGCCTCAAATTTTACGGAAAGTGGGGACTGGAACAGAGTGTCATAACTCTAAGCTCCCAAGATCTCTCTGCCAACCCTGCCGTGTACGGGATACAGCGAGAAGCTGATAGATATATCTATCTATTTATCAATAATTTAGACTATTGCTAAAATGTTTTTTTACTTAGTAACTTCAATTAATGTAATGTCAATTAAACGATAATTGCCTTATCTGTGGTCGACAGTCCATATATTAATATTCCATAACAAAAAAGTGTAAAATATAACTGTACATAATGTCACGTACTACTCTAATTCCATAATATAGTTATTACAACTTTTTATGTTTCCGTTGAAAGATTAATGCTTCCCGTTCAATGTGTTTTGGCCATTTACAATCAAGTCCCTTACTTGTCGAATTTTAAGGCCAATTTGATAATAATGTATATATTAAACTTGTTTTATTAACATTTATACTGTTCATATAAAGTAGTGATGCAATATTATTACTAGTTTTATTTATTTAATGTCTATCAACTTTTAATAATAACATTTATATGTAACTGGTAACCATTCGTACTTTAGTTTACGTGATCTATAGGATACCTAATATAAAAAAAATGTTATTTTAATATATATGTACTACATGATAGTAAGTACTGACTCACTCATTCAGCTTTACGCTGTATCCCGCACATGGCAGGGTAGGCAGAGGGAACTTGGGAACTTAGTGTTAAGACACTCCGTTCCACTTCTGTACCCCACTTTCCGTCGAATTTGAGGCATTGGGTGTTGAGTGACGGAACTCAACGCCGCGTTTTGCCTTGTACGAGAGTAAAGAAATAAAAACATAAAATATTTAAATTAAAAATATTAAATATTTCATTTTCTCGAGGGATCCAACCTACAACCTATCGGTTACAGTCACACGCTTGTGCCGCTGCGCCACGACAGACCTCCATAGTAAATACTGTTTATCAAATTGAATTGTATGTATTTAATATTTCGTCTTTACAACTCAGCTATAAGTAACCTTATTTTTACTATGTATTAAAGTGTTATTCCACACTTAGGACAGAAAATACTAAACTTAAATTTAAAAAGCGTATAAAAATTCTGCTTCGTTCAAAATTTTTATACGCTTTTTAAATTTAAGTTTAGTATAGTACTCTTTTTTATAAATAAATTTAATTCATTCCTTGGTTACATATTTGAACCTAGAACTGTTTAAACTTGTATTCTAACACTTTGGACTACTGCTCCATTGTAAAATGTGTGAAAATTAAAAGTTAAAGCGCCTAATACGCCTTGTACTCCCACGACGCAGTTATCTTGAGATCGTTCGTTTTGTCAAATCACTGGTTTTAGTCATCTAAAAGTAAAAGTGTGAGATTTATTGGATATAAATCGTAACGTAACTTTTTTAGTGACGCTTTTTCTTTATATTACAATAATAAATTCCTTTGAGGCTGTAATGGCGCTGAGGTGTGACTGTTATAGCGTTGATTGTCGATTCTATTTCCAGTAAGTAAAATTACTGTTTGCACTATTTTTCTTTATTAAGAAAGTCAGTTTATTGTTATGTTTTCTTGAGAAGTCCTTTTTTTCTTTGTGAAATAACGCTTTGATAATATAATAAATAATATTCTGTTTTGCTAAAAGATAATTCCTTTTTGAATTTATTTATATTATATACGAGTATTTGGGTTCAATAAAGGGGGACTTTACTAAATGTTTTTTTTATGTATCTTCTATGATTGTGCTCCTGTGCCACGACAGGCCCCATAATTATTCTCTCACTAAGCTTCACGCTGTATCCACACGCACATGCCAGGGTAGGCAGATGGGAACTTAGGAACTTAGTGTTAAGACACTCCGTTTCCCACCACGAATTTGAGGCATTGCGTGTTCAATGTTTGAGCCCCATAATTATACTGACAAATATTTCGATTGAAAGAGAAATCTGACAGTAACTCTATAAATAGAACATATGTCAGGCCAGTTCTGTTTATATATAAATAAACAAGAATCTAATATACGTTTCAACATTAACTGGTAATAAATCATAAGCAAAAGTTGTATCGAAATCGTTGCGGCACTTTGTTAATTAGATAACTACCGGTTGATTTTGTTCTGCTTCATTAATTGATTTGTTGTTTGACTTGTTTTGTTTTTTATTTTGTTTATGTATCATATATAGATTGGTAGACAGAGAGAACGCTGTCATAAGACAGTTAGCGGAGTTTAACGCTGCATTTGATAGAGCTGGTAATTGAAAATAACTGTAATTATAACTTTCTTTTCATATATTTAATATTTCCTCTCTAATAACGGAGTAAAATCGTTGAGATCCGCCACGACACCCAAAAATCCTTCTAAATTCAGTAGATGATGATGATGGGTCGGGATGATGACCGAACGAAATGTCTTAAAACTAGGTTCCCAAGTTCCCACTGCCTACCCTACCATGTATGACATACAGTGTGAAGCTAAAAAAAGTAGGCTACGAGACATATACATAAAAATTTCACCTTAATTTTTAGCATAAAGTTAATTAAAGTACGCTATCTCGATCGAATTCATAGAAAATATCAAAAACCCGCTTAGATAATATCAAATGGAATAAAATGTGCCGTGACTGAGCCGCAGTTTCACCGATTGTTTACTTATCGAGATTTGACGTTCAATATTACGACGATTTTAGTCATGGACACGGATAGTCAACTAGTATAGCTCCAAAGTTGATGTACAATGGTAGAATATCATAAACATAAGTGTGTTACTGTATACGCGGTTGTGGGTTCGATTCCCATACAAGGATATTAAATACCGATTTGTTCAGTTTCTTCTCTATGGTGATAAGGCAGTCCTGTACATGGCAGGGTAAGAAAGGGAAACTTGGGAACCTAGTGTTGAGACACATACATAAAATGACAGAAATAAAATATAGTCAGCGAGTAAATAACGACTAACATAATTAACGGTGTGTGCCTTAACGTATCAGTATAATTAGCGTTCAATGCTATGCCATATCGGAGTAATTGCTCGCTTATCGATTTCGTCCTCGTCCGAATGAACCAAATAGCTGCGCTGTGCAATAAAGTAAATTAATTTCATTGAGGTCGTCGTACCGTGGTAAAACTTGAAATGAGAGTTATTGGTTCAAATACTACTCGGGAGAATAGCTAATATAGCCAAAACGCGGCGTTGATTGCCACTCAACAGACACTCGAAAATTCAGCAAAATCTGGTAAATTGAAATATCTTAATGAGAATGGAGAATCCTTATACCAGGTTCCCAGGTTCCCTCGCCCCTTATTTCTATGTATTAGATACAACGCCACAGTTTTGGCGTAATTGGACTCCGCTTGATTGACTGACTGTGTATATCGTCAGATGCGCAGTTATGGAAGAGCTCTAAGAGCATATAAATATATACATATATCATTATGAGAACCAAAAATTCTATGCGTTATTAACGCCCATCCTTTCTGAAGTGGTAAATTTAGTATATATTGTGGACTGTTTTATATACTAAGTTGAACAACTTTCTTATTCTAATAACGGTATCACTTTTAAGATAATATCAATACATTGAAAAGTCAAATTTCAGCTTATGAATAAAAATACTGTAGCAATTTTGTCGAACGTAATATTTCAAATTGACGTAACTTTTTGATTTATGAACCGACTTAAATGTTACAAATACTAATTATTGAAAGAAGGTTGCCAAAATACTATCATGTAACCAGCTTTTAAATCTTCCTAGACGTTTCCGAGATAAGTGCGTACAAAAGAACAGACAAGCAGATAAAGAGATAAATAAACAAACGAAAAATTAAAACATCTCTATTTTTTTAGCTTCACGGTGTATCCCGCACGAGGCAGAGGGAACCCGGAAACCTTCTGTTCCACTCCCGTTCGCCACTTTCCGCCGAATTTGAGGCATTGCGTGTTGAGTGTCGGAACTCAAGGCCGCGCTTTACTTTAATACCGGAACAAAGAAATGATAAATTAAATATTTAAATTGAAAATATTAAATATTTCATTTCCTTAACCGGTCGGTTACAGTCACACGCTTGTGCCGCTGCGCCACGACAGGCAACATCTCTATTTAAGGCCCTATTACTTGAATAAACGAAGCCTATAAGATTTTTTTAAATATATCATCGATGTACAGACGGTAATCAGTTACAGATTTATTATAAGTATAACTATTTATTGTATATAATAGATTGGCTATATATTCATTATGAACTAATTATACTAAATAAATCATGTCGCAATGTTAAATCTTAATTTTTATCTTACCCAATCGTATTATCAGACATTTGTATACAAAATACAGGTTATCATTGTTCTAAATTATTTCTTAATAGCCTATAATAATTAATCATAAAGTAATTTCAGTTTACAATTTCTTAATTACAATTAATCTTTAATGACAATTAATACCTGCTGTTCTATAAAAACAATGTATTGCATATTAAAATTCTTCATGCAATAATATACTTTTTTAATTGGCTCAGCGTTAGACTGTAAACGTTGTGGGTTCGGTTCCCGGTTCCGGGGAATGAGTCATCCTCATTCCATAGCTCTGGCAACAAGTTACAATATAAAACGAGGCCTGGATTTTCGTCAATAAAAAAAAGGTTATAAAAATTTGGTGGTGCGAGGGAACAGGACTCAGGAATCCAGTATAAAGTTAATTAACATTTCATGATAGAAAAGTTTGCTTTTACCATCTTTTATAAACAGCAACTTCTTGTAGGTAATTTAAAGTTAAAGATTAGATTTAAAATACCTTTAACACCATACATAGATATTTTATTGATTTACGTTCCTTAAACAATTAAAAATATATATTGACTTGTGAGAGCTACCAGAGCTGGTTAATATTGGTTTAATTTCTTTTTGTCTATTTATTTTGTTAGCTTTCTATCGTATCACTTCGTTTTTGACAATCTATTTCTCGCCTTCCGCCGAATTGTGTAATGGTCAGCGTAACTCAACGTCACACTTTGCCTTGGTATCGGGACGCGAAAAATGAAAATTTGAAATGTATTACTTATTCGAGTGGGAATTTTATTGCCGTGTGATCCCGGCTTAGAATAGGATCACCCTGGTACTGATGGTGTCGTAAGAGGCGACTAAAGTACGTGTGGTAGAGCCACGTTGCCAGTAATAGCAACACGCATGGGCAGACTCGACCGGATTATTACCACCCCCGGCATTTAAAACCGGCGTTAAGTAGTGGCTTTGGCCACTGCGTTTCGCATTAGGTAATGCCGGGCCCCGGTGCCCATCCACCTTAAAAGACGGTAACGCTCCTGTAGCTCCTCTAGGAGTTACACGGGGTCGTGGGCGACGGTGATCACTTACCATCAGGTGACCCGTACGCTCGTTTGCTGTCTCTTCCATAAAAAAAAAAAGTGAACCCACAACTATTTGCGCTTACAGTAGCACGCTTATGTCTTCTCCACTACAGGCCTCAAAGTTTAGTTTCTTATATATGTACATATACGTATATTTTTATAGCTTTACACTGTTTCCGCATGTACCAAGCTTTGTAATGGCAAGATAGGCCAAGAGAAGTTAGTGCTAAGTCAAACTGTCCTCTACTTTTTCATCGAAATTAAAACAGGATATAATATTTAGGCATTATGTCTCACACCTCATTAAATTCGAACTTGTGACTTTTTCCAAAAACGTAATGTATGAAAGCACTCCTTATCTGAATTGAATGTGGACATCTTTACAAAAAGATAAAAGACCCGTTCTAAAGGGACATGTCTTTTCTCGAAACAGAAATTGAAATGATTATTCACATTAATACAAATTAGATGTTTTTTAGGATTTCGGTCGAGCTTTGTACCTTATATCAAGATTATCTTTAAAATATATATCTTTCATTCGTAAGATAAAATGAGGTTAATAAATAAGAATTAAGCGTATATCTACATAATGTACGCATTTAATTTTCATTTATACAATTTCTTTTCATAAAGCTGTGTATTTTTAGACCAATATAAGCAATACTAATATAAAATGACTTAGATTCAATGGTTTATGTTATGAGTGGCGGAACTCAACGCCGCGCTTCGTCTCGTTACCAGAGCGAGGTAATGATAATATTAAATTATTCATTCAATGTGGGTGGGAATCGAATACATCTCCGTCGCTTTTACAGTAATACGCTTGCACCACGATGGTTGATAAGCTATATTAAAAAAATGTTTTTAGTTATATTAAGGTAAATTATTGTTAAATTATTATTATATATATATCTATTGAGCAAACACAAAGCAGCATTGATATTTGGCACTCAGTATACAATGATACGAAATTTTACTGGTTTCTTAGACAGTGTATAACACTGAATAAAATTTAATATAAAAAAGAAAACCTTTTACAATTGCAGATCTTTTTCTTGCACATAGCAGGAGGTGCAGAGATAACTTGGGAACGTAGTGTTAAGACACTCTGTTCTGTTCTTCGCTTTCCGCCGAATCTGTGCCATCGGGTGTTGTGAATTTCTCACTTTTTGCTATCGGGACATTAAGTATTGAAGCGGACCTCAACGCCCTGGTTCGTCTTAATACAATGGCAATAAAATGAAACTATTTCGTACCCGCGAATGGGACGCGACTCCCAAGCTCGTTTGATTTGTCTTTCCCGTGAAAAAAAAGTAAATAAAAATATAAATATTTTTTCCTCGTTATGTAAGATTTTTTTTACATTTACTGTTGTCTCAAATCCTGGCATATTTTTGTTAATGATGCTTAAATTTGTTCATTTTAAACAATTTCCTCATAATATTATTCATAAAAACGCTTCGAGCACAATAAATACTTAATCTCTTTCTAATTACAGTTTTAAGTTAAAGTAATTTTTGGAATACACATAATAACGTACTTAATGTTTTTTACCTCGTTGTCCCAATCTTTTTTGGCAACTACCCTAAGCTAGGATCGAATCTCTTATAGGATAAATTGTATAGTATGTGTTAATAGGTGGAAATAAACAGCGCGCTTTGCTCATCAAAAAGGTAAAAATAAAAATAATTTATATTTAATAATTCTGGTCAGGAATCGAATCGCACGTCCATCGCGCTTATGTCTCGCAGTCTTAACAAATTACACTGAATTCACTTAGTTTTTCACTTAAACTGCCGTATCTTATACCTATTTCATATCAACATGATTAAAATCTAGAAAGTTATAGAAGGAAATAGATTATAATAATCTAGACAGATCACATTTTCAACATAAAATCTACGCTTAACATAATTTAGTTCGCAATTAACGACCCTGTACAAGGAAATCGTACCTGGAACCTCTCAACATAATCCGTCCACTGTGCTAAAAACCGTTATTCGTTTGCGCCTGCGCATGTCAAGATATGATTTATAACTTATTCATAGTGAGTGACTTCGAGTTGAAGCCTGTACCGTTGGTTATCGCTCCAGATAGGTACTTAGTGCGTGCATAATATTGCCCTTATAAAAATATAATTGATAAAGATTTCCTGTGGCCTTAATAGAAAATCTTATTGATATTTTACTAGCAAAATTAACTATGATTTAGAGGGGTACAGCAGTTTTTTCTGTAAACGTAAGGGTTTGAGAGTTCGATTTTCAATCGTGAGAATGAAATATTTATTATTTTCATTATCTTTGCTCTGGTAACCAGGCAAAGCGCGGCGTTTAGTTATGTGACTGTGACAAAAAAAAATAATACACAGTAATTTAATGCAGGTTTTCTGCATTAAATTACTGTGCTTGGTAAATGGTTAAATACAAACTAAAAAAAAAAAAAAATTTTTTAATTTTAAAGATTAAATTTGTAGAATATATATTAAATCTTTGAGTCAATCTCACTGTGTAGTAAAATTAAGGCAAATTAAAACTCAGGTCGCGATACCAGCGTACCAACAAAAGAAATGAATAAACTATTCACCCAATTTAATTCCCTGTGCCAGCTTTGAACCAGCAACAACCTGCCTAACAACACACCCATAGGCCATAATTACATTAAACGGAAGTGCGCTTAATTTCTCCGCCCTGTTAAAATAACCAGAGTCGCGCATAGTATTTGCAAGCTAATGTACGTCGCTCGAAATGGGTCGACGGACACCAATGACCCTTTCTTATTACATCAGTTACTGACATCAATATAATGTAGGGTTTGCTGTTTGTATGTATGTATGATTTATTGAATGTTATTACATACAAGTTTAACGTGAATGTTTATAACCTAGTTTTAATAGCGGAAGTTTATACGATGTTGCAGATAAATTGGCAAGTCTGAAAGGTTGGTCAAGACACTGTATTCTTCAATTTCTGTATTATTATGGAAGATAGTTCTTTGTTTTTTTTTATTAGAGTGAGCCGAGCGGGAATCGAAGCCACATCTGTTGAGCTTACAATCGGACGCAACGGCTGCTTGATCATAAATGCTTCTGGAAAAGACATATTATTTATGATATGTACCTGGCGCAGCGGCACAAGCGTGTGACTGTAACCGACAGGTTCTGGGTTCGATCCCCAGTCGAGGAAATGAAATATTTAATACTTTCAATTTAAATATTTAATGTTTCATTTCTCCGCTCTGGTAATAATCTAAAGCGCGGCGTTGAGTTCCGCCACTCCACACGCAATGCCTCAAATTCTGTGGAAAGTGGGGAACGGCAGTAGAACGGAGTGTCTTAACACTAGGCTCCCGGGTTCCCTCTGCCTAACCTGCCTCGTGCGGGATACAGCGTGAAGCTAAGAAAGAAAAAAAGAAAAAAGTCTTACAAATCACAAATAGGAGATAGACAATCTTTTATGACAGACATACCTCACTATAGCTAGAAGTATTACATATTTATGCATTAACAGCTAAGAGCGTACGCATATTCTATTATGATGTACGGACAAGGGATCAAGTGCTAAAATACACTCACGTTACGAGCCAATGCGCCTCACAAGGGCATTGCTGAAACAATCGAGATGCGCACGCGCATTATAATGAACCACCCTCCGCGGCTAGCATCCAAATGGCGAGCTGGGAACAACATGTATAACACAGTCACATATGACAGGAATGCTATAGGCTGGAGGCATTTATTCAAATCATCGATCTTGAAAAATAGGATATATCAAATTATTGCTCTAAATTGATAAATTAAAAAGGTAAAATTCAGTCATTTTTGTATGCTTTTTGCATTTTTTTCAGATTATTTAGTGATTCGGTACGGTGATCTGTTTAGTAACTTCATTGCGGCATAGTGGCACATTGTCTCACGGTAAACGCAACTGTTTGGGTTTGTTTTTTCTCAGGGGAGTTATTATATCGAAAAGAAATGAAAATGAAATGTTTTTTCAGAGAAGTTACCTTTTTATTTCGTCGCTCTGGTTGTTACCAGGTTAGGCAAAGCTTTAGCTTTATTCAAGAATTAAGTGCAATGTGTTAATCTGAAGTATTAATATTGAACCAAGTATCTTAACCCTATGTTCCCTCTGCCTTTCCTACTATGTGCGGACCCTGTGCCCCTTGTGCCTCTGTGCCACGACACGCCACTTAAATATATTATATCAGCTTCACGCTGTATCCCACACATGGCAGGGTAGGCAGAGGGAACTTGGGAACCTAGTGTTAAGCCACTCCGTTCCACTTCCATTTCCCACTTTCTGCCGAATTTGAGGCATTGCGTTTTGAGTCATTTAAAATTTAAATGAAAAATATTAAATATTTCATTTCCTCGAGTGGGGATCGAACCCACAACCTATCGGTTACAGTCACACGCTTCTGCCGCTATGAATTTAATTCGAAAAGGATTTCCAATATAAACAAGTAGTTCCTGAGATTAGCGAGCTTAACCAAATAAAACAAACACTTATGCTTAATAATATTAGTATTGATTTATTTGAACTTTAAACCTGTCCAAAGCTCTAAGCTTACATAATTTATGACACTTACGCAATACGAAGAGTGGAAGTGACATATAGGAACTTTCTCCACATTATATTTATACCAATCTATTAATTATACTTTATTAAATTGATCGTCCCATGGCTTACAAAGCGACGAAGAATCTATTCAAATTCAAATTAATATGTGTGTAAACGTGATTTTTCTTTCGAATATTTGTATAGAAACGATGCTTATCATACGGAGTGACAGTGCATATGTTACGAGGCGAAAGGTCGCCAGTTCAAATTCCGCTGAGGGCATTCGCTGGCGCAGGATAGGTGATTTGGTGTGATGCACTACGTAGACGCATTTTTAAATGAGTAAAGTGTGGGAAGTCTCTTTTTCACGCTTTTTCCCGTGAGTGATGGGGAGGATAGGGGAACTAATTAAGGTTCCTTTTCACTTTTTTTTTTAATAATTTATTATTATTATTATTAATTAAATATTAAAAAAGAGAAAAAATAAATATATATTTCTTGTCCCCAATATCGGATCGAACCTACGATGATCACAGTTTTATTCCATTGTGGCATTTTCATTTTATCATTAATAATACATGTTTAAATAAATTAAGTATGGAGAATTGACTTCTTCAAGTGAGCCAAGTCATTGCGTAATGGCATCCTAATAATAAGGATTACCGATTGCTAGGATTTGCTATTCTAAAAAGCTTTTATTGAGTTTTGTTTTTATATTTAATTTATATGAAGTGGGATTTTTTTCTGTCCCCAGCTTCTTTTCATATAATTTATTTATTTTACTGTTTTTTTTTGTCATATTTCAATCCTTGTATAATAAGTCAAAAGTTTGAGAATAATTTCATAAGTGGCAACCCCAACTGTTGCGCATACAGTCGCACACTTGTTCCTCTGCGGTACAACCGCTTCAATATATATTTGTAGCATATCGCTCTTTAATCAACCAGAACTGGAAAAGTAAAAAATATTCACGACCCGTCGTGGCGCAGGTGGACAAGCGTGTGACTGTAAACGATAAGTTGTGGGTTCAATCCACACTTTAAAAAGTGAAATATTTCAAATCTTTAGATGAAACATTTTGTATTATCATTTCTTCGCTCTGGTAACAAGGCAAAACGCGGCGTTGAGTTCCGCCACTAAACACTCAATGCCTCAAATTGTCAACTGTCATGCGCGGGATACAGAGTAAAGCTGAGAGATTAAAATATTCTATGCAAAGCACAGGCGATCAAAGCAATTACGATTTGAACCCAAAACAATGATAATACACTTTATACACATAAAATGAGTCACCCAGTTGTTCTATTAACGTTCGTGACATAGCCCGACCTTGGCGGTTGACCGGTGCGTGACCCACTGGAATGGACCAAGGACCGTCGTTGGATTACTATTGATCTAATAAAATTGTTCTGTTTATTCCATACGAACCTGCCATATTTTAGAAGTAACAGTTAATACGTTGTAAATGCTTATTTGCAACATATCTCTTGGATGGTATCCTTGGACGTAGGCGCGGATAAGTACTATTCTTTCCGAAGTGACGATTAACTAGCGATCTCTTTACTATTTCTCTTTAAATTGATCAGTTAATGTTAGATTTTGGTACACTATGGATAATTTCATAATTTAATGAACTATTCAGTTACGGGTACTTAACATTATACACTTCGTCTACTCTGATGATTATTTTATAAGAAGCAAGTAAATATCACTTCGGTAATAAAAGACAATTCGCTGCGTTGAGATCCGCCTTTTAACACACGATGTCTGACCTGTTTTCCGCGTAAAGTGATAATCGGAAGTATCTTATTGAGAACGTAGTGTTTACACAAGTTTCCCAATGTTCGGTATACAGGGTGGAATTAAAAATAAATAATTTTATCAAACATAAAACCTACAGGCGCCACTATAAACTCTAATATACAGAAACCAATCACAAAAAAAAACAATTTTTATAACAAAATTCTGTGAAGCGATCAGCATAACGTAGCCATCATTTTTCAATGTACAAGAGTAATTTTAAAACTGTCACATGGTTCCCTCCGATTTGTATCGTCATTACCGTGCCGAGGACATCAAATTAGTATTAAATGTCTTAAGACGTATCGATAAAGGCTGGAATGCCTTAACCTAGTTTGAAGACGAGTCGTTATAGCATTTATATATGTATGTTTCGGAGATACTGCAAGTATAAGACTTTTAGTTGTGTTATAAACATTGTTATGGACCCTAGTGGTGTAGTGGTAGTGTTAAATTAAGTGCATTGGTTGTAAATTTGATTTCCACCTGGGGAATTGTATTATTTACGTTTTTACAAACTTTAGCAATAACGGAAACCGTTTGTCTAAGCTATATAGGGGACTTAGCATGAACGTTCCGCATATAGGATCTGGCTGAAAAACGCAGCGCTTGTTATTTCGATTTATTCTCGAAGGAATAACTTATTTTCCATTACCTGTTTCTGGATAAAAATGCGGCGTTCAGTTCCGCCACATAAACAATCACCGCGTCAGAATATTCACTTTAGTGCCTGATATGAGAAGGGAAGAAAGCGAAGTGTCATAATACTAGGTTATATACCCGACAAGGCTTGAATAATATTACAATATGAAAAAATCATATTTCCTAACGAAGGCAAGGCGAGTTTTTTTCGGCTTTACAATGTATCCTACAATTTACAGCTTAGGCAGAGGGAACTTGGGAACCAAATGTTAAGTTAATCCGTTCTGTGCCCCACTTTACACCAAATTTGACGCATCGCGTGTTCCGTGGCGGAACTCAACACCGCTCTTTGTCTTGTTACCAGAGCGAAGAAATGAAAATATTATTACTACATTTCCTCGAGCGGGTATCGAATCCACAACCTGTCATTTTTACAATCGCACACTTGTGCCCCTGCACCTAGTTCAATTTAAACTTGCAATACATAAACGAAGATACGCTCAAAATAATATATTTTTTCGTTGAACTTCAAAGTATGGACATATTTTCGCACTGAACACGTCGCGTAATTGGCGTAAATGACTTATGATTTTGGTAATTTCTCGTTATTTTCTCGATGGCCACAGCGAGGAAGCAATTATAACACTTATATGAATAATTCCAATGAAGGTGACTTTTTATTTAAATGTTAAGGGGAATACAGATTTTATGGATTTTATAAAAAATTGGATAATCAAATTTAAAACATTAAAACTGCGGTGAAATCGGTTCTTTTAAAATAATACTAAAAATGTTATCACGAGATTTGTCCTGCGCGTATATGCGTGCGACTTAAATATTTAATATTGTCTTTGACAAGGCAAAGCACGGCGTTAGGTTCCGCCACTAACAGATCTGAGTGTTTTAACACTAAGTACTCAAATTTCGTCAATCTACACTATCATGTATGGGATACCCACTACCTATCACGTTTACAGTCGCACGACATGCCTCTATATATTCTATTAAAAAAATAAAATGGTATTGAACTATATGATAATATGGAAATTAACCATTAACCTACACATCAATACAATATAATAAAATACGTAATAAATATGTTAGTATGTAATATCAAAGAGAACACTTGTCTGTATATACACACGTCGACCCTGACTCCTTTAGCGATCTTTAACTTAAAGTGACTTCCCACAACGTAGTATTGTTTGGTTTATCTTAGATGTATGAATTATTAATTAGACTTATTATGTGTTTATTGAGGATTTTATTTATTGAATACCGATTCGGAGGAGACATATGTATATGTCAATTGTTTTAATTTCTTCCATAAAAAGAAAAGACTGTCCATTGGTAGTAGAAATGTCTTAAATTTTTGTGAAAAGCGATATCCGAAAAGGAAATAAGCAAAATTGAATATAGCTACACTTACATAATTTACCTTAAAATCATTTTAATACAAAATGAATGTGCAACAACATTGGTCTAATAAATATTTTTTAAACATGATAAAAATATGTTTTTATAGTAAGTAAATATAAAACGAATATTGCCCAATATTAGCATTTTTTTTTAATCAACAAGGAAACCTAGTATGAAGACACTGCAATGCGTCTCCCCACGTTCAGCCAAATTTGAGGCACACATTGCGTCTTAAGTGGCGGAACCCAACACCGCGTTTTGCCTTGTTGTGAAAGCGAAGAAATGAAAATATTCAATATTTCACTTCCTCAAGTGTGGATCGAACCCACGACCTGTCGCGTATACAGCCACAGTCAAATTTGTACATAAATACCTATTGGGAAATATAATTTCAAATGGATTTTCGAGCAAAATTTCTTACAAACCCAAAATATAAGTCACGACACTTACCTAAGTGTATAAAAGCTACCGTGTAATTCGTTACCTAACAGCCAAACAAACCGCAAAATATGTGCCAACAGCAAAATTAAAAGGTGCTAGTTTTGCCAAAGACTGAATCACGAACTCCTCATTTTACCGTCTTCCATAATACGATTATTTTTATTAAGTTATATAAAGAGATATGAAATAAAATTTGTTAGTTTACTAGCCGTAAACGCCATTGGGGTTCAGTGGGGCTATCTATAATTACACAAAACTGGTTGTTAGTTCGATACCAAGGAAAGATTAATTTAAATATTTTCTGGAAAAACCGTGAAGCTTTTCCGCATGATATAAACGGAATCCCTAAAAGATTTTATTTATCAGTTCTTGCAATAAGTTTTGGTAACACATCATGTTTTTGAAGTATAAAATGGCATTAGAACGTAAAGTGGAGAAGCAGGATCAGAAAACCTGACTCTTCTACTGACCTTGCAAAATCTAGCAGAGAGAACATGGGAATCTTATGTTAAGTAATTTCGTTGTCATAAAAACTTTTTCATTCTCCACTTTCCTCTGAATTCTAAACGAATTGCTTATTTCGTGGCGGAACTCAACTACGCTTTGCGCACCAGAGTAAAAAAAAATACAAATATAAATTAATTAATTTCAACGAGTGGGAATTGAACCTGTTGCATTTACAGTCACACTCCACGACAGGCCCCTATAAATACTCGAAGGCTCTAATTAATCTATGAAAAAAAAAATTAGCTGTAAAATACCATAAATATAATCGTAATCGTCCCACAACCTTTGACAGATGGTTATCGTTGAAAAGAAAGCGATCTCTGAATAGCTCATAGGATAATTGTTTTAGTAGTCGTGAATCTCGATTGTCACGCGTTGCGTTGTAAACGTCTGTCTATCCATTGTTCTAATGCTGCATTTTTGTATTAACACCGTTTTGCATTTGACTGGAGCATCGATTTGTATAACGGATATTGCGGGTTCAATTTCCGCGCTGCTTTATATAAAAGCAATTTTCGTACTTTCATTTTTACTACTTAGAGACTTATTATATGTTTAAATATTTTTTACTATGACCGAGATCGATACTACTTCTTAAGGGAGGAGGATTACATATTGATATTGTTTTAGTAATTATAGAGAAAAATTTATTATGGCTTCGAAAAATTGTTATATTTTATAAAAAAACGTTATTTAATCAAGTAATATTTTTTATATATATTTAACGCTGTAACAGTTTCGTAAAAAAACCAAGAAAAACAAATATCGCTTCGTGTTACATCACGATTTGTTCATTAAATTGGTGCCTTTACTTGTCTTTATGGATTTAAATTTTTCAATAAACATATTAACAATATGTAAAATACGAAAATACATTTATGTGGTAGCAGTTTTTAAGGGAATAATATGTATATACCATATATTAATATGTTCGTTCAATAAAGTAAGCGAAGATGTTTTTGTGAGTGTACATTATATTGATCCTTATTTTTTTAGCTTCACATATCAAGGTAGGTACAGGAAACGTAGTGCTAAGCACTCTTTTACCATAAAGACACTTCTGTTCCTCACTTTCCACTTCACGTTCCTGACGATATATACGTAACGATTTGGTAAATAAGAAACTGTGGCATAAGATTTAAAAGTGCAACTTTACAGAAATCGTGTTATATGATTTCTTTTTATCTACTCATACACAATCACAATAATCGTCCGGTCTGACTTCAACAAGTATTCTTGTTCCTCATATTTTGTAACGCAGCTCGTAATTTACTTTTTATAGGCCGCTTGGTCATTATGCACAGATATATGTACACTTGGAATGAACATACACAATACTATAAATGGGAAACAGACTCTGTTGATTTACAATAGTTTTTTTTTAGTTTCGCAGCGTAATGAAATGTGTTGTTAAGATATTTCGTTCTAGCGTTGAGCGTTACTAAACGCTGCGTTTGATCTTTCAACTAGAGCGGAGAATTGAAAATATTTAATTTCGCAAATTGGAATCGAACTCATATCCGTCGTTCAGTTCAATACTGCTCCACAACGGCGTTAATATATTTTCTCAACTTCACACAGTATCCCGCACATGGCAGGGTAGGCATGGCAGGACAGGAGGCCTTAGTGTTAAAACACTCAGTTTCGTTCCCGACTTCCCGTAGAATTTTAGGCATTGCGTCTTACTAGAGTGAAGAAATAAATATATATATATATATATATATATATATATATATATATATATATATATATATATATATATATATATATATATATATATATATATATATATATATATATATATATATATATATATATATATATATATATATTATTAATTTCCTCGAGTGTGTTTTGAACCCACAACAACTTGCGTTTACATTCACACGTTTGTGCTCCTGCGCCACGATAGACCTCTTAATATAAAGGTGTATTTAATATAATTCAATCAGCTGCAGATTATGTAAACTATTGATTATTTGACTACTGGTCATTGACATCGGTGAAAGTTGGCGCCAAGCCGGCTGCGGCACCCCCGCCCTCGACCTAATGCCCTAGGTACATCCAATTAAATTATAATGGCGATTTAGAATGATTCTTATATAATGATCAATTTAAAAGTATTTTTTTAGATTGACGCTAAACCTCGTACATAGCAGTGTAGGCAAAGGGCACCCGGGAAGCTAGTTACAAGACATTCTGTTCTCCCCAGCTTGTTTTTGAAGAGAAAAAATAAAAATATTACATATTTCATTCTCTTAAATGGCGATCGAACCCACAACCAGTCGCGGACAGTCGCACGCTCGTGACTTTGGGCCGCGACAGCCCTCACAACGTTACAATAAATTCTACTAACAATCTAATGTATAATAAATTTTACCACAAAAACAATAATTAATTATATAAACTAATAATTTCACAGGCAACAAGTACGTAGAGGTATAATCTTAATATCACATTCACAGGCCACAGTAGGGCGGAAGGCACGCGTGACCCGACATTTTGTTGGATGAGCTGAAGAGAAGCAACACTTTCCTATGGCGAAATTCTCAAAGATTACTCAAGTCTCATGGTTTTGAGGCGACTTAGTTTATCTCGTTCAGTTTCCGGGATAGTTGTGTCAGTAGGTCATTGTTTTGTAACGCAGGTCGTGAGTTCTTTCCTTACACAAGTGAATCTTTTAGTTTATGGTATTTTTGGTGCTATATTAAAATATTACATATTTCATGAGGCTTTGGCGGAAAGGATTATGCTAGTTTCATTAGAATTGATGATAACATTGAACGCGGCGTAGAGTTACGCCAATTAGCAAGTATTAGAAATCTCTTCTATATGCGTTATAGTGTACGGTTAAATAAAATGTTAGCGTTAAGTTAAAAGATATTTGAACGTAGCGGGATTTGAACCCGCGGCTCTTGGAAACTACCTATGCCTACTTATTGTGAATTAATATTTTAAAATTAGTTATCACATATAGCCAATAAAAATGTCTCTAACAAACCAAAATATCTGAACTATCAACTTTGAATCAAATTTTCTTAGACCTTATCATTTCTATTAGGTAACAAATGATAGATTAACACCAGAAAACAAAAGCTTGGGTCTCTACAAAAACATTCTACGCATCTCCACTTACACAACAGTACAATGAGAGTTAAAAATGAACACCGACCTTGCACAAGAGACGTTTGCTTTTAAATAGAAAGGCTTTATTGTGGGAAGCTTTAATTTATTGTGCGTTAACGGAATTTGTATATTGAGGTTATCTTAACATGTGACAGCCTTAAAGAAAAGAGGTTGTAAGTTTTCAAGACAATCTACACCTTGCCTAAAGTGGCTAGGCCAGTATAATTACTGGTAGCGCCTTGGTTCTTAGAATATCTCAGTGGATATGCCCATATTTGAGGGCATCGAGGTGTTGGCGTTTCTTTTTATTTTTTTTTTTAATGTTTTTTTTTTAATTGTTTTAGATAATTTCTTTTTGTTTAAATCATTATATTATGTTTAATAAATCTTATCAATAGTATGGAACGTAATTTAGTGTCTGAACACTAGGTTACGGAATGCCCTCTGACTTAACCTGCATTGTGCGGGTTACAGCGTGAAGCTGACAAAAAATTCAAATATATAAACGTGTTTCTGACACGATTTTCTTTCTTTTCCCTGAAAAATATAGTAACACATTTAAAATTCATTATATCAATGTAGATTTAAGTGTCCTACAGTTGATTGCTTAAAATGAAACAAAAATGAGGTAATACAATAAAAATGGTGAAAATTTGGTTTTTGAAATATTTAATATTTTTAATTCAAATATTTAATGTGTTCATTTACTCGCTCTGGTACAACGCAAAACGCGGCGTTGAATTCCACCACTCAACACGCAATGTCTCAAATTCGGCGGAAAGTGGGGAACGGGAGTGGAACGCAGTATCTTAACACTAGGTTCCCAAGTTCCCTCTGCCTACTCTGCCATGTGCGGGATACAGCGTGAAGCTGAGAGAGAATTTCCTCTACTTTAAGGTACACAAGCACAGTAATCATCAATAACTTTATAAAATTTAAATCCGTCACCTTAATTCATTATCTACGAATTCTACGATATCAAATCACACAATTGTATCTCATATAAAAAAAAAGCACCATGACAAATGATATAAACAGATCGAGACAATTCATATAAGATGTTCTTATGGGATAAAGCGTGAGGGAGTGAGAAGAGAGTGAATTAAGAGTATCTGTATCGATCTTGATTTGTCTAGCGCTGACAAGCGATCAGTCAATGGGTACACAATGGTGGGTGCGGTCCGAGATATTCAATATGGGATATTCAAATTGGCATTGAAATAGGCTTGATAGTGATAGTATGCGATTGTAGTTGGCTGTGGAAATGCTGATTACGACGATTTTGATGAGTAAGCTGTTTAGAGCTTAGGTTTGTGAATGAAAATACTGACTTTTTGTAATATTTTGTATGATTACTTTAGTTTTAATACGAAAAAATGATATTTTATACCATTTTTTTCCACTTGCGGAATTATCACTGCCTTATAATAAATCTAAGATTTTTGTGACATAAGTACCTACGATAATTATTTGGGGAAAGTACATCACCGAATACTAATGACATCACACATCTACGTCATAACAATAGGAATGATTAAATTTTACAAAAACCTTAGTAAAAGCCCTCTCACTTTCTATTGACCCTACTGAAGAATGCACTACCATTTCTCCAACTCATTATCAACTCAACTAGTGTAGCGCAGCTGTCCTGCTCCTTTATGTACTTTCACCTCGCGTTGAAAAGGGACAGGCACATGTAGGGTTGTCACCTATAATTAATTTTCTGTAAAAAAATATCTTAAAATGACATATTGTTAATAAATATTTTTATAACGTTATTATTACAAATAAATTTATCTTAACTCAGTCGTTAACAATTTTGTTTGCGTGAAAATTTACTAATTAACGTTAAATGGAAAAATACCGTCTTTCCGGTTTCCGTAGGGATTGCAAAAAAATATGTTTTATATGTTCCGTACTCTCCCTAACCAACATTGCAAATAGGAGACTCAGCTAAAATATTTAATTTTCTCTGATATTCCTACTTAAACAAATATTATATTAAATATATATTGAGTATACCAAATTTTTGAATGAAATAACATTATAAAAAATTGATTACAGCAGAATTCGGATTTGTTTTAATTGATAAAAACGTACATAAAGCATACTGAATGCCCTAAGTTGACTACACTAATGTTATAAAAACATCTAAATATTCAATTATTATTTTTTTATTTTATATTCAATTACGTCATTGCAAGCACTGCCGTCATCTTTCACGATAAATGGTCTACCTGACACAAAATAAAAATAGAATCCGTAGTTCCTGAGATTTGAGCATTCAAACAAACTGTTTAGTTTTATTATATTAATATAAAATTACATATTATCATAATTATTAAAATAAAATAATTTTAGGCCTGTCGTGGCGCAGCGGCACAAGAGTGTGACTGTAACCGACAGAACCTGTCTGGCTCGATCCCCAGTCGAGTTAATGAAATATTTAATATTTTCAATTTAAATATTTAATGTTTCATTTCTTCGCTCTGGTAAAAAGGCAAAGCGCGGCGTTGAGTTCCGCCACTCAACACGCAATACCTCAAACTCAGCGGAAAGTGGGGAACGGAAGTGGAACGGAGTGTCTTTACACTAGGTTCCCGAGTTCCCTCTGCCTACCCTGCCTCGTGCGGGATACAGCGTGAAGCTGAATGAGTGAGTGAGTGAAATAATTTAACACACACTTTTACTATATTATTTCATACTTTGGAAATAAAATTTATAAATCTTTTTATATTTTTTATAAAAAGATATAAAAGTTTAAACCTCTAACAGTTTCCAAGAGGCGCGTGTTAAAATTTTAGAATTAGTAAACATTCAACAAATACTATTAAATATAATGGTACAACCCTACACTCACAGTTTATCACAGATCGGCGTTCAACGGGTGTGCAAGCTGCTAGATATCTCTCTTATCATATAAGCGCAATACCTCTGGTTTCGTGATTACTTTTACTTAATGTTAGGAAATCCCGTACTTTCGTTCATCGATGTAGGCAGATCTAGTGAACATCGTGTAAATAGCTTATCGTTATCGCTTAATATACACTTATCTATTGATATTGGCCTGTGTGAATGGATGAATATATGTAAAATGGAGAGTGTAGACGCAATGGATGTATGGTTCGATGGCCAATTTTGTAGGGTTTTTTTTATTTATTTGTCTAATAAACAAATTACAAATTACTTTTTTTTTAATAAATGATAAAATTTGGCATGGCTCGAGATTCATTGGAGAGTGTAGAGGAGTACTAAAAGGGAGAATTCATACGGAACCTAAAAAAATACTTTGCATTATGAACATAATTGCAAGTTACAGCTTGTCCTATATAAATTCAAATAATTTTGTTCAAAATAAGAAGTTAATTATGAACATTATATATATTTTTTACTATTTTTATATGTTATTCCACACTTAGGACAGAAAATACTAAAAATGTATAAAAATTTTGAACGAAGCGAGATTTCAACCCGCGCCTCTTGAAAACCGTTCAAGCGCTCTGACCAACGGAACGGGTGGCTTAGTTGATCAGAGCGTTTAAACGGTTTCATAGAGGCGCGGGTTCAAATCCCGCTTCGTTCAAAAATTTTATACGCTTTTTAAATTTAAGTTTAGTATGATATATATATCATTATATTTTTTCAATACATAAAAAAATATTGTTTTAAATATATGTACAAAACATTTTTAAATATATTAATATCATGTTCGTCATTCAATACATTTATTCAATACGTAATGTCTAAGCATTAGGCTATATTTATATCTTATGGAGAAAGCGTGAAAAAGCCATCAAATATCTTACATCATTACAATCGTGAATCATCATCAATGATACTAATGTTATTTTCTTTTCCAGGTAATATTCTTTAAAAGATCATCGCTCCTTTATTTGGTAATTGTATTTTGTTTATGTAAATTTTTAATTACCTATTACCGTTTAACGGAAGATAGCGAAAGTCGCTTTCTTGGTTTTCTATGAACTCATAGAAGTCAAAGTTTACTCATTTAGTGGGTGGATTATTAAAGATTTTTTTTACAGTTATTATTTTTTTTTATGGAAGAGACGGCAAACGAGCGTACGGGTCACCTGATGGTAAGTGATCACCGTCGCCCACGGCCCCGAGTAACTCCAGAGGAGCTACAGGAGCGTTGCCATCCTTTAAGGTGGAAGGGCACCGGGGCCTGGCATTACCTGATGCGAAACGCAGTGGCCAAAGCCACTACTTAACGCTGGTCTTAAATGCCGGGGGTGGTAATAATCCGGTCGTACCTGCCCATGCGTGTTGCCATTACTGGCAACGTGACTCTACCACACGCACTTTAGTCGCCTCTTACGACACCATCAGTACCAGGGTGATCCTATTTTAAGCCGGAATCACACGGCGAAACATTATTACAGTCATTATTACAGTAATTTAGATAAACGACTTAAAAAACTAAAAACCACTAGATAAGGGGAAGTCAGTGTTAAGGCAATTCTGTCCCCATTTATTGACAAATTTTCTATCTAATGTGTGTTCAGTAGTGAAACTTAACGCCGCGCTTTATCTTGATACCCATCATTCCCACAAGTGGGATTCGACATGTGATCCGTGCGTTTATAATCAAAAGGTGTTTTACTGCGCCACGACGGCTCCTTTTAAAAATATATTAATTTTATCAATTTCAATATTTAATGTATGTCTACTTTTCTATCTAATTTTAATTGAATTTAATAACAAACGTGCTGTTAGCTAGTGGTTATATTGTGGGCGAGGTCAATTTGATGAAATTTGGAGGTCCCGTAACTGCCACACCTTATAAGGACCTTACCATATACGGCAATGGTTCGAAGAATTTCAAAATATTTCATAATTATTCAAATTTTATCGCTCAAGCAATGAAATAATGATATATTTATCATTACTTTATAGTTACTCTGCTGGTATAAGGAAAATATAAAAAAAATCTCTTTCTTATTTCCATTTTTCTTAGTACAGTCGGAGTTAACCACACCCACAACTATCGCACGTTTGTATTCCTACGGACGACAAGACAAGACGGTTGTAAATATATGCATATATAAAGTACCTATTTACTAAATATGATCTTACTTCTAGTGTCTATAAAGTAACGCAACTAAGATTGTATGTATAATGACTGCGTGGGAACACGTGTACTTAGCGCAATTTACTGTTATTATGGCATTTCTATAAAACTTTAATTAAATAGAGGCGTTTATAGTCACCTTTACGAATATTTTAAAGATTTAAGTTATTTTCTTATTCCTAGAATTTCTTTCCAAGTAACTTGCCTCGGTCTTTTTGATTAGTGAATGAGCGTTTAGTTAAAAATATACTATAATAACTATATTTATACATTGAAAACCAACATTTCAGCAAAATAAATTAAAAAAAATGTCAATCTTAATATTTAAAATTGACGTATTTTTTTGTATTTTCGAATACGTTTAAATAAAACAAACATTAAATATTAAGGTAAGGTTACCAAAAAATAATAATGAAAACTGCATTTATATTTATATGTGATTAGCCGTTTCTGAGACTAGCGCATACAAACGCACAGACAAACAGACAAAAATTTTATTAATTACTTCTTTGCGCCCTATTACATAAAAATCTCAAAAATAAGGGTATAAGATTTTTTTAGTACATCTTCCATTTACATAAAAGAATCGGCTAAAGATAAGTATAGATTTAAAATACATAAAAAAATGTAGCTTTCACTAAATATATTGTACGACAACACGGTTTTACCCAAAATTACATACACGTCGTATTTAGTACTTATTTTCAATAACGTGAAAAGACTTTCAAGTTATAAATCGCGAAATTCGTCTCGGTAGAGCCAAACCTTATCATTATCGACCCTTCAAAATCTCGATTATTATCGATAAATTTCGATTTGATTACGATTACAAGCTACACGAGCAATCACTATACTACTATATATAGTGTGGTTTAATTAAAATGTACATACAGGACTGTAACAACATTGCGATGAAACGTGCTTTACTTCATGATTATGGGGCCGAATGCACCCCCGTGAGGTATTTGTATTAAAAAAAAAACATTTTTGTTTCAATTATATCCTAGGATCCATGAAAAATATTTTGGAAAAAAAATGGGGAGATTTGAACCTGCGCCTCTTAAAAGTTGGTCAACCTGTCGTTGTGACTTTATCACATGCATAAACGTGTCACGAAAGAAAACTTTTTAAATCTTGAAAATATAGATCCAGTGAGTGTAGTCACAAGCTAACATTTAAAAATTACTCTGCCAAGTCTCTTTAATTATAATTACTATACAGGATGTATAAAAAAAACTTAAACAACATTATTACTATACTGCTATATATAGAGTGTTTTAATTTAAATGAACAAGAATAATATGTGGCAATCGATTAATATCCTGACCATTTTTGGTTATGATCTATTATTGAATCTATTTTAACGTGATGTTTTAAAATAGAAAATATGCGCATGCGCATACGTTAACTCTCATTTTCTGCTTTTTCTCTTTCTGCTTTTTCTGCTTTATGTCGCGCACATAGCAGAGAAAGCAGAGGGAACCTTGGAACTTAGTGTCAAAACGCTTTGTTCTCTATTACGATTTTTTTCTCGATTATAATTTAAGTTTTTATTCCAAATTCTGTCTTTTTTTTAATTCTTTTTATATTTACCTGTAGTAACCCGCATATTGCTGGTTAGGCAGAGGGAACCTAATGTTAAGACATTTCGTTAGCTATACACGATCAATCTTCGAAATATTCGCAAGAATCGTAGAGCTGAACGCTGCCTGTTGTCTTGATACCAGAACAGTTAAAAAAATAATCATAACTGATATACGGTATAATGGTATAGGTAATAAAACCAATACATTTTTTTTTTATTGGAAACAGCAGTTCCTAACATTACTTCGTTGAACCAAACAAACTTCTCACTTATATAATATAAAAGGAGAACAAATGAAACCACGGCCATGCATTCAATCATTAAGCATCTAACTACCCGCAAATTTCACTTTTCTCCCTTCTCCAGTCATATTGTAAGCTACTAAGGAATTCTCAAGCTATTTACTGTAAAGCACTTAAGTTCAAGATTCGTAATAAGCTCACTCACTCATTCTTTTCATAAGAAGTCCTTTAGCTTGAATAAGAAATATTTTAAATGACTATTATTATATCCCATTGATGGTTATCGATTACTTGCGATGCTTTGTCGGTACTTGTGCTGTATGAAAATCTGAAGAATGTTTTCTTTGTATGAACAATATGTGCTTCATTAATAATAGGTTAACGTTTTAGGGCGAATGCAGATCTTAAGTATTTCAGGTACCTTTTATTCTATTATTTGAATTTTATAGAGGCTTTACTGACTGTTGTTGGAATGTGCCTGACTCTATTGAATGAATGGGCGTTATCGCGGGATTATAATTATATTTGAAGTATTTTTAAATACGTTAACTGCAGCGTTAGGTTCCGTTTGAGTGGTTGAAATATTATTTGTTTGTTTTTTTTTTTATTTTAGCTTCTCACTGTATCCCGCAGAGTAGGCAGAGAGATTTGAGAAACTTGTGTTAAGACACTCAGTTCTGTTCCTCACTAGCTGATTTTGACTTGTTACCAGAACTCACAACCTGTCGCTTTTACAGTCACACCCGTCTGCCCCTCCACTATGACAGGCCTCACTAAACTAAAAATCATGTTGAAATATTTATATACAAAAATACTTCTTCTTTTGTATTTAATAATATTTCATAAAATATTGAAAAATAATTAATAAGAGCCTACCTACATAATATATGACGCCATCAATAACTTTCGATCAAAGTGAAATTGCATACAAGAAAATAATTTCCCATGCAACGCGTAATGACTATAGAACTTTCGCTGTGTTAGATGAATAATGGTTAAAATTGTTGTACGTTTATGTATTGCTTGGGATATGTTCTCAGGATTATTTTGTTTATGTGCAAATCGGTACGTAAATAGGGGCCTATCGTGGCGCAGAGGCACAAGCAAGACAGTAGACGTGGTAGGTCGTAAGTTCGATTCCCACTTCAGGATATGAAATATTCATTATTTTAGTTTTTTTCGCTCTTTTGCCACAAATTCAGTGGATAATGGAGGATGGAGCGGAGTGTTATAACTCTATGTTACTAAGTGTTTTATTTCTACTTTTGTATGTTCAGGATATAGCGTAAAGCTTGGAAGTAAGTGTGGTTGTTGTGACGCCTAGGTACTTACGGGGAAATGAAATCTTATTTTTCTCTAGTATGGTAGTCGTGCAGCGGTGTTGAGTTCCACACAACTAAATACTAAATGTCTCGAATATTTTGTATTAGGTCTACCCCGCTATATGTAATATTCTGATTTGTTTGATGTTGTTATTATTACAATAATATATACATAGTGAAGAAAACCAGTCAAAAATAGTCCATAGAAAAAATAAGGCTATCTATCTCTCACTCAATCAGCTTCACGCTTTATCCTACACGTGGCAGGGTTGGCACAGGGAACTTGGGAACCTAATGTTAAGACCCTCCGTTCCACTTCCGTTCCCCACTTTCCGCTGAATTTTTGGCATTGCGTGTTGAGTGGCGGAACTCAACGCCGCAAAGCTTTCTATCTGTTTCTTTTTCATATAATAAGGCAAAGATAAGTGTGAATGTCTCATTTTCCATTGGACACACACACTCACAAGCAAACATTTCAAGACATTGCTCAAACATAAGTACTATTTCAAAATTAGACTTCGAACCAACAACCACTGCATTTGAATCAGAATGTCAACAATAATTACCAAACAATACATAAAAAGTACGAAAACACCCGCATTTGTTATCTGGAGCGAGGTGAAAACATTAATTATCGATCTACCATATTGATTTGTGCAAAACAAATGCAATTTACGCCAACTTTCGCTCCTATTCAACGGCAATAGCGCTCAGTCTGTCGCAATTCAATATAAGCGTGGGACAGTTTTGTTTTATATCGATTTTTGTACGATTGTGTTGTTGTGTATCGATTTTTATGCGTGGGAAAGAAATTTTAACACCTTCTGAATTAGGTGGTAAGTGGGGAACGGAAGTGTTTTAATGAGAACAGAGTGTCTTAACACTAGGTTAGTTTCCTTCTGGCTATCCTGCTATATGTGGAATACAGCGTGAGGATAAAAAACTATATATATATATATATATATATATATATATATATATATATATATATATATATATATATATATATATATATATATATATATATATATATATATATATATATATATATATATAAAATATTTTTCTAAATCAGTTTAATTTAAGTATTGCAAATTTTAAAGGCGGTGCAATAAAATATTTGTTAATCACGTTGTTGAGATTTAGTGGTATAACGTTCGTGTGTAAACGATGAATTTAACCTCAAAAACCTTTATAGATTTTATTTCGTCGCTGTCCTAATTCAAAGCGGCGTTATGTTCTGCAACCAACAGTACAATGTCTCGAATTGCAGTGGAAAGAAAGCAGTGGAATGTCTAAATCCCTGTCTACATGTATTAAATTGTGAAGCCAGAAATAGAACTCAGTTATAAGTAATTACGAAGCTTGTAACCTCTTATTTTGAATAAAATATTTGAATTCAACTACCAACGCACCAACAGCCGCTAGATGTAAGCCCACAGAAAAATTAATATGAATTATTTATGCAATATTTCATAATTATGAAATGAAATTATATATTTGACATATCATGACCTTTACTTTGAGGCCGTATGTTCAAAGGCTGTCCCTGTATGATTAAAATGAATTAAAATCAAGGCAGCTTAATGACTGTTATTTAAATTTGGGTTGTACTGTTGTTTTTTTCTTTTTTAAATATAATCATATGTACTTAAAAAGTTGTAGATACTAATTCAATGTCTGTAACACCAAGAATTTAACTCTTTAAATATATTTTTTAATATTTTTTCAGCTTAAAGCTGTATCCAGCACATGACAGGGTAGGCAGAGGAGCTCAGGAACTAGTGTTAAGACACGCCATTTCTATTACGACATTGCCGCCGCTGAATTCGAGGCGTTGTGCAAAACTCTTGTTACCAAAACGAAGAAATGAAAATATTTAATTTCCTCGGAATCGAACCCACAACCTGTCGTGCTTATAGTAGCTTACATATACACCTGCGCCACGACAGGTGTCCATTATTTAAGAATTGAAAATGGGAGAGCTGATTCTTCACTAAAATCATTAGATAACATCATATGAACGTCCCCACTACAACAAACATCACCTTATTTCTGACGCAGTCGGTTAAAATTATTATTGAAAAAAAAAATTATGTGTATATAACTTCTAGAGGACATATAAGATTTTAACGTAGCAGGCTTTAAACTCGCGTCCCTTGAATCCCCAGAGTTTATCCATTGCACTGTAGCTCCTGAATTAATGAATCGATGCCAGTTTGTGATAATCAGATTAACAGTTTCAGAACAACAATGAATTTAACAAAATGACGTCCTGTCTTTGGGCAGGTGGTATTATTTACTTTAATATTAATTTGAAACTTATTTCACTTAAATGTTATATCATAGCGTCTCTTTAGCCGTGAACCATTATCAAATGTTAGATCAATTGCCTTATATGTTACGTTTAGTGTTTATAAATAATTATTTATGAGTCCCTTAGCCGACTTTACTCCTTATATGGGCATGTTCTTTTTATACTCATAAAGTATGTAGGTCTGATGCAATTAGCATTATTGTTTCGCTAAAACAAATCTGAAATGTGCGCAAACGGTACCAAATATGTACTCGCGTACAATTTTTTGTACGTTAGATTTCTTGAAAGGCAAGGGCATTTGTTGTACCGTAAATTGTAATTAGGCGATGTGATTGTTGATTTTTTGCTTGCCTTAGATTGTAAAGGTTAGTCGTATTCATTAAAATCGAGTTAAATGTTTTTTGTTTGTGTTATATAAAGCATTGAATGTTTGACTTGCGGCTGTTGTAATTAACGCAAGAGCTTTGCCGTGGAACGGTTGTGGCTTCGATACTTGTTCGTGGAAATATAAAATTTACTATTTTTATCTTCTCGCTCTCGGCATCGAGGCGAAACGTGGCTTTAATTTCCGCCACTCAACACACAATGCCTCAAGAATTCAACGGAAAGTGGGAAGTGTCTTAATTGTCTATTATCTACTACTGTATGCTATACTTATACAGAACATTTTTTAGCCTCACGCTGTACTCTGTACATATCATGCACTATACGCTGAGAGACTCTGGAAAACAAGTGTTAAAACACTCCATTCCCAAGTTTTCGCCCGTAATCTGGAAGCACTTAGTGGTAGAACTCAACGCAGCGCTTTGCCTCAACCAGAGTGAAAATATGAAATATTTCATTTCCCTTACTGGTAATCAACATATAAGACATGAATATATAAGGACATTAATACAGAATATACGTACGTATTTTGTTTAAAGCTTTAATAACTTAGTATAATGGTTTCAAAAGCTGGCTCCCAGCCTAGTCTGCGAGCGTGTCGATGGAGATAGCGAGTCGAACAATGCAAAGTCGGACAAATTTACTTAATTAGAGTATTTAGTACGACCGCGCCCTAATTCGATTAGGTTCACTACATCACGTTAAACGCCTGTAATCTTATCAGTTTGTACATTCCTTTGTCACACCAGGGTAATATATAATTGATTGAAATGTGTTTATTGTTATGTTTTCATACGTTTCTCGTTGTATTCCGTATTTCGACTTCGTGGTAAGCCACGAGAAATTAGTGTTAAGACTGCTGTACATATCTCGGAAAAAATCGTTAGTGAAAATACGACTTAATGTACATGTCTCCAGAAATTTTATATCTATTTCAGAATTGGGATGGGATACTCATATTTTAATGACTAATTGATTTTGACGAAAACTTGACTGTTGCCTATTGAATATATTTTTAATTTAATACACATATCTATTAATGAATTTCAGTTTCCGAGAAATATGTTCACCTATAGAATAACATTAGTATAGCTAACATTGACAATATTGTGTTTTTGTAGCTTTTGCGTGTTATTTAGCGGAACTCAACACCGCCCTTTGCCTTGTTACCAATGCGATCAAATGAAAAAAATAAATATTACATTTTTGCGAGTGGGAATTGAATCCACAATCTGTCGACTTTACTGTAGCATGCTTGTGCCTCTGTGCCAGAACAAACCGTGTTTGTAAACCCAAAATAGATTATCATACTAAAATATTATCACACACACATTCAGTTCAAACTGATAACCTCCTTTTTTTAGATCAGTTAAAAATGGAAAGTGACACCTGATTTTAGAATTGTCATCATAATACTTTCAAGTTCTCTTTCAAGTATCAAATTATAATACCAAGCACTTTGATGGATAGACGATGTTTTATCGCTGATGATGTCTTCGGCGTCGTGCTAACACCGCTTGTCAGTTTCCGTGCCCTCGGGCTGCACTTTCACTGGTTTTAGACCAAAGAATTTCTAGACAGGCCCAATAAATTAGCTCATAGCTCCGATATAAAACAACGATTTTGTTGAAGATAAGTTGTTTATCATCTAAAAATCTAATGCAGACATTTTTGATTTATGTGTTGGAGTTGAAACTTTCGAAGGTAGTTCTCTCTTTGGTAGGGAAAAGTCAGACAGCATTCCTTTATAGATGAGAATTTATTATTTTATCTTTGATTTATAATTATTTTCTTGGCAGACTAATTATTTACTTTTTAACTTTTATTTAGATGGCAAATAATTCTGTCGAACTGGATCAGACAATCAATTAACAAAATAAATTTCGTAAATCATATTTCTTTATTATGTATAATATATTTGTTAAGCTCACAGTTTCTATAATAGCTTGTAATCATAAATAAAAATATGTATATTAAACGTCTGTCTATGTTCATTATGAAGTCTATATATCATAATGGTTAACCAGAAATTATTGCTTTTAACTTAGCTATTTAGCCCGGGGGTCTACTTGACCTAGTGTTGTAGAACGAAATGGCACCATCTCTAATGAATGAATTATCATATGTAAATTTTTTCAACCGCACCTAAAATAGAATTCTGATAAATTATGAAATGTGTAATGATTTACACAAGCATTGTGGTGCTTTTAGCATGTATATCGCTAAACATGACGTTTTTAAGTTCGAATCTAAATCATAAAAAAAAATCTTGATATTATAAGTATAAGTATTAATAAATTTAAGATGAAGAAAATAAATTAACTACGTCTGTACTTCAAAAACCCAAGATATAGAAAAAAAAAAACAAAAACACATTGTTTTTCATATATTATGTAAATATAACTTTTCAATTTCTGAGGAGGACCTCGAAAATAAAAAAAATGAGAAAAGATCAACACACAACACAAAACATGCAAGAATATAAATTATATAAATAATAAAATCAATTTACTTACAAACTTAGAGTAAATAGTCTAATAGACTGTAAAATTTTACCACCAAGTAATCCACTTACACGGCAATTATCTCTTAAGATTCATTTCTTACAATTGCGTGCTTACCATCGACAGCGATAATTAAAGCTCGGTTAAAGCCTTGCTAGCCTTTTTAAGTTCAGATAAATTATACACCAATCTCGTTAATAATATTTTATGTTAGAAACACTATTGAATATTTTATTGCGGCCTGCCGGTCCGCAATTTACTATCTAGTTCAACGCATCTCCATTACACGGCTGCTTTATTGCGATTGTGATATCAAAAAAATAAATAACTTATTCTGTATTATACTCGTATGTAGCTCCTGTGTGTTTTGCTTGTTTTAGATTTTGCATCGAACTTATGTGTACATGCATAGATAATCGTTTTGAATTCTAATTAACTATGGAGTTGTCCGTGGTATAAATGTCATTTAGACATTGACAATTTATTATGGTTATGATTTTTGATATGTTTTAGTTATTTTTGGTAAATATTTTATTTTTTGTTTGATAAACTTTGTTTGAGATCAGAATGTCGTCGGATAATTCAGTTGAAGAGGCTCCCATTGAAGTCGTTTATGAAGCCGTTGTTGAAGAAAGTTCGGAAGAGCCTCCTATGGACGAATGGTCGTCTCTAATAATAGAAGGTCCAGAAGAAAATCAAAAACGGCTCTTGTTCGAACAAGGCTTGTACAGTCCAGGAAGTGGAGAAATATGCAGCAAATATGTGGCTATGTCCGCGAGTTCAGTGTTCAGACATCCTTACTACGACTACCCAGCTGTTAAAGATCCTGGTATAAAGCCAGCTCTATTAGAGCCAGAACCGAAAATAGTTTACCCTGATGATGGTCAAGAACTATACATGCATATGTGCCAGGAAATGAATCAATGTCCTGTTAAATCATTTTATCGAGGCTTGCTTACAGATTCAATAGATTTAAGATATTACTGCGTTAATCCTTTCGGAGTAAGAGCCATGGCTTCGGCGCTACAATACAATAAAACAGTGAAAACCTTTAATTTGACTGATAACTTCTTAAATGATGACGCATGCTTTCACTTGGGTGAAATGCTTATTAGTAACAATTGCTTAGCAGTATTAAATTTATCAGGATGTAAAATTGGTCCTTCAGGAGCCAAACAACTCTTTGCTGGAATTCATCTTAATAGAGGTCTAAAAATTTTAAATCTTGATAAAAATGAGATGTTAGATGATGGGTTGGAGCATTTAGCAGCTACAATTATCCGTGGGCTAGACATTCAACAAATATCATTAAGTTATAATAACATTACTGGGAAATCGGCAAATGTACTAGCTGAAGCACTAGAAACGTACAATAATTTTACACATATCAATCTTTCGTGGAACAAGCTATTTTATCCGGTATCTGGAACTGCTAATTTATTTATTCGCCTTTCAGAAAATAAAGTTTTACAGGAGATAGACTTATCCTGGAATTCACTGAGTGGTCCTCGTATTGGTACTACATTGAGTATTTTGATGAGAGCTCCCAATTTACGTATATTGGATATTAGTAACAATAGACTATCAGGTGAAGCTATTTCAAAGCTTATTAAAAGTCTAGCCAGAGCCAAAAAACTTGTCACTTTAAATTTATCTTACAATCCTATGACGCCTGACGATGCTTTAAAACTTCTTGAAAAAATGAAAGTCAATACCGTTAAAGTTCAAAATATTATTATGGATAATGTGTTCGTTACTGGTGAGTTTCTTAGAGTTTTGGATCAAGTTAAAAGTTTGAAGTTCAGAAAAAATACTGTAATAACTTATGGAGGGGTAGTTGGTGGATTTAAGCCAGCGGGACCAGATATGAGAGATTTAGTACTCAATAGAGTTGAATTTCTTACAATGAAAGCTAAAAAAAAGGTTGATTTCGCTTTACTAGCCTTACAAATGGACAAAGACAAAGTTGATATATTACCTGCAAAAGCTTTTGCTGATGCAATACGTGTATCAGGAGCTCCTTTAGATTTCGAACTCGTTGATGAAATTATCAATGCTTTTGCTGTATCAAAAGGTCCAAAAGATAAAACAATTAGTATCCGGGCCCTTGCTGATTTTATTCATCGAAAGTGGCCCGACCGTAAGTTACCTCCTACTCCCCCTCATGAAATAGCATCTGAACCCGAACCTGAACCAGTTCCAGAGACTAAAAAGCCAAAGGAGAAGAAGAAAAAATAGATTAATATATATTTTATACTCTTTTGCATTTTATCTTGTAACTGTTTATGGTTTTATAAAAAGTAATTTATTTTGTATTGTAATATTTTTGTTATTTTCGTATATTAAATAATATTGTAACAAATATTCGTTACATATTTTCCTAACAACTCTGAGTGTAAATATTATGTTCTTATCAAATAATTATCTTATTTCCTGTAGATTATTTACATCGTAAAGTTAAGTTGATCAATTTGTAAGAAGATATTATGATTTACAATTGGCAAAAACGGGACGCGTGATCAGTTCCCATTGCAATACGACATGGTTATTGTCTACAGCTATTCAAAGCGATCGTGTTCTAGTGAACGAATGTATGTATGAGCTTCTGTAATTAACATACATATTGGATGTTTACGCGATTTCTATTAATATTTCAAGAAGAGGATAAAAAAAAAAACAGTAATATACTATTGTTGTAATTTTATTTCCTTATATTATCATTGTTTCAAGTTGAAGTGAATGCATCTTCACGCATAGCTAAGTAAACAATTACAAAAAAAAATAATTCATTTTGAGAAAGAAAAGTAAAAACGAAAGACAACGTATAAAAAATTGAACTTAGCGGGGCTTAAAGCCACGCCTCTAAGAATCTGTCCAAAGTGTCATATTTATATATATGTTAAAATTTTAATACGTTTTATAAATAAGTAGTTTCAATTTGTTCATCCCTTCGGGTGACACTCGACCCTCATAGAATTATCTTACTGGGAATAGATACAGCGACCATTCTTTTTTGTCTGTGGACTATTTTAATACCGTTAGGACAATTGGAGATGCCTTATCATAATAATTATAGGAATTATTATACTAATTTACAAAATGCTAATACCCTCCCATTACTTTTTTTTTTTTTCAGCTTCACGCTGTATCCCGCACTAGGCAGGGTAGGCAGAGGGAACGAAAGTGAAACCTAGTGTTATGACACTCCGTTCCACTTCCCCACTTTCCGCCGAATTTGAGGCATTGCGTGTTGAGTGGCGGAACTCAACGCCGCGCTTTGCCTTATTACCAGAGCGAAGAAATGAAATATTAAATATTTGAATTGAAAATATTAAATATTTAATTTCCTCGACTGGGGATCGAACCCAGAACCTGTCAGTTACAGTCACACTCTTGTGCCGCTGCGCCACGACAGGCCTCGCCCCCCCATTACCAATGTTATTAAATTGTTACGAATGTAATGAGTTAATGGTTTTGACAAAGTTATATATTTATGAAGCCGTCATGTGGAACAGCATCATACTTTCAATGTAATGTTTGTATGGGTTCGTTTGACACTTGGAGTTGAGATGTTTTTAATGTCTTCTGCTATAGCAAGACAAGGCGCAGCGTTAAGAACTCGCATATAACTTATTTTGGTGACTAATAGGGGAACTGAATGTCTTGGATTCATCTATTAATGTAGGAGACACAGTGTGTGGCTGTACCAAAATTACATATAAATATCATCATTTATATTTTTTTTAACTGTGAGTCAGTTAGTCTCACTCGGCGTCGCAGATACAACAGGGTAAGCAGAGGGAACTTGGGAACCTAGTGTTGATACATTCCGATCTACTTCCGTTACTTAGTTTCCGCCGAATTCGAGGCATTGCGTGTTGAATGGCGGAACTCAACGCCGCGCTTTGTCTTGTTACCAGAGCGAAGAAATGAAAACATTGAATATTTAATTTTAAAATATTAAATATTTCAATTCTAAGAGTGGTAATCGAATTCACAACTTCACAATTCACACGCTTAAGCCGCGTTGCTTTTTACGTTTAAGCTTTTTTTTTATAAGTACAATACAAGAAAAAAGGTCGAGTTCTCGTAAATCAGGATGGCTCTACTACTCTGTGCGTACGAGCGGTAGCGTGCGTCACGCAATACTTGTCTACCTTATTATTATTTATTACACACAAATCTCGGATAGATAATATCCTAAATAGAATACCGAACGTGATGTAACTGTTAAAGGTTGTTGGGGCGCTAGAGCGCATACGGACGGGTTAGGGGTTTGATTCTTAGTTGGGGGTACGAGGTATTTAATACCTTAATATTTTTGCTTATAAACTGAATGTTAAAAATATATTGTTAGGCAAGGCATATTATTCAATTCAAGAATACTACAATGATAAGAGTGCGTGGAATTAAATGCTGTTGGTACTCACCCAGGAAGCTATGTTATATATTTACTTTAATTTATATTTTGAAAAGAGCAACTGTTGAGTTTCTTGCCGGCTCTTCTCAGCAGACCCGCCTTCCGAGCCGGTGGTAGCTTCCTGTAAGGACTGACACTACAGACACTTATATGTAACTTGACGATTCAAAAGTGCTTATATGGCCTAATTGAATAAAGAATATTTTGATTTTGATTTTGATTAATGGTAGTGCCTTAACACTAGGTTCCCAAGTTCCCCGTACCTACTCTGCCGTGTGCGGTATACATATTATAACAACGAAAGTTAATATGCAAATTGAAAGTCCGTCAGTATGTTTGCTTTAATGTGTCGGTCAATAGAAAGTTAGCAGGTAGCGTCGCGTGGGCTCCGTTATTGAGAATTCGGAACTCGTCGCATCTTTGTTACAACACTACTTTTACTTTCCTATAAATTTATTTAATAGTTTTACAAGTGATGAACGTGAAGATTGAATGGCGTGATGGTTTTATTGTGTCAGCGTGAAGTTATCACGCTGTATCCCGCACATTGCACGGTAGATAGAAGGACTTTGGGAAACAAGTTTTAAAATGCTCTGTTCTGTTCCTGATTTTCCGCTAAATTTTGAGGCATTGTGTTTTGTGTGGCGGAACTCTACGCTGCGATTTATTTGATTACCACATTGAAGTTATGAAGATATTAAATGTTTCATTTAAACCTCGACTTGGAATCAAACATATAACCTGTCGCCTTAAGGCGACAGGTTATAAGTTTGATTCCAAGTAGAGTACCAAACACTTTGATTCCAAGTAGTTTGATTCCAAGTAGAGGCCTGTCTTAACGCAGGTTCTAGCCCCTGCGTTAAGACAGGCCTCTAAGATGAGTTTATACTTATAAAAATTAAATTTTACATGTAACTATGCATCTATAGTGTTTATTCTTAATAAATATGAAAAATAAATTCGACCCCGTAGTTCCCAAGATTACCAAGCCGAATTCGGCGGAAAGTGGGGAACGGAAATGGAACGGAGTGTCTTAACACTAGGTTCCCGGGTTCCCTCTGCCTACCCTGCCTCATGCGGGATGCAGCGTGAAGCTAAGAAAGCAAGCCAAATAAACTAACGATTTACCATGAATATGTTGGTTATGGACTCGATCTTCACATGGGAGAGCGAATAGTTTCTTTTATCTGCCCTGAATAAAAAACAGCGTTAAGCTCTGCCATTCAACACGACCGAGTTCAGAAAGCGGAAGTATATTCAGGAAGCGGAGTAACACCGTACATTTTGTATAGTATAATCAGTAGTGTGATAAAGATGGTCCCCTGTTGAGCGAGATTTTTAATATGTAAGTATTTAATTTTTATAAACCTGAATTATGTGAGACATAAAATTTTATATCTTCATTACAAAATGAAAAACTGAAATTCCGATTATATGTCAATACATTTTGGACATGCATCCGTAAAATTAAGACTACAATAAAAAATGATACTACTATAATAAAAAATGATCAACAGTCTGAAACGTCTGCGAAACGTAAAAGCTTTTGATTTGTTATCAGATTGTATGTGAAGGCATATTTTTATTGATATTGCTCAATACTAATAACATGTGGTGAAAGAACAGTATTTTTAAAGAAAAGCTCGTAATTTTATGATAATAATGTTCGATATATAATTTTGTGTTGTTTTTTTCTTATTTTGGCTTTACGCTGTATCTCGCTCATGGTAGGTAGAGTAGGCAAAGGGAATATTTTATGCTGAATTCAAGGCGTTATGTGTTGAGTGCGTTTTGCCCTGTTACCGGGGCAAACTGAACATTAAATTTTAAAAAAGTTAAAAGTAATAAGAATTATTAAATGTCAAAAAGTAATTAAACTCGAGTAGGTATCGAACCGACAACCTGCCTTCGCATATGCTTTGCTCCACGACCGACCTCTGACAGGACTATTTGTCTTTATAATGTTTTATTTATTTAAATGAATTCACACGTGATAATTAAATCTACACAATATATAAAAGTATTTTACATACATATTAATCTAAATATTATCTATATCATACCTATTACCCTCTCTAGTACGCGTCGGACTCACCATAGGATATTTTTTCCGTGCCAATTTCAAGTTTGTATATCAAAAGAAAGGATTGACAAAGAAGTTGACAAATTTAAGCTTGTGTTAACAAATAAAACATCACAATATTTTTTTCTATAATTATTGATCCGTTATTCGCACACTTCACAAAAAAAGCTATATATAAATACAAAATTTCAATATATTCACTCAATTTGTACGTCAAGGCAATCGTAAATTATAATGAAAGCGAAACGCCAAAATGCTAATAAATGCATGCGCCTACGCAACATGCGTGGAATGTTTTGGAAGTATCACATAGTTCTACAGTCGCGATTCATCATCGAGTAATTTGATCACACTTGCTCTTATACAGTCAAACGTCAAATTTTAGGCATTCTGTGTTAAGTTGCGGAAATCAACTGTGTTACTAGAGCGAATAAATTAAAATATTAAATATTTCATTTCCTCAAGTGGAGATCGAACCCGCAGCCTGTCGCATTTAGTCGCACGCTCGTACTTTTGTGCCACGATAGGCCTTATTAAAGAAAAAAAATATGAAATTTGTATCAAATACGAAGGTTTATACATTTTTCTAAGAAATATAGTTACTCAACTATGCAACAAAAATTAGCGAGTCAATGTTAAAAGTAAAAGTTTAAGTTTAGATCTTAATCGTACATATGGACTTTGTTATATACATATATATACTGTATTTGTTATTCATGTACAACAAAATATTCATATTGAATTTAATGAATATTCATAGCGTAGAATTAATAATTTCAAGGTTTTATATTTTTTGTACTCAAGATTTCATCGTGAATGAGTAGTGAGTGCGATAGGCATAGCGGAATTTATATCATATAATAAAATATATTTTGCACGTAGCAAAGTAGAGTTAGTTAATATGAGAACATAGTGTTTGGACACTTTCTTTCGTTGAGACACTCAAAATCAAAATCGCAATATTCTTTATTCAAATAGGCCAAGCCAATATTTAATTTTTATTTTACAAGCACGTTTGAATCGTCAAGTTACATAGAAAGGTCTATAGTGTCAGTCCTACAGGAAGCTACCACCGGCTCGGTAGGCGGTGCTGCTGTGAATGAGACCAACAGCATTTAAAACCACGACCACGCATTCTTATCATATTAATATTCTTGAATTGAATAATATGTTTTGCACTTACACTATCTAACTTTTCGCTGATTGACGCTTCTTATTTCTTCTTCTTAGAACGAGGAAATTAATACAATTTATGAGAGTAACTGGGAGTTGAACCCATGAATGTCACTTTTACATTAAGGCATCGTGCTAATGCCCTCAAGAAATAAAAAATCTGAATTTTTCATATTCTTACAATTCCTATGAGTAATGTGGTCGTACAGTATGGCAATTGGCTAATGAACTGAGTTATTTCACGACGAATACCATCGATCACGTACCATAGAGGTCAAGGTATGGTTGCGTACTAAAAATAGCCCGTTTAAATATTTTACTCTGGTGTAAAAGATTTTTTTTATTAAAAGTAGATCCGAGAAATTTAATAACATTTTAATGGGTCCGGATTGTTAATAATTATATTTTGGAAAAAAATTGTTAATAATTATATTTTCATAGTTTAGTTGTTCAGTGTTACGTTTAATTTGGAGGAATTATTAGTATTTATTACTTGATTGACAAATTAATTCTAAATAGATATACATATATCACTTGGTTCTTTACTTTTTTATAAGAAGGGTAGAGAGAATCTAGAAACCTAGTGATACGACACTCCGTCACCTTTAAAGTCCATACCCCATTTTCCATTGAATTCTAGAGACATTGTGTGTTGAGTGGCGAAATTAAACACCGTATTTTGCTTTATAACCAGAGCGAGAAAAAGGAAATATTAAATATTTAATTCCTCAAAATGCACTCACAACGTTTTGTCACATCAGGTTTGATGTGTTACAAACAAGTTTACAATAGTACAAACGACAGAAAATTGGGGAACGGAAGTATCTTTTTAGGTTCCCAAGTTCCCCCTGATACAGCGTGTAGCTAACAAATTAAATAAATAATTTCCTTTTAATTTACAACTCCCATAAAGTATATCGGTGTTAAATGTTTGCACTTATCGACAGGTGTGTTTCGCTTCGGGCTATCATAAAACTTTCGAGCGAAGATCGAATGTACGAACAAGAACTAGTAGTTTTCAAATCTAGACACAGAGAAATATATCATTAACGATAAGGATATTCTTGGTTCCTTTATATTTATTTATAAATACATCGTATATGGATCGCCGTACGTATAGTTCTTAGCTTTTTAAAGTTTGAATTTGAGTTTGAGTCATGATCATTGATGTATATATGGAAGTTAAAGTGCAGTGTTGTATTCCGCTATTCGTGAAGAATAGCAGATTACCCTTGATAAATAATAGATCAAATTATATCTGTTATAAAAAAATATATATAATTTTCTGGAGATATCTTCAGGTTTTTTTGGTATTTTAAATTTCAAACAATATTGTACATATTTAACCTTAAATATAAATTACTAACTTTGATTATGAGGCCTGTCGTGGCGCCGGGGACCAAGCGTGTGACTGTGAACGACGGGTTGTGAGTTCGATCCCCACTCGAGGAAATGAAATATTTAATATTTTCAAATTAAATACTAAACAAATAACAAAACCAAGCGCGGCGTTGAGCTCTGTCACTCAACACACAACGCTTCAAATTCGGCGGAAACTGGAAATATAAGAGGATCGGAGTGTCTTAACACTGGGTTCCCAAGTTCCCTCTGTTTACTCTGTCATGTGCAGCGACTTTACAGCGTTGAGTTGCGTGAATTAACTTTCCGTTAGTAAATCTTAGCTCAAATCACATACAAAACAAACACAAACGCTATAACCAATACAAATCCGATAGAACAAGGCACATTTATTAGATGTTGTTTTGTTAAACATTCATAAAGGGATCATCATAGGAACACGAAACGTAAACTGCTTTACATCGTAAATGGTACGATCCTTCCATTACTATGATTGCGTATCGACTATCGGGACTATTAGGACGCGCGTGAGCAAGCCACAAAGGCGCCGACCGGCCTAAGCAGGATTAGATTGGGTGGTTTCCGGGTGGCTTGGGATGATTTTCTATTGGAATTTAGATTTGTTTAACACTTCGCTTTAAGTGGCAGTTCGATATTACATTTGCTTTTTTTTTTATTTAACGCTGTATCTAGAACGTAGCAAGGTGGGTGGTGGGAACATGGGCAACGTTACCGTTAGAACATTTCCGTGTACGACTTTCTGCCGAATTCTGAAGGCATTGCGTGTCCAGTAGCGAAGCTTGCGTCGTTACCTAAACGAAAAAATAAATTTTAAAATATATATATATATATATATATATATATATATATATATATATATATATATATATATATATATATATATATATATATATATATATATATAATGAATTATTATCAACTTCCTCTAAAGGGAATCGAATCTATAAACAAGTTGACAGTCACACGTATGTGCTACTGTACCACGATAGGCCGCAAGTTCACTCTCACAGAGTAATAGCACACGGAAAAGTCAATCGCGGAGAAATCTACTCGAGAACTGAAATGAGCTTACTGACTTTACGATATAAAAAGTTGAACTAATATTGCCTACACGTCAAGTTACAATAGTAGCTAGTTTGGAAAAATCGATATATTAAATTTATAACGTTTTAATGTCATTAATGGATATTTTTAGTTACAGATTAATTTCGTTTACAGTTCCGCAAACGTTCCCATATATTTTTCCACGAATGATTTGAACCTCCGTAGCTGAAACTCAGGAGCGTATATATGTTTGTATATTTTTCCACAAATAATTGATAAAATTATCTTTTTGATTTGATTGATTTGGTCACTATCAGGAGAACTGTCTATATCATGTAAAACTTTTAAGCCATTTTTTAAAATATAGTTATATTTGACACATACTTTCCTATCACGTTTATCTCATGATTCAAACACAGAACCACCGCCAACCAACTAAATTTGCGCCAACTGTACCTTACTGTACTGTACTCCCTAAGCTCATAACTCCTATACATGGCTCGCCAGACCTTGCCAAACTTTAATAATTTTAACTTAGTCGCTATCACAAGTGATCGATCATTGTCTCATTGCTGTTTTCTGAATCAATAACTCATTAAGTGTTTGTATTTTTACATTTGACAGGTGGAGATTAGGCACGCAATGCTTAATCTCCACCTAATTGATATGCGTGTTACGCGTTATGGGCAGTGTTGTATGTAAATCTTTCTTGATATAAAATATTGACTAAATATTGCCTACTTTTATAGTTTTACACTGTATACTACATATAATATAATAGGGTAAGCTGGGGCCTCTGCTAATAATGGTTTAAATGTTAAGACACTCCATTTAAATTTTTTGTTTATTATGAAAGAAGCTATGACCAAAATGATAATTGTAATATTTTGTAGCAACTTTAATTTTCGTAATTTTTGCAAAAATGATTCTGAGTTTGTGTAAAGAAGGATTTAAAAGAATTAAATCATATATATGTTATATGTTTCTAAATTATAAACCTTCTTCATAGAATCCCATAGGCATAACCCATAGGTCACATAAATTACAATTATACGATTGCTCACATACTCGATACGAACGATTAAATTTAATTATTTACAAGTTTGAGATGCACTGTGTGTTGCAATACAGTCAAATGTCAGTGCGTGCCGTTCTATTGTTGTTCTTCGCTTACACGCTTCAAGTTATAATTATGAGTTATTTGTAAAACCACCTGTTGTGGCGCAGTGGTGGTGACTTGTTTGAGGTTGTATTTCATTGTTCTGTATTATAACTCAGCTTCACGCTGTATCCCGCATGTGGCAGGGTAGGCAGAGAGAATTAGGGAACCTAGTGTTAAGACACTCCGTTCCACTTCCGTTCCCCACTTACCGTTGAATTTGAGGCATTATAAGTGGCGGAACTGAACACCGCGTTTTGCCTTTACATTAACATTAAATAAATATTAAAATAAAAAACATTAAATATTTTACTTCTTCGAGTGGGAATCGAACCCACAACCTGTAGATTACAGTCAGAGCATTATGCTGCAGCGCCACGATTAGGCATAGTGTATAGCTGTTTTTTAAATAATGTTAATAGACCTCAGTGACTTCATTAAATAATATTTATATTTTCGACGGGTCCAAAGAACAAAATCGTATATGAAAAATGATCGACTTTCAGTATGAGGTTTTGAAGTTCTGTGTGAATGTAATCATCAACTATTACCGCAAATACAAAATAATTGCAAAAAAAAATGTTTAATAGCTGTTCAATAGCATATATAAATATTATTTAAAAAAATATTATTAAAAAAATATTAATATTATTGTCACTGAGGTCTATTTACATTATTTTAAAAACAGCTAAACACTATGCCTAATTTATTATAATACACATATTGTATTGTAATCACAGTGTATTAGTGAAGATGATAACGCTCATGTATTCCCACGCAATATGGTAACTAGTGAAGGTCGATCACGACCGATTGTGCAAGTGCGAGGGTTCACGGCCTAAGTGGTCAAAGTTTGTTAACGAATGATTACTGAGGCAGGACCCCACATCGAGAGATCGTTCAGATAAATTGAATTACATCGAGAAAGTCATCATGATTCTTGGGGCAATTGAAAAATTGATGTGCACGATGAGTGCGGATTCGATTATTAATGGAGAGGATTATTTCTTTCTTCATTATACTTAAAATAAATAATTTTTATCAGACACAAACAGTACAATAAAGTATTTACTTATAAATATTAAAAAAGTCGACATAAACCAATCAAGTATATGAATCAATCATGAATTTAGATTTCGATGTTGACAGAAAAGTTATATTTCTATAAGGTACATAATTCTTTATCTACCATATAAAAAGTGTAAGCTACAAGTATTCACATTACATTTTCAACCTAATATACAATTCTGTATTTACTTCAGTTTTTACATTTTCTATTATAACGATGTCGATAAATCTTAAAAAAAAAAACATTAAATCTTAAAAAAAATTTGATACATTTACAGCTTAGTCAATAATTTATTTGAACACAAATGTAGAAAACCAATTACTATCACACGTAATATAAAGTCCACCGGAAATAACTAGCTTGGTTCTCTTATCGAGGTGTCGTATATATGAGGGTAGTTGTAAACTATCAGCGCCATCTATATCATGTGCGATACATTGCTACTACCGATGAAGTCCGCAATCAGTGCGTGAGTTAGATTCTAAACTCGAACGGGGTTAACGCCCCTAACGTCTGACCATAAAATAAGGGAAAATAATCCTTGTTTCTTTCCCCATAAGACTCAACTATGAAAGCTATTAAAATATAAAAAATAACCTTATACCGAAAGGACCAAGGTTCAAATTGGATTGGTTAATATTAAAATGCAATTCTCTAAACGAGTTCCGTGTGTTATCATTATACACATCATAATTGCGCAAAAAATGATTGTTATGCCACATGCAGATAAGTACTGGCTTAGTGAAATTGATTTAATGGTTAAGCTTTTTATTAATAGGCTCTATGTCACGCTTTCCAAAAAATCATACACAGATTAAAGAACAAGCAAAATTACAATAGTATATTAGCTACTTTGAAGATGGCGATTTTGGGAAATGTTTTAACATTTCTTCATACCAAGTTGTTTGCACTTGGTATGAAGAAATGTTAAAACGCGCTGTATCCCGCACGAGGCAGGGTAGGCAGAGGGAACCGGGAACCTAGTGTTAAGACACTCCGTTCCACTTCCGTTCCCCACTTTCCGCCGAATTTGAGGCATTGCGTGTTGAGTGGCGGAACTCAACGCCGCGTTTTTGCCTTATTACCAGAGCGAAGAAATGAAACATTAAATATTTGAAATTGAAAATTTTAAATATTTCATTTCCTCGATTGGGGATCGAACCCAGAACCTGTCGGTTACAAGCACACGCTTATGCCGCTGCGCCACGACAGGCCTCAATAATATTATTTTTTTAACAAGAGTGCGGTTGTTTTTAGTTGAAAGACTTGTTTATCGTTGTGTATTTTATTTATTTTTTATAAAAATTGGACTAGCAATGAAATTTGCCAAGTCTAGTTAAGTCACCAGTTTTTTTTTTAATTTTAATATTTGTGAAGATTGGTGAAAAATGTCAGCACTAATTTAAGACCACGATTTGAAATCTGACTTAGAAAATTGCAAATTCTTTAAAAAGAAAAATTAAAAACTAATTCAAATAATATGTATAAAATAACAGCCACTCTACCTTGTTTGTAATTTGAAAAACGCCATCCCAGTTCCAGGTTAAGGGATAAATTTCAATCAGAGAGCACATAATTACAGATGCGGCAATGGTATACCCAATGAAATTTAATGCCTACAGCATTCCAAAGTTAATCGGCTCATCCAGCGTTGGGGTCCCAGGAAGGCTTTCTAATCCTTCCCGCTAATGGTATAAAATCAAGTTGGATTCGACACGGGAGCGTTTGTTATTCCCGCCTTGTAATAGATATAGTGTAATATGAATTGTAAAAGAGATCAATCTTTATTATAATTTTAAAACTTATTTGCTCTCTGAAAGCTACGGAAGTACTGAAATTATGGAGAAGTTTCGTCATTTATTTTAAGTAAATTGGTTACTTGAATCTATTCTAGAGTTGCAGGTTATATTATTCATAATAATTTAACATCGGCTAGGGAAAATGAACTTTACTGCTGTAGAAAAGCTTGGCGTTATATTATTAAACTAAGTTCTCTAACAATATACTTTGCTTTTGATATAGGCCTTTGTTATAGTTTTGTCATCCAATTATTATATATTTGTCCTCTAATTAGTTCCAAACCCACGACAATTGCTAGAAAGACAGATGAAAATGCGTTATAAATTGATTTGATATTAAAACAAGTTAGAAATACTCCGTTGCATAACATCGGCGGCCGCAGATTGGTAAACAAATAAAAAAGACACAAAAGGGAGTGCGCAGGAGTCGATACGCCCTCGAACACTGTTCAGTATAAATTTACAACCGCGTGATGGTAATAAATTTTGACAATACTGATCTTTTTTAACTGACTCTTAAAAAAGGAGTTTAGATTTAAGATATGCATACATTATGTTATATTTTTGATATTGGCAAATATTTGACTATTTTGCTTTATTAATTTTGCTACAAAGCACGTGTGTGTTTGTACTCAAATTTTCAGAAAGCGAAATTCATATGGATTTGACGTTTTTTATAGTTAATAGTTAAACAGTAGGTAGATACTAATATAGCCTTATATACCTTTCATAAACCACGTCTATCTCCACCCTAAAGGCCGTCAACACATGTGTAGCTCCTCTGGGCCGCGGTAATCACCTACTATTAGATGACGCTTACGCGTCTTTTTCAGGAACAAATAGAGTGCAATCGATGGGCAATCGAAAACGGTCTAATTTGAATTTCACGCAGTTACAGCTACTATGGCCCCATAGTAGCTAAAGGTGGAGTGTTTTTCCCAACATTTATTTCAACTTTATCTTTGTAATACATATAGTTAATTTAAATAATAATTAAAATTCTTTTCTTAAACATGTGAAAGGAAGTCGACGAACGACGCGTTTATCGTAACAAGGAATCAAAGCAGCGACCACCGGAGAACTCTGCCATTTAACCTAAATTATCGTATACAAATTCTCGTATGTTTGTTTATATGGTTTGGTAACCAACATTTAATTTTTACTATTTTTTAAATTATTCCAAACTTATGAAAATAAATAAAATTACAAGACAGAAAATAATATAAAATTAGTATTTAATGTTTAATTTACTTAACTTATATTTTTTAGCTTCACGCAATACCCAGCATATAGCGGAGTAGGCAATATTTTAGAATTCGTGTAAACGGAACTCAACGCTGCGATTTTTTCTTGTTACCAAAGTGGTAATAATCGTATTCAATAATATAACGTATCCATCCAAGCACTGAGCCACAGCGTCAAGACGTTAAATTCCTTATATAGCTTTTATATTACATATTATGATGCAATTTCGTTATTTTGCATGTCATAATATCATAAAGACTGCATTTTCAAGGTGGTTTGGTGCGTCAGAGTGCGGTGGCGAATCTTTAGTTTTTTCTCGGCCACAACGTACGGTGCGGTTAGATCAACTAGCCAAGATCATATTTCCTATACGTAGTGTATTATTTTTAAGGGAACCTATTGAAATAGAAAAGTAACCATGTGAACGTGATTGTCCTGCAAAGTGCCAGTGGTCGGTGGTTCTCACCTATTTTCTCTCTAAAGTAAATAAAAATACTTAAAATAATAGTAGTACTGCTGGAGCCTGTCGCGACTCAGCGGCTCCAGAGTTTGATCCCCGTTTGGTTTTCATTTCCTCGCTCTGAAAACGAGGCTAAGCGCGGCGTTAAGTTCCACACTCAACACGCCTCCAAAATCCAGCGGGGAGTGGGGAATTTGGGAACAAAAGTGCATTTACATAGAGTGGCCAGGTTCCCTCTGTCTAACGTGCTGAGCGCGGAACACAGCGTAAACCAAAAAAAAAAGTAGCAAAGACTAAAATTGAATTAATGCCGTTTTTATGAAAAACAGTATAACTTTGTATGAAAGGTGGCAATTGGAAGCCTTTTGCGTCCGAGCCTTACAATTAGATATGAGATAGTCTCTAAAAATTTGTAGAAATAGAGACTGAATATTATTATTATAGTAAAAAAAGTAAATTTTATAATATTCACTCGTTCTCCTCACTATGGTGGTGGCTTACATGGGTAGGGTAGGCGCATCGAGCCCAGTGTTAGTAGACTCCGTTCTCAATACACCTTTCAAATTTTGGGATATTGCATGTTAAATAGCGGAACTCAACGCCGCGCTTTGTCTTTTTATACCAAATTTCAAAATTTTGTACAATTTACTCAGTTTCTGGTAGCCCTAGCTAATATTACATCACAAAATCATTTCTCATGTAATATTTTTGCATGTACAGCATTATGTAAGATGACCGTCGTCATCTTTTTAACCTGCGGTCGCCGGAGGAAGTTCACGTACGCATGGGTCGAACGCTGTACAAGCTATGTGGTTTTAATAAGAATGGCTGTTCCCAAGAGTTTCTTTTGGTTTAGTCCGTATATATATATATATTTATCATAGAACACGGTATCCATAGACTAAGTTACTAATATAAAAAATTAAGAAGAAAAGAAAATTATTTACATAATTTCTTATTTCATAAGTAACTAAAATGAATGTATCGTTACGCAGAGGTGTTTGACTATCTATTAACGCGATGTGTAAGTTCAATTCCCATCCGAAGAAATAAAATATCTAAAATTTCTCCAAGCGATAATTGAATCCAAAATAAATCCATTCAACTTATACTACCTATTATTAAAGGGCATGATAATTTTGTACTCAATAATTAGTTTGACAAGCAATTTGTTAGCTACAGGAGTATATCAAACACACACGCTATCTCGATAAGATCGGGACCGTGATGACTGCGCACGCGCACGCGCCGCACGCACTTAATATCCTTGCACTATGAACCTGATAATTATCGCACATGTACCAAAATCTATTATACGTACAATTTATTTGGAGTAGAACGATTCTTTAAATGGTGAAATAAATAATTTGTTTATTCTTAAAGAATAGTTTGTCTAAACATAGCATTTTTGTTGCAAGGACAATGTTTTACCATAAAATAAAACGCGAAAAAAAATTGTTTTCATAAAAATGTTTTTGATGTTCGCGATTTTCACACATTTTAAATGAAACACTTTTAACCGGATTAATCGCGTATATTGATTGTTAAACATGTTTTTGAAAACCCGACGTTTCGAACACTCTACAGTAGTCCGTGGTCACGGGTAGACTGAGGTGGCATTTGTCTGTCATTTGCTATGAATATTATATCAAACTACCGCCAATGATTCCTTAATTGCCTCGCGAGGCAACGTCGGTTTTCCAAAAACATGTTTAAAAATCAATATACGCTATTAATCCGGTTAAAAGTGTTTCATTTAAAAATGATTTTATTTAGACTATATTACTTTGAACACTTGGTCTATACATTTTTTCATGTTTTTATTATATATAATTTTCTTAAATATTAATTAACATTTTCAAACAGTATATAATATAACACATACCTACCATAGGAAATATTTTAGAACTAAGGTTCATTCAAGCAAAACAAAGCGCGGCGTTGAGTTCCGCCACTAAACACACGATGGCTCAAAATCCGAGAAAAGTCTGAAACGGAACGGAATGTTTTAACACTAAGTTCCCCAGTCTACCCTGTCATGTACAGGATAGAACGTAAAGCTGAGTTGAGTTCGAGTGTGTTCAAGCAAGGTTTTTTTTATTTTTTAACACTTTAGTAATAATAAATTATACAATAATATATCTGCTTTTATACCTCTAATACTATACATTTCATATAATAAATATTATGTACTAAACAATATTTATCTTTATACGTCACTTGGTAGTTCTCATTTGTTTTTGTCTATTGCCCATTAGCGTGGCTCATACAAAAAGTTGATGTTATCTATAACATTTTAAGGCATTTTTACAGGACAGGGGTCATTTTTTAAACCATCTAATATGTTTGACGTGGAGTATCTCAGACCTTTTAGAACAACTTAAAAATAATAATTTAGATGTTGTTTTTTTATTACCATTGTTTAGAAGTCTAAAGTAGACATTTAAAATATTTCTTTCTTTCGCTCCAATGGTTAACAATATGTATAAAAGCACTACCAAGAAACGTCAAAGCAATGAGAAGTATAAAATAGAAATATTGAGATCCCAGAATCCTTCCAATAAGTAACAAGAACTGATCGTATGTTATACAACTCAAACGTGATCAAGACAAGCCCTTTTATTTTCTTTTGAATACTGTCAATAATTTTATAATATATTTTTCGGGCCCTCTACTGTTTAATCTTTTCTTTATCTTGACATATCTCCTTTTGCTTTGTATGGATCAAAAGAAATCGCCTTATTTTTCAGACACTTTAATCTCAATTACCAATAAATTTTGGAGAATATACCCCATTTATATTTAATGTATTTATTCATCTAACCAAACTGAAAATCAAAACTATATATAAAACATTTTTAATGATCAAAATAATCTGGCTAGTCATCATCGCGTCCTAATCTTTTATGCCATATTGTACTATTTATCTATTTAATAAAAAGGAACTACTAATTATGGTACTACCCATCTGTTAAATTACTTGCTACTTTATAACTATCTTTTCACTTATATCTATCTATAAAGCTTCGAAATTAACTTTAAGAAACCAAATAAACTTGTGCCCAACAATTCGGCTTAGACCAAAAAGAGAAGTCAAAATATAGTTGGCTCTTATAAAGTCTCGTTTATATCAGTATCGTCCGCGTGATTGATAGCCTACGCTTTGTAAGGGCCCATTTTTAATGGACTTCTGACGTTGATTTAATAAAACCCTTCATTATGCCATCAAAAGATCTCAGGGTCACGACCACGGTCCCAGTTGTAATACGTAATTACAACCCTAGTTCAACTTTAAAAGTTATTAAAGAAATTGTGTCTGATTTTTTCTATATCTTTAGAATTTATTTTACTCTGTATCCTAGTTTTTAAGTGTCAGAGTAAAAAGATGTTGATTGGTTGCAAAATATTACAATAATAATAAATATCTCTTTAACACCAATAAAAAATAATGCCTTATATATTGCAAGACTATCTGTTTTAGGCAAAGACCAAACTTTAAACAAAATTACGCTTAACCTTCTTCATTCACAATGCATGTATCGATGATCAGATTATAATCAATGCGCTACGTACAATCCTCCAGAAAAAGCAAAAAAAAGCTCAATTCCCAATAACGAATTTTAGTTTATTCCTTTTTCGAGTCGAACCAAAATACTCGTACCACCCAAACGTAGGAGCACGCAATTAGAAGATGTAAAGCGGGTTCCATCAGTCACGGGCTCGCACGACGGGAAACGGGACACGGGCGGCCATTTTGAAAATATTACTACAAATGGTCAGTCCGTGAGCTTTTTGTTATACCCTGACCATAATCGAGAACCTTTTTCTTGATGTTTATGCATAAAAGTTCACTCGGACCCCTAATAAAGTCAATTTTTGCGTTTTTCAACCATTGAAATGATGGGCTACCTTGCACTGTTGTACTGGAGGTAATTTGAATATGTTGTTTCTTTTTGAGTCGACGCTCTTAACACTGAAATTATTCTGAGAAATCTAAATCTTAATTAGAGGTATGGTGGCTTCCAATTGTATTTTTTTTACAAAAATATTTATACATCTGTGGTTTGCATGTTTTAAGATTCTTGGGTATTATTAACTTTGGCCATTATTTTGATACCAGTTTGTTATGAGAACTAACATTTTTTCATGTACTCTCGAGTAATAAATTCAGTTAAATGTTATTTTACGTTGTAAATAACGCGTTATATCGAAATTTCCGTACAAAAAATATCGTATATATCGTAGCGCAAACGAACATAAACACAAAAAATATGGTAGCACAAAAAGTGCTTTGTTATACATACTTTTACTATATGTCTTTTATAAATAAAAAATATAAATCTATCTCTAAAAATAAGTAAATATATATATTGAATATATTTTCCGTCTTTCAATTTATAAAGATGTGGAAGGTAAGCAATGTCTATTAAAAAATTACAAATATTAAATTCTGTCGATATTTAGGCATGGCCTTTGTAAGCGAAAACAATTGAATGTGTTTTTGAATCAATCATTGTATTGTCGATTTAGGATATTTTTTATTTCGTAGCGTGGATTTGCTAACTATAGATACGTAAATGAAATTCAAACTAAATGATTTGTGATAAAGCTTATAGGTTATATATACTTCTCTTCGTATAAGCTTCTTTACATATTATGTGTCAATAACTCTGAGTGAGTTATTTTCAGCTTCACCTGTATCCCGCACATGGCAGGGTAGGCAGAGGCAACTTGGGAACCTAGTGTTAAGAAACTCCGTCCCACTTCCGTTACCCACTTTCCGCCGAATTTGAGACATTGCGTATTAAGTTGCGGGACTCAACGGCGGGTTTTGCCTTGTACCAGAGCGAAAAATGTGAAAATATTCAATATTTAAATTGAAAATATCAAATATTTTATTTCCTCGAGCAGGGATCGAACCCAGAATCTGTCGGTTACAGTCACACGCTTGTGCCACTGCGCCACGACAGGCCATAAAATAAATTAAAATTGTATTGCACTGCAGTGTTTATTAAATGCTTATTATATATATATATATATATATATATATATATATATATATATATATATATATATATATATATATATATATATATATATATATATATATATATATATATATATATATATATATATATATAACAATGTAATGGGGTGTCTTTACATTAGGTTCTTTCAACTCATGTGCCTCACGCCCATCCCGAGCTAAAAATAATTTTACGTCTTGCGTGGAGTAAACAAAGTTGGGAGCGCTAACTAGTACAATCAATTTTAAGTGATTTTCCACATTGTTCTTTAAATATAGCATTTGACTGACGTATAATTAAAAACGGTTCGCGTACGAAGTCTCGTGTAAAAATACACGCACCGATCAATCATCGGGAACATATGTATGTATGAACTTTGGGCGTGATATTTATGTTGCGTCACATCGCTCTTGGCAACTTTATTGTGGATTCTTAGAAGTAAGTAATCGTATAAGATTTATTCAGCCCAACGTATATTTTTACGAATTTAAACTTTTTCTTTTTGCTTCACACTGTATCCCGAACATGGCTGGGTAGGTAGAGGGAACTTGGGAATCTTATATTAAGACATTTCGTTCAGTTCCCCACTTTCCGCCGAATTTGAGGTATTTCGTGTTGAGTGGTGGGACTGAACGCCGTGCAATATTAAATATCTCATTTCCTCGAGTGGAAATCCAACTCACAACCTGTCACATTCGTAGTCACAAGCTTGTGCGCCACAACAAGTCTTAATTTACACTTGATAGATGAATCAGTCTAGAAACTACTTTAAGAATATAACCCATATCCAGCAATGGTAATTAAATTTATACCAAAAAAGTAATAAGTCTATTTCTCTTTTTCTAAATATAATATTTCATTATTACACATATTACTTAAAATGACTGGAGCCAGTCATGTCATTCTTAAACTGTAAAATCTTCTAACAAATCTCTTAAAGTCCATAATAGATATAGATATACTTTTTGTAGCTACGATAGATTAGTCCAAGCGTATGTAATTAAAAATTAATTATTTAAAAAAATCAATTATATTTTCGTCTAGATTATACAACGTCAATTGTCTATAGATTGTGGTACGGATATTTTTATTGTTATTTCTATAAAAGGAGGAATTCTAAATTTTTCTCCATCTCGTAGGAATGTTGTGTCATCCTTTTACAAAAGATGCAAAATTTTGAATATGTCATATTGGCCTATCTAGGATGTTGATAAGAAATATAATATATAAAATACCATCGAATCGAACCACAATCGATTTTAAATATCGATATATCGATTTTACATCATCGAGTAGTTCCAAGCAGTGCCACTATGGTGAGGCCCTTATACGTATGTACTATACATATGTATGTTAATGTCAGACCCAAAAATGTTATCTCAACATCAATATCGTGACATAATTATTTAATAATGACTTGTATAAGACCTCCCTTTATAGCACCGCTAAGTGAAAAGCAACAAAGATCTTATCTTTCACCAGAAAACAATAATAATTAATATGGGAATTAATTATAAAATCATTAACCGAAAATTTTATTGGACATGTCGAGTTTGTAAAATTACGGTACTACTTTAATAAACAATGTAAGATTGAATGAATGGCGTTGAATATGTTTTTGTCAGTTAAAACAACGTCTCGGGTGAAAAATCGATATTGTGGTTAAATTATTACAGGTTTTTCTCGTACAACGGATAAGATACAGAGGAAATCTTTCCTCCCTATCTATCTTTCTTTGAATGTGTATTATGCTGTTGGCCCTGTTGGCCTCTGCAGCGTCACCTGACTTAGGTAGGCCCTATTATAAGCCCATAGAGGCATTAGTAAAGATGAGAAACTTAAAGATTTCTCCGAAAGGTCGTCGGAGTGCCCGTTGGATCCCGACTAGGGGGAACAAAATATTTAATATGTTTTTATTTCCTCACTCTCCTAACGAGGTAAATGGCGGTGTTGAGTTAACTCAACCCTATTCAACATCCCTAACTTTAGAAAACTTGACGGACGTGTGTAGTATATTAATATTTTAAATTAATTTAGTTTATGTTTATTATTACTCTTTATAATTTTATGCGCAATCAAGATTTTCTCTACTACTTTGTTTTTGTTAAAGGTTACCTGTAAGAGATCACTAAAAGTGATAAGATCGCCTTTGCATACTATCTCTATGCGTAAAACGTTAATGTTTCATTTTTATTTGTATTTTTTTTTTAATTTCTTACTTTTCATGTAACGGCTGTATAATAATAATAATTATTATTATTATTTTGTATGCAATAAAGAGTTTTATCTATCTATCTTTAGAGCAACAGAATGTCTGAACACTAGGTTCCCGGATTGACTATGGCTACCTTAATATGTTCGGTGGACAGTATAAATTAATGTATAAAAGTGATGACTGAAATTATAAAAAAAATACTTATCGAAACATGACCTCACAACCTTCAAATAATCCTTCCTATACAACAAATTCCATTCACTTAGCCTTTCCTAAGCTTACGCAATAAAAATCATATGGAAGCCCGATTTGTTTGCGTACGAACAAAAGATAGATTTGCTAATCGACTCAACACATATTCGTATAGATGACATAACAATAATTAGATAAAGAATTACAATTGAAATTATCGTTATAAATGTACGCCCCGCTGGTGAACGCATTTAATTCTACATAGATAAAATGATGCCACATTTACTTTGACCGTTGCCCTTTTGAGAGGCGATTTCTGTATGTTCAAGTCTCACTTGAGAAAATGTTGGAATAAGTTATAGATACTTCTTTTCTTTTAGATTTACGCCCCCGCACGTGGCTGAGTAGGCAGAGGGAACTTGGGAACCTAGTGTTAAGACACTCCGTGCCGTTCCCCATTTCGCCTGAGCAAATAAAATTATGATTATGCACTCAATAATCAAAATACCTCCATAATGTCAAAATCGTAAAATTTAGATAAAATATTAGACCAACCATAAAGTTTACCACCAACCATAAACCTTATTTTAATGGATCATTTAGTCAATTAGACTAAGGCTGTCTAAGGCGGGTAGGGCGTGAAATGTGCCACCTAGCGCTCAGTAGAGCACGTCGTCGTCACGAACATACTGCCTCATTTGCGATCTGGTGCACCAGCTTGAGAGATCTATGAAACTGAGGGGTTTGTTTAAACATGCTAACCTCAGGAACTACTTCAAATTAAAAAAAATATATAATATTATTAATTATTAAGCAGCTTCACGCTGTATCCCGCACTAGACAGGGTAGGCAGAGGGAACGGAAGTGAAACCTAGTGTTATGACACTCCGTTCCACTTCCGTTCCCCACTTTCCGCCGAATTTGAGGCATTGCGTGTTGAGTGGCGGAACTCAACGCCGCGCTTTGCCTTATTACCAGAGCGAAGAAATGAAACATTAAATATTTAAATTAAGAAATATTAAATATTTCATTTCCTCGACTGGGGATCGAACCCAGAACCTATCGGTTACAGTCACACTCTTGTGCCGCTGCGCCACGACAGGCCTCTAATTATTAAGCCTTAATTTAAGGAGATTATTAAGCCTTAATTATTAAGCCTTAATTTATTTTAGTTTTATCGTAATTAATTATTAAGTATAATTTAATTAATTATTAATATTTATCTTGCTTTGTCCCAGTTAACGAATACGGCTGTACTGTGTGTACATAATGTCTAAGGAACCTTAGAATGAACCAATCATTATGGTACATACATAGTTATTTTGTTATTTTTATGATAACGCTGCTGACTTTGCAAGTAAAATAAAATCCACGTCAAAGTCATTATTTTCAATTTATTTTTCTGTTATGTATGGATTTTTGAATGATTATATAATATTTATTTGTGAGTATTTCTTAAAAGTGAGTGAGTGAGGAAATTAAAATATGAAACATTCTGGATATTGATCTCTTTGATGGCTCAACCAAAACTGGCCACTGAACTGGTAGTACCGTCATTAGCTTTCAACAATTCAAAACACAAAAACATGAAAATATTCTCGAGTCACTGAATGTCATTACCTTACATACTAGCAGAAACAGTTAACAACATTGTAAGGAGACTGTATCGTTAAAATAATTTAAAACAATTTTACTCTAAAAATAGTTCTTACAGAAGTATGTAATTTAGTAATTACCGTGCAAGGACATTTTTGTAAGGGATTCTTTGGTAATTATATTAAATTCGCATTGTATTTATGTTTTTTGCCTATAATAATAATCATTTTCTTTACGCATGTTAACTGTTTTGCGGAGTTGCTAGTATGTTCCCGCACTCAGCAATAAATGCGTTCTTTTCTTATTAAGATTATTCTATATAGTCTACCACTTTCCGTCGATTTGAGATATTGCGTGTTGAGTAGCGGAACTCAACGCCGCACTTGACCTTACCAGAGCGAGGAAATGAAAATATTTTATTTCTTAGAGTGGGAATCGTACCCATGACCTGTCATGTCGCTGACAGTTGCACGCTTGTGCGCCACAATCGCACACGTGACAGTATGTGCTAATAAAATTAAAGATAATTTAAGGTTAAACTTAAATTTAAAAAGCGTATAAAAATTATAAACGAAGCAGGATTTGAACCTGCGCCTCTGGAATACCGTTCCAGTTGCCAGAGGCGCAGGTTCAAATCCTGCTTCGTTCAAAATTTTTATACGCTTTTTAAATTTAAGTTTAGTATTTTCTGTCCTAAGTGTGGAATAACACTTTAAAACATAGTAAAAAGATAATTTAAGGTTTTTTATAATCTAACAAAGCAAATTAGATCTTATTTGTAAGAATTGTATGTATATATAATGTCTTATTTTAAAACTTGACAATAATACAAAACTAAGATGACAATTAAATAATACGGTATAAACGGGCTGGTCTGATGATGGAGCCAGGACCTGAATAATGGAAGGGAATCTCCTCAGGGATTACTAGTTATCCACTCGAGTCTAGGCACATATGATTAATTGCTTCGAGCACATTATTTCTTCACAAATATAGCATTAGTTTTCTTCTATTTAGTATAGATACAGTATAAATTTCAAACCACGTAACTTAACGCTGCGTTTTGAGTCCAACCGAATATATACAAAATGATAATGGGTACATATCCAACCTATAACTACACAACTATGGCTACTTCTTTACTTACATATATTTCATTAATTGTATGAAAAAATTACGTAACATCATCGTCGGTAATTGACAATATCTGAAGAGCGGCAGATGCTGAGGAATTCGACCGTCTAATGATATGTCCGATCGTCTATCAAAGGTTCATTAGATATATGGATTTACTACCGTGAGTACACCAAAAGAAGTTGTTATACTAACGTTAATACTATTATGGTAATAAGAATCTGTATATTATAAAAAAAATCGTTGAAGCGTATGGTACGAGCGTGTGACGACAAAATTCGATCAATACTTTTTCTTATATTTTTTTTCGCTTTGCGCTCTATTCTACTCATAGATATATATAGGATAGTAGCAGAGAGTAACTATGACCCTAGTGTCAAGACTCTCCGGTCTCCATTTTCTGCTGCCGTTTTGCACACATGGTAAGGCAAGCAGAGGGAACTTGGGAACCTGTTAAGAATTCCGTTTCCATTCCCCACTTTCCATCGAATTTTAGGCATTGCATGTTGAGTGCTATAACTCAATGCAGCTTTGCCTTGTTACCAGAGCGGAGAAATTAACATTTTAAATATTTAATTTCCTCGAGTCGGGATTGAACCCCTAACCTGTCGTTTTCAATGACACACTTGTGCCCAACGCCGCAACAGGCCTATATAGTATATTAAATTCACATAACTAGGGTATCATTGTCACAATGGCCCAGCAACCGCTGGCACGCGACAGTGCCATTATAAAGACCGCTTTTCCCCACGGCGACGATTATTAATGATTGTCCTTTGCACGTGCCGAACTAGGAAGTGCACTATTTGCTGTTATCTCTTGATACTGTTGGCAGTTTGAATATTTATATTTAATATATTGTGAAATTGTTTATTTTTTAGTAAAATTTTGAAGTACATACACGGTTTTGTGTACTTCGTTACTGAATACAATATATGAGGCCTGTCGTGGTACAGAGGCACCAACGTGCGACTGTAAACGCGACAACGCGAATGCGATCCACACTCGAGGAAACTTTACCATTTTTATTTTTTCGCTCTGTTAACAAGGTGGCGTTGAGTCCCACCACGCAATGCCTCAGTTTCGGCTGAAAGTATAAAACAAAAGTATCGATGACAGTGTCCTAACAAGTTTTCCAAGTACCCGGTCATGTGCTTGATACAGCGTAAATCTAAAACAAAGTTTTATAATCACTTCCTCATTTTATTGATTATCATTTTAACCAGAAAAAAAAAATATACATATTTTCAATACTTTAAGTAAACATGTACTCGGTATACTTAGTTAAAGAACTTAAGTGGTTTCTATCCACTGAGTGGAAATGCAACGTTATCAGGCGTATCGGCGCGTCCTATTACAGCGACCGACTTTCGCCGCGGGCGTCGTCTCTGTCCCCTAGTTTATAAGAATATTACTATAGTATTATATATCTGGCTGTTAGTATTGGCAGAGGCGAAACAACGTGTGGCTTAAACGTGATGGTTGTGGCATCGATTCTTACTAGCGGGAGTTAAATATTTATTAATTTCGTTGTAGATCTGATTCCCACTCGACGAAATGAAATATTTAATTTTTTCAAATTAAATATCTTATGTTTTTATTTTTTTTTGCTCTGATAGCAGGACAAAGCACGGCGTTGAGTTCCGACACTAGTTAAGCGGAGAGAGAGAGAGAGAGAGGTAAAATTGAACGTAGCATGATTTAAACACTTTTTTCGTTTGAATTTTTGTGCTTTTTCCAAAGAAGAGTTATTTAACATATTATTATGAAATCTAAGTTAAAATAAAATATTGATTGTTTATAAAATGATTTGACTGTATAATTCAACTCTTTGTGAGCCTGACCAAAATTTTTAATATTTAGTTCATTAAAATTTTCCAAAAGTTATTGCAAAAAAAAAATCAAACAAAACAAAAAAAATTCTAATTAAAGTTTAATATAATCAAACCATTATAAATTTCAAATGAGCTGCTACATATGTATGTACATTTTCATGCAATATCTCCAGAACCCAACATTTCACTATAAGTCATCATAATTATATTCAAAACATTAATTCAAACACGGCCATTTTGTCGTAAATCGCGTTTATTTATGCGCACCTACAAAACGCTTTCGAATCTCACTCCCGCACACCTGTAGATAGCAAACACACTGGGCGGGACAGATCGAGTACAATAGAAATTATTGTCGATATTTCCGGCTGGACGGTCCAAATAAATGCGTAATGTGGTAAACTAACTTGTGGCTACTTCTACCTTACTTCTAGGAAAGTGTTCTGTCGTGGCATAGGAGTAAAAATGTGGTGTAAGCTCTAAAGGTTGTGGGTTCGATCCGCACTCGAGGAAATGTGATATTTATTATTTTTATATCTTCGCTATGATAATTTAGCACAGGCAAAGGGTGGCGTTGAATTCCGCCGCTCAACACATCATGCCTCAGATTTGGCGGAAATTATGCAACGGAACGGAAAGTCTTCTGGCTACCGTGCCATGTGTTGGACACAGCGTATTTTTGCCATTTTTACCATCTAAAAATGAAATTCTGTATTTGAGGCGTTCGCGCAACGTTAGCTTAGTGTGTGACTGTAAACGAGACAGAAAAATAATATCAATTAAAATACTTCTACAAAACAAAAATAAGAGACTGTTTCCAAGCGAGCCTTACGATTTACCTTCAGACATATTTCATGGAAGCTCTCAACTGTCGAAGAATTATGACGTAACTTCTCCTTGCATTGTATGTACGGTGTACCATCAATTCCATATATTATTCCACTATTGTTTAACGTCTCATTGTTCAACTCCGTACTCATTATGAATATGTTAATATGAGCGAAAGTGGCTTGTTTTGGAGAACATTAAAATAATTATCTTGGTATTTAACAAGACGATCGTCGATAAGACATTGAAATAACAAATCATATATATTTTTAATTTATGTGTATGTATATAAGATCATTGTGATTCATAGCGTAATTGTACAGCGTGAGAGTTTGTGAGTTTGGTTCCCGTTTGGGGAAATGAAATATTTTTATTAGTTTTACTTTTGAAAATGCAGCAGAACGCGGCGTTGAAATGATACTATTTAACTCTAAAGAGATCTTTAGAAGGAAATACTTATATGATAGCGAATGAGCTTAATTTCTTTATTACTTTATTGTTTTCTTTTTATTTCTTTTTCACTCTCTATCTCTTTCCTCTCTTGATTTTCCTACCCTGTTATATGCATGATGATGCTAAAAACTGAAAAACTACTACTCTTTTTTATAGTGGGAAGTTGGTTACTTCAAACAACTAAATGTATTGCACAATATTTCCCAATACAAAAGTTTTGCTAATTGAACATAAAAATAAATGATACTAAAAATAATAGTATTTTAGGTATAATCTTCTAATACTGGTTAAGCAATTAATTTTAAATAAGAAAAAATCACCAAACGGATCATCACGGTCATCTCACCCTGCCCGTGACCTACTGCAAAGTGGTAGAAACGTCGGGTTTACAAATATCTTTAATATATGTTTAGCTTCACGCTGTATTCCGCACGAGGCAGGGTAGGCAGAGGGAACCCGGGAACCTAGTGTTAAGACACTCCGTTCCACTTCCGTTCCCCACTTTCCGCCGAATTTGAGGCATTGAGTATTGAGTGGCGGAACTCAACGCCGAGGTTTGCCTTATTACCAGAGCGAAGAAATGAAACATGAAATATTTAAATTGAAAATATTAAATATTTCATTTCCTCAACCGGAGATCAAACCCAGAACCTGTCGGTTACAGTCATAAGCTTGTGCCGCTACGCCACGACAGGCTTCAATCGTTTAATATATGTGATACATCCAATTACATTTATTTCAAATAAAATTAATAATAATCGTAAAAGTCAAAGATCTTATTAATTAATTAAATTTATCTGCAAAAATGAAGTCGAAAGGATAACGAGAATTATTTTAAATTTTGTTGATTTACATACCGAAAGAACAATGGCCCAGGAAACCGTGAATTTATGAGGTCGCCCACTACTCATCGATCACACTATACCACTCCCATAAAAACAAAGTGTCTAAACACTACGCAATCAGCGAACAATGAGAACGAAACACGTGCTCTGTCGTAACCAGTGACATAACCAGCTATTACCCGTCTAAATTATAAATGGCGTGCAGTGACCGAATTTAATATTATTATAGTGCATTCGTTATTTATGTCCATTAATGATAGTGTGAAACAGTTAAAAATTGTACTAATGGGTCCATTGAATGAGTAGCTTGAAGGGGGAAAGTTTATAAATTATGTTTTTATGAGTTTTTTACCTCAGGCAATTCTTGAATTTTGCAAGGTAAATAAGCGAAAAAGTGGCTCTCGTCTATGGACATGGACGTAGAAATAGGAAGGCCCAGTTGTCCATGCCCACCCCAAAATGATTTTGTGACAAAAATATTAAATATTTAATTTCTACGATGCGATTGAACCCACAATATGTCGCACGTTTATCCCTTACGCTACGATAATCCTCTTAGGTCTACTCCTCAGATCTTTATATTTCTTTATTGCAAGGTAAATAAGCGAAAAAGTGGCTCTCGTCTATGGACATGGACGTAGAAATAGGAAGGCCCAGTTGTGCCCACCCCAGAATGGTCTTGTGACAAAAATATTAAATATTTAATTTCTACGATCCGATTGAACCCACGCCACGACAATCCTCTTAGGTCTACTCTTCAAGTCTTTATATTTCTTTTTTTTTAAGGTTATTTACTAATATATTTTTTTCACACGGCACCCGGCCATTGCTAAATCCATAATCGGCACGCCAACCGCCACCGGACATCGGTTTGTTAATCAAATGTTAAACATTTAAACACTTTGCTTGTTAACGTTCTCACGAAACACTATTAGGGGAAGGTTAATAGCGTGTTAATTTGAATTTACTTTGGTTTTATTAAACGCTAGCTGCTGTCAGGTGCTATTCGAGAAAATGAAATATTGGATATTTTCGGTTCCTCACTCAAGTAACAAGGTAAAGCGCGGCGTTAAACTCCCTCACACAACAAGGAATGCCTCAAATTCGGCGGAAAGTGTGGAACATAGCGAAGTGCCTTAACACTAGGTTCCCAAGTTCTCTCTGTCTACCTTGCCATGTGCAGAATATTAAAGGAGAAGTTTCAAGAAATCCTCTTTCAGGAGAGCTCCTACACTCCCTAAAAATACTGTCTTTCCAGTAAACAAATGCCTGCTTACCAAATTTGAACTGTCCTAAGAGCTCAAATAGTTTCGGAATAATAATTTCCATACTTACATATATATATATATATATATATATATATATATATATATATATATATATATATATATATATATATATATATATATATATATATATATATATATATATATATATATATATATATATATATATATATATATATAATATAATATTTCAAGCATATCTATGCTAATATAATAAAGGGAATGAGTTTGGTTTAAAGATCTCAAAATCTACTTATTTGTACCTAAGAGCTCAAATAGTTTCGGAATAATAATTTCCATACTTACATATATATATATATATATATATATATATATATATATATATATATATATATATATATATATATATATATATATATATATATATATATATATATATATATATATATATATATATATATATATATATATATATATATATATATATATATATATATATATATATATATATATATATATATATATATATATATATATATATATATATATATATATATATATATATATATATATATATATATATATATATATATATATATATATATATATATATATATATATATATATATATATATATATATATAATATAATATTTCAAGCATATCTATGCTAATATAATAAAGGGAATGAGTTTGGTTTAAAGATCTCAAAATCTACTTATTTGTCACAGAACTCAACGCCGCTTTTGCCTAGTATAAGGTATTTATATAAATCCTATACATGTGAGTCCTTGACAATTTTTTGAGTAATTTAATTCTACATTCTGTTTACGTAATCGTGTTTTTTTAGAAAAGTAATTTAAAACATTGAATGTAATGGCCTTATTTTTATGATAACATTTAATTTAGAAGGTTATGCACATATGTATTTGAATATTTGTATATATTAAGTTAATATTCTGTACTCGGTCGGCTTTATTTAAAAAGCCGGTTGGATTTATAGAAACTAACTTATAATTACTTCAGCTCGTAAAATAGTCCACGTTGTGAAAGCAAAGTGTGCTTGTAAATATTTATAATAATATAATTGTGCGGTGTAAATATTTATAATAATATAATTATATAATTAAATAATAATATAATTTTTAACAGCCCCACGCTGTATCCCGCACATGGCAGGTTAGGCAGAAAGAACTTGAAAACCTGCTGTTAAGACACTCCGTTCCGAGTCCTACTTTCGGACGAATTTGAGACATTGCCTGTTGAGTGGGGGAAGTCAACGCTTTGCAATGTTGCCAGAGCGATAAAATAAAAGATGTTAAATATTGAATTTCCAAATATTAAATATTTCATTTCCTCGAGTCAAACGTTTGTGTCCCCTGTGATTAGATAGTATTGTTATTTTTTTATCAAATGTACATGAGCTTTCCTGCCCATATATAAGCTGTGTAAAGCTAAAATTATATTAGGACCTTGAATAAGTTCTCGCTGTTTTTTGAAAGAGGGCGTTGCGGCACTCTGTGCATGGAATTTCGTACGGTAACGAATCACCAAAGTAGTACTATATGTAACCTCAAATTATAGTAGAATAGAATTTACCACAGTGTCAACTACATATTTATTTGCCCTTTGTGAAAATGTGTACTTTTGTGCCAAATAAAGTGTTTTTGCGGGGAATTTTATTGCACTGCTTCATTCAGAAAAAAATCTGCAGCAGAAGCTTACAGAATTCTCGTTGAGACATATGGTGACAATGCTTTGTCGAATACAACGTGCAGAGACTGGTTTAGGCGCTTCAAAAATAATGATTTTGACCTTGAAGACAAAGAGCGTTCTGGAGCACCGACAAAATTTGAAGACAAAGAATTGGAGGCATTGCTTGAAGAAGATCCATGTCAGTCGTTAGTAGAGCTCGGGAAAACGTTACAAGTAGATGCGTCAACAGTTTCAAAACGTTTAAAAGCGTTAGGAATGATCCAAAAGCAAGGACATGATGCCGTATGAGTTGAAGCCGAGAGACGTAGAGCGACGTTTTCTCATGTGTGAATTGTTGCTTCAACGGCAAAAGCGAAAAGGTTTTCTGCATCGTATCGTCACTGGGGATGAAAAGTGGATTCACTACGACAATCCAAAGCGAAAAAAATCGTGGGGTATGCCGGGTCACGCATCAACATCCTCGCCAAAACCCAATATCCATAGTTCTAAGCTTCTTCTCTGCATTTGGTGGGATCAGCGGGGCGTAATTTATTATGAGCTGCTTAAACCTAATGAAACTATCACGGGAGCTCGCTATCGACTTCAGTTGATGCGTTTGAGTCGCGCTCTGAAAGAAAAGCGGCCACTATACGAGCAGAGACACGACAAAGTGATTTTATTACATGATAATGCTCGGCCACATGTGGCAAAACCAGTCAAATCTTCCCTGAAATCACTTAAATGGGAATTTCCCCCCCCCCCGCCGTATTCACCGGACATAGCCCCCTCCGATTACCACTTGTTTCGGTCGATGGCGCACGGTTTAAGCGAGCAGCGCTTCCATTCTTCTGAAGAAGCCGAAAAATGGCTTGATTCATGGATTGTCTCGAAAGATGAGTCGTTTTTCCGACGGGGGATTCAATTGCTACCAGAGAGATGGGAGAAAGTGGTCTCTAATGATGGACAATACTTTGAGTAATGTCATTGTAAGCATCGTATTTTAAATAATTTTTTTTTAAACAAAAAAAAACAGCGAGAACTTATTCAAGGTCCTAATAGAAAAAGAATAAAAATAAAATCTAATATTAATATAAATATATTTTGTTACAGAGATGGCAGCGGAGGTGGTTCGTTTTATATGACGATGGCGAGCTGACATATTCATTGGACGAACACGTGAGTATTATTTATATATATCCATATATCCCATTCAATTTTAATTTAGGTATATGTGAGTATTAGCAGAACTAAGTGTCAGAGTAGGCAGATATAACAGGCAATCTGGTGTTAAGGACACTATATTATAGCTGCTTACTTCGAATTGTAGAATAATGAGCGAACTGCAAAAATTTCCCTAAAATACTCGAAGTAACGAGATATTCCTTATTGCTCACGGTGTTAATAAAGGGCGGCGTTAAGTTGCGCCATTTACCACAATGTCCTGAGAATTGAATGGAAATGGAGTAATGGAGAGTCTCAATATTAAATTCCTTTACATACCATACTTTAACTGTGCGTGAAGCTAATATTACTATTTTTATGTTGATAATTTATATCCTTATCACTTTTCGATAACAATAATGACTAAGAATACATAAAACAAGTAGAATCTCAAGCTAAGTAATACTGAGAGCATTTTATGTTAAACAAAAAAAAATGCTTCAAATTACTGACATTTATCAATCTTGTTCAGAATGTATGTCGTTAAGATAGGGTCCATGGATCTCAGCTGTTCTTTTTAAGACTCGAAGGAAAGAGCATTGTTTTAGGTTTTTGTTTTCATATATATCTTCACATTGAGTACATTAGAAATTTGGATTCTAACTCGCTTCGCTCGTCAGCTGCCACTCGCTTCGCTGGCTTAAGTGACGAGAAATTACTTTTTTTTTTATTTTTTTGTATGTTGTTAGCTTCTAGTATTTATTTTTTATTTGTGGAAGTGGTGGTGATCCCTACTGAAGGAAATCTAAGATATAATATTTTCATTTCTTCCCTTTATTGACGAGTGGCGGAAGGAACGGCGTTGAGTTCCGCCACTTAATACGGCTTCCTTCAGAATTCTACGAAAGTGGAAAATGGAAGCGGTTTAACGTCACCACCACCTGATGTAAATTAGGTTCCCAGGTTCCCTGTGCTGGCTGCCATGTGAAAAATATAACTTGAATCTGAAAAAAAATGATATGACCTTTTAATGTATTATATTTAATTTGAAAAAGTTTTCTTGACGTTTTGGCCAGCACTTAAAAAAGATGGGCATTTACTTATTTAGTAACTTGACACCACCATGAAGAGATGTAAAGAACTTGACCAAATATAAACTTTACCACCAAACTTCATACTTCAATTAAAATATTTTTTACTGTCGTTTAAAATGTGTGTTAATCGTTTGCAGTTATGGAGATTCTTTATTTTTTTTTGTTGAGAACAAAGAAAAGATTTTAAAGCGTTAAATTGTTCTTTTTTTTTGTTTCACGCTGTATCCCGCACGAGGCAGGGTAGGCAGAGGGAACCCGGGAACCTAGTGTTAAGACACTCCGTTCCACTTCCGTTCCCCACTTTCCGCCGAATTTGAGGCATTGCGTGTTGAGTGGTGGAATTCAACGCCGCAATTGTTAATGTATTGAAATAGCGGAATGTTTATATACTAATTAATTTACTATCTCCTCTCTTAAAGACTTAATGTAAATGTTAGTTTTTCATAGGTCCTAACATTTGGTTCCAAGTGGCTACTGCCTAACCAGTCATGTGCGGATTCCGCTCCCCATTTTCTGCCAAATTAAGACAGTGCGTGTTGAGTGGCGGAACTCAACGCCGCCCTTTACCTATCTACAATGGCGAAATGAAAACATTGAATATCAATATTGCATTTCTTCAAGTGGGGATCAAACCCATACCTTCACGCGTCACGTTTACAGTCATACGCTTGAGCCCCTGCACCATGACAGGCCTCTCTCAAAATTCATCCAAAAATATAGTATAAACAGCAGGTGTTAAAATTAAACGCGGTCGTTCTTCGCAATAAAGCTACCTTACATTTACAAATCGACCGGTGAAGACGACGTGCGAAACGATCGTAAATGTTCATTATTCGTCCAGTGGATATAAATCTTGGTTAGCGAGCTGGTTGAATGATTTCAATGCAACTATGTTGTGATGATGTATCGCAAGGAAAGTTTGTATACCTTTGTTTATTTTATATTTTTTGTTTACTTCAGCTTATTTGATTTTAAACAACCTAGATTTTTCTGTACCTACATATTTTTGAAAATTACTTTTTGAGATCTTTTTGCTGTGTGTTGTAAACACGGTGGTCACTGGTTCAGTTCCCGCTGGATGGCATGTGGTTCATTGCATTTCTATCATATTCATCACCATCAGCATTGTTATAACTATGTACCTTAAATATGTTTATCAAGATTGTCGTGACCACTAAAATTCATGTTAATTTTTATTCTTGAACCTTTTTGGTTTGGCGCTTAGAATAAATATTCATAAAAAAACGTATAGCAAAAAAAAAAATAATTATCTATACAATATTCGTCACTTCCGCCGTTTAGGATTTAAATACGAATATTGCAGCAACTTATTGGGTATCGTAAATTATGCTCATAAAGCAGTGGTAATTTCCATTCAATTAAACGTGCAATAAATATTTTAATAATACAGAATTCCGCTGTAAAACTTGCTGCCAATACTCAATACTACTATCACGTCTTCTTATTTGCTAATACGCTTAATAAAGCCTCTGTAGAAAAACTATGAACAATTAATAGATTTGAAAATAAAAAAAATATAAGGAAAGGATTTCAATTCCAATTTATTACTATGAAATTTATTATGCATACATTAAAATATTCCTAGATTTTGCATAGCAGTCTAGACTGAAATATAGATAAATACTAAAATAAACAAACACCTATTCCGTTACTAAGCTTGCCAGTAATCCCGTTAGTAACGGAAATTTAGATTTAGGTGGATTTAACACGATCTCTATTTATTACTTCAAATAAGATAACATCGGAAATCTGTTATTCTAATACTGTAGAATAGTTAGAATATTGTTTTATCTGATATACACTTATTTTACTTATACATATGATAGAATTCAAATTAAATATATTTTAATGGTTTCATTTCTTCATTCTGGTAACAAGCCTCGCAATGCCTTAAAATTCGGAAGTGGAACGGAGTACTTTAACACTAGGTTCCCAAGTTCCCTCTGCTGTTTACCTAATTAAAATAAGGATGAAAGAAATCGAAATTATAATTTTAAAAATGTACATTGTTATTTCAGTTATATTACTTTAATTTAAAGCTGAGAGGTCGTAGCGTAGGGACACTAGGCAGAAGGAATCTGAAGACCTAGAGTTACGACACTCCATTTTCGTTAAAACACTTCCGTTCCCCACTTCCGCTTAATTATAGTGTTGCGAGGCGGCACTCTCATCACATGTCTCATCACGCTCGGTACATGTGCTTTACCAGAGCTAGAATCCACCATCAGTCACACGCTTATACCCCTCTGCCAGGATATGCTCCCAATAGACTGTACTGTTCAGCCTTATAATATTAATGAAGATAGCAACTAGTTATTGTCTATAATTTATCATACATAATATAAAAATATTATGCAAATTACTAGTTTTAACTGTAAAATAATTTATTAGAAGGTCACGAAGCTCTTCTTCTGCATTGCTACTGCAAATATCGGGTCACCGCAGTAGTACGAACTAGTATGGTATCATAATCCAATAAAGAATGGGGCTTCACTATGATGCAAACTGTTTTTCTATTTATTAAAATATTTTTTATAATGTTTTTTTACTTTTCTCTGTATTCCTTCCGTAGTACATAGGGGGAACCTGGGAACCTAGCGTTGAGATAATCCGGTCTCATAAAGACTCTTCCGTTCTCCACTTTCCGCCAAACTGTGTCTTTGATTCCTAAGTATTCCTCTATTTGAAAGCTATTTACCACATTATTAAACGTATTAGAACTTTAACTTTCAATATTTGAATAGAAATTATAAAACACAAAAATATATAGACTCCCCAATTTAAATTATTTGTTGCTTACCGTTTAACTAGATGGACTTTGTAATAGCTGCCTATTTTTCGCTGTCAACAAATCAATTGTTGTACAAAGTCTGTCGGCCTAAGAAAAGTGCTATAAGTACTCTTTTGACTTAAATCAATTAAATATTTATATATATAATTTATATATTATAGTGAATACAAATGTGATGAAAAAAATTGATAACGCTAATGGATTCAATTCATATTGGAAAAAGGGTTTCATTATCAGCCGTAAGTCACTTTGACAATCAAAGTCAAGCAATACTTTGAGGCTTTTCGATCTAATTTGCAATATCTTCTTCTTTTTCCTAATATATGTATAAATTATTTTATGAAAATTGTGGTGTCGAAGTTCTTGCATTTTTAATATACCTACGCAATAAAAATGCACTTTTTTTAAACTACTTATCGACTCTCCAACAATTGTAAGCTTTTTAACTTACACCGTTTTTCACTAGAGCCTGGATATATCTGGCTCATTAATATTCATGTCAAAAATTAATTTGTAATATGTTATAGCTTCAGGGTGAATTTTAATCAAAATGTTTGATGGCCAACCCTACGGGAGTAATTTACTGTTGTCCTAGACAATTACATTTGAGGCCATTGTGGCATAGTGGATAGTGTCTGCCAGGTTATGATTGTAAGTTCATACCTTACTGAAATTATTATTGGTTTTTTCAATTCAGTTTTTTGAGGCCTGTTTTGGCGCTTAAAGCTTGTGTAAAGCTTGCGACGGTAAAGGTTTTGGGTTCCCTCCCAATTCGAGGAAATGAAATATATATATTTTATTTATTTCACGTTCTGAAACAAGGCAAAGCGGGCGCTAACTTGCCACTACACACGTATTCAGCTTCACGCTGTATCCCGCACGAGGCAGGGTAGGCAGGGGGGACTTGGGAACTTAGTATTAAAACACTCCGTTTCACTTCCGTTTCCCACTACACTCGTAATGCCTTAAATTCGACGGAAATAAAAGAAAGTATTTAACGGAGTGTCTTAACACTATTTTCTAAAGCACCCTCTGCCTACTCTGCCACGCTGCACGTGAAGATTAAAAAAAACTTTAAAATTTTCAAGGAATGCTATTTATTGCCATCACAAATAACAAAAACACGGCGTAGAGTTTCGCTACTCAAATTTTTTTTTTATTTGAAATTCAAGAAAAAGGAGCATTTGAATACTTTTTTTCATGTCTGCTGCAAATTGAAACAATAATAACAACTTTATTTAAATTATATTGTGGTTATAACGACTTTAGTAGATGTAGGTGTAAGTCTGAATTAATTTTGATTGCATCGTGTTATTAATTAGTACGCTGTAACTTCCGCACAATTTATGTTTATTGTAACTGTTCCGTGTTTTGTTTTGTATATTAATAATATTAATTAAGTATGGTAGGGATGTTGGAATGTAGCTTGCTTGTTACATGGTTTGATGGTTACAAGTTTAAAAATTAAATGACTAGAAATTCAATTATTTATATATTTTTTTTATATTTAAACTTAAATCGAGAACGCCACTTCCTTTCGTTATCTGGTATTTTTTAATTAGAAGTGAATTAATATTTTTATATCAATATATTTTTATAAACAATTTACGTCTAATATAAATAAATTAAATAACTACAATCTTACGCCATATATGAATTTAACATCTTAATATCTATCTCTGTAGTATTTCCAGATGAGATATGATAATTACAAACAAATCTAACAGAAAAACTGCAATAATTACATGTTGTCAAAAATCGCGTCCGTCCGATCTGACAGTCCGCGCAGGAATGCGGCCGGAGCCCGGATTGAGCAAGACGATCGGCGCGGGCGCACCCAAAGCAGCGATCCACCTGCACGCTTCCGTAATACATCAATGATTTATGATTTTTGACAACAACGTTGATTTTTATCTTTGCGTTTAATTTGTCATTTGATACTGCTGTTCTATATGTTAATGGATATTGAGATATATTGCAAATACGAAAATTAGGATTTGGCAGAAAAAATTGTAAAATTTTTGAGTGATAGATTTAGTTAATATTGTAGAAGGTGGAGGAAATAATGATATGTCACTTAATAAATGCTCCACGAACAAACATTTTTTGAAGATTTCCGCTGTTTTCCGCAAATCGCATGGCAGACATAAGGAACTTGGGAACCTAGTGTTAAGACACTTCGTTCCCATTGAGATAATTCCTTCAACCCCGTTTTGACTATCGAGACATTGAGTGTTGAGTGACAACTTAACGCCACACTTTCCCTTGTTGCCAGACCAAAAAAAATCTAAATATTAAATATTTCATTCCCCTCAGTTGGCATCTAACCTACGATCGACCCGATGATGGGTTAATGAATTAATAAAAATTCCAGTACATTCTCAGCGCGAGTCAGGTGAAACTTCATAATTAGTTGAAATGAGCGAGCCGCGTTAGTTGCGAGACTGTGAAGTAATTTACAATGGGTGCGTGTCGTAACTTTTCTCAACAGTTTTCTATTGCGGGAAATGCTTTGGCCATTGCATTTTGTATGCAACTTGTTAGATTTCTTACATCATTGCGAATACCTCGTACGATTGTAGATAATAAGTAGTTATTGGTATTATGGCGTTTCCTTTGCAGGTGCGTTGATATTAGAATTGTGATAACATATTGATATTTCGTAAGAATTATCTGTGATTTGTTATTAATAAAATTGGCAGTCCATGTATTTTATATTGAAAAGTAATATATATGGAACATATATATTACTCCCATAATCATGGTCATGTCAGTCAAATGTATAATGTTTTTTTTTTATCTTGACCTGTTTATTGAACATTGCTGGGTAGTTAAAGTAAACTGTGGATAGTAATCTAGGGTAAAAATATTTTTTTTTCCCGTAAAGAAAGTATCTTTATGGGGACGAAATATCTGTACGGAGCGAAAGTATCCGTTCCCTAGTTTCAGCTGGTTTTGTGGCATTGAGGCATTTGTCACTATTCCTCGTTATCAGAATAGGGAAATGGAACTATTAAGTATTCTTTCCTGGGCTGGTCTCAAATAATGGAATGTTGGAATGATATATATCTAATAAGGTTTGAAAAGATATTTACTAAAAGGATTTGGCCTTAAATATTTTTTTTTAATTTCAAATAGCTACGCAATTCTTGTAGAAATATTAGAATTTTATAATAAGTTCTGTTATTTTTACTCGCATATTATAAATCTAACATATTACATTTAGAACGGTATCTAATAACAAATTGAGTCCACACATAATAATTATATATTTTTAAAGGGTCGTGAATAATTTACTAAGCGTACGTGCTAGTGTTTGGACGAATGTTGTTGATATGAAATATGTATATTATATAAACAAACTTTACGCAAACTTTTTATATGTTAGAACATAGAAATAATGTTTAAAATATTCTACCATAGTAAATAACTAATAACTAAAGTTATATGGTCACGACATTAAAGGTCAAAGATCAAAAAAATATATTTTTTAAATCTAATGTAATACGATATTTAGCTATGTAAACTCAGCTTCACGCTGCATCCAGCACATGGCAGGGTAAGCAGAGGGAACTTCGGAACCTAGTGTTAAGACACTCCGTTCCACTTCCGTTCCCCACTTTCCGCCGAATTTGAGGCATTGCGTGTTGAGTGGCGGAACTCAACGCCGCGTTTTGCCTTAGATATGTGAACAGTATTCATATACTTTTAAAAATCGTATAAAAATTTGCAATTTTGTGTCCTAAGTGTGGAATATCACTGTTAATATCTTAAAGTAATCACATATATACTAGATACATACATACGTAATAACTGAGCAATATAAAACTAAGTAGTAATTTAAAATTTTATAGTTTACGTTATTTCAACAGATAATATCAAAGAGAAGTTTAACTTAGCAAGTCTATGTACCTACGAGTATTTCAAGGAGTTGTAATATTTATAAAACGACCTGTCTACACCTTGCCAAACACTTTATATGTTATTTATATTTAATTTAACGGTATGGCGTGATTATTATTAACTTTTATATGCAGCTAAGGGCCTGTGCCCAAATGGAAATTACTTAGAGCTGCGTATGCCACATGATACATTCTAATTGGGTTTAGTTGACAGGATTAACTTAGCATCCCCATGCCAAGAAGACCGAGTCAAGAACACTGTGTCTATTATATTGGAGGGAGGTCACTTAAAAAGAAGTTGGACCCTATATATGGTCCAATATAGTAGATCAGAGTTCACTCAACACGCAATGCCTCAAATTCGGCGGAAAGTGGAGAACGGAAGTGGAACGGAGTGTCTTAACACTAGGTTCCCGGGTTCCCTCTGCCTACCCTTCCCCGTGCGGGATACAGCATGAAGCTGAATATAGTAGATCAGATGAAAAAAGTATGCAGAGGTTGAGTACTTTGCCCGTCATTTTTTCTATTTAAAGCACTAGAAATAAGATTAAGATGATTAAATATATGCTCTAAATAAATGGACTGTTCTACACAAAAATCATTTTACATCTGAAATATTTTCCATCCGGATACAAGATATTGGGTACTTGAGAACCTAGTGTTAAGACACTCCGCTCCTATTAAGGCATTTCCTATCATTTCTTCTGTACTAAGATATTGCAAGTTGCCTTCGCCTCGTCTTTATTTGAAGAAACGAAGATTTCATTCATTGACATCAGACTGAGAATGCAATCATGCAATCGAACCCACAGTGATTGCGCTTACAATCAAACTCACTGTACTACATGGCCTCACATAACATGTTACATATATGTCAGTGCCAATACAATGATGATGAAAGAAAACAGAGTGTCTTTACACTAGGTTCCCAAGTTTCTTCTGCCAACCCTTCCACGTGCGGGATACAGTGTGAAGCTGAATATAAAGTATACCAATGTGTACATACATTTTACTACGTATACATAGGCATACTTACTTAGTAATCTGTTCGCATAAGTACTATGCTAGCCCTCAATGATCACTGTCGGTCAATTGACGGTTCGGCGTTCCATTTAAAGCAAGAGCAGCATAGCTGAGAAATAATACACTGCAATATATAGTGATTTGCGTCGTCATCGCGGAAACGGTTGAGTTGGCTGTAGAGTCCCTTTGGTTGTGGTCTAATCCATGAGAATATAGCTGTTTTTTGTGTATATTATTTTTTAAAGTTTATTCTTTGTTAGAGTTTATTATTTGTTAGATTTCACTAAGGTACGTTTTGAAATAATTTTAGACTTACTTTTATTACTTACTTTTTATTATATACTCAAACTTACTTACTTACTTTTTATTATATACTCAAAATAGGTGTGTCTGTGGCACCGTAGCTCCTATAGAAATAGTGAACCAATTTGAGTGAAACATCGCGGTGGTTTTAAGCTATGTTTTATGAAAATCAAATTAATAATTTTCATTTTTAATTCTAGTTTTTTGTACATTGTATTACATCCGAATGATTAACTTGATGGATTGAATAAAACTTTCTATATATTTTCTATATAAATATAATTTACAAGTAGTATCAATACTTACAAACTAAACAAACTTTTAACCAAACAAACTATTCATTAAGTTATTTGCTTCTTAAATATTACAAATATTAGTAGAGAGTGTATTTATAAGACAAAACCGCTATTTCTTATGATTTAAATCGAGAACAATTCATGGTTTCCAGCGGTGAGCTATAGAATAAACATAAACGTGCAAAGGTTTTTAGGTTAATATGCATAAATTAGTAGAGAATGAGGCTAGGCCGGGATTTGAAAAATAACCTGACTTTGTTAACAATCACTCATGCACCAGTCTGTAGTAAATTATAGACAGGTAAGGAATGCTAATAGATGAATTTCTCTACAAGTTCTGTTCAAACGGTTAAAATTAAATGATCTATACAATATTTACATACGTTTGTTGTTAAGTGGGGAATGGACTGTCTTAAAACTAGGTTCCCAAGTTCCCTATTGCCACGTTGAATACAGCATGATTCTGAAAGAAAATAATTAATATATAAGAAAGTTTTTTGTTATAATGTTATTATGATTTATAACTGTATTCCTTTATACGTTATGTCCTAATTAGGTAGTGCTTAGTGGAGTGTCTAGAGGTAGGTTTCCTCTGCCAAAAAAAAACTGAATTTGACATAACTTTAGTGATGAACTTAAGTAGGCAGCTGCTTCAGCTAAAAAAATAAGTTATTTAAAAGAAATCCTTTAATTTTACTTTAGTTCGGTCGTTATGCATTTGAGAGATATCTTAAAAGATGAAAATGATTTGCAATACCCTATTCTACCTATCGTTTTCAAGAACCAGGAGAGGCATAAAATACAAAGCATATTTTACAGTAATTTGTTAAAAACCCATATTGCTAAGAACTACAAAAACAGTTATCATATGTTCATACAATTTAAAACCATTTTCTAGCGTTCAACGAATCAGATAACGTTCAGACGACTGTACAACCTGTCAGTACTAAAACGTGGAATGTTGAAATGCAAAAGAAACTTTTAACCTCAGCATTGATAAAGATTTCAACAAAGAAGCTCTTTAGATAGTGCCTCCATTAAAGCGGCTGTGCTGCAGGATAATTGTGCTTAGAAAAACAGTTGACGCTCAAAACAATTCTGTCAACTTCGACGTTTAGTGTTGCTTGAAAGCTTTGTCGGTTTTTTTTTTGTTAAATGCTTTTTTTTTACGTCTTGTTGCAAACTTAAAAAAAAGGATATATTTTTAAAAGATAATGCTTACTTTAAGAATGCTTACTTTTGGTGTTATTATTTATTTATTTCTATATTTACATTTTTTTTTCAGCTTCACGCTGCATCCCGTACTAGGCAGGGTAGGCAGAGGGAACGGAAGTGGAACCTAGTGTTATGACACTCCGTTCCACTTTCTTTCCCCACTTTCCGCCGAATTTGAGGCATTGCGTGTTGAGTGGCGGAACTCAACGCCGCGCTTTGCCTTATTACCAGAGCGAAGAAATGAAACATAATATTTTTTAAATTGAAAATATTAAATATTTCATTTCCTCGACTGGGGATCGAACCCAGAACCTGTCGGTTACAGTCACACTCTTGTGCCGCTGCGCCACGACAGGCTTCATATATTTACCTTTTTTGACATTTTATCCCGCATATGGCTGTGTAGGCAGAGGGAACTTGAGAACCTAGTGTTAATATACTCCGTTCCGTTTTCCACTCTCCGCTGAATTTGAGGCACTATGTGTTGAGTAGCGGATCTCAAAGCCGCATTTTGCCTTGGCACCAGAGCGAAAGAATGAGAATATTAAATATATCATTTTCTTGTGTGGGAAACGATGCCACAATCCACGTCAGTCACATGCTTGTGCCACTGCGCCACGACAGTTCTGTTTAAAATTTAATTTTATAATTAATATAACTTCTTTCAACACTGCGTATATTTAATATTGTAGAGAACAAAGGATCTAGAATTAATAGAGTTGTACTGTTAATGATTTAGTTAAATCACTACGCTATCAACGTGTCTAACTAACCACATTTTGTAGATTGAAGAAATAAAAATAAATATATTCGCTACTAACATTCAAACCCGCAACCAACGTAAACTCACCACCACTGCGCCTTACCATTACGGCTTAAAAGAAAAGTCTTCAAATAGAAAAATTAATGGTCCACCTTGTTTACGACCTCACGTGCGCTGATAAGAGTTATCTAATACAGACCATTCTCAGATGACTGATATCTGTGGTTTTTTTGTTTCACGTAAATAACGGAACTGTCGTATGTCTCTTAAAATCTTTAGAGTTCTATGAAGACTATATATGTAGATGTAGTTGCTAAAATGAGCATAAATTGCTATAATAAAAAAAAAATAAAAATTTGATTACTTTTTAAATATTTACTAGTGGTTTTACCATCGGTTAATTTTGGGTAGCCAGAGATAACTTTAAAAGATAAGGAGCGGCGATAAAACCTGCCATCCAACATGTAATGCCCTAAAAATTAGGCTAAGTGGGGAACAGAGTGCCTTAATAATAGGTTCCCTTTGTCCCCACTGCTATACGGTACATATACTCACTACTCAGCTTCTCACTGTATCCTGCACATGGCAGGGTAGGCAGATGGAACTTGGGAACCTAGGTAACACTAATGTTAAGACACTCCGTTCCACTTCCGTTGCCCACTACAGCAGACATAACACCTAAAAATACTATAAAAAGTTCTATCAGTACTTACAATTACCATAGCATGACGAGCTCAATCGTTTGGCTCGTGACAGACGAAAACATTAATTTATTCGAACTTGATTGCTCATTGTATTATAATGTGACATAATAATTAAGTGTCGTATACTAAGGCTTATGCACACTGGGCTATTTGCTATAATATATAGATAAAAATAACCCATTTTGCAGGTACTACCACAAAGAAAATTCCAAATTTGCCGAGCAAAAATTTAAAAAAAAATAATCAACTAAAGATTTTTGTTATTGAGGCCTGTCGTGGCGCAGCGGCACAAGAGTGTGACTGTAACCGACAGGTTCTGGGTTCGATCCCCAGTCGAGGAAATGAAATATTTAATATTTTCAATTTAAATATTTAATGTTTCATTTCTTCGCTCTGGTAATAAGGCAAAGCGCGGCGTTGAGTTCCGCCACTCAACACGCAATGCCTCAAATTCGGCAGAAAGTGGGGAACGGAAGTGGAACGGAGTGTCATAACACTAGGTTTCACTTTCGTTCCCTCTGCCTACCCTGCCTAGTGCGGGATACAGCGTGAAGCTGAGAGAGAGAGAGAGAATTTTTTGTTATTTAGATTTAAGTTGTATTTCGCTTGGAGGGTAGGAACCTAAGGGAACCTGTGAACCTAATTTTAAAACACTCAGTTTCTATTAAAATTTGCGTTTCCCCATTTCCGATTATTTCTAATTGAGGACTTCAACTACTTTGGCTTTGAACTAAGCTAAAGCTTTTTTCGTCGTCAGAAATAAGTAAAATAAACACTACATTATGTCCAAGACCTAAGCTATTATCTTAAATCGCGTTAGTTGGGACAAGTTACAGGGTGAATCGAAAGTGGGTCACATGACAATGCAGTCCGGTAATTACACGTACAATAGGGCATTGTGCGCGCTGCGACACTTCCGCCGGCGCACGCTCATCCCTACATCCTGTATAATGATTTTTCTTCATAGCTTTTGATATTTACTTAAAAATTCTACATTTTTTTTAATAATTTTATAAGTATTTTTTTTTTTTATGTTAGTTTTAGGTATTATTATAATATTTATATAAAAAGAATTGAATGTCGTTTCTCCGTTTTGCGTTTTGAATATTAAGTATAGATATAGTAATATAAACTACTGAAAATATAATAACTGCCACAAAAACATTTATAAATCATCAAGTTGAACTACAAGCACTTTGCCAATAAAAGACATGATTTTTTGGCATCGCGACTTCTTTCTTTCTGTTTAATATTTTGTATATTTGTATCAATCTTGCATTAGACATTAGTATTTTGGTATGAAAAATCTATTTTTCAGAAATACCAAGATATATAAAAGCATTTATATTTATTTAGTTTCAATCTACCATTGTTTAAGTGTCGAAGTGACAAATGAAGTATTTAAAGGGCTTGTCTAGCAATCACATAATCCGTACTAATCAGCTTAACGTTGTGTGTCACCTCATGTGTACGGTGTGTCAGAATTTGTTTTATATAACTGTTAGGCAGCTTTATAGGCCATAGCTGTATGTGCCATATACATGTTGGTATAACTGTTATACGATAGTTGTTGGTTCAATTCTCGCTTGGGGTAATTCATATTATATTATAAATTATTTCAATTTCCTCACTCTGGTAAATTTCGCGGCGATGAATTCCGCTACTTAATACACAGTGTCTGAATAAATGTTATTTTGGCGTTACGTTATATTCTGCTTATAGCAAGATGGCTCTGCCAAAGCGGAGAGATTCATTGAATTTTCCTTGTTCATTTTCCCTTCAATTTTTACCTCGTGTTTAAGGGGCGGAGCTAAACGCCGCGTTTTGGTATTACCGAGAAGACTAAAAATAAAATAAAATCCCTAAATGGGAAATAAACTCACAGTCGTTAAGCTTAAAGACAGAGAGCTGCTTAGTGAGTGAGTATTTACATAAAAAACCAAAATTTACTCACTCAGCTTCACGCTGTATCCCGCACGAGGCAGGGTAGGAAAAGGGAACCCGGGAACCTAGTGTAAAGACACTCCGTTCCAATTCTGTTTGGCATTGCCCGCCGAATTTGAGGCATTGCGTGTTGAGTGGCGAAACTCAACGCCGCGTTTAGCCTTATTACCAGAGCGAAGAAATGAAACATTAAATATTTAAATTGAAAATATTAAATATTTCACTTCCTCGACTGGGGATCGAACCCAGAACCTGTCGGTTACAGTCACACTCTTGTGCCGCTGCGCCACGACAGGCCTCAAAACCAAAATTTAACGCTATTATTTTAAAACATATTCAATTTCATAGAAAATTTAAAAATTTAAAAAAGAAATTTTAAAATCTGTAATTAAACAAGGTGTACGCTGACCTCCTTTAGGTCTATGTTGACCGACCGCCACCCATTTCTACTTTCCCACACTAAATTTACGACACACTGTGTATTGGAAACGCATAGTAGGCGTCGGATTACTGAGCTCATCGTAACATGCTTAAATTTCCTCTATAGTATATAATATTTACTTTAATTTGAATAAGAAACCAAGCTGCTCCAGAGAGAAAGCTTTTGACTGTAGATGTGTCAGTTGTTGGATCGATTCTCTCTCGGGAATATAGTTTAAAGATTATTTAAATTTCATATTAATAGAAGAATGGAACAATTTAATTATGTCATAAAGTGGCTACTGTCCTGCATGGTATTTAGTAGATATATATTTTGATTCTCTAAATAGTCTTGAGCCTTACTTGCCTTACTTGTTAGTATCTAGCCAAGTCGGACTTGTTTTTACACTTCCTTTAATTTTTTATAGCAGCAAACTTAGAATATATTACGGAATTTTCTCATAAACATGTTTACTCAGACCCGTAAAAGATTTCCCAAATGGCACGGATTCCAATCGTATTTCGTTCAAAGTTTAATATATCCAAGAAGGCACTTGACAGATTAAAGCGATAATTCCAGAATACCATTTCAGGAACCAATGAGATTGAAGAAATACTGATAGGCCGGAATATCCATTTAAATCGATCTGCGGCTTTGTTTGTATTACCATTATGATGTGATATCGATTTTTGTATCGAATAACGGCGAATAAACAGGCATCGATTTTGTCCGACTCTGCGGTTAGATCTGTCCCGATTGTTATACTTAACTTCCTCGTTGCCTACTGTTTATAATCACTGTCGTCCGTAACGTTATACTGATGTGTTTTGAAGTTGATGATATTACATACGATGTGAGGCATCGATTTAAAAGATGTTTTGACGTTCACGTGGCTTTTATATGTGTAAGAATTATGTACGTGTCTGATTGTGTTAGAGGAGGAAGTGTATGGGAAATCATTTAGTTTTTGTTCCAAAGCTTTAATGATGGGTGTGGCGTTGCTTAGTAAATTGTTTGTAATGGTTTTTTTTTATTTCTCATGGCATGTATCAATATAGTCAGAGAGAATTGTGTTAAGACACTCCGTTTCCCACATTTCGTCCAATTTTCGAAAAGGAACTCAACGCTGCGCTTTGTCTTGTTACCAAAGCGAAGTATAAAAAAAAAAATACGACCCCGAGTGGGATTAAAATCCAAAACCGTTGCAAAGCTACACACAATGTCTCAAAATCAAATGGGAAATGCAGAATAACTAGATTTTTAGCCTATTTCAAACAGATTAAAACTAAATATTTAGAACTGAAAACACTTTTTCTAATACGTACAATTTTAAAGGATACCTTCCAAGAGGCGCGGGCTCAAACTCCAATACGTTTTCTAAAAAAGTAGTCCCGGAAACTTGATAAAACACATAATTAAAAACAAAATCACTGACAACGCCTAATTAATATGTATATAAATTATAATCGATCATAATATTTTCTCTTCAATAAAGACTTGCAATCTTACACAACCACTTTCACTGATAAAAACCGTACCAGCGCCATGTCACGAATCCATAACAGTTTTTTTGTAATTTATTCGTATGTAACAAACAAGCTTGTGTGGAATGACAAAATATTTTTTTTTTTCAACTTTTTGCTGTTTCCCCACGTGGCACAGTCTGTAGAGGGAACTTGGGAACATAATGTTATTCCTCTCCGTATTTTCAGCCAATTTTGAGACATTGCATATTTAGTGGCGGAACTCTACGCCGCGCTTTTTCTTTGTTACCAAAACGAAGATTTTTTTTTCTTTCTAATATATTTTTTTAGTAGGGAACCCAAGATCTGTGGCCTTTACAATGGCATACTATTTTAAATAAATCTTCCATAGAAACATCAAGATAAATATTTCGTTACAAATTGTTTTCATAAGTGCCAGCTTTCACGGGATAAGAACAGTCGATCAGTGGCGTGTCAGTCAAACACTTTAGTTGTTAAGTAAATTACTAACTTATGCTGTACATTTTATCACATTCAGCAATTCATTTAAATGATGGCTAAACATTGTTGAAAAAAGGGTTGCATTGAGTAAAAATTTCTGTCTGAGTCATTTGATAATACTTAGTTGTTTAGAATAATTTTACAGTAGTTAAGGTAAATTTGGAAATAAAATCTATGTAGGAAAGAAATGTAGGTTCCCTCTGCGTACGGAATATACGGCACAAGCGTGTAACTGTAAACGACAGGTTGTGGGTTCTATCACCACTCGAGAAAATGAAGTATTTAATATTTTCAATTTAAATATTTTTTTATGTTTAATTTCTTCGATCTGGTAATAATGCAAAGCGCGGCGTTGAATTCCGCCACTCAACACGCAATGCCTCAAATTCGGCGGAAAGTGGGCACTGCAACGAAGCGAAATGTCTTAACACTAGGTCCCAAGTTCCCTCTGCCTACAATGCCATGTGCGGGATACAGCGTGAAGCTGAGTGAGGGAATAGATACAATTCATAATATCAATAAAAAGACGGAACTATTAAAATATTTCAAACTAGCGCCTGAGATCTGCATACATACTTAAGTATCTGTAAGATCAAGTGACACTCTAAAGGGCCCGACTGACGTATCGGTGACGTGCAGTAACGCGTCCCACATACGGTGGTAAAAGTACTTGCTGTTAGGGCTACCGATTTAATATTTGAATTATATATTTAATTATTATATGAGATATGTCTATTTTACTGTAGTCTTGAAGAGCTGTTTTAATACTAGCCTTTTTTTATATCAAACAAAAATATTATAAATATGTAATATAAAAAAGAAACAATTATATAAAACTTGATATTAGACAGCATACATAAGTAAGTAGAAAAAAAAATAACTCTAGTCGATATTTCAAATTTGAGACATGTGTTGAATATTAGCTAAAAAGCAAAGGAATTCATTGCCAATTACAAGAAACAAAATTTACATAAAAGTTCTTCTTTTAAAAAAAAAATTAAACATGAAATTTTAATATTTCAAATTAAAAAAAAAAACAGCGATATCCGTGTAAATATTTTTTCTAAGATAATTATTAAATATTTAAAAATAACATTAATATTACTACGACAACCCTAACTAACAAACGCTTGCAAATCACGATGTACATCGCTCTTATTAGCACGTACTCGGAGCGGCCGGCCGCTGTGCCCCCCTTCCAGTACATCTGGCGGCGAATAGAAACAAATACGATCAAAAGATAACATCATTAGACATTTAATAGGTGATCATTTAAACATTTTACGGCTATAATATTTTTGTAATACCGCAGCAATCATTTCAAAATGTTATATACTTTGAGCTATTTCTTTTAAATGTTTTCATTTTCTCACTCTGGTGATAAAAGAGAGCACGGTGTTAACATATGCGGCAGCGAAAGCGTAAATACCCAAACCATAATTTTGCTTGTCCATAAAAATACAGCACAATTGTGTTGAGATTAGGCAGCGGAACTCAACGCCGCGCTTTGCTTTAGCATATATGACATGATTCTCGCAATTTTTAACGCCTCATCACCGCCATAAACGATCTTTAATAGATACTTAAAAACATTGTAATGATTTACGATATAATAATCTTTATGATGGCCAGGGTTATGTTATAAATAAACTAAACGTGTCGAGTATCTATCGCTATTTATTTTATTGGGTTCGTGTTCTCTGGCTCTAGGTTGTAAAAACATCCTCCATTCATAAATGTAAACGGAAATCTTAGTAACTATCGTATTTATATTGTAAACATGTCTGGACGTTTGGTTCTTAATGAAACGAAATTGCAATAAATTTGCAATGAATTTTCTTGATATTACGATTTTTTTTAATTCTACCCTTTATCCTTAGCGGGTAGCTAGAGGGAATAGAGTGTCAAATGTACAGGCCTGTACAGTGTCATCGATCCATTCAAACATGCCCTCCGCATCTTCGATAATGTCTTCGCAAAGGTCAACTAATATCTAAACCTGCCTCTATTACGCTTTCAATATTTTGTTCATTGTATAGGTAATGACAAACAAATAATTCCTTTTATTTCAGCTTCACGCTGTATCCCACGTCCATTCCCTACATTCCGCCGAATTCGAGGCATTGCGTGTTGAGTAAATAAATTGTATTTATAATAAATATTCAATATAAGCATGATATGATTGTTCTGAGTTCTCGATCAGTAACACTCTCTCTCAGCTTCACGCTGTATCCCGCACTAGGCAGGGTAGGCAGAGGGAACGGAAGTGAAACCTAGTGTTATGACACTCCGTTCCACTTACGTTCCCCACTTTCCGCCGAATTTGAGGCATTGCGTGTTGAGTGGCGGAACTCAACGCCGCGCTTTGCCTTTTTACCAAAGTAAGACAAAGGGCGATGTTAATTTCTGACCATAACCACACATTGTCTTCACTTAAAAGCTTCTTCACTTCGAATGAAAAGTAGACAACGGAATGTCTTATAGGTTAATGTCTCTTCTGAAAAAGGAAATATCATCAAAATTGTCACAGTAATTTTATCAAAAATCTAATTTAAAGTAACAATATTTAATCTTATATATGCAAAATTCATTCAAAACGTTATATAGATTGAGTGTACGTGAATACCTAACTCTATACTGCTATCTCATTGACCCTTATCTATTAGAAGCTGCGTGCGTGAGGTCCATAATTCTAGGGATAATCGGCGACGGCGTGGGCGACAGTATAACTGTGCACCAACTATATTTAACGGTTCCACTCAAACACTTCAAATACTTAAGTTAAAATAAAATCTTAAACACACAATTATTATACTCTAAAGATATATAAAAAGTTCTCACATCTGATTTGGTATCGTTTAAAGTGCTTCATTTAAATCAACAGTAATATTTAAAATACGCCTGAAAAGTGACTTTCACATGAAATTAATGAGCGTATCGAGAAACGTATTGACACCATGAGAATAATTTATGGACGTTTCCTCGATCGTCCGGCTTGAAGGACTTTTAATCTTTTTTTCCACTTAATGTTGATTCCAATAGATAAATTGTCTCGCGGACTCCGTTATAATTGTGTGTACCTCGTATTCAATAACTTAAATACATAAATATTCTATGAGCGCTGTAACAAACTACACCGTAACTAATTCTTAATGTCGATGCTCACCAATTTACAAGAACCCTGCTTCTATGGTATGTTCCTTACATAACAAATTGCTTAGACATCGAATAAAAGGTCTATGGTGCGAAATTGTCTGGTTAAGTATCGTTAAAGCTTTGAAACTAATTATTTTGTACGCACATCTTGAAACTTTATGATGATATGTACTGAGTTACATAGGTATAAGGTTAAGCGAACAGCGCTTATTTCACTTCCACAATGATTACAGATTATTCTTGACTATTATAAAGTTGGTCATAATAATTATTGTTGTCTATTTTCTAAACATTTACTAGAAAACGTTATTGTTTTTCCCTTTCCCTGTAATAACACATAAATTCACGTTGGAAATACTAAGGCAATAAACATTAAAAGTGAAATAACTAACTTTGACGCGTCCAATAACGGTTATATAAACTAAGCAGTTAAATCGTGTAATAACGTAAGTATTGATTTGCCATCTGGCTATATAACTTATAGTCTAGGAAGTAACTGTTGGATATTTGGAATTGAAAATTATAGATCTTATTTTATGTAACTTGTGTATCAACAACAAGTTGTATGAAATTTTTACAAAGATCATTTTTTAGGCACGGTACAGCTATTTTTAGTATCAAGTTCTCTTAGTAATATATTTATATACAAATTGATAACTTGATTATATTTGAAATATACGTTTTTTATTGATGTTATTTATTTTTTAACTAAAATTTAATTTGTAACCAATAATTAATACCAGGCTTTCCCTGCTTATCCTGCTCTGTACATATACAGCGTAACGTTGAAAATATCAAACAAAAGACAGAAAAGTCGATTGATAGGAACTAAATGACCTATAATAATAAATATTCCAATTTCCATTTGAAGTGAAGACCATACATTTCTTATCGCCGCCCCTCTTACAGTCTCCTATTACCATAAACGCCGCCGAGTTAAGGCATTTGTTCATTTGTCTATCAAACCCCCTCTTATATTTGTTGAATGCAATTAATCTTGAACAATGATTGTTAGTAATTTAATATCAAGATTTTGTCAATCACAAATCTACTCGTAGCATTCGAACTCTATTACGAACTACTGAACAATGCGTACCATGACATGATATAATAACAATAATTTGTATAAACTGCTATATAATTCTCAAGTCGAGCTGAATGTCAAATATATAAGAGAAAAACACAGAATCGTTGCTGCATAGTAAGATATGAAAATAATTTTGATTTAATTTATATATATACATAAATAATTATAATATAACCGCTGCAACTTAATAATGTTAACTTTTTGTGTGACGAATCTTAATTTTTTTTAAAGCTTCACAATGTATCCTGCACTAGGCAGAGTAGGCAGAGGGAACCCGGGAACCTAGTGTTAAGACATTCCGCTCCTCTTCCGTTCCCCACTTTCCGCCGCTTAAAATTTCACAATTTTTTCATAACACGCCTAAACAAGTATAACTTTAAAAATGTTAAAGTAAAAAAAGCTAAAAAAGCAATGTTTGCTTGAATTATTAGCACATTTATGCGTTTCATACAGATAAAGCTATGCAAATCGAAGTTCCGCCCATTCACGGTCTATTTCAATGGCCATGTCCCGCTACAACGGAAATTATGCCGCCGTACAGAAAGAGTTGCGTAATAACGTCCGTTGATTGTAACGGAGTTGGAATTATCAGTAATTCGCTTTTAATTTTGCCTATTTTTTCATATTGTATTTATATATAGGTGTTTTAAAATATTTCTAGTGTATCAGACATAATATACGTAGAGTCGTACTAGTTCCTACGAAACATCAAACCGCTCCACCAACTTAACTATACTTTCTTATCGAGCAACTTCGAAATTCGTCGCATTTGTTAGAAACAAGCGTGCTATTGATGTAATGATTTATAAATACATATTTCTTGATTTATCTTTTGTTCTTTTGTAACACTTATCTCTCTGTCTACTGTGCAATTGTGGAAACTAATATAAAAATCCGCTAAGTAAACTTCATGAACAATATATATCTATTATTTATTAATATTAGCTTCACGCTGTATCCCGCACGAAGCAGGGTAGGCAGAGGGAACCCGGGAACCTAGTGTAAAGACACTCCGTTAATATTATATATTAAGTTTCAAAACACCCCTACCAAAAATCGCCTTCTTCATTTAGCCCATAAAGCCGCTAACCCAACTTTCATCAAACGTGGCCAAGAATTATTGTGATGAACAAGGCTTCGATTAAATACTACACTTAAATAAGTTCGCTAACACCGTAGGTACGATACCAGAGATTAGCACACGGACAGACACACAGTTCAAACTTGAAACAATCCTTTCATCGCATAAAGTGTCACTTTTTAACCCAAAATGGCTTCCAAGTGGGCATAATAACGAATCCGCAGATGTCAAATTAGACCATTTTAGGGCGAAGCGAAAGTGGTAATAAATCAACATCTGGTTAAGTTTCATTGGGCGTGATTAATAAACTTTGATATACGCTTATTGAAGCCCGACCGCGTCCATGTTTCAGCCGTCAATTTTAATTGGTTATATCGTTAACGCGTTTTACGTAAAAAAATATTTATTATTTTCACTTTTTTTCGGGTGTACGCAACCGTGGAGCTTTCTCTGGTGTTGTTTTATTCTAAACTGACTCACACTTTCAAAATGTCAAATGAATAATTCTGTTTTCTCATTACTATATGAATTTCGAGGAATCCTTTTACAGTGACCCCCTGTATCTCCTAACATTTGGCCACCAAAGCCTCTAATCGTGCTAAGAGGTAGACGTTACCCAGCTATGTTATCACAATTATGGTTTTTTAGCTTCACGCTATATCACGCACATAGCAAGGGGAAGTTGGTATTACAACGTTGCGTGCCCCTTATGACATTTTCATTTCCCACTTTCCACCGAAACAAGGCATTGTACAACGAGTGGCAGAACTCAACAATTATGGCCCCGTTACCAGAAAGCTAAGGAGATTAAAATATTTCACTTACTCGAATAGTGAAATATTTTAATCTCCTTACTATAGAATGAGGCCTGTCTTGGCGCAGCGGCACAAGAGTGTGATTGTAACCGACAGGTTCTGGGTTCGATCCCCAGTCGAGGAAATGAAATATTTAATATTTTTCAATTTAAATATTTAATGTTTCATTTCTTCGCTCTGGTAATGAGGCGGGGCGCGGCGTTGAGTTCCGCCACTCAACACGCAATGCCTCAGATTCGGCGGAAGGTGGGGAACGGAAGTGGAGCGGAGTGTCATAACACTGGGTTCCGCTTCCGTTCCCTCTGCCTACCCTGTCTAGTGCGGGATACAGCGTGAAGCTGAAAAAAAAAAAAACTTACTCGAATATATAACGAACCACAATCTGTCGCATTTACAGCCTTTGCGCTATGAGAATCCTCAAATTATACCTTCTGATACTAAGTGTTATTTTGACACTTTAAACAGCATCTTTATCTCGAATGATAGATGAGGTGACGACAATGTCCATTGATGAACAAGTCAACCTATTGACATCTGTATGTAAACCTAATTAGTATTGGCATTATGCATGTTATATGTTCGCTAATAGCTGTTGCGGTCTTTCAGGTCAAGAAAATATTGTGTTTGTGACTGGTTTTGTATTTATCTATTATGGAGGCCGGTCGACGCTTGTCGTAGATATGATTGAATGATTTTTTTTATTACGATTATTTACCTTGTGGTGTGGTATTGAGACAAAAAGCGCGGCGTTGTGTTCCGCCACTTAAACGGAAACGGAAATTGGTGGACGTAATTGTCAAATGTAAACGGTGTGTCTTAAAGTTAGGTCCCTAAGTTCCTTCTACCCACCCTGATATGTAAAATATTTTTTTTATATTATAAAAATTGTAGAAAATTAGATTTTGGTGTATAAAAAAATTATCATTTTATTTATTTTTATTTTAGAACATTAGTTTACTATACTATTTCCTTGGTACTTTATGTTGTCTTTTACACCGTCATACAAGTTGTTATGCACTAAAGCTGTATGGCCTCGCTGGTGCAGGTCAAGTTCAGGCCAGGGTCCAATAGATTAATGCGTCTGCAGCGCGAGCGCGATTATTTACTCCTACACAACAGATGTTTCTGGAAATTGATAATCAAATTCGTTTTTGGAAATTGTTTCTGGAAATTGATAATCAAATATTTTGGTAATGGATAAACCAGATACTAGGCCTGTCGAGGCGGGGAACAAACGTATGTAAACGTGACAGGGTGTGGGTCCGTTCCCCACTCGAGGAAATAAAATATTTCATATTTTCAAATAAATATTTAATGTTTTTATTTTTTCGCTCTGGTAACAAGGCAAAGTGCAGCGTTGATTTCCGACATTCAAGACGCAATACCTCATTCGGTGGAAAGTGGGCAAGGAAACACAGTGACTTAACACTAGCCCTCCTTCTTCTGCCTGCCATGTGCAGGAGATACAGCGTGAAGCTGAATATAAAAGATAAACTATGTTTATCTTTTTTTAAAGATAAACTATGTTTTATAGCGCGGCGTTGAGTTCCGCCACTCAACACGCAATGCCTCAAATTCGGCGGAAACTGGGGAACGGAAGTGGAACGGAGTGTCTTAACACTAGGTTCCCGGGTTCCCTCTGCCTACCCTGCCTCGTTCGGGATACAGCGTGAAGCTGAAAAAAAAACTGTGTTGAAAGATAAGGTTAATACAAGTTCGTCTCTTTCCATCCATTATTAACACCCAACGCAAGGAGAAGTGTCATAAGCCTAACTTATCTGCCCCCTAGGAGTAAACATTCTTTAATCAGAAGCGAAAATCTTACAAAAATAATAATTCATTAAAGGGCATTCCTTAATATTATAAAGTTCAAGGAATGCCCCTTGCGAAAAAAACCACGATCTTCGAGTGCCTCGAAAATTAACTGATAAATTGAGCATTTATACACACTCGTAATTACGAATTCCAGGCATGATATTTTAAACTGTTTATTTACTTACTATAATTTACTTTAGACTATTATATAAATACTAGGTTTCATTAACAGAAGTGCGGCGTTATGTTCCACTATATATCATCATAATAAGAAAAAAAAAAAACAAAAAATCATTTATCGTACTTTCTTGGTCTAAAACTAATATAAACTTAATCATACTTAGGCTAAAACTAATAAAGTAAACTAAAGTCTTACAGTATTACTTGATACGTAGCGTAATTAAACGCCACAAATTGTAATTACCTTGGCAACGATTAAAAAAAAGGATTAACGAGAATTTTTTGAAGTTAAAAATAATATGTAGGATACCAATTGCACATTATTAGCATAAGGTGGTCTATTAGTGTTGAAATAGGTACTTTTGATTTACTGTATTCGCCTTTTAAGTGCGACGTTGAAGTAGTGCAGGATGTGGAAGCTGTTTGTCACTTGGCAGGAGCAAGATCTCGCACGGTGTTGCAATCATAATGAATAATTATATCGCCGTCTTAGCGTGCGAACTCGCTAACAGCCTATTAAGCAAATTACCAGAAGAGACAAAAAACTTTTTAAAATTAGTAGTGTACGTATATTTTCAAAGAGTTTCTATATTTTTGAAAATTAATTTGTGTTCTCTATTATATGATATGAAATAAAGGTTGTTTTTTTTTTATTTTCGATATAAAGACAACAAACAGTAGTTTCCAGGGTCTGGGCATTAGCTTTGAACAGATCTGTTCGCGTAAAGGTTTTTTATAATTCTTTATAGTACATTTTTATTAGTAATTTTTGTGGGATGGGCACGTACAACCTAGCCCCGTCTGTTCCTTAGCCTACGTTCAACTAAATAAGAAATATCTTGAAAATTGAACGAAATGTGGGGAACGGAGTGTCTGAACACTGGCTATCCTCTGCGTTACCGTCTTGTTGGGTATTTTAAAGATAATTCAGTATAACGAAAACCTTGTAGTACTTACATAAGAACATTAATTAATTCGTATTACTAAGATCTTCCAACTTGTTAATTTAATTAACTTATATTTCAAAAAACTTGAATTTTGTTTAGCGTCATTCTGAATTCTGAGAGCAGAGTTGGAATAGACAGAGAGTAGGAGATGTAGTGCTAGTAGACTCAAGAGATTTGATTCTCATTGTTCTGCTTCTCTTTCTTTACATATTGACTGAAGAACACGTTGCTTTGTTACCACATATATATATATATATATATATATATATATATATATATATATATATATATATATATATATATATATATATATATATATATATATATATATATATATATATATATATATATAGATAGTATGTGTGTGTATATATACCATGATAGCTTTAAAATAAAATCCATAGACACAATTACTATGCAACTGTATATGTTCGATAATGAATAGGTAACGCCTCAGGATTGCTTGAGATGTTTCCTAAGTATGCGTTTATTACCACCCGCGGAGAGCGACCGCGCCGACACTAACGCCTTGGTGCCGTTAAGTAGTATTTCCATGAAGGTAACTTGATTACAACATCGCTAGAGATAACTGCATTTCCTGGGTCATCTGATAACTTATATCGACTTTAAATTAACCATTCATTTAGTCATAGATTTTTTAGATTTACGATCTATTCATATATAGCGTAGACAGAGCGTACCTACATAATGTTAATCCTTGCCGTTCCACACACATCGTTAAATTTTCTAACACTTTTTTATAAATTGCGGAACTAAACGCCGCTTTACTGCGACGCAATCAATCGAGTGGAAATTGAACTCACAATCATGTATACAGTCAGACGCAGTGGTGCTGCGCCATCAGACATAGTTTTGTCTACCATATGATGCTATGGTAGCTTGTAGTTTAACATTTTTTAAATATGTACTTTCTAATTACAAACTGATGTACTCGTATATTAATAAGTAAAATATTTACTTTAAAATATCTACATCAAATTCTTCTTATTTCTCCTATATGCAATATTGCATAAATATAATTCCTAAAGGTATCCTTTTCTACCATATAAATTCAGAAATGAAAAGCAAGTTATTCATAACAAATTGAATTTGTTTACAGCCAGACACAGTCCCGCAAGCAAGCGTTGATATGACATCAGTACTAGAAGTGAGCGATGCGGACAGCGTGACAGGACACGCTCATAGCTTGGCCATAACAGCGCCAGATCGAGTGACCTTCGTAAAGGGCACGTGCAGGGAAGAGGCGAGATGGTGGGCAGACGTGCTCAGTGTATATCCTAGGAGTAAGGTATGTTGAGAAACTATTATTACAATAATTAAATTGAAATTTTCTATAGAAATATTATTTAAATGTTAAATATTACATTTTTTTGGTCGGTCACTAATATCAAAGAAAACAAAGTTCTTGTTGCATCCTAAGTCCCCTCCGTAGCAAAAGAATATAGGATCAAGCAGAGAAGACTAAGTGTTAAGGCCGACGTTTTTCAATCTCTGCTCAATTTCAAGGAAATAACTGAAATTGACATTGCTGAAGCACGGGACTAAAGTTTTTGCTTTTTTTTATTACTAGAGAGAAAAAATTAAATAATAATATTTTCTCAAATGGTAATTATCATACCTACAACCCTTGCGTTCACATTCAAGCGACAGCCTCAAGGCAAGTTTTTAATCAAAAAACAAATGAAATTATAAATAGTAAAAATATAAATTATGAAAAAATGATTGCATAATTATTATAAATATAATTCCATAAATAAAACTAACTATAATTGCCTAATATATTTTCACTCTATATCAATCACTGACTGCGCACGCGCAGGAAATCGTCACGTCCAATTACAGCAGAGTATTCCACGAAGTACATATCGTTCATGTTTGATTCGTCTGAATTTTGACTTAATTTTGATTATATTTTATTATGGAAAAATGTGACCAAAAACTTATGACCAATTTTTAAAACGAAAAGCGGTTACTATTTTTTTATTATGTAATTTTAAAGAATTTCTAATGATTTTAATAAAAATAGTAATAAATAATAAACTAACGCGAAATACCTAAAAAATGGCGGTAAGTGAGAAACGCAACGGAGTGTTATTACACTGGTGGCCAAGTTTACTGCCATGTGCATACAAAGTGAAGTCAAAGTCTATTTTCTATATACCCAATATTGATGATACAACTCATATAATTTCTATTTAAAGCCACAGATAAAAAGCCAGAATAGTATAAATTTGATAACAGGATATCCGAATGATAGATCTAAATCGATCGATAATAAAACCTAATCGCCCGCACTCTTTCCCCATTTCGTGAAAAATATATGCAGTTAAAGAAATTATAGGAGGCCTGTCGTGGCGCAGCGGCACAAACGTGTGACTGTAACCAACAGGTTCTGGGTTCGATCCACGGTCGAGGAAATGAAATATTTAATATTTTCAATTTAAATATTTTATGTTTCATTTCTCCGCTCTGGTAATAAGGCAAAGCGCGGCGTTGAGTTCCGCCACTCAACACGCAATGCCTCAAATTTGGCGGAAAGTGGGGAACGGAAGTGGAACGGAGTGTCTTGTTCTACACTAGGTTAGCTAGGTACACTAGATTCCCGGGTTCCTTCTGCCTACCCTGCCTCGCGCGGGATACAGCGTGAAGCTAAAAAAAAAAAAAAGAAATTATACTTGAGTTTACTAAGTATATTGTACACCTGCTCTAGAGAAATGCAATTTAATGGACACCAGATCATTACTCGATAGCCGACATGGAACGCGATACAAAGTGACATTTCTAATTACTTACGTACTCGTAGTTGTTAGATGAGCTGATACATTAATTGGTAGGTTACAACGCTTATTGCTAGAAAATTGGTAATGATGTACTTAAATACAAAATATAATGTAATATTATTCAAATTTGTATAAAGAGGACGAGAATTTGAGGCCTGTCGTGGCGCAGCGGCACAAGGGTGTGACTGTAACAGGCAGGTTGTGGGTTCGATTCCCACTGATTTACATGCACTTACATACATATATTTCAATGGTGCTCATATTTAAGATTTTTTCATGAAATAAGAATTAAAAAAATAAAATCTTAAAACCGTTTTCTTAATAGTTGTAGAAACTTTAACCCATACCCTAAATCTTATCCTATCCTATTTTCTGCCCAGTTTTCTAGACATCGCCTGTTGAAAGGCAAAACTTAACACCGCATCTAATATACTTTTAATCTAATCGTTTATAATAAAAAAAATATATATATATTTTTTTAAAGGTTTCATTTTATGCTAATCCAAACCAACTTATTTTAGTTCAAATATTTAATAGCAAATAGAAATTTTCCTCTTACATTTTCCAAGAGCCACACCTTACCTTGTTATAGACAAAATTGATTTCAAATGGCAGATTATGTCTCAGCGCTCCTATTAATTTGATACTGACTTTGGAAGCAGCCGGAAATTCTTGAAGGGAAATCTGGAACAGCCTTCAGATGATCCAATAATTGACATGTTTAAGTGTTCTTCAAATGATATAGTTGCTAAAGCAAATTTGTAAGTTAATAACATTACAATCGGTATACGACTAACATGTTGTGATAACTTGTAGCCTAGCTGGTCAGCACTATTAATTCAAGGAAAAGAACTGTTTTGGACATATAAATTCAACTGGATTTTTTTCCTGCTAAATCAGCAAGATATGAAATACATAACAATAAAGACCAGCTTCAGTTCCTTCGATCTAAAAACAGCTTTTAGATCGAAGGAACCTTATATACAAAAAAAAACATTCTTAATGTATATATATATATATATATATATATATATATATATATATATATATATATATATATATATATATATATATATATATATATATATATATATATATATATATATATATATATATATATATATATATATATATATTGATTGGCTAAACTTCCTGCCATAGTAAATTAGTCATATAAAACAAATCGCCGATACTACAGCACCTAGAAAGACGCCTATCGTCGTATCGCAGGAGTACAAGCGTGAGATTGTAAGTTGACCGTTCGTTGAGTTCGTCCGTCAAGTTTTCAGTGAAAGTATGGGAACAGGGATGTCCAAATAAGTAAAGAGTGGCTTACTACTAGCTTCCGAGACTCCTTCTACCCACCGTACAATACACAAAGTACAGTGTGAAGCTAACAAAAAACGTAACTATGTTAATGGGGTAGGGAAGTGCATACAAAACAAATATACGTATATAGAATTACTAGACATAATGCAATTTTGTAATGATACACCGCTTTCCCGGACAAAGCGATCAGGAGCGTGACGATGCACTTGAATTGCAACCGGCTGGTGTCCTTGGCTGTCAATCTGGTAATACGATAACTAGATAAACACCCAAGTACCACACTGTATGTACATGTGTGTATAACAAGCAACGCGCCTGCGGCTGCGCCTGCGGCTTCGCCCGCTTGAGCTGCGTTATTATTAATTCACTTATCTGAATTATTTTTGTTTTCTAATAATAATATCAATTAAAAACAATATCTATATTGAAAAGTAAAGTTTCAACCAATTTCATAAAACAGTTATAGCAATTTTGTCTCGTATTTTTTTTTACAATATTTTTTAAAAAACTAATTGAAATACAATAAATGTTTAGGGAGGTCATAATGTAATAGAGAAACTATAATGAAATCACTTCTGCCGTTTTTGAGGTTAGAGTGAACAAACGCACAGACAAAATATAACCATATTTGGTGAATATCTTTGTAGATCGCAATAAATGCATGTTAATCATCATTTCTTAAATAACCCACGTAGAACACCGTCCGTGTTGTAAGTCTGTCTGATCTGGATGCAGTTGTTTAGAAAGCCTAGCCTTAGTTAACACACTCTGTGCCGTTCCCCATATTTTTTTATATTTTATTGGCGGAACTCAACGCTGCGCTTTGTATAACAAGAGCGAAGAAATGAGAATATTAAATACTTAAATTGAAAATATTAAATATTTGATTTCCCCGAGTGTGAATCGAAACCACAAGCTGTCACGTTAACACCGTTGTGTACCTGCGCCACGACAGGCCTCACATCCCTCCGCGTCTATTTCTATAAATACCTTATTGACTTATGAATTAATCTTAAACACAACAATTTACCTATTAAGACCGTCGACATTGATACTTCTGAGATTCAATACCTTAGTGTAACCGATCTACGGCGGCATCTTATTCACACAACTTCTCTGGCTTCTTGTTTTTTACCCTTTGTCAGCAACCCAAACCACAATCTTGATAGTGTAATTGATTAATTATCAAATTTTGGAAATGTAAACTCATATGTAAACGATAGGTTTTGATACTTGTCAAGTTATATTAGTGTGGAAGAATAAACGGGCTGTTTAAAACGTTGGACGGTGGATCGTAATAATTAATATATATATATATATATATATATATATATATATATATATATATATATATATATATATATATATATATATATATATATATATATATATATATATATATATATATATATATATATATATATATATATATATATATATATATATATATATATATATATATATATATATATGTATATATATATATATATATATATGTATATATATGTATATATATATATATATATATATATATATATATATATATATATATATATATATATATATATATTCAAAAGTGTAATCTTTATATTATTACGGCTATTTAATGTCTCTGGCTTTGATAACGCAGTAAAGCGGAAAGTGGGGAACGGAAGTGTTACAATGGGAAGTTCTTTTACACTAGGTTCCCAGATAGAGGAAAACTGCGCGAACCTAAAATATAAGTGTTATTAATATAATTACTTTATTTCTTCCGGTGGTTGATTACATAGAACACGTGTATATGACTAAAAAGGAAATGAGCTAATACAAAAAATATCTTTTTGTTTTTGCCCTTTCCTTTAATACTCAAAGCCCTGCACTAAAATAAAATACACATTATTACGTCATCATAATAAATAAAGGCAACGAGACAAACGTGAAAGCAATTTTTCAATTGGGACAAGTCGATTGGTTCTAGCGAATTCGGTCGGCGGCCCAGTTTCACAAAACTCCATAATTAGTGCTGGGCCGAGTTACTTGTTGAATCATAGACAGTGGAAATATTCATTACTATTTGTTAGAAGATTTTTAGGTCTGTCGTGGCGCAGCGGCACAAGCGTGTGACTGTAACCGTCTGGTTCTAGGTTCGATCCCCAGTTGAGGAGATGAAATATTTAACATTTTCAATTTTAATATTTCATTTCTTCGCTCTGTTAATAAGGCAAAACGCGGCGTTGAGTTTCGCCACTCAACATGGAATGCCTCAATTTGGGGAATAGAAGTGGCACAGAGTGTCTTAACACTAGGTTCCCGGGTTCCGTCTGCCTACCCTGCCTCGTGCGGGATACAAGAACTGAAAATTCACGTTTTTTTTCGCAAAGCAGAGAATGTAGAGGGGACCCTAGTGTTTAGATACTCTGCTCCCCATAATTTTCTGAACGGGGAAAATTAATTAAATTAAATATTATCACTCCCAGGTGTAGGAATCGAAGCGACATCCATCGTGTCTACAGACAAACACTAAGGACACACCCTACAATTTCTTGAATTTCACTGAAAAGCAATTTAATATTAATTTTGGGCTAAATTAAGTAAAAAAAAATATTTATATTTCACTTTAAGAAAAAAATATAACTGCTTATATTTCACTTCATGAATAATGCCTTTATAATAACTTGACAGCTTATCAAAATAGACTTGTTCTATTTGTTAGTCTATACACAAATGAGTAAGTGCATTGACTGCTTGCTTCGCTTAGGTATATCGACTTCTTTTCATTGGCTTCTTTGAATATCTAAAATATATCGGGAACAGAGTGTTTTAACTAGGTTCCTAGGTTCCCTCTGCGTTCCTGGGTATTTTTTTTTCAAAGGTATAACTTACACTGCGTTCATTCTGCCTACTCTTTAAAAAAAAATATCTTTAGGAATATTAGTTGTAAATTCTACAAGTAGGTATTACAAAAGATAAATGGCTGTAATCTTCAAATTCTGACCTGCGCTTAAGTAAAAATAATTTTGACACAAGAAAAGTATCCAACACTTGTCCTAAACAAGTATTTGCAATGCAAATTGCAAAAACAACTTTGAAATATCGTATGCAGGACATACGATATTTCAAAGAATTTTTTATCGCTTATCGCTGACACCACAGTTATTTAAATATTATTTGATTACGATAATTAGAGTGACAGAAGTTTTATTATGTGAAAAATTGTCCTAATATTTTATGCTAATCAAATCTAGAGAGAACCTGTACAGTACATGTAATGTGATCGGTAAGTGTTTTTATAAAACTCAATTTGGGACCCTATTACATTGATGAACGATTTTTTTTTTATAATACTTCCAAGTACAGACAATGATCGGTTACAGATTTATTATAAGTATGGATGTTTGATCTTGACTCAAATATGACAAACTGTTTTTTTAACTTCACGCTCTATCTCGGACATAACTAATTAGGTAGGAGGAACTTTGATGTGTGACTTCACTGAATCCGATGATTTAAAACTCAACGCCATCCTTCCCTTTTTTATCAGAGCTAAGAAATGAAATTATTAAATAATTCATCTTCTAGCGTGAGGATCGAACCCACGACCTGTTGAGCTGGCGCCTCGACAGGCTTCACTTGGCGTCGAACAATTTTACACCTGATAGTCTAATCTGGAACAATTGTAGGATATAAAATAAATAAAATAAGATATGTTAGTGTAACAAGTGTGACTTCTTGTTAATTCTTAAGAATAGCCGGAAATCAACCGAGAATATTCATATTAAAGTATTCTTACGTATAATTAAATAAATAAAAAACAATCTAAAGTATCTACTATATATGCAATACTAGACCCAACTTAGGAAACTAGGTTTATCTACGCGGTTTTACCCGTGTTATTTTCTATTTTCCCGTAAGATATTTTCACGCGAAATCATCAATCAACAATCTAGAAAAAATAATTTATATTTTATTTTACTAACTAAGAAGTTAAAATACAAATCACGTCCAGAAACGCTAGTTTAAATAATATGCAAATTTAAAAATATTAACTCATATGAAAAATGCATGTCCCAGAACAAAAACAGAAAAACTCTTCTAACAATGTATTAATCAGTATAAGTGTTTAATTGGTTTTTTGCAAATGTAAGGAAGCCTCCCGCATTCTGGTGCCTTACGTGGCGAGGAAGTGCGCCGCGGGAACTAGCTCAATTAACCATAACATGCAGACGACCAATTCCTATGTTAGTATTTACTCTATAGTCCATACATTCATACATTTTAGTTCGTTAGTACTTTTGATATGTACATCGCGCTTATCTTCTGGCACAAAAATTATTGAAAAAACATTGCTTATAGGTAGACTTAACGTTAAATAACCTCCTCTGCCTGTCATGTGGGAGAATAAAATATGTAGGCGTCTAAATAAAAATCAAATAAAAAGATATACATACATTAGCACATACGTACATAGATACATACGAGTATATAAAAGAAGAGTTTATGTTAATTACTGGAACGTTTATATATTACTTTCAATATAACTATATATTTTGTACATATATACTTATGAATAACCTAAATTATAAACATATGATATAGTGAAAGGGAAGGAGAGTATAAAAATTAACGTAGCGGCATTCCAGACTCTTGGATACTAGTCAAGAGGAGCGGATTTGATTCTTTTCATACTAACTTTCAATACATTTGTCAATTGTATTTTCTTTGCTAAGGACACTTTAAAAAACAAGCCGAATTTTGTTAGTCACCTTCGCTATCAGATCCAAAGTACGTAATTAATTTCATCCAAAGTAAATATATTCCAAAGAATTAACAATAAGAGCTTAAAAGCTATAACTTGCCATATATCGTTTGTTTGTTCTTCTCTATTACCTTTTCTTTACTTTTATATTTAATTTACTTTTACAAAAAAACGTTAGAAACATATGTATCTGATAAATAATCTTAACAAATACTTCAATCGATAACGAACTCCGGATGATTCCGTTGCCAAAAACACATGCTTACTGCGCCACAACGGTGTCAATGCATACAAAATCTTTTTTAATTAGCAAAACATAAACAAAAACATGTAATAACAGTTGAAAAGCGATCAGTTCAGCGACCTATCCGCTAACGGGACGGCGCCGGGCGCTGGCGGCGATCAAATTGTTTTATATTTAATTAATTCCATCCTCAATCGATAGCGTGAGTCATGTTGGAAATTTGTAAGGGAATGCGCTGTTAATTTTAAAATTTCTGATTTTTTTTTCCTTAAATCGTCTCTCATGGGCTGGGAGAGATGCCTTGTAGAAAGAGATACGTCAATCTTTGTGAACTAAACGTTTTCGTTTACGAAGGAAAATTATATTATTATTATCTGTACTTAACAATTTTGTTTGTAGTTAACTACTCAGGCACTCCTTGTGTATTTCTTCGTTATTGTTTTGTTCTGTGCTAAAAGAAATGTATTTTTAAAAACATTTTTTAATCATTTATTTGCTAATGAATTTTGGTAGTTTAATTGATCTTAATGTAGACTGATGGTTTTAAAGAGGCTGAGTTAAGTATTAGCTTACCTTATAATAATAATGAGCAAGTCGTGCTGCAGGAGCACAAGCCTGTGACTGTAAACACACACACAGGTTATAGGTTACAATCCCTCTCGAAACAATGAAATACTTAACATTTTCATTTCATCTTACTAATAACGAGGCAAAACTCGGCGATGAGTTCCGCAACTCAACACACAATTCCTCAAATACGGAAAGTAAGGAACAGAACGGAGTGTTTTCACACTGGGTTCCCCCTACCTACTCTGCCTTATACGGGATGCAGCGTGAAATCAAAACTGGATCATTCTAATGAAACTATCGATATCGACAAATATCTATATATAGCTATAGACACTCAGGTAATTTGCAGACAAGCACTTTCGAGCAATTAACAATTTCTAACTCGGTCCTACAAAACCTAACTCGGATGTTGTCGACTAATTACGAATAGTAGATTGTTGCGGAGATATTTAATTGAATAGAGTTGCAAAACTTTATTGATGTTCGTTTTAATTGAATACATTCAAACGTACGTGTTAAGAGGTATCTCAGCAACAAATCTTATGTGAGGTAACGTTGTATTTGAATACGTACAAATACTTAGTGACACGATGGTAACAGTAGGTTAATAATTGACTCTTTCAATGGTTATAACGATATACCGTTAACGTTATAGCTTTAGCATTAACGTTCAGAGGCAACTTGAGAACCTAATGTTAAGACACTCAGTTTAGTTTTCTTCTTTTTGCCAAATTTGGAGCATTGCGTGCTGAGTGACGGAACTTAACGCCCCGATTTCTCTTGCGACTAGAGCGAAGAAATGAAAATATGGGATCGAACTCAAATACTGTCGTTTACAGTCACACACGATGCGCCACGACAGGTCTCAATCTTTATTATTTTTTTTCTGATAATGTTTTTTTGTTTCAGGGACGCCATAAGCGTAACGCTACATTTCCCGGAGGCCAGACAGCTAGCCTCTTGCAGTCTTCAACAACGAGAAGTATGTTTATTGTGAAATTGGCAATAGAAAAATACATTTAAAAAAAATATCTTTTGATAACAAAGCCTAAGAGAAGAACTAGTATGGAGAAATTGCTACGATTGATCATACAACTAACTATCTTTAAAAAAAAGTAGATAAATTCAATCATCACAATACATAAATCGTAAATTAGCAGCTTTTTCTATTCTTTTTTTTTATTTTAGAATACACGGCATATTGTATGAATCTATCTGATATGCTAAAAATATATCTTGAATTATTAGGCTCTATTTATTTATGGATCTAGAATCTAGTGTCAAGACACTGATCTCCACTTCCCTTATGGTGACGTTCCAGCACTTTCCAAAAATCCAATTCCAAGGCATAGTCCAATTGATCTGATTCCAGAATACTCCGCAGACGCGTCGACTCTCCGAGACGCAGCTGACTGCAGCGCCAGGCCGAGGTTCTGCGGCGGGACCACCACGTGGCCTGGACCGAGGGTGCAACCACCGCAGCCAGAGATACCCAGCCTGGCTACTCCAACTAATATTGATACGAAAGGTAAATCACTGAATGCTTAACTTGAAAATTTAAGAAAGACAAAAGTTGAATTAATGGAAAAATATCAGGCTTTTTAGGCTTTTAGAGATAGTTTTTTAGTGTTTATATGATTTTTGTAGTATTTACTGTATACATCATCTGTAAATACTGCAGTTGGACGATAAATTCTTATATTACCTTAGCAAATATCAATAATATAATTTTTTTCATAGTGCCATACATATTAGTACAGAGAAGGACCTAGTTGAACCTTAAGTCATGTAGAGATATTAGTGAAAAATGACTTTGTCCTTCAAATAAATGGGAAAACTTAGTACCACTCGGGTATTTTCCATTAAGGAAAGCCAAGACTTATGGCTTATTAAAATTATCGATAGTTATTCTCTAAGATACTGGCAATAAAATATGCAGCAAATACCGGATGCATTAAAAGAATCCAAGTAATTGAATAATATTAATAGCGGCCATAATATATTTTATTAATAATTTACTATATCTACAAGTATTACAGGTACGGCGGTTAATGTTAACAGTTTTAAGTTGTTAACTAAATATCATATGTGTTATTTTTTTTTTATTTATTAGCTTCACGCTGTATCCCGCACGAGGCAGGGTAGGCAGAGGGAACCCGGGAACCTAGTGTAAAGACACTCCGTTCCACTTCTGTTCCCCACTTTCCGCCGAATTCGAGGCATTGCGTGTTGAGTGGCGGAACTCAACGCTGCGCTTTGCCTTATTATATGTATATGTGTTAATAATTCATTTAATATAATAAAACAGCGGTGCTTTAGTTAGTTACTTATTTTAGGATTAGATTTATTGAATTAGCATTTTCTGAGACAAGCTAACATAAACAGTATGACAAATATAGTATACAAACTTTTATCAAAACGATTAACGTAAGATTTTTGGAAATATAGCCTCCTGTGTGGGTGGACCATGCAACAAAACAAAAAGAGATTACTCAATATATATATATATATATATATATATATATATATATATATATATATATATATATATATATATATATATATATATATATATATATATATATTGAGATTTTTGCGTTGAATCAAATTTTTATCTTCAGAATATTAGTATATTGTGTTTTATTTTGTATTTATTATATGAAAAGTTTCGTTAAACGGTATTGGCGTAGAGTCCCGCCACTCAACATGCAATAACTCAATTCGGCCGAAAGTTGGGAACGGAACGGAATGTCTTAACACTAGATTCCAACTCTGTCTACCTCTGTCTCACTCTGTCTGTCTCATGTTTATCCCGTGAAGCTAAAAAATCCGCGTAATAACAAAATTAACAAATTAAAAATCAAATTTATTAATTCCCACATTCTATAACATTCTTCTGAACGAATTGAACCCGCATCCTCCGCAATTGTCAATCAATTAATACTTCCATTTCATATATGTATGTATGTATGTATGTACGTATGTGACAGTGCTCGTCCTTGACAACCCTGGGAACTAGCATGTTAGCTTTCATTGAGACTATCTAGACCACTCCTACTCGTGACATCGCCCCGTACTCCGAGGCATGCATCTGATACACTCGGCTTTTGCAATATAATTTTGTGACATACATACATGTATATACCCAATCACAATAGGGCTTTTTTTTAATTTTTATGCTGTGAGTTGGCAGAAAAAGTCACTGTGCTTAAAACACTTCACTTCCTCACTTTCCGCTGAATTCTGGAAGTGTTGCGTGTGTTAATTAACGCAACTCAACGCCGCACCTTAAGTTTGTAAAACAATGACGAAGAGCGATTGCTAATGGGGAATGGAATAGATAGTGATATCTCACTCACATACCACAAGGTTTTCTCTGCCGGCGTTACAGATTAAAATGTATTTAATTTGGAATAATTGTAAATGTGTAACGTCTCACCGAAACATACTCGTACCTTCACACTATACGGCTCTCTTCGTTCGCATTTAAAAAAAAATACCTTTTTTAAATAAAACTGAGGATCTCAGACAGGACAGGACAGGTTCTGGGTTCGATCCCCAGTCCAGGAAACGAAATATTTAATGTTTTCAATTTAAATATTTAATGTTTCATTCGTCGCTCTGGTAATAAGGCAAAGCACGGCGTTGAGGAACGGAAATGGAACGGAGTATCTTAACATTAGGTTCCGGGGTTCCCTCTGCCTACCCTGCCTCGTGCGGGATACAGCGTCATATTTTTTTTCGAAAACATATAAATTTATTATTGACATTGACATCATTTCCAATTTAATAATACCAATAACCAAAACGATAACACTACAAAGAGAATATAAAAATTGTACAAAGTCAGAATATTTCCGAACAGTTTTCTCATACACTCGCCTCATCGATTGATCGTACAAGACCTACAACTGTCGCTGTCGCACATTACTGCACCGTTAGGCACAACTCAATATAACGTTAGGTGACTGAAGCCCGGCCGATACACGCGAATAGGGCGATTACGTTATTTCTTTGCAATCGTGTTGAATCTTATACGAGTCATTATGTTTGTAGAATAATCTGTTTTCTATATAAATGTGATTTAATAAGGTTACCACCACATACGATGGAAAGGTAAATAAAGGTATTGTAAACTAAACGACTTACTCGCGGCTTCGCCCGCTTGAATTACAATATTTTATTTACTAATTTTCAACTTTTTTGTAGTGTGACAATGACTTTATAACTTTTCAGACAACATTTAGATATACATTGAAATCTTCAGCTAAAGGAACAAAAATTTTGTAACAATTTTGTCAAATGAGGTTGTCAAAATATAATAGTGATAGAAATTGTATTTAAATCTGATTAGCTGTTTCCGAGAACGCACAGATAAACAGACAAATAGACAAAATAAATCTAAAACCTTATTTATATTAGATTAATAAAGACGTCGTTCGGCGTTGAGTTCCGCCACTCAAAACGCAATGCCTCAAATTCGGCGGAAAGTGGGGAACGGAAGTGGAACGGAGTGTCTTGACACTAGGTTCCCGGGTTCCCTCTGCCTACCCTGCCTCGAGCGGGATACAGCGTGAAGCTAAAAAATATATATATATACAAATTAATAAAGACCCCCTATAAGATTTTTTTATTAAATCTTCCAAGTACAAACAGTGATTGGTTACAGATTTACTATAAGTAACTTATACTTAATATTGTATATAAATAGCCGTTTTCCTCTTTTTGCTGCGTAGTAGGGTAAGAGGGTGACAAAACTCTACGCTGCTTTTTGTCCACCAAAGGTTGCAAATCAAAATTTTTTTTTAGAAAATCCCTCAAGTAGAGATGAAACCTTCACATTAATGCCGCCACTGCTTTACTTACTTTAATTATTTTATTAAAAAAAGTTAATATATCTATCAAGGAAATTCATTAGTTTATCTGTGGTTTCAATATAATTATGTATTACAACTTGTTGCTCCATCAGTACTTGTCATGCAATTGATATGCTTACATAATTAGCTCTCCCAAGTCCCAATCTTGAAATACAATATTATTGTGTGTCTACTTGTGACGTAGTAGCTTCTAAATAAATAAATTATATGTTATTAAAAAATGAAAGAAAATTTCTATAGACCATTTGACAGTTTCAATGTGAATATTATTTTTTTACTTTAAAGTTTATATATTTTTTATCTTAATTTTAACTTTTGGTATTTTATGGTTTTCAGTTTGCGAGTTATTCATTTTTTTTATACAAATCGTATTAAAAAAAAAGAAAATTTATAATATAACTAACACCATTATTATGGTCAACCCTAATGTTCCATCTCACTCTTGTGTATGGCATAACGTGTATTTCGTCTCGCTCTCTTATCACGGGAGTTCAGGAAAGCTATAAATCGCGGGGTGACAACAAGTTGGGTTCTAATTAGGTACCGTTAACTTGGCTGCATGGGCAGTGAGCTGACGCCTAATACAGAATTATAGTGATGTACTCGTTTAAATTTCTAATAAATCAATGATTTAGGGATGTAATCCATTATTGATTTTCAAACTATATATTAAAAAATAAACCGAAGAAAATTCCTACAGCAGACTTTTCTTTTTACAGTTTAGCCAGTTTAGTTAAAAAAGCAAATAAAGCGTCATCTAAGTACGTTAATACCTGGAAGCTTTTCCTAGAGATTTTTTCTATACGAACTCACTATTACTGTAGGTTTTATGTAACGCCAACGAAATAAGAGTATATCCACCAAAATTTACTACTCATCCGATTTACAAGGCTGTGTTCCTCTCGATTTTTCTTATATTTCGAGCCATTGTGAATTTGTTGCAGAATTGACCGCCGCGCTATGTCAGTATATCAACGTGAAGAATTAAAAATTATTCGTTTTTCCCAGTCGGAATAGATCCCGTCCAGACCGTCCTTTTTATTACTTCACGCGTTTAACAGCGTTGGCTAAGCGAACTTTAAACCTAGTGTTCAGGCACTTAATGGCATTAAGACATTTCCTTCCGTTTCCCATTTTCTTTTCGAGACATTGCTGAGTGGCGGAACTCAACACCGCGTATTGCCACGTTAATATGAAAATATAGAGAATAGCGAAATTTATTATATTGCAGTGTTAACACCACTCAATATCATTATAGCTCGTATAGCGTTATTTCATTATAATTTGCACCGTTACCGAGCTAAACTAATTGATAGCTCGCCCTTGATCACAATTTATACAGTCTTGCCTTGCCTTGGTACGTTTTGTTTATTGACTTGTAGATTTATAATTGTGTTATGGGAAATTTTGTAAGTGATCACCTCACTTGGTGTGTAGTTATTTACTAAGTTAAAAAAAGGAGGGTTATCAGTTTGACATGTATGTATGTATGTAGGGAGATGATTCTATTTGATTTATGAGGATTAAGTTTAGGATCTATTCTTATTCCACATTAAGAAAATAAATATTGTTTCAGAAAACGTATAAAAAATAACCATATCTAAACTCGAACAGCTCTTTTTAAGGGTATGAAAAACAAAAAGGTTAATAATCTTCTTTTTTATATAAATTATAAAAAAAAAACAATTTTCTAATCACATAATCACATAAAAATTATTCATACATATTACTACTATGTAATATATTTATTTATTATCCTTATCTTAGGTATTTTGTTAAATAAATCGTTTCCTGGTGTAAAATAATGCAGAACATATTATATATTTACTTCATACTTCCTCGAGCGTGCGAGTTTTATATACGTATAAGCTAAAGCAATAGTTACGTCGTTACTCCTTAGTGTGCTAGGTCGTAAACCAAAACAAAATAAACTATACTCACCTTCACGCTGTATCCCGCACATGGCAGATATTGAGAGGGAACTTGGGAACCTAGTGTTAAGACACTCCGTTCTACTTTTCGTTAATTTGAGGCATTGCATGTTGAGTGGCGGGACTCAACGGGAGCGTTTTGCCTTGTTACCAAAGCGAAGAAATGATAACATGAAATATTTAATTAGAAAATATGAAATATTTCATTTCCTCGTTTCCTCGAGTGGGGAACCCACAACCTGTTGTTTGCGGTCATATGCTTGTGCCGCTGCGCCACGACGAGCAAAATTTTTAATAATTACTTATTATAATAAGATCTCTGATTTTCGCGGTTGTCACATAATCAATAAAACAATTTAATCTAGATTATTCGCATCTTTTGTTTTTGAATACATTGAAAAGTCTTCGAAACGTCGGGTTTCCAAAAAACGTATAGAAAACAATATACGCGATCCGGTTAAAATTGTTTCATTTAAAATTACTTAGTGTGTTCAATCAAAAGAAAAACACTTTAATTTTCAATAATTGCGGTCGAAGATCATCAGATTCGAAGTCACGACCACTTTAATCTCACTATTTACATAGTATGCATTGACGTACGTATATGATAGATTTCCATAAAAACTACCATATCTTCCCACTTCATAGGCAAGCGCCTACGCATTGAACGAACACCTGGCCGATCTTAATTACAGATCTAACGCTTGGGAGTACCCTTTAATTATAGATTATAACAGCTATTACTGTTACAGTGTAACTCAGCTATGGGATATTTCTCTACTAATGTGACTTAGAACTGCTAAGTTAAACGTTTAAGTTAAATCACAAGAGTTAAATGTTCTTATAAATTATCCTGGTGTTAGAGAAACTGAGTCTTTCATTTTAAATTCTATTCGCAATAATTAAATTTTATTAGGTAGTTTATATGAAATCTTGGGAGAGATCCTCTTAGCAAAGCGGTTTTAGATCTGATTCTGACACGTCGATTGGGAGTTCGATTACTGTTTGAGAAAATTCACGGAACGTCTTCACAATTGGGTGGTGCAAAGGAACCAGGGGAACCAAGGGAACTCTCTTAGTGTTCCCTTGGTTTCTGGCTACCTTTGAAGAAAAACCTCTGCAAGAAAAACTTTTGACTTTAAGACATATTTCGGACAGCGATCACCTGTAATATTTGGTCGGTATAGTGAGAATTAAATAAGCTGAAATTAAATCAAATAACTTCCTATACTATTTCAGACATCGACAGCCAAACTGACAGTATTAACTATCAGTTATATAACAAAAATAATTTATTGGTTAATTAAATGATCAATTACAAGTTACAAGTTTCATAACGGAGTTAAACGACAGTACAGCGATAAGATAACAATACGGTTATCTAACTTTAATCTATATTTTGTAATACACGTAATAATGGCGGCTGTTAGAATTATCTAATGTTTAGTTCCAAATATTTGTTGTCTCTATTTTTTATCTATGGTCTATTATTTTTTAATAATCTGTCAATCTGTCAAATGGACGTTTATTTATTGCGTCAAAGATCTCTTTTTTATAATAATGTTATAATATCTTATAATATTTTTTTTATAATATCTTAAAATAATATTTTTAAAAGAATTACGTTCCTAATAAATTAAAATGTTTGTTATTTTTAATATTTATTCCCCTTTCTTTTGTCATTCTGAAATAATTTTATGTATCTAATAATCAAAGTACATAATATTTTTATATTCAAAAGTTATTTTACATGTCACCGGCTATTGCATCAATAATTCGTTCATTTGCTATGGCAAAGTAAATCACAATCAGGCTACTAACAATATCAATAGTTCACGATATTAACATTAAACTTATCTGAATTTGCTTTATGAGTTATGACGACCTTTGCCTAATAGTAGGCTTCCATATCTACAGACATATATAGCTATGAGTTAGTGTTTTTGTCTGTTTGCACATTTTTGTTACAGCCTAAAATTCATGTTCTTAAATTTAGAGTTTTGTCAACGGTATACCTTATGGTTGTGCTCAGTTCCCACGTGTGAAGAATGAATTCTTATTTTCACGCTGGTACTAAGACCGGAGGCGGCGTTGATTTCTCATCTCAACACGGAATGTCTCGAATATTAGGCGAAAATATGCAAACAGAATATGTTGCCACAAGGTTCATGCTACCTACCCTATTATGTTATATGGGTGAATACGGTATTTGGGTTTTGTGTGTTCCTGAAGAAAAAGTAATCATTTTCATTTGATATTGATAATTTAAGTTGATGGCCAGACGATATATTTATTATTTAAATTTTATAGACTCCAGAGGAAAACTAAATTAATGCTTTAAAAATATGGAATTTCACGTCTTTCAAATCATCACAAATCAAAACGTCTAAAACAGAATAAAAACATTTAAGGATTTATTAAAAACAATAAAAAAATAAACAATATAATTATTATGCATACATACATCATAAAATACTACACACGCAGATAAATGCTTGTACAAATAAAGTACTCTAAACCGATGCGATGCTCAATGGTCACATTCCGATACGATGTTTGGCTTCGTTTACATTCGATTTATGCAATCGATGTTATAATCGAAACAATACTCGTATTGTAATGGGCGATTGTTTACTTCTTATTATTACTAATGTGTCTAGATATGTTTGTTTATGTCCGATGTCGCTGAGTTTTCTGTTTTATTATATACCATAACTTCTGTACATGAAATTTAGTATATATTGAATCTTAGAGTTTGTAAGGTAAAATTATCAAGACAGAATTTTATCACATAGTTATCTAGGGAGAGGGAACCCGAGAACCTAGTGTTAAGACACTCCGTTCCACTTCCGTTCCCCACTTTCCGCCGAATTTGAGGCATTGCGTGTTGAGTGGCGGAACTCAACGCCGCGCTTTGCCTTATTACCAGAGCGAAAAAATGAAACATTAAATATTTAATTTGAAAATATTCAATATTTATTTCCTCGACTGGGGATCGAACCTAGAACCGCCACACGCTTGTGCTCTGCGCCATGACATTCTACTTATAAATAGTCAGTTACATTAAAACGCACACATCTAAGTAGGCAGAGGGAACCTAGGAACCTATTGTTAAGACACTACCTTTCTTCACTATGCGCTGAATTGATGCGCTTTTACCAGAGCGAGGAAATAAAAATATTAAATATTTTATTTCATCAAATGGGAATCGAACATAAAACTGTCGTTACAATATCACGCTTATGCCCTAGTACTAAAATTGGCTACGTGATTGGTAAGAAAATAACATGCATTTGAGTAATAGCCGTGTATGCAAAAAAGAAATAGCTTACACGTGCCACAACAATTACAATTAATTTTGTGGCAATCAGAAAGTAATTTGCTATAAAAAGAAACGTAACAATACACAAAATTTAGTATCATTCAAAATTGGTGGAAAGCCTCAATGTGACAGGCGTTTCACTTTCATTGGGTGCGCGTGCGCCGGTGCATGACGACGCAACCATCACTCCGTTTTGTTTGCTAGATTTCACTACTTGCCAGATGTCAGTCGACAGTTTCACCAAATAAGCTTTTGTTTTTTTTATTGCATCACGTTTTATCCCGCACATGGCGGGGTAATCAAAGGGTACTTGGGAACCTGATGTTAAAACATTCCGTTCCGATTAAGTCACTTCCGTTTCCCGTTTGGCGTGGATGAATCTAACACTGCGTTTTGCCTTGTTACCAGAGCACAGAAGTAATAATATTAAATATTCAATATTTTATTTTCTAGTATGGGTATTGAATGCACAACCTGTCGCACGATTGTGCCACTGCGCCACGACGTCTTTTGTTGTTTGTGTCACGCTATCTCCCGCACATGGCGGGGTAGGCAGGGGGAACCTGATAACCTACTATTAAGACGCTCCGTTTCGTTCTCCACTTTCCGCCAAATTCGAGACATTTCTCTATTACATAAACCAATTAATTAAAAAAATATATACATCGTAAATACTAAAAGGTTGGTCAAATCCTATATTATATAGAAACAGAAGGTACAATTGACAATAACCAAAGCTAAATTCAAATAACTAAGCTTAAAATGTAATACTGGTCTAATAATTTGCCGCGTACGAATACATTGAACTTATTATATATATGTAGTTACTAATATCATTTGTGAAAGCTACTATAGCTTTTATCGCCTAGTTCTAAGAATGAATATCGGTAAGCGTTTGTCTGCAATGTCTTAATCAACATTCTAATTGGAGAAGAAAGTCGATATTACTGTAGGCCGTAGTTATGGCAGTGTTAGTTATAAAGTGGGCTACCTAAATAATGAAGTTGCTTCTAATATTAGGCATGTCGTGGTCCAGAGCCACAAGCATACGACTGTAAATACAACACGTTTTGGATTCGATCTCTGATTGAAGACATAACTATTTAATATATTCATTTCTTCAACCGAGTTCTGCCACTCAAAATGTATTGCCTCTAGTTCAGCGGAAGGTGAGAAACGGAATTTAGTGTCATAACTCTAGGTTCCCAGGTTCCCTCTGTCTACTCTACCATTAGCGGGATACAGAGTGAAGCTGAGTATTCTATCTTCATAATGTATACATATTAACATTAACCATTTCATTCGATATGTGCTACCTAATAAAACGCATTAGAACATAGAGCACTTTGATTCTCCATTAGAGACCCCCTAAACGGTAATTACATACAAGTTTGTACGGCGGACTCAGCACCATTATGTAATTTGCCATACTTAATTGGTTCCAAGAACGTGACATGTAACGCGTAAAAACTCCGACGAGCACTGACACTTCGACGAAAGCACCATAATTCATACAGCATGACTAACGATCGGGTCAATGACTCTGATATCTACCTATATTTAAAAAACCATATTAGCTACCATGCAGTAATGGAGCAAAAAGGTTGGCCAAGAAAAAACGTATGTGGATTGGAAATACCAAAGCTATGTTTTACTTGTGTGAAAAAATATATTGCGCTAATTTTTCACGTGGTCGTTTCTGCCCGCGGCTGTTCATTCCAATTGCTTTGATGGATAGGTAAATGTGGTTTTAACGTGTGCCTGCGGAGAACGAAATAACTACACTTTTTTAGTTACAAGAGGAACTATTTATATGATATAAAAATGTTTTGTAGACTAAAAAGCAAGAAGTTTAACAAGGCAACCAGTATACATACTGTAAGTATTTAATTTCAATCATTTTTAAGAATTCCAACAAAAAATCCACATTAACAAATATAAAATATAAAAAAAATATTCTATTTAACCCGACTTAGAGAGATCCATAACTCATAAAATTATAGTATTGTTTACCCCTGACGTTGATACCCCATATAAATCACAACCAACCAGCCATTGGAAATATGATCGAGCATCAATCACGATTTTGCATTCACAGAAACCACTGTGGGTGTCAAAGAACTTGTCCATATATAATAGGCATTTTTGCTCTTTTTAAGAAAAAAGTCTGAGTGACTTATACGGTTCTACCCCATTATCTATTTAACATGGACTCGTAAAAATCACTTGCTATCTTAAATACAATATGGAAAGTTACTATAGGTCTCTTCAAATTGAATTCCTGATTAACATTGTGATTTATAGACGCGTGAAGTGGTTGATTTATTTATTGTTAAAGTATGTTTTATTACAATAAATAATATGTTCTTGTATAACAAATAATTAAATAATTGTTATACTTAGAATTTCATGTTTATAACTTTTGAAAGTGCTCTGATAGCTTTGTGTTGTTAATATTTAAAATACTTATTAATTCCTTTTCAAATATCCGTACGTACTAAAAATCCTTTAGAACTTTAAATATTTGTACGTTTTTTGTTAATTCCCCAAATAGACAAAAAGGTAAAGTCCATTTCTTAAAGATTTCATTATCTTATAAAAAAAAAAACAATAGATCTACTACAATCATGCAACTAAATAATGCATGACGATGTTATAATTTGTAATATATAAAAATTTAGAAGACGTCAAGTCAACATGTAAATATTCATCACAAAATCATTAACAAACTGTTATTGGCAATAACCGAAAATCTCCCATACTTTCTCCGAACATTTAAATGCAAACAACCATCGCCGTAACCTTGATTTATTTAATGCCTATAAACGTCCAGTCTTAATTGCTGATAAAAAATTAATATGCAAAATAATAACTTGTTGTTAGAGATCTACAAACAGACGCGGTCTGCTCTAATGATGATTTAATAGTCGCTCAGATAATAATACGTCTCTATAAAGGGGATAAATGAGTACACAACGGAGTGTGCGCCGACAAAGAGAGGAAACACGCTGGTTACATTTTGTTTGTTTTGCCGATTAATATCACTAGAGCAGACCAACGATTGTGGAACGTTGGACATAAACCTAAATTAAATTGTTATTTATATCAAAATAGCATAAAAACATGGAGTAATAACTGCATGAGCGTAAGGAATTATGGTGTCACTGAAATATACGGCTGTTATCTTTAATGTTCCTTCATGTTTAAGATGGTAAGGACTTTAAAGTAACAATAGTAGCAGATTCAATAATTGTGTCAGCTTTAAAAGAGTGGTTTTCAGAAAACCGTAACTGTCCTGGTATATTAATAAATTCCAAGAGAATTGCCATTGTAGGACTAGTGTTGGGCAGTTAACCAGTTAATGGTAGCTATTTGGTTGTAATCTGGCCAAACCTTGCGAGCCCTTTGAACAAGTTACCTTAAATACATAAATAAATAAATACTGTAGATGTTGTAACGAATTTATATCTAGAATTAAGTTTGTTTGACTGTGAATTCATGTCGTTCGTTAATAATACGCTCTGGTGACTCTGATTATCACGCCATAGGGAATTTTGGTAGGGAATTCTTCTTCGTTTGTAAAATGATTATGTATGTATGAATGTTTATTTCCTTAATTAATAGAAAAAGAAAATTGTTTTATTGTATTTAAATCGATACACTTAAGGAATCGAGAAAAATAAAAATCAATAAAAACAGTAACATTATTATTCTTTTTTGAACCACGTCCAAATCGATAACTGCATTAAAACTTTGATCGTAAACATCGAATATAGCCTAAGCGAATGAACAATATCCTTTTAAAATATAACGCTATTCCTTTTTACGATTATAAACCGTGAACGTTATTTACGACGGTCATAACGCCTTCCAAATCTAGAATACAATTATTTATTTTTGCCGTGTATCATCGCGTGCGCTGCGAATGTTACGACGGAGCAGCACCACAATTTTGCATAATGATAGGCTCATTTATATTATTTGATCGTCCAGACGCGCTTATACTAATGTCCAATAATTTAAAAATTTGGTTTATACTTTTGAGAATTGTGGTTGTTAGTAAGTTTTTCTTTTTTTATTTAAAGACAGTAAGTTGATTCCGTATAAGTGGGTAACGGAACGGAGTGTCTTACCAATATCGAGCCATGTGCGGGATACAGCGTGAAGCTGATAAAAAATTATAAGAAATGTAAAGGTCTATTGCTAAAAAAATAACCATGGCATGATTTAACTAACTTAGTAAAACTTAGAACAAGACATAACTTTTAGACTAGAGATAATATTTTTTTATTCGTGTCTTGTCAGATTCGTTTGTCGGGTTCCTAACTCGTAAATTATCGAATGAAGGGCGCATTTTTATGTTTTTCTCTTATTTCCGACCTTGGCACGCGATCTGGTCGTTGCGAGATTCCTTCAATTATCTCGATCCAATGCCCAGACGATGTTCAGCGCAATGTCAACCTTCAACTCCTCTCAGGTTAATAGACCACACAGCCTGATGGAAATGACGCTCCAGGCTTTACTTAATAATATAGAGATACGCTTATTACAACGAATAAAATTCGATAAAGTAATATTAACATGAATAACGTTAAAAATTATTAAGGTCAACTACGCACGGTTAAAGATACTTGGAATAATGTTATGGCTCCGCTAACAACACAAATGTATGAAAAATAACTATGGCCGCAGTTAATAATTTTATATAATTAATTTTCTCAGAATCTGCATCTTGTCATATTATAAACGACATACAATGATCAGCATACAATGAGACTTGATTGCTTATTGTAATATTCATAAGTACTGCAGAAAATATATTATTGTTCTCAAAAATATATTATTGTGTATTATTGTTATTTATAGTTGCTAATCAACGGCAAGCGGTGAATGAAGTCACTAAGTTTATTATGCTTCCTTATGGGATTTGGGAAATGTGCTTAAAGATTTTTTGTTTTTAGTGTACACGGATCAGCCAGTCTCATCAGCGTCTCCGCCGACGCGCGACAAGATCAATGGCGAAGAGAAAGCTCGCTCGCGACGCAGGGACACCTGGCCCGAACCAGCGACCACGCCTGTAAACGACGAAGGTAGCTTAAGACTGATTGATATTGATTCCTTTAGTAGAACTTATTAGATAAACTAAATTAAGTAACTTTAAAAAAATCCGAATTATATAAATAATAATATAATTGAGGCCTGTCATGGCGCAGGAGCGCAAGCGTGTTACTCTAGACATGAGGATTGTAAGATCGATCCACACTCAAGGAAATAGAATATTTAATATTTTTAATTGAAATATTTAATACCTCTTCTAGTTTTTCGCTCTCCTAACAAGCACTGAGCTCCGCCACTCAACAAGCTATGTCTCATATTCGGCGGAAAGTAGGAAACGGAACGGAGTGTCCAATCACTAAGTTCCCAAGTTTCCTCTGCCTACCCTGCTACGTGAGATACAGCGTAAAGCTATGTAAAAAATTGTAAAAGATGTATTTATTTTCTTCTTTTATTTTCAGTAAACGTTGTTAGATCGCCGCTGCTACAACAACAACATCAACAGTATGACGAGCAATTGCGTGATATAGCTGCCTCTCTCACTCGTCCCCGGTCTCGACGTGCTTTACCTCCTACACTTGAAAGACCTACCAGGCTACCACCACCAGACAGACTTCCTGTAAATATATTAATATTTATTAATCTTAAAATGAATGAATATCAATAAAATTTACAGTGTTTCAAAGATTTCAAAGATATGTACCTAATTTTTTTGCAAAGCAACGTTATGCAAACAGAAATTATAATTATAGAAGAATATCTAAAATGTAAATTTTACTCTTTTTACCATTTATGGCTCACACAATCTGTCGTCGGATTTTCAATACCATTGCTATAAAGACCATCCAATGCCTGTTATGGTACAACATTCAAAACTTCCATATAAAATAAGTAGGTTGCAATTTACTTGGGTATTCAAGGCCTTAAACATGTCACCATTTAAAGAAGCTCGTCTTAATTAAGACCAATTAGATCACCATTTCTATTTTTATTAAACAAGCAATGTTCTATTAAAATGTATACATTTTATTTTAAATTAACAAGAAATGTATTACAAATATCAAAGGACTTTGTTAAATTACAGGCACGCGGTTCACCAGACGGCGGTCCACCTCCCGAGGAAGGTATAACTAGTTCAGCATCTGAAGGAAGTGAGCCCACTGATGTGGTTGAGACCACAGAAAATACTGAAGGTGGAAGAGTAGAGCTACCTGCTGAGAGACTGCTGCACGCCCGCGCTGGGTGGCTTCAGCGGCGGGGGCCTGGAGGATGGTCACGACATTGGTTTGTCCTACGGGGAGCTGCATTACTCTACTTCAGGGATCCTCATGCTGAAAATAGGGGTCTTATGGATGGTGTTATTGACTTAAGCGGTATTAAAAAGGTCGTGGAACTGCCGACATCTGCCTCTACCCACGGATATGCTTTTGAAACTGAGGTAAAAAATGCATTTTTTTCACCATTGTTATAATATTTTAGCTATAGAAAAACATTGCATTATCAATTTCTGTTATTTTTTACAGACATGGGACGGCAAACATATTGTACTCTCGGCAGTCACGGCAGGAATTAGAGCGAATTGGGTATCAGCTATGAAGAGAACCGCTGGCTTACAAGACGGAGGCCCACTCTCACTCATATTACGAGAAGATGCAGTTGACCAGACGTCCGAATCGTCCACTTCACCAATTACACCTATAACTCCAAATACTACTAAATCAGGACCATTTTCATCGGATGAAGAATATAGAACAGCATCAGAAGGTGGAAGACGAGACAGTGCAGATTGGGGAGATGTTGTATCTCAGCCACCACCATCTCCAATCCTTAATCGAACGCCTATTTCGAAAGTGAAAGAAAAAGTTCGCGCGAGGGGCTACCAACAAACACTATCGAAAACCGACACGAAAAATGAGAAAGATGAAGTAGATGCAACCAAAGAAAATACAATAGATGAAGTCGACGAAAATGAAAAACCAAATGAACCTAGAAAACGCAGTTACATTTCAACAATAGATAAGCAATCGATTGAAATCGAAGATTTACGAAAACAACTTAAACTAGCATTTAATGACGTTAATACAGCTGAGACTGAGTTAGCAAGATTACGCAAATTAAAAGCAGAAGCAGTGTTACGAGAGAAGAAAATGGAAGAATTGGTTATTTCTTTGCAAAAGAAGGAAGAAGAACTATCAATTAGAACTAAAGAAGCAGAGAATCTGGACGCCATTAAACAACTTTATAATCAAGACAAAAGTATGTGGGAAACTAAACTCACAGAAACTCAAAATGTTTTAAAAGAATCCAATGAGCACTGTGAACTATTGACACGACAACTGGCAACAGCACAGGAAAATACAAAACAACTCCAGAAGGAATTGAATGAGTTAAATGAAAGGCTTTTAAGGAGTATTAAAGAAAACGAAAAGTTATATTCAAGAATAAGAGAACTCGAAGGAAAAATTATTGCTGAATCACCCACTAGAGAGAAAAGAAAGAGTATTGGTTCACTCAGTGATCTTAGCAATATTAACCAAGATTTAAATATAGAGTCTTTAGAGAAAAACAGACTGATTGTAGAATATGTTGAGTTAAAAAACAGATTCTTAATGGCTATTCAAGAAATAAAGGCTATGAAAAAAGAACTTCGAGAATCACATAATGTATACGATGAACTTGAAGTTACAAATATGAAATTGAGAAATGAAATGAAATTGCGAGATCAATGTAGTAGGTCCGAAATTGATTTACTAGCAGCTCGCATTTTAGATTTAACGCAAAAACTAACAGCGTCTGATAAACAAGTAAGAACATTAAAGCATAAAATTCAAAAAACAGAATCACGAGACAAACGTCGCAGTCTATCTTTGAAAGGAAGAGAATCTTTCACGTTGGGCAAAGAAGTTGAAGAGAAGCTTACAGAGTTAGAAAATAAGATAACCATGTTAGAGACTGGTGACCCAGTACCTATAATTAACTCTCCATCCAAAAGTGCCTCGCCAGCCAAAGAAAAAGTTTTAAAGACAGACAGTGTAACAGATGAAAAAAGAATGAAAAGAATAGCTGCTAGACTAAGGAGGAAATCACTAGACAGTGCCACAAGTTCTGAGCCTATGAAAATGCTTGTCCGATTAAGTTCTCTTGAAACCAAAGTTGCTTCTGTTGTAGAAAATCGCAAAGATTTAACCAATTCTTGTGAATCTTTAAGTCCTTTAACAAGATCATCCGAGAGTCCATTAAGTACCGAAAGTCCAGAAAACTCAAGTATCGTGACGCTGTCGCATAGGCATTTGCTAGAGAGGTTACAGAGCCTTGAAAATGTTGTCATTCATTCAAGAGGCAAAGTAAGTGAATGTTTGAACCAATTGAATGCCATGCGGGCGGCTAAATCGAGACGTTCACCATCGCCGAGCGTTGAAAAAAAATATAGCATAAAGTCTATGGAAAAATGTTTGTTGGACGTTAGTAAAAGATTACAAGAATGTTTCGACAAATGTATAACAAATTCTACAGAACCAGCTACGGAGGAAATTAACGATTACGTCGCACAAGTGGTTGTGCAACTGGAAGAACATTTGAGGACTAAACTTCTAGAGATTTCTAAAAAGAAAGCTGCTCTCTATGAAGCAGGAGAATTAACACAAAGAAAGAGCTTAGAGATTTTGGCAGAAAAATTGGCCTACGAGGCCGTCCTCATAGGTAGGATACAAGAGGCTCTACAATCTTCTAACGGAAGCAGATTTTTCGCTAGATTGATAAAGTCTGAAATAATCGAAACTAGTCAATTAATCGATAACCTTAAGTATAAATTAAACGGCGACAGTGGACGAGCCATGTCGGCTACGAAAAGCTCTCTCGACTATTTGGCGCGAATATTATCGCGAAAAATCGACGTGATGACGAATAGCCAAGAATCTGATGAATCGAAATCGGAAGCCATCATCCAGAGCGCAGATCTCGAAGCTCTAAAAGAGTCACAGAAGGAAGTCGCGGAAGCCGTGGAGAAATATAAATCCGAGAAACTTGCAGAATTATGCTCGGCCATCGCCAACGAAAGCCTCAGCTACGCAACGACCGACAGCGACCACGAACAGCAGAGGTGCAGTCTGGAGGCGGCGCGAGTGCGCGAGGCCTGGGCGGCCGCACGCGACGCTCTCGGCGCCGAGCTCGTGCAGGCCGAGGTGTCGCGGGCGCTCTCGCGGGCCGCGCAGCTTTGCGAGGAGCGCCTCGATGACGCGCGCCGCGCTACGCTCACGCTCACCGCGCAGCAGCGCGCTGACCTGGAGCTGTGGTGGCAGGCCGCGCACGACCACCTGCGCTGCGAGATGGACGCGGCCGCGCGCGACATCGCGGCGCGCTGCCGGGACAGCGCGGGGCGCGTCGGGCCGCCGCCGCCCGCGGGACTCGGCAGCCGCGCGCTGCTGCAGCAGCTGGCCGACGTCCTGGCGCAGAAGGCGCTGGTGGACGCGCGCGTGTCCGTGCTCGAGGGAACGTACCGCGCCGCGGAGCCGCGCGCGCGTCGCCCCGACGACGCCATCTCCTCGCTGGAGACGGACCCCACGCTCGAGGCGGAGTTCGTCTACCTGTTCCGGCACTTCTCGACAGAGTGCCGGGCGCTCTTCTCCAGTGACTGTTCGGGTAACAGTGAAGACTCGATGAAGATCGGCGAGAGCCTCGAGCGCCTGGAGGCGGCGGTGGCGGCCGCGCAGCTGCGCCTGGCCGGCGGCGAGGGCGGCGCGGAGGACGGCGGCGAGGGCGGGGGCGGGCTGGACGTGTGTCGGCGCGTGGAGGCGCTGCGGCGGCGCGTGGAGGCGCTGCAGTGCCCGCAGTGCGCGCGCCTGCAGGACGCGTTGGAGCGGCTGTCAGCGGAGCGCGCGCGCGGCGAGTGCGCACTGGCGCAGCAGGCGTCGGCGCTGGCCGCAGCGAGGCGCGCGCGGACGCAGTTGCAGGCGCAGCACGAGCGAGAGCGTGCCGCGCTGCGGGAGCGCGCCCGCACGCTGCAGCGACGACTCGCCGCCCTCGATTCTGAATACTCAGCACAGTTAGAAAGTTTACGAGCTGCGTATCAGGTTAGTTGATGTCATTATACATATTAAAAAAAGTAATAATAATTATTATATTTCAACGAACAATAATACCTTAACAACTTTGTTACCCCTGTGTAGAGTGCGGTGGCGGCGGACACTCACGGCGACAGTCTCCGCGCGCGATATCAACAGGAGATTGAGCAGCTGCGGGCGCTCTGCGAGAAGGGGCTGCTGGCGATGGAGAGCTCGCACCGCCGCATTGTGCGCGAGATGGAGGATAAACACCGCGCCGAGCGAGAGCAACTCAGGTATGTTCAACAAAACAAAGCCGACATATACGATTAACACATTTTATGCACGGTTGGAAGAACCCATAAAATATGTGACATATAACATAAGGCTTTCTGTACAGACTAGAGAAGGAGCAGGCTCTGGCGGAGGAGACGCGCGCGACGCTGGCGGCGCTGGACGCAATGCGCAAAGCGCACGAGAACGAGGTGCGGCGCGAAGTCGACAAGTTCAAGACCGAGTTTCTGGCGAGGGGAGCCCCCGAGCTCGGACAGCTTAGCTCGAGGCACCAGTGAGTTGAATACGAAACACAAGTATAGATAAAATAAAGTTTAAACATATTTATTTATCAAAAAGACAATATTACAATCACTTACATGACATTTTATAAAAAACAGTATCAAAACTTGTAAGTATTTTACATATATTAAACAATTAAAGCGCAATACGGTACGTAGTCTTGCTATAAATTACAGACGATAATTAGGCACGTTACTAATTGACATTAACTCACAAGGAATAAGTAGAAATATGCATATGTGCTGATTTATAATCACTTTTAAGCTAATTGCTCAATATATATATATATACTTGCAAATGTTTGAAAAGTATACGGTTGTTACTCCATTTCATAGTATAACATCGTGTGATTTCAGACAAGAGATGGAAGAGATAAAACGCGAGATACTGTCGTTATCAGAGAAGTATTCAGTGAAGTGCGTGGAGTCGGCGTCGCTGGAAGAGCGCCTCGCCGCTGCCAGTGCGCAGCTCGCGCACGCGCACAACCACATCATGCAATTGGATGCTAGGTGAGATATTAAAATCGATAAAAAAATTAAAGTGAAAATCTCTTATCATTCATTATAAATGGCTAAATTTGGTAATGTAATTTTTTGCCGTGTGATCCCGGCCTAGAATAGGATCACCCTGGTACTGATGGAGTCGTAAGAGGCGACTAAAGTGCGTGTGGTAGAGTCACGTTGCCAGCAAAAGCAACACACATGGGCAGACTCGACCGGAATGTTATCACCCCCGGCATTTAAAACCGGCGTTAAGTAGTGGCTTTGGCACTGCGTTTCGCATTAGGTGCCGGGCCCCGGTGCCCATCCATCTTAAAAAACGGCAACGCTCCTGTAGCTCCTCTGGAGTTACACGGGGCCGTGAGCGACGGTGTTCACTTACCATCAGGTGACCCGTACGCTCATTTGCCGTCTCTTCCATAAAAAAAAATGTATATATATATATATATATATATATATATATATATATATATATATATATATATATATATATATATATATATATATATATATATATATATATATATATATATATATATATATATATATATATATATATATATATATATATATATATATATATATATATATATATATATATATATATATATATATATATATATATATATATATATATATATATATATATATATATATATATATATATATATATATATATATATATATATATATATATATATATATATATATATATATATATATATATATATATATATATATATATATATATATATATATATATATATATATATATATATACCGGCGCTATATTTTTTTATTTTTTATTTTTGAAATACGCTCATAATATAATATTGTTATATAATCAATTCCAGGAACAAGCAGCTCCGAGCTCACATAATGTCTGAAGCAAACGACATGAAGAATTCTGAAGCGTCCACACTTGCTCAACTCATTGAAGACACGGCACCGGTACGTACCAACTACTTTCTATTGACGCGAATGTAGAACGCATTTTTTACGCTTTTATTGAATTAGAAAAGGGCTTGCATGTGATCACGCTACTATCATCTAATGTAAAGAAATTTACACGACTTTTTTCTTTTATCTGCATTATTATTTTTAATCTGTATTTAGATTTTTATCTGTATTTAAATTTTCATAATGAATTTCCGTTTTTCTTTCTTTCAATATCAAAATCACATAGACTTAGTTATTGCACGATTAAGAGTATTGATCGCACAAAATCGATTTGTGCAGAGCTTGATTGATTGGCTGTATATATTTATGTAAAATAAATATTTACTATTTATTTTTGTATTGCTATTCGTTTATTGGCATTTATTTTATTTTTTAAATTATTTCGATTAATATTTTATTATTATAATATTCAAAATTCTAAGTTATTCAAAATTCAAAAAATTGTAAAAATATTACAAAATATATAAGAAATAAAACATACTTACAAACTATAACAAAACATAAAAACTGTACTAAATTAAACAAACAATAACCTAATACTTCTAAGCCTAAGCGATCAATTCTCATACATAAAGTAGCAAGTAGTAACTTTACATTGTGGGCTGTGGGATTAACAGCATGGGGAGACGCCGCTGTGGCGTCACCTGCGCCGCCTCGCCGCCGCCTGGCAGGGTAATGTAGCAGGTAATCTAATTAAATCATTAAAAACTCATATTCATTATTTATCAATCAATTATAAAGTAACGATTTTTAAAAAATAATTTATTTTTTTTTTTTTTTTTTTTTAATTTTTAAAATTAATAATTTAATATATTAATTTTTTAAAACATTAAAGTCATAATTTTCATTAGCTGAGGCCGCTCAACGCAAAATATATCATATTTTCATTTAATAAAAATGCTTTAATTAAAAACGTCGTTTTAAATAACGTACAAAGTATGTAAGTTAACATTTTTTTACTGATAAAGAGAAAATGGGAAATTAATATTTCACAAAATATTATTATAATAAAAATAAATACTAGATAATTTTTATTGCATTAATTTATTTATAAATTATCTTTAATATAGATTGGTGTGTGTTTGTAAATATGTAGTTTTGCATGAATTTTCTTAAAACATATTACTTACACATTTTTTCTTTCCAACTAGTGTTAAATGCATCGTATTGTGCAAAATTGAAATCAGCTATTGATCTTATATCAAAAAAAGTAACTTTTTTTACCTTTCCCCAGATAATAAATAAAATTAATAACAAGTACTGTCAATGTTATAAATTTACTATAAATACAAGTAACTATTACGTATCTTTTTTTTTGTTCCTAATGAGAATGTCATATAATATTTCTTTAATTAAATGATATGTTACAAAATATAAAATACGTAATATATTTATAGTTTATGCGTGTTATTCTGTAGGGGAAATCCCCAAGGTCGAGCGGGATGGAGAGAGCGCGCGCATCCGGTCTGCAGTTCTCGAAGACGGAGACTCCCAGAAACCTGCAGTTGTCTCCTGTTCAGGTAAGCATACGCATTGTATAAACAAGTATACAACAATATAATATATAAAAAAAATTTACACATTTAACGACTGATAAAACTACGGAAGTAGACTTAGAAACGTTATTTTTTGTTAGCCTCGAGCCGGAGAAGCATTTACTTTTCTTTTTGAACTTAATACTATAAGTAAATAATGAATATTCGTTTTTACAGAACTAAAGACGGATTCGAGCGTCATTGCGGGCGTCGTCGCAGAACGGAAAAAACAATTTGAAACGTAACGACGCCGTTCGATTGTATTTTACAAGGGCCCGCCATCACAATACATAGTATGGCGGGTCTCGCACTTACCGGGTCACAAGCTTCCCACCACACCGGCACCTGGCCACTTAGCTTCTAACCATAAATGGATATAAAATATAAATATAACATTAAATTAAATACCTGTTAGGTATATAAGCTAAGATGGCGGTTTATTTTGACAGATGTGATCATATACATTATCATATCTGTACTGTATTAGAGAGCTCTTATTAAAATTAATATATTGTATTAATTTATATTTAAGTTATTAACTAAGACCAAAAAATGTTCTTCCTCTACGTGAAGTGGCCAGAACTTTTAATTCCCACCCACCACTACTGTATATAACTTGTTTGCATTGTTTTTTTTTTGTGACATATTATTAATTATCTGTAGAGTGTATATTGTATAACCTATATATAAAAAAGGTATATTAGATGTATTCACAATAAAATTTAAGTAAAAGAAGATAATTCACCTTTGAAAGCAAAATTATCCTTTTTGAAAGAAATTCTTGGTTCTAAAAAAGGCGTTCCCTTGGTCTTCCCTTGGACTTGTATCAGATATAGTGTTAGTGATGTATTAATGTAAAATTGCAATTTGTACCATTGTGTAAATACTCACACGTATGTAACCAGTCTAATCTATTTCATTTTTTATTATCTTTAAGGAGTTTGTTACCAAATATTTCTTATTTATGTGTTTTATTGACATTCGCGTTATGCATTCGGAGGTACGGAATATGCACTTGTAACATGAAGAAATACATTTTATTTTTAAAAAATATATTATTTAAAAAGTATTGCAGTAACGAAAAATTAAACATCACTGACATTAAACAACAGCATTGGCTGCTTTTCTTTTTCATATTTAATTATCTTATAAAAATTCTTGACGTACAACAAAATTAAACGTTACAAAATTGTTAATTTTTATTAAAACATTAGGGATTCTTTAAAAAAAAAACTATTTACAAATTCATTTACATTATATTATCTTATTTTTGTTTCTAAAAAAAAATCATGTTTTCAACAAATCGTGCATTTCTGTGCCTCCCTTAGTTTTTAGCGTCTTTGTTTGAGATTTATTTAGATTACTTGTAGACTTACGTATGTATACGGACGGGAGATTATCGATTCGAGTGTAGTGGCTAACATAAGGCATTTTTTCACAAATTTTGTTTAAAATTACTTTATATAGTTACAAAATGTTTTATGGCAGTGTGTATTTTAGTTCTATTCTTTTTTTTTAAACATTATATATGTTGTTTTTTGATTTTTGGAACAGGAACGTATTGTTATTCCTCCCGTAGAACGCGGGATTTGCGTGGGAATGTAGGTAGTTTGATATTGTTTTGTCACCTAGTGTTTCTTTTTAATGGTTTATCATATTTTATGAATTAAATTGAAAATTTCTTACTACATATTTAAAAAATATTTTAACTTGTCTTTTTTTATAATATTTATAGTTAAATATGATAATCCACACTGTGTTGTTACCATGTTTTCAGGGCATTCGTCTTCCCTCACTTCGTTGTGTATAGATTTCACGAAAATATGCCTTTTGCACGCGTTTATATGAACGTTTTTACACTTGCTTGTGACACAGACGATTATTGGTGTAATAGAAGCTATGTTATAAGTTTAAAATTAGAAATTATGTAGTTATTATATGAAAAAAATTTTTTAGAAATGTATAGCTTTCGCTCATTTGGGATTTTTTAGACTTTGGCAAGTAATTTAAACTAAATTCATTATATATTTTAGTTGCTTATTACACCAATATTCTAAAGTTCATCTCCCTCTGACTTAGTTGACGTTGTAAAGTGTTGGTTACATAACAAAGATTTTTAAAATAAACTACTTAATACAAATAATGTTGTTTTATTTACCACCTATTAGTATTGCAGTAAGTAGCACCGTCCAAACATACACTTCATGAATATGTGCAAGAAAATATAAATTTAACAATTAACCATTACAAATTATAAAAATAAGTACGAAGAAGCCTTACAAATTTCGATATCATATAATTATTTTGAAATAACAAATAGTTTTAATTACAATTTTTGTTAGCTTCATCCCGCACATGGCAGCGTAGGCAGAATGAACTTAGGAACTTAATTTTAAAATACGTTCGTTCCGTTCTCCACCATTTTCCGAATTTGAGATACTGCGTGTTGTGTGGCGGAATTGAACACAAAGCTTTGCCTTGTTACCAGAGCGAAAATATGAAAATATTAAATATTTAATTTTGTCGAGTGGAGATCAAATCCACAACATTCTAGCGTTATAATGAGAAGGAAGAAATGAATGTATTTCATTTCCTCGAGTCCCCCACTCGACTAAACGACCAACCACTTTTAGTGAGAAGCATTAACAACAGCTTCTTTATTTACTTTAAAAAACATATACAAAAAATACGCTATATTTTTTAAATAACTATTTTATTACGAACCAATTAAAAAAAATATCAATATTAATAAAAAATACAATTGTAAAAATATTTTATATTAATATTAATTTAATTAACAAGTAAAGTTTGAAGCAGTGCGAAATCAAAACACTAAAGTACGTGAAATATAATTTAGTATCTAATAATACTTAAAAACTACAGAGTTTTCGAAAAAATACTGTTCGACCACTATTACTATGTTTCTCCTAATTTATTATTGTGGTTTGTAAGTTATTTAAAATTATCATTTATGTGTAATAGTTTTTGTTTTTTTTTTTTGTAGTTTATATCTGTCACTTAAAAATCGTCACTTGACCATAAACAAACATAATACATACACATAATTATAATGACAAAATGTAAGATATTTTTTATTAAATTTACAAATGTATCAGTGGTCTTTCAATTGTCTCTTCACGGTTGCGCAATTTCGCCCGCCATTCGCTTCTATCTGACAAGATTTTACGACCGTATGATTTGTGAATATCCTTAAACGGTACTTTCTTGCGAGGCACTTCATTCGATTTTACACTGTCTTTATCTGTAATATAAAATTTTTAATAAAAATATCAACCATCGACCAAGGACTACTGCAAAGGTTCCAAAAAATTATAATCCTAAATATATGCAATTAAAAATTGTGTCATTTTAAAGGTGTAAAATAATAAAGAAATTCAAAGACAAAAGACATTCAAAACTTTAGATAAAAGTGTGAAATATCACATTGTTACATTATAGATGCAACATCAATATGGCTTAGTAAAACCAACTCCAGATATGGTTTTAACCCTATATAAAAAATCTATATATTTATATTATTTTCCATTCTTTTACAAGATACAACACGGCATTGAGTTCACCTGTTGTCCTATGTAGCTAAAATATGACTTAGTTTCCTGTACACAATGAATTATCCTTATCTTGTTCATACACATTCAACAAAACATTATTATAATATAGTAGGTCTGATATAATGACAAAATAAATAATTAAATAGAATTTCTTGTGTCAATACATTTTATGTATTGATTAAAAAAAATTACAAACATTGCAACTTACGGTGTCTACTTCCAGGTACAGTTTTGCTTTCACCTTCAGCAACTTTATTAAATGGGTTATGCCGTTGACCTCTTGGTGGAACTTTAGGTTCTTCTTCAGCTGGAGTCACTGTAACAAGAGCAGGTCCTTCCGCTGCATCTTCAGCTGGAAGCCAACAGCAATTAAATCAATTATCAATTCATTTGAGTATGCTAAAAGTATATGATTTAATTTTTTTCAATATATGCAGCTACAAGGAAAATGTGAAATAAACTAACATTTTACTTATTTCATTACATTATATTAAGACCTGTTGTGGTTTTGGGGCACAAGCATGTAACTGTAAATGTGTCAGGTCATAGGCTAGATTCCCACTAGGGAAAATAAAATATTCAATATTTTCATTTCTCCACAAGTAGGAAGTGAGGTAAAAAGGCAAATCATGGTATTGTGCCGTCAACATATTATAATTTTCTAAGAATAAAGATATTTCACCCTGAGCTTCATCCAATTGTCTCTGTAGTTCTGCGACCATCAGTTTCATATAGTCATAACTTCCACATGCTAGAGCCTTCATCCAAGCCTCCATAGAGGATTGTGAGCTTGTGCACAGGAAATATGTTCTACCTCCTTCACAATGAAATACTATTTTAAAACTATATGCTTCTTCTTCTGTCAGTTCTAAAATAACAAAAACTATATATAAGGCTATGGGTTTAAGATATAAATTTGAATCACAGGACTGTACTATTTTGATAATTACCAATAGTACATCCTTCTAATATAATAACTCCAATTGGTTCCTTATCTCCTTTTTTCTCAAAATAGAAAAGAAGGTTCCCTTTCAATGTAAACCATCGTCGTTGATAGCTCTTGCCTACTTCACCTCTCATGTCCAGCCATCCTTCACGGTCTACCGGAGTCGCTGATGACGCGAAAGCACACAAATTCTTTTCGTTTATCTTCATTTTTTAGTTATAATCTTTATATATATATTTATTACTGTCGAATTGGGCGATATTTTAAAACAAAGGTTTCATAATGCGTATTTGTAACTTCACGGTGACCAAATACACAAACAATGTAATATTAAAATTTTTTTTCGTTTGATATTAGATTACTAATTCTAAAGATAGAATTAAATAAAATAGGAAAAAACTATGAACCTAGTATATATATATATTCAATATTTTATTTATAACAAGACATCAATGTCAATTGGAATCAGAATGACAACTGACAGCAATATATGTCAATAAAGAATTGTACAATATATTCAGTCATAGAGTTTTCTGATATTGGCGTTATCGAACTTTATAACTACAAAATTGCCTGGAATTTGTAAAATAAATAAAATATATTATATTTATCGTACGTATTCTATGACGCTTAGCCTGAAAGATCTCTATTGATAAAGTCTACGCTCTGACACAACTTCAAAGCCCCGAGAGCTTTCAGCTCGATCTTCAAAACCGCTTCGCCTTGAGAACAACTTAGATGTGGACGATCTAAAGAACAAGGTGGTGGATACTATCCGTACGGTAGGGTACAAATATTTTAAAACTCACCGTACTAAACCAAAAAAAACTCTCTGATAAGACTCTCCAGCTCATGGAACGAAGAAGCGACGCGAGGCTAAGGAAATCAGAGAATGCTAGTCGTTATAGGCAGCTTAATAGGCAGATATCTAAGTCTTTGACATGCGACTTTCGCCGATTTAATGTAACACATACTAAAGAGGCTATCGAGCGGAACCAAGTCACCAAAGTACTCACAAGAGATCTGTAATTGGGCAAAGCCAACTGACAAACCTGAAAACTGATAGTGGTAGCATCATTTCGAGGAAGTCTGAAATTCTGGGAGAGATAGAGAGCTTCTATGGATAATTGTATTTCACGCGAGCGCCTGTTAAAAGTTTGGCTAAGGATTCCAGAGCCGGGCTTACCCGACATTACTCTGACAATATCCCAGACGTCAGTCTGTACGAGATTAGTATGGCTCTTGAACAACTTTAAAACAACAAAGCGGCAGGCAACAACGGAATCACTACAGAACTTCTGAGAGCGGGTGGTTGAACGAGACTTAAAGTCCTCCAGAGACTGTTCAGTTCCGTCATTATCGAGAACAAAAGTTACCGACATTGGTCGAAGAATTGCTTAGCTGAAGTGGCAGTGGGCGGGACACATAGCAGGAGAACCGATGGCCGTTGGGGCGGAAAGGTTCTCGAGTGGCGACCACGAACCGGACCACGGTCAGGGGGCATGTCCCCTACCAGGTGGACCGACGATCTGGTCAATATCGCCGGAAAGCCGCTGGATGCGGCTCGTCGTGGAAATCCTTGGGGGAGGCCTATGTCCAGCAGTGGACGTTGAACGGCTGAGACGACGACGACGACGACGACTCTATGTGGCTGCAAAGCCCATTGTGTTGAAGAAAAAAAGATTTAACAAAGTTTCGAGACAATAGTGTATTAAGATTATTGTATGGTGGGCCACTTCCTTTTCTCAATTCACTTATTTTTAAGAAAGAGAATGAAAATGGCTAAAGGTGGACCACTGGCTCTTAAATGACTCCTAAAGATAAATTTGAAAATAAGATTTTTTATAATGTTCATTAAGAAGCAAATATTCAATTACGCTTCAGATTCGAACGGTTTTGATTGAGACAAAAACACGCAATCAATTTAAAAGCCCAATGGCGTCTAATTTTTAAGGGAGGTTTTTACAGACCGTATACAACATAGAGCCCTTCTAGTCATTATACCTAACACTCCACGTGTTAGGTATCCAGATGAGGATGATTAGAGAATGCACAACGACGAGACGTCTTTATGCAAAGCCATAGTGTCAAACCCCTTTCAGATCATTGGGTTAACTACGACTAGAAAGGCTCTATGTTGTATACGATCAAATGGCTGCAGCTGAATATTGGAGTGCACCGGCCCAGAGGTGGGAACAGTACTGCATATTAGGCCGAACGTGGGCCCTTTACATGGCCAATCGGTGCTGTAGCATGAAGTACTGTCTCGCTCTGGCGATTAACCTAGGTTTTTTTGAGTCCAATTTGGTCTTGTTTTCTAAATGATGGCGTACTGGCAGTCATTCGAAACGCTAAGGCAAATATACTGATGCTGTGCGCGGCTTTGACAAAAAGACTTGTATAGCCTGAAGCAGCCTTCCAAGTATATTGATCTGCAATGTATATTGATCATGCTTTTGTAGCACAAAAGCGCAGCACAGTATCAAGCCCCCCGTAAGATGGAAATTTACCAAGGTTCATCCTGTGGCCACACTCGGTCAAAGACCCCAGTGTTCTATGATACGGGTCGATAACGACGTTGAAGCTACATCGCATTCAACTTTGGTCATTATTAAAGTGACTATTATGAGAATACTTTCTAATTAGCTTTCTACTAAAATATACATTTTTAATTAAAATTATTAGGTTTTAGAAAAAATACAGGTACAGTTTATTTTCAAGATAGTAAAATGTGTCCAAATAAGATTGCTTATCTATTTATAATATATAAGCAATCTTATTTGATTTAATCTAGTCAACAATTCTGAAAAAAGTGTCTCAGTTTTAAGTTGTTAATGTAATTCACATTTATTTTATATTATTTTAAAAGGTTTTAAATAAAATGATGCAATAAATATGTAATATTTTATTCATAATTATTATTACCTATTTTCACAGTTATTTATAAAGTTATATTAATATCAAGTATTACACTAACTTTTGTTTACGAATTTCTAACGATTGCTCCATTTAGAAAATTTGATTTCCATATCAATCATCAGATTTGTCCTCTTACATGCTAATATATGACAAAATGATGAGGTCTATATACAGTACGATCCCGATTCCCTAAAAAAATTGACAAATTCACAATAACAAAAAAAAAGAGTCAAAAACGAAATCTTAAAAATAATTCATTCAACTACGAATCTCGCTTAACAAACAACTGTACAAAATATTACGAGTGGTTTCTTTAAAACGTGCACCATTACACGTCGGCAAAGTGGGCAAATAATCAACGGTAATACCATCTACCACGCGCACCTCCACTATATACAAAATGTAGTTTTACAAAACAAAATATAAACTATATACAACATCATTAAATATCCTCAAATGCTGTAACACATTTAAAACATTTCATATTCAACTAGCCATAATTCAGTAAAACAGCGTTGCCGCGTGCCAGTGCGACGGCGGCGCTACAATTAAATAATTTATGTAAGCCGGCATCCGCCCTATCGTACAGAGCCTGTACAATTCGCCTACGATCAGGTACGCGTAGACATAGCTAGGACGAGGCTGCACACCAATTTGACTGGCACCCTCCAAAAGATACTACGGCAAGTAGAATTATCAAAGAGTGGGAGAGAGAAGGGAGGTAGCTTTCAGAGGGTTCAGAACACACAAAATAGTACCCCAGCTACATCTACGAATCCTGCCACGAATAATGTAAGTTCGAAATTATAATTAATCAGGTAATAAGCGATATAGAACTCAAGATTTAGTTTAACTAACAAACTTCCCCCAGAATGCATCTACGAACATGAAAATTGCCAAAACATGGAATATGTAGACGCTCCAAGAACACGCCGACCCTATTTATTTATGTATGTATGTATGTATGTATGTATGTACACATTAAATATGTTTACGACAAGTTTTCTATGACTTAAATTTAGGTTATATTAAAATAGAAAATTTCCATATAACTACCGAACTGTAAGAGATTCGACCGCAGTCGCAACGGATTTCATCTAGTTTTATAAAACGACTCATAATCGTACAAATGCTAATTTCAAATGTGACCTAGGGGAGCTAGGGGACCTTTAATACTATTTAACTATCAGTAAACTATTGGTGTCACTAATTAATTTCCGATTGGAGGTTTCAATATCATAAGAAAACGATTTTACTGAAAAACTTTCCTCACATGCGCTCGAGCCGCAACGTTTCGGAGTTTACAAATATCATTATATCAAACGTTTTGCACTAATTTAATTTTATCGAATATATCGAACAAATGAAGGAGACTATTCCGACCGACGTTGAGCTTTTGTTCCCTGGATATAAAACTGTACACGGAAATAGACGCGCACTAAACGAGCGCTCAATTGATCTAATATATAATTGCCTCTAATAAAACTACATGATTCAATTAAAATACATACACAAAATAAATAATAGAAGAGACACGATCCGAAAGAAAATCTGTACAGATACAAAATTACAATCATAGAAAATAGAATTTAGAGTAACATAAGGCGATTAAATACAAAAGTAAACGGGGCGGTAAAAAATGTAATATCTATATGACTACACGAACATCTAATACCTTTGGTAAATTATACCGGCTTGCAACATAAATAAAACAACACGTACGCTACACGAGACACTGTGCAATAAGTAACTTGTGACACTAATTGTAAGTATTGTAACCGTAGAAGACAGACAGAGGGAGAGCGGGGGAGACCACCTCGAGGCCACCTACTGCGGCCGCAGCGGTTAAATCATTCTGATATACTAGCACTATATTACCAAGTACGATAGTAACTAGGTTAGTTCTCATTAAAACACTTCTTTAAACATACTTTGATTAAAAATGACTAAACATTCAATATATTATATGATACAGTTACAAGTTTCACAAAAAAAACCAATTCTTTGTATAAATATTGATTCAGTAGGTGGAGACAAATAAACGAAACATATAAAAAGGTACAATAAAAATTTCTATATTTTTTTAAACTGACAACACTCATAACATAAGAAGCTACTGTAAAATGGATTCTATTTCTTATATAGAAAATGAGGTTTTAAATGGAGCATGAGATCATGGAAGAATGATGCATTTGAAAGACCACAATGGAAGATATCTTATACAAATGAGTAAAGATGAGAAATGAGATGCCCTAATATATGCTAAAACTCTGAGATGGCAATAAAAACCATCATGTATCCCCAAATTGGACCTTTGTAAGATTTCAATTGTTTACTCATACATCCCCGGCTTAGCTCATCTAATATTTTTTTTTTATAAATTTTCTAAATGTTTTAATATAACATTCGATATTCATACATGTAGTGGTAACTTACGCTCTGGAAATCAATCCTTTCTGTTATAGGAAGTGTGTTTCGTGAAAACAAATTTGCTAATGGATGAATATACATTTTCAAGCAACTATCGTAACTTCTTATAATAAAAAGGAGATGTTATAACAAACAAGTCACCACTCGACCATCTCTTTGACTATAACAACTGCTCCTAAGCCAGCTCCGCCCTGACAACAATAACTTGTCTACTCAAGCCAACTTACATTCCATACCGTATAATTAATTTACCTAAGTACCGCCTCTAAAATTTCTATATGCTTTTTTTTATAAAACTTACTTCAAACATAATCCAGATCCACTGTAGTGCTACATATTTATTTACTTTACAATATTTAGATTTGCTCAAAACAAATATATGTGGTGTTTATAGAATTCACAATTTATATTATCTATTTCACATTAGCTACAAAAGTAGCCACGATTAAGACAATATATCAGTATTACTATTAGATGTTGTACTTTTAATTCTTTTAATGGACTTCATTTAACTTTAACAACTGCAAGATGTGCCATGGATTTGTTATTGGTAATAAATGTAACATTTAATTTCATATTAAATCATTAAAAAAGTTGATATACATATATAAAATTCATTAATAAATATTAGAAAAAATATATTCAAATAATAAATAAAACATTCCATGATTAAATACCAATAAAAAATAAATAAAAATAGTCAATTAAAAATTTAAATAAAAAAGAAAATCCTCATAAATATAATAAATACAGTGCAATAATTATCCAATAACAGACCAACAACACACTTCCCAACAACTCTCCAATAAATAATTTAATTACTATAATGGTAACCCAACTAGGCGCGTACGCCGCGGACCACTTGTCACTTCACCGCACTGATTACACACACTGATAACAGCACTTGTCTTCTTATCTCTTATCACTATCCTAGTGCTGCGGCAGTGTGGTACAACTGCATGAGCACTTGAACATGTAGCGGTAGACAGGAGAGACGGTCGTGAGTGGTACCGTCCAATGCCAGCCACGACAACGCATTGTAGCCTTCTAGCACATATCTGAAATATCATAGTTAATCATATAGTTATGTATATTTAGTCGACGTAAACTAATGAGAAATTATTTATTTTATATAATAAATGGAAACAGCATATTTTTTTTATAGAATTAATGTTATTACAGTATATAGATACCTGTAGAAGTAGAATCTCTTCTAAATAGTTAGAAGAGTGATGTTAATGGTAAAAGGAAAAGTCAGAACTGTTAAACATACTGACTTAGCTTAAAAGTGATAAAACCAATTTTAATTTAATATTTTCCCGCAAATATCTTTCATAAGAAAATATTGAAGCCAGAAATATCCTAAAACCAATCTATAGTAAATGACAGAGCGGCTAGTTGACCCTACTGTATATACACAATGTGCACACCAACCTGAGCACATCAGTAGTGGTGGTGGAGTCCAGCGGATGCACATTGTGGTCCCGACGCTGCGTCAACGAGGTGTAGTCGTCGTGGGGCGCCACAGCACACTGCAGATGCAGCGCGTTCTTGAGGAAGGCGGGGCAGGCGTCGCGCAGGTGCCAGCAGCTCGCCCACCACCAGCCCGGCATGGCGCCCAGCGGCGCGGTGGACACCAGGTAGCCAAGTGCGAGCGGTTGTTGTAGCACTGTGCCCACTTGCTCCTGGAATGTTACACGTCACACTCTTATATAACATCATCCTTTATTTTGAACTTCTGTTTTCGTTTCATGTTGTATCATGCATATATAAGGGTAGGCAGAGACATAGTTTGAAGACACCTAATTTTAAGACATTACGTATTATGCGCCGAGTTTTATTTCCTACCCAAGTGTAAAATAATTCAAATAAAATATTCCACTAAATGACGATCAGATGCACTAAAAATTTTTGTGTCGCTGTTATCGTTATGGATATAAATGATTTTGTAAAATAAATAATTATGAATTTTACTGTTTTGATGAATTCTTCTATAATTAATAAAAATACAAAAATACAATACACACCGGTTGATTGTCATCATCCCGCTGATACGCGCCGGCGGCAGTCAAATGGGCGTTCCTTGCTGGGCTTCCTTCCCTACTCGCCTCATCATCGTGACGACGAGGCGAAGCCCTGGGGCTGCTGGCGGGCCACATGAACATGTCACCCATGAGGAGGTCCATGTTCATATTCTCCTCACCCATGTCTTCCTCCATGCCGATGTCACCTAGCCCTAGTAGCATGTCGTTCTCTTCCCCGTTAGCGTTTGGCGGATCGAATGGCATTTGGTTTGACTGTAATTTATCATTTTAAGAATATAGTTTATAAAGAACGTCATTAAAAAAATAAAAAAAAAAGAATGCTTACATTTATGCTCTACAAAATTTACTTACAAATAATTACTATGGCATACAAAGCTTGACATCCAAACATAAAATCAAATTAAATCAATATTAACAGCAGTACTAACAACATTTTTAGTAAAAATCATTAGTCCTAATAATACTTAACAATATATTTCAGACACAAACTCGTTTGCTACAAAAATATATTTAAATCAAAACCAACCTGCGTAGTAGCAGACGTGGGGAACACAAGTATATGCGTGGCCGTGACATCTCTGGGCGTATGTAAGTGTGACTGTATGGACGCTTGCGAGAACCTCTCGTCGGGCGTGAACCTGTCCGCCATGAGCCGTAGGCACGAGTCCGGTTCGGTGGAGACGAGGCAGGCTGACAGTATGCAGGGGGCTCCAGTGGGGTACAGGAGGGAACAACTGCTGCACATTTCGCGTAACATGTTCGATGCTCGGTTGAGGTTCGGACGGGAGAGTAGCCAACTCCAGCCTGGGGAATGGAATATAAAACATTGCTATTTAGTTTTCTTTAAGGTACACAACTCGTAAATTTTAAAATAATTGTAAAATAGCATTAAAAAGTTTCATACATTTTAGTTTCTCTATATAAGTTGAATAAGTAACTGCTCAAAGATAAAATTTGTATTTGTTAACATTACATGAAATACAAGAAGCTGATATCAAAATCATATAATTAGTATATTGAATTACCTTTAAGTTCCCCGTGTCCTATCCTGCCGACCCGCCCTACGACGAGTCGCCAGGGCTGCGCCGACTGCGACATCACGCCTAACGTGAAATCCATGAGTTTGGTCAAACCTAGCCTCCGCGCCGGACCGCCTCGCTTCCGCCTCGATCTATTTAAAATAATCATGTTAATCAATATCTAGCTGAATAAATTAATTTAATTTTCGTATATAATATAGAATAAATTATTTTAATTTTCTTATTTCAATATAAGATATTGAGTGGTATGAAAGACGTATGAAGTGTAAGGAGTGAAAGGAACCTTTGATGCGCTCTGCTTACCTTACTTAGTTAAATGAAACCCAAAATAAATTTAGTGTAATCACCTGGACGGCACATGTATATTAATGGCGGCGGTGTCCAGCAGCTCGCCCCGCGCGTCCGTGGCCGCCGCCAGCAGCCACCGCTGGTCGTGGCTGAGGCAGTACGCCAGGAACAGCACCGCGCTCTGGTCTCCGCACGCGGTGCCCCACGTCTCCGCCACCTCCTTGAGGGCGCGGGGCGGCGCCAGCACCCAGGCGGGGGAGAACAGTTTGTACGGTGCTCGGTTCTTGTCCTACGAATGTGACATGAACAATAAGTACCTAGGTAAAATTACATTTTAATGAGAAAAATTATCAAAGCAAAAAAAAAAATAATAAATGCACTCTATTTTTAAGTGAAAGGATGAAAAGATGTACTTTAACTTATTAGATAGGGAAAATTTATACTAACTATCCACCTAGCGATATGAAAATGACCTAATAGATATCAATACTAAGAGGTTATATGACATAACATATACATACATCTTTATTACTAATAAACAGGTTAGCAGCAGCCGCTGTGCCGAAGCCCGTCAAGGATTTCCCAGCAGGCGAATGCGTAAGTAAACGCCGCGCGCCGCTGAACACACTGAAGGCGAGCGCTCGGACTTCAGCTCCACCACCGTTGCTAGCGGTGCTGCTGGCACCCCACGTCTCGCATACGCCTTCCAGTGATATAATCTGTGTATACATCAATTATTATAATGGTTACAATTTACGATAAAATTTTATGTGTTTTTTTTGCTTCATGATGAAAAGGAAATAACTAAGAGTTCAGTATGACACAAAAATCTAAGCTCCCATTAACTCTCACTGATGTGATACTAAATATTGACGGCCCCCACGTTTCCAACATGTCCGTTTATACATAGGCCGTGGTCCGAATTATGCTCACATTGCTCACAACGCTTACACTGCTAACGGGCGGTCCGATATTAGTGAGCGTCTGTTAGCAATACTAATAATACGGACCACTTGTGAGCGTGCTTACGGCTTTGACAAGTTAATAACTTGTCAAATTCGTAAGTAAAAATATGAGTGGAGTATGTGGTATATCTGATGAAGATTATAAATTGCTTGTGAAAACGGATGTATTCAAGCATTTTCCGCCATTCAGGAAATTGATGATATTGACATTGACATGAAGGAGCGAAGTGAGCGTTGATGTTTGTTGATTTTTGTCGTTTAACATAAACGACAAAATAACATCAACGTTCACGGTGCTCATGCTCCGACCCGTCAGCACTGTAAGCACTAGCCAGTGACATCACAAGTGACGTCATACTATTCACAACGCTAACTTTGAGCGATAAAAGCTCAATACGGACCGAGCGCTAGCACGCTGTGAGCGATGTGAGCTAATTACGGACCACGGCCATAGTGACCATTGATATATCGTATTGGAATAAAATTTATAATATAGCAGGGAGTTATATATAAGCGATTAATTTAAACCAGTTAGTTCCTGACAAGAAACATATTAAACCAAAATAACTATTTTAATTTATTAATAGTATATCTACGGTATATTTAATTTGAATATTTCACATTATAAACAAAGTACACAAAATTATTTCAGTATTTCCTTATACAAAAAATGTACAAATCATTAAACACATAGGTTACATATTTTCAAATATCAATATAATATTTTAGATAGCCCAGTTGTGTCCACTATCCACTAGTTGTCATTTAAACAAACAAACGCACAAACGCACAAACCTTAACAAGCGGGTTATGGTGATGCAAATGGCGGTGCGCCTGCGCAGCTAGCCTCAACAAGGCCGCCAGCGCCCGCGGGCGGTGCGCGTGCGAGGCCGGCGGCTCCACGACGTATATGACCAGCGCCGGCGCGCCGGCCTCGTCCTCCTCCCACGAGTTGTCCGCGTCGTGCTGGTCGGCGGGCGCGGGCGCGGCGGTGGCGGTGCCGCTGGGCGTGGACGGTCGCTCGGGGGCGGCGGGCGGACGCATTGAGTTTGAGTTGTTTGCTAAAATGGAAAATTAATATTTTAAGTCTTGCTATTGATAAGTAACAGAAATGGCAAAAGAACAATGACTAAGCCTAATTATTTTCAAAACAAGCACTTGGATGTTATTACCAGGAAGCAGCAGAAATTTGTTACAAATAAATATTTATGTGAAAATTTATTGTTTTTGAAATATAACTGACATTTTTTTTATTACTTACATCAAATTATATAATACAAATGATGTAGTACTTTCCTTAAAATTGGTTTCTCACATGGCATGAATTAAAAAATATATATTTATACAATATTAAACTTACATTCAAATAAGGTCCGGTCAACGTTCAGCGCAGACAGTTGCGGTACCAAATTGGACCTCAACGTTTCCGCATACGCTTTCACATACTCGCCTAATCTACCCGGTGGTACTTCACCTGTCCATTCTTCATAATTTGCGTCCCTGGAACGGTTGTTAAAGAAACAGTTAGTACAAGTGATTCAACAAAAATGAATAAAAAAGATAGAAGCAATTGTATAAAAAAATAGAAATTTGCAAAATTATCATGTTTTCTTTCTTTCATTTCTAAAAGATTTTAAAAAATGTATTTTCAGCTACACACTTTACAGCAGGGTATGCATAGGAAATGTAGTGTTACAAAACCCTGTTCACTACTTGCCAACCAATTTTGGACACAGCAAAAAGCTTTGATAGAAGGACTCAAAACTTTCCTACCATAAAAAAAAAATCAATCCTCACCTGTCACTATCACTAGGCGTTGTCCTGACAATACCATCTCTCGCTATCCTCGATATCGGTTGATGTCTCCCCAGTCTGCACGCTTCGTACGCCGGCCGACAGCTCCCTGAAGAACGTCTTGATCGGCTCCGATAGTGAATCTCCATCAGCCGTCAGCACCACGTACGCAACATCCCTCGCATAGGAGTACGGCTCCAGAGACAGCCTCTCCCAGTGTCGCAGGGCGTAGGGCGACAGCGATATCCAGTCTCGGTCGTGTCCCACGAGCAGCGGCGGCACCGGCTGGGGCTCGCAGAGGTCCTCGTTGCCGCGGCCCGCCAGGCGGTGGAACTGCCGCCACGTCAGCGGGCCCGTCACGCCGTCCCACATGCGCGCGCCGCAGCAACGCTTCTGTATGGCGTCTTGCAGGAGAGGTCGCAGGCGTCGCATTAATCTGTCGCGGGGAACATTTTATTGATCTGGTTTTTCTTTTGAAAATATGTAATCACGGCGTTCAGAACATATTAAGAATACTGATATCAATAAATGCTAGTATTTATGAAATCAATATTTAAACTTAATATAAGAATTGCTCTTTATTAAGTTTAAATATTGGCAGTTACAAGTAAATATCTTACAAATATTGAGTATAAAAGAAATATATATTTTACCCGAATATAAAATATTGTTAATAATTTCAATGGATATATATATTATTTACTAATGGTAAATAAAACCAGAATTACAACAAAATACAAACCTAACAACATCACGTGATGACCGCGGCGCCCGTGCACCAATGAACGGCCAACGGTGCACAGCGCCGCCGTTCGTCGTGTTGGTGGGTATTGGTAAAGCCGCAACGCCGCCCGCCGCCGCGCTCAACGCCCGAGCGGCAGCCGCACCACCGTCCGAGTACCTATTACATTTAATACGTTTTACATTCAGTATTTTTTTATTGCACTAAACATTTTCCTTTTTTTTTTCACTTAAGTTTTTTCCCGACTTCACATGGCAGTGTTGTTGGCAGGCAGAACTGAAGAACATGTTAAGTGGCGCAAATCAACGCCGCGTTTTGCCTTGTTACCAGAGATGAAACATTTAATACTTAATTAACTTATTGTACGAAACTGTATGCCGTAGCACATTGTGCACTCACTCCAACAAATTAAGCCTCAAGTGGTCGGGCACGTCGGCGCCGGCGGCGCGGCGCGCGGCCCTCGCCAGCGCGGAGGCGGGCCCGCCGGCGGGCGCCGCGCACTGCGCCACCACCACGCCGGCCACGTCGCCCAGCGCGCCCGCGCCGCTCGCCGCCGCCGACCGCCCCCCCGGCTCCTCCGCTATACCCGTGATCTCCATTTCGTCCTGGATAATTGAACATGGTCATTAGTGTTTTATTAAACAATTCATTATAAGTGTAAAACTTTCAAAATCTTGGGCCGAGAGAGTTTAATCAAGATATTCATATATAGCTCAACTTTCGGAGTTGAGTTTGGGAAAATTTATCATAGTTAGTTCTTACTTATGGGATACACACATATAATCTTCTCTTTTACATAGAATCTTTATTTTACTACACCACAATAGCTTAATTAGATAAATTACAATACATATCAAAAAGATACGATCATTTACTTAAATCGTTTGAATTGTATTTACATTCAACATAAATCATTGTTTATAACATATACATTGATAACACCAAATTATCGTTATCATTTATTATTGTTGTTTTATCTTAGTGTATGAATAGTATAACAAAGCATCAATTAAATAATAACGCAGTTCCTCCCTCACCTTCCCTTTACGCGGAATTTACTTAAATATTTTAGTTTGTAATAATAACCACAATGTAATCTAAAAAAAAAGGCCTCATAATAAGATTTTCAATGATAATGCGTACCTCATAAAATAAGCCAGCGCGATGTGCCAGTCGCCGGTTAACGATGGCGCTGAACCCGCAGGAGCAGTGCGAGGGCTCGTCGTCGGCGGAGCCGCCCCAGTCGCCACCGGGCAGGTACGTCGCCGCGTCCGCGCCGCGGATGTTGCCTACCATCTGTGGTACAGAGTTTCACTTTGATACTATTTATTTCTACAACCAAAAACCTGCTGAGTGTTATATATTTAGGTATACTGGTAGTTATTTAAATAGTAATTATTAATTTTACACATACGAAATTTCTTGCCTGGAACACTCTCCAGCAGTTTGATAGCAAGAACTCTAAATAAGTATTTTGTTTTACAATAGCAGTTAATATTATAAAAATACAGTGAGTGTCATCAAATATTATTTACAATAAACTGTCAAAAAAAATAATACTTTAACATATTCCAAGTAGTGTTAACTTATAAAATAAAACAGTGTAAAAAATCAAATAAAAACAAGGAGAACACAATATAAAAAGTGAAGAGCACTAACCCTCGCGCCAGCGTTGCACACGCACAGCGTGCAGCTGTCGAAGTTGTGGTCCCGGAAGACGTTGAGCACGGTGTCCGCCAGCAGCACGTTGAGCAGCAGCGGGCAGGCGGGCGCGGGCGCGCGCGGCGAGGCGGGCGGCGGCGCGGGCGCGGGCCCGGCGCGCCGCGGCGACCGCAGCTGCGACTCGGCGGCGCGCTCCGTGCTCGATATGGAGCGCTTCACGCCCGTCGTCGTGTTGGTGGATGCGGTGCTTCGCTCTGTTCGTTCCGCTGTAACATCATATCATTTTAAACGTATAGAGGGTTTTTTATTTAAAGTAGCTCTTTATTCTGCAGAAAGTAATGTCCGTTAATCTAATATGATTTTTTTTTTTATTATTCATTTAGAATCATGTCAAACTTTTATATAAATTAATTTCTTACTTTACTTATTTATATGAATTTTCACAAATTCCTACTTCGTAAAGATAGGTTTGAAGGTGATCATTTAACAAGATAATACAAAGGTAATATATAAAAAGTAACAAAAATAAATGTGTGTACAAACCGGCGGGCGCCGCGGAGTCGGGGCGGCGCGGCGTCTCCCTGTCGTCGCGCTCGCGCTCGTCCTTGGCGCGCTGCCAGCGCGGGCGGTACACGGCGGCGGCGGGCAGCGCCACGGCCGGCAGCATCTGGCTGGGCAGCGCCGTCAGCGGCGCGTACTTCGACGACCCCACGTACTTGCATATCGTGGGCGGCTTGAACACGTACGACCAGTCCTGTGCGCACATATACAAATACAGTATTAAACATTTACAAAAACACGTTGAAGAGCTATCTCTGTTTTATTTTTAAACTTTGATTCTATTCTATTGAAAATTTACAGATTTAGAGATTTTCATGACCGTCCGCTGGTAAGTACCTCGATGGGGTCCGGCGGCGGCGAGCCGTGGGGGCGGTGCGCGTGCAGCGCGTGGTGGTGCGTGTCGGGCGGCGAGAAGCCGGGCGAGGGCTGCGCGTGCGCCTCCATGCTGGGCGGCGTCGGGAACATCTTGCTGAGCTCCTCCGCGCGCACGCAGCGCCCGCCCACGCAGCGCGTCTCCTCCATCGACTTGTTGCTGTCCGGCGGCGTCTGCACTTGCAACTGCAACACGACACGGTTGCCAATACTATATTATATACATATATACTAAAATACTACTATATAACCTAACATAAAACGCGAACACTAAACAACAACTATGGACAACTTTCAACTTTGGAGATCTTTCTTATATATATTTTTTTTTGGAGAGTCCTTCAGTCATCCAAAATACTTCACGCGTATATTTTAAAACAATAGTAATAATAAATTACAATGAGCAGACGACATGGACGACATAATCTAAGATTACTAATACTAGTCAAAAATAAATCTATAACCAGAGAAACCGTCGGAACATCGAAAAATATAATTGAAAATTAACGATTTATCCCACATGTATAATAAAAGACTAATAAATAAAAAAACCCAACAACAAACAACAGTATCAACAATATAAAATAAATAAACAACAATTAAATAAATTTAATTCTTATAATTATTCTTAGCTTTTCATCATTCCTGTCGTTGTAGCGACATCTGCCGCTACAGCTGGATGATGTACATCATACTCTAGTTTCTAACAATTTCATAGTAACAAAATGGAATAAAAGTCACATATTAATAGCATATTTTATACTAATATTTATATATAAATAACGTATATGTAATCATGCAGTATAGTAAGAAAGATAATAAGAAGGGTACACTCACAAGTCTTACCGTCTCATCGCCGCTGGCGGCGTCGTCCGAGTTGTCGAATATTTGGTCCAAATCCTTCAATGTCGGACATAAGCCGTCTGAAGTGAATAAATTCTTGTACTCTTTTACATCCTCCTTGAAATAGTAACAATACTTTTGTTAATAATGATTGTTTGTTGAATATAATTTATTATTGTTAATTAATTACTAAAAGTAAGAAGTTATAAAAAAATCATGACATCCTAACAAGTCAAATCATTAATTCAATATATTTTTATCATATTTCTACAAAATTTATATTAACAAAATTAACTCGATTTGCATGTATAATATTTTCCTTCCTAGTGTCATAAAATATTTTCCTTATAATTAGAGACCATAATCTAAGTATTAATCCAAAATCAATACCAAAGTTTTCATAACAGTGCTTAGAATTAACATTAGTATATATATTTAAATAGAATGAATATAGTTAATATAAGCCACCTGATCATGTTTCTCGTGTTTGATGTAAGGCAGGTCGCGGGTGGGCGTCGCCGGCAGGCGCGTGTGGTCGTGCCCCGCGTACAGGTCGGGCGCAGTACCCGCGCTGCTACCCAGAGCGAGCTCCTCACGAAACGTTCCCTCTGAGCTCTTGAACCTTTTCACTGGGTGCTCGAGCCTGGATAGAAATAATAAAATTGAAGTGAAAGGAGAATTATATGGAATAAGTAAAAAATAGCCCTTTGGGGATTCCCCATTTTCCACCCAATTATCGCGATATTATTATTGTGAATGGCGTAACTTTACGCCGCGTCATCCTGTTATCAGAGCGGAGAAATGAATGTGAATGAATAATGAATGAATGTGAAGAAATAAATGAAATTTTCCCGAGAGGTGTGGAGCTCACATCTATGTGGTATCTGGCTAGGCTACTATGGCCTGTATTATTAGAATAAAGCAAAAAAATATATTTTGGCAATCGTTGAGATGTTATGTTACAAATAAAAATCCCATAAGATAAAATTTGTTTAACAAAAAAAAAACTTCATACATACATCTACCAACAAAATTAAAAAAAAAAAGATGCAGAAAAATAAGAATAAAATAGATGTGACCAATATCAACACAATATCGTAAGCTTGTAACAACGTTGATGCGCATATTGGTGTGTAATATGGCGAGGTTGCGATCCACATCGAACATATACTCAGATTCCATGTGCCCGTTTTGTACTCGCTACGATAAAGAGATAAAAAAAAGACATAAACATGCCACTATAAAAACTTTTAAACTAATATTTTAATAATATGCAAAGAAATGACGGAGCTACCAAATAACTTATATAAATTAAATAATTAAAATAAAAATCTACATTTTTAAAAAGTAATTGAAGTGTCCTGAAATAATGTAACACAATACCTTATTGCCACGTGTTAGCACGAAATAAATAGCATTATTATTTACAGGCACTAAAATTATTTTGTAAAAATTTTAGAAATTATTATTTTACGTATTATCGTAAACCTCATTACGTACTAGATAAAATATCTACAATTTAAAAAAAACAGTTCATATATAGTGAGATCATTACTTTGATTTTATATAAATATATAACTTTTTTCTGAATTAACTTTTTTTTTTTTTTTTTTTTTTCAGCTTCACGCTGTATCCCGCACTAGGCAGGGTAGGCAGAGGGAACGAAAGTGAAACCTAGTGTTATGACACTCTGTTCCACTTCCGTTCCCCACTTTCCGCCGAATTTGAGGCATTGCGTATTGAGTGGCGGAACTCAACGTCGCGCTTTGCCTTATTACCAGAGCGAAGAAATGAAACATTAAATATTTAAATTGAAAATAATAAATATTTCATTTCCTCGACTGGGGATCGAACCCAGAACCTGTCGGTTACAGTCACACTCTTGTGCCGCTGCGCCACGACAGGCCTCTAAGTCTATTAACTTTTTATAATTAAATTATAATAAAAGTTAACTCAGCATATTAACATTGAACACATAGAGTAAAATATACTGAACGCATGGAAAGTACCTACTACCTGTAACACAATATGGTCACATGAAGTACATTGGAATTCTAGTACAAAATAGAAAGGTGTAACTGGAACCTCACAATATATATTTCAATGTTTGATATATTAAATTACGATATCCAATATACTTATAAGTAAGTATAATATACTTATAAGTAAGTAAGTAATGAATAAGATAATCTACCTAAATTACTAGTAACTGCAGTGTCATAATATTTATGTTCATAAGATAAAACACAATGTGATGGTATTACAAGAGTATACTCAAACTGTTTATTGGTAGTCACAATGCAATTATCACAATAACTTAACTTAAGAATGTTCTTATGTATATAAGAGTATTTACATATTTGTTATTATTGATTTATATATAAAATTATTGTATATTTACTACATATCATTGTTTTAATATTTTTTTTGCTGTTCCTTTTATTTCTATCAATTTAAATAAGTACTTATTTATATCAACAAAAATAAGCACATTTTCTTAGATTAGATAAGGCACATGCATATGACAGAGAAGGTCGACAGAATTTAATGTCTGATACGACTAAAATTATTGAAGTTGCGCTCGGATTCGAAGAAACTGTTTTAGTTCGTCATAAAATCGAGACATTGAGCGTTGAGTGACGAAAATTCAGTGTAAAAATATTATCTTCGTGATATAAATTCCATGCGTGACTCACCAAGCGTAAACAGTGGTGTAGTCGTACAGCATGTGCAGCTCGTGCTCGTCCTCGAGCGGGTCGAGGCGCTTCTCGGCGGCCGGCAGCGCGGGCCGCCGCAGCAGCTCCGGCGCCGGCGCCGCGCCCGGCGAGCCCGCGCCCGCGCCGCCGCCGCTCGGGGACTCGCCCTGTGTGACGATCAAACACATATTTACTAACATGAAACCCAGAAAACTTCCCTTCCACGAGTAGTCGTTTGAAGCGTTGGTTACTTAATGGTAAAACGGAGGATGTATTTAGTGATACCTGAGCAAACAGCTTGTTGGGCGGCGCGGAGGGCGGCGCGGGCGTGGGCGGCGCCAGCGGGTCGGGCGTGGGCGCTGGCGTGTGCAGCGTCGTCGGCACGTTGCTCACCTGCAATGTTTTAAACTGAATGTACATATATCTAAATAAGTATAAAGACAGTTAATTTTCTCACAATATATAATATTTACTTGAATATTAATAGATTTGAAACACGAATTACTAAAGTATTCATTAACATGAAAGCTAAAATGTGATCAATATTTTAATTTCCCTATTAAATATTATATAGCATCTTAGACTATACGATACCTGGTGCGCCGCGGCGTGGTGCGGCGAGGGCGCGCCGGCCGGCGACGCGCCGCCGCAGCTGCCCGGCGAGCACGCGCCGCCCGCCGCGCAGCCCGCCCTGCGCACGCACAAACACATTACTAACAAACTTACACACATACACACATTATATATTTCTCTTCTTTAATTACCTTCAATATGTATTTAGATAGAGCATTATCGTTTAATAACATCATTTCATATCTTTTTAAATTTATATTTAAGACCATCGTGGCGCAGCGGTATGCCATCTGGTTATAAATTCGACGGTGGTAGACTTGTATAGTTTTGAGGAAATTAATTAATTTCATTTCATTGCTCTGAAGATAGCAAGACAGAAACATGGTTTAGTTGAGCCATTTGTAAGACGAATAGTAGCTTCAACTTTAGGTACAAAATTTAAATGCTCCAACTAAATGTATATTAAAAGCATCATCAATAATATAAGTACACATGATGTACTTATATAAGGCTTCAGTTAATAGAACAGTGGGACTTATAACAAAAATATCAGAAAATATGATAATTTAACAAACTTTCTTTATTATGTTATAATAAGATCCACTTATCATTCAACATAAAGCCTCCAAAAACGCCCAAAAACGAACTTAATTAATGAATAATATCAGAATGGGATGAAACGAGCGATCAGTATCGAGATGAGGTAGATGTTACTGTGACGGAATGAAATGATATGACGTCACTATTAAAAGGACAAACTGACGGCAGATAATTAATATTCAAATTTAATTAACTATATCATAAAGACTAGAACTTCTAAAAACATTTATTACTTGCAATATGATTTACTCAATTACAAAATTGCACCAAAATAATAATTTTAATTTTTTTACTATTATATTGAACAGGTCTGTACAAAGATAGAAGTAAAATTTAGAATATAATACAGAATGAAACAACATAGTTTTTGTTGTATCATTACACCTTATTCATAAAAATGAAGAAATACAACAGCTTCACAAATACGTAAAATAAAAGACTTACAAAATGTAATAAGTAAATGATAATCTGATATGAATTAATGATTTGTTTAAGATTTTGTTACAATGTAAATAATGATAGTAAGTCATCATTGTGTTCACCATAATATATTTATAGTTAAATGATTCGCAATCAATAAAACGAATATAAGTTATATTGATTATATATATAATTTAAAACACAAAACATGCAATATATCATAACATATACTAATCCCACATGCGTGTTACATAAAATAACGCGTCTACGAGGCGGCACGAGGCGGCACGAGGCGAGCATGCAGACAGCATTGCATTATTTGTGTTCGCTTACAACTCATTAGTTGGGCAACAAATGATAGACAGCCATAGCTAGAGAAATTATACTATGATTCGTTGAGAAGTTATGACCACTAACCTTTATTGTCGATATATACATTTATGGAAATGTAACCAATAAGATGTGTCCCCACGAGACGGATGTATGAGGCGGTGATTACATTACACTACTAATAGTGCACTAACTTAGGGTCCTACATCCCTATAATATAGTGTAGCACATTAGAAATAGTGTGATGCTATTGCCATGGTTCAGGATGAATCCGCATACTCACCTTGCCCCGCGCGACCCTCGTGTGGACGTGGCGGAGGTGATGGTGGTGGTGGTGGTATACTCACGCGTGGCGGTGGTGGTCGCGGCGGCGGTGGTGGTGGTGCGCGCGGCGGTGGAAGGGCGGCGGGCGCGGGCGCGGGGCGCGGCGGCGCCGCCACCTGCACACACACAAGGCTAGTGTGCGCCCGCGCCGCCTGTCACACTCGCGCTACCCCCCACTACCCCCACTACCCCGCCACTACCCCGCCACTACCCCGCCTCCCCTCTACACACCCACTCTACGGGCCGATCTCCGCTAACGTAATTTATGCTTTACTTTCAGACTAATTATATTCTACTACATTGTTACATATGCCAGATTCAATCTTGAACATACTTATGGCATGCTACAATAAATAAAACATGTCGAATAAAATAAATATTCATAACAATTTGTAAATAAATTGAAAAAGTAATATATAATACGCATTCTACGATATATAAACAAAGAAATTATAATGTTCATGCAAAAAAGAAAAAAATATACATAAACTACAGTACAAATGAAATCAAAGCAAAAATTACGTTAATATAATATCAATAAAATGTAACGGCGGTACCGAATAGAGATACTGCAACAACCCAACCACTACAGAAGCGATATATAAACATGAGTAGTTACGGACGTGTCGAGTGTGACAGAAGCCTGCACGCATTGGATACTTTGACTGAGATGTTAACACACACCAAACAACAAATTGTTAAACAAAAAGAGCCACAAACATAATAACAGTGTAACTAACGGTCACTGAACCCGCACTGTATTAGAAACAGAACAGTGAAAGTGAGTTAATAAAACGTCTTGTTAATATTAAATTAAAGTACATCAACATCTCAGCCATGCTATTTGTAAGTGTTTCAACGGACACTTCTCGTTAATCCATAAAAGGTAAAGCTACCCTCTAAAGACTATAATTCAATAATAATACAATATATAGTATATGAAACATTCACATATATAACATCTACCTATCTACAAACCTACACCCGTACGCTCTTTGTCTTAAGAGGAAAATCGTCGACAACATTTTAGATCATTCTGAGCTTTACTTGTTGCAAGTAAAGTCCCCTTTTCAATGTCATCGACGATGCGAAGTAAGAATTTGCATTTCAAGCGTAAATACTACATAGATTATAGTAAAGAGATATAAAACGTTCGGACATCTACGTCTATTGCAATTAACTACTGCATACATTATATATAAGTTACATGATTGAAAGTGACAAATATGCATTATGTTACTTGTGAATTCAAATTAATTCATATTAACATTCATACTTTTCTTCATCAAACTACGAAGCTACGATAAAAATAAAATATAAAAATCATAAATTGAGATAAGAATCATGATACATATATTTTTTTATATAAATAAAGTATATATATAATAAATGTTTGTGTCTTTATTATCATATCTCTAAAACATTACAATATTTAAATTTGAATGTAATAGAATAAATAACGATTGCATACAAAGTTTACTCAATATGGAGAATATGTTTTGTATTTTCATAATGCATATTCTTCACAAATGTTCAAGGGGGGCAACACTATCCATATACTATATCTAGCATAGAGCGAAGGCAACAGGAGAGCAGAGTGACTCACTTGGCACAAACGCATGGTGTCTTCCTGGTGGGATCTTGGAAGTCGTCGTTGACATCGCCCGAACATTCCGAGTAGCAGAGTTCCGCTGTCTGAAATTGTTGTTATTAATTTAAATAAAGTTCCTCAGTGAAAAAGGTAAGACAGTATGGTCTATGTGTAAAGGAATTTGTAAGAATATTACTATTTAAAAATAAAGAATGTTCACAAATGATATTCTAATATCAAGTGACCATTCTAGTTTCTATTTATATTGGAAGTTAACTCAAAACTTTTTATGTATTTAAAAAAAGTTTTGTTTCCCACTTCCTATCACATTAACTACTTTGTTAGATTTTGAACAAATAAAAATATAAAAGATAATATTGTCAAGTTTAGGCACGTTGACACAAGTTGATCTTTATTACAAGTTATTTAATTTTATATAAATATTTGTCACAATATTTATATAAAATTAAATAACTTGCAATAAAGATCAACTTGTGTCAACGTGTTGTCTGTCGTGGAGCAGGGAAACATGCATGCAACTATAATAACAACAAGTCGTGGTGTCCATTTCTGCTTAAGAAAATTAAATATTTATAATTTTCATAAGGAGGTAACAAAATCTGAATCTGATTCGGTGGAAAGTGGATAATGCAGTGTATGCGGGTAGTGTAGAGTAGGGTAGGGTAGGGTAGGGTAGGGTAGGGTAGGGTAGGGTAGGGTGTACCTGGTGCGGCGCGGGCGTGGCGAGCGCGGAGAGCGCGCGCGCGGCGAGGCGCGCGGCGGGCGGCGCGGGCGCGCGCGGCGCCTCCATCTCCGTCACCAGCACGTACGGCACCGGGTAGCGCATGCGCACGCCGCCGCACTCCACCTGCGCACGAACGCACACGCACTCATATCATATCTATACATAGTATCATTTTATATCGACGATATGTTTTTAGTGGTTTGAGGAAAACAATATTTTATAGTTACCAAAATAACTTAAATTGTTATAAAATGTACGAAGAGGAACGAAGTCTCACTCTGATGTCTTAGCGAGTGCAACACAGAGATCTTCATATTACTCTCGGAAGTAGCACGCTACTGCGTTCATTAGAATCAACCAACCAAACATAGCTAATTCAAACAAAAACTTCCATACATGTCGTCACATGCGCATAAAACAAATATAAATATTGTTCACACCTCTACAGCCCCACATCCCTGCTCCAGCGGGTACAGCAGGCGCCAGGCGTCGAGCAGACGCGCGGTGGCAGCGTCGGTGTCGCGCCACTCGCGCCCCGTCACGCGACCCTCCAGTCCGAAAGGGGCTAGGATAACTGGAAGAATAATAACCATACGTAAAATATATATTCATATGAAATTTGAAACACAAAACACTCAAGTTGTACTCATATTGCCATTAATATCTATGCATATCCTTATTTCTCCTTTTATATATGGTCACATAATTCAATTAACTATTAAAAAAAATAATCAATATTTCTAATTGAATTCAAAACCCTTCAAATATTCCTACGTTAATATTAAGTAATACAATATTAACCACAATTTCATCTTTTACTTTAAATATATTAAAAGCAGTTACATTTCTCCAGTCAGTATATTTTTATAGTCATAATCTTGGTGGATATGTCTATCTGTATTTATAATTCTATGCTCGATATAGAAAATATTTAAGCATTTCGTATTAGATTTAATTATTCCAAAGTACTGTATTACTTTACAAAGTTAGTCATTCAATGACTCTTCCATAGTAATATTCAATTGATCATACTGTCAGTATTCCCATAAAACAGTCATCATATCAACCAATTGTATGAATCACAATATACATGTATAAAATATCAATGGTTAAACCATCAATGTATGGAGTCACGCTGATACATTTACTGAATCATGAAGATTATAAAAGATATCGATAGCTAGTCAGATAGACTACACAGCGCGGCGTTAAGTTACGCAACTTTCTACAAAATATCTCTACTACGTCTATCTTGACCATCTACCATATGGGATAAAGTATAAAGCTGTTTTAGTTGGCCTAACTGACATACATACGTGTTAAAATATAATAATAATTAACCAACACATTATATAAGGCGACGCTTTAAAATAATTTTCGACATTTAAGGAGTGGTCATTCACGTCGACCTTCGTATGTTATATGTTAAACCCGTTAGTTACCAACTGCTTCGTATTTACGCCCTTAATTATTAAACTCAATTACAAAATAAATAAAATAAAACTTTTTTTACAAAATAAATATTATTATATATACCATATATTATTTAAAGAGCAACAAGCTTAAACACTCTTTAACACACTATACCAAGTAATAATTGTATGGAATCCTAAATTAATTAATAAAATTGATATAATTTACTACTTTTATTTATAATTATTATCAATTATATATTTAGTTAACTGATAAAATTATGTAATTATATAGCGTGTCCCTATTTTACATAGTAAATATATAATTTATGTTTTATTATTTATATTATAATGTATTCATAAAGATAAGACAATGTTTAAATTATTATTGTAAATATATTGACAAAACAATATATTTATTGTGTACAATTGCCGAGAACTGCATTCGTCAAAGAACAAAATTTAAAGCATTTCCAGCTAAATGAAACATTCAAATATGATGAAGAAAAAAAAACATTTAAAATATTACAACTTTTTCTTTAAAGGATAATTAATTCTATCGAATTAATAGAAATTTCTAAAATAAATGGCTAAATGATATGCCAATAAGAGGAAAATAAGACATGCGTCACTCTCGTTGTATATAATATGTATAACACAAATATAAAATTATAAGAAATATATTAATAACAAATATACACACAACGTAGCTGTTGACATTTGTTCTGAATATAGCATTGCTAGAATGCTATGTTGTTTTATTGCTAGAAAAAGGGTATACATATATAATATAAATAGGTAAACTTGATTCCTTATTTATTTATGGTATTTGTCTCTTAAGGTTATCTTATAGTATACATATATAAATACATGTCGACAATTTCTTTATTGAAAAAGAAATATTATATTAAATATGTTTGTACTCCGCGAAATTAGTGTCTGTCAAACCGCTTAGCTATATAAAAAAAATCTATTAACATCTTAACATTGACATTTATGACATTAACTGCCATATACATATATAAGACCTAAAATTTGGTGGTGCATATGAAACAGAGCATGTTAACAGTAGGTACACTACAGTGGCAACTCACCCTTGTTGTCGCCGCGGCGGTCGGGCGGCGCGCGCAGGCGGGCCAGGCGCTTGGCGGTGAGCGTGCGCACGGGCGGGTGCTGGCGCACGTCCACCGACGCGCACACCGTGCTCTCGCCGTGCAGGAAGAACGCGAACGAGAACGACAGGTGCCACGGGCTGGAAACCATACACACATGCACTCTATTAACTACATTTTTTTTTTTTGTATGATCAATCTGTATATTATGACTCTTTTACTTCAATTTATTAATTGAATTTAGACACATCGCTGGTATAAAGTAAAACAAGAGGCCATGATGGATGGCCATTTATGCCACTACAAAAGTAACAAAATTACAAGTTTTCATTTTAGGATCAATTTGCGTAAAACTATAAATCATAATCAAACAATAAAAAAAAACATAATTTCACTGTCACTAACTTTCTTTTAACAAGTATCATTTAAAAAAAATGTGCATGTTAAATATTTCAATTTGTGAAGATTTCTACACAATAAACAGTGTAAAATCACGTAATACTATAGAACTGAATTTTGTTGTCAGCGCATAATTAAATGTAATTATGCGACGCGTTAGGTATTTGTGAACCTAGTTAGTTACCGGCGCCGCCAGACGTGAGCCAAATGCAATAACATATTATTGTTGACCTCAATACTTACATCTTTAGTTTACACCTCGATTTGGAAAAATTACATTCTATTCCATTCGGAGTTATTAGTTATCCAGTCATTTTGTTTTCATATATTTTTATTTATATTATGCTAATATAGATAAAAGAAAGGACGTAGTACTGCATTATGACGATATACAGTCAAACAATTAATAAAAAATACTATGAATAAAAATAAAAACCAAATATTATTATAGTGTACTAATAAATTACTAGAATCAAGTTATTATAAAAATTATAGCTTCAGATGTTCTAAAGCATGTTTCAACATGTGTGTACGAAGAGGAACGAAGTCTCACTCTGATGTCTTAGCGAGTGCAACACAGAGATCTTCATATTACTCTCGGAAGTGAACTATTGTGTTTTACCACAATCATTCATTTGAATCAACCAAACAAAAATAGTTGGCGCAAATTTATACTTCCATATTATAAATTATATATAAACAAAAACAAACATACAAATTATGAATCGTTAACAAATATATCACCTTTTGCCAACGTCCTCCTCGTCGCCATCGTAGGGTTGAACAAACCACTTGCCGAGTCTTACGAAATCTCGAGATAACAGGCATCTGAAGATAAGATATGTATGCTAATTAATAAAATGTAAATAATGCATAAACATTGCAGAATTATGATTTATAAATAATAAAAATATTAAAAATTTAAGTCTTACATATTTTAAACTTAATTACATGGTACATTCATAAAATTATAATTACAAATAATGTAGTTTTCTTTGTTTTTGAATAAATGGCTTTTATGATGTCATATTCATCGATTCAAATATATCGAAATTCGATAAAATTAACAAAATCTATGTTATGACACTTGCCGCTAGTAAAGGATGAATTAAATAATCAGTGTGGAAACAGTTTCCAACAGATTTTTTTAATATATTTTTTTAGTTCATTATATACAAAAAAAAAATTGAAAATAATAAATAGTTTAAAATTAAATCAAAACTATATACGTTGTACGAACTCATTACTCACAAGCAATGCAAGACTGCACGAGCTGTCATTGCACACACACCTATGTAAACAGCCGTGGCGAATTTCTTTGTGCAGTTGTGACTAGTCGTGTAATTAGGAATGCAGAATGTTGTGAGCTTGTATTAGACGACTTTACGCTTAACCATTTTAATGACATATTATTAAACGGCCTGAGAACTATTCGCTCATGTAAATCAACTACATTGTTGTATGTATTTAGAACTTGAAACATGTATCTGCTTAAATCGTAAAGAATAAATATAACATATTAAGATTGAATATATATTTATAATAATTATGGATTTAAACAATTCTAAAAAAAATACATATAGTATATTATCATGAAAGTATTTATTTAATTTTGCGATTAAGTTTCGTCTAAGATCTAAATAAAATTTATAAATATATATATATATATATATATATATATATATATATATATATATATATATATATATATATATATATATATATATATATATATATAACATTAACAGTGTATATAAAGAAATGTAAGAAATATTATATATGATAAGCAAATTATATACAAGAATAAGAAATAAAAAACGTAGGGAATAAATGTCTATAGTGGTATAGTATTAAAATAAAAAAAAACTCTACATTAAACATTGATCTCGTACAAGACAGTAACAGAACAAACATTATAAAAACGTCGTATAAGTTTTATTCAAAACACATCCTCGAATCTTGTGATTAGCCATAAAACACTGAACATGATAATTAATTTATACTACCTAACCCCTTACAAGAGACGATCAAAGAGAGATTTAGTAATGGAGCTCAATTAACAACTCGTTATAAAATACACTTTTCTTTAACAGCATTTATAATGGCAACGCGTCGTATAAATATCCACTAACAATACTGTAGAAAAAAATGTAGTCTTTATATTTGCCGCGTCGCACGGCGGCGCTGGCGATGAGGGATCGGGCGACATTTATAGTCAATAAAAATAAAAAGTTTTGTGAAAAAAAAGAACGTTGAAACGTTTGTCCCTTCATTACAGCACGTATCGTAAAATTGTCGCGATCGTCGGCGCACGCATTGTTTCTTTGACGTGCCGCCGTCGGGGTCAACGACTCGTCTGGATTTCGTTCATAGCCGAGATTCGTCGGGCTGGCGACTGGCGGTGCTGCAGGCGCCGAGCCTGAGTCCCTCTAACCATCGTACTGTTAACAACGTACTGACTGACTATGCTGCTACAAAGTGAAATGTTTTGTTGAAAATCAAGTTAAGTGTATTAACCTTGACGACCGATAAATAAAATTATAGCGGTCAATCGCCTACAGGACACGTAGTCTTTCGACACGTCTAAGAAAGAATATACGCTTTTAAAAAAATATGATACTTTAAAGTGAAATTACATACTTTTTAATTTATTATATTCGTATAATTTGTTTCATGTAATAACTTGTATTGCAAGTCAGCGTGATCGATAATATTATAACAATATTACTGTTCAATAAAAACAAAATGTCTTCATACGGGGTGGCCGCAAGATGCAACGACCTTCGCGTAACAATGACGTCGGCCGGTGTCGGTGCGCCCGCGCACCAGGTGCAACACACACATTGTGCGAACTGCACGACTTCGATTAATCTAGCGCCGTGATATCATTGGGTGAACGACTATTAAATCCCTCTTCTAGCTGCTTCATGGCCTTATATTGAAATAACTAAATTTTAAATGTTAATTGACCGTTACAAACACATCATTTTCACTGTTGAATGTTACATTATATATACCCAGTATGAAGAATTATATAAAAAAACCTAAACTTTATATATTAGCAAAATATGAAGAAAGGAAAGACTAATACTATACATAAGACTATATATTTTAAATAAGTTTCAAATTAAAAAGCAACACAGTACAATTAAACGTCCACAATGTTGACTATAATCACGAGAGCAAATGTCTAAAGCGTTGAAAAGTAGTGAATAATGATTACACAACAATAGAGGTGAGCAGTGAGCAGAAAGAGAACGCTTCGCAAACCGGTGGCTCAAGCTGGTTTTGTTCTAGCCTTACAAGCCGCAAATTATATACAACTGCAACGTTTAATACTGATTCTACAAGATAGGCTCTCTTAGTGAGATACCGAATATAGCGCTATACATTAAACAAAAGTAGCTTTTGTATACATTATAATAAAGATTTTTATATCCGTTATAATAATAAAATAATATTGTTATAGTTTTTATCTTACGATCTTCATTGTGTTTCAAATATAATTATATATAGAGTTAATTTATATAATCTAATATTAAATATATTTATAATTTATGCAAATAAAAATAAAAAGTAATTTCATACTACCTTTCGATTAGGTTATGCAACGCCTTGAACAGCAACGAACGACACTCGTAGGAAAGCCCGCTCTCCCAAGAACCTTGATCTCCTTCTGCAAATAAAAAACAAAATTTAAATAAGTATGCTTGAAAGTAGTAAGTACGTACGGTTCATTACATAGACAGAGTAATTTATATCAATGTCGTTAAACCGCCACAACCAACGTTTCATTGCGCTTGCGCATATTTAATAATATTTATTGCCTTGACATTGCCACAATCAATAATGACGGTAACCTTTTTCGGTAGTAAATTCATTAGTATCTATATTCAGAGGTTCTGTTACAGCCATAGGGATCATCTCGAGTCTACCATAATAAATTTTTCAATATAAAAACATGGCTATATATAAAGATGTTGATAGTAAATATTTATATAGTATGTATGTACATTATGCAAGGTCGAGATGACACTGAATGTTCACAATAGAGAGGAAGCGATAAAGAGATGCACATTGTTGTGCATCAGCAACATGCGTCTGAAATAGCCGTAGTTGCATTCGCAATCGGAGATAACTCGGCCTATCACTGGTGAGTGGTGAGCGGCCCGCGCGCCGTTGCCGCCCCGCGCCGCGCCGCGCTCGCGCCGTCCCTGTCGCGCGAGGGCGGGCGGGGCGACCCCTGTGACGTCACGCGAGCGGTGCACGTGCTTGTGTTTGTCGCGCGCGACACACATGTGAGCCTCTGCCAGCGACGGCCCGCTAACATTTTAATTGACATTGAATTATCTACCTTACAATATTGTAATAGAACACAACAAACAAACCGCGCGCGCCTCATTTTTGTACGATTACGTACGCTCTTAGTGGAAATATAGATGTCATTTTAAGTATATGATTTATTGGCTTTTCTTTGAGATGATAATTACACTATTAAGCTACGATGAGACGGCACTTACAGACACAAAACAGTTGATGTTTAAGTTAATTGATTATTGGGAATAAAAAGTGAATATGTTTAGTTAATTTTTGAGAGCGCGCACGCGTCGTGCTGGAGCGGTTCCAAGCGTGCAGCCTTGACATTCGTGCTCCAGGTGCGCGCGCCATCTCGCGCGGCGACTGAACTAGTTTTTCCAGTATCTAGCGCATGCTGACATAGATGACGATTATATATGCCTTAAAACGATTTGATTTTTTTATATTAATCTACCATAAGGCTATTTTTAAATTCCAACCATAACAAGAGGAATGTCTGCATGAGACACCGTACACAAATTGTTCCTAAACAAATTTAACGATTTAAATGTTTTTCTTAATCGCAAGGCTTCTTTATCGCAGTGCTTAATTATGTTTAATAAGAATTTGATTGACAGATTAAGAGCTCAAAGCATACTTTCAACATGAGGCGGTAATACTTTGAGTCGGAGATTTTTTTATTATTAATTTGGTTTCCTTGCAGTTTCAATGCCAGCAAATAGATTTCTTTTACGTATATAGAAAAAGAATTCGCATAATTTGTTTTATTTTTCAATTATATAATTATTAAGACACGCTTTATATAAGTGTTTACAATCTCACGCGCAACACTTTAACGACAGTGTGTCGTAAAGGCTTTCAAGGGCGTCCAGTAACAAGGCATTATCCGCAAAATAAGCATAATAAATAAGTTAATTAGAAATCGCCGTCGGCTCGTCATTAATTATTAAGATTGCATTATAGTAAGCATTACTAATGTATAACAGAGATGTAATTTTAATAAACACTGTAAACTCCACATAACAAATACTCTGCCAATTAATTTTAAATATGTAATAAGGCAAACTGGCTGTGGGATAAATATGATCCCGTACATCGAGGAGTGGAAGGCAAAGGCAACTTAGGAACCTAGTGGTAAGGCATTCTTTTCCGTAGGCTTCTTTCCGCCGAATTTGACGCATTGCGTGTTAAGTAACGGAACGCAACGCTACACTTTGCCTTGTTACCAGAGCGAAGAAATAAAAACATTATAAATTTAATAAGCTTCACGCTGTATCCAGCACATGGCAGGGTATGCAGAGGGAACTTGGGAACCTAGTATTAAGAAACTCCATTCCACCTCCGTTTCCCGCTTTCCGAATGCCGAATTTGAGGCATTGCGTGTTGCGTGGCGTAACTCAACGCCACGTTTTGCCTTGTAGCAGAGCGAAGAACCCATTAACAAAACATTAAATATTTAAATTTATTGTGATTTGGATTCATGTAAATCGAGTAAGAATTCTGTATTAATTATAACTTTATTTATTACGAGAACTTCGTCTTACAACATTAATTTGACATTACATTTTTAACAGCGCCACTAGTGGTAAAATGGAACCTTTTGTTTTCTTTTTAATGCACAGGCAAAGACGTTCCTAAAATTTACATCTTAAGAAAATTGAAAATATTATTATTTTTTTCAGATTCATGCTGTATCCCGCACGAAGCACGGTAGGCAGAGTGAACCCGGGAACCTAGTGTTAAGACACTCCGTTCCACTTCCGTTCCCCACTTTCTGCCGAATTTGAGGCATTGCGTGTTGAGTGGAGGAACTCAACGCCGTGCTTTGCCTTATTACCAGAGCTTCGCTCAATAAAACATTAAATATTTAAATTGAAAATATTAAATATTTCATTTCCTCGACTGGGATCGAACCCTGAACCTGTCGGTTACAGTCACACGCTTGTGCCGCTGCGCCACGACAGGCCTCTATTATAAATTTATCGGAAAGCATGGAATATTTTATCGTCGAGCCCACCTGTCCCGTTTACAGTACGCTTGTGTCCCTGCGCCACAACAACCTTCAATATTAATAAGCATAATAAGAAGTTTGGATGCTAATATAAAAATTGATTTCTATAAAAACGGCTACACTCATGAATAATCTATAATACAAAGCAAGCTACAAAATTGTTAAATTATGTGTTCATGAGCCCCGTTCACCAGACGCACCACGCAGATACCGCTAGTATGAAGCGCAGTTATTTCATATAGGGGCACTGCAATCATTATTGCGTCGGCACTCCGCGGCTCGTGGTATCTTCCAAGGTCGTTACCGGCGAACGGTCCGCTTACCGCTCCACGATACCGCCGATACCCGGCGAGTCACGACCGGGGTCGTGGTGCCATCGCGATATAGCTTCTCCAAGGATTTCGCTATCAATCGAAGAGCGCTTAGCCATTAACTAATAGATCAAAATCGATATATACGTATACATAACACATCGAGAATGTAAACGACTTAACTACCTATAACTACTTTATACAAACACATATTTTACATAAAACTACAGTCCATATTGAAAACAAGTAATAAAATAAGACGTTAAACAGAAAATTCTTGAAGTTACAGTAAACGAGATTAATTTGAATAACAATGCGGCGCGATGCAACTGACACGTAAGTAGCGTGAACAAAGTGTATGTTTGTTTGAGTAGATTTGCGTATGTATATTGATGCATATAAATATATGATAGAGCCGAGGTGCAATGTGCAATTATTAGGCTAGCGAGGGTTCAAGGTCGGTGTACAGCAGGCGGTGTAACGGCGCGGGTGGCACGGGCACGGCACCTTACGCCGGGATCGATAGCGAGCAGACGCGCGCCGCCGCGCCACTCACTGGTCGCCCCCAACAATTGCCATGCGATTATCACTCTCGAACACTCATTGCAACGCAGACTATTAAATATTAATTGAACATCTCTATTAAGCCTTAGCACTTGAAGGTTGACTATATTAAAGCGCGAGAACCTTTTCATTTTAATACTAACACCTAATTAAACAAATATATGCTTTAAATTATTTATTTAACAAAACGATGCAGTTGGCTCATGCTGTATAAAAGTGTATTCGCCTTCGAAATGTTTGTTTGGAATCTGCGCTGCTAATGCACCCGATCTGAGATAAGATAGTTGAAACATCTGAGCGAACAGACCGATAAAGTGAATCACCTTGCGTTTCCCGCTTTAAAATATTCCTACTTACGAAATCACTATTCACGTAGCGGCAACAAGTTACCGCAAATATATAGTGAGTGTTGGACTAATCGTGTGGCCAATAAATATAAAGTTTAACGATTCCGTACTTGGTGGAGCGTCGGGATTTATCGAAGACGGCGACAGCATTAACATTATTGCGTGACGAGGCGCGAGGCGCGAGTCTCCTTTCAACCTACGATGTTTATCTTTGAAATAACTTAGCACACTATACTAATAAATAGTAAATGCAATAAAATAAATCTGTCATTCATACAAATAAATCTATCGTAGTAAAATTTCTGTTTATTGAATAGTATTACTTCGCCGTCTTGTACGTACTCATGCAAATACAATTTTATACAAACTTATATAGGTACTTAAAGTTGCATGCATGTACGTTGAACAACGTATCCGGTTTTGGCCAGACAATCACACCGTGAGAGCATGAACATGCCACGAAAAGTAAGTCACTTCGAGCGAGAACGAACTACTTTTTGCCAATTTTTAATTTAAAGTAAAATTTAACATACGTTCTTAATCTATAACGTCATAGTTATACTTAGAATCGAAAATAAGTTGCAGTGAAACAATAAGGAAGAACATTATACAAATTAATCATATCGACGCAAACGGCAAAACCTAAACTTGATTTAGCTGTCAGAATCCGAAACATAAGCGGCAACAGCGTGCACGTCTCGCATTCTAATAACAACTTGTATACAAGCAGCTCTAGTATTGAGTATTGATATCGCTTACAAAATGATTTTCTATACTATAGAAATATTTTAGTGAATTATATTGCCTAAATACTATTTTAAAGCTTGTATAAGCATGTGGAACAACTAGATATAAGCAATGCAGAGATAGGGACGCCGCCTTCACCACCCTCCTCGCCCCACGGCTATGGGGACCTGTTGAGGCGTTTATGTTACATGCCGACACGTTTATAAGTCGTTCTCGTTTATGACGTCTTGTTAACAAGAACAATGTGAAAGGAGCATTTTAAGTTTTCACTAATATGATTTTTTACGTAACTCCTTTATAATTAAAATGTTTACATTTAACGTAGCTTTTAAAAACTTATTTTTAAGCAGTCGTAAGAACTAGGTCATTGTTGTTTATTAGTGTTTTAGACTTTCAAGAGAAAGAGTTGTGTGTGTATCTTTTGATCGGCAACGTTCTCACAAGGTGGAAGACGTGGTGGTAAACAGTGAAGTGACAGGTTGATGGGTGGGCGGCGGCGGCGGCGGCAGCAGCGGGGGAGGCTAGGCGGCAACGAGCAACGACGCAGTGAAATGCGCGCGCTTTGTTTACACCGCGCGCGTTACCGCTTTACCGCTAACATCGTTACTATTTCTATACGGATCAATTAGTTACACTTACATGTTATAAATAATTTATACACTTATAATACTGCTATTTACTGCAAGCTTCGATAGGTTTACTAATACATTTTATGAATTATTAAAATTATATAACTGCTAGCCTCTTATCGTTTAATCAGAAAGGAAATAAAGATTATTATAATTAATAACAGTTAAAAAAACCAATTTTAACCACAAATTTGATTTTAAATCATAAATCAATGAGTTTCACGTAGATACATAAACAAAGGTAGATCATGTATATAAAGTTCCCAGATTATCGGTGGCGATAATGCGATTCAAGATAGTATCGAGCGCATGGAAATCTGTCAATTCGCGTGCGCCCTCAGCCGCGGGCGGCGGGCGGCGGGCCGGCCCTGCGCCGCTCTCGCTCGCACACGCCCACGTGCGCCACGCGTGACGTCACACGCATCGCCGGACGACGTCATGAACCGCTTGCATAGGCCCTACGGCCTGCCCCGTTGCGACCAATGCACATTTGGACATAGATAGATTTATTGCTTTTATATTTTCTATATCGATACGTACGACTTTTACTGAATGTATAAATTTTATTTTACTTCAATCTTAATTTGCAATATTAACTATACTGAAGAAAACTTCGTAATATACCTTCCGCATACTAAAATCTGTGAGGTGGCGACTTCAACGATACTTCGGTTTTTGAATTTAAAATTAATAACCGTTGCGTTACATCCACAATTTTTAAATAAATTTAAAAATATTCAATATAAATTTAAGTGAACGCGTATTGAATACAGTGAACAACCGCAACACAATACGGAAACGTGTCATCTTCCGGTCCCTCAAGATACGATGGTGGTATGGATCGAGTGCGGCGTCTGTCGGCGGGGCGGTTATCGCCATCTGCGCGAGTCACGCAGCTGCTGCGGCCCACCCTCTCACTTTGTCTCAGATCAGCCCTAAGCTACCCGCACTAAACACACCTAATCATTATGTGAATACTGTAGTACTCTAGCTAGTTGGGAATATGAACACTTTGAATAATAAAATATAGTCGTTAAAAATTTTAAATATAAGTATTTTTCTAAATAGATATATAAAATATCTTCTAATTTCTCTCCTATAAAAAAATACTCGATGCTAACTTAGTCTATTTTGTCAGTACTAAATATGTTCTGGTCGGTAAAACCGTTGGGAGCCGATCGACAGGCACACCACACAGGGCAGTGCGCGCGCGCATCAATAAATAGCTCGATCGGCGCGCGGCCGTCAATACACGTCACGCGGTAGTTTAATAATAAAACTCCAAATGCGGTGGACGCGGCTACGTTCAACAACCTTGCGGAAAAGCTTGTTACTATATTTCGCATTAATATTATTATTGATTGACGTTACAATTTTATTGGCGCAATTGTTACGATATAAAATCAATGGGGAAAAATATTAAAGTAATTGTTGTTTTCATACTCTAAATAATGAATTTAGAAATTGGTTTTATCTAAAACGAATTGTATACAAGTGCGTATGAGATAAAACTACAACATTTACACACAGATTATTAAACAATCAGATGATATTTTGTGCAACATAATATTTAATAGCCGTTAACACCTATTAAATGTCAATGAATCAACGTATAAAGTTACGATACGATATGAAAGATAAAAAGTATCGATAGTAACAGTAGCACCGTTATAAAGAAAGACTGCGTCTGCGTAGAGGCCTTTCCCACGGCCTCACCGCTGTTCCGCCTAATTTCTCGGAGTTACAACGTTTTGAGACGAAGCTACGATCTTGTTGCGAGGAATTCTGCAATACACATTTTATAAGGCGGCGTTATAATATTTTTATCATACATAAGGTTTTGTTTTGACTATAATTTTTATACGTTATCGCAAAATATTATCTTTCCAAAGATTAGTGAAGATTATATTACAGTAAATAATTTAAAATAAATTATATTACAGTAAATTTAGGCTTAATACGACGTAAGCATTGTATACAAAATATTTACAATATGTACTTGAAAAACGCTTAATATGCATGCTCAATGAAACCCGCTTCGCCTATCTTCCGCTTTATTCATTAATAGGTTAACGGACCGTTTACATACTCTTTGATTTTGTTTGTTTAAGTTAAATAACGGTTGCTAGCAACATAGATTTCATAATAAACACATATTTTAACTTCTCACGTATAAATTGTATAGAAACGAGATCTACGAGTGAATAGCGTAGCGGATGCTTCGTTATCTGACCCATCTCAAGCAGATCGCCTGCGATGAGATAATATTTGAATTAGATAAGCCACTCAAAACACTATATTATTACGAAGAATCTGTTGGAAAGATAAAGTACACAAACGGTAAGTACATTAAAGAAATGTCACTAAATCTTCTAAGGTATACAAATTTCTTTGAGACTTTATAATGGATTATTCTGTCATTATTTGTGAGTAAGAATAAGATAACAGAAAGGCATAGCAAGATACATTGGGATTAGCTCATCTATCTCATTCGGTGCGGTGCGGCTCGGATGCGTGTCTGAGGGCGTAGCGTGCATAGGCGCAAAGCGGCGCGCCGTGGGTCAACGACTGCGCCCCGACCGTCGTCGGCCGCCTCAAATATTTCTACTGTAAGTGTTCAACAGAGACTACCTTAGTAAATGTTACTTCATTACAATAATTATAAACGATGCATTCAATTATGTTCCATTTTATTTATAATGAAAAACAATTTTGCATAAAGCAGGATGCAATATTACTTTTTCCAAATTAATGCCAACAAATTCAATGCTGACATTAACTTGATTACTATTATTTTTTACTTTCAAACAATGTATTGTAACAAGCCACAACTTATCGTCTTTATGTAACACACAATCAAAGGGCACATTGTAAGGAATTCGAACGATCGGTCGACACACGCATGCTGTTCGTTTACCGACGGTCATTAAAAATGGTCTCGGAATTCGTGAACAAGAACGAAATCAAAGCGATCAATTTGTGTAGTTCTCTTTAAAGGCGTCCATATAGTTTAAATATTAGTACAGGTAATTTATTGAACGTTTTTTGTGCCATAGACAGATTAGTCATGGAATTTAAAATGGAAGTGGCCGGCTTCCTTAGCGTGCCCCCCGACTGTCCCCCGAACATCTGTCTACATAATACGCTTACAAGACATGTGCAGTGAGGATCAGGTGTCGTACTGACCGCGGGCAAGCCCGGTGGAACGAGTTATGAAACCAGTCGGTCCAGGCCGTCGACACAAGAAAGTAAAACCTAATATTTCGATATTTCAATATGATAGACTTGTAGCAATTCAAATTGCAAATAAACCCATACGAATACGATTGAAACAACTGACAGCTTTCAGATCAGAGCACGGAGGATTTAGCGCAAACTAAAATTCTTCAGCTTGACTAGTTGTCGACCGTTATAAAACTGAAGTAAAAATTTCACTTAGCGAGTAGTCATTAATTACTTTGTATACTAAAACTACTTCTATATTAAATAAAAGAATATTCATGATAAACAGAAAATCTAAATTACACAAGTTCTAAAAAAATATAATATAAAATCTATTAGAATACTGTTTGTTGTCAAGCACCAAATGAGATAATTGCAATTATTATTTTACTCTTTTATTTTAAAGTTAATATTGAATATTTCATTTCTTCGCTCTGGTACAAGGCAAAACGCGGCGTTAAGTTCCGCCACTCAACACGCAATGCCTCCAATTCGGCAGGAAGTGGGGAACAGAAGTGGAACGGCGTGTCTTAACACTAGGTAAGTTCCTTCTGCCTACGCTGCCATGTGCGGGATACAGCGTGAAGCTGAGTACAGAGTATCGATTATTAAGCAAGAAACAATTATTGCTTAATACTCTAATTAAATAAGTGTCTTGCCTTTCGACAATATTTAACATAGACCTTTTTGAGAACGTTTAAAGAATTATTGGGTTCTTAATTTCGCGTTGCATTGAAGTAACATTATGCACTACAGAGGTTACAAAGAATCAAATGACACGATGTACCCTAGATACTCCTAATTAACTGTTGTACGACTAAATAACACTGTCTAGACGTATTCCGGCTTAGTTGCGGATTAGTGAAATTACTAAGGACTTTCTATTACACTAGAATCGCAAAAAAACAAATTATTTAAATTTTATCACAATTAATTTAAAATAGTTTACGTTTATTAGAAGAGATATATACAAAGTATTTTGTTTAATTTATATTTCAAGCTGTGTAATAATTAGAAAGCTCTTATGCACATACCAATAATAATGCACGACAAATTCATATTTAATTATTTTAAATGAAATATATACACGAATTAAACAAACACAGATTTAGTCAAATCTCGTTACCTTTGTCAACTTAAAAGAAGTAAATTGACGATTTGTCAAACACGGCACGGCGTCTAATGAATGACAGAGTAGCTCTCACAATTAAACGTTGAGTAGCGTGCGCGAGATAAGCGTTTCATCTAATTAACATGTTTACGTATATAATTGTGTAACGATGCATGCTCTAAGGTCTGTTACACGCGGCGCGCCGTGGAAGGGTGCAGGCAGGCAGGTAGGTGGGATACAATGCGGCGGGGCGTATCGATCAGCGATGGCGTGCGGGACGCCGGGTAGGTGCCACTTATCGCCGTCTTCGCGCCACTTCGCACCTAATTTATCGCGGCCCACCATCGTTTGTGAGCCGCACTTATTTTGTGCATCAACATTTTTATGACACTACTAAATTTGATAAAGGTGTATGAACGATTTGAGCGTGACATAAAACATACACTTATCTTATTATAAATATTTTATGGGGCCTATAAGATTTGTACCGTGCGTGTACATCACAAGAGTTTAAAAAATAGTTGCTAAATAGAAATTTAAAGTGATTGATTGTCAATTAATCGACCAAACCAAAAAAAAAAACGGCAAAGGGGAGCGTGGGACACGTATAGTGTATAGCGTGAAGGTCACAGGGCACGTGGACATACGGCGTGGGGTAAGGGCGAGTACGGAGGATCGATACCCGCACCCGCGTCCGCGTCCGCGCCTCTCTGTGCTAACCCCGCCCGCTTTACGACATCAACGCGGCGCCCGAACGGTCGCACTTTATTGTTATCAACCTATCATAATACGTTTGTAGCGGCATTATTGTTATACTCTATATCATAATAATCTGTACTTATCGCTCAAATAGTTGTCATAATCTATAATGAGAACAGTTGGCGTATTCAGCGGTACAATGTAAATAACATGTGAGAGGAGGGGTCAACTTAAGTCAATAGAGTCCCAGTGGTTTCAGTGAGCACACAGTGGACACGGAGAGTGAATGATTAATGACCGCACTCACCAGACCGTAACAAGCGGCTCGCGAGCTGCCAACGCTCGCCCACAAGGGCTCTAAACTCTAGTTTAGGTGTAGTGTTGTAAGCAAAGAACTAATACGAACTAACAGCTACGTTACAGCAATATTGATGTGTGCGTTTACAGCGTTAAGTGCAATGGGCGAAAACATGCTCTTGTACGCTTGCGTTTCAGCCTCCACTGTTTTATAAAAGCGTTCTATAATTATTAAGTTTGAGTTTCTAGTGGTACTAACAAACAACTATACATTTTCGACATTTATTTTTATTTTATTTTATAGTCATGTAACTTGTCGCTCTCTCACTAATTATTAATTTGATAAAGCTTAGCTGCTAAGCATCACTGTTCTTACTAATATGGCTAGCATTATGTATAAATAAGTGCGTTTGAGGCGAGAGCTGGGGGGTCACCGGCTCACCGCTGCCCAGCCCCGGTGCCACCCACCCACTGTCGCATCATAACCCGCCGATGCCCCCTAATTGCTGCGGGCATGGTCAATGTAATCTACGGTAACTTTGAACTATAAACAAGGGACTTTGATGGGGATAATTGCAAACTCCTACACGAGACTTAACGTAATTAAGTTATGATAATAAAATGTTACGGATATATCGATGTTTTGTAGTGAACTACCTGAATTACCATTAACATAAATAAATATGCGTATTTAGTATGCTTAGAATGATATGAGGAATGTTAGTGAAGTAATTATGAGGATCATAGGAGTGATGGCTCCGATTCTGACCTTTATCGAATTAGTTAGGTGCCAGAGGGCTCGCGGAGCTAGGAGCGGGCGCAGGGGGTGGGCTGACATTTAACCCACCGCCCACGTCCCAGACAAACCCAATCAGGCAGCGTGCTTCTATGGGCACAAACTTTATTTCTGCATCGCAGATCAAAAACAATTGTAGTTTATAATACTACAGTGAAATATAGTGTATAATCAAATTACATAGTCATTAAGATTTGCTTGTCGAGATTGATCTGGTCAATCTAAAATGTCATAAAATAAGTAAATATTAATACAAATGAAACGGTCAGCTCTCTTAAAATTTGATAGCACTCAATAACCCGCGCAGAAAACTCTAAGGATTTACAGTATTTTTTACTTAAACATTTCAAAGTTGGACTACTTATATGTCTACTTGCATTTTAAAATAATGAAACATACAATGTGTTTCGAAAATAATGAAACAGATATAGCGAAGAAACCCATTTAATACTTAGCAATTAAATGTTAAAAGAGGGAAAACACACATTTTTCACAGATAACTAGGTAATGACACACCGAGAGCGGGAAACTCATACCCATTTTACAAATGAATCAAGTGACGTGGATGCATATTCATGAATGGGATGTGTGATCGCTGCACGGTCTGAGTAATTAATGTAATGAACAATCCTATTATCCCTGAAGTGTATTCGATTCATTTATTGAATTAGAGTCATGAATCTATAAGGCATATAATTATTTAAACATACTGATTTTCCATAGAAAATTTGTATAAAATAATTAGTTTTACTATTCCCATGTCATCCCGGCACATCTGCGAAGGCTAAACAGATTATCTGTTGTCGCCAACCACCGCCGGGTCAACCGTTAATCTCAGCACAAATAGGCTCACGTACGCCGCTAGCCTGGGAACTGCCAAGGAATCCTCGCAAATTGTAGCCGGCAGCATTAGGGGACATTACCTACACGTGTAGCCTGATGTCGCTTTAAATGCTTACATATATGTAGCTTCAGTGATTTTAAACAAAATGCTGTTGTAGGGCTCGGTAAACTACGATCTAAAAAAATGTGACAACTAGCAATATATTGCTTATTTGACATTTACCTTGTTAATTTATATACATAGATTTTTTTATAGAACTTTCTGTATTATGGTTCATCAAGCAGAATGAAAATATTAGTTTGAACTTCGATCGTATCGGGAAATTGCTATACGTCCAGTTATTTCCGTCCGCAGTGGAATGGCGGCGACCTTCGGTCATGCAGCATCAACCTCTCTATTAACCATCTGTCGCAATACTGTACATAATTACTTTTAAAGGTTTGGAATTAATTAAGCTATAAAAAATTATAACACCTCATATAAATAATGAAAGCCTGTTACAATTTATACTTTATATATTTATACATATACATACAATTATTTATATATATACAATTTATATTTATTTATTTCTATACAAATAGCTCATTTAATATACTTAATCATTTTTATTATTATTCGTAATACAACCATCTACGTAATTTTGTCATTTACTTTTTTCGCCAAAAACGATATTTGAATGTTCGTAAATGATAATAAACAGATTACAACGATTACATTATAACTGATATTTACAATATAAACAAACAAATAAACGTGGAATCTAAAATAAAAAATACAAATAAATTGAACATAACTTAAACATGATACAAACGTTTGTTATATCACAGAAAAGCAACGAACTATAAGTAAGGGTAACATCGCCACAGCGCAGCGAGTCAATACCACGTCCTTGCTTACCCTGTCCGCCTTATACCCAGAAATGGGTGAACGGGAACGATTTATTGTAGTCACCAGCGCCCAATTAAGAAAAGCTTTATTTATTTTTCGTAACTAATTCAGATACTGTACCTACATATTTTACTGTTAGCAAATGTATGTACATAATGGAGTCAGAGTATTATTAAAAAAATAATGCTTTAAGTTAATGAACCACTTAGAGAGTAGGTTTATAGAACGCGTGGCGCTCAGTTCGCATAATATCGTTAAGTCTAGTTGGCACCCAGGTGCGAAATTACGTAACGCTCGCGCCTCCGTTGGAGCCTTCGACTATATACATTATCAATTGTTATAAACTAATGTACTTCGATTAATTAAATAATCGGTAATAATAAAAACTAATTAGCTGAACGCTATATAACACAGTGATATTTCTCGGGGGGAACCGGGGAACCTTGCATTTTGCCTAACATTCCGTTCACCATTTTCAGCCAAAATCTCGAGACATTGTGTGTTAATAAGCAGTATTCAATGCCGTATTTAACTCTGTTGCCAAAGCGAGAAAATAAAAATATTTTATTCCCCAATGTTGAATCGAACGCAAAATAACCGCATTTGTAATTGCATGCTTATGGCCCTGCACCACAATGACCTCAATATACTAATAATAACATATGATTATTGAAATAAGGTATCCTGAAATATAACAGCAGCATCAGAATGTTGTTCCCGAGCTAAATGGGTAACCAAGGTTGAAACAATTGACGTTGGCCCGCCACGGTCACAAACCGCAGATTCGTACCATCCCACACAAGGATGGAAACTTATAGTGTATCATTTTTATTATCTAGTGTGGAATCATAATTCTTTGTTAGGATCATGTATAATCCTGAAGAAAATAACGCGTTCTTTTTTCAGCTTTTTTACCCTGTATTCCGCATAAGATAGGGCGGACAGACACTACGTTTCGGGTGGATAGTGGTTTTTCAAGAATTAGAGATATTGCGCGTAAATAGTGGAGTATGACATCGAAATGAAAATATTAAATATTTCATCTCCTCGAGGGGGATCGAACCCACTACCTGTCGCGCGTACGTCGCACGTTTGTGCCAAGCGTAAGGATAGGCTCTTAATCCTTTTCATATTTTTTTATATGACTAACTTTGTGATACATTAGTAGATGTACAGATTCCGTTTCTAAGTTAAATTATAAGTTTTAACACAACCTATTGTGTTTCAACACAGTTGGTGAAGAGCAAAATAGAATATTTTGAATAAACAATCATACTGGAGTGTATTGGAAAAAATGGAAACAGATAAAATGTATAAATTATAAAACAGCTAAGAATGAAATTCTGGTACTCTTAGTACCTGCAGTAATTTTAAAGAAATCAACATTGAACGCGTTTTATTTTAAAAAGAAAAGTAACCACCGTCACAATGGGTAACAGCCAAAATAAGGACCGTTTATGTAGATTTATGTCACGTTCTATTTTTGGGATTCGGCCGCACTCGCGTGAACTTATTCATCGGTGCTGTGCTTGCGCCGGTAACGCTTAAATAAATACGCACGCCAGAGGACTCTCAACGAAATATTGTTTTAATAATCTTGTATACAAAATTTTTAACAAATAATTATAATATGGATATAATATAATATCTGCGTTTGGTGCTGAAAATGTTATCATCAGAATTGAATGATATCTATTATTGATCTAAATCAATCAAATATGAAGTTGCATTCAAGAGTAACAATTGAAACGTGCAGAATTTTATCATCCAGCGGATACATGAGCGCGATGTTACACCTGTCTATAGGTAGATATATCGTGTCTTTAAGCAATTAACGATCTTGGGTGTTGCTCAATACGTTGTCGAATTATGAAGTTTCTAGCCGTTACGATAACTGTACAATTCTCTACGCCTGTTACAAAACTTGCTAAACTGTTTAAAACTACTAGTATGGGAAGTTAATTGTCTGCTAATTTATTGCTATGTCAATTGCTATAAGTGGAATATGAAGTGGCGGAATTCAGCGTCACACTTTGTATAGCCATATCTTAAACATAATGCAGAATTATAAATAAAAACACATTTTCACACTGCATTCGCTAGTGTTTTATTGTATAAATATGATTAAAAATAAGTTTTATTTCAATTCCTTGCGTAATCAAAGAGTTAAAAAGTTGTTTGTCACAATGTTGTTTCTATCAAGTTAGAGAACTCACTATCAAGTTAGAGAAGCTTCTAATAGTTAAAACTCTACAGACACCACACATAGTATACATCCTTTTTGTTTCGTGAATATGTATCATACAAACGGTCAGTCATTCACAAAACATATATTAGTATATTCGCTAACTATTTCACGAACAGCCACCTGTTGCGTTACAATAAAATCGACAACTAGCCTTCGATAGGCTTGGGACTGCCTTCAAGTTTTCTTGACATCTCGCCAGAACTTTTACTTGAAACTTGTTAGTATTTCTACGAACATCACTTCTTGTAAGTTTCAAACGTGTAAGAAGTGAGGCTTAAGTAATTGTTATTTCTATTTTTAATGCTGATGCGACCAAGCGTAATCGTTACTATATATAACTTAAATATAAGTAATAACAAAATATTAATTTATTTGTGATGCTTTCAATAAATCAGCAAGATTAGCGTAAACGAAGGAAGTAGGTATGTTTAGTTGATATGGAAGATACCAGATCGATGTGAAAAGGCGTTTTGTTGCCGGTAACAGAGTTAACGGCGCATTAGCTGTATTGATGAGACGGCGATACGTCAGCACAGCTACACATTTGGCCGTACACAAGGCAGTATTGGTAGGAAAATGAGGATATTACGGAAGAAGAATAAAAGAAAGATGAATATTGTGGGGAGATGTAATCTCTTCGTAAGCTATGCGGAGTCAGTTAAGCAGATCGCATCGCATGAATGGACAGAATTGTAGGTATTTGTGTAGATGTCACGGTGAGAACTGCAAAGAACTTGCTCAGGAGGTTTGGGCAAGTCGATTGAGTGATGAAAGAATGGCAATATCGATTTATGAAAAGAAAACCGAGTGGTGAGAGGTAGGAGTTCCGATTGACTATCGAAAATATAGTATATACTGGACTAAAAGGCATGAAGGCCCTTCGGAGGGCATGTATAAAGAGGTTAATAACAGTGGACGAGGCTAAAGAGGGATTCCGAGACCGTAGCCTTTGGCACTCCGTTCTCGCTGGCTACCCCGCAATGGATACAGCGTAAAGCTAAATAAGTAAGAAAGTAAGTAAATACTAAGATATTTGAACACCTCCATCAGTAATTGCCACAAATCGCAAAATGTCTGCCACTTGTGAAAAGCTAGCAACTTTCCAAGAGTACTTACTTAAATATCGTAGTAAAACGTCATTTATTATATAAATTAGTCTCAAGTTCGCCTTCCCTCGTCGAGACTTGTTGAAAGAGATGACGTCGCGAGATCTTAATCTTTCGCGTAATTGTTACCGATGATACAACAAATCCCGGGAGCTTGTTAAACGAGCTGTTAAGTTCAGCCATTTATCCGGCGCCGCGCAAAGTAGTTTACCGATATATTAAAAGTTTTATACTTAAAAGTGGCTATTTTAAAGTAACTCTCAATGGAGCAATTCAGTCATTAGTTTTGTGAATTTTGGAGGTTAAGGGACAATTATAACAGTTGCCGCCTACTATCGCATTTTATTGTGTATTTTGTTTTTGTGTATAATAATATTTAGGTAGGCTTGTTCTATTATGTCACGAGAAAACATAACAACTTTAAGTGAAATGACAGTCAAATGATTATCCGAATTATCAATCCTGATCTAAACCTAGATTCCTACATAAAAAATAGAGACCTTGATTTCATATAAATTATTCCTAAATAGTAATAGACCCTTACAAAAAATAAGTAAATACTCACGGCTAGCAATAAGCTCAGGTGCCACAACTCCATTGAGGTCGGGCTCCTCGCCGTACCAGAATATCCACAGCTCCTTGGAGGCGCGCAGGGAGAGCGGCGGCGGCGCGGACATGCCCGTGTCGAGGTCGTGCGGCACGCGCCGCCACACGCACAGGATGTCGCCGGCGAGGCAGCGCGCGTAGCTGCTGATCACGGGATCCGCGAGCGGTGCGGCGCCCTCTTCGACATCGCCGCCGCCGCCACCGCCGCCGCTCGTCTCTCCCCATACCAGCTTACGCCATTTTATGCCATACAGCTCCGTCTGGAACAAATTTACATCTCATTAGCTCATCGACCAAATAATGCCTATATAGAATACTTTCGTTACTTGACTATGTGACTGATACACATAACGTACCGCTCAATCAGCTACTACGTAGAAAGTAAAAGTTTCATAGGTATATTTTTGAAGGTTACACGAAAAAGGAACTACGATTTATAGACCACGAATACAATGTAGATAGGATATATATTAGTTAACACAGATCTGATCTGATAGAAGAGTTGCAATTTACATTATGTTTTTTTTATTGTATTAGAGGATATATAAAAATATCCCATAATATAGACAATTATAATGTAAATTTATTTTATTACATTCATGTAAATTGTTGTCATCTTTAAAATAATTATATGCAAGACAATAATGAATATTTAATTATATACTTCCTCGAAGTAATGTAGCGTTGATCGCCTTGCAAGTTAGTAGCTGTAAAGTACGGTTGGTAACTTTGAAATATTTTAGTCATTTGAAAAATCATGTTATTTATTAAAATATATGTTTTTTTCTGTACACCGGTTAAACAAGCAGTTTTTTTAAATGAAAGTACAAATTTTAATACCGAGGTGTACAAGGTCTTCTACTTGCGACACAAAAAATTGCGGTTTCACACCATTTAGGGTTACTTCCACACAATTGATTTTGATTAAGTACGCATAAATTAACAGTGTTTTCTAATTTATGGATATTGATATAAGCAAATAATAGCAAATATCTGGGTTAAATTTAGATTTTATTCTCAAAATGAGACACACGCCTGGCGTAATGTGCCAAATATTATGTGAGCCCGTAACGCGCAACAAGGCACGAAGGTCGAAAGGTTAATCATCTTGTTGCTAAGCCGAACTTGTGTTAATATTTATAGCCGCTACAAAGAGGGTCAACGGACTTCTTCCCGACGTAACCATCTGCAGCGGAAGGGGGTCCACGCACCTGGCAGTCGCGCGTGGGGTCGCATCGAAATGCGATAACAGGGGTTTAATTCTCACTTCAACTACGAAATAAGATTAGGTGCGTAACTCCCAATACATTATAATTATTTTATCAATTAAAATATACGCATTATAGTAAATAGTAATTTTTCATACAATCACACGATGCTGTTATATCAGAGCTTGATCGAGACCGCGCGACGGTCGGTGGCATTATTTGAAAGAATGCGCGGACGCATGCCGATCAGTGTTTCGGTACTCGGTGGACGTCTGAGGCCGGCCGCTTTCTAACGCCCGATGCGCTCGCGCGGGACCAACTCACTTTCTACCGTGTGACGTGACCACGCATTAATTTTAAGCTCACGGTTCTACCAAACTGTAATTGTATTTCCTAGCGTAATCTACATACGGTTAAAAGAGATCTTAAAAAGACGACATCATTCTATATTCAAAGGAGCTATGCTTGATGATGAGATATGCTTTCATAGTTCAAGAAAGATGAATGCCATTATAGTTGCAGCGGCAAACTAGTAAAAGAGCAAGCTCGTACAAATGTCTTTACTCGGCGCTAATGTCTTTCCGATACTACGACAAAGAGGTCAATAGATTACGTAGGAAATTCAAACGTTACATCAAAGCGAACTCTGCGACACGACGGATATTAAGCAAAAATATTCTTCCACAAAGCTCTAGAGTCGTGGAGTAAAACGTTGGTTTGGAAATTTGCGGTTATTTGAATTTAAAATGTGAGGCGAACGACGTCGACGCTTGGACGAGCAGGGCCGGGCGATAACGCCCGGTTGAAGCCGCTGAAAAGCCGGTAGTTTTCCGGGAAATTTCCACCCTAACCGGTTTCATAGCGGACTTACGTAAGTTCGCGCAACTTTACCAACTGAAAACGCAGATGTTTGACAAAGCCTCATTGTTTTGTAAAATATAAAGTTGTGTGGAACTGTGTTAATATGGAAACTTAAATATTTGAATTTACACTTTGAAATGTTTGCTATAAAATTTTATTACAGTAATTATCGTAATAAATTTTCCACGCTGAATTAAAAAAGATCGTCTATGTAATGTATATTCTTAATTTACTTGTTAATAAATATGAAGCTGAATTTTTAACGATGCAATTTTATATTAAGAAATATATTTCACAAATTTTACAATTGCTCTTATGTCATATGTATTTTTTATATAAATACTGTGTTTAAATAAACCGATATAAACAACAACTTAAAAGAATAGTTTTCAATTGGTTTGCGTAACAATCGACTGGATGTCTTGCCGAGGGAAAAAAACAACCGCAACTATAAAATAATATGCAGATTAAATAAACAGTTGACTGTAAACAATGTAGGTCCGTAAAGCAAGCATAACCGAGAACGGAAAAAACTGCATGTCCAAAAAAGTCGAACACCGCTAGCCGAGAACGAGACAGAGGTACGGCGTGCGACAGAGACGGCGCATCGCGAAAGTGAGAGGAGGCGAGCGCGGCGCGGCGCGGCAACGGCGCGGTTACGTTACTAGCGGGGTAAACAATCGAGGATGATGTGACGGCGGCGTGCGCGCGCGCCCCCGGCCCTGCACTTCGCTACTGCATTTTTACTGTGTGACGTCACTGCTCTACATGGGGTGGCTTTTTGACTATAGGGAACAACATATTTAGAATTGATGCGTTATTATATAAATGTGTACTTGGTATATTAATATTAATAAACTATTGTCGAAGAGCAATTTATATATTAAGAGTAAACAAATAAATCAATCAAAAGTGGCATTTTGTCTAGACTCTAGCACATTTAAAATTGTTTCGTTTTACTTTAAAACGTATTATATGTTTACTTTCTAAATATAGGTACATATGTCATTATACTACAGTACATTTAAAATATATTAATACGTATATTTTGGTAACTATTATAAATTTATATTACTAGAAAAGATAAAACGCATTACTATATGATACGTTTCATTTATATAAGCGCCAAAATATCCTAGGAGCATTTTTAAGGTGGATATAAAAATATTTATTTTTATCATTTATCAAAAATACGAAACATTTTAATGATTTTGAGAATTGTAAATATTCTTACTTCTTATAGTTCCTTTTTTTATATTATAACTGTTTTTAAATTGTTAATCCAAACTTAAAAACATATCATTATTATACGTTTTCTGTATAAGTACACTTGGTTTAAATATAGAGGCCTGTCGTGGTGCAGTGGCACAAGCGTGTGACTGTAACCGATAGGTTCTGAGTTCGATCCCCAGACGAGGAAATGAAATATTTAATATTTTCAATTTAATGTTTCATTTCTTCGCTCTGGTAATAAGGCAAAGCACGGCGTTGAGTTCCGCTACTCAACACGCAATGCCTCAAATTCGGCAGAAAGTGGGGAACGGAAGTGGAACGGAGTGTCTTAACACTAGGTTCCCGTATTCCCTCTGCCTACCCTGCCTCGTGCGGGATACAGCGTGAAGCTAAGTAAGTAAATAAGGTTTAAAATATGTATATATTTTTTAGGTTTATAATACGTATATATTTTTTTCTTATAGTAAAAATAAGTTTAAAAAAAACCAGCAAGAGCACCGCCCAGCGACCGCGACACGGTGCGTGACATGAGCGGCGCATGTCGGCCACTTCCGCGAACATCATTACTATGGATTGCGCGTATCATTTCACCACTTCTAAAGCTCCACTATTCGTGACGTGTAAATATAGCCTTTATTCATATTACATAACGCTATATTTTCCCATGTACCGTTTAATATACAGCCTCAAACGTGAGGCAGGTAACTGCTGAGTTACTGTTACCAAGCGTTAAGTTGGAGCGATACACATATTCAGTAAATCAGTAATCAAGATAAGACATGTAGACATGTTGTAATACCTATTGTTTACAGTTCAACTCGTAGTAAGTATTCAATGTTATTAGCATACGAATCAATGTTTGTAATTCAATGAAATTTAGCCTAAATTCCTTATGGTTATTTTAAATAAAAAAAAAGAATCAATTAGTAGTTACGTTAGGTAGAAATTATTTGATTACCATGTTTTTAACCAGCGGCAGAAAAAAATATTTTGAGACGTCATTATTATGTTTCAGTTTACAATGCTATAAATTAGCACGTGTAGTGGATATTATGTAGACGTGCTGTAAACAAGAGTCAAAAAGATTCTTCCGACAACTAGAAGCATGTTACTGGGGGCGTGTGGGCGGTAACAACTTGCCACTTACACCTCTCTCCCTCTCGTTCAACGTGATGAGTCCGACACGAGCGAGATGGTGATACAAAAGTTGCAGCAAAGCTGTACGGTTATCTGCGCCAATATTAAAATGATAAAACAATTACCTCTGACCTGAGGGATTCAGATTATAGCGTGTCATACTAAGCATCTGTCTTCATTACGTTTATATTGTCTCTAAGATGAAATCATCGAATTAGTACAATATTTGTATCATGTATGAGAATATTTATTTTCATTTACATCAAGTCATACTTCTAAGTGGTATTCTTACTAAAAGTAAATATATATATAAAACAACATAAAGCTAAGTAAATATAAATTGAAATGCATAATGCAATAAAAAATAATTTTACAATCGTTAATTTTAATACAATATTCACATAATTATTGACATACTCGTTTGGGCATTACATACAATCTTAAACATACAAAATAATACCTGTTCGAAACAAAGGAGCGAACAAGAGTATAAATAGAAGGCCTCAATTAAAACCGACGCCATGTAAGCTTATGTATGTATGTGTATCTGTTGGACTACACTTCAACTCGCATAGAATACTGATTAATTACCAACATTACAAAATGCTCTCCAATTTGAAATTCAGGCTTGGTTATTTAAAAATATATATATTTCATCATAATGCATGTACTGCAGTTATATAAAAGAAATATTCAATAGAGAAATTTGAGATATATAGGTTATTCAAAGTGGTTTTACAACGCAACAATTACACCAATTAGAATGAAGATTGTATGCACGACAAAATGTAAGCGATACACATACGTTGGAGCGATAGATTGAAGCGCGAAGTGCGAACACATCGATATTGTTATGCGGCAAACGCGTCAAGAGGCACGCGCCGCCCGGTGAGGTCAGGCGCAGGCGCAGCCGGTACGGCAACGAGCAACTACTTGGTGTACAACAATATCATTCGGTGGGGTTTCGATTGTGATTGACAATATAGTGTGGTGTTGCAAAAATAATTATTAACATTCTATTTTGATTATTTTTCTTTTATACTACTTGTTGTATCACATGTCATACTGTTATTAATAAAATAAGCGAAATATTTTTTTTCTTATAAGAAAATGCCATACCACTAATAAGTTATTTTGATTAAAATAAAATATAAAAAAAATAATAATAATTGAGAATATTCAATGTTGTCAAAGTAACCGGGGTGTATAGTGTATATATCAATCACAACTGTATCCTTGTGTTGTCTATTGTTCGCACGCTTTTGCAATGTCGTAATCGAGTGGAATTAATAAGTTAGCAATCGTTTCACCGGCCGTTGAACTGCGACACGTTAAGGCGCTAATTAAAACTTGCTGCCAAAATTTGGCTCGCGCTACTTGTAAATGTCCACTTTGTTACAATGAATTTGGTCACAATATTATTATAGCTTAACAAACAAGACGTGCTTATTCCTGTATTACATAACAATTAGCTACTCGTTTCCATATAAACGTTGCTGTACATTTTTTAGAAGTAATAATAGTTACTTACATCACATGCTATAAAAAACAAGTTTTTGAGAAATCTTAAGTTGCGTCGCAGATGAGACTAAGATGTGAAAAAGAAGCAAAACGTGAGGTCCGGAGGCAATTACACCCTCGCGAGGGTGAAGGGTACAAGGCTCAGGTAGGCTGCACTACGGTACGCTATCCAACTAACGGTAAAGACAGGCGCGCGCGTCCGCGGTCAACGAACCTTCAATACTTGAACATCTAGAATTTTGAGGATTTGCCCTAGTTTTTTCGGTTGGTATTACGTAATCTACTCGGTGTTACTACAAAAATAACTTATAAGCAACCATTTCTAGTTTTAGAAAATGATGAATTTTATTATTACATTTTTGAAAATAAAAAATCTAAATAAATATTTAAAAAAGTGTTAGCATGAAAGACGCCATCCATCTAAATATTCTGGGGCTCATATTGTAAGCGTCTGTTATCACAATGCGGATTCTGATTGGAGCGCCGCATAGCTTTTATGAATACAAAGGACTACGAGAGGAGATTGTGTCGAACATACGCTTCGCAATAAGAGCGGAGACATGTTGTCAGTCATTTAAAATACCTTCAATATTTATCACAATTTTACATTCAGTTCCGATCAAAATTTACAAATAGTGTCACTTCTTTGGAATTAATTAGGATTTAATACGTAATATAAGCTTAGCTATAGTAAGATAGTTTAAAGGAAAGAAACAAAAAGAAAATATTAAAATACAATTTTCTTTGAAGGGGGCTATCGATTGTGTGTGTGTGGTCTGGTCTACATTAACATAGTTATAATTCTTATATATATTGTTCGCCCTAGAATTACAAAGTGGAAATGTCACCTCGATTGACTTTATAATATGTCCTTTATTTAAGGTCAAAGTGGGTCACCCCAGGATTGGTCGAATTTTTAGAATTTCTAAACTAACGATGCCACTTTGCGTGTACCTATTCATTTTTTTATCGTTTATATTTTAAGTATGGAAAAGTAGTAATTGTTCCTAAGGAGAATTTCTATTCCAAATATTTTGTAGATAATACTTGTCTTCAAATCTATTATGGTGACACGAAATAGTGTGCTACGCACCATTTATTAAGTGTTACACGGCAAACTACAACTTTTCTTGCGCACAGTAGTCAATTTACTTATTCTTTGCAACAATGTTAGAAAATATTCAAGTTAAATCATAGTTTTTATTTGTTACTATAATCTCCTCATAAGGGATATAGGAATAATAAAATGAAAATTCTTTCTACCTCATATTGTCTATAGAGAAAATTAATATGTACAGTACCCAGTAGTGTACTGTACACAGATAAATCCGTGAAGTTTTTGTGGTACTTAAAATGTTAATAAAAAAAAGTAATTGTTATGTATAAGACAAATAAATGAAAAATAATAAAAAAAAGAAATCGCTAAATGTGCACAAATTTTTACATAATGGAGCAATAAATTGCCATAAAATGTGACGAATTGCAAAATCATAACTTTATAGAGCTATAACTTAAGCGGCGTATATAAAAGACAGTCGGCGAATTCATTGGGTGCAATCTTCGGCACTGATCGCAGAAACGAGTTCGCATGCTAGCGGCCGTAGCCGGTAGGGGGAGCACCGGGGAGGAGGGGTTCCTCGTTGAGTGAAAGCGTTTTAAATTTAATCGTATGCCCTCAGTCTGACGCTGCATTCGGCCGAGTTTCCGACGCTATATCGAGAGGCCCTTGTTTACAAGCTAACGCATAATACCTCATTGCGCAACGCCGACGTCGACAATCTTGTACCTTGTTTACAGCGCAACGCAACCTAAATACATTATATGTTCATCAAATGCACTATCATTTCATTGTTCATGTTCATCGTTGCTAACGACCTCATTAGACCTTTTCTCTATTTAATCGATCAAACTTGCCAAAGAATGATTAATATTGATAAAAAAAAATACTTTAATACTACTTTAGGTACTACAGTTATTAGACGACATAAAAAACCCCATAAGCATTACATCCAACTAGACATTTAAGTTAAACTTGTTTTCCGTGAGCACAGGGTCGCAAAGGAAGGGCCAAGGCAACTCAAACACGGTTATGATATAAACAGAAAAATATTTCAGTGTTTTATAATAATAAAATATAAGTTTTTACTATCTCTACTTATTAAAGAGAACAAGGAGTCTCCGCCTCTTTGCTCGCTTCGTACACCAATTGCTTGCAATGATCGAAGAAAAAAAGTCGCCGTAAACTATATTCAACAAGCTCACATTGTATAATAATATACTTTAAGACCAATATTTAAAAATGTATGAATAATATACTTTAAGACCAATACTTAAAAATGTATTTTTCTGATATTACATAGAATATAATTTTTTTCATACGTATTACACAATCTCGCTATCAGGAAGAAGCCGGTGCAAGGATCATCAATCAAATCTCCATCATCTACCCTTGACCTAAGGTACCGTTGTCCTTTTCCCATATATTACCATGAGTAACATTCGGTCAAGGCTGCGATGACTTGAGGAAAATACTCGGAATTTATTGCTTTACACTTTCTATTTTGTCTCTATTCATCGTAAATTAAACGAAGTTTACGGTAAATGAAACCGAACGTTTTCATTACGACATTCATATAAAAACATTTGAAAATTTTTAACAAGTTGAAGTTGATTTTATTTCACAACAAATTTCATTCTATTAGCTTACTAAAGTAAGCAAAGATTTTGACCTTATTATAAGGGTGACAATAACTACATAATAAAATATTTTGTGGAAAACAGGTTATCAGAAGTTTAGTTTGTAATTTAGAAAACACTTTAATGACAGTGGTAATCTTTATTTAATAAATATTGGGGATCATATTGTTATATCTTAAATATAATGTTATTTTGATAACGCCGGAAGTGTCGATCAAAACTCGATAAACGTTACTGTAAAATATATAGGAAATTAATACGCATAACGTTCACAAATATGTTTTACAACGATGCCGAAAATTCCTTTAAAATAATGACCAAAAATCAGTAGTAATAGTTGTATGTACAACATCCAGTATGTTAATGAATGTTTTGAAGTGCCAATTAATGCGGTACGCCAGATTAGCGAGAGTGCGCGCCGCTTCGTCGCGGCCGCCGATATGTAGGTCAAGATAAGAGAAGAACCCGCTACCTCCACAAACTATGTCGATAAAATCACTTGCACATTTTGTCCATTTAATTATTTTTCTACGGTAAATTTACTTGTATCAAAAACTTTGTTATTGCACTTTTTCTAATTTCAAGTCCTCCTTAATTCAAGTTTCTCGGAATATCCGCTCTCTTCAAAAGTTAAGCAAAGTTATGAAATGTTTAAAAGAAAGAATACTGTTATAAAACTTGCAAACTTTGAGAGATCGACGGAGAAAGGATCGTTTTCAATAGGTACGGTAGAGAACTAGGTGAAGGACGCTTTCAACAACTGTTATTTATCAAGGACGTCCTTGCGTTATCCTTAGTCGAGAAATAACATTTAAAACAGACATATATTCATATTATCAAATTTTATATATGACTTTAGCGAGTTATAGTTGCCTAACCTTATGCATAACATATAAATAAAGGAAAAAAACAAATAGATCTGTCACAATTATCAGTGACTTTAAGTAAGTCTAATGAAATAGGTAATCATTTCATATTTTTCAGATAATACTATCTCTTTGATAGTTTGCCACAGTTGTAAGAAGTCTTTATCTATCGCTTCAGATAAAGAGAACAAGAGGAACGATAAACTTATAATGATGACAGTTTGTCGTAAATTAAAAATCAGAAACGTCACCAATAATTGTGAATTAAAACAATAGTTTCAATACAAAATTGAATTGTTTTAACAAAATCTCTAATTTTTGCGAATATTAAACATTTTAAATGACACAGAAACAGCGAGTACAAGTTTGGTAAGATTTACATAGGAAGATATTCCTAGAATGATTCGCGAAGCATTTTTAAGTTCGAAAATACAAAGCAGACTAACGTACGGTTCATCTGATAGTAAGTGATTACTGCCAACCACGACCCTGCGTTACAGTAGAAGAGTGTACATGTGTATTGCCCGCCTTTGCGTTGAGGCTATTAAAATGCAATGACAAACTAATTTCAATGCAGAAGACATGGAAACTTGCTACTACCTGGGATCTCTCAAAACGTCTCAAGTCCACCACACGAAGGAACAGACACATTCAGCTTATCAGGAAGAATCCACGATAGTATGGCCTGGTTCTTCATGTGTTCTCCATACAACGTGACATTGGCGAAGTGATTCTGTGCTCAACTAGCACGCTCGAACGCCATAATAAAATAACTGGACTGAACTGACTTCTGCTTATAGTTTGAAACGTCGGGTTATAATATTTCAAGTGCTATTTTGACTGATCGAGTGTAACATACATGCTAGCTACTGCAAATATGTGAGGTCAATCAATAAGATTTTATTTGGATTGCAACGAAGTATCTAAATGAATTTTGAAACAAATTGCAAAGTTTATTTTAAGGCTACGTTTAACCTCTCTTTTCTTCAAAAAAATGTTAAGGAATATAATAAAAATTGTGTGAATACGAGATCTATAACCAAACAGTTTTCTTAATGCATATAAATATTAAATGTACGATTTTTTTAATTTGGTATATGGTGAGTTATCTTTACAATTGATATGCTAAAATATAATATTTGTTATTAGTGGTGAAATATTATTATCAATTCACAGTGATAACAACCGCTACTTGTGCTCAAACCCTGATACTTCGTGACATTGTAAGTTATTATCAGCAAAGGAGACCGCCCTTTATTGTTAAATTATTTATTCTTTGCGCGCGTCCAAGGTTTCTTAGTGCTTTTGCGCAATTGTCACTATTACATTCGTATTCATGACACGAGAAACATTTGAGAAACTAATATAGGTATATATGTTTTTGATAGAAATGACTGAGTCCCACTTCTTACACTGTATTTGCTTATAAGTTTGTAGTTGTACTTTTTTCATAACTATCTTAATAGAGAAAAGGAGTACTCTCTTAATTGCTTCGTGCTTGCTTCGTGGTGAAAAGAATTGTATTTATCAAGTTCTGCGTATTAATAATTCAATTTAAGTAGTTAAATATAAAAAAAACATAAAGAAATCTAAATATTTATTGCCTTTGCTAAACAATAACATTTTCAAATACAAATATAATAGCAAGTGTGTGTGTGTGTGTGTGTGTGTGTATAACCATATATTAGTGTGTGAAATGTATGTTATGAAATATATTCTGAACATACAAGTGGTTAAATAATATTGCAGATATTTAACTACGAATTCTCGCTCACGATGTAGATAACTATGATCACTTAAGGCCACATACGTCAGCTGATAAGGCATAGTTTTATCTATTCTCTAAGCAATAAACACTGACAGTGAACGCAAGCACAGGAAATGTATGTACTATGTACACTGTACAGTATGTACAGCTAACTAATTAATTAATTAATTTCTTCTTTACTAAAATTATTTTGTTTATACCAAGTGAAATGAAATTAATAATTTGCTATACAAAATTTTGCACACTCACAAAGGTAATTTTAATACATTTAGAACGTGTCTTTACAATAAAAGTGAAATTTTATATAAATTCTAATAACTAAGTAAAACTATTACGCTACTATTTAAACATAAACTGTGAAACAAGAGAAATTAAATTTCATAAATAATAATGATAATATTTATGCAAACTGTTAGCGGTTTCACTGTGACATAACGATAACAGATGCCATTCCCACGACAATTAATACAAACCGATATAGCTACTATGTGCGATAAACAAGGACGATAGCGGAGAACAAAATATTATTTTCATATCAAGCACTTGAGTTAATGAACGTTCCTGGTGATGGAGCCTATCCCATTCAGAGGCAAATTGGTGGCGGGCTCGTTTACACGGAGATAAGAGGTCCAGCAGCTCAGATATCCCATGAATAACTGAGCGGGCGGATTCGGACGGTCAATGGACAATATTGCCGCAACGGTGCCTGCGGAAATTACTGCTAAAATATTAATCTACCGAAATTTCCAAGGGGATTGTGAGGCCACGAACTACTAACTACAAGTAATAACTAAATTTTATTACTTGTAGTTTAGTGTAATTTATTATGTAATGTATTTTAAATTTACATTATAGGAATGATTAAATCACGAATAAATTACAAAATACTAATAATAATATGAATATGCAATACTCGTTTAATTCCGGTGTGAGAAGTTTGAAACTAGTCTGCATGTATCACGTTGATTTAATCAAATATGGGTACTTTTTATTTTATTATTTTTTAAGTAGTTCTACAGGGCAATGAATCCAAATGAGTGTAATTTGAGTACTATAATGGGATGGTGCAGAGCATTCGTAGGCGTACTAGGCTTATGAGAAAGTTGAGACTACGACCATTCATAACGCTTGAATGAGCGCGACGCCTGCGCGGCCCGCGAGCTGCGACCCCGCGCATCTGTCACTGCGCACTGCGCAGATTCTACCGGATCGGCGGAGGACATACCAACACTAATAAGGTGAATTTATTAGTACGAAAACGTCTATTTAGGTCATAATAAAATGTAAACGATGCTATTAATATGTATATTTATTTTATTTTTTTATCTGTTAATCTGTACAGCAAACAAACAAAACGATGACAGCTCTGAATTATTATTATTATTTTTTTTCAGCTTCACGCTGTATCCCGCACTTGGCAGGGTAGGCAGAGGGAACGGAAGTGAAACCTAGTGTTATGACACTCCGTTCCACTTCTAAATAAGTAAACGTTCACTGAATTATTAATAATCGTTTAAAAATGTTATTTCTAATTATACTTATAGTTACAATAGAATTATCGATGATTGATTATGGTACTTCATAATTTTATTGATGTAGTTGGCTCGACCAAGGTCAACTTATAAAATGTATGTATTTAATGCGAGTAACTTGGCATTTATAAATGTAGGTCTGTAGGTCATTATTATTCTTAATCACAATGATAAAACAAATAAAGGCCAATGTTAATAAAACGGAATTCTTATTTGAGTGCAAGCGTTTTTATCTCTTCTGCTTTAAAAAATCAAGTATGTGTATGATCTAAAGTGTATTGAACCCGGCGCAATGTCAGCCTAGTAGGTCGATGCGTCACCGTCACCGCGCTGCGATGGGGCGATGTAAACGAAAGCATTCCACGCAACAATAGCGGCCGTGTCCGCAAACGTCGCATAAATAATTAGACAATAAGCAGGCAGGCTGACAGGCTGACAGGCCGGCAGGCAGGGCAAGAAATCAGTAATTTGTATCGCGGCAAGATAGGCGGAGCGCCGCGTGCGGAAGGCGGGGAGGGTGCAGGCGCGCGCCGCGGCGCGGAGATGTGGCAACGCGTCAGGTGGAAATGGCGCCGGGCTGCTCTCCGGCACCGCCGAGGAGCGAGGACGACCGACCGCCCCCACCCTCTACCACCTCCACGCGCGGCGAGGGGGGCGGGCGGCGCCCCCCCGACACCCGCACCGCCCGCTAATCCTCACCCGAACACAATCTGATAAAATTCGCGCCAGCTACGAATGTTACGCAAAGCGACTCCACACTACAGCACGCCGATAATGAATGACCCGACCCGCCACCGTCTCTCTATACCGTACTCCGTACATAAACATTCCCACTATCATGAATTATGTCGCAGTATCGGACGCAGCTGTAAGAATGCAAGTAATAAGAAAGTTATTTCCTCGACCTGGCGAAACTAGTCTCGCGGACGCATTACGGTCCGCACTCCGCGTTACGGCCAGGTGAATTCAAAATGACCTCTATGGGCCTGCGGCTTCTGATGGCCTCGCTCGCTGACTGCGACCATCCTGTGTGGGTTAGCAACGCGACGTGACTCCACTTCTTGGAGTACGATGCCAGGATGACTAACGGTCGAGCGTCACGACCCGACCGACCGTGGATTCTTCCATACTAAATATTTAACGCAATTGATCGATTTCATTACCATATCGCATTAAGGTGAATTTTGTATATCACCGACGACCAACGATAATTGGACCGTTTGGTCATCATGGATTTATTGTTGACTTACGTAGTATTAAGTTATTTCAAGTTCTATACTACCGTAGCGCACAATAATATTGTCAATATAGTAGTAGGGATTTCGAGAGAAAAGTACCTATGACTTCTTTCATCAATGTAAAAGTGACTTACCAAGGCGAAGAAGTTTGTGTGGCAATCCTCGAGACTTGCACCGTTTGTTTGGTGATTTTGATGCGTCATGGTAGTCCGAGGCACTTCATTTTCATTTCACAACACTAAAAACTGATTCAATCTTAAAGAAACCACTCAAAATCTTAAAATCATCACCGACATTTAGTGAAGTTTTCACCTTTCAATGGCGACTGGAAAATGGCGGATAGGAAACAACAACCCAAGCCGACGGTAGCGCACGTAGCGGTACAAATATAAACTAACATATATCGTCCAGAAATGTATATACGTTTCATTTCAGGCATAGTGCGTATTTGGTATGAGAAAATTAATTTGAAAATATTTGTTATAACCGAGTCCAAGGATAATTTATGTGTATATTTAAATTTTTTATTTCTTTTTATAGGTAAATGTTAACGATAATATAGATTGTAAATTAATTTGAAGGTAAATAAATTTTAAAAAATGTTCTAGTATATATGCGTGTATTGTAGCGTTATTTTAAAAAAAATAATATGTCAAATTCATAAAGAATATAAATATTTCGTAAATTTGATTACCATTGAATTTGTTTTATTAAATACGCAAAAAACAGTTTATATATAAATAATGTTGCGTAACATTATTTTTACCACAACCAGCAAAAATTTACAAGTACTATTGTTTTTAACTCTCATTTTATGTACTTAACAATTTATATATTAAATATAACCTTAATAATTAATATTTTATTTCTTTCAGATTGTATGTGTTAGACATAAACAAGCAAAATTTCCAAAAATTGATAAGAAATTGCAAGCCGCAGCCGAATCTCTTGCTTCCAGAGGGTAATTACTCAAAAATCTGTATTACGATAACTTAACCTATTCTTTATTTGAAAAATACTTATTATTACTCAGACAATAAATAAAATTTGTATATTTTAGATTTCTTCGCCCTAACAAACCCTGGGACCCACCTACAGACATAGATAAAACTATTTTGAAAGTATGTTCTGAGAATGGACTCACAAATGAAGCTGAATTTGATTCTCTTGAACAAAAATATGCAGTATTGAAAGCATGTTTTGATGAAACAGGGCATGGTGTGCCAAATTCTTTACTTCATACTATAGAAACAGTAGGTAAGTAAATTACCATTGAAACATGTAAATAAATTATTAGCTTACAGATAAACAATTTAACTGAAAATATATATATTTTTATATATATATATATATATATATATATATATATATATATATATATATATATATATATGTATATATATATATATATATATATATATATATATATATATATATATATATATATATATATATATATATATATATATATATATATATATTTTTAAAATTTAATTTAATGCGCCTGCTGTTGCTTTACATTATGTAGTTATGTATGTAAAATAACAACTTAGTAATTAGTTGTTACTTATTGAGTATCATTATATATTTTTTCAATATTTGTTACTAAAAATATTAAAATTATAGCGTTGTATCATAGTAAACATACTAAATTAGCACTTCTATACAGACACTGTTCTGTTCCTCATATTACCCCAAATTTGAGTGGAGCCCCTCATGATGCTGTGCTTTAATTTTTTTTACTAAATACTAAAAGCAAAGAAATGAAAATTTTAAATATTCCGTTTAAATATAATAAATATTTTACTTCTTTGAGTGGTGATTTTCTATCACCCAGAACCGGTCCTGTCCTGAACCAACACACATGCTACAACAATCCTCAATTTTATAATCTTACAAAACATATTTATTTTAAGATGACTTAAGAACATTTTATGAAACACCAGTTGATACACATACCCCATTTGATCAATTGAAGAAAATGGATTTGCCAAAGAACCTACACATCCAAGAAAATTATGTGCAATACCATCCAGGTAGGTGTCTACAAAAGATGTCTTAAGATTGTTACATTTGGAATAGATCAGAACAGAATGTTTCTGTTCTGATCTGTTCCAAATGTATCACTATAGTAACATATTCTCTTTTTAAGCATACATGCTTAGCTTCTTCATGTTGTTTTGTGTTGTGGAAGAGTTGGTGTGCAAAAAAAGGTGAAGAATGATAGATTCAAAAGAGATTATGGATGAATTTGATTCTTTCTCCATTTTTGCAGCTTCACGCTGTATCCCGCACGAGGCAGTGTAGGCAGAGGGAACCTGGGAACCTAGTGTTAAGACACTCCTTTCTCCACTTTCCGCCGAATTTGAAGCATTGCGTGTTGAGTGGTGGAACTCAACACCGCGCTTTGCCTTATTACCAGAGCGAAGAAATGAAACATTAAATATTTAAATTGAAAATATTGAATATTTCATTTCCTTGACTGGGGATCAAACCCAGAACCTGTTGGTTACAGTCACACGCTTGTGCTGCTGCGCCACAACAGGCATTTTTATTTTTTGACAATAGATAATTTCTGTAAGAATTAATATTTTTTTATAACTTTTTTATATAACATTCACAGTTGTCCAGTGTTAACCATTCTGCACTATAACTTTGTTTTTTCAGCTTCAAATTTTATACTGCATGTGGCTGGTTAGGTTAAAATACTAAAATACTACATTTGTGACCTTTGCTCTGTTACATTTTGGCAGAACTCAACATCATAAGGAAAAAAAATAATAAATTTTTGAAAGGAGATCCATCTGTGACCATTACATTTACAGTCAAACAGTTTCTAACTGTACCACGATAGTCTATGCAATTACTATTTAAATACATATTTATAACAAAAAAAAATATGTTTATTTAATTGTATTTGCTTTATTAATTTAACTTAACTTATTTTCAGATAAAGATACTCTGTTTAATGGAAAAACAGCATTCCCCAAGAGTTCAACGATAGTATCAGGCCTCAAGACTAGAAAGAAGTATGAGGGTTTTACTGCTAAGACATCATGGCCTTAATATGTAAAAACTTATTTTTATTAGTTAAATAGTGTATTAAATGTATAAAGTTACTCAAAGTTGTTTGTTTTATCATTACATATTATGTGTGTATTTTATTAAATACTCACATATTTCATCTGTCCCTTGTATAATTTATAAGTTTTAGATTCATACCCTGTTCCTCTCATAACAGGGTATGAATTCTCATATTATAGGATAGACCAATGAAACTTACTTCTATTCTATGACATTCTATCTGTATTTAAATTGCATTATCTCCATATCTATTGTGTTTACAGTTAGATGCTGGGTAGTTTTATCACAACTGCCTCAAAATTATGTAAGAATAAATATATTATCCTTAACAAGTCAAGCTTCACCAATTAGTAAGGTGAAAGAACCATGTTAACTTTCTCACGTAATAAGCATCATTTAGTTCTGCTGACATTGGATGACGACGGAGTGTCTTTATTAGGATTCCCTCTGACTTGCTTTATGCAGAAAAAAGTGAAAATATTTATTTAAAATATAAAAGTGATCCATCTAACAAATCTCAATTTGAAAACTAAAATTTTAAGTGAGGATCGGAACGGAGTGTCTTAGATTCCCAGATTCCTCTTCTCTTCTTTGCCTACCCATTTGCGGGATATGGAAGCTGAAAAAATATTTAGACTGGTATATCAAACTAACATGCAATGTAGCAATGCTAAAGTAGTCCTAAATACAGCAATTCATATTTTTAGTTTTGAAATATACAGAGGTCTAATTTGGATTACATTTTGAATATGCAATAATGAATCCTCTAGCAGGGATCGAGCCTACATATGCTGCACATTTAAAGTTAAGACGTTTGTGTCTCTGCGCCACGCCTCAATTAAATTATCTAGTTCAATATACATTTGTAAATTTACAGATTGAAGCTTTAAAATTTTAATTTTCTTGTCTCTAAAAGTATATATTTATAGCTACTGAACGTTATATGAAAATTCAATTTAATATGACGTTTATAACTTTTGACATTGACAGACTTATGAGTAATGTACGAATACAACCTGCATTTAATATTTTCACAAGAAATATGCGAAAATGAATATATTTAAGTAACATAATATACATTAAATATAAAGAATAGATAAACTATATTAAAATGGATATACTTTATATTATATTTATACTGTTTTTTATTGTTCTGCTCGTTTACTCATGTGTTTCATGGTAAGTTGATGTCAGCTTTCTGTTTGTTTTGCATTTACTATGTATAGCGGCCTAATTAAAAACATTATCTACTATATTTTAATATGATTAATTTAATAATTTTTAAACTGAAATTTAAGCAGAATGAAACTCATTTTATTTCTTAGCTATTTGAAAATATTTAATTTGCTAATTATTGATCAATCCTAATATTTAAAAAAATATAGCTGTAACTTTATTTCGTACGTAAAAAAATGTGTAGTAAATAAAATTATTGATATCTTAATATTTTAGCTTATTACCAGTTGTATTAGCTTGGCTTTTCAAGAGAAAGTTTCATATAAAGTTAAAAATTGGCAGAATATCAATACCTAAGTTGATATTTCATGATGTGAGCCTAGCAAAAGATGGTTATCATATGGTAAGTATTTATATTTATATTTTGAAATATTTTTTTTTCTAAAGGCCAGACACCTAAGCAAAATAGTTTTTGTTGAGTAATTTTACAATTTAAGCATTATTATTTAAATAAAAGGTCATTTGATTGTATATCTGTCCTTCACATTGTTGGACTGGCAGTGGCTGGTAAAGGCATTTCCCAATGGTGAAAAAAGGTCAGATTGTATGTGTAAATGTGATTAGTTGTAAGTTAAAACCTCCCTTAGAGGACTACTCTAATAGAGAAAATTGAGTGTCCAAAACTTTGCATAAAATAGAGAACAGACAGCAATAGTGTTTCTATGTTAATCCTGTAATATTTACATGTAATATTTCTCTAAAAACATTTTGTAATCTCTATTATTATTGTTTAATTAATTTAATAAGTTGGTGTTTTTGTACTTTTCAGCATATAAATACAGTGAACATTCGAACTAGTTTCTTTTATTCAGACATCAATAAATTAGTTTCAGTAGTGATTAACACTATAGTTATAACTAATAATGCAGAGGAAAAGAGGAATGCTGTAGTTGAAACAATATTAAAACCATTATTATCTAAACAAAACTCAAGCTCAAGGCCAGAGGGGCTTAATGATGAAGCAAACTGTGAAAATATTAATGAATATGACTTTGAGTCTATTGATTCTAAACAATTGTTGGACTTCAGGAACAAAAAGTTACCACCTGTCCTTATTATGTTTGCGCAAGTAATTTAAAATTGTTTAATTTTTTTTTATATCATGATATATTTATTTTATATTGTATTAAATATTAATTACATATGACTAAAATTGTTTTACTAAATGTTAAATACAGTAGAAATTAAATCAAGTGGACCAATTATTGTCTTCAAGCAGTAACAACTATGGCTTACTTACCATTAAAGGTGTATATCATAGAAGTAGTTGAGAGGGATGTAAATGGGACATCTGTCTACAGTTTAAATATATCATCGGTTCTTCACAAAATATTAATGTCTTTGATTTTCACGATTGTTACACATTTTAAATGAAATACTTTTAACCGGATTAATCGCATATATTAACTGGTATATATTGACTGGTAAACGTTTTTGGAAACTCGATGTCTTGAAATGTTGGATATCCAAAAATGTTCACATGTTTCATTTAAAATCTTCACAAAATAAACAAGAAATTCACTTTATGTGTCAATTGCGCTTTTTACTTTAAACAAAATACTTTACGCATTCCAGTTTATGGGTGTTCATATATACGAAGCTATTGTTAATGTAAATGGCAGTACAGACAGTGCATGGTCGTTACTAAATGCTACAGCGAAAGAAATCCATGTAGACAGCGCTGCGGGAGGTCCTGCCAGGACTTTAGTGTTTTCAGCTAACATAGATAGTGCTAAAGTGAAGCTCACAAAAAAATTGTAAAGATTTAGCTGATTTATCTTGTTCCAATTTGTTACTTGAAGGGACTGTCAAAGCGGAAGGGCCTTTGAATGTAGAGGTATGTTTGTATACAGAGTTTATCTTCATTAGAATTGTACCTTTTTTGGAATTGGTGTATTAATAATAAAAAAAGAAAACAAATATGTGTTTTAACTGATAACTTTTTATATGCGATCTTGTTAATTTTTTTATCTATTTTTTTTTTGTTTATAAATAAAGAACTTTAATTGTATTTATTACATTTATGTTAGTTGTAAAGTATAATTATAATTTTGTAGTAAATATTATATTTAAAACTTTTCTATCTTAATTGTAGAAAATCCACACGCTGATATGTAGTCCAAAAGTATTAGTTGAGGATGAGTTATATGTTTGTCTTCAAAAGCATAATAAGAGAAAATGCTCTGTGTTACCAAGAAATACAGAACATTACTATGATACATTATTACTGAGACTCGCCCCTGTTATACCAAAGGTATGTTCTTTCTCCTTTCTTCATGCTATATCCTGCAAATAGCACGTGCTGCAAGCTGGGAACCTAGCTTCTTATCTCTCTCTATGTCTTCTATCGAGACATTGTGTGTTACAGTGGCGTAAGTTACACCTGCATTTTTTCTTCTTCATGTCGAAAGTGAAAAAAAAATGGGTCTAATCATTGGGAATTGAACTCACAATTGTATTATTAGCCTCTCATCGGCCTTATTCTTTTCAAGTTATATTTTTTTAATAATAATTCGTGACTTATTGTTTTTATTTCTCCACAGATATTTAGTTTAAAAATAGATGATACGAAAATTGGTTATAAGGACAATGTAACAGATACTAATTTTGAAATGAATTTGAGTAGTTTAGAGGTAAGTACAATAATATAATGTTATTAAATATTTATTTTATTAAATTACTGCAAAAAACAACAAATATATTTTGACAGCTTCACGCTGTATCTCGCACGTGGCATCTAGTGTTAGAAACTTTGTTTTGTTTAAGATATTTTTGTTCTTCACTTTCTGCCGAATTTAAGGCATTGTGTTAAGTGGCGGAACTCAACCACGCGCTTTACCTTGTTACCAGATTATTTAACTCATTCTTCAAATGGGGATAGAACCCACTAACTTTCGTGTTTATAGTAGCACGCTTGTACCACGTCACGCCACTTATATTTGTATGTAAGGCCACAAGGGAATTTTCTTTTATTCCTAGTGTAAGTAAAAATGTGACTTTTTTCTGCATATAATTCATGTTTCTCTTTTTGGTTAGCTATATAATTTTTATTCTTATCTTTTAATTTAAAACTTGAATGTCATAGGTAAATTCAAGATTTAGTGCAGCGTCAATAGTATCAAGCTCGCAAATAGGCCCACAAATGTATGTAGCGTTCCAAATGGACGCGCTGGAGCTGCGGACAGATCGGCAAATACGACCAATGTACTTGGATAAATTGAAATTGGATGCTAAGGTTCATACATTATTTGATGTGTACTATGGACATATTTTACATGTCATTCCGTTTCCAGACTATTTTGTTGTTTTAGCCATTATGTGTTGAGTGGCGGAGCTCAACGCCGTGCATTGCCATTTGCTACCAGAGCGAGGAAATAAACTTAACTTAACTTAGCTTCACGCTATATCCCTAGCGGGGTAGGCAGAGAGAACGGAGCGCCAAACGCTACGGTCTCGGCCTACCTCTTTCGGTAAGAGGTAAGAGGAAATAAAAATAGTATATATTTCATTTCCTCGAGTGGGCGAACCCATAACCTCTTGCGTTTACAGTCGTGTACATATGTATATGCGCCATGACAGGCCTCGTACAGCTATTTACTTACTTACTTAACTTCACGCTATATCCCGCACATGGCAGTGCTCCACTTTTGTTCTCCACTTTCCGCCGAGGCATTGCGTGTTAAATGGCGGAACCCAACGCCGCGCTTTGCTTTATAACCAGAGCGAAGAAATGAAAACAATAAATATTTAAATTGAAAATATTAAATATTTCATTTCCTCGAGTGGGGAAAGAACCCACAACCTGTCGTTTACAGTCACGCTTGTGCCGCTGCGCCACGACAGGCCTGGTACGGCCTGGTATTTCATGTAAATTAATGTGTTATATACAGACTAGTTCAGTATTTGTTTTATGTAGATCAGTGTTCTGTTCATTTCATCACAGAACATTGACTTTATATATTTATGTGACGTCATCATAGTGGAATTTAATTGTACATGTGAAGGTTGTAGCTTTTATTTCTAGTGTAAGTACGGATGTGTACAATCAATGAAAGAAAAACATTAAAATGTTCTTTCCCAAGTTTTATAGGTACGAATTTAGCTATAAAAATCTTATGATTATTATACAAAAAGTTCAATATGTATACAATAATTTATCTAGACGCAAGATTTCTTCTCGTTTACAAGGCCCTCGATTTGATACAAAAGTGCTTGTATTAGCCTAATTGAAGAATAAAGAATGTTTAAATTTAGATTTTTGATTTTGAACATCTTTATTGCAGCTGGAAAAAGGAATTCTCAATTTATATCTAATTATTAGTACGTTACATTTAGTGTATGATCATAGCAACACTTATAAATGGTACAAAGCGTGGAAGACATTAAAAAAATCTAAACCATTGATTGTAGAAGCACAAAATAAATGTAAGTATTTTTTTTTTTGCGTCGTGTTGTATTTCGTTCGTATCAGGATAGGTTTTAAAATATACCTGTTAAGTAGCGGAACTTAACGCCACGAATTATTTCCGTGTCATAAGAAGGAATAAAAATAATGAGTGACTTCAAATAAACCTCTAATCTTGTATATAATCGTCGCATGTTACATTAGACGGCTGCTGCGTTACGATCGCTTATGATATATTACTTGCAACTTGATTATCTAATATACCGTGTATGTTAACATTTCCTTCAGCCTGGAGTAAGCACTCAATGCCACGATTTGTCTCTTTCCAAAGGAAGGAATGTCAATTATGAATTCCCCAAATACATATCGAAAATAAAATCGTCGTATTTAATCAAGTGCTGCTCTACTACTTTTAATAAATTACTTGTTACTTACTCAGCTTCATGCTGTATCCCGCTCTTATCCTATTGTTAAGGCACTCTTCGCCGAAACTTTGCCTTGTTACCAAAGCGAAGTATAGAAAACATTAAATATTTGAATTGAAAATATTAAGTATCTTAAATAAAATTAAAAAAATAAATTAAAAAAAATATTTAATATTTTCAATTCAAATAAAAATATTAAATATTGTTGTATTTGTTTTATTCTATCAGAAAATATTAAATATTTTAAATAAAATTAAAAATAAATAAATAAATATACTATTTAGTATTTTCAATTCAAATATTTAATATTTTAATTTCTTTGCTGTGGTAACAAGTCAAAGCTGTGGTAAAGAGTGTCTTAGTCCAAAAAATCCTTACAGTCACATGCTTGTGCCCTTGCGCCACGACAGACATCGCATCGATACTTAACTATCATATATGCCATGTTCATACCCATTTCCACCAGCTTGGAGTACAAACTCCTGGTACGGATGTATAGCCTCCTCCTGTACGATACAAGGCTGTGCAGAACTACGGGGAGTCTCTCTAAGAGCTGTGAGGTCGTCGTTACCAGAACACGCTGACACCTCGCTCAGTGCTGGATGCAGCGGACTGAAGGTCAAGTTAGACCAGCTATTGGATACTAGAGGTTTGTTTCGGATGTCTTCGGGCTCAATGTTGGGAGTTGATAATATTGTCGGTATGCTTTTCTTTATTTTAAGTTAGTGAGGCCTGTCGTGGCGCAGCGGCACAAGTGTGTGACTGCAAATAACAGGTTGTGGGTTCGATCCCCACTCGAGGAAATGAAATATTTAATATTTTGTAATTAAATATTTAATATTTCATTTCCTCGCTCTGGTAATAAGACAAAGCGTGGCGTTGAGTTCCCATCACTCAACACGCAATGCCTCTTATTTGGCGGAAAGTTAGAAACAGAACGGAGTGTCTTAACACTCACAAGCTGAGAAATTAGTGAATTCTATATTAATTATACAGATTATAAATATAAATAAAATGAGTGAATTTAGTGCATAATCTTAACGCCCTGAATGTAAAATTTTACTTTGTGAAATAATTCATAGTAATTTTTAGTATCAACTTTTAAGTATTTTTTTGTACAAAGAACGTCTTGTGATCCAAGTTTTCTGTAAACTAATACAATAATTGTAAGATAAAAATATAACATGCAGTAACAAAGAGCTGCGAATTAATTTTCTTCAAAAGTGCTCAAGGCGACCACTACTCGTTGACCATACTATATATAATTACATACATTGCATATTTTTAATACAGAAGAGCCATACAAATGGGTGGTGGCACAACTAGTAGTGGGCTCTCGTCACTGGAGTGCAGAACTTTTAGTTGACGGGGGATGGGTCCGATGTGGTCCAGGGGGTGTTGGGGGTGCTGGGGGTGCTATAGGTGCGGATCCTCCCCCCCGTCGTTACCATTCATGGGGCTCTGCATTACTGGCGGTAGCGCTTGTGAAGTGGGGTACTCATGGGCCTAGAGATTCTAAGGTAGTTTGATATAAACATTATATTGTTATTTCATTTAAAATGATTACGGCTTGATTTGAAATTCGATCTCCACTCGAGAAAATGAAATATTTAGTATTGATAATATTCAAATTTTATCAAATTGAAAATTTAAATATTTAATGTTTTTGTACTTCGCACTGGTAACAAGCCAAAACGCGGCGTTCAGTTCCGCCACTCAAAACTCAATGTCTCAAATTAGGTGGAAAGTGGGGAACTGGACGGAGTATGTTGACACTAGGACCCAAGGTCCCTTAGCCTGCCCTGCCATGAGCGGGATACAGTGTGAAACTGAGTGAGTGTGAAATATTTAAAAGTTATTTCTTGTATTTGATTTCGATCGCATTTTTTTGGATTCACACAACTACACTTAAGATATGATTATAAAAGTGCCTCTGCGCCGCGTCAGATCACAAGTATTTCTTATATATGTATTATACATATGTCGTTGATAAATATATAAAAATATATCCTTCTTCAAACACATATTTTTGATTTTTCATATTTTATATATTGTGTGCATGATTATAAATATGTTTTTTTTTAAATAATTTCTTTAAAACATATCCAGATCGAAGCAATGATGGACTGCCTCCGTCTCGAATGGAGTCCAAGAATTGCAGAAACTGTCATATCATTTGCGGACTGTCTGAACGAGTATAGAACAAGTGCTACACCCACCACTCCACGGGAAATTGTAGGAGAGTCATCACCCAACGTCACTGTCAACGTGGCATTGTCACATATAAACATGTTCCTAATAATAAATGACAAAATGTGTGTCATGACACGGATAGATGCAGTGACTCTAGAGAAGACCAATGTGAAATCTGGTGCGGTGGTGTCAGGGCTGAAAATGACGGAAATGGTGCCTTATACGGGTAAAGAAATCATTTTTTCAGATTAGATTTTACTGCTGTTTTGTAAGAGACAGTAAATATTTGTGTTATTATTAATATTGTTTTATTTATTAATAAGAAGCTTCTTATATCATTCGTTTTCTACTTTCTACACCATCAATGAATTTTTAATTGCACTCTATGTAGTATACGTATATGCGAATTTCTGAATTCTTCTCTCCACCCTACTATATAGTAGGGTGGACAGAAGAATTCAGAAATTCCATATTGAGCTGCGGAATTCGACACAACTCTTCGTTGTGTCAGAGCTAGACAATGAAAATAATTTACCACCCGAAATAGAGATCAAACCCACAACCACCGTATTTTTAAACAGATGTTTTTACCAATGCACTATAATGGCCTCTTAATAATAATCAATACATTGTATAATACAGATGACTCCTCCCCCTATTTAGTTGTAGTTGGTTTTGAAAATTATATTTCTTACTTTTGATTATTTTCTGTTCGGGTGAATAATGCGCATCGCCGTACAAAATACCCGATTTTTTAAATGAAATGATACCATATTATCCTAAATCAGGTGCCGTACACTGCCAAAGAAGCGATGAGCTACCCACATCGTTCTTCCACGTTCGTCTCGCCCGAATCGAACACGTACCTTCGAAGGAGCGGCACTCAGTCCTTTTAGATTTCCAGTTTCTAGAAAGTGTCGATGCCGAGTGGAGTGCTAATTTACATCTTAAAATACTCACTCTAGTGAGAGATATCAGAAACTTTCGGAAAGAGCTCAGTATAAGGACAAAAAGAGACGAATGTATACAAGATTTGGAAGGCACGAAAAAGAGAGCAATAGATTGGAAAGTGTCATTCAAGAATGAGACTAATCTGGTTCTTATTTTGTCTCAAGCAAATAATATGCTTTTTGGTACAGGTTAGTCGCTGTAATGTAATTTTTTTTTATTAGTTGTTGTAGTATAAAGCAGAGGGAACTTTCCTTTTCCTTTTTTTAGCTTCACGATGTAACCCGCACGAGGCAGGGTAGGCAAAGGGAACCCGGGAACCTAGTGTTAAGACACTCCGTTCCACTTCCGTTACCCACTTGCTGCTGAATTTGAGGCATTGCGTGTTGAGTGGCGGAACTCAACGACGCGCTTTGCCTTATTACCAGAGCGAAGAAACGAAACATTAAATATTTAAATTGATATTTTTTTTTAACTTCACGCTGTATCCCGCATGAGGCAGGATAGGCAGAGGGAACCCGCAAATCATGTCTTAAGACACTCCGTTCCACTTCCGTTCCCCACTTTCTGCCGAATTTGAGGCATTGCGTGTTGAGTGGCGGAACTCATCGCCGCGCTTTGCCTTATTACCAGAGCGAAGAAATGAAACATTAAATATTTGAATTGAAAATATTAAATATTTCTTTTCTAAAGGGAACTTTTGGCTCAATATTTGATTTGTTGTTAGAAAATTAAAATAATACCCCAATTGGGAACCGAATTCGCAACCATGATCCATGCTTGCTCGCCGGTTTTTGTAACTTATTCTTCATATGACCTCCTTTATCTGCATATAACTATTTAAACTTTGCTAATTCGTCTAAATTAACTATATAGAATTTGGAGGCTGTTATATATTTTGTATGGGTTTCGAGGGAAATATTACATTGCTAAAATAGAAAAGATATAAAAATATATTTTGATTGATGTCATTATAATATAAATAGAAACTTGTTGTTTCAATTATTACGAAGAATAATATGTTTTTTCAAAATTACTATAACTAAAATAAATTGTTATTATTAAAAACAATCTATATATAATTAATATATGAAAATCAATAAGGCTTATGTTTCAAATTTGCAAAATATAACAAATTAAATAATGAATTTCAATAACTCAGTCCTCTGCCTCAACAGACGACATGACAATATCGTACGACCACGAGAAAGGCCTATCGATAATCTGGAGTCAGCTCAAGTTGGTGCTCAACGGCGACGAGATCATCACCGTGGGCGGGTTCTCCATGAGCCGCGCGCGCGACGACCCCGACGTGAGGGTCGAGAGGAAGGCCAGCGAGGGGTTCGTGCTTATGTGGAACAAGGTCTGGTAAGTAGAGTAATGTTAATTAAGGCTGGTACAATGAACAAACGTCGTGTTCTGTAGTTTCCGATCAATGAACTATCTAATACGAAAATATTTTTGAAATTCTAATCAGTTGAAGAGATTGGCGCTTTCAGCAAAATAATATCTTTAGGTTTATAATGTTAGTATAATATGTACTAAATTTAATAAACGTATAAAAATTTGAACGAAGCGTGATTTGAATCCGCGCTCTTGGAAACCGTCCAAGCGCTCTGACCAACTAAACCATAATAAACTTTAATATGTATTTTGTTAGACAAATATAATAGTGTACCGCTTTAGCATAAGGCTTTTAGCATAATATGGGAATCGATTGGAATTTGAGAGATTTAATCTTTTCTGATTTGGTTGAATTATTTAATGATTTTGATACTGTTAATCTTCACGTCACCAGGTTATTTAGGACACTCCGTTCTCCTTTTTACGTGTACATTTGAGAAATATCGCATACAAGAAAAGGTTTTAGACATTTTCAATTTCATATATCTAATATGCAAAAATAACTAATGATATAATGATATAATATATGGTAAATAACAATAGTATTTTTTATTTCAGGGCAGTGAATGTTGGTTTGGTCAGAGTGATATTTCCATACCAGCACCGCTTTGCGGAAGCCGTTCAAGGAGAGTTTGTGTCGCTGTTCAAATGGTTGAAAATTGTACATGATATTAAGAAAAAGCCCTTTACCGAGGACAGTCCTCTGCCTAGCGATCTGCATATCAAGGTAACTTATTAGGAGTAGTTGAGGCCTGTTGTGGCACAGTGGCACAAGCGAGTGACTGTAAACAGGTTGTGGGTTCTATCGCCACTGGAGGAAATTACATATTTAATATATATTTTTTTAATATTCTCATTTCTTCGCTCTGGTAACAAGGTAAAGCGAGGCGTTGAGTTCTGCCACTCAACACGCAATGTTTTAAATTCGGCGAAAAGTGGGGAACTCAAGTGACACGGAATATCTTAACACTAGGTTCCCAATTTCCCTTTGCCTAACCTGTCGTGTGCAGGGTACAGCGAGAAGCAGTTCAGTCTTGTCCGGTGCGTTACACGTTGCGTACGTGTGCAGAAACCTGTATACTGTGTGCTCACGCAACAAATCTATTACAATTGGTTGAGATTTTTATTAATTTAGTAAGTAAATAACAATAATGGAGTGTCAAAAGTGTAAGAAAGTTCTATCTAGAAAAGGATCCCATTTCATGTGTCAAGGACCGTGTCAGGAAACTTTTCATAGGGGATGTGTCAAAGAATTAGCGGCGGATATTAAAAACGGAATCAATCGGCTTTATTGTAATAATTGTGAGGATGATGGATCGGAGGAGGATGAACAAGAAGAAGATTCTCAAGGGTACACTGAAATTCTTAAGATATACAAAAAAAAGTTAATGCCATTCCTGGGTTTAAAAAACGACTCGACTCCATTACACAAAGTTTAAGCATGTTTTCAGATAAATACGACGCATTAATTGCGGAACACGAACAATCAAAGGTTAAAATACAAAAGCTCGAGAAAACAATTTCTGCTGTAAACAATAAATGCGTGTATTTAGAAAAACATAACATTGCCGTCGAACAAAAAATTCACGAATTCGAACGTATCTCGTAAACGTACGAAAGGTATCTCGTAAATATAACATCGAGATCGTAGGTGTTGAGCAGCTTAAAGGTGAAAATGTCCAAGAGATTGTTGCTAAAATCGGTGCAGCTATAAATGTCAGCAGTTCCGATGTAGAATGGGCTAGACGTACTCAACCTCTAAAGGAAGGCAGTAAACCTGCGTCCATCATTGTTGGCTTTAAGACATCTGGGGCTGATCTGAGGGATAGATGGTTAGCCCAACGACGCAAATTATCGGATTTGAGAAGTAATTATTTTACAAATGGATTAGCCACGAATAGAATATATATTAACGAGGACCTAACTAAGTCTACACGTGCCTTACTTTGGAGTACAAAAAAACAACTCAACACGACTTTTAAATACATATGGGTTTCTAACGGAAAAAATCTGGCTAAAAAATATGATGGTGAAAAAGCAGTGTGGGTTCGGGCAAAAAGTGATTTAAGTGAATTATTAAAAAAGAAATTATATATATATATATATATATATATATATATATATATATATATATATATATATATATATATATATATATATATATATATATATATATATATATATATATATATATATATATATATATATATTTAAAAAAAAACTAATAGCAGTCGTGGGACTGCCGATAGAAGTGAAAACGGAACTATTAAGTTGAGAGTAATTAAAATTATATGCAAAAATTATATGAATTTTTTTATGTTTTATTTATTAATTACATAAGATGGGTTCAACAAATCATGAACAAAATATAAATACAAAGTGGTTGAAAAAATAATTAATATACAATTATCTTAATTATACATAGTATTTATATTTACACGAATTTCAATGAATTCAAGTTTGAACGTTACTTTCATTATATACATCATTATCGTGACTCATAAAATTATACTTATCGAAAAATCGTCCAACGCGCACATAATACAGTCAGAAATAGTCGATGTATTAGTGTATACGTGTACACAGGCGACTGCGCGTGCGCTAGTCTGGGACCCCTAACATGTACGTCCATAATTTTTCATGCCTCCAAAATAACTTTATTAACTGTATGTGTAAGCCTATTGAAAGAGTAGATTGTGTAACCTATCTTGGTGTTAGAGTTGATGAGAACCTCTCCTGGGGCTCTCATATTGATTACCTTTGTGGTAAGTTAAGAGCGCTCCTCAGTAAATTTTACAATTTAAGTTTTAAAATTCCACCTGCTACCCTAAAATGTTTGTATTTTTCATTGGTAGACTCGATATTGGGCTACGCTCTTGATAGTTATGGTCTTACATTTAAAACATACATTGATAAGCTTGAAACAATACAATTAAATTTTTTAAAGTTTCTAGTCGGTAAAAAAAGTAAAGAAAATTGTAAAGGTGATTACACAAAATTATTCAAAATTTGCAAAATACTCCCAGTCAGCTTAAAACATAAATACCTCTTAGCCATCAACCACCATAGCACTCAGGAGCTTGGCCTTACTTTGGTTAACAATGAACATGGTACCCGGTCTATGTCAGCGGGAAAATTCGAAGTACCCAAAGTACGTAATTATTACGGAGATAGAACCCTTAAGAAACGAATACCTTATATATTTAATAGTTTACCTGAAGACATACGCCGGGAATCAGATTTGAAAAAGTTTAAAATAAAATTAAAAATACATTTATTAACAACCATTTAAATTAAGAGACTCGATAGATCCTACAGTCAAACTGAATAAACAGTTTTGTAGGACTCAGTCAAATTGTTACTTTGTAATTATATATTTTAATAATAAATAAAAAAAAAAAGAAGCTGAGTTATTATAAGTAAGTACAGAGAGCAATCGGTAACGTATAATAAATATGTAACTGATTGCTGTCCAGAGGGTAAGTATGTATAGAGAAAAGATATAACGAGAACTATTGTTGAGACAATTTATCAATGTAAAAGATTTGAAGACAATTGTTTTCAAATTCTTTTTCTTTCTTTTTTTTTTCAAAAATTTATGAATATTACATTGATTTGAAAAAAATGTTTTTAAAGTAATTACGTTTGCGGCAGTCGAGAGGTTGAAAAAAAACCGAATAATTATTAATTATTTATTAATTCTACTAATACTAATAATATAATTATCTTAAAACTAATGACTACTTTATTCGAAGTGGGAATAAAGAGTGATCTAAAAAATATTACAATTAATAAAGTAAAATTAAAACAATGGAAAACTTAGAAATTAAAACAATGGGGCATTGAAAAGTAATACGGGGAACTCGCGCGGTGGTCGCGTGGGAAGACTCCATCAGTTTGGTCCGTCAGCATATTCGTAGGATTAGGGTTACGTAACTAACAGCCGGTTTCTGAATTGAGAATTTGACGTTAAGCAAATGTCAAACCGTGCTCAACGGCTAATTAAGCAAATTTTTGTTTCTGATTTGAGTTTTCTCAAACCATAAACAATATTTGAGAATGTCACTGATCACCGTGCTTAACTCATACTTTTGAACGTATTTTGCGTTTCACAACTGAGTAAAACTCGTTTGACAGTTCTCAAACCATACTTAAATCAGTCAAAAGTTAAGCGAGCGTAATTGGCTACTTAACCTGTGCTCAAATACTTTTCTTGCGATTTTTGTGAAGAAAATGTTTTTGTTTTGCGTCGATATTATTTATCTATCAGTAGACTGATATTCTTGAGATAATTAGCGATGACGATACATCGTTGTCGTCTTTGGAGATACCTCAACTGCGTCCGCGCAACTACGACGCTTTCGCAGAATATAAAGAAATGGACCAGATTTCTTCACGAATTTCAATGAAGAAGAATTTACGAGTCGCTTCCGCTTCACCAAAGCGATCCGTCAAATTTATTCAGGGCCAAATCAAGCCAAAATTAGTGCTAAACATACAACGCCGGGATCACATTCCTCATATTGTTAATAAGTTGATATATAATATAATTATTGATAGTTTTAAAATGTAATGCAATAGGATGCTTTCAGACAGTTTGCTGTGAAGTAGTGAAAGTGACATGTGAGATAGCATTGCTAAGTAGTAAATATTTTTGAAGCCCACTGTTAGAGAAAGACCAAAGGTAGTGTAGGGTAACAGTGGATTGTGCACACACATTAATATAGCTTTTTTATCAAGAAGAAACAGCTGAAATAAATAAAGGGACATTTTTCTGTTAAAATGTTCAGGTTGTATTTGGTGCTAACTTAAAGATTCAAACCGTTGTAGCTAGTTTGCAGCTCAGTGGCTATAAAGTGCTTAAGATTTTTGATGCCACCTTTTTTGAAACCAACTACACCTCAAGAAGCATCCAAATGAGCCCATATAATAACAACGAACACAATAGAGAAATTTTGGTGTCTTAAAAAGGGGGTTGTTATGCCTTCTCGTGTTAAAAGTTGTATTGTGACTTGTTCTGTTGCATAACATGCATACTCATCTTGATGGATACATTGAAATGAACTTCATGAAGCATTAAGTACCAAAGCCTATACACAACATTTTGCTGTGAGAAGAAGAGATTTTACATCATAGAATTATATATACCTCACATTATATGAGTGCCTCTTCACATGTGTTTTATAACTGTAGTGTTTTGAATTGCTTACCTGACTGTTGTGTTGTTATTAAAAATAAATTATAAAACATTTAAAATTTTCAACATATGAGACTTGTCCGTCTGAATTTGGACTTTATCAGTTAAAATGAAATCAGTAAAATGTTAAGTGTTAAATTATGTTATTGTAAAAAGGTATTTTGTGGATTTTGTCGAGATAAAAGGAATAAATAAAACACTTCTTGAATGAAAATTGTTTTTTATTAAACTAATTAAAATAAAATATATGGATAATATTATAAAATATCAACATAAGTATAAATACTTAAGATCAAGTTATTTGTAAATATTTCTTATAATTCTATTATATCATATCTGTCTATTTAAGTATCTACAGTTGAAAGTATTTAGCAATAACTCTGTGTAAGCAGGAGTATAGGAACGACCACCTGTTTGGGAAGAGAAATAATTTCAACAGAATTGATAACCCTTTGCATTACATTTATTTGAAAAAAATATAAAATGTAAAAGAACTATTACTGTTTTGTTAAAGTAAGGTAACTTTTTAATTTACATGCTTCTTTTAATATTTTAATAGACCATTTACAAAAAAAGGTCAATAATATTGATTTCAAGTCTACAAGTTAAAAAATATATTGTTTTGAGAATATTACATTTTTTAGTCACTAAATAAGTTGCTTTTTGTAGTAACCAGTATTTATAATTGAAAATACAGTGGATAGTTTTAAAAAATATATATTTCTCAGTTTGCTCGCTTGGCTACCAGTCAATGGTTGTGTTAAGAAGTCTTCGTTTAATTTTTGAAGACAACTAACTGCTCAACGAATCTTTTTTTAACATAAATATAATTTTGGTGTGACATTTTTGGGATTTCAATAAAAAGATTTTTAACACTAGTTTATTATTATTATTTATACGTTTTCTATTAAAAAATCTTTTCTTGTGCAGTGCTAAATATTGTTATTTGTGCTGTTGGTGGTGTATTTATTATGCTGTTGTATTTCATAACCACATATTCCCTATTTTTGTTGTTGCATAAAATATGCTCCTGTCTTCTTACAATCAAAATTTCGGCATCTGAAGCATAATAATTAAAGCTAAAAGTAAAATATTACAACAATAATGCCATATATTGAGAAGTGTTTTTTTTTGCGGATATGTACTTGCCTTTCTATAATTAAATGCAGATTCTTTTTTTTTCATAGTATCGTTAGGTTACTTCTTACTTTTATTGTTGTGCCCATTTATTATTATTTAAGCTAGGAATAGAAATAAATAACTTCGTTGCTTATATTATATTTAGTTTGATATTAATAGTCCGTTTCACGTAAGAAATGTACTACATGATTTATTATTTTATTGTAAATATTTTTATTTTTATATTTATTTTAAGTTTTTTATAGCACAACTACAAGAAATAATGATATTACATACACGTTACACATTTTGGAATGTTAATTTTGTTTTACAATTAAAATAATACATAGTTTTAAAGATTACCGGTAAGTATCGGTTTTTTAAACGTATATCGGAACGTAAAAGCCGTGCTCAAAGGGATTTGAGCAAATGATCAGTTGATTACAGTTTAACGAATATACGTTTTGAAGTGTGAAACGCAAAAAAGTCAACTTCGTGCTTAGAGATTTGACAATACTCAGATGAGTATTCGCGGTTTTCTCAATTCAGAAACCGGCCATAAGTCATTTTTATTTGTTTATCAATGTGTAACTGAGATACGCTAATCTGAGTATTGATTGATTTAAATGCAGTTGTTGTTAATGTATTTTGGCTCACTTTGCTTAACATTTAAATGTTTATTTTATTTCCTCAAAGGAAATCTTGTTTTATCACAAAAGATTGTTTCGAATGTATTTCTGTGAAATATCTATTTTAATGAATTGGTTGAAAGTTGTTAATATATATTTATTGTGTTTAAAATAATAATGTTATTAAACAATTCAGATAAGAAAATAAATTAATGTGAAGTTTAAGCGCGCGAAACAACGAGCAGGTGGTCAGTAGACGATATATAGTTATATGAATGAACACATAGTTGCAATGTAAAAGCTTATGTAATTTTTAATTTATGTTAATATAAAAATGCTACTTATAACGCTTTTTTTATTGTAGATAGATGACATAATTATTGAAATGAGCGACGATCCATTTGAAGTAAGACTAAGAGATAATTATGAATTATTGGAAGATGAGTACAAGGAGAGTCAAAAACGACGGTCGATGTTAGACGCTAAGGTAATGAATCAAGAGATTTTTTTAGATTTAAGCAAAAAATAAATACATATAATTATTTTTATCTAGCCTATACATCTAATCTTACGAATACTTTAAAACACTTGAAAATGACAATATTTATAATGATATTTTAACAAGGAGGCCATTTTCGCAACAGCGCAAAGTCCGATTAAGTCAGATGGTTGTGGCTTCGGTTGTCCCTCTAAGATTCCGTTGCGGGGCCGAGGCGTGTAACGGTCGGTGAGTATTGAGGTGTATGGTGCAGGTGCAGGAGCTGTGCAAGCCTCACCTGTTCCTGCCGGCGGGCAAGGTGGAGCAGCTGTACGCGGCGCTGCGCCACAAGGACGCGCAGATCTACGCGCAGCGCACGCGCGCCGCGCCGCCGCCGCGCACGCGCCTCGTGGCCTGCTGCCTGGGCGCGCTGCGCGTGCTGGCGCTGGCCGACCCCGCGCTGCACGGCGCGCGCCGCGCCGCCGCACGCCTGCGCGCGCTCGACCCCGACGCGTACGTGCCTGAGAGCCTGCTGCTTTCACTATTACATTTTACATTTTACTAATCTTCTTAAAATTAATTTTCGTAAAAGTGTAATTTAATCAAAAACTGCCAAGAAACGGGTTGCTAGTAGTCAATGTAAATAGTAGCAATACAATATGGTCAACAAGTGTGTCGCCTTAAATTTTTAACTTTTTTACGTTGTTTGCGCCACTTCCTTTCTAATTACAATAATTCAAAGAAGCCATGACTCAAAAATCATGCCTTTACACTAACAAAAAAAATCAATAATGAAATTTGGCAAAATTTTCAAAAAATATTTTTTTTATACATTATTAAATAATTTATAAAAAATGCATACCAAATTATAAAAGAAAGACACTCCACAGTCCCTGGCCAGAGGACGGCCTGGAGTTCACCACGCTGTGGTGCCGCTCGGTCAGCGTGAGCTGCGCGCTGTGGCAGCTCCGGCTGCGGGACTTCCCGCAGCCGCTGCTCAGCATGAGCGAGCTGAGGCTGTGGGGCATGCTGTGCGCTGCTGAGGAGGTGCCGCCGCCTAGAGGTGAGCTAACAACAAACGCAAAACTTTTTATTTTTGCAAAATTATTTGCATAATTTGTATTGCTTAATGAAAAAATCCTTTTTAATTAAATGTGGCATTCTGCATATGTTTTTCAATGTATTTTTATACTATATACAAAAAGGCAATAGGTAAAAATAGGCAAATAGTACATATTATTGTCTTATTTGTAGTCCCTCGTAATCGTGATTTTCGTTAGATACCGATAATCATAACTTGTCCTTTTTTTATAAAGGTCTTTGGTTTCCACGATTGTTTATATTTTTATGTATCATCATAAGCAGATAAAAAAGGAATATATATAGTATTAAAACTCCGTTTTCTACATTTTCGAGACGTGGTGTGTTGAGTCGCCAAACTTAACGCTGTTTTCAAACTAACAAATTTGAAAATAGTGATATAATTTAAGCGCGGCGGTAAGTTACGAACTTATAGTATTTCTTTCTTAATTATTTTTTTTACTTAATCTCAAACCCCGCAGCTGTTAGAACAGTGGTAATAGACCAAGGCGAGCCGTGGGGTGAAGTTGAACTAGAACGTAGCATGATGCCTCTCAAGTGGTACTACGATTTGTGCTGTGAGATGACGGAGTACAGTTACGCGTTTGGACCCTGCTGGGAACCTGTTATTGCTCATTGTAATCTTGGTAAGTATTATATATCTATGTATACAGAAGAATTGTTTAGAGATATACAAAACGATGTATTTATGAATATTTCAGAAGTATGTAGTAAAATAATACATCTGTTAATAAATGATTTGGTCGCGTTCGCTGCGTAGAGAGCCGAGGCAACCTGCTTCAGAGGTGCCAACCTGCCTGTAGAGGTGGTTTAATTTTTACAGTGTTTTATTTTGTCATTTTAGGAGATAATAATAGCACTGACATTAATTTGAAATAAAAAAAAAAAAAACAGAAAATTGTGATTAGTTATTTTCAACTATATTTTTTTTAATTTGACGCTAAGTTAAATACAATTAATATATGTAGTTTACAGCACATATTAAATGTATTTAACTTTGTAACGATAAATTTATAACTTATTTTGTTTAAAAAAAAAATAACGATAATATTTCTTTGTTGAATTCACATATTTAATAATCGTTTTTTTTATGTTCAAAAAGAATAGTTAAAACTGTGCTTTCATTTCATGTTAATAGTAATTAAGTTTACGTCTCTCACGTATCGCACGATGTTGGCCGGCAGCGTTCGACCAAGTGTCGCGTCCGTCGCTGGACCCGTCCGCGCCGCTGGCGTGGTGGGACAAGGTGCGGCTGCTGTTCCACGGCCGCCTCACGCTCAACTGCGCCAAGTTCACCTGCCTGCTGCACGTGTCGCTGGACCCCTACAACACCACCGAGGAGATGGAGCTCACGTGGACTGACCTGGTGCTCGACTGGACTAATGGTCAGTGACTTGAGTAAAAATTATCTACGACCATGCTAAAGATTGTTAGTATAAATATTATTTTGTAAGTTTTAGTGATATTAATGTAATTGCGAAGGTAATTTATAATACCTTAAGTTCTTTTTTTGTTTTATTTTTGTATTTTTTATGTTAACAACTCGTACTATTTTTTGTTAATTTTTTTTGGATGAGAGATGGCGCTCTTGCCGCATAAACAATAGCTCCGGTGATTACTTTCTTAAATATTAAATTAACTTCAGTTATCAGTGTCAATTTAACTAGAATTAGTTCTTTACAGTGTCAATATTTAGTGTTAGTGTTATTTCAGCAATCAGTGCACTATTTTAACAATAATGAACAATTTTCCCTAAATCACTTCAGTGGGTAAATTCATTCTTATTTATTAATTTTGTGACTAATAAAGTGTTTTTGTACAATTTTCTGATGGTTCAAGAACTTGTTCGTAAAACCAGTGACAAACGATAAGCAAGATATGATAAAAAACTAATTTGAACATATTCAAATCATCTAAACGGCAACGGTGTTAACGTATATCGATACAGGCCTGATGCAACAGTGTAGTGCAACGTGTTACCGATGGATGGAGCTGTATTGTAAATTATAAAAAAAAAAAAACTGTCTACAAACAATAGTTAACATAAAGTGCATAAGTTCTTGCTTATTACGTCCTGTAACGTCACAGACTAGTTGGCCTAGTGGCATCGATTGTTTATGTTAAAACTTTCAACCCGAGTTCATATCTCACCAATAATCCTCAAATTTTCTGTTTTATTTTTAATTTAATAATTAACAATTATAATAAATTAAACTATGGCTAGCAAATGCACTTCTACTGTTTGCGCAGGGTGTCTTAACTCCATTAAGGCTCAAGAATTCTTATCGTGTTCAACATGTAAACAAACTTTCGACCTATTATGTGCAAATATAGCGGAGAAAAAATTTAGTATAATGTCCAAGGAAAATAAACGTGCTTGGATTTGTCATAGCTGTCGCAGCAAACGGCCTAAATCAGATAACTCCAATACGCCAATACGAATTACCCAAGTATCCCGCAATGGCTCCTCTTCAGATAGCGATAACGTTAGGTCATGTACTAACGTGACACAACGCAAAAAAACCAAAGAGTCAAAAGAGACATCACCAAGTGTCTCAACTTTGAGCTCAGATATCATGACCTCAATCAAAAGTGAAATTCAGCTTGCCGTCAAAGAATCTGTTAAAGCGGCTATCGATTCCTTCTTTTCAAAAGAATTTGATATTATTAAACTGGAATTAAAAAAAATAAATGAATTAAAGGAATCTTTGGAGTTTCTCAGCGCTGAGTACGATCGCCTTCAATCCAACATTAAGAAATCGGAAGATGTAATTCAAAGTTTAACTACAGACAACATTGAACTAAAGCAAAATATCCAATCTTTAACCTCGAGACTTCATCTAATAGAGCAACACTCACGAGAGTGCAATCTTGAAATTAATGGCATTCCAGAAAATAAATCTGAAAACTTGTACGCAACTATGAGCCAACTAGGCACTGCTATAACGTACCCTATCCAAGATGCTGATATACTGTCTTGTACGAGAGTCCGCAAAATGGATGAAAGTAACAAGAGACCTCGCACTGTTATTGTAAAATTACGTAACACTAGGGTCAGAGACTCCATTATTGCGGCGGTGTCCAAATTTAACAGAACCAACTCAAATAATCGGCTTAATTCGAGTCATTTGGGTTATAGTGTAAATAAATCGAACATATTTGTCTCTGAACACCTCTCTCCATATTTAAAGTCCTTGCATGCACGTACTAGACAAATAGCAAAAGAAAAGGAAATCCGCTACGTATGGATAAGAAATGGGCGCATATTTGCTCGAAAAAATGACCACTCTCCAGCTAAGCAGATAAAGTGTTACGAATCCTTGAACCACCTTTAATGCTTAAATTTAATAAAATAGTACATAGATTTCTTTTCCCAATATGTTCAGTATTTACTATCAAAATTTTCGCGGAATGAGAACAAAACTCCACGATATTCGCATAGCTACGCTGCAATCCAATTACGACATAATTGTGGCAACGGAAACATGGTTGGATGAAAGAATACTTGACTCAGAATTATTTTCCAACTCTTTCAACATATACAGAAGAGACCGTCAGTCCACGTCATTATCCCCGAAAACTGGTGGAGGGGTACTACTTGCCATTTCCAATAAGTTTGAATCGCGTCGAGTAAGCCATTATGAAAGTGTTTTCGAAGATCTATGGATTAATGTAAAGTTGAAGAGTAATGGAATCGTCAAGAACATACTAATTTGTGTTGTATACATACCTCCACCTGTATCTAAAGATTCTCTAAATGTTATCATAGACAATATTAACTCAGTGATTCAGTCCTATAATGGAGATATCCTCATTTTAGGTGATTTTAACCTAAGCTCTATAGATTGGGTTGTGAATTTCAATAATTCTCACCCTATCACTCCCACCAATATTAATAAGTCAGTAGGATATTCTCTAGTGGACTTTCTCTCACTCAATAATCTAAATCAATACAATTACGTAAAAAATCATAATGGGCGTGTGTTAGACTTGGTACTGGCTAATTTTGGTAACATAAAAGTAACGAATGCCCTCGATACCTTAAGCAAGCTAGACCCTCATCACCCAGTGCTGGAGATTGAAGTACTACTTGGTAAAACCACCTTAAAAAGCTCAAAATTTGCTACCCTTTGCTTCAAAAAATCCAACTATCTCAAAATTAATTCCGAGCTGAGGCGGATCAACTGGGAACTTGAACTTCAATCTTGCTCTAATGTTGATGACATGGTTGAATCATTTATTGTAAATTACACAAAATTATTGATACATTAGTTCCTAAAACGAAACCAAGAAACTTTAAACATCCTGTCTGGTTTACTCAAAATCTGATAAAGCTAATTAAAGAAAAAGATAAACTTAGAAGTAAAATAAAAAATTATAATAATCCAAGAGATAAGCATGAATATAGTCTTGTTAAAAGTAGGGTTGAATCTCTGTTAAAACATTGCTATTATCAATACATTCTCGACACTGAAGAATCCTTGGTACGGGCACCGAAAAAATTTTGGTCACATATGAAGAAATGTAAGTCTTCACCTTCTGAAATTCCATCTAAAATGTTCCTTAACAATATGACAGCTTCTTCTGGGAACGACATATGTAATCTTTTCGGAAAAATGTTTTCTTCTATATTCAATATTCCAACATGTAACCAAACAATTAGAAAAAATTACTCGTATCCACAAATGTCTCTGTCAAAAATTCATGTATCGGAATGTGATATTGCTAAAGCTCTTAAATCCTTAGACTCCAGCAAAAGTGCAGGTCCTGATGGGATACCGCCATTATTTGTCAAAATGACTCAAAAGTTTCTAACTCTTCCATTAAAACTAATTTTCAATAGATCTTTAGAAACTGCTACCTTTCCCAAAAAATGGAAATTCGCCAATGTTCTTCCTATTTTTAAGAAAGGAGATATAGATAATATTCGCAATTACCGACCAATATCAATGTTGAATATTTTTTCTAAAGTATTTGAGAGCATTGTGTGTCCCATACTCACCACTTACACCAAGAATATAATATCGGATAATCAACACGGATTCCTTTCCAACAGATCAACAGTTTCTAATCTAGCTTGTTATATTTCTTATGTATCTAAACAAGTAGACAACAAGCAAGAGGTTGATTCTATATATACCGATTTCACCAGTGCTTTTGACAAAGTAGACCATGATATCCTTATTCTAAAACTATGTGCGTTTGGGATCTGTGACCCTCTTTTATCATGGTTCCGCTCATATCTAGCCAACAGAGTTCAACGGGTAATAGTAAAGGGTCACACTTCAGATCCGTATATTTCTACATCTGGAGTGCCTCAAGGATCCCACTTGGGTCCCATTCTTTTCTCCTTGTTTATTAACGATATCACACAAACGTACGTCACAGCAACTGCTCGTTGTTTGCGGATGATCTAAAACTCTATCGCACAATTTGTACAATAGATGATACTTTTCTGCTTCAGGAAGATCTGAATTCCATTCAACAGTGGTGTGTTATGAATAGAATGGATCTTAATGTGTCTAAGTGCTCATTTATTAAGTTTACTCGAAAAAGGAAGGTTATTGGATCTAAATACTTAATACAAAATGAAGAGCTCCAAGAAGTTACAGTCATTAGAGACCTTGGAGTGTTCATTGACACCAAGCTCACATTCATTAATCATTATAATCATGTAGTTTCCAAAGCATGGGCACTGTTAGGTATGATTAAACGTAATACCGTAGATTTTAAACGACCCGACTCTATTATAGCAATCTTCAATGTACTGGTCAGGAGTGTTTTGGAATACGCGATTCCGATATGGAATCCGTCCTATAAGATCCACACAACCAGAATAGAAAGGGTACAACGCTCACTAACAAGATACCTTGCTTTGAAAGATAAGTCTTGTCCATTTAGAGCTGACTATAACCAGCGATTGTGCCATTTTAATATTCAGTCTCTTGAAAATCGGAGGCACGTAGCAGACTTAGTAACATTGTACAAAATTATTCGTGGTAAACTAGATTCCCCCGAGTTACTATCACAAATCAAGATAGCAGTACCTCACCGCAATCCCAGACATCCTCTTAAAAATATATTTCTGCCAAGTAATTCTAAAAGTAATCTAGGTAAATGTTCACCCGTTAACCGAATATTAAATACGTACAATAATCTGTTGGACCCTCACATCGATATATTTCACGATAAAATCGGTGTCTTCAAAAAAAAATGTCACCTCAACTTCAGTCGCAGCAACTGATATGTGAATTTCAGATACTTTTTATCTATTTATTTTTTTTGTTGTTATTAAATAAGATTTATATTGATTTAGAATTATTATAGAATTTGTTGTAACCTTTATATTGTAAATGTCCTTCAACATCAGTTATAATTGTAATTGTATATTTGATTTGATTGTATTTTTTTTTTATTTTGATTATCATGTTTTGTATATTTTTTTTCTGTAATCTCTGGATCCTTTTTTATTAATGCTGTACATGCCTGTTAGTGATACATGTATCAGAACGGGACCGATTCACAAATCTTTTTTTTTATATATCATGTTACATTGTATTGTTGGCATGTCTTATAAATAAATAAATAAATAAATAAAGTTTAGTATTTAAGTTTGAAAGAATTCGCAAGAGATTGTTCTTAGGAAATCTGTCTATCTATTTTGTAAAGCATTGGCAATGGTGTCTGCCTATCGGCAGGAAAGTGAATAGGGGTTGATGTGGACTCAGTAGATGAAGAAGCAATCTAATTAACCCCAAACAATACAACAATCAGGCAAGCTGGGCTTCCTCGGGGAGCTGAAGGTGTTCGTGCGCACGGCCAGCAAGTACGACGACTGCCGCGTGCTGCGCGTGCCGGCGCTGCGCCTCGCCGTGAAGCTGGGCTGGCAGTGCGTGGGCGACGCGCGCGACCACCACGCCGTGGCGCCCTGCGCGCCCACGCGCCTGCCCGAGTACTCCAGCAACCAGGTCAGTGCCAGGGTTGACCTGGCTTGATTTTGTGCGCTTTCGTCATTTTATTAAAAAATATGAAAAAGTTGACAGTAGTGCTGTACAGTAATGTATGTGACCAAGCAGTGAAAAAAAAAATCAATTCTAACATATCGTATTCTTCTAATATATTATTGATAACATAACGGAAAGATTCTTTACTAACTCTAATCGCGTAATAGACGTATATTTTTGTTGACTGCTAATAATAAAATTTATTCTTAAAATTTTTCTTCTGACCGTACCCCTATGATCACTCGTGCAAATGCCAAATTGAGTTTACTCCTTATGAACTGTAATTTCTTATTTTCAATTATCTAACTTTAATTATGATTGAACCCATCCATTTAACTTATAGTTGACGCTGCCTATTCATACCATAAGAGTCTTTGTTTAACTAAAATTAATTATTTACTCTGGCTAATATTATTTTACTGACTATACATACTTACTACGAAATCATAAATTATATGATAATTATTAAAAACGTTGCAAACAAGTGTTGTGAAATTATACTAATCCTGTATAACAAAATGGTTTCAGGAACATGATTCGTACAGAGCGTTCAGATCGCAAGGTCTGGATATGCACCTGAGTATGGATACTAAACCTATTGAAGGAGACGGACCAGTGCTGCTGCTTTACGGAAGCACCTTGAGGTGAGTGACTTTGACCTATTTATCTATAACTTATTATGATTATCTTTAACTGTGATACATAATGATTATCTTGTCTTTCTAGTAAATGTTTTAATTTGTTACATTGTTTAGAATTTATATAATAGTGTAAATTCAAATATATATTTGGAGATGTGAAGTGAAGCAAAGTGAAGTGAGAGAATTAGTAGTCTTATCGTTTTTTATATAAAAAATAGTTATTTTCTATTTACTTTTCTAATGAATTTATAAAAATGAAAACCATTTTATATGAACTTGTTTTAACTTTAAAAATATGACAATACAAATATTAAAAAAAAATCCATGGCTGTCAATTATAGATTATATTTGAGTGTTACATTACTTAAGAGAAAATAATGAAATGTAACTTTATTTTTAAAAGAATATTGTATAATCTTATGGCATTCGATATTATTTATCTGTGAACATTTTCAGATGGTTCGAAAGTTTGAAGCTTATTCTCTCTGGCACCACCCGCCCGACGCGGCGCGGCCGCGTGTTCAACAACATGCGTCCGCGGAAACCGCAGCTGTCGAGGCACTACAGGAATGTCAGTGTTTCACTCACGTTGCATAATTTGCAAGTAAGTTTTGTTTGACTTTTTGTTATTTTAATATTTATATAGTATTAGGGGAATTATTGTTGTCATTTTTGTGCCTTATGCTCATTTAAAAGCTCGCTTTACTTTGTAAAGCAATGGTTAAACGTAACGTTTTTTTTGTTACTATTATAATTATAAATTATGTATTCTAATCTCATGCACCATGTATACTGGAAAGGAAAAGTCCAAAAGTTAAGTATACATGGCCATCTACAGCTAACTTCAGTGCGGACACGACTCGCCTACCGTATTTAAGCAATTTTTCTCGACGAGTTATGTCGCAGATTCGCGCTGCTACTTTGGTCTAGTAGTTAAGAGTTGCTAGGAGATCAAATAACCTGTGGTTCTCAACACTGTTCCACTTTCGTCGACTCTCGTCCATGCTTTGGACAATCATTTCCGTTATGCATAAGAACACACATTTTTAGTTTAATTCACTCCGTTACGTATATGCGATATGTACACGAGCAGGTGTTCTACTGGTCGTCGTCGTCCATGCAGCGCGGCATAGAGATGCTCGGCGTGCGCGTGACGTGCGGCTCGCGCCACCGCCTGTCGCTGGAGCGCGCGCCCGACGCGCTGCTGCGGCGCGCGCGCGCCGTCTGGGGCACGCTCTACATGAACTGCGACCTCAACGACGCCGAGATCTGGCTCAAGACGCCCGCGCTCGCCGGCGGCGGCGCCGGCGGCGTCGGGGACGGCGTCAGGGAGGAGGTCAGTGATGGATGAATTCGTTTAGAGCTTTTTTCTTCGCGTTGAGTGGTGGAAGTCAGCGCTGCGTTTTGCCTCGTTACCAGAGTAAAGAAATTAAAATGTTAAATATTTAACTATAGCGTTTAAAGTCGTATGGTTATGGAACTCACCACGATAAGCCACTTTTAGCTTTTTTCTATTTATATTGTATAACATAGTAGACGAAAAGATTTCATCAGAGAGATCCAAAACACTACTATTTTTACATTCTGTATCTGAAAAAATACGTGTCAGTGTTGAACGTTGCATTGTGAATTAATATTTAATGACACGTCATTGAACATTAGTATATAATAATTTAAACTTCAGGGCGCCCGCACAAGCACGGGCGCGATGGAGAAGTGCTACTGCCTGTCGGTGCGGCGCGTGTCGTACGGGCGCGAGGCGGGCGGCGGCGCCGCGCCCGCGCCCACGCACCGCCTCGCCGTGCACGACCTCAGGGGAGCGTGGACTAAACTCAATAGGGATCTGGCTTTTGCGCTCATTGATACCTATATCAAGACTCAGGTAAGCTAATGTTTTTGTGGTAATTGTCGGCGTCTCAGTCTATTTTATAGTTACTTACGTTCTGCCTCTCGGTTCTTTCAGCCTTAGCTAATTGACTATGTTACGGTCGATATTTATGTTTAAACTCAGTTATGTTTAATTTTTGTTTACATTAGTTTGATTTTTTTATGATAAATTTTATGACATTTTTTTTTATAATATGTAAATATTGATTTATATTAGTATAAGGCTGGACCGAAGAAATATTTTATGCTTTTTTTAACACGTTTCTTAATATTTGAAATTTATCTCTTAATATTTATGTCTTTTATAAAAATATTTATAATTATATATTTCTTTCAGCAACTCAAAAAGAATTTGTCAACAAAAGCATTAAAAGAAGAAGAGAAACCAGCTACTTCTCCAAAACATCAACGAGAAACAGACGTAGTTTCACCGCCGCCAGCGCCAGCGCAAGTAAGATTGACTTAATTAAGTTTTAGATACTATCCTAATCTATAAATTCGTGGATAACAAATATATTACAAAGTAAAAAATACTGTGGACATGTGATTTTTTCATATGATTTGCGGAGGCAGTATAGCTGACCTTATCTGCAATGATGACATACACAGAATGGTAGGTACTACTTAAGTTATCACTATGAGAATGAAGAAGAACTATAGTTGTTTTGGACCGAAAGAAGAATAAGGAAAGAATGAGAAAAAGAGGCTAGAGTTAATGTTAATATAGTGAGAGAGAGTCACGTTGTTAGTAATGGCAACACGCATGGGCAGACTCTACCGGACCATTACCATTCCCACATTTAAAACCGGCGTTAAGTAGTGGCTTCGGCCACTGCGTTTCGCATTGGGTAATGCCGTGCCCCGGCGCTCATCCACGTTAAAAGCCGGCAACGCTCCTGTAACTTCTCTAGAGTTACACAGAGGTGGGGGCGGCGGCGATCACATACCATCAGATGACCCGCACGATCGCTTACCGTCTTTATTATATAAAAATCTTGCTTGTACCTTCGAGAACTGCGTTTCTTATGGTCCTGCGGAAAATAATTTTGGGACTGGAACTTTGCCACCTTAGAATAACATTTAATTAAGTCATAATGCTAAACAACAAATATTCAATTATCTACGGATTTTTAGTATCTTTGTAACGACATATTAAGCAACGCTGTGTGGAATCATTCTATTACCAATTGTAAAACTTTTTTTTGAATACATTCAACGTATGCATTATTATATTTAATTATATATAATAAGTTTTATTTTATTGTGGTAAATATTGCGATATTAAATTTATTTAATTTTTTAGTCAGAAAATGAAATAAATTTAGTATATAAAAATGTCAAGTTCAATTTCAATGACGATGATTTAAAATATAAAGTAATATGCGATTCAAATAATAAAAATATAAGCTATAATTCAAATAATAAGAGACTTTAATATTCTAATTGTAAAGAAACGCTGCTCGTTTTAGTATAAGTACATATATTCAAACAAATACTAAATCTGTTATTAAGAGAAATAAATTGTTCAATTTCCAGTCCGGCAATATAAACTCGTCGGGCGGCGCCAACATGCTAGCAGCCCTAGTGGCGGAGGCAGGCGAGGCGGGGGGCGAAGCGCCCGTCGTGTTCAGCGACGAGCTGGCGGGCGCCGACGACGCGCCGCCCGCACACACCTCACACTCGCATCTCAAGCACGTGCTGGATGATGATAACTCGCATACCGCTTGCTTGAGTATGTTGTCCTGGTACCTTGCTGTTGTTTTATGTTAAGCTTAGCGATTTAAACGCGGCTTCGTCCGCTTAGATTTTTATATATACTCACTCAGCTTCACGCTGTATCCCGCACATGGCAGGATAGGCAAAGGAAACTGGAAACCTAATGTCAAGACACTCCGTTCTACTTCCGTTCCCTACTTTCCACCGAATTTGAGGCATTGTGTGTTGAGTGGCGGAACTCAACACCGCAAAACAAAATATGTGCACCTAAATGTGAAACATTCTACTTGATTATATATAGCTAGTGTAACACTGCTCGCTGAAGTAAACTAACGACATTTTAAATTTTAAGCCACCACCCGCAATCTAAAAGATCTACTCATCTGATTATCATGAAACATAGCTAAGAGCTATTACGATAAATAAGGCTTAAGATTAGAAAAACTACACTTAAATCGATCCATTCAAACAGGAGCTTCGATGCCACAAACTTCTATGCGAATTCTGCCTTGTGTTGTACCTTTACTAGGAAATGAAATATTTTGTTTCGCTCTGGCGATCCGCCACGCAATCAAATCTTAAAACTAAGTTCTCAAGCTCCCTCTGTCTCTGATATAATTCCCCAGTCGAGCTGGTGAACTCGCAAGTGGTGCTGAAGGGCTGCGAGACGCGCGGCTACGTGATCCTGTGCGCGGCGCGCGCGGAGGTGCGCCAGCGCGTGCGGCGCGCGCCCGCCGCCGCCGCCTGGAGCGGCGCGCTGTCCGCCATGCAGTACTACGCCACCGTCAGCGCCGCCGACCGCGACCAGCTGGACGGTGACTCTGTTATACAATAGTAGACTGCTGCTGATTGAGACCATTTAGATGAATATTCTTAAGGAGAATTTAACGCTCTGTTTTGTCTTAATATAACTAGAAAGGCGAAAACAAGATAAAAATAATCATTATTTAATTATAAACTAAGGCTACTGAGAAGTTTTCGTTAAATACATGTTTTATCTACGTCTGTAAATTAATAATTATCAGTATTTATTTAAGTAATTCCATTAATAAAAGTAGAACATTGGCACGTCCACAGAGAACATCCAGTGGGTGTCGGTGGAGGAGATCGAGGAGCGCTGGCAGGGCGCGGAGCTGAGCGCGCTGCCGGACGTGCCGCGCCTGGTGGGCAGCGGGCACTCCGCGGGCGGCGTCATCGGCCGCACCGTGGGGCCCTCCGCCGACGCTGGCTTGGCTCAGGTACACATTTATTCTTCATAAGTCAGTCAGTCAATCAGTTCATAGATAGATAGATAGATATAATCATTTAGATACCTACCTTTAGGTAACCCAGTTAAGTTAAGACACTACTCTCCAATTATGACACTGCCGCTTCTCACTTTCCACCGAATTTGGGAGATATTGCGTTTTCATGCCATATATATTTTTTTATACTGTAAATATTAAATGAGCTGTTATATGTGTAATACACATGTAATTACATATAATATTAAATAACATGAATCTAAAATTAAGTTGGTGTCTATCGAGACGCGTTCTCTGTTCGAACCCCACTCGAGAAAATGAAATAATAAACATTTTCAAATTAAATATGTAATGCTTTCGCACTGGTAATAAGATATAACGCGGCGTGGAATTCTGCCATTCAAAATGCAATTCCACAAATCCGGCGGAAAGTGGGTAACGGAGTGTCTTAACACCAGGTTCCCTCTGTTTACCCTGCCGTGTGCGGGATACAGCGTGAAGCTAAGTTAAGTATATTTTCAGTTACAACGTATAGTGTCGCGCTGCGCGTGCGAGTTCCACTACGTATCGCACGAGGAGAGCGAGGCGGGCGGGGGCGGCGTGGCTGGCGGGGCGGAGCCCTACGACTCCTTTACGCTGATGCACCACGATCTGGACGTCTGTACTAACTCATTGCAGGTTGGTGCTTCATGTTTGAGTTGTGTGAGTTGGAGGGCTATACGTATGTTAGATAGTGGTTGAAACTTTGAAAAATAGTATTTGTATTTTTCAAAGTATTGGCTATTAAAGAATTATTAGGTTCACATGTGTAAATGCGACATTCTACCGAAATATATTCCCTTTTTTGAAGTAAGTTACACAATTACATATATATATATCTTTGATTCGTGTTTATATTTTCAGTATGCAATGCTGCTGGACGTGGTGAACAACGTGGTCCTCCACGTGGAACCGGAGCGGCGTAGAACGCTGGAACGCCGCGCGCGAATGCGCTTCCAATTGCAACTGCACCGCGACACCGACCCCAGACACCTCATACACAAGTTGCAGACACAGGTGACACCTGTAACATTTTAATTTAAATAACATTATTGAGGAATCTATGAAGTAATAAGTTGTATTTAAAAAGCTATGAATAATTATTTATGTAATCAAGTAATTATTTCTTCTTTTTTCGGATAATTTGCAAAGCTGTATAGTTTATAATATAATAACAAATGTGTAAAAGAAAAAAAGGAATTGCTAGTAAAAAAAAAAGTTCTTCCCCGGCGGGGAATCGAACCCCGGTCTCCCGCGTGACAGGCGGGGATACTTACCACTATACTACCGAGGATGTGCTCGTAAGGACGAAATAAATGCCCATATTAAAATGTTAATGTAAGGCCGTCATAGCGCAGTCACATCTCGGTCGGTAGTATAAAATATTAAATATTTTCTCCTTGTCAAATATTAAATAGTTCCACTATTCAACGTATGGCTTGAGAATTGAACGGAGAGTGGAAAACGACATTGTATTAATGGGAAATGAGCGTTTAAACGCAAGGTTTCCAGGTCTGCACACTCAACCATGAGCTGGAAACTATGGCCGTGGTCCGAATTATGCTCACATTGCTCACGACGCTTACACTGCTAACGTGCGGTCCGATATTAGTGAGCGCGCCAACGTCTGTAGTACTAATAATACGGACCACTTGTGAGCGTGCTTACGGCTTTGACAAAAGTCAAAGTCAAATTCGTAAGTACCTAATAGAGCATTTTTTGATATAAATATGAGTGGAGTATGCGGTATAGCCGATGAAGATTATAAATTTCTTGTGAAAATGGTTGTATTCAAGCATTTTCCGCAATTGAGGAAATTGACGAAAGTGACATTGACGTGAAGGATAATACTAAACGTCAAATAAACGTCAAAATAACATCAACGCTCACGGTGCTCACGCTCCGACACGTCAGCACTGTAAGCACTAGCCAGTGACGTCACAAGTGACGTCATAGTATTCACGACGCTAACTGTGAGCGATAAAAGCTCAATACGGACCGACCGTTGGCGCGCTGTGAGCGATGTAAGCTAATTACGGACCTCGGCCTATAAAAGAATCGTTTAACTTCAAATTATTAGTGGGCTATGGGGGAAAAGTGAGAAAATCTCGTCGCATCTAACTGTATACGCGTTGGTTGACAGTTCAATTTCTTCTCGAGTACACAATATTGTAATTATAATAATGTCTTCGATTTTCTATTGGTTGTTAAACATGTTTTTTGGAAACCCGACGTTTCGAACATTTTACAGTTGTATACGCGATTAATCCGTTTAAAAGTGTTTCATTTAATATATAGTAATTATTTTTATTTCTGCGTTCCGGTTGCCAGATTTATAAGTAGAAATTACATTTTCTCTGCCACCCAAGAAAAATCATGAAGCGGAGAATAATATTACATTTATATTAATATTATAATTGCAAGTATTGCGTCATGGTCTTGATTATACTCTATAACGTTTCAATTAAAGTTTGCCTTGCGATAATTGAGATATAAACACATAAATAAATGTGACATTAACGATATATATATGTATGAACTTGAATGGAATGTAAAGTTTACAATTTATTGTGTATGAGTTTTTAATCACTTCACATATTGATAACGTGATAACGAACAAAGTTATTTTATTTGTATTTTAAGTGTGTGTATTGTTTTTTTAATCACACTATAACGTAATGAAATACAGTTCAACAAATATATATATATATATATATATATATATATATATATATATATATATATATATATATATATATATATATATATATATATATATATATATATATATATATATATATATATATATATATATATATAAAAAAATATATAAATTTTATTAATAATTCCTATTTATACTATTTATGTATATGTTAAAAAAAAAGCCCCTTGAATGATTTGGAGTGTAGTACAGTTAATTTGAAGTATGTTTTTATTACTATAGGTTAGGGAGTCACTGGCAAGATTGAGGCGTCTCGAGAAAGAATATTATTTGAAGAATCGATGTCTCAATGGTAACGATCCCATTGCTCTGGCGGAGCTGAAAGCACTTGATGATCAGGTAGGATTAAAATATAATTTTTCACAAATTTGCTTATTGATATAAAAGTAAGTTTCATAAAATAAGTATAGGTAAGTAGTAGGCTACTAGCAGTTTCGAGAGAGTAATTGCGGCAGGTGAACGAGTGCAAGGAGGCGGCGTGGTCGCTGGGCGAGGAGCTGGACGCGATGGTGCGCGCGTGGCGCGAGGCGCGCGTGGCGGCCGACGCGCCGGCGCCGCGCGCGCTGCACGCGCCGCCGCACCGCTACAACGAGATCTGCTTCAAGTCCGCGCGCTGGCGCCTCACCGACGCCGACGGCCAGCTCGGCATCGCCGACCTCTTGCTGACCAACTTCTTGTGAGTTTACATTTTTATATTAGTTGCGTGAAAATTAAACCAAACGTCTATAACTTACTTATTTTTCTTCCACATTGTGTAATGTGCAAAGTGTAACAAAGTTTAGCTTCATGGCATCCACCTCTCACCAACAAAATACTTATAATAATGTGCCAAAATAACTATGATCGAGTTTACTGTTAATTGACAATTCATAAAGATGATTGTAACATCGTATGCTATAAAAAACTTTTTATTTGTAATTTAAAAATAAAAAAAAATTGTGCTGACACACAGGACGCTGCTCGCACTTGTACAACAAAATAATAAGTACTTCAAATTCATGTAATACAAATCTATTGCTATACATTTTTCTAACATGTTATCAAAAAGAAAAAGTATCTTTTTTTGTCTATGTTTAAAGTTTTATTCCACACCTAGAAAAGAAAAATTAAAATTTTAAAAATTTATAAAGTTTGAAGGTAGCGGTATTTGAAACCGCGCCTCTTGGAAACCGTCCAAGCGCTCTGACCAACTAAACCATATGTTCTCATCAAGCTACGTCGAAATTCTTATACACTTTTTACAACTTATTTAATTCGCAAAAATCTCCCTACAAAGATGCTCTTTGTAGTGAGATTTTTGCCAATTTCCGCTACACCACGAACTCGTTAGAATTTTCGTTTGGCAAGAGAGAAAACTGTTTATTTAATATTTTTATTATGTTTTAAGTGGTATTCCACACTTAGGAAAAGAGAAAAAATATATTTTTTAAATTAATTTTACTACTTGTAAATTAAATTACTTTTAAAAAAAGTACAGGTAGCAATAAACAATTTTACAATTAATAATGTAATTACCTAATATAATTATAATGATATAATTACGTCTTTCATTAGATATACAAAAACATCGCGGTCCGATGACTCAGTGGAGCATCAATTAGAAGTTGGGTACGTCCGGGTAACGAATCTGCTACCCAATGAGCCTTTCCCAGAAGTAAGTTAATATGCAATAATACGTAATGTTAATAATTATAAAATATTTAATGTATAGCTAAATCCTAATTATATTAAAGTTTACAATCGTTTCTATATATATCCTTTTTAATTTTGTATCCTGTTTTTAAATTTTGTCACAAATTTCTATTTCATCTAGGTAAGTAGTTTTTAAACTGGTGATCCAGTATTGATACAACATAGCAAGAGCCGTCGCGATGTACAAAGCTTTCGATGAAAAAAATATCATACTCAAATCGGTCCATCGGTCTCCGTCCTCTTTTTGTATCGGGTGTTAAAAAATATATTAGAAATGACAGTTAAATTGTATTACATTTTTCTACTTGACCTCGTATCTGTTCGTGCAGGAAAACCGAAAAAAGCATATAGTCAGCTTTACGCTACGAGTATATCCCGCACATGGCAGGGCAGGCAGAGGGAACTTGGAAACCTAGGCCGTGGTCCGAATTATGCTCACATATATATATAAATATTAAATATTTCATTTCTTCGAGTGGGGGTCGAACCCACAATCCGTCGGTTTCAGTCACATGCTAGTGCCACTGCGCCACGACATGCCAGGCATATAATATATAGTTGTCTCTCAAGAGCAATAAAATGAAAATTGTACGTTCTCTTCATTAGAATTGAACTCGCAACCATCGGTCTTTACTGGCAGATCCACTGCTCTATCATGTCCTTATTTGTAATGTGTTAATCAAATTTATAAATATTTTTTATCAATTACTTCTATACATCCGTAATTCAGAGTACTATAATTTTACATTTATCAATTTATATATACAAGATAATTTTATGTTAAAAAAAGGACAGTCCTGACCAAGTGGCACGAGCGTATAAACACGACAAACTGTGTATTCGATTCCTACTTGAGGCAAAATTAAATAATTGATATCTTCATTTCCTCGTTCTAGTACCGAGTTAACGCTCGGCGTTGTGTTCCGCCACTCTCTCAAATGTCTCCAGAGTTAAGCGCAATTTATTTATGTATGTATGGTGTACGTGCAGGTGCTCGCCCCGCAAGCCGCGTCAGGCCGCGCGCCCGTGGCTCGCCGCGCGGCGTTGCGCGTGTTCTGCCGCGATCGACCCCCAGTGGGAGGTATCTCTGTGAAGGAACACTTTGAAGTTAACATCGTGCCCATACGGATAGGTAAGGCTTTTGCTTTTTATTATTCGAAATGTGGTATTTAATTTTAGTAAATTATATATATTTTTGCTTAAAAGTATATTGCGAGAGTTGATCTTGTCAATTCCAACATATCAATAAGGTTCTTTGGATTAACTTATTTAGTAATCTTGAAAAAAAACTGAATAACATAATAAAATTAAAACGATTTATTATTTTCGAATTGGCCTATTTTTTAACTCCTCGCTGTATGCACATAGCAAGTTGTGGAAATCTAGTGGGTATTAAAACTTCGTTACCAATTAACACCGCCGTTCCCCACTTCTAAACGAATTCTGAAAGTATTGCGTGTTGTGTGGCGGATTTTAACGCCGTGCTTTTGTTGTATAGCATTTCTTTTGCTGTGTTTTACCTTTTGTTACCAGAGCCATGAAAATATCAATTATTTCCTCGAATGGTATTCGAACCCTTACCCTGTGCTTAAAGTCGCACACGTTGCGCAGGACAACGAATGATCTCATATTTACAATAAGATTCTTCAAGACAAATTCTGTATCTATTTTCTCTATATTAGGACTTACAAAGAAATTCTTCAACACAATGCTGAAGTTTTGTTTCCCTGAACGCGACCCTGACGCGATAGAAGAAGGCGAGGAAGAAGGTGAAAAACCAGGCTCGAAGAAAGTGAAGAAGAAACAGAAGGACTCTAATTCTAACTTCTATGTGAAAAGAGATAAGAAGGACAAAGATGACGTCGAGAAGATGAAGGTATTTCTTTTTCTTTATCTTAAATAACTTTGCTGTCATAAGTCATTGAAGTACATCTTTTGTGTGTGTGCGTGTGTTTGCGTGTGTGTGTGTGTGTTGTTTCAGCTTCACGATGTAATCTTCACATGGCAAAGTAGACAGAGGGAACTTGGGAACCTTGTTGTTACGACATTCAATTCAATTAACACTTTCCCCACTTTTCGCTGAATTTGAAACAATGCCTCTAGGTTTCGACAAGTGAGAAATGGAAGTGTCTTAAGAGAACGGAGAAGTGATTTAACACTAGGTTCCCAAGTTCCCTCTGCCTTCCCGGTATATGCAAGATAAAGAGTCAAGTTAAATATATATATATATTTCTTTCATACTAATGTTGTTTATCGTAGGAACGAGCAGAGAAAAACAAACTGTTCATCTACATAAAGATACCTGAAGTTCCGGTGCGAGTCTCCTACAAGGGCAGCAAGGAGAAGAACCTGGAGGACGTCCGCGACCTGCCCCTGGTGCTGCCCACCCTGGAGTATCATAATGTTACCTGGACTTGGCTGGACTTGTTGCTGGCTACGAAGAGTGATACGAGGAGGTAATATTTTTTTTTCACTCAGCTTCACGCTGTATCCCGCACATGGCATGGTAGGAAGAGTTAATTTCGGACATTGTGTTAAGATACACCGTCTCATTCCCCACTTTCCGCCGAATTTAAGGTATTGCGTGTTGAATTGTCAGAGCGAATAAATGAAAATATTAAATTTTTTATTTAAAAATATTAAAGATATTGCTTTTTATCGAGTGAGGATCGAACCCGCAAACAGTTGTTAGCAGCCACACGCTTGTGTCCGTGCACTATGACCGGGCTTAAAGCAATAGATTAGAATTATGTTAAATGACGATAAGAATTGCGAATTTCAGTTCCGTTGGTTTCCAACCATTTTCCTTTTCACAATGTGTAATAAAATGTATAGTAAAGTTGGGAATGTCTTAATGTGTAATAAACTTTTAGTAATATTAGTATATATAAAACAAACCAACAGGGTAATAGTATCCCAGGCCATAAGACAGAAGCTCCAGCTGCACCGACGCGCGGCCGCCGCGCCCGAGCCGCTGGAGGAGGACAAGGCGCGCCTGCTGCTGGGGGACAGGACGGTGAGTGCGGGGGCCGTGACACTGCGGCGTTGAGCTCCGCCACTCAACACGCAATGTCTCAAAGTCCTCAAAGTCGAAGAAAAGTGGGGAACGGAAGTGAAACGGCACCCAATTTCCCTATGCCTACTCTGCCATGTACTGTATATCGACCTATTCTGTAGCGCTTACAGTCGCAAGCTTGTTCCCGGGCTCCAACATCGGCCTTTTGTTTAATTATATTATTATTGTTATTTAATAATCAACATTATGTTTGTTTTAGGTCGCCGAGAGTAAACCACAAAAGAAGAGCACACCAAGCGTTTTCAAATTTTCTAAATCATAATAAAGATGTGAAATACAATTTAATTAAATGATAAGACTTTATTTTATTACTTTTGTGTATACGAAATACATATTATCATAAAATATATTTATATAAGCTAACTATGTAATAATCAAACGTAAAAAATTACACGCACAAGCGTGTGACTTAACGATAGATTGTGGGTTTGATGCCCACTCGAGGCAATGAAATATTTAATATTTTCAATGTAAATATTGAATGTTTTCATTTCTTCGTTCTGGTACAAGGCGAAACGCGGCGTTGAGTTCCTCCACTCAACACGCAATGCTTAAAGTTCGGCGGAAAGTGGGTAAAGGAACAAATAACACTAGGTTTCTAAGTTCTCCCTGTCTACCCTGCCATGTGCGGGATACGGCGTGACGCTGAGAGAGTATTTTTTATGTAATTGTTATATGTATATCACATCACAACATTATGGTACCATCGAGCTGGTCTGATGATGGAAATGGAAGATGGCTAGTTGCACCAGCCATGTTCCTTGGACTGCGTTTTTTATTTTTTTAAACTATTAGTTACTAACAAAGAAACTACCGGTGCTTAAAATCGCTAATAAAATATCATGTAAATATTAGTGTTTCTAAACCTAAATGATATATATACATATATATATATATACATATATATACATATACATATATATACATATACATATATACATATACTATATACAAATATATACATATGAAATAAGTACATATATATACTATTGTCATACCCTCACTCCGGTTTGCTAGTTTGGCGATTTCTGGACCTGAAACTGGTTCCTGATTACCCTCTTTCTACCCTGCCATGTACGAAATATGGTGATACATTTTTTCTTATATCATATTTGAATACAATAATTATATTAAAAAAAATAAAAACCAGAATGTCTGAAACGCTATGCTTCATTCGCCTTCCCCGCAATGCCATAAATAGCTGATAATAAATGAAAACAGTCAAAATACGTACAACAGGAGCGTAACATGTGATTTGTCATCCATTATGAAACGGAAAAGCCCGTAGGTAAATTGTTGTAATACATTTTGGTTATTGTAACTTGTCAATTATTTTTTGACTAACTATTACTTTACGCTGCAATCAATTTTATATAACATATTATTACATAGAAATAAATTTCAATTGTTATTTAAATAATAATATTGTGGTCCATTTAATGTGTTATTCCAAAACGTGTATATTCCCTGTAAAATTTTATACTTTGTCTAAAATAGTAATATTATTATGTTTAAAAATCGTGTGTTCGCTAAAACGTTTTACATAAGAACATCATACTTTTGAAATTTGAGCGTAAAATTAACTAATTATAATATTAAAGAAAACATTTCAGCGTATTCATAAATAAGTGTTTGTTCATTCCATAAAATTATATGCTAACATAATTGCTTTTGGAAAGATGCAATTTAAAAAATAAATATTGTCGATAATTATTAAGTATATTTTAAAGTAGTCGGAAATATTTTTTTACTTGCTTTTTGTTTGTAGCAGATTTGTTACCAAATAGTAAGTTTACTTTTTCAATGTGACATATACGAGCGATGGTTGTGGGATCTTTCCTCGGTTGATCGATTTTATTTCACACTTATTTTAATAATTTTAATATTATCAATTAATTACGGAACAACACTTTAAAAACATTGAATTCAATAGCATAAATGTTTTAATGGAGTACGGAGTGTCTAACCTCTAGGCTCTTCAAGTTCTCTATGCCTACCCTTAATACAGTAATTAGTTAGTATCCTTTTCATGCTTTGTTGAGACAAAACGCGGCGTCGTTGGGTGATTTTTTCGATTTTTTTTTTATAAAAGTGATGGTATCTTACGATATTCGCAAAATGTAGAACAAAGTCATGAAATATTTTGTCTTTGTACCGATTTTTTATTGTTTTAAGTCAATAAAAAAAAACTTTTTATAATCTCGATCTATGTGATCGTTCTTATATTATAATTTTAATAAATTTGTATTAACATTATAATATAAGAACACCATTTATAACGTCAATTGTATGTTATCATTAAATCATTTACTATGATTTGTCACCGCATGAATTCTGATATGGATTTTTGTTTTATTTATTAAACAATATTATTGTACTTATTAGGAAAAACAAAACATTGATTACATTCAGGTGTATATCAATTTCGTTCGTTTCGTTATTTTTTTTTATTTAAAGTTTTTTTTTTTATTTAAGTTTATGTTATGGAAAGGAAGTTTATTATTTTGCACAAACTGAGTAAGTTAACAATATAACACATTTTGCATGTTGTATTGTTTATGTGTTATTATTTTGCTGTTAAATAACTTTTAATAATTGTATAGTACACATTTTACTATGTAAAATACCCATATCATTTTTCCTTTCATTATTTATTTTCTTTCTTTAAAGTATGTAATTAAACAGAATCCTGATTTATATTCAGTTAATAGTTTAAATTAAATAATTGAGAACAAAATAATTGCATTAATCAATCAAAATAATTGAATTAATTAATGCAAATCTATTCAAGATGGGCTATAATGATTTTTTATGAAATTAATTGTAAACATTATTTCATCATTTGTTTCATCATATTTTTAACTAGACTAAAGATATAATTTATTGAAGTAAGATTTGTCGTAAAGGTCAAGGGGCTGTTTGTACATTGTAGTTGTAAATTCGATTTCCGCTTAAGACAAAATTTTTGTTAGATATTTTTTTTTTGAAAAACATTAGAACAATATAATTTATTTAAATAATATATAAGGAAATTAATAATATTTAAATAAATTAATCATAATGATAACTATCATTGATGGGTCATTGTTAGCAACAGTATTTGCAATGTAAAGATAGATATTTTATACAACATTAATGTTATTCTTGTAGCAATATATTTGTATACTTAATGTTTATATGTGTTTTATTTAATATGAAACGTCTCCTGGTACTTTATATGTAGATAATAGTTATATGTATTTCGTTTCCTTGTTGAATTCTATGGTCGATCGTTAACACTATATCTGAAATTTTAAATAACTTAGAAAATATATTTAATAGATTGACTTTTTTTGAGGTATTATTTATTTGAAAAATAAGAAGCGATGAAACGCCTACCGCAGGGGCATAAGCGGGTGTTTGTGGACGTTGTTTGTGGAAACTGGACGAGTTGTGGGTTCGATACCCACTCGATGAAATAAAGTGTTTAATATTTTAACGTAACGACGGAAAGCGCGTCGTTGAATTTGGCCACTCATGCGTGCGTTAAAGCTTGATGCGGAGGGAGTAGTCTTAACACTAGGTATCCTGGGTATTTTTGTGATGATGAAACTCAAAAATCTCTCATTGATTGTAAAGTTTGTTACATATGATGTAGGTCTACAGAAAATAATACACTTAAATAAAACAGAAAATAAGGCACAACAAAACATACAAACTAATTAGTACTAATATATTTATAAAAAAGTATGGTCTGGTGTCTGTTTTTCCCATTTTATCCCGAACATGGCAGGGTAGGTAGCGGGAACATGGAAACCTAGTGCCACGACACTTCGTTCCACTTCCATTCTACACTTTCCACCGAATTCGAGGCATTGCGTGTTTAGTGGTGGAACTCAACGCCGCGCTTAGCCTTGTTACCAGAGCGAAGAACAGAAAACATTTAGCATCTTGCCAATTATAAGACAAACAAAACGATCATAAGAATCCAGAAACCTTTTGTAAACAATATTAACAGTTTTCAGTTGATTATTAGCAGTTAAGTGTGTATAATGACTATGTCGAGTCTATCACACATCCTTTCTTCTAATACCCGTTGCTTTACTTTATACGTCTTTGTTTTGTATTACAAAAGCAGAATGTGTACAGTATTTAAAGAAAATAAAAACGATACTTTTAAGGGTAACCTGTACACAATTTTACGCACTCAGCTTCACGCTGTATCCCGCGCATGGCAAGGTAGGCAGAGAGAACTTGGGAACCTAGTGCTAAAACACTCCATTCCACTTCCGTTCCGAATTTGAGCCATTGCATGTTGAGTGGCGGAACTCAACGCCAAACGAAAACATAAAAAAATAAATATTTAAATTGACAATATTAAATATTTCATTTCCTCGAGTGGATAGAACCCACAACCTGTCGGTTACAGTCACACGCCTGTGCCGCTACGCCACGACAGGCCTCATGTAAGTGCATATAAAACAAATACAAAGAACCCGCAAGTAATACGATGCCACTAAGCCAGATAAAATATATAAATAATTCACCACTGATTGGTTAATAAAAGAAAGCATTTTGTACAAAGTGGTTGTAAACAAAACATTTTTCACGTCGCTACAACATTTCGTGGAGTACGAGTGGAAGCTAATTGAGGAAATTGGTAGAGCGGCCGGTTGATCTAAACTAACTTGTTTGATTGTCGCTAGCTTGTTGATGTTGGATTTTTTTATTGAAATTACTAAGTCGTTTACTTAAATCGTTTTTTTTATCGTATTTTTTATTAATACAATGTGTTCTTTTTATCTCATTTCTATATCTAATTTTCTTACCGTATATATTAATAACATTAACATTAACATTATACAGTGTTAAAATATATTAAACTCAATCGACTGATATACGAGAGCATCATTCGATCAGTTCTTTTATACGGCAGCGAATGCTAGCTAGTACTACCTCGGCACACTCAGGAGCTTCACGTCACGGAAATGCTAAGGTTAATATGTGGGGTAACGCGACCAGACTGCATACGTAGCAAAGTCATTCGGGGTAGTCTTGGAGTCCGTGACATAGCGGAAAACCTTCAAGAGCGTCGTCTAAGATGGTATGGACACGTCGCTCGCCGGCCGCGGGAACTATATCGGACGCAAGTGCCTTGCCAGTCCCTGGAGTGAGACCTCTCGTACGCCCAAGGAAGCGCTGATTGGCTATCGTGATGCATTATTTATTATAGGACATTACAACTAATGGTCTAACCACCGAGGACATCAGGAGTAGGTTAAGCAAGAAGGCAGACTCTAGCATACGCCGGGATTAATGCCAGAAAGGGGAAGACAGTACTTATTATAAGAAAGTTGGGAACGGAGTGTATTAACACTAGGTTTCCAAGTTCCCTCTGCCTGCCCTGCCATGTGCGGGATACAGCGTGAAGCTGAAAAAATAAAAATTAAAAATAATATACTATTTTATCTTTACATTATTTCTTTCTTAGAACTAAGCGATATATAATTTCACATTATATTCACTATTGCATTTTACTTCAGAGCATCATTATTTTAGATAGTTTATAAGAGTACCTATATCCTTTTAACATTCTTTTTATATACTACGTTTTTAATAAATAATGTATTTTTTTACTAAACTTAAATTTAAAAAGCGTATCAAAATTTTCAACGAAGCACGATTTGAAGCCGCGCCTCCTGAAAACCGTTCAAGCGCTCTGACCAACTAAGCCATTCGTTCTCACCAAGCTCCGTCGAAAGTCTTATATGCTTGTTACAACTTATTTTTGTTGTTAGCATCTCTGTAGAGAGATTTATACAAATTTCCGCTACCCAAAGACAACTCGTAAGAATTATCGTTTGGCAAGAAAGAATACTATTTATTTAATATTTTTACTATTCTTTAAAGTGTTATTCCACACTTAGGACAAAAAATCCTAAACTCAAATTTTAAATTTAAATTTAAGCTTAGTATTTTCTGTTCTAAGCGTGGAATAACACTTTAAACAATAGTAAAAATGTATTTTCTTGAATTTATTTTTTAACGAATAATTTCAAAAAATAATGATTATATCACTATGACTTAAATCACTTTGTAAATAATTTACTCTCTAACCCATATCTCGTAGAGAACACGATCCAGTAGCGATTGAAGATCTGGTCGATCATTAGTAATTCAATACTGCCATTTGTTTAAGAGGTCTGATGAAACAACTTTATATATACTAAATTATTGTAGTATATAGATTTGTGTTCGCAATAGGTATAACAAAAGTAAATTTTTCTTCATAATTTTAGCGGCGTTCAAAAAACCTTGATATATGGAATTCCATTTAATTTAATAGAGTCACAATTATTTTTAATAATGTCATGCAGTTGTTTATTCACTATATTGAATCAATTTAAGTCGTAATATTCCAATGAAATAAACTTACCCTGAAACTAAAAACAACAATTTAAATGATGTTAAGGACTAATTCGCTAAAATTCAACACATTCTATTAAATTCCATGGAATAAACGTGTCAAGGCGACGGCCACTGGACGTCATATAACATACACAAACAGTCATCTTCGGAGAAAAACGCGCGAAATTGTGCTAGACTCATTTTCCAAAGTTATTTTACCCGTTACCTCACTGCCCTTGCCGTGCGCTCCGAGACCGAGCATCAGTCAGTGTACCGACGACCGACGACCGGAGTGTACGTACAGCGCCGATACAGTCGTTACGATCTCGAACTCGAGAAACGATCATGAGGACGAATTATATAATTTATTTCAGTATATAAATAATTATTAAATAGTGTTTTCATTTTGTGCAGTGACTGTTAATAAGTTATTTTGAGAAAATGGCATTATTTCTGTGTATTTTTGTATGTGCTTGGGCGGCCGCCCTGGGCTTCAATGTGGACATCCCTTCGAGGGTAGTTTACACCGGCAACTATCAGTCCATGTTCGGATTCACTGTGCAGTCTCATGTCGACGGCGACAGCAAAATGTAAGTAAATTTGCATGTAAAGCGAATAAATTAAATATATCACACGCGTATATGCATTGTCATATGTCTCATGACTATAGTGTAAACAATCGCGGCTATACAATGACGTTTTTATCAAGCCGTAAATAAAATATTTAAAATGGGAAATAATTATCAGTATTATTTTCTCGATAATAAAATATTTGTGCGTATTTGCAATGCCGGAACTCGATCGAGATTTATTACGAGTCTGGAACGGGAACGGTTCGGACCAACAATAAAGTTTAATTTTTGAGAGTACATAAATCCTTGAGATTAAATTTTATGTTATATGTTCGACGTAGAGGTATAAATGGTAATTGTGAAGGTTGTGGCCGGCGCGGTGCGGCGCGGGCGCTCAGCTATTGGTAATGACATCATCGTTCAAGAAGTTCATAAGCGCGATTTTTAGCACGCATTCAAATTATTCGCTAATATCAACAAATAAAAAACAGCCTGTTATCAGTATAGCTGTTGCATAATTATTAGGCTTGTCATTAAGTATAGTAAAATTAAATATGTACTTAACTATCAAGTACAATCGGAGTATCAATAAATTACTTTAAATATCATTATATAATTAATTACGTAAGTCTATACAAGATAATGCCAATATTTAAAAACTCTTTCTGTTTAACTCTCATATTAAACAAACTCTACATTTTTATATATAGTACCTATATATATTAAATGATTGAAAGATTGAATTGTTACATTTACATATCTCGATGTGCACGTCCAAGTACGTACAAGGGTCTTGTACGTAAGTACAAGATGACAGTGTTTCTTTGATGTCTCGACTCGGTCAATCAGTCGACTAATGGATCGTCTCATATTCTGCGTTACAAACACTTACTTATGCCAACTGCTATAAACATAGTGTAAACATTCTTTTGTTAAGTAACGTATATTTTTTTATCTAGCAGGAACCTGGGAACCTAGTGTTAAGACGTTCCTTTCTTTATAAGATTATTCCGTTCTCTACCCATTTATAATATATATTGAACACTATTGTAAGTATTTTTTCGCCATGAACTTTAAATATATATCACAAAGTACAGCGTAAAAATATAGAAATAAACAAGAAAACGGAACACCATTCATCATTTAAAGGAAGCAAGTCTATACATCCGTTTAGGTCCGTTGGCTCATATTAATAATACACTTTGTCTTTTTCCAAAATCAGATTTGTATATTCTTTATTTTAATAGACTTTTGCAAATATTTGAGAAATAAAACTAAATATGTGCACGGTGTTGAGTTCCGCCATTTATCGAAAAAAATTGTCAGGAATGTGGAGAACACAAGAGTCGCTCCGTCCACCTTGCTTAAGGCTATGTTTTTCACTGACCAATCAATTTCTATTTAAAACGTAATTAATATGACCCGACAAGCATCTCATTGTTATATCTGCATATTCTTCATATATTATGTCAAAAGTGAAAGTTGTGTTTGTTATTTGATCATGCAAAAACGTCTACAGATTTTTATGACAATTGACACATTATATTTATAAAAATCACATATATGTTTTATTTTGAGTAAGATAGTTTTTATTTTTATATATAATAGATAAATGTTTTTTTGGTAAAGTTTTAACAGGCAGACATAACTTACTGCAATAAAAAACTGAAAATCTAATTTACTTTAATACACCATCTAGAAATCGACCTCCATACTACGCTATTTTTATCGTCCTTCAAAGCCAAAGGTCGAGAACTACTACTAAATATACAACATGTATATCTATTTAGTTAGATATATCTATATATAGCTCGCAGTTCGCGGGTTCGACGAACTACAATCCAAAAGCCAGTGCGACATTTCGCTTCACCTGCCGTGGGAACCTGAACTAATATTTCATGCTAATTATTATTTATTTTGTATGTAGATCTAAATTTGATTTCTTGACCGCAAAAAATCATATTTAATAAAATAAATTAAAATTTTATTTATTTCCCTTCAGGTTCTGTATCCTTGAATGGCGTAACTCAACGCTGCGTTTTGCCTCGTTACTAGAGCGAAGATTTTATTTATAATAGTATTAATATTTCTTTCCCCTTAGGAATCGTACTCACAACAGTCTGTTAACTCAAGTGCCAAGACAACATCTATTTATAAAATATATTTGTTATGATTTATTATTCGAATGAATTCTGTTGGCTTTGGCAAGTAACATCGCGATGTTGAAATCCTCCACATACACCATGTCTTGAATAAACGGAAAGTAGGGAGCGAAGTAACCGAACACTGCCTCCTATTAGAAGGTAAAAACTGAACGTCCTTTATAAAATAATGTTATGTCAAATCGGTTTTTTCATTCAAGAGCTACAGACAGACACACGAGAAAACATGTCAAAATATCCCTCTTTTTGTATGAATGGTTAATTTTTCGTTTTTATTATAAGCTATAATAATTTAATCAATTAGCATTGTAATTATTTCATTTCTCTACACTAACGTAGAGCGCTTCTAATCGTAATTAAGTAATTATTTGAATCGTTAACAAGTGATAAATCCACAAATTAGACGCAACAAAGATAGTTATTAATTAAGAAATGACGATCATCATTTTAATTTTATTTTATAAATATTAATTTGAAATAGTTGTCCAATAGATCTTCATTGTATGATGGAATTAAGTAACAAATAATATATATATATATATATATATATATATATATATATATATATATATATATATATATATATATATATATATATATATATATATATATATATATATTATTAATAATAAGTGTTTCATTTAGAGGTTGTCGTGGCACAGTAGATTATCATTTGACAATAAACGCGACGGTTGTGGGTTCAGTTCCGACTCGGAGAAATTAATGTACTCTGGGTGTCAGTACTTATTTAGAAAATCAAAATGAAATGAAACGTGAACGGATTCCAAGAGGTGCTGGTTTAAATTTTAATACGGTTTTCTAAATAAATATTTTTCTAAGTGCCTACAGCCAAGTAATCATTATTTACAAGTTTTATGAATCAGCAGAAAAAACTTGTCATCAATATGACCTTAATTGCTAAAAAATTCGTAAGCAATATTACACAATCTTTCAATTGAAAATTGGTCAGCGTTTAACGCTGTTCCTAGAACATCAATGTTATGACACATAGAAACAATGACATCATATTTATTTATTAAGCAAATCAATTTATCGATTTATTTATATTAACGAAACAACGTCGTATTTGAGTTGATAATATATGCAGCTAAATTATATATTTGAAGTGGATCTTTAAAAATGCAGTGAAGATTGGAACATCGGTTCTAAGTCTCCCACATCTCTTCCAAGTTCAAGCATAAATATAAGCAGAGAGAAATGACTGATTTTTTTTGATCGAAAGGTCTGAAAGAGGTCGCGGTTTGAAATCTCTTGTCGCGTTGGAAATTGATAAGATTTCTGAACTTTATTGATCACTTGCTGTGATATCAAATTTCAGCGTGTTTAGGAAAACGTGAATTATAATTTTACATTTTACCTTATATAAACGTATACATATTTTATCTGTTGTAAGTCACAAATAATACTTAAAAACGTCATTCCTACAAGTAATATTAAAGAAAAAAAAAGAATAACAGTGAGGCGCAAAAATTGTGGAAGCGGAAATGCGTAAAGCGTCATATGTCCGACACATGCGCAGGCGCTCCCTTTTTAACCTTTTTTTCAATACAACACATCTATTCTTGTTTGTAGGGTGATTCTTGATTTATGTTTGCGTTTACATTTACATACATTGACGCTCATTTAATGACCATCGCTTAAGTTTGGATTTTAGTTTAAGTATTGCCATATGTTAATGTACCATAGTTTTTTTTTTGCATTTTTCAGGCAATTTTGTGATGTAGATAGAGATAACGTAATTAAACGCCACGTTGTAGAACCAGGGTAATAATATCAAAATATATACAACTGTTCTTGTAGAATTTACTTGTTTATGTACGTGGCTAATCGTTGTAGTTTCAACTAAAACGATTAGCCACGTATAGTAAAATAACATATTGTATTGCTCACAAATGAATATACATAAAAAACATCACAAGAAATATATATAAATAAAAACAGTTATATATGAAAAAGCGTTTCTATTTACTCATTATAAGTAACAGACAACCTTTGGTAAAGATAAAAATTACAGTAAATAATATAATGCTTTTATAATGGTGTCAAATAATTAATACCTATATATGTACTACTAAACTAATTTTTAATTTGTGATTAAACTACAATTTTTACACAAATTGTAGCCTATGCATTATTATGATGTGTAATACTTTAAAAGTTTTATCTAAATTCGTTCAGTATTTTTTGCGTGAAAGTGGAACGAACATTCATCACCAACTTTTTCATCTATAACATGAAACTATTCTTTTAAAATGTAAATATCAATTCACATATCATTAACATGGTGCATGAAGCAAGTTCCTTCATCCTATTAATGTTATCGATAAGTAATGACTTTGGACGTTTACAGCTGCACTGCGGTCAGATGGGTTTTTTATCGATATATTGATGTTACTGTACCAGAGTGGTGATTTATGTGTGGCTCCACTTTACTCAAATATTTACTGAGTTCATCTTAATAATAAGCTGACTTACAGATTTCTTTATAGACTATTTTTCGTGAATGGATGTAATATTGTTAATTTTACATTAAAATAATGTTTTATTGCAGTTTATGTAATATAAGAATAATTAAATAATTAATTATTATTGTAGTTTACGTAGGAGGTTTGTCGCAGCGCTGAGCACAAGCTTGGGATGGTAGTGGGTATGATCCCCACTTGAACAAATGAAACATTTATTATTTTTCGTTCTATAAATGGCAGAAGAAAAGGCGCGGCGTTTAGTTACGCCAGTTAGTAAATAATGTCTCAAATCCGGCAGGTAATGGAGAACGGAAGAGTGTTTTAACCGTAAGTTCTCAATTTCCCTCTGCCTACAATACCATGTGCAAGGCACAGAGTGTAGCTGCTGAAAAAAGAAAAAAAAATATGATTCATACAGTCCGAGCCTACCCGTGACCACGGACTACTGCAAAGTGTTTGAAACGTCGGGTTTCCAAAAAACACGTTTAACAAACAATATACGCGATTAATCTGGTTAAAAGTGTTGATTTAAAATGATTTATACATAATTGGTAGCAGTTATACCTTTATAATTGAATATATGGTCTACTTAACAGTTGTTTTCCTTTGCTTTCTAAACACATAATAAATTACGTTTATAGGACATATACGATAATGTTTTTAGGTTACAAAATATTGACTCTACTAATCTGTCTTATCTGAGGTTATTGTCCCTCCGGGTACAAATTATCCTTTCATTACTTTTATCTTTTATACTTCCATGCCATGTGCGAAACGGATGATGCATCTCGACGATGGATGACGATTTTTGGACCAAACAGGAATCATAATTATTATTTTTAGGCTATATTAGTCGTATGTTTGTTGTTTTTCAAGGAACAAATAAGCAATATTAGAAATGATTATGTATGTAATTAAAATGTTTTTCAGTTATTAAATATTTTTTTTATATTTAACATTTTTTGTAGCTTCACTCTGTATCTCGCCCGTACCAGGGTAGGCAGAGGGAACCTGGGAACCTAGTACTAAGATAGTCCATTCCCAATAAGACGCTTCTGTTTCACACTTTCCGAATTCGGGGGAACTCAATGTGGCACTTTTTAGTAGTGCAGGGACTCGGCGGCTTCGTCTGCTTGGTAATTCAAGCATCTACTATCTTATTTACTCATCCCAATTTCTTTCTTGGTTTAATAACATTATTACTTATAAGACAATATGTATACATTAAAAACAAAAAAATAATAATAAAAAAAATAGTAATTTTATCAAACTAAGTATTTTACATGGGACGTATGATTTGATTTTATAAAAAAATGCCATATTCAGTTTAAATCGAACTTATAATCATCGAAACAGTCTAACAACTCACTAGGCAACTGTGCCACCATGAAAAAGATGAAAAAGATTAATGATTTATATAATTTCGAAAGTATGCGTAACATACAGGTAAGAACGCCGGTAATCCTCATTTTTCATTTGTTTCGACATGTTGATTAAAACCTGTACATGTCTATAAAGTATGTAATTTGAATTGATATTTTTTCTTCTTTCTTCTTGTTGTTAATGACCCTAATGGCGCTTTAAACGCCATCGTAGCTTAGTGGCACAGTGCTGGCAGTGTATAGAAGCTGTGGGTGCGATTCCAGCTTAGGGGAAAATATATGCGGGTATCTATATAAATTATTTTTATAAATTCGATAATACACGCGTAAAATAAACGCTATTTAGTTATTTGCCAACACAATTTTTTTGACAGGTAATAACCTAAGCTTATTTTTGTACATAGTTTGCCTTTAACTAACTTTCACAGTATGTACATTTGTTAACACAAATAATCGTCTTTATACGGATAAGATCAAGCAATTAAACGACGATTAAGGGACATATATATATATATATTGAGTTTATTTTTTTTAGCAAAGTAAATCATCTTCTTCTGCCTAGGTAAATGAGATAAAGATAATTTGCATCTTTATAAAATAATCTTGAAAATCGTATAAAAATGACGCAACAACAAACATTACTTAGTAACTATCTCTTACAGACCTTCATTCGTATGTAAATCGTATAAAATTGTTCTCGAAAGTGTTACACACAAAATGTATGGCGTCTGCGACAGTATTGTATCCATGGCCCGATTACGAATATGGCGTTTGACCTCAGTTTTACTTTGTTGCTGAATGCTCTTTAAAAAATCTACTTTGGGAGAAATTACTTCGTGAAGTGACTGATTGAGATTAATTCTAGACAACAGTGTTATAGGCCTACCTTCCGTTTATGCACTCACTATTTCTAGTACCCTAGATTATGTAGTGCACTAGAAAAAGTAGTATTGTAAAATCGGCCCTTCACATAAAATTTATTGAGTATTTTTATATGATTGAAAAAAAAATAACCAATGTAATTTAACTTTTGTTTTGTTGTTGTTGGCTCAACGCTTGTGATACCAATACATTAGAAGAACTGAAATATTTAATATTTATGGTTTCCAGCTTTAATAACGAGGTAAAACATGGAATTAAGTTTTGTCACTCAAATCGCACTGTCGCAAGAATTCAGTCGAAAATGGGAAATAGAAATGTCTTAATCGCAGCGGACTGTCTTATCAATAGGTTCCCAGGTAAAACTAAAAAAACGTATATCTCTATATAGAGAGTAATCTGGGATACATCTATCATCTACTAATTATACATTTTTTTTCTCCTCAACGTACCATGTACATGTATGGATGACGTGTGAATATTTAAATGATGTAATTTGTGAAGTGCACGTCAAGTTCAAAGTCATATCTCTAATTAATGGTTAATGAGAATAATGGGCGCTTTGTACAATATATATATTTACTAACGCTAAAATATATTACCTTCATATATTTATATGTATTTACTATAATGTCAAAAGAAAACTTTAATGATATATTTTTACTTGTATGAATAATATAAAGAAATAGAGTTAAATTATCATCACGGAATTATAATTATTTTGTAAATATAATACAAAGAAGGAGATATTCGAAAAGAGGTACATGGGAACGCGTACCGGTCTTCTCTATCACTCGCGTGCAATCGAAAGGGTAGAACGTGACATATTTTCGTTCATGCAGCCTGCAGCCAGCGCCAATCGATTTATAAGACGATATCACGTATAAATAAATAATATTACAAGTAAAGCAGAGTTCAGCGATACTAAATAAGCTAATAATAATGGTGCTTACAATTTGTACCTATTTCAGTAACACTTTACACATATACTATATGAATTGATGTGTGTATCAAGATTACGATTATGTTAGCGTTAATTCTAGAATTTAATGGTTATCGTTATATTATTATTGTATCGTCGTATCGTAATCAAAGGAAGAACTTGTAATTATGAGTGAGTAATTTTACAATTATTTATCCTTATTTTATAAACTAAGTAATAGAAAAAAAACATGAATAAAAATAATAAAACAAAAGAAAAAAAAGACCTGATATATATAAAATACAGACATAAAATAAACGTTACGTACAACATTTTTCAGCTTGACGCTGTTTCTGTACATCCTAGGGTAGACGGAACCTAACTACTAACCTAGTCTAGATATTTCATTCCTAATTAAGGCATTCCTTTTTCCACTTTTCGCAAATTTTTTTTCGACATTGATTATTGAATGGTAAAACTTAAGTAAGTGAGACTCTCGTCATCTATCGCATATGAAAAAAAAATGTTCAGTACATCGCATAAGGAACTTTAAGCGATTAGACACTAAATTTTGATACTTATTTAAATGTTTTTTGCAAGCAAAATGTCAGTATTCTTTGTTTTTACGTAGGTTATAAAATAGAAGCATGTTATTTATACAGTGCCGTTGCAACGTTATGTGTGGGTTTATCAGTTGCAGCAATAATAACTATGTAACCTTGACTTCTCGTGTTTTAATCTTCACTAATTTTAAGAATTATATAATTTAAACGGATCTTTTATCATGGATAAGAAAAATATTTCAAGGAATTATTATATGACAAATTGTCACGTTTAGAGACGCTAGTAATGTCAACAAGAACATTTAGTGATTTGTAATTTTATATACGCATTTATTGTAATATCCAATTAAAATTTGGGAGAATTTTATCTAAGATTATACAGTTTTCTCAGTACGATGCAGCGTGTGTTTACACCATTATACAGACAACGTGCCTAAATTGTTCCGAAAGTAGAAACTGTTCTCTTTTAAGTACTGCCAATAAATACTCTTGATACAAAATTTATTAAAAAAATATTTTAAAGAAGCTATATTTAGTTAAAATTACCTATAAAGGTATGCAGATAAATAATTTGCAACCTTGACAACCGTAAAGAAAACATCTCTATACATTTAAAACGTTTAAATAAATCTTGTTTATTGTAAAAACACAAAAAAAACAATACACTATCGCCGCAGCGGTACAACATCGAGCGAATTCTCGGAGCTTACGCAAATTCTCCATGACCCAAATGCGTGCAAGATCGAGCTCTGAAATGATATCATTACAAGGCGATCCTGCATGTTTGGCTTTACGCTTATTATAATGTACTGGCATCTGCATGAGAAATTATTTGCATGGATTTTAAATTATTTAGCTATAAAGACTAAGGTATTTTAATATTACCAACAATTTGGAATAAAGAAATTATATTTAATCGACGCTTAAATTTATAGCTACCATCACGTAATATCTCAAATACGGGCGGGGAAATGAGGGGGTAGGTAAGGTTCCTCACTAGGTTCCCTTTGTCTACCTTGCTTTATGCGTGAAAGAGCGTGCAACTAAAAAACAGAAACAATTGAGATTCATCTGTATGGATGAAACACTAGTATTGACTTGAGAATCAGGATCAACGAAGAACAATATGCTTTGAGATTTAAGCCAAGATATGCATATATAATATAACTATATTAAATATTTTTGATTAGTTTCAACGATAAGCAAAGCAATAGCGGTAAATCGACTGGCCGTTTTGACATTATTATTTAAGTAGACCAAGAATATCAATATTCACCAAAACTTGTTTTTTATCTAAGAATTTTAGATTAATGGCGTCATTAAGCGTATATTCACATATGTATTGATGTATTATTTATAATATTCTGTATTAGATTAAAAATGTAACGTACCGTACGCTAAAAACAACGAAACGGAAACCTCCTAGGATCATTTTGTTATGTGTTTCTCCGTAATCAAGACCATTTTTAGAAATCTAATCTCAATAATTTTATAGCAAACTCTGAACTCTAGGTATCCTACGAATATATAGAGGATACAGCCTGTACATTTAGTGTATGTGTTATAAATACCTATTATTAAATAAGTAATCGCCACTACACCACGACGTCCATTTATCTGAGTTTCTAAAACAAATGATAGGCGGTATAGGGTTGTGCATCTTTGATATAAAATAAATCAAAATTTATTTAAAGTTTAGGAAAAATATGCAGCTGGTTTTAATACTTATTTTGCTCAATCGATAATCGTCTCTTTACTACAGCATAAATATCTTAATTTCTACATTAAAGTGGTATACAGTTGGTTCATTTTGCGTTGGCGGTAGTTTAGTATGATAATTATGTTGTCATAACTGACAGACGACTTGACTACCAATACGTGTGACCACAGACACAAAGCACTCGAAAAGTCGGGTTTTAAAAAATATTAACTAAATACAATATACATTTTAAAGATATCGTTATCTTAATATTTTTCGTAAATTATAATTATTATTATCATCACCAAGCCTAAATATTTAACACTATTAAAGAGATACATATCATATATGATTTATTTTTAAATCAGAAACTAAAGATGCGCAACCCTAAATGATAAAGACAGAAAGGACGGACCATTAGCCCGTTGTAAATTAATATTTGTTTAGTACAGACATCGCGATCTGATGCTGTCATATAAAATTACGAGTAATTGTACTTTAATAGGTAACTAAAATCTTTGTTAAATTTCAATATTTGCTTTTCGTTTAAGCTTTTTAGAAAGATTAAAAAAACAGCTTTAAGCTCGAATTCGAGAAATTGCGTAATAAGTAGCAGAGCTGAACGCTGCATTTTACATTATCAGTGCCAAGAGAGCGAAAATAATTAAAGATATTAATTACCATCAGTGGATATCGAACCCATAGCCCTTTTATATCACTGGAATATAGTTAAAAGATAGGTCAGGAAGTGTAAAGTAATACTTTTGTGGACCGGAAAATGATTTTCTCCATTCTATGTCGTTCGATCAAAATTGCAATCTTTTCTTTCATCCTTCAATATGTAAAAATAAAAATAAAAAATGTAAAAAATGAATGCAACCACAAGTCTGTATTATGTCTGCTTACACCAGTGTTATCTAAAAATAAAAACTGTTAGGAGTTTCCGTTGAGTAAATAAATATTTATCACTTCGGTTTTTTGTTTTTTAGTTGTATTCGACGTTCGAACTCGTGGCGTGATTCTAGAAATAGTATAATTGAGAAGAATTCATTTAGTCAATTTGTTTTGTATGTATCCTTAATGGGAACGGAGTATCTTAACACTAGGTTCCCAACTTCCCTTTGCCTCCCATGCCATGCACGGGATACTGCGTGAAGCTAAAATAAGGAAAATATTTTCGTATTGTTGTTTGCGGTATGCGATGTAATGCTGAAACAACTTTCTACCACCGTGAATTGAAAGCACATCCAACATTAACTGGACGCCAATAAAAAAATTAAACTATATTAATTTCAATAAGTTTAAAATAAATATACCGATTTCCGTTAAGTTTAGAGGTTATTATGACACAGTCGATGAGTCAAGGCGAGGCAGGTGAGTTGATGCTGTTTACGTAATCACTACCTATACAGTGGAGGATATAGGTAGTGTTCTTTGTCATTTGACTGATTCATGCTTGGCATGATGATATTGAGCGTTGAACACGTTTAAATAAAGATATTTTTTAAATATTTTATTAATTTATTATTATTTTGCCTCTCGTAGCACCAACGTGTGACTGTAAACACGACAGGTCGTGGGTTCGATCCCCACTCGAGGAAATGAAATATTTTTATTTAAAAAATATTCCTTTTTCACTTTGCAGTTTTGCAGGTTCAGATTAACTCGCGTGTCAAACATGTTTTCAATTGAGCACGAAGGTCTTTTACTAAAATTCTTTTTGTTTGGTTTTTTTATTTTTTTTGCTTGCAAACACTGGCATGTGGTGCATACGTCTGACTGTACACACCACGATTTTAAGTTCAATACCCGCTTAGGCCATGAATTATTAAAATATAAAATCAGGGACTAATAATGTCAAACATTTTTAAACTCCAATAATAGGAATTAAAAATTATGTTATAAAGACTGGCCCGTAACTTCAATTTTATACGCAGCGTTGAGTTCCGCCTCCTCAACACACAATGCCTCAATTTGAACGAAAAGTGGACAATGGAAGTATCTCAATGGGAACGTAGTGTCTTAACACTAGGTTCCCAAGTTCCCTCTAACTAACCTGCTACGTGAGGGATACATCGTGAAGCTGAATGTCTGCTGATAAGAGTCGCTCATTCACAATATTGTTATCGATAAAAAATCTTAACCATTATTGTACTTGCGTAAGTGAGTTTCACACTTAAATAAATTTAAGTATTCGCAAACCGCAGCACATATCCGTTTGCAGTAACGAAAGATAGCATATCCGATTATTTGTAGCTATACATTCGTATAATACGATAGAGGCCAGTCGCGGCGCAGGGGCGCAGGTATGCAAGTGTTAACGTGACAGGTTGTGGGTTTGGTTCTTAACTCATGGAAATGAAAGATTTAATATTTTTAAATTAAATATTTAATGTTTTCTTTTGAGAAATATTTAATGTTGAGTTTCCGCCACTCAACACGCAATGCCTCAAATTCGGCGGAAAGTGTGGAACGGAACGGAGTGTCTTAAAACTATGTTCGTGTTACTTTTGTACTTATACTCATATTCAGCTTCACGCTGTATCCTGCACATTGCAGTGTAGGCAGAGGGAACTTGGGAACCTAGTATTAAGACACTCTGTTACACTTTCGTTCCACCTATACTTTGTGAATTTGAAAATAAAATATTAATAAATAGAAAAAAAACCCTATAGGGTCTTTCTGGTTCTACATAGAGACAATGGCCAGACACCAACAACGACAGATGGCGCCACAATGTGCAATTTGTATGCACACGGCCATGTCGCTGAGGATATGACGCGCCGGAAGCTCCTTATGAAAATTAATTGTGATCAAAACAATCAGAATGGTAATCGTTCGGATTTAGTATCTTGTAATCGTTTCTAACTGTATTTTGATTATTGATTCACGCTGTATCCCGCACATGGCAGGGTAGGCAGAGGGAACATGGGAACCTAGTGTTAAGACACTCCGTTCCGTTCCGCACTTATTAGAGTGAGAAAATGAAAATATTTGGTACTTCAATTGAGAATCGAACGCACAATCATCAACATTTATGCCAAGTACGCAATATTAATACTGCATATATAACACAATTGAAATGATAAGTGAGGGTCAGGTCAGCGACCTATATTCAATTATAATACGTCAGGCGCCTTATCTCGTTTTGTTTGGATTGAACAAGTATTTATACTTTATAAAATAATCTTTTACCTACGGTTTTGCCTCCTTGGTTTAATATAATAACCAAGAAATGTGTCACGTGTCATGTGTCATTCTTGTGCATGACATTCTAAGCGATATAGCGATATGGTGTTCCTCAGTAAATAGATTATGGATTTCAAAAATATTTTTTGATCAAAAGTAGTTCTGGAAATAAGCTTGTTCAAGGAAAGGAATCTTCAGTTTAACATTATTATTATAGATAGATATTTAGTTAAGGACAGTTTAAATTATTTATATATTTTTAGGTTTAACACCGTATTGACCTGAGAGCTACGCAAAGGAACCTTAGAGCTTATTTGTTGTATGTTGTATTTGTTGTTAGGACACTCCATTTTCATTAATACTAATATTTCTTCTTCACCTTTAACGTTACTCTTTACTCAATTAGGAGTGAAATTAAAAAATTAAACATTTAAATTGAAAATATTAAATATTTCACTTCCTCGAGTGTGGATGGAACTCACAACTTGTAGTTGTCACATGCTTGTGCTTCTGCGCTACGATAGTGTTCTTTCTAGTCAGCTATAACCAAACCCTATAAACGTTACAAAAAGATTGAAATTTTATTAAAAAAGGGGGAATGCAAAGCGCAGGGGTAACAAATGCAGACTACTATTAGTCCGTCACGCAACACCGGGTTTTTACGTTTCATACCATTTACATTTAAAATATGAGTAGCTCTAGGCCTGTCGTGGCGCAGCGGCACAAGAGTGTGACTGTAACCGACAGGTTCTGGGTTCGATCCCCAGTCGAGGAAATGAAATATTTAATATATAATTTGAATATTTAATGTTTCATTTCTTCGCTCTGGTAATAAGGCAAAGCGCGGCGTTGAGTTCCGCCACTCAACACGCAATGCCTCAAATTCGGCGGAAAGTGGGGAACGGAAGTGGAACGGAGTGTCATAACACTAGGTTTCACTTTCGTTCCCTCTGCCTACCCTGCCTAGTGCGGGATACAGCGTGAAGCTGAGAGAGAGAGTAGCTCTATATGTAAACTTGGCTAATGTGCGGATCAGAAATTTGTATTATTAATTATTAGAACAATTTTCTTATTAGAAATAAAATATGTTTTTGAATTTATTCCAATTATATCTTATCCCTTTCGGACCTGAGTTTATTTTTTTCTTAGATCAAAATATTTTTTATAATTTTTGTAGTAACTGGTAGTGTCGTTTATGAGAAAAATAATCAAATAATTCTATTCATAACTGGAGTTCTTAAAATGACCTATCACGATCGTGACTTCTGGGGCTTACTTCAACCCATGCACGATCATGAGTTCGTCATTAAATATAACATAATTAATAATTAACGACCTAAATTAAATTTATTTTAGTGTATTAACTTAATTTTTATAAAATAGTGATGTTTTAAATATAAAACTATATCAATATACCTATGTGTGATAATAGAAAAAATGAAATCAATAGTTAATTAGAAAACTCATATTTATTTTTAAGTTTTTTATTCGCAGTCAAGATCAAACATAATAAAAACAATTGCACTTTATATTATTCTTAAAATTAAAAAACAAATAGGACTAACAGTCAAAAACATAACTTAAAAATTATTAAAGTAACAAAAACAAAATACTTTCTAGCTTCTTAAAAATCTTCTTTACTTTCTTAAAAATCTTATAATCATAGCTTTAGTTAGATTAATTATTATTAATTTCTTTTTTTCAGTCTTCATTGTAAAAAAAATAGTTTGAATTATTAGTCTCAGGTAATTACTTAGTATGATAAAGGTAAAAACAGTTCTTGTCGCGACTAAGGCATAAATAAACATCACATTTGCAGCATCTTATTTTAGAACGCGAAGAACAACTCTCGAAACGACATTTACGTGGAGCTTTTATATCATCGAATGCAGGCAAGTGGTCGTAGCCATCGTATCTTTTCCCTACCGAAGGATTGTTTGCTGGCTTGTATCGACTTGTCATATTATTTTGAATATCAGAAAGTGGGGACGACACAGGTCGGTCTCTGTCAGGAGTATTAATGAGCGTTTCAGCTATTTCAAATCTGAATGCCACTAGATCTTGAAAGCGGTGTTTTGGAATACCTTTGGCAATGGCATCACATCTGTATAGTCGCCAAGCGTTTACTACAGCCAAGTCTAAAAAGTGAAGTATAACCTTCAAAGTCCACTTACGTGTTTTCATAAATGTTCTATAGTATTCAATAGACTGGTCTAAAACATCTACGCCGCCCATAAATGCATTATAGGACGTCACTATCTTTGGAGCATCAACATTAACGTAGCATTTTTGCTTTTTGTCATATCGATCAACAATATCTATTGCCGTACCACCCGTGCAGTTCGAAGCTGTGAGCACAGCTTTACTGTCCTTCCATTTAACTAAGACAATATCGTTAGATACTCTTTGATCAATATCTCCCCTCTTCATCTTATTATCGTCTTTGAAACTTAGTTTTTCACGTTGCGGAATACGGTTAGCCATGATTGTGCCGGTTCCATGATATCCGAGTTCCATTAGTTTGTCCAGCAAAGGAATGGTAGTGAAGTATCTATCAAAAAAGACACAGCTTCCTCGAGGTACACTTTGGATGAGGCGAAGCACAACTGCAGGACCGAGTCCAAGAGGGTGCAAAAGTGCGGGGTTTTGGCCGTAATATATTTCGAAATCTACCATGAGCCCTTCACTTGTGGTCACAACAAAGTTTTTAAGACCAACTGGGCGAGGCTTGTTTTTTACTACCTGTCTCAGGTGGCACTTTCCTGCGAAGGGAATCATTTGTTCGTCTACTGAAAACCTTCCTATTGTTCTTAAAATTTTATTACAGCCTTCTTTGACTGCGTCAATTACCGGTTGTACTTTCCAGAGAGGATTTCCTGTAGCTCGAATGGGTGGAGAATCACTTTCAACTACATGTAAATTGTTTCGTAACGTCATAAATCGGTCCCTCGTCATTGCAGATGTTATTACATATTTCAATCTTAATTTTTTGTCTCCAATACATAGCAATTCTAGGATAAGATAAAATTCCCATCAAAAGGTGAATACCATACAATCTTTTTATTTCTGGTTTTGTAGTTTTAAGTGTATTACCAGTTTTTCTCATATGATACAAATTTGTACATACTGACATGTGTTCGAAAAAATCATCATTATAATAATCATTGAAATATTCCATAGGCGATCTAATTACTAACGGTTCTGGATGGCCAGAGTAATCGTGGGGCTTATCGGCAAAATGTGTTTTTTTCCAAATACGTGGACGTTGAGCAAGTTTTATTTTAATCTGAGTTTTACGTTGTTTGGAAGTGGATGGTCTTCCATCATAGTTACTCTGAGTACCAGTAGTAGGAGTCTTTCGTTTTTCTCTTCCTTTGTGTGGTGGTGTACGATCGGCTTCATAAAGTACTTCGTTTGGTGCGCAGTCTTCGTTTTCTAGGTGAGACACGATTAATTCCTCTTCGTCGTCGTCTACCTCTAAGTCTGAACAGTTTCCATCCTGCAGTAAGTTTAGCACTTGTTCATCAGTCAACGGTAATCCTAAAATATAACAAAATATGAAGCAAACATGCCAAAATAGACAAACTCACTTTTGTGCGTTAGTACAATTACGACCTTGAACTCACGATCGTAATGTACCTAATTAACAACGACATAAATCCATAATTACGTGTATTTGAAACACAAAGTTATATGTTTTCGATTTCTTAAACTTTAAACTATCATTAAACATAATAAGAAGGAAATAAAATACCTAAAAAGCTATAAAAACAGATCAAACTTACGATATTTTGTTTGGGAGCTAAGGAACGCAGCCATCTTGCCGGCCTGCACGCGTCGTCTAGTGAAGTTTGCCGCGAAAATGATTTCTCAGTGGTTGCTTGACGAACTCACGATAATGCGATTTCGGTTTGGTGCAAAGAAAGCGAGTTCGCGCGGATTTAGAATTTTTTAAAGTTGGAAGTCACGATCGTATGACTCAGGTCCGAAAGGGTTATATGAACTAAATTGTTAACAAATTATTTCCGATATTTTTTCTCTTAACGAAATATTTATCTTTAAATCATATATATGGCCAGTAGTGGCCCAGGGGCGCAATACCCATTTTGACAGATAGTAGGAAACGGAAGTGTCTTAATGGGACACAAAAGTGTTTCAACAGAGGTAACCTGGGAACTTAGTGTTCCCAGGTTACCTCTGCCTATCAGCTGTGAAAGGAAGTGTGCTATATCTCTTAGATGTACACATAATTAATTCTAGATAAAAGAAAGTTTTAATTATAATATTAATATGCTAAATAATATATAACTGATGAATTTTACTTCAAAAAAAAATAAACCCATTTTTTTGTAAATAAATTGAGCTGCGTACGTGCAAATTAACGAGTACTCAGTAAATAATGACGATTTAAAAAGTACTATGAAACAACATTGGCCTGTCGAGGCCTTATGTGCTGTTATTTGTAATAAGCACTTCTTAAAAAACCCCGTTGCCGTGGAATAATGAATATATGAGTAACTACTACCGTCATGGAGTGATTTATACAAAATATTTCAATCGATTACTCAATATGAGCTTTGACCTAGATTTAATACTCTAAGAAATTTATTAAAAACTCTGACGCCATTTAAATGTTGGACGAAATATTATGCAATTAAGTATTTATATTTCCAATATTACTTTTTTTATATATTTAAAAATATTACTATAATTATAAATATATTGTCACTAGCGTGGTTGTCTCGCTGAGATTGCGCAATTTCCCAGGTGGTTTAAAGAGAAAAGGAAAACAACATAGCAATCCATCCTGTTTGTAGGGTGATTTGGGACCAAATATCGAAATTCCTTTTGAAATGCTTATTTATGCCTACCTCCGCTTTCTCCCCTTTCTACCTGATAATGTACGGTAATGGAACTCGGTATGAGACGACACACACACATATATATATATATATATATATATATATATATATATATATATATATATATATATATATATATATATATATATATATATGTATATATATATATATATATATATATATATATATATATATATATATATATATATATATATATATATATAAATATATTACAGATTCTATACACACACAAACAGTCAGATAGACAAATTAGACTATTAAATACATATACGATTAATTAGTACATAATCCTTTATTAAAACCACAAGGAAGCTACAAAGTTTTTATCAATTTAATAATGTTGGTATGAAGACCATATGGTAGAGGCGCGTGGGCAGTGACGTCACTCATTCATAGTTCTATATATATACCTATAACTTTAACTATGAGAATGATTACTTGATTTATTATTAATTAATTGAAGGCGCTAGATTTTAATATTATATTTTCATTTTAACATAAAATGGTATGGCAGGATTTTGTGGTTTATAGCTCTTTAAAATAGACGGGAGTTCGATTCTCGACTCGAGCGAAATTATTGTTGTTTAAATATTTCTTCATATTAAAGTTTATTTTTGGTGACCGTCATACAATTTAAAAGTAGCAGGATTTGAACACAAATTGCTGGACACGTGTGAGTTCCCGTTACGTACATTTTTTTACAAGTTTCCCTGAAAAAATATATGTTATTTATATTTACTTATACGTGGTATTTGTAATATTTAAAAAAAATGGTTAATACTTTTACAAATGTATATATATGTATATATATATATATATATTAGTGACCGACCGAAACTGTTTTTTCAGCCGAAACCGAAACCGAAACCGTACTTTCGGCCTCGCTCTTAGTTTCGGCCGAAACCGAAACCGAAACCGAAACTTACTTAAACATAATTAAAATTTCTATTGCATATTGAAATCTAGTATATGTTAATGTTCTTGCATATTCTATTAAGACAGATAGTTAAATAGAGCTAAATGAAATAAAAATGATGATTTAAGCAACGCAAACGCCCAATATCATGAAAATAGATATGTCATTTTGTATTTAATGAATATTCAACTATACATATTATAGTTTATTGCAAATTAAAAACAGAATTCAAAGGTTAAGAAAAAAAAACCAATAATAATTCGAAAAATTTAAAGATATTTATTTATAATTGTTCACCTAATAATTATTATTATTATTTATTATTATTATTTAATATAATTATTATTATTATATTTATTATTTTGAGGCCTGTCGTGGCGCAGCGGCACAAGAGTGTGACTGTAACCGACAGGTTCTGGGTTCGATCCCCAGTCGAGGAAAAGAAATATTTAATATTTTCAATTTAAATATTTAATGTTTCATTTCTTTGCTCTGGTAATAAGGCAAAGCGCGACGTTGAGTTCCGCCACTCAACACGCAATGCCTCAAATTCGGCGGAAAGTGGGGAACGGAAGTGGAACGGAGTGTCATAACACTAGGTTTCACTTTCGTTCCCTCTGCCTACCCTGCCTAGTGCGGGATACAGCGTGAAGCTGAAAAAAAAAATATTATTATTATCACAATAATCAGATTAATCAGGTATTCTAATATAATAAAATCATTAATCATAAATATAACACGTAATTCTCTCATTTTACAACAAATTTAGGTTTAAATATCAAACTCGGGATCGTTGACTGAACAAGATTCGGTATATCTGTTCTCAACAATTCTAATGACATTTTTGAATCAGACCGATTTGATTTATATTCTTTTTTCAAATCATCAACTTCTGACTGTCGTTTCAACATTTGTCTGTGTTCTGTGCCATGAAATTTTGATAAATGTAGCTTCAACCCGTGCAATGTCTGTTTCTTAGGTTCATGACTACCTAATAAATATGACTTCTTACAAACTTTGCAAATAGCCTTTGACGAATCGCTAGTGCATTTTTCAAAAAACTGCCAAATCGGATTTTTTACTTTTTGTGACATTTTAATCTGAAACAAATTAAGTAATAAAGAAAATGAAATCAGTTATTAGTACGTGCACTATAATTACAATATTCACACACGCAATAAACAAGAAAGGACGAGACGTTATAATTAAATAAGATATTCATACATCGCATCGCATCCCTCATACTTAAAGTTAAGTAAATTAAATACAGGTCACACACAGTAAAACTTGCATCTGTTTACTTCATTATTTAGATGGTAAGCAAAAAATACTTACCAAATCAAATAAGTGCAAAACATAACCTTAATTCGATGTGTTTAAAGCGACAAAAGGTGGCGAACTAGTCGGGTGGCGCTGCCGAGGCCGATGCCGATCGGGGCACGCACGATAATTGACAAAAACTCGAGTTTCGGCGTGGCCGAAAGTTTCGGCTATTTTATGGCCGAAACCGAAACTATGGCCGAAACTGGAATTCTTGGCCGAAACTGGCCGAAACCGAAACCGAAACCGAACTTTCGGTCGGTCACTAATATATATATATATATATATATATATATATATATATATATATATATATATATATGTATATATATATATATATATATATATATATATATATATATATATATATATATATATATATATATATATATATATATATATATATATATATATATATATATATATATATATATATATATATATATATATATATATATATATATATATACTTTTACAAATGTATCAGAGATATGAGCGTAGATTGCAAATAAGTCAGATCCCTCGCTAGATTATAATCGTCGTATCGACGTCTGTTAAAATACAATTAGTTAATTGTTATACGCAAATCTAACGAAGCTATATCGTATTCTATTTCTTTACTAATTTATAGTTTTAAACTGAAAACACCACCGTGTTACTGTAAACACGAGAGTTAGTGGGTTCGGCCCCACTCGAGGAAATTAAATATATATATATTTAATTTAATCGAGTGGGGATCGAATATTATTACAAAAAAAGCGTTAAGTTCCTCAACTCAACACACATTGCGTCAAATTGAGTAGAAAGTGGGAAACGGAAGTGATAATGCGAAAGATTTGCCCTAACATTAGGTTCCCAAGTCTCCTCTACCTACCCTGCCATGTGCGGGTTACAGCGTGAACATTTCTCCACTTTCTAATTAAGCAGTACCTTTCAGGCGATTTGACCAAACTAATGCAAAAACAGACATATCCAGGCTTTCTTATTATAGAAAAGCGCATAGAAACGACAATCTGTACGAAAAAATACGACATCTACGGTATCGACGTTGAATAACAATATATTTTCATATAAATTTTCTATACGTGTACCGAGGTGCGCATGCGCATGTCTTTCTTGGAACTATCGCGTATCGGGTGCCCACGCGCATGATATAACCAGCCAGCCATATGGCGCTGCCGTCACCGCGGTGTAAACAACTGTTTTATTACTAATACACTCACAATGACACCTGAGGAGTACGATGTATCATGTAGAAACGTTTCAAAGAGCTAACAATATTACGTGTAATTTAAAAGGATATTATTACCTGGCATATAGTAGAGTAGGCAGAGGGATCCTGGGAACCAAGTGTTACGTCACTCTGTTCCCATTCTGACACTTTCACTAAAGTCTGCATTATGTGTTGAATAGCGGTAATCAACGCCGTATTTTGTCTGGTTACTAGAGCGCGGAAATTAAAATTATGTATATTTCGTCGCTGTGCTCCAAGTGGGGATCAAATCTTTATACAATCTCGTTTACTGTCCCACACTTGTACCCGCTGCGCCGTGTAAGATTTCCTCTAGTGATTTTAAATATTTTATTAATTTAAATGTTAATAACTTTTGGTGTTATCACATTTATAATTATAAATATTACACATGCATATTATTGAATTTTTAAGTATTAGGATTTTTTAATTTTTAAATGTTATATATTAACGTAGTGTAGTTTTCTTTTCTTATATTTCACCTATTATTACTTTTTCTATTAAATAGCAAATTGTAGGCTTTGTTTTGTTCATTAGATAGTGTAGAAATATGTATATGCACTTATATATACGTTGCCTACATGTAAAAGTATACGTCAAAGGTACTAAAATATTTATTACCATTTTTATTTTAATATTAAATATTTTAATTTCTTTGCTCTGGTAACAAGACAAACTGCGGCGTTGATTTCCGCCACTCGACAAGCAATGCCTTAAGTTGGGCGGAAAGTTGGGAACAAAATTATCTTAATGGAAACAGTATGTTCCCAAGTTCTTTCTATCAATTGCCATATAAAAAAATAATAAGTTTCAGATATTAAATACGTTTCAGATAATCAAGATGTACCAGATTAATTTATAAATCATTTATATTCTCTATACAAAAGCCACGTCACATTAATTATTCTACTATTCTTGTATTCTAGTATTGAATAGAAGTGACATCGGCCCGTCCGTGTAGTTTAATAGAGGTCAGTTAACAAAGTTCAATTTCACCCATCGCTACCGTGGTGGTCTGGTCGTTGGAAACCGGAGCGTTTATAATGTATTTGACGTTAGTACGAAAGTATGAAAGTATTTTGACAGATTTTTTTTCTATAAATTCTTGAGCTTAAAAGTTTTAATTAAAAAAAAAATAAGTTTTATTTATAATTTTTTATATGCTATCAAAAAAGAAATAGATGTGGCGCTGAGTTTCGTCACTTAACACGCAATGACTCAATGATTCAACGGAAAGTGGAGAACGATAGTGTCACAATGGGAACGGATTATCTTTTCGCTAAATTCTTAACCTGCCCTTCAACTATCGAAATGCGTAGGTAACAAACTATTTTTACTATCTGTACGCAGATAACGCAATACAAAAGAGTTAATCTTTATCTATTTTATTAAATATAATTTATTTTAATAAAGTTCGATCCCCACTCGAGGAAATGAAATATTTAATATTTTCAAATTAAATATTTAATGTTTTCTTTTCTTCGCTTTGGTAACAAGGCAAAGCGTGGCGTTGAGTTCCGCCACTCAACCCGCAATACCTCAAATTCAGCGGAACGTGGGAATATGATGTGAAACGGAGTGGTCTTAACACTAGGTTCCTAAGTTCCCTCTGCCTACCCTGCCATGTGCGGGATACAATGTGAAGTTGAGTGAGTAATTAGTGAAATTGTTTTTAATATGCACATCGCCTAGGTATAGTTAGATAAAATAAAAATAAAAGCGGCTCTTACGCTATCATTTTGTATAAATGTATTTATTTTTAACTTAATTAAAGTATTCATACATTCATGCTCCGTTCTCTCTGCCTACCCCGCTAGGGATATAGCGTGAAGCTAAGTAAGTAAGTAAGTACATTCATTTTATAGAGATAAATCGTTGCTCTCATCTCAAAAGGCCAAAATAATACAATTCTTCGAGCAACCTTGAACACATTTCAATAACAAAGTATTCGTTTACTGGCGATAATTTTAACTGTTACGTTATACTACGATATAACACGGTTGTGACTTACATCGATATTAAAGTATTCAACACTTTTTATGTTTTAATTTTTTTAATAACTAAACTACTGACTAACTAACGTTTTAATAACTAAGGAAAAACTTTTCTAGCAAACGCAGTACTTAAACCTGAATCTCTTGGATAGTGTGCAAGGCAAAAAAAAACGGCAATTACGACTGCTATACTCCAGCAAAATTTTATGTATGAAGGACTATTCAAAAAATTGAAAACAAATAAGTACACGTTATTGGCATAGTTTTTTTAAAGCGTATTTTTAATTGGTACATATTAATCACTACAACAATAATAGAGCCTCGACTTTGGATAGTACTCAGCGAGTGTTTACACCTTTCTCTGTTTAACAGATCGGTCATAGAGTAAGATGCTTCTAAAAGTGTTATTCACTGTTTGTCTAATTTTTAAAAGAGCATATCTCCGTTATGGGCGGCGTTGAGTTCCGTTATTCAACTTGCAATGTCTCGACTATTTTGCGTAAAATGTAGGACGGAAGTGTTTTATTGCGGTACAGAGTGCCTTAGTACTAGGTTACCAAGTACCTCTCCCTACTCTGACGTAAATAAATAAATATCTCCCGTTCCCTTTAAGTGATTACGTACATCAGTTGCTCTTTAATTATAAATTTTCTATTTAGAAAATTTTAGATTAGAAAATGTTGTGTAGCATGATATTTAAAAAACTTTTTATGCATTGGTAGTGTAAAAGTTGTTGTTTTCACAAACTTTAAAATAAATTAATGAAAGAAAATCCGCCGTCGTTGCATTATTTATTTTTGATATTTAAATTGTTAGTAAGTTGGTCAGAACGCTTGGACGGTTTGTTTCCAAGAGGCGTGGGTTCAAATCCTGCTACGTTCAAATTTAAAATTAAATTTAATTTAAATAAATTAAAAAAATCACATTTATTTATTGGTAATGTAATTTTAAGCATATTTAATTATAATTCTGTTATAAACAATAAGACAATTTCAACTATTTAATATTATATTAACATTTAGTTTCAAAACCTCGATGCCACTTCTAATTTCTACTCTTAAAGCACTACAAAGCTGTATTGTTTCCATTATATCGGTGTAAGTGGGTTGTGAAACATCGGCCGGGGTTTTTAGAGCTCATTTGTTTAGAAATTTTGATATTTACGTAAATTAGCACTCACTTGATCTTTCGCTTAACAGATTTTGATGTTGAACAGACGATCTTTTTGAAATAACTTGTTTTGGAATTTTACAAATTAATTGCTTATATTTTTATAAGAATAAAAAAAGAGTTTTAAGAGGTGCTGGTTCAGATCTTGCTTCGTTAACTTACCATTTCTTAATTCTTGAGGCAAGTCAAGTCAAGCTAAAGTAACAGTAAGCTGGTCATATAATGCTAACAACATAAATAAGTTGTAATAAGCATGTAAGAATTTCGACGGAGCTTGGTGAGAACGAATGACTTAGTTGGTCAGAACGCATGAACGGTTTTCAAGAGGCGCAGGTTCAAATCTCACTTCATTCAACATTTTTATTAAATTTAAATTTAGTATCGTGATGGAGACGTTTCGGCGAGTTTAGTGTAACCTAAAGAAGACTCTCTAACTTTGTGGAATGATGTCATACACAAAGTCGCTGATAATGGCTGGACGCGAGGAGTCTAAGATCGAGCTCAGTGGCGTACCATTGGAGCTGATGAGATAATGATGATATTTCAGCTTCACGTTGTATCCCGCACATTGCAGGGTAGGCAGAGGGAACATAAATTAAAGACACTTCGTTTCGTTCCCTACTTGCCGCTGAATTTGCTACAAAGCGTTATGAGTGGCGGAACTTAACGCCGCGCTTGGGCTTGTAACCAGAGCGAAAAAAATAATGCATTGAATATTTCATTTCCTAGAGTGGGGTTCGAACCCACAACCTGTCACGTTTACAGTCACACGCTTGTAATAATGAATGATATAATTTATGTATACAAATAACCTATTATTAATATCAATAAGAAGTACATAATAATATAATGATAATCACGTTTAAATCTGAAAGAGAGTTCACATCTTCCGCCCCTTTCACGTAAGGCGTATAAATATAGAAACGCGGCTTACCTTGTTAATACCACCAGATTAGCGTTAACTGAGGAGCGCTATTACTCGTAGAAGTCCGTTATAAATAAATTTAGGGTGTATTTACGGAGGTTTCAGCTAATATATACACTTTTAAATCAATAATAATTTGTATGAAGTGCTTTCTGCTCATATATTTTACGTTCAAAAGAGTATTAATTGATTTAGATATTATCTAAGCACTAATATATTTAAAGTGTTTAACTCACTTTTAGGGCAAAGTATGTAAAAAAGAATTAATTCTATGGAACTAAAATATTGATATTGATTCATCAGATAATGTTACAAGTTCTTTTTTCAGCTTCACTGAATCCCGCACGTGGCGGAGTAGGCAAAGAGGACTTAGGAATCTAGTGGCGGAAACATCGCACTTTGCCCTGTTACCAGAGAAGAAGTGACAATATTAAATATTTTTATCCTCGAGAGGGAATCGAATCCACAACCTACATCACCTTTACAGTAGTACTTACACTTACAGCCTACCTACAGCGTCTGCTCCTGTGCCACAGACAGACCTCAATATCATTACAAGCGCTGATGTTACATATAATACGTAGAATATTCACATGTACCAGTGTATAGTCGCGTGCGTTCAAAATAAACGATATTCCAACACCTGCGGTCCAGTTGAAAGCTTTTGTGATGCCGAATAAAGATAAATAGCTTCAAAAACAATGCAAAATGCACTTTTTCGTAAATGAATAAGGTATTTTTTTCATTGACACAAAGAACGGGAGGAAGGAAGGTGCGCACGCGTGCATCCCACGAGCGGTGACAGGTGGCGACTGATTTAATTAGAGGACGAAGTACAAGTAAATGCTAGTGACCTTCCTGTTGATGTATGAAATGAGGTTTTATTAGGGATTTTATTGTAGAAACTTAGTACACAGCACGTTCGTATTGTAATACTAATCATCCGCCCGCGGGTTTACCAGTTTGAATTGCACTATTTTATTTACTGATTTCATTAACTTTCTTGTTCTTATGATATTGTAACTTTTTAAAACAATATCTATGCATTGTAATCTCAAATTTTAGTTGAATGAATATAAATATTATATCAATTTCGTGAAGCTAATTATTTTAAATAATCGCTATAAATTCATTTTTATCCGTTTTAAAAAAAACGAACACTACATTTCGCACAGATGTAAAGACAAAAAATTGCAAATTTGCTATCTAGTATATAAATAAACGAGGACGCCTAACATTTTTATTTTTTTAATATGTCTTCATGATCTTCGTGATCAGTTACAGATTTATTATATGTAAAAATAGGAAGACCAGAGCTTAAATATCAGGTTTAATCAACATTTATTTAATAGGTTACTTAAAAAAATGATTTACGATTTTTTCACGTATAGCACGGTAGGTAGAAGTTAAATCACCGGAACTCAACGTGCAGGATAATGAAAAGAATTTAACAAAATTCAATATATTATCTCAATTTATTCACAAAACCAGATCTAAATATAATATAAAAATTTACTATAAATACAATCTTGCATTGAACCACCATCATTTATAGATAATCAGATATATGCACTTTGCACCTACACCTGCGCCATGATCAAACTTAACATGCATCATAATTAGACATCTGTCATAAACATTTGGAAAAATCAAACGCGGCAACCAACAAGATTGTATAAAAAAATAATAAATATGTTAACAGAAAACGGATTTATCATATCATTGATATTATTATGTAAATTTTTAAATCTACTATCAAAACGTTGGCGGGAATTTAAAAAAGTCTGCCTAATAAGCGTGAAATTCGAGTATATTAACATAAAACTTTAATTGAGGATACCGTTACCTAGTGTTGTAAAATTATAAGGCACACGGGTGGTCGCACCGACCGTCACCACCGTCAGTCTTGGCCATAAATATCTATACTACTTTGCTATCGTAAATGCAGGAGTTAAATTTTGTCTTCATATATATTTTTTGGGAAGCCTTAGTTAAATATTGTTTCTCTTGTGTTTACGGCTTGTTAGGATTTAATGATATGTTATTTTTGTCATTGGATGATAATAATTTACTTATTTTAATAATTAAGAAGGTACAATCAATAATTTAAATTTTGGTGATCTTTTAAATTTTTTTTGTAACTTCATGCCATCAGGGTACACAAAGAGCGTCTGGGAACCTGCTGTTAAAACACTTTGTTCCTATTAGGGAACCTCCTCTTTCCACTTTCCGCTGAAATTATTGAGGCGTTGCGTTGAGTCGTGGTAATCGACGACGTTTATCACCTGAGCCACTAAGCCACGACAGTAGTCCTTTATTGATGTGTAACACAAATTCGACCTATAGAGTGGCAGAACTCAACACTGCGTTTATCGTTAACAGAATGAGAAAATTAAAATAATTATTTCCCATACATAGAGATTGAAGGCACAACCATCGCGATCACAATCTGACAAGGTACCCCAATGTCGTTAAGGCTTATTTGGACCAGAATGAAATCAATACTTAAAATTTACTTTAGCACTTCCATTGTTGATATTAATTTAGATAAGGCGTGAACATCTAAAGTAGGCTGCAATAAAAGTTACTTATTGTTATTGCTAGATTCCTTAAGAACCGGATGAGATTATACCAATTTTTTTTTTTTATAAGTATTTTGGTGACTGAGACCTGTAACGATTTGTGATATTTCTTCTTAAATAAAAATCCAAGTATATAGATACAAAATGAAGTATGCCTTTCTTTCCTTGAAAAATTCAATAGTAGAAAAAAAATAGGATGCTGTAGTGGCGCATGATCACAACGTCTAACTATAAACACCACGTTCGTGAGTTCAATTCCTACTTGAGGATTTCCATGATTAAATTTGACATTTCCCCACCCTGGGACAATAAAAAAAAGCATATGGCTCTAAGTTCCACCAACATAATTTGAAAATTGAGCGAGAGAGAAGAGATCTACATATCGGGCTGTGTCTCCTCTGCCTTCTTTGCTAAATACAGCAAACTGAAGAGAGGAAGCTGTATAAGTATTGCATTCTTGAAGCCTCTCGCAGCGCATAGGATTGATGTCTTCGACCCCCACTGGAGGAAATGAAACATTTAATATTTTCAAATTAAAACTGGCACAAAGCACAGCGCGGCATTGGCTTATGCCATTCAATACGCAATACCTCAAATTCGGCGGAAATTAGGGAACAGACCGGGGTGGTACCAAGTTACCCCTGCCTACCCGGCAATACAGCGTGAACCTGAAAAAAAACTATTTTTCTAAACAAAAAAAAAGTTCTATCATACAATAAAGTAACATAATACATTATAGTTATTGACAACTATTTTTCAAGGGCACTTTCATTTGTATCGTACGAAGTAGGGCGCGCTCACTCCCACGCACCTGAGACGCGAGAATTACACATTAGCACGTTTTTATCTTCTAACGTTACCAATCATGTCAGGTTAAGACTTGCAGTATTGGTGTATGTCTTCGCTTGTTTCGCTTTTTTCTTGAAAACTCTAATGTTATTTATCTAACAATGTTTTTGTAAAAGATTTAGAGCGATAAATAGCGTGCAGTTAAAAAAAATCATCTCAATTTTCTAAATAAGCATAGATATTATTATATATTTTATAGATTGCATGTAAAATAAACAGTACATTTTTAAAAACGTAGGATTTTTTTGCTATTAATAACATTCGGTCCGTTTCTTCATATACATTTTCAATTTTAATGAAACTTTTAGTCCAAGAATTACTTCTTATTATTTTGAAAGTATTTTAATATTTGTACTTTATAAAACGTATATTACAAAAGCACTTTAAGAATCGTTAAACGTAAAAGGCTTAAGCGTCTTAAGTTTACAGGTAAATTGATTTAGTAAGAGATGAATGAGGTCAGCCAGAGCTTAGCGGCGGCACAAAGTAACGTTTTACACCTAACTTTTGCATATTTTAGTTTATTATGTATTTAATATGTTTTAAGGTTGAGATTGTAAGTTTGACTGGTTGTAGGTTCATTCTTACTTGAGGAACTGAAATTAAAAAAAAAATCATCTTAGTACCGAGGCGTGGCAACGCCGCTTATCAAGACGCAGTGTGTCAATTCGGCGTAGAGTGTGGAACGGAAATATTTTTATATGTATGGAGTGTTTTAACACTAGGTTCCTAAGTTCCCTGTAGCCTCCTTCCTGTATGTGGAGTACAATGTGAAGCTAATATGTTTTTTTTTTTAATATAAAAGTGAGTTATTATAATCTTAAGTTTGAAATTGTAGTTTCTTTACTTTCACGCTTTATTTTGCATACAACATTGTCAATTAACACGGCACTGTGACTTGCCCCTGACGCTTGAACGACAAAATACGGTGTTAAAATCAGCCACCCACCACGAAATATCTATTGAACAGAGCGATATGTTATTAAATTTACTATATTAGTCCCATTTTAAGATTATGATGTTTGATCTGGCTATATAAGTATTGTTAGTTTATATACATTTAAGTAAGTCGAAGGTAACATTAAATAACAATAAAAAGGCGACCCACACACGCACTTTCTCTCACATTTGCATTAGGACCGGCTGAACCGTCGTTATTGTGATTTGAATGAGTGAAACGGTCAATTGAATGATATCGGTACGGAGTTGTCACATATATATTTTGTTAAATATTTTAGAGACTTGCCTTAAGAATATTATTTGCATGAGACCGTCGTGGTCCGTCAGCGTACTTGAAAACCAAGTGCTAAGACACTCCGTTCGAATCAGTGTGAGTGATAGAATTTAACGCTGCGCTTTAACTATATATAATTTTATATTAAATTAATTGCAATCAAAGGCTCTTTTCTTTCATCTTTATATTACGAGCGGGATATATTTAATAAGAAATAATTAATTTTTATACTGAACAGTGAAGCATTCGATTATTAGTAAAGAGCTATTTCGCAGTGCGTCGCATTTCTCACGCGGTCCCTTGCCAATTTTCTCATTGTATCAATCAGGGCGGCTCACCCTATGCGGGCCGACTTCTATTGACGATGACAATGTAATAGATTTCTGGAAGATTGTTTTGAAGATAACAATTACTATCGTATACTAGAAATTGGTAAACGTTCGAATTACAGAGTTAAAAACGGTATTTTCTTATTAAGGACGAATTGATCTTTTTTTTTTAGATTAATTTAGCTAAATTTAATTTTGGACAATGGTGGGTAGATGGAACCTAGGAACCTAGTGTTAAGACACTAGCCATCCTCATTACGCACTTTCGCTTTTTCTCCCGCCGTTAAGTGGCGGAACTCAACGCTGTTCTTTGGCCCAACTAAGTTTTGTTTAGTATATACTAATAATACGTGTGAAGGTACCTTCTAACATTTGTTAAAAGCAATTCATTTCTAAACATAACATACATAATCTAATGAAGCCATATAAAATTATAAAATCTTGACTGGTCGAGTTTGAACGAAAAGGGTGAAAATGGAAACTTGAGGCGTTTTGGCAGGGCTTCCCTCACATTTTATTTTCTTTTAATTTCACGTCGTATTCCATAAATAGCAGGGCAGATCGAACTCGGCGTTAAACCACAAACAACGGAGTTTTTGAGACATTCCGCGTTGGTATCGGAGCTCAACGCCTTTGCCTTGGTGCCAGAGTTAGGATATTAATTCCCTTGAGTGGACATCGAACTCACAATGGTCTTGCCGCAACAATACAGTCTAACAATATGCCACTGCGCTACAAAATACATTTTTGTGCATATATTACAACTTGTTACAGTAAATTAATAATTAATTTTTATAAAATATTAAAATGGTTTTTTTATCTATATAATTAACTAGTATTTTGATGGATTTCTTTTAACACTACTTTGCCCGTAACCGACATTTTCATTTATTATTATCGACTTTTGCGACAAAATTTATTCTTTTTTCTTTTTACATTCTCTCAGCTTCACGCTGTATCTCGCACATGATAGGATATATGCAGAGGAAACTTGGGAATCTACTGTTAAAATACTACGTTTAGATTCACATTTTCCATCGAATTTAATATTAAATATTAATAAATAAAAAGAATTCAAATATTTTATTGACAATATAAATATTTCATTTGATCAAGTGGGAATGAACCCGCAACTGGCCCATGCGTCACGACCGGCCTCCAAGACGTCAACTCACTGACGTGCCAAACCGTTCGTAGCTTCGAACAATTAGTGATTGGTAGGAACAATTGTGACAGCGAGCTCCTTAATAGGAACGACTGTTGACCCAAATCAAGAAACTCTATTACTTTGGCATGTATGTACATACGTATTCAAGTGGTATTTTCAAAAGACATAGATCGTTACTGCGTTGGTCGTGAGTTCAATTCCTTAAAATTATTTCGTCTTGTTAGCTTCACGCTGTATCCCGCACACGGCAGGGTAAGCAGTGGGACCTTGGGAACCTAATGTTAAGACACTCCGTTTCCCACTTTCGCTATGCTATGCCACTGATAAATGCCGCCTTATAAATTAGTATTTTGTCTATTATTGTCTATCAAAATAAAAACAGTAGGCAGTTTTTTTCACAAATTGAACAACGAAAGTTTAAACTACAGAATACAAAATTACTTCTCAAATAAAATTCATTATCTTGTTAATATTAAAGAAAAAAATGAGTATAAAAGAGCAAATATTTACCATTAATTACACGAATGACACGATTTTCTAATAAACGATTGTACAAAACATACATACATTGTTTGCAAGAGATAGGTATTATCATGATTGTGCGCTACAAGTGTCGCAACGCCCGTAATAAAATGTTACAATAATCATTTTAGATGGTAGTAAGGCAGAATTAGACTGTATTTATACGATTATTGGGCGTTCAAATTTCACTTCAGGAGATATATTAATATTTTTTGAGACCTGTCGTGGCGCTGCGGCACAAACGTGTGACTGTAACCGACAGGTTGCGGGTTCGATCCCCACTCGAGGAGTTTCTTCGTTCTGGTACAAGGCAAAACGCGGCGTTGACTTCCGCCACTCAACACGCAATGCCTCAAACTCGGTGGAAAGTGGGGAACGGAAGTGGAACGGAATGTCTTAACACTAGGTTTCCAAGTTCCCTCTGGCTACCCTGCCATGTGCGGGATACAGCGTGAAGCTGAGTATGAGTATGGAGTATGAGACATATTTAATTTATTTTAATGCTCCAGCTATTACAAGACAAATTCTAGACCAATTATAGACTTAATATTAGAACTAAACATTTTTACATGTTGTTTTATTAATAATTGTTTTTTTGAAACAATAAAATAAGTTTTTGGTTGGAATAAATAGAAATTGTCGTTTTACAGACGGATTTCATTTTGTATAACGCTACAGTGAAGGCTTCAGATTACATTTAGAGGGGTATTATATTTAGAACATAGCTATTTTGATGCGGATTTAAAAAGTGAATAGAAAATAAACGCTATAGTTAGAACAAAGCGTGTTGAGTCGCGGAACTAATCGTCACAAAAACAAACTCATTCTTCAAGTGGGACAAGAACAGGGGCACAAGACCTTTAACACGTCAGGTTGGGAGTTCGATCTCCACTCGAGGAAATAATATATTTAATATTTTCAATTTGATTATTTATTATTCTTACTTTTTAGACTTAGTAACGAGGAAAAGAGCGCGGCGTTGAGTACCTCCATTCTATACGCTCATTGCGCGTATACGCGATGTCTCAAATTCGGCGGAAAGTGGTGAATGGCTTGGAGTGTTTTAACATTAAGTTCCCAAGTTTCTCTGTCTATCTTGCCATGTGCGGGATACAGCGTGAAGCTGAGTGAGAGAGAGAGAGTAAGTATCGAACTCGATACTATCGCATTTATAGTCAGACGCTGTATCAATGGGTCACGACGGCTTCTTTATAATTTTTTTTAGTAACTGTAAATATAAAATTAAGAAGTCTATGTTATTGGAAATAAGTATAAAACAAAACGCGTTGTAAGAACCAATTGTACAAATAATCTGTATTTGTAAAGCATCGTATGTTTATCTATTGAATACTTATTTCTTTTTGGGGTATAATTTATACTATAGTTTATGTTCGTGGCCTTAGGCAGAGTAAACTCTTGTTGTGAGTTTGATCCAAACTCGAGGAAATTAAATATTAAATTTTTAATATTTCTTCGCTCTGGTAACAAGGCAAACTGCGGCGTTGAGTTCCGCCATGCAACGCAACACGCAATACCTGAGAATCGGTGAATATGGGGAACGGATAGTCTTAACACAAGGTTCCCAAGCTAGCGGATATACTCAGATGCAATCTAGTGTTGATACGCTCTGTTCGTCATGTTCCTCCTATTTATACTACTGGTATACTTTACATATTAATTTGCATTGAACAAATTCCTTCTAGTCAGATTCGAGCCTAATTGAATATATATATACATAATGTACCAACCGCACATTTCCTATTACGTTTGTATGGAATGGTACATCGTTCTCTAGGGCTATTATGGTACAGTGGGAGAAGCGTGCGATTAAAAACGCTATAAGTTATGGGTTCGATTCCTAACCGATATAGTGAAATATTTAATATTTTAGTTATCTCGCTTTGGTAAGGCGCAGAGTTTAGTTTCGCCAATCACAACGTAATTCCTTAAGAATTTGGTATTTTAACATTAGGTTCCCTGGTTACCCTACCAGCAGAATATAACGTGAAGCTAAAAAATCATACTTCTATTCTTATTTTTTATTACATATTTTGGAACGTTGTATGGCAGAATACAAGTCTGTCTTACTAAAATGGAGCATAGACACAAGAAACATTACTGCCTTATTATAGAACCTACAACCAGCGTAAACGTTTTGGCTACTTCATAATTGTGCCACAACGATCTTAAAACTAAATATACATACATATATACTGTGCAAACAAAATTACAATTCTAAATAGATGTGAGGCAAACAGTGTCGTAATAACAACAAAAATAAAACGTTAGCCAGGTGGCGCTTGCGAGTCGTGTGGTGACTCGTGAGTCAGTTGCTGACTCAACTACAGAACGATTGGTCACGTCTACTTGAGGACGGAGTGAAGAAAATCTTTATGAATATTGAGATAGATTTTGTGTGACATTTTGTATTTGTCATAGAAAATCTTAGAATAAGTAGCGGTCATACAATACTGTTATTTCTTTGGGGTTTATTATGATCAGGTCACAATGCTTAACCTTTATCTAATATGCAACATAACATGCTTTTTTGGAAGGGTAGGCAAAGGGAACTTGGCCTGTCGTGGCGCAGCGGCACAAGCGTGTGACTGTAACCGACAGGTTCTGGGTTCGATCCCCAGTCGAGGAAATGAAACATTTAATATTTTCAATTTAAATATTTAATGTTTCGTTTCTTCGCTCTGATAATAAGGCAAAGCGCGGCGTTGAGTTCCGCCACTCAACACGCAATGCCTCATATTCGGCGGAAAGTGGGGAACGGAAGTGGAACGGAGTGTCTTAACACTAGGTTCCCGGGTCCCTCTGCCTACCCTGCCTCGTGCGGGAAAAAGCGTGAAGCTAAGAAGAAAGAAAATTAAGATACTCTGTACCATACCGTCATACCGTTCATCAATGTAAATAGTAAATATTTGCAATAAAACGCTAAATGACGATTTTGAGTGCGACTAATAACCACTAAACGTATTATATACCAAATTTACAAGAATCCATAGCAAATTATCAACACTGGGTCAGGTTAGATATAATAATTTGGGCTACAGTGGCGCAACAGCAGGGTGCCGGATTGTAAATCCCACTCGTAGCTATAAATTATAATCTTTTCGTTATTCTAGTAACGAGAAAAATGAGCCATATGGAAAGAGGAGAATAGTGCTTTAACACTACGTTTCCGACCTTTCTCTAAGCAAGATACGTCGAGACAATGATCAAAAATGACACTGCCAGTATAAGCTGCATCTATGAGCACATATTCATACATATCTACATACATATATATAGAGTACGTGCGTACCGTCTAAGGTGAAACGCTCAAAATAGCCCCCTCTTCCGCCGCCTAAAATATCCTTGTCGCTACAAAACCCTCGAGGCGAGACTGTCAAATGCGGGAATATGTCATCTATTTATTATCTTCAAAGTGTGTAGAGTAAGAAAACTGTCTTAATAACGTTTTATTCTTAAACACTTCAAATTAAAAAAAAAATAAACTCAAAATCAAAATTTAAGTTTTGAGTTTAGTAATTTTAAGTTTTGAGTTCAAAAATAAATTGCATAAAAATAATAGTTGTTTTTTTTATTTCGATTAATAAGTAAGAATTGTTTGTTAAGCGTTATATTGATTCAATCTGTACAATTTAGTTGTTAGTATTCGCAAATGTTATTTAATTAAATTTATTAAAAAAATAGCAGTTAAAATATTTACTTTTCTTGAAATAAGAAATGTGTTTATAAATCCGTTATCAATTTTCATATTTATACATCCGAAATCGATTCCGCCACAAGAAAATCGATAACACCACATGAAAACGATTATACAAATCGATATAACTATAACATTCTACACCGCTAATCGTATAAATATATATTAACTTACTGTCAATATGAGTCAGTCGTATAGAAATACGTTTGCGAACGTATCCGGGGATTGAACTCGGTTTATTTGCGTGGCTGGCACTGCGCCAGCGCACCGCTGTTGTATGACCTTATTCATTCTACACTACTGTTGATGAGTTGTGACCGATTTGAAGTTAAGTTGCTGAACATTTGCGAAATGATCACTGGAAAAGTATATATGTATCAAAAGTTTAAAAAATCCTATAATAACAAGGTAGGGAACGAAAGTGCATTAACTTTAGGTTCCCAAGTTCCCTCTGTCAACACTGCTATGCAATAAATACAACATTTAATTAAAAATAAATAAAAATACAGCAAAAAATTATAAATTCTGCAGCCATCTACCGCTAACTTCATAGCGACCACGACTCGTTAATCGTATCGTATATATATGTGTGTACGTAGACGATCTTCGTGAAACCGTTTGCTTTATGTATATGGATGGGTGTGTTAGTGATCTAGTTCTTTGTTTTTTTTAGCAGGAGTATTATTAAATTTGCTGTTTTTAATATTGTTATTAAGAACGATAGAAAATAAAATATTGAAAAAAAACTCTTCTGTCTCTTGTATAGCTCTATATATTATTTAATTACTTTATAAAGAAATTGTTTCCGCAATTTACTGTGAAAAATAAAAAGCTGCAAGATTTTCATTCAGCTCAGTCAAAATTCTAATATCAACATACAAACTGTCAAAATCATTGATCATATTTTTCTCTAAGCATATATTTTGAAATATTAATTGAAACATTTTATGAAATTTCATAATTTCTTAACTCTATTTACAATCAAATTGTAATTAAATCCAAACATTTTCTCCCCAGGATACTAGTAGGCGCGCCAGAAGACGAGCCTTATCATATTAACGGCGTTAAACGCCCAGGCGCAGTATATCGCTGTCGGCCTGGACACCGCGGAGCCGTGACCGAGGGCTCCGGCAATCCGCTGCAAATGTGCTCGCTTATGGAGTTTGATAAAAACCGATGTAAGTTATAATTTATATTAATATTCAATTAGTTATATAAATAATATTTTTTGAATTGTCTACTCTACTCAACTCTACTCAGCTTCACGCTGTATCCCCGCCGAATTCGAGGCATTGCGTGTTGAGTGGCGGAACTCAACGCCGCGCTTAGCCTTATTACCGGAGCGAAGAAATGAAACATTAAATATTTAAATTGAAAATATTAAATATTTCATTTCCTCGACTGGGGATCGATCCCAGAACCTGTCGGTTACAGTCACACTCTTGTGCCGCTGCGCCACGACAGGCCTCAATTTATGACTGATATATTTATTTATGTCAGTTTTTCTATTTTTTTAGCTTTATGCTGCACCCCACACATGCAGGTAGCAGGTAACAGGGTAGGCAGAGACTAAGGTACCTTGGTAACCGACACTCCGTACCAGTTAAAACACTTCCGCTCACCACTTTCCGCCTAATTTCTATATTTTGTTATATAATATAATATTACGTCAGAATATTACGTCATTATTCTGAAACTAAATTGTCAATTTTTATGTGAGTTTTAAAAATTATGTCATCCTTCAATATGCGAATAAATTTCAGCATTATTTATATATATGTATATCTATAAAAAATCTGAAATTCAATCAAATTTACAATAATAATAATAATTATAATGAAAATGAGTGAGACTGTAAACTTGATTATTGTGGGGTCGATCCATACTAGAGGGATGTCAATATTTAGTATTCTACTTCCTTCGCTGGTAATGAGGTTAACCGCGGGGTTGAATTGCGCCACTGAATGAAAACCTTGTAAATTCATGAAAAGAAAAGTAGGGAAAGAAAGTGTCTTAATGGGTACGGAGTGTCTTAACATAAGGTTCCCAAGTTCCCATAGATATAGCAGTGATGCTAAAAAATAAATACAACCTTTATATCATTTCCTTTTGCGTTTATCTTGAACCACAAAAGTAGTGCACGAAACGACATAAAAGATCTCTCAGATTCACAATAATAAATACGACAATGTTTGAAAAGTTATGTACAAGCGTGTGTCTTATGTCATACCACCGTTTCAAGTTCTCGTGCACCGTGACCGTCGAGAAGATGTGATTTATGGAGGAGATCTTTACTTCTATACTATAACTATACTGAGGTCTGTCGCAGAGAAGCGAGCGACAGGTTGTGGGTTCGATACTCACTGGTAGAAATGAAATATTTAAGTGCGGCGTTGAGTTCCGCCAATCAACACACTCACAATGCCTTTTATTCGGCGGAAAGTAGAGAAAAGAACGAAATGTTTTAACATAGTCTTAACACTAGGTTCCTAAGTTCCCTTTGCCTACCCTATCACGTGCGATATACAGCGTGCCTCTGAAAAACTATAACTATACAATATCTATAGCTATTACTAGAGGTCATGGATCAATTATAAAGGTATTTCAATTATTTAATTGCTCCATACAACTTCCGTTTAGTTCCGTACTTTACACCCTATGTCTCTAAAGTTGCACGGCAAGCGGAGAAAAGAGTGCCTTAACACTAAGTACACTATGACTAACCAGCTTTATATATTTTATTATACTAAGATAACTAGTTATAAAATATTTATAGTTTTACTCAAGCAAACGGTTACACTTTATAATATGTCAGGGTATAAAGCAAAGAGACATAGCCTTAGAAGGTCTTAGCAAATCTCGATTAGGTCTTGTTTAATAAACGATGCGTCAGATTTTACTTGAAAATTAATATTTGTTCAGATTTTATTGTAGTCATGGAGTTTGGTACAATATTATTATTTCCGTCTCCGTCCCCTTTTCCACTTTCAGCCAAATTTGAGGCATTGCGTGTTGAGTGGCGGAACTCGACGCCGCGCTTTGCCTATAATATATATTATATATTGCCTATAATGTAAGGTAAAAAGAAAATTAAAATAAAGTGAAAAAAAAGAATTCAATAAAAAAAAAAAATATTCGTTGGATTACACTCTTAGCATGCACAATTATTTGTTATACAAAAATATGTACAATTTCTTATTCTCATGCTGTATTCCACAATATTAGTAGTTACGATACTACGTTCTCTACTTTGCCTCGTATTACCAACTAATGTTGAGTGGCGGAATTAAACGCCACGGTTTGTCTTATTGTTATGTTACCAGAGCGAAGTAATAAATAAATTACATATTCACTAGAGAGAATCAAACCTACCTTAATGGTTTCATATAGATATTGCACCACGACGTTGTTTTCAAACATCCTTTATTACCCACAGTAGTAAAATAAAACGCGGCGTTAAGTTACGTTGTTCAACTATATATTCCATTTCATTTTCATACTTAAAATTAAAATTATAACCTATTTCTACTGCCAAAATAACAAAAGCTATAAAATCACCGTAAAACAAAGTGCCTATTGCTTTTAAAGAAAATTGTGCAACATGCGTCGTTCGCTAAAGACCGATTATATCTTAAATATAAAGTTTTAAGATTCCAGTAGCGAATAAATGTTAGGGCCACTTATATATGTTGCACAATAGAATGAATGTGACCAGATTGTTACTATCTGTTTGTATTAAATAATACCTTTTGCTGTTGAATTCCATAGGAGTAAAGATTTATTTTTGTAGAGAGAGCTTTCATTTTTTTTTTATTGTTATTTATTATTTATAACAATATTTTTCATCGTGGTCTGCTGGATAAAATACCAGACTGTAAACGCTACGGTTGTCGGTTCAATTCCCAATCGGAGGAATATAAATATTTTCACTTTCTTTCTCGAGTAACAAGACAAACTGCTGCGTTCAGTTTTGTTTAGAAATTTATTAAAAAATTGGGAACGAATCGAAGTGTCTCTGTCTCTCAGCTTCACGCTGTATCCCGCACATGGCAGGGTAGGCAGAGGAAACTTGGGAATCTAGTGTTAAGACATTCCGTTCCCCACTTTCCATCGAATTTGAGGCATTGCATGTTGAGTGGCGGTACTCAACGCCGCGTTTTGCCTCGTACCAGAGCGTTGAAATGAAAACATTATATATTTAAATTAAAAATATTAACTGAAAATATTATTTAATTTCTTCTAGTGGGGATCGAACCCACAACCTGTCGGTTACAGTCACACGCTTGTGCCGCTGCGACACGACAGGCTGAAGTGTCCTAACAGTAAATTCTCTCTTCATACTCTGTGATATTCGAGAAAATCTTCAATGCGATTAATAAATTATTACTAAATTAAAATCTCAATTCTCAGCTGCCATACAAACGCCCATAAGAAAAACAAGATTTATACATAAAAACAAAATTTACATATAAAATTCATTAGAAATACTTACAGCGTTAAACTTAAATAATTAAATTCCACACATCTCAAGTATTTGCTTTCTCTGAACTGCAGTCTGTTAATTCGTTTGTATGTAATTACAATGTATCGGGTATTGGTGTTGGGTCTTGTAGCGTGGGCGGCGTGGGCGACGCGCGGGCGGTGCGAAAACCTGCGGGCTTTGGCTACCGATTACGCAATTAGCTTTATGAATTTCTGTAGACTTATTTAAATGTTATACGTTTTTGTTTTCTCCTTTTATTAATATATATGTAAATTTGTATGTTTGTCTATATTTATGTATGTTTTTTACATCATTTATATAATTCTTTGGTTTTGGTGACGAGGCAAAGTGCGGCGTTGAGTTACACCAATCATGGCGTCCTTGACCTTCGCGTGACCTTGGGCATTTTGGAGAAAAAGTCAAAAAAATTTTTGCAGCGCCGAGCACTGCACCTCTCTATGTGGCCAAAGACAGACCAAGGGGCGGGTGGAGAGTGGCGCGTAATGGCTCAAATCTACCTGTCAATATTGAAAATTTGTCTATTTTTCGTCTCTTGAATCGAATATATCAAGTATTACCTTGTCTATCAACATTTTAATTTTTCATAATTCTACAAGATTATGTGATATAGTTGTTTAAAAATATTAAGAAAGGAAAAGAAACATCGCCGCTCAACACGCAATGCGCACCTGAACTCAGCGGAAAGTGAGGTACGGAAGTATCTCTGTGCCCAGCTTTCCTTTGTCTACCTTGCAATGTGCTTTTGACTTTATTTCCGAAAGCCACGGGTTCGAATCCGCTTATCATAGGAATTTTCTTATATTATTTTATTGATAGGAAATTTCAAAACATTTTAATATTAGTAAATATGTTTTTATCAGAAAAGTGCGTTATATTGCTGTAGAAAGACGGCGGCGATTGTTTACTGAAGTCGACGTTGGTTACTAGAATGGTAGCTTGTGAAATATCACCGCCATTGATAAGAAATGGTTGATAGTGATGTGCATAGTGTGGTGTAAAGATTATACGTATATTATATGACTTACCTTATACTTTATATTTTACCTATAGTATTATTGAAAAATATATGTTTTACTTTCACTTTTTTCTTGTAAAATTGGATGATAAAATTAGAACTGCACTGCCAATATTAGAAGCGAAGAGAGAGCTTTGAAAATGTAAATAAAATAATATATTCAATAAAAAAAATAATGATATAGTGTATTTTCTTTTTCTATCTTATTCTTATCTATTACTACAAGTATTAATAGTTGACTTAATACGTTTTATTAATTTTAGTTTCATCCCCCACTTTCTGCAATTTAGGCATTGCGTGTGGATTAGCGGAACTTAACGCCGCGCTGTGTCGCATTTTTCATTCCTCTGAGTGGAGATTGAAGCCGCAACCATCGTCGCACACTTGCTCCACATTGGATTTCCCCTTAATAACAAATTGATATTATTATATAAAAAAATAAAAATAAAAAAAGAAACCGAAATTGTGACAACACTATTTATTTGCGTGCACTATCAGTGTTATCAGTATCGAGCAGTTATCAGTATCTAGTGCGGTTATACAATAAAGCTGCCGAGATGAAATGCACAAAGGATCTTTGAACTTAGATTACTTATAGATGCATATTTTTTATTTCTTATCAGTTTAAGTACTATAACTAAATTATATCATTATTTATAAAGGCCTGTCGTGGCACTGGGGTATGAGCGTGTCAATGTAAATATGACAGGTTGTGGGTTTGATACCCACTCGAGGAAATGAAATATTTATTATTAGCTTAAATATTTAATTTGATACTTAATATAAAATGTTACATATATAAAAAACAAGACAAACCGTCGAGGAGCTTTGTCAATCAACAATTAATGCCTCAGATTCAGCGGAAAGTGGGAAATGAAACGGGGTGCCTTATCTCTAGGGATCTAAGTTCCCTCTGCCTACATTGCCGTATGTGGGATACAGCGTGAAGCTGAAAACAATACTAGAAGCACTTCACCCTTAATTTGAGATAACTCGAACTGGAATTTTATATTTAGCATACTAAATTCAAAAGCGTACAAATATTTGAAAGTAGCAAGATTAGAACCCGCGTCTCTTGGAAACCGTCCAAGCGGTCAGACCAACTAAGTCATACGTTCTTATCAAGCTTCGTCGTAATTCGTATGCGCTTGTACGCTTTAGTAATTTCTTTCCTAAGTGTGAAATAACACTTTAAAAATAGTAAAAAAATAACTCGATATGTTTTTGTATGACACGAAAACGAACTGATGTGTCATTGCTAACTGAAGCCGTCACTGCGTAGTGGGAAAGCGATATGTTATTACTTATAGATGCATATTTTTTATTTCTTATCAGTTTAAGTAATTTAACTAAATTATATCATTTATAAAGGCCTGTCGTGGCACAGGGGTATGAGCGTGTCAATGTAAATATGACAGGTTGTGGGTTTGATACCCACTCGAGGAAATGAAATATTTATTATTAGCTTAAATATTTAATTTGATACTTAATATACAATATTACAAATATAAAAAACAAGATAAATCGTCGAGGAGCTATGTCAATCAACAATTAATGCCTCAGATTCAGCGGAAAGTGGGAAATGAAACGGGGTGCCTTATCTCTAGGGATCCAAGTTCCCTCTGCCTACATTGCCGTATGTGGGATACAGCGTGAAGCTGCAAACAATACTAGAAGCACTTTACCCTTAATTTGAGATAACTCGAACTGGTATTTTAAATTTAGCATACTAAATTCAAAAGCGTACAAATATTTGAAAGTAGCAAGATTAGAACCCGCGTCTCTTGGAAACCGTCCAAGCGGTCAGACCAACTAAGCCATACGTTCTTATCAAGCTTCGTCGAAATTCACATGCGGTTGTACGCTTTAGTAATTTCTTTCCTAAGTGTGAAATAACACTTTAAAAATTGTAAAAATATAACTCGATATGTTCTTGTATGAAACGAAAACGAACTGATGTGTCATTGCTGACTGAAGCCGTCACTGCGTAGTGGGAAAGCGATATGTTATTATAAGCGCAACAGTTGTGAGTTCAATACCCATTCGAGGGATTTATTATATTTAAATAACTTTCATTTATTCGCTCTAGTTAACAAAACGCGGTGTTAAGTTACGCCAATTAACATTCAATAGCCCATGCATTCCCGTGAGTGACCATACACTACTTACCCCGTGCCTACCCTGATAGTACCTATAGTTAGATATTCGTATATTAAATTTGATAAAAAAATTGTCATACTCATAAATATGTATCCTAAACTTTGTAACAGGCAAATATTCATTTATAAAAGTTGTTTATACTTCTGCGACATACTTTATCAATTATATACACTTCGTTCCACCGACGCAATAACGTAACTGGTGCAAGTGAACTATCAAAATAGGCACTGTACTTATTTCAATCAATTACGTGGGATCGATATTTGATTTGTGGGTGGTATGTGGGTTTTCTATTCATATAATACTTGTCACAAATAGAATTTGGCCAGTATAAACAAAACATGATAGCAAAGCGAACAAAATTTAAAATCCAAAAAATCATTCTACCCTAATAAATCACTATCAAATTTCCGCAAAATGCACCGCGTAGGTCTTAAATTGTTGATTTGATCATAGAACTAAGAACCAGGGCTTTCGATTAAAAAAAAAACAAAATAAAATCATTAATTCAAGAGCTTCAGTGCTTCAGGCTGGAGGACATACAGGTCTAAGCTATATCGCTCCTCTTTTGGTGTAAGGAGTTAAAAAAGGCACAAATTGGATATTATTCAGAATTAGTTCCAAGTAGAGTAATACAGATGGATCTGTCATTTAAATTATGATGTTGCTTGTTAGATACCTTAAACCTAGCTTCTTTCTTTCTATAATACTTATACTATTTTATGTAGGTTTACATGTTATTTATTAACTTGACTCGACAGCACGCTTTACTTTACTTAATAAAAATATTAAATATTTTATTTATATTATTTAATATTTTATTTATTTTATAGGCCTGTCGTGGCGCAGCGGCACAAGAGTGGGACTGTAACCGACAGGTTCTGGGTTCGATCCCCAGTCGAGGAAATGAAATATTTAATATTTTCAATTTAAATATTTTATGTTTCATTTCTTCGCTCTGGTAATAAGGCAAAGCGCGGCGTTGAGTTCCGCCACTCAACACGCAATGCCTCAAATTCGGCGGAAAGTGGGGAAAGGAAGTGGAACGGAGTGTCATAACACTAGGTTTCACTTCAGTTCCCTCTGCCTACCCTGCCTAGTGCGGGATACAGCGTGAAGCTGAAGAAAAAAATAATATTTTATTTCTTCGGGTAGGTATTGAAACAGCTACATGAAGCGTGTACAGCCGCACGCTTGTGCCCTTGCACCACAACTGGCCTGGCATGCCCAGTGTTTGATTAATTCGACAAGTGGCGAGACAAGTGATAATAAGCTTAAATTAATGACTTGGGACCTCTATACAGTGTACTCGCCACAATTGCACTTAAATTATGATGAAATATTTCATACTTCTCGAGTTTTTAACTGGAGTGAAATACTAAAGATGTTTTGAATAGGTCTTCTTTCTTAAGACAAAATCATATACACGCGTTGAATTTCGCGATTTAACACGCAATACCTTAAGGATTCGGCAGAAAGTTGGAAATGGAAGTATCTTGATGGAGAGGGAGTGTCTTAAAACTAAGTATATAGATTACCTTTGCCTACTCTGTTATATATAATAAACAAGCCTACATTATGTATGACACTTACTAAATTTCTTTCGAGATTGAACTGGTTTCTGAAATTAGAACTATATTTTTTTTATGGAAGAGACGGCAAACGAACGTACGGGTCACCTGATGGTAAGTGATCACCGTCGCCCACGGCCCCGTGTAACTCCAGAGGAGCTACAGGAGCGTTGTCGTCTTTTAAGGTGAATGGGCACCGGGGCCCGGCATTACCTAATGCGAAACGCAGTGGCAAAAGTCACTACTTAACGCCGGTCTTAAATGCCGGGGGTGGTAACAATCTGGTCGAGTCTGCCCATGCGTGTTGCCATTACTTGCAACGTGACTCTACCACACGCAAAACTATATATATTTATACGGGCGTAAATTCTAGAAGCTTTCAACGTACGAAGGAAATGGGATCATTATTCCTTTCTCTACTTTATGTCCAATGTTAATAAAAAACTGAATTCCGATATTCTCTAAAGCGTTTTACCTGAATATTTCCTTAAAAGTGTTTCTAACCCACTATCACCATATAAATATTAAATAAAAATATTAGCTAACATGATTACCAAACGACTCCTGCGCATTCTACTACGTGACATTGGTTGGTTTGTAACCGCGCGTGGGTTACAGTGTTAGGTGTAGCTAATACCGTACATCCGGTGTGAATTTTCTTAGCGCTAAAATAGCGTTGAATTTGATTGAGATGGATTGTGTATGCTTTTTTAATGAAATAACTTCAAGAGTTCTTCTAAGGTCGTAACGTGAAGCATCGTCGTCTAATTGTAAATGTAGTATCGAGTCCCACTCGAGACAATTAATTGTTCTGTCCTTGTAGATACAGTAAGGCGGTGTCTATGCCATTTAACATACTATTTTGTAATGTGACTGCCTACTCTTTTCTATGCTCGATACAGCGTGAAGCTACAAAAAACAATGTATGCAACAGGTAGTAAAGAACTAAAAAATAAATGACATTTTATCAAAGGAAATATTTATATTGTCGCAATACATCCGTGACAGAGCCATAAGCGTGCGAGAAAATTAAATATTTTGTACTTTTATGTCTATACTATGATAACAAAGCAAAAGAGTGACGCGGCGTTAAGTTACGTTCCTCCAAACGTAATGCCTCAAGTTAAGCGGAAAGTGGGGAATGCAGCGGAATGTCTGAAAACTAAATCTCCAAGTCCTACCCTGGCCTACCCAGCCATATGTTGAATACAGCGAAAAAATAAACCATATAATATAGTAAAATTCGAATACTCACTCACTCAGCTTCACGCTGAATCCCGCACGAGGCAGGGTAGGCAGAGGGAACCCAGGAACCTACTGTTAAGACACTCCGTTCCACTTCTGTTCCCCACTTTCCGCCGAATTTGAGGCATTGCGTGTTAAGTGGCGGAACTCAACGTCGCGCTTTGCCTTGTTACCAAAATTCGAATACAGTAAAATATATTTAGTTTCATTGAAATTATAATATCGTTGTGTATACGAGGTCTTGGATAACGAATCCTTTTTATAACCGCAAGTGGGGCAATTCAGGTCATATAAATATAATCATTTTTCGAAAGATATGTCGGCCTTGACATTATTTTGTTAACATTATGCTAAAATGCAGAGGTTTACGTTATATATTTTTTGTTGCACTTATACTGCTAAGATTGGATACGATGGTCTATCAAATTAGGAAGATGTTGATTGTAATGCTAAAAGTACTTATTAATCATTGTTGATATGGAATGATAATTGAATACTGTCGTGGTGCAAGGGCCGCGCGACAGGTTGTGGATTTGATCTCCTCTCAAGAAATTTAAATATTGAATATTTTTAAGTATTAACTCTGGTAACAAATCAAATTCTGCGGAAAGTGGGATGCGGAATACAGCGTAAAACTGAAAGAAAGAATGATATTTTTAGCGCGATTTATCTACCATTAAAACTTTGAACATAAAAATCCGCTATTAGAAACTTTAATTAAAATTAAACACTAATTGTTATTTCTGAGTGTTAGTTACGTTAAGCAGGATTAGGTGTGGTAACCGCAAAATTATATTTAAATATGACAGCTGGCTATGTAAAACCGGTATACTAGATGACCAAATTTGGCATTTGGTCGTGTTGATGTCATGTTTGCTTGTTTTGAGTAATCTGGAGGTTTACCAACTATGATTTTTGTTTCAGGGTCAATGAAATAAGATATAAAATACTTTGATGATGATCGTAGGTTCTTTTCTTGGTTGAAGTTAATAGGAACAGCAACTTCATGAAATCTGTAGGTTAATCAGTTGTAATATTGTAAATATTAAGTGTATATTTAGCTTTACGTTATAGCAGGATATGTAGAGCGAACCTCGAAACCTTTATTTTTGGGAACCCTTTTTTAATTTCCAGGGGTTCCCTGGTGTAAAGATAATCTGTTTAAATTAAGACTATTCCGTTCCCTACTTTTTGCCAATTTGAGGTATTCCTTATATGTGAGTGGTGAGACCCAATGCCGCCTGTATCATGTCCTCGAATGTTAATCAAAGCCACTACCTATCGCTTTTACAGACACACGGTTGTTACTTTTCGCCACGATAGGCCTCATAAATTTTACTTTTCGGTAAATACGGTTAGGTTGACTCTACTTCTACTCGTTGTCCGAAGACATAAGACAAAACAAATGCTTGCAGTATTTATTATTTTATCAATAATTTTATCCGCTTTCCATCTCTTTGTCTCTCCAGAGATGATAAATAAAGATATTCGTTCCCCTGATTGAGCATCGAACCTACATTCATCAAATTTATTGTGCACGGCCGGTTATAATGTTCACAGTATCTAATAGAATTACAATTTAGTTGGCTGTTTATAGAGATAATTTAATATGCGCAAACATAATCCATCTTATGTGTACACGTCGAATGTTACGAAGTGGCCTGATTGGGAGCGCATTCAGACCGACTTGAAAGCACCAACATTAACGCATCGTGCGTTGATAAAACATAAATCAATGGTGCGCCGACTGTGACTAGGGTGTTCATTTATTTATGGTAAAAAATGTATTTTCGGGAAAGCTATATATAGGTATTTGAACGTAGAGCTTAAGAAGTTTAGCTTTTATACGTGTTTTTAAAAAAGGATTTTACTTTCGCTATTAAATTTAATATTGTATATTTATTTATTGCATTTAGACTCATGTGACTAGACATGATGATAATAGGTTCGAATCTAAATAAGGAAAATACTTAGCTTCCCACTGTACCCAGCATATGACAAAGGGAACTTATAAACCTAGTGTTAAGACACTCCGTTCCTGAACCCAATTTTCGCCAAATTTTAGGTATTGCGTGTTGCGTTGCGGAGCTTAACCCTGCGCTTTGCCTTGATATCAGAGCGAAAAACTGATAATATTAAATATTTAAATTGACAATATTAAACAGTAAAGAAATAAAAATGTAGACTTTAAAAAATATGTTAAACTATGAATTATTAACTGTTTTAATGTTAGAAATAATTTATAAGAAATTAATGAAATATTAGGCTAATCATTCAATTTCCAGGATCCATTAATTTATTAATTTCCTTTTGAGCTTTACTCATAAGAACAGCCTTGTAACCGGTGTATTAGTTTCTACTTATGAAATTCCATATTATATATATATGTATATATATATATATATATATATATATATATATATATATATATATATATATATATATATATATATATATATATATATATATATATATATATATATATATATATATATATATATATATATTGATAATAATATACAACAATAGGTCAAATGAACATAATGCAACTTTAACGGCGGGGAGGGATTAATAATATAAATCAATTATTTGCATTGAATGCTTTACAGGTTAACCTTTTAATGGTGAACTGCCTCTTATCTTCTGAGCTAATAACAAACGTATTATGAATAGTAATGTTACTACATGAAGTATGGAAATCAGAAAATATTTGTATAACTAAAGCGTCAATAAATATATTTTCTTATGTGTAAAAAGTGATAAAAACTCTTCATCACAAAAACATAAGGAGGCCAGTGTTTATTGAATATATCTGTCGTTTATAGTCACACGCTTATGCCTTTGCCCCAGGACAGGCCTGTTGCAGCAAAATGTGTGTATATTACTTTATACACACATTGTATAGTAATGGATTCAAATTCCGTTACGTTGAAATTTTTATACGATTCTAAATAAATATTTTTCTTTCCTACTTGGGGATGTGCAGCCTAGCCTAGCCTAGCAAACTTTGCGACAGTGAACGTTGAATTTCAACATGTATGTGTAGGGAACGTAGGAACGTAACGAAAAAATCCTACGGGAACAGGAGCAAAATGGGATTTCAAATTTTATAGATGGATCCCGCGGCCATTATACTACCGTATATATATTACATTACTTTTTTTTAATAAAATTTGTCTATTATTTTAGTAATATGGTCACTCTACAATACTGCACATAGCGCCGTAGTATTAGGGACGACTTTGATGCTTCTTGAGAAGCGTCATTTATTTCATTTCGATGCAAAGGCACAGGTCAACGACCTTAGTAACAAGTGACCGACCCAGACACACTTAGCACTTATTGCATGAAAATGCACTCTTTATTCGCCTTTATTTTGATATAAGTGGCTAGAAAAAATATATATATTTGATTCTTGATTTCTGATGTTAGTTTTGTCTAAGGCTTTTCGTACTTTAAACGGAACCTGCGACATGTTATATTATACCGTATACGTATCTTTATCGACAATAGACAATATCAAAAGAAGTGAAAAGTCAAAGTAATTTTACTTATCACATTATTTGTATGACTCACGTAAGTATAGGTTATATTTGAGGAGTGCAGTGACACGGAGTTAGTCTGTAAATGCTGACTGTAATGAGGTTCGAAATCCTTTCAGGGGAAATTAATAATAAGTTTAGCGTTTAGTATTGGAAAGTGCGTGGGGCTTCATCGACACACTCTACACACACACACACACACACATACATATACATATATATATATATATATATATATATATATATATATATATATATATATATATATATATAGACATCAACAAGTAAATATCCTTATACTATCGCAACTTCTAATATAGACGTACATTGTTTTCCAAGATCCAACAAACACGGCCAAGGCTCTGCTATCAAAAATGACCATGTTTGTCACTAATGTACAACATCAGCATATATGGGTATATATGTATATTTATGCGCATGTATTAAGCTTACGTATATCATATTGAAAGAGAATAGAATTTATTTCTTTTCTTTACTTAACCATTGGTGCAAGTATGTAGGGAACGAAACGGAGTGTCTTAACAATAGGTTCCCAAGTTCCCTCTGCCTACCCAGCTATGTCCACGATACAAGGTTTTTTTTACGAGATTACTGGTTAGCCTCTACACATTTTTTATATCTATATAAAAAATATTTTCCTTACTTCGTATTTGGTTCATTATAACTGTAATAATATTACTAGATGAATATAAGAATAAAATATATACCTATATGTCTATACAATGTTAATACATTCAAAAAGGTCGCTTTCTGCAGCGGAAGTTGGTCGATAATCATAACTTGTCAATCATGCTTAAATATAAATGACTTTACCCTAGTAGTGACGTACTGACTGTGTACCTACTAGCGATGTTGGCGGAGATGGCCTCGAATATTTTTACTATTTCTAAAGTGTTCATCTCCACTTTATTGATATTTAGAAAAGTTAAATACTTATTTTAAAATATACAAAAAAAAATAACGTAACGGAATTTAAATCCGCTTGAACGGATTTAAAATATCCGTCCATCCCGATTACTTAAATATTAGTAAGAGAATTATTCCAAATTTATAAAAGAACGGGAAAACACACTGTTTTACCTGTTATTCATAATTCACAAAAACAAAGTTGCGGCTTGACAATGTACATATATACGTAATGTCAATAAAATTACATATATTATTGTTAGAAATCCCGACTGTTTTTACGTCATAGACATGAAGCGTAATTGAATGACTTATCACAGCGGTTAGCGTCTGCGTTAAGTTTGTTTTTATTCAGCAAGTTGTGTTTTTCATTTGTTTCACTTAGGTATACAACATGTGAACAAGGCGAATGCGTACTTTTTATTCTTCACAGCTTCACACTGTATTCTGCACATGGCAGGGTAGGCAGGGGGAACTTGGGAACCTAGCGTTAAGGCACTCCGTTCTATTCGAATTTTAGGAATAGCGTGTTTAGTCGCCTTGAGCTCCATCAAAGCTTTTCCTATCTACGAGAGCATTATTTTATTCGTTATTTTGAAGTGCTTTTTTTAATTAACTTATAATAATAATAAGAGACCTGTAGTGACTTTTAACTAAAAAAAAAGTTAAACAACCAAACTTGGACACAATTCTGCATATAATTGATATGAAATAAAAAAAAAAAATCTAGTTGACTTTCTTGTGTCAGTTCTTCTTAAGTCCAAGGCAGTAACTTTAGTGGACAAGTGGTAAATCAGTCGAAATTATAAAAAATAACTAATAGCAGTCGTGGGACTGCCGATAGAAGTGAAAACGGAACTATTAAGTTGAGAGTAATTAAAACTATGTACCTATATGCAAAAATTATATGATTTTTTTATGTTTTGTTTATTAGTTACATATGATGGGTTAAACAAATCAGGAACAAAATATAAATTGGTTGAAAAAATAATTAATATACAATTATCTTAATTATACATAGTATTTATATTTACGCGAATTTCAATGAATTCAAGTTTGAACATTATTTTCATTATTTACATCATTGTCGTGACTCACAAAATTATACTTATCCTAAAATCGTCCAACGCGCACGTAATACAGTCAGAAATAGTCGATGTATTAGTGTATACGTGTACACAGGCTACTGCGCGTGCGCTAGTCTGGGTCTCCATAGCGATAGATATACTATTATCATTAGCATGTCGGTGACGCGTACCGAGGATTTTACCCTCTACCAAAACGCTCAACGCGCCTAAAGAAGTTTTTTTTTTTTCTTTTTTTTTTTTTAGCTTCACGCTGTATCCCGCACTAGGCAGGGTAGGCAGAGGGAACGGAAGTGAAACCTAGTGTTATGACACTCCGTTCCACTTCCGTTCCCCACTTTCCGCCGAATTTGAGGCATTGCGTGTTGAGTGGCGGAACTCAACGCCGCGCTTTGCCTTATTACCAGAGCGAAGAAATGAAACATTAAATATTTAAATTGAAAATATTTAATATTTCATTTCCTCGACTGGGGATCGAACCCAGAACCTGTCGGTTACAGTCACACTCTTGTGCCGCTGCGCCACGACAGGCCTCAAGAAGTTTTCACTTCAAAAATAAAGCTTGTAACTTCTTGTTTTCAACTTGTTTTGACTCTGACTTTGCCCAACACTTCAAACACACTCTTGACTCGTGCTAATAAATAAACACTTGAACTAACGCTGGCAAACACTGTTCTTGGCCAAATTCAACCAAACCAGTTCCTACATTCGAGTGTCTAAAACATACGTTTCGACAAAAATTTTCACGTCTCATGATTTCTGCTAATATTTGCCGTGTAATTGAAAAAGCGGGATAACTGTACTACTTGTTGTTTGTATAGGGTTGTAAAATCAAGCTGCGCAGTATAAGAGAGGATAGTACTGCGTTGGTTTTGAGTTCGATTCTCGATTTGCAGGAAACATTATGATTAAATAAACAGGCTGCAGTATCTTAATATTAGGTTCCCATGTTCCCTCTGCCTACCCTGCCATGTGCGGGATACAGCGTGAATCTTAGAAAAAATATAATTTAATAGATTGAAAAGTTGTCTATGACAAAGTTACATTCTATATTAGATACATTCTTGTGCCTAAACGTTGAACGCGTTAACCATCTATCAATTTAAATTGAAAAATCTTGTAAGAAAGTCCAGTTATTCAGCAAGGCAAAGAGTTCTAGTAAAGACTATAATACTCTTTTTTAAGTGAACTGCGTCCATTCCAAATTTAATCTTAGCATTATTATATATCTAAAATAAATAAATAAATAAATAATATTAAATGCTAGAAGCTTGTATAGTCAATAAACTCCGTCCTCCTTATAAATAAATTATATAATTCCATACAGCTAATTGCTCAGTCCCCTTTATATTGTAATAAATTAGCAACAAGTGGTTGAGAGCCGAAGCCAATTCTTCCAATTTGGTGGCTCAATTGAGTACAGATGTACTGATTGATGTACGTGGAATTATTGTTTAGGTACCTTTATAGTTTATATACGTATACTTACTCAAAGGGATTATGCCAGGAAGAAAATGACTTACTAAAATATTTTTTTTAGCTTCACGCTGTATCCCGCACGCGGCATGATAGGCAGAGGGAACCCGGGAACTTAGTGTTAATACACTCGGTTCCACTTCCGTTCCCCACTTTCCGCCAATTTGAGGCATTGCATGTTGAGTGGCGGAGCTCAACGCCGCGCTTTGCCTTATTACCAGAGCGCAATATTTAACATCATTACTATCAGCTTTACGCTGCTGCCATGTGCAGGAGCACTAGATATGGTTGGACATTGGGAACTTAGTGTTAAGACTCTGTTTTCATTTATACACTTCCGTTTCCCACTTATCTTTGAATTTGAGGCATTTAAGTGGCGGAACTCAACGCCGCGCTTCGCCTTCTTTCCAGAGCGGTGACATGAAAATATTAAATATTTAAATGTGTCGCGTGGAAACTAACATACAACCTGTCGCACTTACAGTCGCACGCTGATATCTCTGCGCTACGACAGGCCTCAGTAACAACATTAATTTGTACGCGAGTAATTTAGTTAGCAACATTATTTTTATACACATCTATTTTAGTATATTTTACGCTACACGTATTCTGCAAAAGCCATTGTTAAGATACTTTCTTGCAAGCTTTTCAATTATTAATCATAATTCGAAAATGAGACGAGATTATTTGTACATACTCGTACAAATAAATCATTTCCTCGAACAGGCATCAAACACACGACCCTCCTATTTACGGTCAAGCATAAAATATATATAAGCTTTCAATAAATAATAATGCTTATTAATCACATTAGCCCCATAAAGATATAAGTCAGTCATAACAAATTTCTTATTCACAGACTGAACTCAGCGTTATCAGCTTCAGTATAAACAAACGTCGTGTGGGATCGTTTTTATGCAATTTCAACAATAAAATTCGGTCATAGCCCTTTACATTGTTATAAAATGCTGATCTAGAACTTATAAATACTAATCATTACAGTAATTAAACATGTGCGCTTATGTATGCTGTTTTTAGAATTATATTGTAGCGTAGTGATTCCTTTGAGTGAATGTTAGGGGTTACCACACCAGCTACGACTGACCTCACTGACACCACGTTTTAACTGTGTTAAGACGTGGTGTGTCAGTGAGGCCAGTCGTGGTTGGTGTGGTGGTGGCGTGGTGTCATTGAGGCTAGAGTGAAAAATGCGAAATGTTGTGGGTTCGATCCCCATTTGAGGAAATGAAATATTTTCATATTTTATAATTTATAAAATTATTGTTTGTTCGTCTGTCCGTTTGTACGCGCAAATCTCATTACGGGTTATTACATTTAAATTTATTTTTCGCTATTATATGATTAATGTAGGTATATATACTTTCTTACAAGTGATAATGTCATAAAAACAAAAAAAAATAGTAGAAATTTGCTAACAAAATAATGTAATTAAAGCGGGCGAAGCCGTGGATACGTCGCTAGTGTTAAATATAATTAAATATATCGAACCCACAACCTACGCACGATTACAGTCACACCCCTGTGCCTCAGCGACACGACTTTATAATATGTATGTATATGTACGTAATATGCGTATTAACCGGAAATACAAATTTAACTAATATCTAAATAATGTTACTATTGATTATTATTATGTTTAATGAACTATATAAAGGGATCGTTGTGTTTTCCTTAATAACGCCTGTCGGGAAGGGTTCCACCCTACCTTACATTTTTTACAAGTTAAATGTTAAATATCAAAGTTCAGTTTAGTTTTCACGTTTGCTACGTTTAATAAACACATGACTTAGGCTTACCTGTTCTTATCATTTATATATTCCAATGCGCATGTCAGTCATCTATATAAATAGTAGTACAAGAGAGTAATCTTTTTACGAAAATGTTGTATACAGAACTTTTGTATTCACCATGCAAAGCCTCGATTTGGCGGAAAGTGGGGAATGTAAGTGGTACGAAGTGTCTTAACACTAGGTTCCCAAGTTCCCTCTGCTTACCCTGCCGTGTACGGGATACTGCGTGAAGCTGTTCTGTGATATAGTAGACTTGAGGCATAGCTAAAGACATGTTTTAAAGGCACAAGCGTGCGATTATAAACGCGAAAGGTTGTGGGTTCGATGCGGACTTGAGAAAATAAATATTTTAATCTGATAACAAGATAAAACATATCGTTGAGTTTCGGAATTGCGATAATATAACGAAAATGAGAAAGTATATGAAGAACGTAATGCCTTAATTTTAAGTTTTTAGTACCCTCTGTCTACCCTGCGAAAACTAAAACATATATTAAATTCATAGAATAAATAAAAAAAAAAACACATTCGTCATGGCGTTCTGAGTTGAAACAATATCATATTAGCTCTAAATATGTAATTGCTAAACAACTTACGATGGGGCATTTTATTTGTGTCAGTCACGGAAGTTCACGAATTATAGAAGGGGAACGTATTTAGTCCTGCTTAAGAATGAAACATATTTTTTTATTATTATTTATCAAGCGAGGGCGTTATGGCGTCCTTACAAGCGTGCCACTAAAACGAACGAAGTGTTTTAACACTAGGTTCCCGGGTTCCCTGTGCCTACCCTAAATTTCAAGTCAGACAAAATAATCTGTAAATGCGATGAATGCGGATTGGATGAGAAGTGCTTATATTTAGATATTGTTGCCAATTTCCGGACTTGATAAGTCAAAGAGCGGTGTTAAGTTCCGTCATGTTAGACACAATGTCTCAAATTCAAATTGCAAGTTGTATACTATAGTAAGTAAATGGCTACTGCTTATACATATAAAATATCAACATAGGTACATAATGTATTTGTATGTTAAATTCAATCCATCATCATATTTAATTACTACCTGCTGAGCTTACGAAAGCTCTTGTTTAATGTCTTAATGTTATATTGCTATAGAAGAAGATTACTGACTTCCTTTAACACGTTGAGTGTAATTTTGAGTTTTTTTTTAAAAATTTAATTGGTATTTCGCAATGCGGATGATAAGTACTTTAAAATTATATAGAAACGTAATGCAGCTCTAGATATGCAAGTATTTAAGTGTTTTTTCATGCTGTATTATAATCAATAGGGTGAGCAAAAGGAACCTGGGGACCTGGGAACTTAACTTAACTTTGCCTGTGTGTAAAAATAAAAATATAAAATCTTCATTTCTTCGGGTAGAAATCGAACCCACAACCCATGCTGTTTTAAATCCTTTATATATATATATATATATATATATATATATATATATATATATATATATATATATATATATATATATATATATATATATATATATATATATATATATATATAATATAATGGCAGGATAGGCCGAGGTAGCTTGAGAACCTAGTGTTAAGACACTCCGTTCCCCACTTTCCGCCGACATGCGATTTGAGACATTGCGTGTTGAGCCGCGACAGTCAACGCCGCGCTTTGCCTTTAGATATTCAAAAGAATATTGCAATTTTCTTTGCTAACTTTTATCGGTTAGAATGACAGCTAGACAAATACTTATTCATGTAATAACTAAATCATCAAATTTTGTAATAATAACGTTTATTTTTTTTTATTTACTGTCCCATTATAATATATCTGAACACGATGTAGAAACCATTAACAGAGGCCGAAGTACTGTTTTAATTTCTTCATAAGATAACGACAAGAACAATAAAGGTAAGCTGTAATTTACTCCAATGATCCCTACAAGGAACGCATTAAAAGCTCGTGATAAAAATCAGACCTTAAATAATCGTCCACTAAAATTGTGAAGCTGAGCTATATTTATTTAAATACTTAATATACACTATGTTCTATACTTACGTTACTGTTCTCTTTTGTTTTGCATTATATAAATTGGAATTGTATGTTTATAATAAATAGGTTTTAGCTGATTTATACATATAAATGTTCAGTTTTCCTTGTTTTTGTGGTCAGGTTTCATGTTTTTGGCCAAATTTTATAATTTTGGGTCAATGTAAAATATATATAAGCAATCAAGACCTATAATATATATATAGATATATATATATATATATATATATATATATATATATATATATATATATATATATATATATATATATATATATATATATATTATAGGTCTTGATTGCTTATATATGTAAGTTTAAAAGTTAGCGAGAGTTCGAAAATAATTGCAATTATTTTGTATCAACTGAACTAACTGTAGATATAAATTCAAAATATAATATAATATTACCTAAAATTTAATTTTTTCGGAATATTGTAGGATTTCATAACTGTATGTCCACGGAAATTATTATGTATTCATCCCGGGAATCCCGAGATGGAGAACGGAACGGAGTGTCTTAAAACTAATTTCTTAAGTTCCCTCTGTCATGTGCGGAATACTCCGTTTCGTTCTCCACTTTCCGCGGAATTTGAGGCAATGCGTGTTGAGTGGCGGAACTCAACGCCGTGCTCTGTCTCAGACATTAAATATTTAATTTGTTAATATTATATGTTTAATTTTTACAAGTGGGGCTCGAACCCACAACCTATCACGTGTACAGTCACACGCTTGTCCCCTGCGCCACTGAAAACTTTAAGACCAGAAAGGTCTCTCTTTCTCTTAGAAATGAACTAACTTATCATTTAAAAATAAGCTGTAATATTTTTAATTATAGCACTATAAAGCTCAAGTTCGCTTTCGAGCTTTCGGGTGGCGCTGTGCGTAAAACAAACGAGGGGCGTGGTTAGCGGCATCTACTGATTTAAGTGCATCGGATTTCATAAAGAAAGGCCTCACCGTATCATTTGTCAACCTCCATATTTGGATTACTCCTTGGATAAATGTGAAATATATATTTATGACGCCTTTGTGGCTTAGCGGTGTAATGAGTGGCCGCTGTGATAGTTATTATTTTGAAATGTTTGAAGTTATATTTCAAATATTATATGGTTATATATTATCGCTATACTTATATTGAGGCCTGTCGTGGCGCAGCGGCACAAGCGTTTGACTGTTAACGGCAGGTTGTGGGTTCGATGCCCAGTCTAAGATGTGAAATATTCAATATTTACATTTCTTTACGCTCTGGTTAATAAAGCAAAACGTGGCGTAGAGTTCCATCACTCAACACGCAATGCCTCAAATTCGCGAAAGTTAGGAATGGGGCGGAGTGTCTTAACTCTAGGTCTGCTATGTGCGTGTCGTTAATTATGATATATTTTGCTAATATATATTAATATAAGATTTACAACGTTTTTTTTATTTCACACATACAAAGGGAGCCTATTGTTTAGATATTTTAAAGAAAATTAACAAAATAAGTAGATTATTAATTTTTTTAATAATTAATTTAACATATATACCTACTCCTAATACTCCAGGTAAGACAAATCATAGGGACCGTATTTAGTAATTTATTCAACAAACACATTAGTGACTCATGCTTCATATATATGTATAAATGAAAGTAGACTGTGACTGCCTTATCGTATTTTCCTAGTGAGTCACTCTGCTTAGGAAACTAATAATACGAAAATGCGAACAAAATTATATATATTTTTTTTTCATTATAGTTACTTAAAATATTTAACAAGCAATGCCCTAAATATGAGAGAAGTGGGGAACGGAAGTGGATCGGAATGTCTTAACAATAGTATCCCAAGTTCCCTCTGTCTACCCAACCATGTGCGGGATACAGCGTGAAGCTAAGAAAATCTTAATATATTAAATAAATAATATGAAACAGTGTATAAAACGTTATTACTTAAAAAATATCGTCCATATCAATATATTTGCAACTGATATGATCTGGTGAAAGAATATCTATCAAAATTATAACTAAGTATATATTTATTAAAAATAGGTGAGTAACTTGAGGAAAACAGCTGATATCCTGCACTTTCTTAAATTTGGTACAGAGTTTCACTTACAATAAGAAAAACTTAAAAAGATTACTGTAAGATAATTGCAAGTTCCGTTCCATTATTAAACAGTTTCCTAGAGACTCAGGTTCGATTCCCGTTACGCCCAAAAAATTAAACGATTATACAGAAGAGTACAATTCTTACGTGCTTCGCTAATGTCGAGGAAAAGAAATAAAATGTCTAATATACTCATATGATCGTATATAATCTGTTAAATGGTTTGTCTAACGTATCGGGTCGAAGCCGCTAATGACTGCGTGTATTAATGACGTCATTTCACGCGTCACTACCCAGCTACATCCGTTTCCGTAGGATTTTATAATAAGTATAACAAAAATATGCTTCTATTTTCGTTATGTGGAGACGTTTAAGCGAATAGCGTGGTAACAATATTAAATAACTTACATATCTTAAATATAAAACTAAAGAAGAATATATTTAACTGTTATCTATTTTTTACGCAAAATCAACGTTGTTTTCTAAAATTGCTTCTTCAATAAGGCTGTAAATGTTCAGAAAACTCGTTTATGTTGAAATATTTCTATTCTCTCTCATACTTTCTTCGTTATCAGAGTGAAGAAATGAAAATATAAAATATTTATGCTTCCGAGAGGATATCGGACTTACGACCGTCGCCCTTACGCTATGACGGCACTAAGTCATTTATCACTCAGCTTCACGCTGTATCCCGCACATGGCAGGGTCGGCAGAGGGAACTTGGGAACCTAGTGTTAAGACACTCCGTTCCACTTCCATTCCCCACTTTCCGCCGAATTTGAGATATTGCAGGTTGAGTGGCAGAACTCAACGCCGTGATTTGCCTTGTACCAGAGCAAGGAAATGAAAACATTAAATATTTAAATTGAAAATATTAGTATTTCATTTCCTCGAGTGGGGATGGAACCCACAAATTGTCGGTTACAATCACACGTTTGTGCCGCTTCGCCACCACAGGCGTCATTTATTACTGTTAGTAAAACATATTTTTTCAAAGTTTCAATCGCTATCCCGCATATTACAAGCGGAAACCTAATGTTGAGTCACATTGTTTTATATAACAAAGATTCTTATTTTTTTTTAATTTTGTTTCAGACAACAACGTAGACAGTGCACACCGCCAGATCGACCAGAAATCCAACCAGTGGTTCGGAGCCACTCTCACTAGTACTGGCAGGAATGGCCCCATTGTGGTGAGTCTTTATTTAAGATTAATAAATAAAGAATATTAAAAAAATATATTCGATAAAATCAAATCAATACCATATTAGTTTTTCCTATAGGTAAATTGAATAGAAATTGGATTTTTTTTGTATTTTGTGCTTAGCTGAATATCTGTTTTATTATTTTACAAAAAAAAAAAAGAAATGTTACAAATAATCAAAATTAGTAAAACCCACCTAACGATAAATTTTAGTTCCTTGCTCTGGTGACAAGGCTAAGCGCGGCGTTGAACTCCGCCACTTAACCCGATTATATAAAATACATTGCCGGAAAGTGGAAGCGCGCATGTACTAAACTACGACATACGATATAAAAGATATGATATACTCTACATATTTTAAGACATTATATTGTAATTTGACATTATTTAACTATATATCCCTTCTCTCTTTCACGCAATATCTCTAGATAGAGTAATCAACTTCTACTTTTTGTCAATAAAACGCTGAGCGATAAAAGTGAAACCTTTCCGATTTCCGATTTAAAAGCAATAAATGTTGTAATTTCAATAAAATAACAACAAACAAATGAACAAATTGATAATATTATCAATTTTATTAGCTCTTAACATAGAAACACCATTTGACTGTAAATGGGACAGTCGTAGGTTCGATTTTGACTTAATTTTTTTTTCAATTTCTTTCAAGACAAAATGCAGCGTTGATTTCCACCACTTGTGACACACGCAATGTTTTGAAAGTTAGTTAGTTAAAGGGCATCGTTAAGCAGCGTCTTAACATTAGGTTTCCTTTGCCAACCCTGCTATATGTGCACAGTTACACAAATATTTTATTCTAAAAAGGTCAAAACGCTATAATGTGACTTATCATACTAATATTGTATGATAAGTTAGTAACATTATACCGTTTAGGCTGGTAGAGAGCGCTTTTTAGCATTAAGCCCGCCTTTTATGCCTTTATATTTTATAATGTGTGCAATAAAGAATTTAAAATAAAATAAAATAATATTATAAATCTGAATGTATGTTTGTATCCTACGCGTTTACGCCTAAAGTACTCAATCGATTTTCAGTTTCTTGAACACATAAATTCAGAGATATTGGAAAGGCCATAGTAGATATTTAATAAAATGCTTGAAAATTAAAATATTGATTGACATGATTTTTTTTTAAAACGAACAACTTTAAAACCTTCAAATTAATATCTATATTTCTCCTCGGCTGTCTTAAATTTTTGTATACTAAAAAAAATATTCTTCTCATATATTTGTTGAACAGGCGAAGTCGCACACGTGGGCTATAGTGTCTCGAATCTCGACCTCATAAAGTGTTACAGTGACCTATAAAGTTTATGGTCTCGGCTGCACCCTTCCTGTTACACCCATACTGATTTGATGAAGCACAATAACCTTTAGGAATAGACAAAGGTCGGCGCGACGTCTTCAAATGACAAACATTGCTTTTGTTAATTGTCTATGGAAATGTCACGCGATTTTTTCTTATATATATAACTGACCGATGCAAAGAGTGGTGTTATGAGTTTATGCAATTTGTCTGTGTGTGTGTGTGTGTGTGTATGTGTGTTTCTTTTAGAGATGCTGTAGATTTTGAGTGAATAAGCCGAATTGAGCGTAGTTTTTTTTAATTGAAAGATATCGATTCATATTTCATAAAAATCAGATTATCAGTTTAAGAATTACAAGCCCTTTGCTTAAAGCGTATTAAAGATAATTGTCACCCGCAACCTTCTTTACGTAGACTATATAACGTATTAGGGCATAACAGATATATAAATTAGTGAAATTAATTCATGTATCTATTCCGTTGTTCAATTTTCGTTGTTCCGTTGTTCAATTTCCGTTGTTCAATTTAGAAATTGTGTGGTAAGTATGTATTTCCGGAAAAGTTTAACTTTTGATTCATTGCAATAAATAAGGCACAACCCTACGATGCCATAGCAGTGTCATAATAAAAATGATTAAAAATCATACGAAAAGTTGGAAATTTTAAAGCTTTCTTTTCCAAGAGATTAATGGTTTTAATTAAATGCCGCAATAAAAAACTTACACAAAAATGACGTGACATTACCTAACTTATCATAAAAACGCGAGTAGCGTCACAGCGACAACGATTAATCTTTTTTACAAATGTACTCTATATTTGGACTTTATTTTTTTATATTTTTTTTATAGCTTCACGCTGTATCCCGCACGAGGCAGGGTAGGCAGAGGGAACCTGGGAACCTAGTGTTAAGACACTCCGTTACACTACCGTTCCCCACTTTCCGCCAAATTTGAGGCTGGACTTTTGGACTTTAAATAATATATTTTAGATGAGCGTGTAGATATTACGCTGTATCCTATATACGTTCCGTCATGGAACACAAAAATAAAAAAAAAACAACCAGGTTAGTGTTAAGACACTCCGTTTCCTATTCCTTCTACTTAAGCTTAATATTATCTCTTATAGACATAATAATTTGGTTTATCACGCTCCGGTAGCGAGAGAAAAAGAATCCGGGATACGGATTGAAGCTGATAATCTCTCAATAGATAGGTAGAAATCAAAATCATGTATGTACTAAGTTTGTACATATTTATTATATATTTATACAATTATTACTCAGCTTCACGCTGTATCGCGCCAACGGCAGGGTGGGCAAAGGGAACTTGGGAACCTAGTGTTAAGACACTCCGTTCCACATTCGTTCCCCACTTTTCCGAATTTGAGGCATTGCGTGTTGAGTGGCGGAACTGAACGCCGCGTTTCGCCTACAATTATTAAATAGAAAATAACAAAAATTGTTCTTCATTGATTTATTTATGCTACAAATAAATGTATATATATATGGTAAATATTTCCATGAATTTAAAAACATTGAAATTGTAATATAATTGTCATTCTAATACAAAGCTTATAGGAAGAGCGATTCTTCTACTAGGTTATTTAAGAGACTTTCTCAAACGGGATTAAAAAGTTAATATGTAAGTCAATATATATATATATACGGATATATATATATATATATATATATATATATATATATATATATATATATATATATATATATATATATATATATATATATATATATATATATATATATATATATATATATATATATATATATATATATATATATATATATACGGATATTCCTCATAAATGAATCATAATGTAAAAAAAATAAGTATTAGTCAAAAACATACCATGGCAAAGCACAGCGTTGATATCCGTCATTTTACACGTAATATATTGAAAATTATCCAGAATTTGGTGACTTTGCTATTAAAAGTATAAAAATGACATTCATATGTTATATAAGCGTATATGAAACTTTAAGTCTAATTCTAGATAGCTATTGCCATAGACAAATAGGTCAGTAAGCCAGTGATGGGGTTCCCACACCATTAGTTTAGGGGTCGTCTTTACGATTTGTGGACAGATTAGTTATCTGTGTCACGGTATTAGGTTAACGATGGGGTTTGTTGGATGGACCTCTCTATATAGGTCAGGTTAAACGTATATTACTTCTTCTGGCTAAGTCATAAATCTTAGATAATTTCTTTATTTTACTGGTTTACTTAGTACATACTTAAGGTATCTTCTATATTACTTATTTTATTAGACAAGGACAGAGTATTTTTTTAATTGACTCTTTAATAACTCTATTAGCTTCGGTGGTATTACGCACGGTAGGCAAAGGGAACTTGTTAACCTAATAACGCTCCGTTCCGTTTCCAACGTTCCGCAGAATTTAAGATGTTTCATGTTGAGTAGCGGAGCTTAACGCCGCGCTTTGCCTTGTTAGTCCTTGGGGTGTCGTTCACAGTCACGTATCTGTGCCCCTGCGACCACGATAGGATAGAAAAATTGATGTGAACAAAATTATTATTCATATAGATACTCTATATAAAAAAAAATATTATTTTATTAACAGCAATTTATTATCATCACCTTAAAATTTCAATTTTTTTTCTCTACGTTGTTCTTTAGTACACTTTCCGCCGAAATCATTGCGCGTTGAGAGGCGGAACTCCATTTTTCACTTTTATATTTTAAATCCACTTTATTTTATTTTTCATATAAAATAATCAATCATTCATTTTATAAGCGAAGACATTTACGCAACAAATAAACAAACAATAATTTAATACACGAACAAATCAACACAAAAATAAAAAGTCAAGCGAAACGGGCGTCGATTGCTCACAATTCAAACTAACTATCGAGTTACAAATTTTGGAGAGTTCTTGCGGTTTCTTCGCAGAAGCGTATGTCGCCAGTTTTTGTGAACACTTAAAGGAGGCGGAATTTTTATTTCGGTATGCCGAATTAGAGCAAAAACGAGAGGAGGCCTGATGCGGCAATTTGTATCCAGTTTTGTTTTTGTTTTCTAAAAGAATATTATGGCGTGTATAGAATTTAAGATGGATGCTGTCTTTGCAAAGGATGCTGTCGAAGTTGTATTTTATAAAAAATACATTAAAAATAATTTTAGTATAAAAATTCGAAACATTTGGTTTTTTGTTTTTTTTTTTTTAAATATAAAAATAAATGAAAGCTACTAAAATATCCATTTTTAATTAACTAAGCAACAAAAAATAAAAGAAATTTTAAAATGTTCTACTCTTTATTTTAACCCTTAACCGCAAAGTAAAAGATTACATAAATTTTATATGTATATAATAAATAAAAAGTAATTGTTTCTCGCTGTATACCACGTATTATAGAGTACAACCCGTTCTCATTGAAACCCATCCATCCCCCTTTTCTTCCAAATTGAGGCATTGCATGTTGAGTTGCGGAAATCAATGCTGCAACCCATAATAACAAATTTATTAATTTTATATATTAACTAAATATTAAAATAAAAATCGTATAAAAATTGAATTGAAACATAAAACAGCCTATATATTATCGTCGCTATATCGTTCAAGTTTATTGATTTATAATTGCCCTCCCGATAAGTCCAGAGAGTGTTTTTATAGACTGTCATTTATTTATAGCAAACAAGCGATCCATGAGTATATTATCTTTAATAAAGTATAGAATTTAAAGTAAAAATGATATCATTTTCTTATTTTCTTACAAAAATATGACGCGGCGTTGAGTTCCGCCACAGGATTTTCGGGTAAAATTAAGATTGGATTGTCGTATTAACAAATTGTTTCTATATAGCTCTGTGTTGATAATTTAGTTACTCCATATTATATATATGTATATATATATATATATATATATATATATATATATATATATATATATATATATATATATATATATATATATATATATATATATATATATATATATATATATATATATATATATATATATATATAAATGATAATTTAATTCACTGCTACCGTATGTAATATGGGACTGAATTGAACCACGGCGACATAAAAAATATATGAACAGACAGGCGTTTGTATTATTTATATATATTGATTTATTTACTTGGTAAAGTCTTTAGTCCCATATATAATTGTTACCTTTTTATTAGGTGTTCTTTTTATTGCCTTAGACATTCTCACGACAGCGTGTGGCTGGGGCAAGGAATGCTTGCATTTTAAAGATTCTTGGAGCCTTAGGTATAGTGGTAGTGAGTCATAAAGCAAGTGACATGTTTTTATTTGTATATATATAACCTAAACGGTTGTGGGTTCGATCCCCATTAGGGGTGTGTATATATTTTTTTCTTTTCTTTTGCCCGTCATAAAAAAAGGAAATAGGTTGTAGGAAAGGTATATAAATATATCTACCTAATTTAACTGATTTAAGTACTATCTATATATATATATATATATATATATATATATATATATATATATATATATATATATATATATATATATATATATTTGTGTCTCTGTATATAAGTATATCTATATTATTTTTTTTAAAAAAAACTTTTCACGTCACATCACACTTTATACGTGTAACTAATAACACCGTTGGTGTTGAATAATATATTTAAATTAAAAATAAAATATATAAATAAACAATTACAATAGATCTAATAAGGCCGTATTCCCTTAAAAGGTTGCACACGTCGATCTTGAAACTTGCAATTTTCCGCTACAAACCGATGGGGCGACTAGCATTGTATTACACTTGCAAATATGTTTCCTGCGATAAATCCTAAGATATCACCGTCTCTTACTTTCAATGCCAGCTGCGTTCGACATATACTCAGGTATTTTAGATATAAGTTGAGGCCAGTGGTAGAGCTGGTGTATAGGCTTGTGACTGTAGATATCATAGGTTGTGGGTTTAATCCCTACTCGAGGAAATGAAATGTTTCATAGTTTCGTCTCCTTGCTCTAGTAACGAGGCAAAACGAGACGTCGATTTTTGCCACTCAATATGTAATGCTTCCAGATTTTAGCAAAATTCTGGGAACAGATGTGTCTTAATAGTAACTATCAGCGGGATACAGCGTAAAACTAAAGAAAAACACTTTAAATATTATTTCTTTAATAATAATTTAAAAAAATAATCATTCATTCCTTAATCAAGATCCTCGTAAATACGACATTGATGGCCTAAACTTTTAATTGCGCGAATTTTCGAAGTCACTATATAAGTACCTGCTTGTAAAGTAACAAATTGCCAAGTCGTTTGTCAGATGAATTCTTTACTTCTTGCCGCCGTATTTGGCGTTGTACGGTGACGGGCGTGCGGCCGGCCTGAGCCCCTTTTATGGGACGACGTATTGTTGTATAGGATGTCTCAAATACTTTTCACATTTTTTTTTTACTCTTTTTCGAGAAAATTTTTGGTGTTTTTGTCATATTTGGATACTTAACGGAGTTAAACCGCAAGTGATAAAGGGTGTTGTATAATAAATTAACCTGGATTGGCCATTTACGTTAATTTTAATTCACGCTGTATTATAGCTTCACGATGTATCTCGCATAACATGGTAGACAGTGGATTCGGTTTTTAGAGACAAACAAAATTGTTTAGCTATAAGCTGTTCTATCCTTCATTTAACCTTAAAAAAGGCCGTTCTCTATTTCTGAATTTTAAAAGCATTGCGTGTTAAGTGGCGGTACACAACACCGCGCTTAGCCTATCTATGAATATGCCATAGAAAATACCACTTCACAATTAAATTCAGTTATTTAATTCAAAAAATAAACTCAATTTAATTATATATAATTCTTATCAAAGTTACAAGTAGAATCAACACATTGTAAAATTAATAACACGCCATTTAAATCGTATTATTCATGTAAGCTGAATTAGACACGCGCACCGTGAGACTAGTGATACAGAGTATTTACTAGAAGTGGTATCCCGCACATGGCAGGGAACCCAATGTAAAGTCACTCCGTTTTTTTATTTAAGGCATTGCGCGATAAGTGGCGGAACACAACGCTGCAAAATATTAAATATTTGACTTGTTTGAGTGGACCGAACTCTCAACTTGACCCACTACATACCTCTTTCCTTCTTTACTATCGTATTAACGCCAATATAAAATAATTTCTTTAGATTATTTAACTTTAAAACCTGTACACTCTATTGAAATATGTGATTAAAAAACTCCATTACCCGCAGAGGACGAGCTTTTTGATTAGCGCCTATTATTATTTCTATTATTTAATTATATCCTTTTGAAGCTTTCGTTCCGCTTAAACGTTAATGAGACGTGATGAATAGAACAAAAAAATATGTATGTACCCATTCGTATAGCGGATACATGACTATGATAGACGAGTTTCGTTAAATATCCCTTTTGTTGACGCTACTACTGTAGTTTAGTTAATCTATCTGTTATATCTTGACCTTATTATTAATATAGTTTCGTATAGATCAGAAGCTAGAAACAATAAGCTATAGTTTTCTCTGATAGAACTGTATTTTATAATGTAATTATTGTAATTTAATTTTGCAATTGATTTATTTTTATTTCCTATTTCAAAAAGACATATGGCGGCGCTTAGTTTTGCCGTTCAAGGAAAGTGAGGAACGTAATTTTAACACTATGTTCCTTCTGTGTACCCTGCTACATACGGGATGTATCGTCAAGTTAACCTAAAGTTAAAAAATTGAAAAAACACGATTCTAATATATAACAATAAGGTAACATATTTTCCACTTATTTCTATAATTGGAAAAATACGTATTTACAAAGTACATTTCAAACTTCCAACCATTATAAATGTGAAAATCTATGACGATGGATATTTGTTTTACTTTCACGAAAAAAATAATGAAAGAATTTATACAAAACTTTACAGTACTACAGTTAATATATCGTAATAACACATAGGCTATAATTTGTTTTATATAAAAAAATGGCCGTAATATAAAAAATAAGTAAAAGCGGACGAAGCCGCGTTTTGACCGCTATTAGCTAATATAAACAGAAACCAAACCCAGATAATTTCTCAGACTGACACATGAATTACCACCTATCGTATGGCAAATCGATATTATAGCTACACTCAGGCGTCATACACAATGCTAGTACACTTCCGCAGTGTCAATTTATCATCGCTTCAATGCAGCTAACTAATGCGAATAATTCACTACAACAAAAGAACAATACGATAGACGATCGATAAAACGTCACTGCGCGTGCGCATCCTATAAATAATACGTAAATAATTAATCAAATAATTATTTGTCAACTGTTTTTTTAGATTATTATTTTTTTAATCTTCACGCTGTATGCCGCGCGAGGCAGGGTAGGCAGAGGGAACCCGGGAATCTAGTGTTAAAACACTCCGTTCCCCACTTTCCGCTGAATTTGAGGCATTGCGTGTTTGAGCGGTGGAACTCAACGCCGCGCTTTGCCTTATTATCAGAACAAAGAAATGAAACATTAAATATTTAAATTCATAATATTAAATATTTCGTTTGCTCGACTGGGAATCGAACCCAGAACCTGTCGGTTACAGTCACATACTTGTGCCACTGCGCCACGACATTTATATAAATATAAATTTATTATATAGATGTACTTTTAGAACAAAATCGTAATGTTGACTTGACTAGCAATGAAATACCCTGGAAAGTAAACTCTTTAAAAAAAATTAAATCGCTTCACACTTCAATAGACATACTATATATAAAGAAAATATACGTATTAAACACAGAACTCCTTTTTTTTAAACTGGTTAAAAATTGAATTTAAACTGCAATTACTCATCAAGACGTTTTAAGTCCAGCGGTAGGTACTTTGTATCCCATTATAGTGTCAGCTTTACTAAAAACAGGGGCACAATTTGTCACCGCTGCTCGGTACGAGCTTTCGAAATAAGCTTTGTGCTTTATATTTATTTTCAGTGGATAAGGAGATAGGACATTGTAAGCTCCTTTCATTGCCCGTAAGAGACATTGCGATTGAAACCAAATTTAGATAAAGTAGAATTGTCTAGAGGTCTATCGTAGTGCAGGGACCCAAGCGTGTGGCCGTAAGCGCTATAGCTTGTGGATTTGAACATTACTCGAAGTAATTAAATCTTTATTGTTTGCTCTGATAACGAGGCTGAGCGCGGTGCTAAGTTACGCCACCCTACAGTTCAACACATAATACTTACAAAATTCGGCTAAAATTAAGGTAGAGAAGTATCTTAACGAGAATATAACATCTTAAGACTATGTTCCCTAGCGTGATAAAACTAAAAATAAATAAATGTTTATTTTTTTTAGCTTCACGCTGTATCCTGTAGGCAGAGGGAACCCGGGAACCTAGTGTTAAGACACCTTATTAGCTGAGCGAAGAAATGAAACATTAAATATTTAAATTGAAAATATTAAATATTTAATTTCCTCGAGTGGGGATCGAACCCAGAACGGTCGGTTACAGTTATACTCTTGTGCCGCTGTGCTTCGACAGGTCTCTATATATATAAATGTTTAATAATTTGTATAATACAAAGATAGATTTTTTTTATTATTTTACAATGCCTAAGCTAACCTCATTTTAATATAAGTACAGTTTGGTATACAGAAAGTAATCTAGCACTGATAACCATTTCAATAGTGAAAGCTAAATTATTTTTTTCCTTTAAGTATAGTTTAATATATTTTTTATATATATATTTTTTTCTAATAACTACTATAAGTATAGTAGTTATTAGAAAAAAAAACTAAGTAGTAGAAATAGATCTTGTATTGAAAACTAGTATGTAATATGAAAGATAATCAATATTTCACGCGAGTTCATTGCGCCGATGCGCACGCGCCGCGCCCTCGCGGGTCGTCGATAGCTGAGAGCGAGAGGGGCGGTGTCGGGCGCGAAAATACTAATAAATTTAACAAAAGCATTACTATTATTACAATTATTCACAGTTCGTGTAGTGATTATATCTTTTATAAAGAAAGTGGTTAACAAGTACCGAATAAATGTATGAAGAAGACACGACATTTAAAAGATAGTAAAAATGAACTTGCGCAGTGCTTTTACATTATCTTACATTACATTTTACATTATCTTTATATAATTTTTTCGGTTAGTTAATTTTAATAAAACACAAAGAGGGTGATTAAGAGTTTAATTACAGTTAAACTGCCATAGCAATACATACATAGGATGTAAAATTTTTAGGCCTGTAGCGACGCAATGACACAAGTTTACGACTGCACAAACGACGTGTTGTGGGTTCGATCTGCACTCGAGGGAGTGAAACACTTAATATTTTAATTTCTTCGCTTTGGTAACAAGGCGAAGTGCAGCTTTCATTTCTGCCACTCAACACGCAATTCCTCAAATTCGGAACAAAATATCTTAACACTAGGCTCCCAAGTTCTCTTTGACTACTCTGCTATGTACTTTTTCTACAATATACATAAAAAGAAAATATATACAAGATGATCAGCACATTAAAATTTCATAAGGACCAATATCATAATTAAAATTATTGATATAATATGCAAAAACGGTCTACGATATTCTGAACGTGCATTTCAATACACCCGATAATGGTGACCTTTGGGCAGCTATATCCTCTTAGACTTGCTATGATTTATATCGTCCTGGCGCCCGACTATCATTTAACGAGCATAAATTATAATATGTCTATATAGAAAAGCAATGTGTCCATAGTTTAGCTTCAAGCTCCATCACGCACGTAGCGTATGTAGAAAAAATTTTGGAAACCAGTGATAGTATGATACTTTGTTAAATTTGATGCATTGCGTGCGTGGCGTAACTCAACGCTGTGATTTACCTCGTAACCAGAGCGAGGAAATCAAAATATTGAATATTTCATTTATTTAGAGTGGGAATCGAACCTACATCTAGTGCGCCACGTCAGGCTTCGATATTATTTTATTATTATAAAAATAAATAATGGATTACCATTTTTATCTTTACTTTTATTGTTTTGATTGAAAAAGTTTGATTAAATACCATTGGTTTTATACTGTAAATATATGTAAATAATTTCTTTCGTAACTTCACGCTGTATCCCGCACGAGGCAGGGTAGGCAGAGGGAACCTGGGAACCTAGTGTTAAGACACTCCGTTCCACTTCAGTTCCCCACTTTCCGCCGAATTTGAGGCATTACGTGTTGAATGGCGAAACTCAACGTCGCGCTTTGCCTTATTACCAGAGCGAAGTAAATGAAATATTAAATATTTAAATTCAAAATATTAAATATTGCATTTCCTCGACTGGGGATCGAACCCAGAACCTGTCGGTTACAGTCACACACTTGTATCGCTGCGCCACGTCAGGCCTCGACTATGTAAATAATAATATAAATATATAAAAATAATTGTATTACTGAAGAAATTCGCAAAGATATTTTAAATTTACGGGTGTATAAATAACTATGTAAAATTTTAGTTTCACTTTCTATCTCCAGTAGTGGTTTGACCTTACTCTAATGGTACATTTTTTAAGGTAATAGTTAAAGTTTTATTCCTTCACGCCGTATCCCGCACGAGGCAGGGTAGGCAGAGGGAACCCGGGAACCTAGTGTAAAGACACTCCGTTCCACTTCCGTTCCCCACTTTCCGCCGAATTTGAGGCATTGCGTGTTGAGTGGCGGAACTCAACGCAAGTTTTTTTCCTTGTATGTAATAACCATAATAAAAGTTTAAAGTTTTATTATAAAGATATATAAGATATAGATATATTATAATTTATGACACGTTACGTTATTAAATCTGTTATGTATTTTTATGGAGTTTGAGGCTTGTCGTGGTGCAGGGGCAAAAGGGTGAAACTGCAAAGGCGATATGTTGTGGATTCAATCCCCACTGGAGGAAATAAACTATTTAAAGTATTAAATACTTTATTTTTTTCTTTTTTTCTTCGCTCTGGTAACAAAGCAAGACTTTAAATTCGGTGGAAAGTTAGTTGGTAACGGAGTGTTTCAACACAAGGCTCTCACGTTCCCTCTGCCTACTTCGCCATATCCGGGATAAAGCGTGAAGATGAAGAAAACGCGAACTGAATGATGAATTACTTTCCCTTTTCTTATTGATATTTAATTTAAAAGCTATAATATTAGTTAACTCAATGAAACTAACCAACATAAAGCAAACACCGTTTACTCCTCCACCATGTAAGGGCAAGACACGTTAGTGCCCCATTTACTATTTAAAATGCCCCTCGCCATATTAAGCCAGGTCTGTCATAACTGTATAGAACGGTACCTTCTGTGTGTGTAGGAAAAACTAGACTCTTTTCCCTTTTTAGCTCTTCCTGGTCACCCCTATTGATGATGTATCAACCGTTATGTAATTAATATTATCTAATGCGATTTATTAATTTTAACTCTCGCCGAAAAAAGACATTGTAGGGTTTGACCTGTTTGTCTGTGTGTTTGTTTGTGGCGTCGTAGCTCCTAAATTAATGATTTGACCCTTGTAGACTAGTTCATTACGGTGGTTCCTAGTTGTTTTATGATATGTTTGGGTGTTATTTACTTTGTTAATTTTGATATAGATAGTGTAGTAATTTTCTTAAGGCTTGTGACTTCGTTGCGCAGCGGCACAAGCGTGTGACTGTACCGACAAGTTGTGGGTTCGATTGCCATTTGAGGAAATGAAATATTTAATATTTTCAATTTAAATATTTCATGTTTTCATTTCTTCGCTCTGGTACAAGACAAAACGCGGCGTTGAGTTCCGCAACTCAACACGCAATGACTCAAATTCGGTGGAAAGTGGGGAACGGAAGTGGAACGGAGTGTCCTAACACTAGGTTCCCAAGTTCCTTCTGCCTACTCTGCCATGTGCGGGATACAGTGTGAAACTGAGTAGAGTGGAACAGTAATAATTTTCTTCCTTTACTAGTGAGTGACAGACACATCACAGACACTTAACATATGTAGGTATGTTAGAAAGAGGAGCAGTAAGAAAAAAGATTTTACAGTCTCAAATATACTCAAGCAAAGTCGACGACTAATAATATCACATAACATGTAGAATGAATAAAGTACCAGTTATAAAATTATAAACTTAATTTTAATGAAACTAATTTACTTCCGAAAAAATAATGAGACCCTAATCTAAATTTACATTCAACTAAAAAAAAATTCAAATAAGTATTTTATTATAAAATATAGTTCATATTTTATTATAGAAAATCTATTTTGGTGCACAATTTAGCAACTTAGTACTTAACTAGGCCAATTTTAACTTTTTCTGTACGCAACACTTCTCAGTCCTTGTACGATTGTGCTCATTTAGACCTCCAGAGTCCATATAAAGCTGATAACTGTCGACTCCACTCCGTTTTTTATCTAGCTAGCGTAACGTAAGATTCTCGAAAATTAACTGCATAGATATAGCGGTAGACTTGCGAGAGGCGTGGAGCAGGTTTGAATGTACTAATTCGGTTAAAATTACGAACTGGTCCTAGAGCTTGAGCTGAGAACTTTGTATTATTTAAATAATCATATATATTGCAGTGCACTTTTATTTTTTGCTTTACGCTGTATTCTGTACTTATCAGGGTAGGCAGAGGGAACTTGGGAACATAAAATTAAGATACTCCGGTCACTTTCGTTCCAAATTTTACTTTGAATTTGAGACAACGCGTGATGAGTGACAGTACTCAACAACATCGCATTTTGCCTTCCTAGCAACTCTGGTTATACTTAATATTGCATTTTCTTGAGTGAGAAACGAGCCCTGTCGTATATATAGCTGGCTTGTGTCCTCAAGCAACAACAGGCCTTCGTACATTTGTATTTTTAACGTAAATATTAAGCAGTAAATGTTTCTGAAATTATTACAATATTTTTATTTTAATTTCATATTTTATTCTCAAGTTCGTTTAAACACCCAAACCAAATCTATATTCACCATAAATGGTTGCGTAAAGATTAAATAAATAAATAAATAAGCAAACATTTAATTAGAATATTTAAATTTGACACTCTCTAAAGCTATAAAAGTACAGCGCTGTGGCGACACTAAAAATCGATTAGGTGCGCCTGCGCAGCCGTCTTTACACGATATTTAGAGTGGAATTTAATGTTACCGTGATTACAACATGAATTTACGTTTACAAGTAAACAATACCCTATAATCATCTACGTGAAACCATATAATGTACCGCTTTCAAGCTTTCAAAGAACTGTCGTGGCGCAACGGCAAAAGAGTGTGACTGAAACCGACAGGTTCTGGGTTCGATTCCCAGTCGAGGAAATGAAATATATAATATTTTCAATTTAAATATTTAATGTTTCATTTCTTCGCTCTGGTAATAAGGCAAAGCGCGGCGTAAGTGGCGAAACTCGCCACTCAACACGCAATGCTTCACATTTGGCGAAAAGTGGGGAACGGAAGTGGAACGGAGTGTCTTTACACTAGGTTCCCGGGTTGCCTCTGCCTACCCTGCCTCGTGCGGGATACAGCGTGAAGCTGAGTGAGTGAGAGTTTCAAGCTTTCATTGTGCTTGTTGGCGCAGTAGTACCTAGGTATAATAATCCACTATGGTTTCGACTTCGAATTCTTCTGGGGAATGTTGTGTGTGTTTTTTCGTTTGCGTAGATAAACCACAGCATTGATATTCGCAATTCGATTTACTTTGTCTCTGAAATTGAGAAGGAAGTAGCGATCATCGTATCTTAACATGAGGCTTTCAATGCTTATTCTATGCTTTAAAAGTAATAGAGTACTTTTTTTTTTTTTAGTCTCACGCTGTATTTCGGAAATAGCAGCAAATGCAAAAGGAATCTGGGAACCCAGTGTTAAGACATTTCTTTTTCATTAAGTCACTTCTATTCTCCAATTTCCGCTCGATTAAGGGGTGTAGAGAAGCGAAAAACAAAACGATCGATACTAGCGTGTACATGGAAAATATAAAAAATGTCACTTTCTCGAGTCCAAATCGAACCCACAACCTGTAGCGTTAACAGTCGAACGCTTGTGCCCGTGCCACGACGGGCTCCTTATTTTGGCTAACATATGAAAGTTGAACAATGGCTCTATGAATAAGTTAGACATTATTTACACTGAAGAAACTCTATAACTAGCATGTGACATGACTCTATTTATGATTTACTGCCATACAAACAGCCATTGTGTGTCAAATAGGTCGTACAATACTTCTTAAACGTATTACTTGTACTAAAATGCCCTTACGTATTTGGTTATAACTATTATTATAACGCGGCGTTGGATTCCCTGAGTTCCCTTCTTTGAGAGAAAAGGCTTGAGTCTGCCAAAAAAAATTAACGTTTCTATGAAAACCGAATGATATTTACTGTTTATTTTAAATTGAGACTTTAATTATAAAATTATATAATATATGTAATATTTTTCAATTACTAATATTATTTCTGTGTCATTCTATGTCTTTTTTTCCAAGCCGTATCTTACGTATTGTAAACAGATAGCACTCCATTTCTCACTTTCCAGCTATAATTGCAAAACTTACACATTTTTAGCTTTTAACAAAATTTACATATTTTTTTAATTCGGCGGAAAGTGGGGAACGGAAGTGGAACGGAGTGTCATAACACTAGGTTTCACTTCCGTTCTCTCTGCCTACCCTGCCTAGTGCGGGATACAGCGTGAAGATGAAAAAAAAAAAGAAACATTTTTTAATGTACACACTTTTTTGGTCATTCGTTTTGTTCTTTTTTGTTGTAAAACTGATGAATTTAAGAAGAAATAAAATTACTCATCCACAGAATATTATATATGTCGTTATACGTATGTATTTGAAACATGTCCTGCTTTGTGAGAAGACCTAACGGCGTAACTTTCTGCAAATAATAAGATAACTTTCACTTTAACTTAAAGTGCCCAGTGAGCTTTTTACGAAATTGGGTGTAACTTATAAAATATATTTATTTAAAATAATATCTCTCGGCTTCAATGTTAACACACTCTGTTCCTATCGAACTTCCTATCGAATTTGAGGCGTTGCATTGCAGTGGCGGAACTCAACGCCGCGCTTTGCCATTTTACGAAAAAAATAAAGAATTAAATATTTAATTTATAAATATAAAATATATCGTTTCTTTGATTGGGAATCGAACTCACAATTTGTCACCTCGTTTTAAAATAATATCTTTGATTTTATCTAGCGTAATGGTAACCACGATAAATTCGAATTCTACTAATAGTATTTATTATTGTGGAAATTTGTGAACTGGTGGTTTGTTTCACTTTACATATATGACAATAAATTTAAGCAGGCGAAGCCGCGTTTGTCTCTAGTATATTATAATATAAAATATTGTATTTTTTTAATAATTTACAATTTCCGTTTTTACCGTGGCGTTGAGTTTCGCACTCAATAATAACACGTCACACTCAAATACGTCTTGAAATCTAATAAAACATGCTTTTGCCAAAATAGGTTGCAAGTGAAATTTAATAATATAGGCCGGTCGTGGCGCAGCGGCACAAAGGTGTGACTATAACCGACAGGTTCTGGGTTCGATCCCCGGTCGAGGAAATGAAATATTTAATATTTTCAATTTAAATATTTAATGTTTCATTTCTTCGCTCTGGTAATAAGGCAAAGCGCGGCGTTGAGTTTCGCCACTCAACACGCAATGCCTCAAATTCGGCGGAAAGTGGGGAACGGAAGTGGAACGCAGTGTCTTAACACTAGGTTCCCGGGTTCCCTCTGCCTACCCTGCCTCATGCGGGATACAGCGTGAAGCTGAGTGAGTGAGTGAGTGAAATTTAATAAATAACTTACTAATATATAAGTTACCTCACTTTTAAATAGGCTGAGAGAGAATCAGTAAGCAAACGTACTTATGAATATATATGTATATATAATTAAAGTTAAGATTCTTCACAATGTTGAAATTCTTATCCCGACTGACTCAGGTATGACGAACAGTGTGATTCACTTAACGAATTACTACATTCGAAACTTGGGTTGTTGGCCGATGGACAAAGCGTCTTATGTTTTCATATTATATTAGGTTGCGGGTGAGCGAGGAATAATTTTATGTTGTTTATATTAGCCAGTTGATTGTCTTTGTGAAGTTCATTTTAACTCGGAAAATGCATTATTATCGCTACTTGGCTCTGATATGGCTTTACTAAAAAAACGAAAAGTAGTGTCCAAACTCTTATCTCACTGCCTATATTTATTATAAAATTTAAAAAGTATTTAATCTTATATAAAAAGTATAATAAGCAGCATTCATACAAAATATATTTTCATATATCTTCTATTGCGGCTAGGGCTAGATACCTTCGCGGCACAACAGTGGTACACGCAATGGTTTCGCCACTTAATACGGAAAATATTAAAAGTTGAGAGATGTTTGAGTAACATTTTGTCATAACAAGGTTCCCTTTGCGTACCCTGTTGTAGGCAAAAGGGTAATCAGCTAAATGTTTTCTATTTTTCTCATAAACTGGTCCATGACATTATTACGACAGTATCGGTTAGTCGTTACGACGTTAAAGTGTAAAGTAACATTTTTATAGCCGTATCTCGGGCTATTGAATATTTTTCATGACTTAGTGATGTCTATTTTTGTACATTTTATAAGTTTAATGGAGAAAATCTTTAAACGTCTATACAACATATATATTTGACATCGATACGATTTAGATATTTGACATATATATTTGACAGGCGATTAAAGTTATTCCTACTATATATATTGGTCTCTTTGTTATTTAAATGAAACAAGGCTGGCGAAGTCATAGGCAAAAGTTTGTATAAGAGTAAATTTCTAAGAAAAATATTATTTAGAAAGGTGTATATTAAAGGTACGTTTAATATAAATTGTTTATTTCTTAAAAACAAGTAAAGCTAGTCCATATCCGCCAGATGCTTTATCAACAGCGAGTGTTATAAGTTTGTTTGTTATTATGTTTGATGCGCACGCGCATCTATTTTCAAACCATTTTAATCAAGTCAGTTAATATATGTTAAATACGTATTCTTTTCTTTGTATCTGAACTATTAGAAATTTAACATCAATATTTTATTAGCTTGTTTATCCTTACTTGAGGAAATATTTTTGATTAAATATATTAATTTCATCGTTTTGGTAAAAGGGCAAAGCGCGGCGTTGAGTTTCGCAACTCAACACGCAATGCTTTGAATTCTGAAGAAAGATGGGAACGGAACGGTTAGGTTTTTGAACTAACCTCTGCCTACTCTATCCTCATAATAAATTCACAGATCTTCTATAATAAGCCACAGGGCGTGATCTTTCAGGAATCACGTTTACTTAAAAGGATGTTATGATCGTAAAACGTTGACATTAGTATTACTATTATGAAACATTGTGTGTAAAGTTCGTCGACCTGAAACAAATTATTGATATGTTGTTGCACTTTACTGGGAAATTGTGCTTTGGTCTGGTGAATATTTCTGCGAAGTGAAGTATTAATAAAGCACTTCTTAGTAATAATAATTAGCTTTCTTATTATTAGAGAAAGTATTTTTAATTTTAATTTTCTTCTATTCTTTCATCTCATGTCTCTTTATATAGGATACAGCGTAAAGATGGAAAATTAGGTAAAAAGTCGCATTGTTTTTTCCACTCTTCTTCTTTTTTTCTCCCATTAATTCTGTATACTGAACAAAACAAAACCTTTGTTATTTTACGTTATATGTAACTTTTATTATGAAATATACTGAGATATAGAATTACATGAGATATTCAAAAAAACACTATTTTTCATTAGTATTATTTAAACTTTACGTTCTAAACGCTAACATTTCCTGCAAAAGGCAGGGTACACAAAAGACTTTCCGCCAAACTTTAAGGCATCAACGACATCATGGCGAGGTTGAAAATATTGAATACTTCATTTCCTCGAGTGGAATCGAACCTATAACCTGTCGTCTATACCTACCTTTAAATAAAATAATAAAAATACCTATCAAACTTATTTTTAAACATACATTCATATGTCCTTTTTTATTACAGGCATGTGCCCCACGTTATGTATCCTTCGTGACAGCCAAATTGAAACAGCGAGATCCTGTCGGCTCTTGCTTTGTAGCCAAAAGCTCTACCGCCGATGAGGTCAATGAGTTTTCGCCATGTCGAAACTGTAAGTATTTCTTAATATAATCAAATTAATATCTAATGTTAAAATAATAATAATCAAATGTTATTCTTTTTAACTTATATGTTTTAATATTAATATTAAACAAAATAAACTATAAATCTATGTATTTAATAATGAAGTACTCAATTTTTTCATTTAATTATAACTAGCTATACGACTTATATGTAATCTGTGTTCAAAACGGAAGTACATTTTTATTTTGATGTTGACATGCCCTCGATAACGGTAAAAGGGCGCCAAAACGCACGTCACTTCCTCCGGTAATGGCGGATTGAGAGGGAAATTAGCGTGACGCGCGCCCGCGGTGCCGACATTTTGATTTATTATTAGAATACTTACAACATTGGAACTTTATTAATAAAATTTTAAAAAACTAGCTATTGTTAATATATCTCTCAGATTGACGCTTTATCTTGCACATAGTAGGGTAAGGAGAGGGAAGTTGGGAACTTCGGGAAGTGTCAAGACACTGTGTTCCATTCCCTATTTTCCGATTTAAGGTATTGCGTGTTGAGTAGCGGAACTCAACGCCGAATAATAAAATAAAAATGTTAATTTATATATTTTGTTAATATATAAATTAGACTTTTTAAAAGACTTAATTATTTTAAAGTATTAAGGATTACAATCTGTATTCTTATTGTATGTTTATAATCTACTTATTAACAAATTGTAATTTAATATTTTATTTACATAGCTTCACGCTGTATCCCGCAGGAGACAGGGTAGGCAGAGGGAACCCTTCCCGGGTTAAGACACTCTGTTCCACTTCCATTCCCCACTTTCCGCCGAATTTGAAGCATTGCGTGTTGAGTGGCGGAAGTCAACGCCGCGCTTAGCCTTATATCCAGAGCGAAGAAATGAAACATTAAATATTTAAATTGAAAATATTGAATATTTCATTTCCTCGACTGGAGATCGAACCTATAACCTGTCTGTTAAAGTCACACGCTTGTGCCGCTGCGCCACGACAGGCCTCTATTTTAATTACATGTATTATATTACTTTTAATTTATATATATTTATGCGTATAACAATGTATGTAATGTATCTTTTTTTTGGCGGTAAGTGTAAAAAAAAGTTAATACTGTTAAAATTTTGCTCTTCTAGTTTTTAATTCAAAAAACTATTTATAATTAACACAAAAGCTTAAAAAAGTGATAATAAGTTACGAATAGTCATAACAATTATTTTACAACACTTACCTTGGATTTAATGTCTGTAATTGCTTAAATAAAAACACTCACCTGCTGGCTCTTAACATCACTTTCGCTATACAATAACAAACCAACGTACTGAATGGCACAAGTTGAGGATATCTTGGAAGTTCGCAGGGACATTGCTGAAGCACATGGCAAGAAAATGGCTCATTTTGGAAAACAATTAAATAACACTGGCTCCAATGAATCTGGTAAGAGCACTCTTGACAAGCTTATTTTTGAATTTGAGGAGTTTAAAACTTCAGTTTTGTAACATTTTTGATCTGCTTAAGTCATTAATTAATAATTTAACCAAACCAATTTGTTTGGTTAAATTATTAATTTATGACTTAAGCAGATCCAAAATGCTAAAAACTGAAGTTTTAAATGAAGTTGACAACTCTACCAGAAGAAATGCACTTTTTTTTGGTGGTATTGAGGAAGCTGACGGTGAAAATCTGATGTCAACAATACTAGGCACTATTCAAGTATTGATGCGAGTTCCTGATGAAGGTGCTTCTGCTATACAATCCTGCCATAGATTGGGGGGCTGAAACAGCCAACCCCAGTCGTCCCATTTTAGTGCGCTTCAACGATCTTAAAGTGAAGAGTAATCTATGCGCCAACAAGAAGAAATTAAAGTCCTCTGGCTCAAGTGGCATTAAGCGAGTTCCTAACTAAATCACGCCAAGCTATATTTGTTGAAGCGCGCAAAGCTTATGGCATTAGAAATGCCTGTACATACAATGGTAATGTATATGTCAAGCTGCCTAACAATGACCGCGAGCTAATTTCTACGAACTCTGACTTAAGGGACCATTTAAAAAAAAAAACCTGGTGCTAACTCTTCCACGTCTCCTGCTCAAAAAGTCTCTACCAAGCGTCCTAAAGTTATCCTGCAACAGTCAGTGAACCAACCAGGAAGCCTATCATCACCCGGCGTAATATAACGAAGAAGCCTTAATTAATTTAACTTGTTCATACTATGATTTTGTGTTATAAACATCTCACATACAATTATGATAAAATTATTTGTTTGGTCTGCAACCTTCTGGATGTTCCTAATTTTCTTTGTGCAAATCTCTCTTTGTTTTTTATGCCTTTTTTAAACTTTTGTAATTACTTAAACTGCTCTTTATGAGTGTGTTTAATTTTGTTATTTTATGGTATGGTCCTTTGCATATGGCGTTCTGAGTGTGCCAATTGAGCACTTATCACTTCGTCAATGTCACGTGGAATGGAGAAGACACTTCCGTGTGTGTGTCTATAAAAACTGTCACTTGTGTGATTATGCATTCATATGACATAAATAGCATTTCTGTAATTTAATATTTTTATTTTTTTTGTTTTCATTTTTGTTACGTTCATAGTATAACATTAAAATTGTTAATATTAGTGTATTTATGTAATTGTGTGTTTACTTGTTGCCCTGTATTTGGTCAGTCTATCTGAATGCAAGATAAACATTTTAATATTAATTTTGACGTTGTTTGTTAAATTTGTTATTGTATATTGATATATATTTACTTCTATCGAGCCAACAGGTCATGTGTGTATAAACATATTTTATTTGTTCTCTTATTTATGTTTTTTGTATATATACGAGATGATATATATATAATCCTTCTTCTTTAGTCTGAGGTCGAAGCTTTGAAATCACTCAACGAGAAAATCGAGTTCTTAAACAACATACAGTGCATTATGATATCCTGAAGATTTAGGTAAAGCTAGGGCCAAGAGAAATAGAGCTTTTGCTAAATACAAAAACAATCGGTAACGGTTTCAACTGATAGTTTTATAAGATAGATTTATAAGGATAAATTCGTGACTCTTTCACTGAAGCGATTTTTAAATTTTTAAAATCACTTGGCATTGGTAAACTCGCAGTCTCCCCTATTGACTCTAACCTTAATTTAAATACTCTTAATATTCACTTTTCCACCACTTCTATTGTTCATTCTTCTACTAAAACTTGTACTCTTTCTGAGATTCATAATTTGCCAAAACTTTATTTTTCCTGAGGCGTGGCGTAAGGCATTTATTCTCCCACTTTCCAAATTAACTAATCCTACGCTACCATCGCACTTCCGTCCCATTTCTATTTTATCTTTCCTCTCTAAAATTCTTGAATCCACTGTCTACCATCAAAACCTCTAGGTATTTCTAAATGTGACTTTCTAAACCCACTTCAGTCCGGATTTAGAAGCGGACACAGCGCTACTACTGCTTTGATGAGAGTTACTGAAGACATTAGATTAGCAATGGAGAATAAACAAATTAGAGTCCTTGTTTTGATTGATTTTAGTAATGCGTTCAATGCAGTAGATCATGACCTTCTCATTGCTCTCTTATTCAACACTAATGTCTCTAGTTCAGCTTTAGAATGGTTTTCTTCCTATCTTCAGGGACGTCAGCAGTCAGTCCGTGTATATCAGAATAACTCTGACCGGCATGATGTGACGACTGGTGTGCCTCAAGGCGGTATCTTATCTCTCTTGCTTTTTTCAATTTTTATTAACTCCATTACTTCCTTTTTAACCTGCTTCCTTTTTAATCCTTTTTATACTGACGACTTGCAGCTTTATTTGCATTCTAGCGATGATCACATTTTCGAAGCTATTCACGCTCTTAATAAAAATCTACATCAAATATCAATTTGGTCTCTAAAATATGGCATCCGGGTCAACCTCAATAAATGTCAGGCTATAATTGTCGGCAGTTCACATCAACTGACCAAGCTTGATTTTTACCCTTTGCCTGACCTGAAATATGAAGGCACAGTGATCAATTTGTCCAGCAATGTAAAAGATTAGTATTACTCCCAGACTAATAATTGACAATAAATTGTCCTGGGGCGATATATCACTAAGGTTACGTGGAAAATATACGTATCCCTGCACTCTATGATGCGGTTTAAAAAAAACGAATTTTAACCACCTGCATACGATTTATGCAGAGCAGCTTGGTTGGCTTTCAATAGCCGGTCGTAGGAAGTCTAGGGTCCTATGTTTACGTTACTCCATCCTTTTTTATCCTAATTCTCTTTTCTACCAGTCCTCCTATTTTTCTTTCCTTTCCGACTTCCATAAGAAGCCCTTGCGTCCGTACTCCAATATAATCTCACGCTCTCAACACCCCGCCACACTTCGGATTTCATGACCAACTCCTTTACAGTTGCAGGAGTCAGGCTGTGGAATGACTTGTCGGAAGAAATAATTATATTTATTGTTTTTTATCGTATATATGTACTCGTGTGTGTATTTATGTATCTGTGTATGCGTTTAAGTATATGTTTGTATGTATGTATGGATATAATATTTGTATACCTACTATTAGATTTTTTTTCTCTTCACTTAACGAGGTTGGCTGGTAGACAATGCTTTTTAGCGATAAGCCCTCCTTTTGTGCAAATTATTTGTTATAAATTGTGTACAATAAAAAATAAATAAATCAATAAATTATTTATTTTAAGTTTTGACCGTACCTATCTATTATTCAATTACTATCTTTTATGACAGCAACATAATTATCACAATAACATTAAATATGCTCTGTTTAGGGTTCCGCACACAGGATGAAGGTGAGTATTTAAGTAGACGAGCACTTGTAGGCATAAATATCACTTGAAAACTATTATATTTATTTTATGTGTTATTAGATTAAGACATGACCATAAAGTGTCGTGATTTTTTTTTTTCAAATCTATATAAAATACATTTGAAAATAAAAAGAGCAAAAAATGACTATGGTGATCATGAATACATAGCATTAGATTACGTTATTAATGAATTAATTAACATAAACAAAGAAATAAGGCATTTTTTTTTAATATATTATTTCGTAATCGATGTTATAGTGAGTATTATATAACTGTAAATAAAAATATTAGTGTTAGTAATTGTTTTATTTGTGTATTGCATGTACTTATGTATAGAAAATAACTATTATATATATGTATATATATATATATATATATATATATATATATATATATATATATATATATATATATATATATATATATATATATATATATATATATATAATTTCATATATCTTACATTACGAGTAAAAATCTTTATAAATGTAAAAAATAACTGTTTCTCCAGCACAAATAAAAAAAGTGTAGTACTAAAAGTGAATTTTAAACGTATCTCCCGATTTCAGCGAGCCACGGGCAACGTAAGACCGGCGTGTGTCAAGCAGGTTTCTCTGCGGCAGTTTCAAAGGTGAGTTAAACGTATTGTAATAACAGTAATTGTAATACCATTATTATTTTGTCGTCTTATAATATGTTAAACTTTTAGTTTTTTTGTATCAAGATTTATTCTTACAAGTCCCGTTTTGGTGGAGACTTTTTATTTTGGAATTATTAGCATAGTTGTCGGGAGTGATTTAATTTACATGATGTGGATTTTAAAACGTATTTTTGGTAATGCGATAATGTGAGGTAATAAAGGGATTATCTTATAGCAGGGTACGTTGAAGGAACCTTGTGAAACTTTGTTGTGAAGTTTTATCTTATTTTAAAATCCTATGTTGGTACCACAGATACAATCACATGCCTTAGTGAGATATCGACTATGTATAATATATATATAAAAACAAAATATTAAATGGTATATTACATTTATTTAAGCTGGAATGTTATAAATATTTATTTAAATTCATTTTAAATCATTGCTTAATAGTTAAAAATTATCTAACATCGCCCCTTATCATAGCGCTTCAGATCTCGATTAAACGCTCCTTTTAAAGAACATCGATTTCATCTATAACTAAGATGAGGACGTAACTTATCGATATATCAAAAATGGTAAAATCGATAGATCGTTACGCGGATTTAAGATAATAGAGAAACATTATAGTGGAGAAAATATCTTTGCTATCGAATAGTTATATCTTACGCTACAAATTCCGGTACAATAAATTATATATAAGTAAAATGTTATAACGATGTTTTAGATATTTTCTTATATAACATAAAAGCTTGATATAGGTGGGTTCGATCATGATTCGGGGGAATGTACATATTAATTAGTTTTCTTTTACTTTCTTTCTCCCAAGACATACCGCGGCGTTTAGTTCAGTTACTTCACATATTTTTTTTTAATTCAGTTGGAAAGTAGAGAACGGAAGAAGATAAACAAATTTTATACAAATAAAAAAATAATATGTTCAGTACTTTCATAACAACAGCATTTCTTTCGAATCTAATTATAATATTAAAAACGCTACCCTATCTCTTTTACTTATCGCGTCCTAACCAGTACGCAGAAATATGTTTATTAGTACCTTTTTAATTTAACTTAAATGCTAATCAACCTCTCTGAGTACAACCAAAAACGAATATGCAAAATCAAAAAAAAAAAAATGTTTACCAAACAATATCGTGATTTTACAAACGTGGGAATAGCATTATTTTACGTTGTTGAATTATCATTGGGATCGCATCGGTCGCACGTGACGCGAATGACCGTAGCCCTTATGAATTATTAAAACTTATATTGTGGCGATCGCAAAAAATATTATAAAACCTGTGGGTTTCTATTCCAAAAATAGTAGGCAATATGGCGAATTGTTCTCCGCTTTATGAGCTTCTATATTTGGTGTTTGTTTATGGCCGTAAAATGACAGCTTGACATATTTGTCGTTGTGTCGTTGTGTCGACGGTTGGGATAGATCTTCATCTGAATTTATGTTATTATTTTCGAGTTATTCGATTATTTCGATTTCGTAAATAGCTATCGTTTTGTTTACTGCCTGAATTAAGATATTTTTATTGTTAGTATATAGTAGGATATGCAGAGAAATATTCTGCTACACGACGGTAGCAGTTTTCCATTTAAACTTGAAAAAAAAAAATATTTTGACTTCTCTTTGGTAAGAAGATAAAAGGCGTCGTTGATTTCCGCTACTACACAAGCAATATTGCTAAAATTGAGCGCTGTTGGAAACGAACTGTTTAGCGCTTATTCTGTCTAGTCTGATTGTTATAGTGCTCAGCTAATAATATTAAACAATGCAATATATCATTCAGATCCATCCGTAAGGTTTTCAAATACCCACTATTCCTACCATTAAACAAAATAAATTACCTCAAAACATTTAAAAGTGCTTAAAATTTGTACATCAATAAAAAGTTACTTTGTATTCTAATCATCCAGAAAGCTCATTATTAAGTTAGAAACCTTCCAAAAGCTGTCACCAAAAAAAGTGACAAAGCTGCGTGCGTGACGAGCCTTTTTTGCCGTGTTTATTTTTTCACACGCCTAATTTGTGACAAGAGGCGAATATAAAAAGTTTATAAAATTTATAAGGCATCTTTATTGTTATTGTTTTTGTTTCCCGAATAAATAAATCAATCTTAGTTTTTATTTATACGATGTTTAAGTTAACTTAGCTAGTAGGATAGGAATACGGTTCAGAGGAAAGTTTTGAACCTGGTATTAAGAGATACTCTGTTCATGACATAACACTCTGTGCATGACGAGTGGCGGTGCTCAACACCGCGTTTTATCGTGTAACTAAAGCGCGAAAATTAAAATATTAAATATATGGATTTTAACTGGTTGCTTAACCATTAGGTTCTTTTTAGTAAGCAACAGTTGTCTTATCATTTGTCTAATATGTCGTTTACCCTTTTTTAAGGGCATCAATGAGAAATAATGATATTTTAATCTTTTAAATTACAATAAGAAAAAATTAAATATTTTAAAAAGTATTAAGTTAACGAATATTATTGTCATTGTTATTCTTAAACTACTAGAAGAGCAGTCTCCAAGTACAAAAACTTACTCGTACGTTAAAAGAAGAATCCAATCACACAAACATGTGATTTGTTACATACAAAAATATTTTATTCTTTTTATTATTACATGTAAATCATAAATATCTGTTCAAATTGCCTATTTAGAAAAGACACCTATTTCCGATTAGAGATTTAAAAAAAAACATCTTATTACATTGAAGACGTGCAAGTAAAAATAATTCAAATTATTCTTAAATATATTCAAATTCAAATATTTTATTGAAGTCAGAAGTTACATTAATAATTTTTTGAACGACAAACAATTTACCACCGTGACACTTCATTAGCGGAACTCAACACAGTGCTTTGCTTTGTTGCCAAAGCGAGGAAATGAAAACATTAAATATGCAAATTGAAAATATATAATATTTTGTCTTCTCTAGTGGATATCGAACCCACAACCTGTCGTATTTATAGTCAAACACTTCTACCACTGCGCCATGACATTCCTCAAGATACTCAGCTTCACGCTGTATCCCGCACATGGCAGGGTAGGCAGAGGGAACTTGGAAACCTAGTGTTAAGACATTGCGTTCCACTTCTGTTGCGCACTTTCCGCCGAATGTCAGGCATTGCGTTTTGAGTGGCGGAATTCAACGCCGCGATTTGTCTTGTACCAGAGCGAAGAAATTCAACATTAAATATTTAAATTGAAAATATTAAATATTTCATTTTCTCGAACGGGGATCGAACCCAGAACCTCTCGGTTACAGTCACACGCTTGTGCCGCTGCGCCACGACAGGCCTCAATTCATTCCTCAAGATAAAAATTAAAATTTAAAATATTTATAATATCTTTATTATATTAATTTCGACTATCAACTTCCTAGATATACTGATTAAGCAATACTTATTCATGGAGACCTCTAGGCACTAACATTATCCACAAATCTCAACTCGCAAAGGCGAGATGAGATCTCTTCAACGAACACTACGTACAGACCGCGCGCATAAATCCTCGGAATCAGCGGTCGCGTCGTGTAAACTAACATGTTACGTGATGTCTTTGCTAAATTACATTTTATAGGTTATAAACAAGGATATTAAAAGAGGTCTGTCGTGGCGCAGTGGAACAAGCATGCGACTGGAAATTGGACAGTTTCCAGGTTGTGGATTCCCATTCGAGAAAATAAAATATTTAATATTATCTTCGCTCTGGTAACAAGGCAAAGGGCGGCGTTGAGTTGCGTCATTCAACATGCAATCATTCAAATTTGGCGGAAAATGAGGAATGGAACATAGTGTCTTAACAGACGATAGTGTCTTAACGAGACAGCATGAAGCTAAAACAAAGATGAATGATCTACTACAACCACTGGAATCATATGCTCAATAATAGATAGATATGTTTTTTTATTCATTTATTTTGTTTAATTTATAGTAGCAGCGATCTTTTTTATGGTTTCGCTTAAACAAAACTGGGAAGCAAAACTATGACCATTCACTTTTCAAACAAAAAATACTATTCATTTAAACAAAGTCATACAACATTAAACTTGTAAATGAAACACTACGTTTCCTATATTATACGAGAAGTCTCTCTCGTTTATTTGTAACTATCATATATGGAGGACTAACATTTTTTTCTCCTGTAGTCTTATTTTTTCAGCCTTTTTCCTATGCAAATCAAAATTCCTTGTCATTGAAACGTCTTAAGCATTCTTTGTAAGTTTACATACATGGGTATCGACGTAGCCGTAAACGGGCGCCATTTGCAGACAATGGTGTTGGCGGGAAAAGCGATACGCCTCGCGAAATGAACGAAAAGCATTTAGAGATTTGTCCACATAATTGTTTTATTTATAAAATATTTTGTGACATACATTTTACTTATTTGGTATTATTTGTTTGTTCGCATTTGGTTGTGGTGGTTTGGGTTCTCGGTATTTTTGTGTCTGGTAGTGGTATTTCCTTTCCTGGAATTGGAATGCTTTAAATATTTGCCTTTGCAAGCAGAATTTGTATTTTTGGTTCCTTTAATTTTTATTTTGTTCGATGTTCGGCGTGTTGAGTTGCGGAACTCGACGCTGCGCTTTGTAATTTTTATTAGTTACATTTAAATATTTTACGTAGTGTTTCGGATTTATCATTAATTTCATGATCAAGCCTCTAAAATATACACATTACACACAGTATATTTATACTCATACTGTAAATCTGTAAATTTTGTTTGGTCCATTTATCGAAGAAGGCTTAATGCGTGAAAAAACTATAGATTTTTTTTTTTTTGAGTTACGACTCAATATTTCTATGACTAAATAATATTGAGGCCTGTCGTGACTATAACTGACAGGTTCTGGATTCGATCCCCGGTCGAGGAAATGAAATATTAAATATTTTCTATTTAAATATTTAATGTTTCATTTCTTTGCTCTGGTAATAAGACAAAGCGCGGCGTTGAGTTCCGCCACTCAACACGCAATGCCTCAAATTCGGCGGAAAGTGGGGAATAGAAGTAGAACAGAGTGTCTTAACACTAGGTTCCCGGGTTCCCTCTGCCTACCCTGCCTCGTGCGGGATACAGCGTGAAGCTACAAAAAATCTAAACAATAAACAATATTAATATACTTTACACTGAATTCCATCACCTTCATGAATATTTATGCTTGCATTTTAACGTCACACGCTTTTTGTATACAATTTCTACGGCCATAAGCTATAAGATTTTAAACGCTGCCAATATTTATTGGTTAATAGAATATTCAATTATTCGCAGTAACCAGTTGGGCTTAACGTGTTCTATGAATTGTTTTAGTTGCAAATGTGAATGTGGGTACGTATTTGTTGTTTTATTCATTAGTCAGAAGCGTTTTTCTTTAATATTAGAGCCTATTTTAAAATAGCTTAATCTACTCAAAATACTGAGCTATATTTATAATGTCTGAGTAACAGGGTGACAATATTTTTAAAACAAATAAATAAAAATCCTTTCTTTAGTTTCCCATTGGATCCCGCACATAGCAAGGTATCTGGGAACCTAGGGTTGAGATATATTTTCCCATTAAGATACTTCCTTTTTCCACTTTCCGCCGAATTGAGGAAGTAATTCGTGTTAAGTAGCGGATTTCAACGCTGTGTTTTGCCTCGTTACTAGAGCGTGGAAATGTAAATATTCAATATTTCAATTCCTACAGTGGGAATCTGATCACTAATGTAAGAGACGACAATTTCTTTTTTATCCATAAAATATACTTTCAAAATTATTAAAATACAAATTTAACTACTTCAATTCTACTTAATAGTATTACAAATTACTAACATTAATTTAATGTAAAGTAATCAAATTTTATCTACGAAGCAATTTTAAATACATATTTATTATAAAAATGTTGCGAAAGTCCATTTCCTTATATAAAATTTAGTTTTCAACATTGCGCCCCCACTTGACAACATTGGTAAAGTGAAGCGTGCGCCCGCGCAGCCTGTTTACATATATGGGGTGACGGCGTACGCGCTTTACGGCCAGCCGGCGCCCAAATGCTACTGTATTACTCTTTTTTTGATTTCAAATTATATTCTGCTAATATCAAGGTACATTAAGGTTAACCTAGTGTTAAGTTACTAGGGACTTTTATTTCCGGAACCTTAAATATTTATTAAGAAAGATTACAGCAAGTACATATATCAATATATTTTCATTTCCTAATGATAATGGTTTTCCAAAAACGGAGTAACTTAGCAATAGGTTCCCTTTGCCTTAATTTTTAGTTTGAAACCAAAAAAAGAGTAATACAATATCAAAACCGGTACTGTACAACGGTGGCCTCATTCATATATTTATTTAAACATAATATTTTCAAAATACAATTTAAATAATTCAATATAAATATAACAATTAAAAGTTGTTATCGTATTATGTCCACATAAAAAACTTACACTGTTAACATGTGTGTATTGATTTGTCGTTACTTGCCTCTTGAGATAAGCTTTAAACGAAAGTAGATATTTGTTTGACGATAGGATTATCGTTTTTAACTATTTATCAGTAGCCATAACAAAAAAATATTCAGTAGACGTATTTATTTATAAATTTGATGTTACGTATTGAAATTTGGTATTTATATTTTGCGGAGAAATAGAAATAGAGAGAAACCAACGAAAATTTATTTTATTTAATTTATCGTTTTTGTTAAAATAAAGTCTCTTATGTCTCAAAAAATGCGTGGCGAACGTAGTGTCTTAACCCTACATTCTCTCTGCCTACTCTATTAACTGCGGGATACAGCGTTAAGTTAAAAAAAATAAAAATCCACATGTCAACAAGTACTTTTTTATGTATCTGTTATCTCTCGTTCACACGGATTGGTTGCGTCTGCATTCTGTCTGATAAGCTAATGGCTCGAGGAATGTACGCGATGAGATCATTTTGTATCGTTACTATGGAATTATTGGTTTACATTTTTTGAGGTTTTGATCTTTTTGTTTCTCAATTGAAATTGTTGAATACGGTATAATAGGTAGGTAGAAGGAATTTAAGAACCTAATGTTAAGATACTCCATTCCACTTCCGTTTCCCACATTTCGCCGAATTTGAGGCGTTGCGTGTAGAGTGGCGGAACTCAATGCCTCGCTTTGCCTTGTTAGTAAAGCTAAAAAATGAAAACATTAAATATGTATTTATTTAAAAACAAAATAATATTTTATTTTCTCTAGGATCAAACCCATAATCTGTCGTTTACAGTCACACGCTTGTGCCTCTACGCCACAACAGGCCTCACTTGTCTATACTGACACTTATATGTATACGTTATCAATATCCACTTTCATTATCAATGCTCTGTAATAGTGAAAGGAAGCCAACATAAGTGCTCTTCGCGCATATACAAGCCCTGTTTATCTATCCTTAAGTATTTAGAGCTTTAACCACCCCTGAGTTTATAATAAATACAAATACGTGAACTTTTCAAATTGAATATTTTTACGTTACATTTTAAAGTATTTTTTACTTAGGAAATACTATGAATCATTTTCTTAAAAATGTATAATTAAAAATATTTAAAATTTGTACATAGCGGGACTCGAACCCGCTCGGCTTAGAATTCGTATTTTAATAGTTTAGTAATAATGTATGGCTTATGGGTCACATATGAGCGGAGTAAATGTGGGTTACTTTATTTTTTTCATATACTGTTTTATAACCATGTAGGGTCCGTCGTGGCGTTGTAGCACAAACGTGCGAATATAAACTCAACAACTTGTAGGTTTGCCCCTCATTAGACGAATTGAAAATATAAAAAAGGGTTCCCAGGTTCCCTCTGCTATACTAATTGTAGAGAACTAATTTGGAGGCATAATTGTACTCTAAAATCTAAAATCATCAAATAATTTATTCGTACAAATAAAATATAAAATGAAAGTAATATTATGAATGAATTTTTCTTTTATATATATATATAATGAAAAAAAAATACGATTTATTTATGTTCATACATTTTTATTTACAGGACGGTCAGAGATTGTTTATGGGAACACCAGGCAGCTTCTACTGGCAAGGTGAGCTACAAGAAATAATTAAAACATAACAATATTAATTAAACATCAAAGAAACAAGGCAGCATATAAAAAAAATACATTTTATGAACAAAATGCCTATTTATACATCTAATTTTGTCTTATTTCTTCGATTGAATTGGACTAGAGTCGCTGAGATCTACACGTCTTCAATAAATTGTACAATTGTTTATATTTAATAACAATCCACAGGGCAAACGTTATCGATAGATCCTAGCGCACGGTTCGACTACTATATGCCGGAGGAAGGTAAAAACAAAACGTACCGCCAAACTGCCCTGTAACTCTTAACCAGAATAACATAGGCTTTAGCATAATCCTACAAAATAATAAGGGCTACAGTACATTCATATGGAAGTATTTTAATTCTTATTTAGTTTTCATATTCAATAACAGCTATAACTTGTAACATATAATAGATATATGCAGTTTTCTTATCAAAATAATTAAAAAAAAAATGACTTATCTTCAAAGGAAGGAAACAGGAAGTCCAAATTAAATGATAACATCACTATAAAAAGGATCGTCGATCTAAATAAGAATTAATAAATCTTCAGCTCTATTCCTTCATATTGATAGCCAAATAGAAACACAAGTCATCTGTACGAGCCCATTAGATTCACAAGTCATATCTCTACCGTACATAGATCTTAGGACTTCTTTCTACGACATAGACAACTATTTCTAGTTAGCATTTAGTGCACGTGACCTAGATACAGATACTCATGAATGTTATCACTATCCATATCTATGGCTGTGCTAACTTGAAGCACGGGAATGTTGTAAATAGTGTGTAAATCAAATTTATGTTTATCATTGAAATGTTTCATACTTTCTTTTCATTATTTGCATTAGAATGCTATCTCTAGATATGTACTTTCTGATAGAAATTATCTTCAGATAATAATTTTAGTTTAGATTTTTATATTATAATCATTATAAAGATATATTTTATTTGAATTTTAGGAGAATTTTATGAGAAACAATATTAATAAGGGAAAACGAGGTTTACATTAACGCTTGAAATAAACCGCCCAACGCTTTAAACTAATTCAAAGAAAATCATCCCATTGGCTTTAAAATTAATTTGGTCGCTTGAACAATTTTGGTGGTTCTTTACTAAGATCCTATTTAATTGAGGTGTGATTATTGTTATTAAAAACATTGTGCAAATTATAATTTTTTTCTAAAATTGACATTTTTATAATTTATAAAAGTGTATAAATAATATATAAAATAAACAGCATCGCTGTATGCCGTGCGTAGTAGGGTAGGCAGAGGGAACTTGGGAACCTGATGATAAGCTGAGAGAACTTCATATTGAGACACTTTGTTCCCCACGCACCTCTCATATTTAAGACATCGTCTCTCAAGTGGTAAGAAAATGAGAAGATTCATTCATCTTCCCTAATGGAATTGGACGGCCTGTAATAAATATCAAAACTTATAAATTGAAATTTAAAAGAAAATAATTAATTACATCATAAAAGTCATAAACCTTACGAGTTTTATATCAAATTTAAAATTGAAGAAGCTATCTAAATAGGAAGTGCTTATCTTTATATTAGAGTTAATTCATTTTATTACTCATACGACTGTAATCAGCTTCTTCGATACATATCATTATAATTGGTATAGTAAGAGGCGCGGGTTCAAATCCCGCTACGTTTTCTAAAAAGTGCATATAATTATTTTCTATGTATCGAACAAGTTAAGGAAACAGCTGCATCCATTTTAAAATCTTAAATTCAATAATTTGATATAAAACTCGATCAACTGATCTGTTTTGTAAACGCTTTTAAATATCATCATCGTTTATTTCAATTAAGCCACATTATATATATATATATATATATATATATATATATATATATATATATATATATATATATATATATATATATATATATATATATATATAAATGTATTAACTTTATCTACCGTTTAACGTAACAAAAGCTTTTTTTAGTAGTTTTTTTAAAAAAAATATTTTGTATCATTTCTTAAAGGTCACAGAATATTTAACTTGACTGTCATCACACTACATGACAGTGTTTTCATTAAATGTATGTTCATTCGCTTGTTGTTTGTAACGCTATACATATCGGTTGAAATACCGTATACCCGAATTAGTGTTTAAAAAATGCTTGAATAACTGAAAGGAGTGAAATTGAATGTTTATATTATTATATATTGGTATTAATTCTAGAATGATCTTTTTTATACTTGATGTATTCTCTTCAAGAGATCCTTTTCTATAGACATTATATTTTTTATGTATCGTAATGTGATTTTATCTTATGTATGTATATATATATATATATATATATATATATATATATATATATATATATATATATATATATATATATATATATATATATATATATATATATATATATATATATATATATATATATATATATATATATATATATATATTTCTATATCTGTTGGTCTTTGATTGTAGAATACTTACTCACCACCTAAAATCATTGAACAGGGAGCGTTTCTTAAAATCTATTTTTGCGAAATTTAAAATATTCTTTAATATTTATAACATATAATCTGAAAATATACAAAAAAAAAACTCCATCTTCTTGCCAAAATGCATTTAGCTGAAGCTGCTAGTGAGATTTTCATGAAATAGCTAAGAACAACAGCGATCAACTTGTTTCATCAGCTTGATCCACTCATTCAGTATTCACGTTACCAAAGACAGACAAACATGAGACTAAATATATCATTATAGATACTCAAAAGATTTTTAAGCATAACTTATTTAAAATTAATACCAATATATACAAATATATAAAGAACGATATGTCACTTTTGCAGCAATCAACAATTAACAGATAGTAACACAACCTCCTCATTGTAGGTCAACTTAAAGTACAAACGTTGAATTCGAAACCAGTACTAATATCGACACCTGAAGCAAGTCCTAAGTATGACGACTCGTATATGGGTTATTCGGTGACGGTCGGCGACTTCGCCGGCCAGGGCATACAAGGTGTAGCCGTGGGAGTACCGAGAGGATCTGAATTACGTGGTTTGGTATGTTTTTGGTGGATTTTTTTGACTTTTTTAATAAAATTAAGTAAGTACGTTTAGTTCTTCTTGCTCTAAGTACTTAGATTTTTTTATATATTTTTATTTTATTTTTAAGTTTCACGCCGTATTGTAACCTAGCGTCGAGATATAACATTCCTATCTTTATTTTCCACCGAATTTGAGGCATTATGTGTTGAGTGGCGGATCTCCTGTCCTCATGTAGTGTGTAGAAAATTGGGGGTTCCCTTTGCTTAACCTACTAGAAGCAGGATACAGGGTGAGCCTAAATAAAATGGTACAATACTTATAAAATCTTTGCGATATTTTCAGGTGGTTCTTTACACATGGGATCTTGAAAACATAAAAAATATAAGCGGATCTCAAATCGGTGCTTATTTCGGATACAGTCTGGCAAGTGGCGATATCGATGGTGATGGCACAGATGATATTATCGTTGGAGCACCAATGTTCACTAAACCCAAGAGCGATGGGTACGAGCATGGCAGGATTTATGTTATTTACCAAGGGCAGAATAGAGTAAGTGACTTGATGATTTTCCTGCTAAAAGAACAAAATGTTCGCAGTATTGATATCAGTGGTTAAATTATTGAATTTAGGGTTTCTTGGTCTAATAAGAATGATGCTAATTAAAAAAACCGGTACAACGGTAAAACTTCATATGTAGCTAAATATACGAGTAAAATTTATATGAATTATGTTTAATTTCAGGCTTTCACAAAGCATCACGCAAGAACCGGCGAAGTATCTAAGGGTAGATTTGGTTTAGCGGTTACCTCGCTTGGAGATATCAACTACGATGGTTTTGGAGGTTAGTATACAAATTATTTTTTAAATACCACGAAGACATATTTAAAGACGCTCGCAAAACGCGCTCATGAAATAAGGTCATGTTCATATGCATCATTTTCAATTTTTTTTTTGTTTAGCTTCATGCTGTCTTCTCCATTAAAAAAAAAATGCTGTATCCCGCCCAGGGCAGGGTAGGCGGACAGGGGAACGTTGGGAAATTAATGTTAATTGACATTCCACTCCGTTTCCTACTATCAGCCGAATTTGGGACATTTAGACTGAAGTGGCGGAACTCAACGCCGCGCTTTGCCTTGTTACTAGATCAAATTGAAATGTTGAATATTTAATTTTCTTGAGTGAGGATTAAACTGTTAACCTGGTGCGTTTCCAGTAGCATGCTTGTGACCCTACGCTACGACAGGCCTCTATTACAATAGCGACAACCGTATGGTACGGTGTCAGTATGATATATTTAATTTGATCACAGTGTCTTAACACTAGGTTCCCATGTTCCTTTTGCCTACCCTGCCATACAGAGTGAAGCTGAAAAAGATTAAAAAAAATATTGTAAAATTAAATCAGCACCGCCAACTTCAGGGCGGCTACTAGTCAACCGTATTGAAATCTAGGTTACACGCATATCAATTGCATCTGGACAATGTCAACTACTTGCCCTATATATAAATAGATCTTAAGACACTGGGCTAAGAAATTAGGACATGTTATAGTTATATTGCATAATAGTAAGTTTATTGTGAAGCTCTATTAAATTTATTTTTGACCGATTTTATCAGTCGAGAAAATTTACTTTAGAGGTTTTTTCGATGAAGGTTTGAGAGGGTTGTGGGTTCGATGAAAATGGGAACTCGGAAAAACGTTACTACAGCAACAAAACAAAGCTCGACGCTGCGTCGAGTTCCTTAACTCAGCACGCAATACCTTAGGAATTAGGCCAAAGTAGGAAACGGAAATGTCACGAAATGGATTGTCTTAATACTATGCTCCTGGATTTCCTCTGGCTTCCCTCTGATTCGTACTGGATACAGAGTAAAATTAAAAATAAAAATATATCATTTCAGATGTAGCTGTTGGTGCACCTTACGGAGGAGAGAAAGGACGAGGTGTGGTATATATCTATCACGGCAGTGAGCTCGGTATCGGTGAAAAGTACTCTCAAGCGATTACCGCTGAGGAGATCAGTCCCATACTAACCACGTTTGGCTTCTCCCTTTCCGGAGGCGTCGATCTGGATAACAACAACTACACAGATTTGGCTGTTGGCGCTTATAAGTCGGATAGCGTTGTGTTTTTGAAGTAAGTTATATTATTGTACTTACCCAAATTATACACGTGTTGAAAGGCGGGTCTTAACGCCGCGCTTTGTCTTGTTGCCAAAGCGAAGGTATGAAAATATTAAATATTTTATTTCCTCGAGTGGTATTGAACCTGTCGTGCTTACATTCATGCGCATGTACTCCTTACGCCACGACAGACCTAATTCCTTATTATTTTGTTCCTGTTTAGAGGCCTCGAGGCCTATCGTGGCGCGGCGGTTCAAGCGTGCGACTATAAATGACGTGTTGTGGGTTTGATCCTTAGTCGAGGAAATTAAATACTTAACATTTTCTAATTAAATACTTAACATTTTCTAGTTAAGTATTTTATGTTTTCATTTCTTCGCTCTGGTAACAAGGCAAAGTGCGACGTTGAGTTCCGCCACTCCACACGCAATTTCTCAAATTTGGCTGAAAGTGGGAAATGACAGTGGGACAGACGGGGTGTCTTAACACTAGGTTCCCAAGTTCCTTCTGCCTACCCTGCCATGTGCTACCCTACGCTGCCATTGAATACAGCGTGAAGCTAAGAAAGAAAGAAAGTATATCTCTATAATACTTCGTTAATAGATCACGTCCAGTAGTAAAAGTGATGGCTGAAGTTAAGTTCCTCGGAGAAAGCAAGTTAATATCGTTAGATGACAAGAAATGTCGCCTCGCAAACGGCACGCAGGTCGCGTGCGCGCAGCTCATGTTTTGCCTCACTTACGACGGTGTCAATGTTGATCAACAGATAAGTAAGTCTATAATTCATATGTTGCGTATAATTTTGAATATTTTTATTTTGCGATTTTAAATTCTGATAAATAATATGGGGTGGATGGAAGGGTGGGGAACGAAATTATTTTTAAGGCAACGGAGTTCCCACATACTTCTCCTTTGCCTACTTTGATATGTGCGGGATAAAGCGTGAAATTACAAAAAATACTGTATGTTCTTACATTTGAAGTCGATTTTTTTCAGTATTCAAATGTATTTTTTTTATTTGAATTTTTTAACAATTTTTAGTTATAAGTTATTCCAAATTTATTTATTTATATTATTTATTTTACTCTTAATATCTTTTATAAAGATATATATTATAAATTCCTGTTCTTTTTTCCAAGCGGAAGGATATATTTGCTATTTCGGTGAGTGGGAAGTAGCAAACGATTGGCATTCAATACAATCATCTGTCAAAATTATACAAAATAAGACTTTCATCTGTAAATATTCCACTCGTAGCCGTTCAATGTTAAATTTCACAAAATTATTACAGCACTTTAGCGCATGTTTGTTAGAAAATGTTATAGTTGTAAACGTTTATATGTCAAATCTTCGTTATATTTTTTTTTTATATATACTAATTAAGAAAAAAATATTTTGCAGTATATAATCTCGAAACAACTGTGTTTTGTATTTTTTTTTTTTTTTCAAATATTTAACATATTTAATAATTTAAAATTACAGTACATACAAAATTGATATGAAAAATGAGAAACCGAACAAAATTATTTATGTTCATATATAAAATATATTTTTCAACTAATTATAGATTTCGAAGTGACCCTCGAATTGGACTCGCGACAGAAAACCAGCAAGCGCCTGTTCTTAATGGAAAGCAGACAAACGGTTTACAAAACACACATATTGCTCTCTCAAGGCCAACAGATGTGCAAAGAAGTTATGGTTTATCTTGAAGTAAGTTTAATTCACATATAAACTGTAATTTATCGATGGATTTTTTTTTACTGATTCTTCAACTTTTAAACAACGTAGAAAGTAATTTACTCTATTTATCAGACTAATTCTGTTATTACACGGTTCCTGTATTATTTTTATTTAATTTCTTCGCTCTGTTATTAGTGACTAAAGCGCTTGTTCCGTCAATCAAAGTGCAATGCATCAGAGATTTGGCGATAAATGAGGAACGAAAGTGTCCTGATGGGAACGGAATAATTTAATACTTTGACCTGGGAAACCTGGGAATAGGTTCTCTGTGACTCTTGTGTGATCTTGCTAAATATAGGATACAGTGTGAAACTAAAACAAAACAAATCAATCCATAAATGTTTTTTATATACATCGATTTTTAATTTCGACCTATAAGTAGTAGGCCTGTCGTGGCGCAGCGGCACAAGCATGTGACTGTAACCGACAGGTTCTGGGTTCGTTCCCCAGTCGAGGAAATGAAATATTTAATATTTTCAATTTAAATATTTAATGTTTCTCATGAAAGTGAGGAACGAAAGTGGAACGGAGTATCTTAACACTAGGTTCCCGGGTTCCCTGTGCCTACCCTGCCTCGTGCGGGATACAGCGTGAACCTAAGAAAGAAGAAAAAAGAAGTAGTAAAGCTACTTATTTTAACGAAACTCTCCATTTAGCATTTATTTCAGTTTTGAAATAAAAGAAATATATTTCTAATCAATATGTTCTCTTTAACAGGATGAAATCCGCGACAAGCTAACTCCAATAGAAGTTAAAATGACGTACGAGTTGACACAACAAGCTGCCGGTAGCTCAGTGCCGCCAGTCCTGGACCGCACCCGCACTATAGAACGCACCGACTCTCTCAATATACAGAAGAATTGTGGACCCGACAACGTGTGTATACCGGACCTCAAGATGTATGTTACGACGTAAGTATTTGGAAATAGAACTTCCATAACGTAGTACGTATGTAGGAAATTTAATAGCAATATGCAAAAAATCGTCACTTTTCAACGCCGTCACAAATTGTCATATTTTCTGGCATTTTTGAAGGTTAGATAGTTAGTAGAGGTGTGATATAACAAACGGGCGTATTGAAATAATGAAAGTTAAATATCATATTCTTTTTATTGTACTATTTTAAATTTATTTTTTGGTCAAAGTCACTCTTACTGTAAATATTTATGCTTGAATATTAATGTATTGAAATTAACCAACTTTTAATAATAAGATTATCAACTTAGCATAAATTTATCTTTAAAATAATTATACACACAACTACACATTTTTATTAATGTTTATTTCTCCCCCGTGTGTTTTAAAATAAATAATTGAAAATTGTGCATTCTATGATCATTAACTTATAAAAGCTAAAATACTGCATTTCATTTACATGTCATCAATTAAATATTTTGTATTTCAGTCCAACAGTAAACTATGTACTTGGCTCCGGTGAAAACGTCCACATTGACATTAAAGTAGAGAATTCCGGAGAAGATGCTTTCGAAGCCGCCTACTATCTCAAGATACCAGCCGGAGTGACTTACGCTAAAATGGAGAGATTAGACAAAGACAACGCCGACACGTCGCCTATATATTGCTCTATAAAGAATAAGGGGTCCAGTGGGAATAGTACGTTGAAATGTGATCTCGGCAATCCGCTTGCTAGTAGGCAAAATGTAAGTATTTTTTTTTACCTTCAAGCTTCTATAGCAAGGTAGAAAAGCATGATAACCTAGAGTTAAAATACTGTTTCTATAAGGACCTACATTACATTCCTCATTTTCTGCCGAAATGAAAGAATTACGAAAAGTATACTATATGTAATAACTAGAGCCCTGTCGTGGCGAAGCGACACAAGCGTTTGACTGTAACCGACAGGTTCTGGATTCGATCCCCAGTCGAGGAAATGAGTGTCTTAACACTAGGTTCCCGGGTTCCCTCTGCCTACCCTGCCTCGTGCGGGATACAGCGTGAAGCTGATAAAAGATAAATATGTAATAACTAAGGCCCTCGTGACGGAGGGCAGAGAGACTGATAGACAGACTGCAGCGTTATATAGTCATAGCAGCCTTGAATATGTTTTATTTTATTTTCACGCTGTATGGTAGGCTTTTCAGGGTAGGCAGAGAGAACTTGAGAAACTAGTGTTAAGACCCTTTATTTCGTTCTTCACTTTCCGCCAAATTTGAGAGCACGTAGTGGCATACTTTACGTTGTGACAAGAGCGAAATTTAAATGTTAGGTAAATATGTAATTTGCTTGAGTGAGAATCGAACTATATATATATATATATATATATAAATATATATATATATATATATATATATATATATATATATATATATATATATATATATATATATATATATATATATATATATATATATATATATATATGTAATTATTTTTCTCTTTAAGGTAAACTTTAGGGTAATCGTGGAAGTAGACGCGCGGGTGACGACTCTTGATTTTGATATGGAAGTGAATTCAACGAATCCTGAAGAAGGAACGCAGTTTGACAATGTTAGGCATTTGGGCATCGGTGTTGTGGTGAAAGCCATACTGTCGACTATCGGGTGAGTGAACATATATGTATTTTAAACGCAAATTACCTATTTGTAGCATTCATTTTATATTGGTCTCGTTTTTAAATGAAAAACGAGTACATCATCAAAATCCATTATAACGTTGGAAAGTACATTAAAGTAATATCAATAAGAAATTATGTTACCAAAATGGACCAGAATGATGTGATTTATCGTTAAATCTCTATTTCTTAAAAAAAAAAATGGTATACTAAAAAATGGTATACTAAATATCACTGAAACGTCATTTCGTCTCAAATGAATTTTCTTTTTTTTTTATTTATTTATTTTTATATTTTGTTTAGTTTCAGTTTTTTTGTCTTTTTTATGTGAGAATAATTTTAGATTAATGATGATTCAAGAAAAATTATACCGTTTTAGAATTGTTACGTGTTTTTTTTTTGTTTATTGTATACTTTTTAGACGTTTTTTTTATCAAAGGTCTTAAATTATCTTTTTTTTTTTTCTTTTTCAGCTTCACGCTGTATCCCGCACTAGGCAGGGTAGGCAGAGGGAACGGAAGTGGAACCTAGTGTTATGACACTCCGTTCCACTTCCTTTCCCCACTTTCCGCCGAATTTGAGGCATTGCGTGTTGAGGGGCGGAACTCAACGCCGCGCTTTGCCTTATTACCAGAGCGAAGAAAATGAAACATTAAATATTTTAAATTGAAAATATTTAATATTTCATTTCCTCGACTGGGGATCGAACCCAGAACCTGTCGGTTACAGTCACACTCTTGTGCCGCTGCGCCACGACAGGCCTCTTAAATTATCAATTATAACTTATAATTCTTAAGCTTGCATTTATATTAAATCATAAATCACATCCACAGTACATCCGAACCACCAGAACTCCACTACAACGCATCTCTCTATGAATCTCAAAACCTGAAAGACGACACTAAACTTGGACCACAAGTTATTCACAAGTACAACATCAAGAACGAGGGTCCGTTCACTGTTGAAGAAGCAGAAATATATATCATGTGGCCTTATCAGACTCTTACCGGTAAGAATATTGTAATGAAATTGGGAATGGGGGGTAGTGAAATTGTTAATATTTTTACTTTTTCATTTTAGTAAGAGATAGGTCTAAGGATGCCTTGAAAATTTTGGGGCACGTGGGAAACGAAGTGTTTTTAAACTAAGTTCGCTCTGTCTACCTTGCTAGTTACAAAAACTGAATAAAAAAAATACATCTATATATTATAAACATTATTTCAAATTATATATATATATATATATATATATATATATATATATATATATATATATATATATATATATATATATATATATATATATATATATATATATATATATATATATATATATATATATATATATATATATATATATATATATATATATATATATATATATATATATATATATATATATATATATATATATATATATATATATATATATATATATATATATATATATATATATATATATATATATATATATATATATATATATAAAAGTACATGTGAAATATTGTTCATAATATATGTATAGTTCTTACTTCCAGACGTAGTTTTTTATGATCTTAATATATATTAAGATCATAAAAAACGCCTGGAAGTAAGAACAACGGTTGTCGATTTAACATTGAGATATATTCACTCGGGGGTTTTTCGCTGAAGTAATAAAATAAAGCAATGCGTTGAGTTTCACTACGAAAGTGGGGCATGGAAATATATTATTGGAAATGGAATGTCTTAACACTAGGTTCCCACGTTCCTTGATCTATTAAATATGTATTAAACTAAATTCTTATTTTTTGTAGGTGAAAACTTCATGTACATGCTGGTTCAGCCGCAGTGGCTCGGCGACATGGTGTGCGACGTTGCGCGTCATGTAAACCCGGAGAACCTCTTCGTACAGAATCCTTACGCCTTTTTACTCTCCAAGGAGAAAGAAGGTAAGTTATAGTTATTAAGTCATCTATCTATACGTATAATAAATTTTTAACCGATTACTGTCTGTACGTGGAATATATAAAAAAAATGTGTTTGTCTGTAAATTTTTGTGCGCTAATGTCATGCAAAGGTTGCTAGTACTATAATAAAACCATAACGGATCGACGTCTGAACGTATATAAAAACAATGTTATTGGCATTTAACATAATAAACCAAAAACAATGTCTCACTACAGTTTTATCCGATTTAATTGGAGTCATCTTTATTATATTATACCAAATTTCTCTAGAAATTTACTGTTTGTTTTATTTTTAAATGGGTTTACATAAATTTTAATATTAATATTTTTTTTATTAATTTATTGTGTATTATTAATTTTCAGCCTTGAAAGACAGTGAACTTTACACGGCATCACAAGTGGGTGTAGCTGGAGGCTATTACGGTCAACGTAAGTTTTTTTTTTTTTTTTTTTTATTTATTTATTTATAACATTAAGAAAGTAAAGTTTATTTATTTATAACATTAAGAAAGAAAGTCAGTTAATTAGTTTCAGTTTATTAAGATAAACAAAATATGATAATTAATTTAATATAAAATACTTCCTTTAAAAAATATTCCAGAATTTTGGGATGAATCAAATAATGGGCAAGTCAATGGCCAGTCTGGTGGTCAATTTAGTGGTAGTCAATACGGCCAAGCTGGTTATGGATCTGGACAAACAAGTGGCGGGCAGTTTAGCAGCAGCCAAGAACACAATAAACAATTTAGCACAAGTTTTGCAAGCGGCGGCCAGGGAAATGGTCAATTCAGCACTAGTCAATCTGGCGGTGGTCATTATTCTGGTGGCCAATATGGTACAAGTTATTCAAGCGGAGGCCAAGCATCCAGTGGACAGTATGGAACACATGTTAGTGGAGGAAATTATGGTGGACAAGTTAGTGGTGGCCAGGTTTCTGGTGGCCAATATGGTACAGGTCAAATTAATGGCGGTCAAGGGATATACACTTATAATAAAACTTGGTCAAGCAGCGGAGAAGGATTAACGGCAGAAGAACAAGAAGCTATAAGAAAAAACTTGGCTGCATTGGCAGCATCGAACCAAGGTACTAATCGTGGTTTCAATCAAGCATCGAACCAAGGAAGTCATGTCACATTCACTCAAAGTGGCCAAAGCGGAAGTCAGAGCGGATATGGACAAAGTGGATATAGCCAAGGCGGCTATCATCAAGGACAGGTTCAATATCAAGGCCAAGGTCAAAATTACGGAGGTCAAACTGTATATGTACAAGGTGGTGTTGGTGGTTTTGAAGGAAACCAAGATGGCCGCATCGTACGTGTGAAGAACAGGACGATTGTATACGATTCTAATCATAATATAATATCACAAAGCGAGACTAGTACTGAATATGGGTCTCTTGGACACGAAGGTGAAGCTGGCAGCTCTTTTAATGCGTAAGTACCTATTATTTTTATTTTTTTCTTTTTCAAATCAAACAATTGAGTGACTGCCACAAAAAAAGCATCTAACAATATTTTATATGTATTATGTGTAGTTTCTATATTAAGACTCTCAGAGTCGATAAAAAAGTCAATATAAAAAGATTTTGTTTTTAAATTGTAAAAAAAATATATTTACTATATATACATTTGTTTTATTTACAGCTTCGTCAATAAACAAAGTGGTGGTGGTGTCCAACAGACCTACGGTTCCGGTTCAAGTTCTTCAGGCCAAGGGTTTATTCACGGTTCATGGGGAACCACAGAAACCGTCAATCCAGATATAATGAACGCTGGCTCCAATAGTTTTAGGGGCGGCCCGAGTGTGACTGTGGTAGGAGATGAGGAAGAAGATAAATTAGAAGGATTTGGTGTTTATGCCGCACAGAATCAAAACAATGAATTCAAATATGGTATCGCTGATGTCACAAATAGCCAAGGATCTAGAGCTGGTGGTCAATCTGGTGGTCGTCTGAGTGGTGGTTATAGTGGTCAAAGTCGTAGTGGCTTCCAAAGTGGGGGACATCAAGGAACTTATCAAGGTGCATCTGGTGGATCTTATGGAAGTAGCAGCGGTAGCTCCTATTCCTACTCTTCGAGTTCGGGTATGTTTGTGTATTATTTAAAAATATAATCTGAAAATTATGAGACCGTCATGGCGCAGATAAATTAATAATTAGTAATATAATTAGTGTAATACTGTGTATTGGTTTTACTCGTAGGTTCAATCCTACCTCGGAAGTGCTGGATGTATTTAAATTATCTAAATATTACTGCTCTTACAGATAATGGCGGCGAAAAGCAGCCATTCAATATAGTGTCTCTAATATTAAGTCTTAAATTAATCTATATATTTGGTTAAACACAGGTGGTCATTCATCTTACTCATCTGGAGGAAGCAGCTACGGTTCTACATCACAGCAAAGACGTGATAGTACTAGGCGAAAAAGACAAGATGAGGTATATTTTCATTAAGTTTTCTTATTATTTAATTGTAGAAGTACATTATATAGATTTCCACTTTGTTTTTATTTGATTGTCATTTTCTATGTTAATTTTGATATTTCAGGTGGATCCTCAATTAAAAGAATTATTAGAGAAATGCCAAGAAAAATTCAGGTGTGAAGTAATCCGATGCCGAACAGGACGTCTGGTGAAGGGGCAGGAGGTGTTTGTTGCACTGCGCTCTAGGATCAATGCTTCTGTACTTAATGAGGTTTGATATATACTGAATTTAAAATTCTGAATATATACTAAATTTAAAATTCTAAATATATACTAAATTTAAAATTCTAAATATATACTTAATTTAAAGTTCTAAAAATAAACTAAATTTAAAATTCTAAATATATACTAAATTTAAAATTCTAAATAACTAAATTTAAAACTATATATAATACCTATATATAATAACTATATAATAACTAATAACTATATATAATAACTAAATTTAAAATTATAAATGTATACTAAATTTAAAATTCTAAATATGTAATAAATTTAAATTTAAACAATAGAAAATTTGTCAGTCGATCATAGCAGAATTCTTACTGAGAAAATATATGTATCTGTACTTGAAAGGTATTTATTAAATTATTATCTCAGCTATATTAATATATATTTCAATTATTTTTATTACGCACACTAGCTATACAACAAATGATTTTTTTAAATGTTTTAATTTCTTTGTCCCTCTCTCTTTCGTTTTTTTCTTTCTCTTCACTGGTCTAGTGGTTGCGGGTTTGATCCCCACTAAAGGAAATGAAATAATTAATATTTTAATTTCATCGCTCTGTTAACAAGGCAAAGTGCGGCGTTGAGTTCCGTTACTCAGTAAGCGATGCTTTAGACATTTGGGCGAATGTGGAGAAGGAAATTGTCTTTAAACATTATATAAACGCGCGAAATATACATATATGATATTCTTTCTAGATCTCCCAAGACCGAACAGTAAAGCTATCCACATTGTCTGCGGCACGAGTATCCCGCTTACCAATGGTGGGTCGACCCAAGGACCACACCTGGCATGTGAAAGAAGCTGTCACGCTGGTCACGCCGCAGCTTGAAGCGCTCGAAAGCGGTACTATACCGTTGTGGGTAATCATCCTTGCAGCGGTCGTGGGCGCTTTATTGCTGCTTTTGTTGATATTTGGACTGTATAAGGTTTGTTGGGATTTTTTATTATATTTTTAATTTACTTAAAAAAACAAGGGTCATTCCTTTAATAATAATTATAGCAAAAGATGTGAAGTTGAAAGACAAAAAATAAAAACCTATTATCCTTGATTTATTAAATAAAATAAAAACCTATTATCCTTGATTTTATTTAAAAACTCTTACAGAAAGAAAAACGTAATTCAGATATGATCTAAAATTATAACTCAAAATAAAAAAATATATATTTTTCCAGTGTGGATTCTTTAAACGTAACCGTCCCTCCGATCACACCGAGCGCCAACCTCTCAACGGACGCGACGAACATCTTTGATATCCAACCACAGACCTCGGCCTCGTCACCGACGTCACTTCTGACGTCGAAACCTCTGACGCTGACGCCACTTCCGACGTCAACGCTACTTCTGACGTCAACGCCACGTCTGACGTCGATACCTCTTCTAGTTCCACTGACGCCGCCAGTGACGTCACTAGTCAAAATTCGACTAGCTTAGACAGGTATTGACGGGACAAAATAAAAATTTAAATATCGATTTTTGTAGTGATTTTTAGTCGAATCTCGTTTTCAATTCCATTTTATATCTTTTTTATCTGTTGTGACAATTGACGTTTTATAGAACGAACTACATTATAATATGTTATTGATGTACTCTACCTATCTTGACGTTAATATTGAATATTTTTTTAATTAATTGTATATATACATTACATAGTAAAAGTAAGTGCCTCATGAAATATCGATTATAAAAAAAATCTTGAGCATTTTTAAATGAAAAATGTTTGAAGGTTATATAAAATAACTAGTCACGATAATATTACGTGAATCACGTTATTTACGCCATGTTAGATAGAAAAAAATATATTATTTATCGTGGCAATACGGTAAGACAGCTACACACGGAATTACATTTAGAATACTAGCCCTATGCTAGTATCAATTATAAAAAAAATGTTGCTCTAAAATATTATCTGTGCTTTTATTATCTGTAAAGTCGTGTAAAGCTGTCTTTAATAATATGTGAACGTTTATTCATATCAAAAATTTCAATAAAAAACATTGTGTTGTGATTTTTACATTGAATTCTTAATGATATTTTTAAACGTAGATACAAATTTTATTGTATAATTAAATAAACGCCAAGTTTTAACGGTTCCTTAGATTTTATACCAGCTGTTTTGTCTACTTCTGCAACACATACTAAATGTAATATAACCATCATTGTACATATTTAACAGCAGATTCAAATCTTATTTGAAATTATTGATATGAAATATGTTGTGAAATGTTTTTTAAATAAGCTGTATGCGTGTTGTAAAATGTGATCTTTATTAATAATTATTAGAATTATATTTCAATTGCTAAAAATATCTAAATATAGCTAAAATTAATTAACTATGCTATTACTAAAATTCACTGTCATTACAAGTAATTAGAAGGCATAGAGTAGGCTTTAGTTAATAATATCATGTACATATTTGTGTGTAATTTTAAAAAAGTATGTACGTATGTCAAGAATACATATCTATCGAATAAATTTAACTAAATTAAAAATTAAATTTATAATAATAAATAGGTCAATTTGATGTTTCATCATCACATTAAATGATAAGCAATATTAGTTTTGAGGCTATATATAGAATGTATGCACAGCAATCACAGCTATTGTATAGCTTTTTAAAAAATACTTATACACATGATAAAAAAAATTATAAAAAAATCTTGAGTAGCTCGAATTGTATAGATATATCAATTTTAAATAATTATTGTAAATGCCTTATGACACGTGCCTTCTGAAAACTGCCAGTTACTAATACAATATATTAATGTAAATATAATTTATCATATATTTTTTTAAAAGTGACGTTTTTTCACAGAATATAAAAGTAAATGTAAAAATTAAATAAAATAAAAATTTGTACTTAATAATATTAGAAATGATTATTACGATCTTTGATTTTGTATTGTGAAAAAAAAAACTTAAAAATGATTTATGAAAAGTCTGAATAAAATATTGTATCTATTAATTATTATAAGCAAATGACGAACAAAGTAATATTAGATCTCGCAAAAAAAAGCAATAAAAATTCTGTGAAAAAATGTATGTAAAATTGTCAAAGTATCTGCCATTTTATGAAATGTGAAATGTTTTTTATAAACAGTTTGAAAGTATATAAAATAACATTCTATTTCAGATACTGTGGTTGGACAAAGTTAATTGGGGCTAATGTTTTATGTATATGTTAATACAGCTGTTACATTGAATTATTTCCCTTTTGAATATGAGTTTAATTGTAATTAAATCATTTACCGTTGAAATATCATAATATACAATACGTCTCGTTTTTACGACATAAGTGATACTGTCATTGAACATTATTTTATGTTACTATCAATAAATTATTGCAAAATAATTAATAAAACTTCAAAATATAACCAAGAAGTCTAAATAAACGAACATATGAAATTATTCAGTGACATTTGACATCGATACGACCTCACGGTGGTAAATTAGCGAGCATTAGCCTCCATTATAGTCCCATCACTAACACTGTTAGTGACATAAAATGGAGAACAGAGTGACTTTAACACTAGGTTTACTCTTTGAAACGGCAAATTAGTATTAATAATAATTTAATTGTTAATTCTTTAATATTAATTATTTATTTTTTAATTTTGTATTTAGAATTCCGCTTCTACTTATAAGTTAATAAACTAAATTGTGGATGCCATAATATTTTTGTATGTATCATACATTTTGGTTGTTTGTCTGGTGGTAATGTGCATTTACCAAAAAATTAATACATTTTTTTTGTTTTAATATGTTGTTTTATTTTTTCATAATAGGTAAACTGGTGAGTTAAGCGCGGCTTCGCCCGCTGAAACTTATTTTACAAAAATTCTAGCCTATCGTTATGTTATTGTAATGTATAACCTATATTACTGTTTAGCCGAGTGATTCCGGCTTAGAATAGGATCACCCTGGTACTGATGGTGTCGTAAGAGGTGACTAAAGTGCGTGTGGTAGAGTCACGTTGCCAGTAATGGCAACACGCATGGGCAGACTCGACCGGATTATTACCACCCCCGGTATTTAAGACCAGGGTTAAGTAGTTAGTGGCTTTGGCCACTGTGTTTCGCATTAGGTAATGCCGGACCCCGGTGCCCTTCCAATTTAAAGGACGACAACGCTCCTGTAGCTCCTCTGGAGCTACTCGGGGCCGTGGGCGACGGTGATCACTTACCACCAGGTGACCCGTACGCTCATTTGCCGTCTTTTCCATAAAAAAAAAAGTTTCATCTTAAATTTTGTAGCTTATCATGCTTATATTTGAAGTTTTTGCGTGAAATGAGATAATCAAAGAAAATCCCCACAAATGATATAAAGCTTAAATATACATAGTAAATAAATACCTCCCTATACAATTTAAAAAATTAAACCGTTGAAATGGGCTTGTTTGAATTTTACATTTTGTCTTTGAAAATAAAAAAGGAAGTAATGTTACCATCTAGCAATGTAATTTATTAAAAAAACCCTACAAAACAATTATCAATTCATAGTAATTTTAAGTACGAAGTCTAAATATTGTTTTTATATTTATAATGTTGTCTCTTTTTTTTTCTATTTCAATTAAATAATTATTTGTACATTTTCTATAATAAGAGCGGTAAATGGGAAACAGTGGCGTAATGTTCTCACTGCCGTACTGTAGTTATATAGATAGGAGTCGAGTAAAATTAAAATATAATTTAAACTTTTCTTATATACATACGTGCCAATTTAAGCGGTCTAGCTGTAAGCTCGATGGTTCTGGATTCCATCTGAATTCAGAGACACTATTTTGTTTTCCCACTCTCTGGCTCTAATCTTCTAAAACTTTTGCTCTATCCTACACAGTGTATACTAGAGGGAATCTGGATACCACTCCGTTCCCAGAGTAACACTCCGTTCCCATCATGACACATCCGTACCACGTGAAACTTAACGACGCGAGAGCAAATAAAATAAAATATTTATCTATTACTTCATATCCTCGAGTGGGTATCGAACCAACAACCCATTATGCTGATAGACGAATTCGGCTAGAAATTAGAAAACGATATCTCGACTCATTAACTGCTTGCTCATTTCCTTTTCAGGCATATGAAGCAGCTTCAACAATACTGAATGAAATCATGGTATACTAATCAGTATTTTACAAAATAAATAACTAACTTTATGCAGAATAAATGAAATGTCTAAAGAACATTGTAATTAAAGGAACTTCTCGGTTGTAAACCATTAAGTAAAGACCCGCGGTCTGACGGCTTCGACTTGTTTTCGATTACTCGCTCCGAGCGGAGATAAACTGACGTCCACAGTCGAACGATTAAATTAGCTCGTTAAGTAGCGTTCGCAAAAATGTTATAAGACTTTTTAAAATGTTGTGTATATTTTTTTTAGAATATTTTACTTAGGTCTGTTGTGGCGCAGGGGCACAAGCGTGTGATTGTAAACGTGACAGAATGTGGGTTCGATTTACACTCGATGAAAATATTTAATATTTTCAAATTTAATATTTAATGTTTTTATTTCTTTCGGATAACAAAGCAAAGCGCGGCGTTGAGTTCCGTCCCTCAACACGCAATGCCTCAAATTAGGTGGCAAGTGGGGAACGAAACAGAGTGGCTTAACGCTAGATTCCCATGTTCCCTCTGCCTACCCTGCCATGTGCGGGATACAGCTTGAAGCTGAAAAAATAATATCACACAAGAAAAGAAAACCTCCGATTTTTTCTTATAACCGTACAGTAACGAAATACGTAAATCTTAGTTTCCGTCTGTCTGTCTAATCGACCTTAGCACTGCGGAAATGACTTCACTGGCGCTAGAGCGTTTTATCATTTGGCTTGTTTATTAGCTGTCGTATACAAAATTAATGTAATTAACTGTTGGGAGATTTTGTTTTGTAAAAATTGTTGACGCTATCATGGCTCAGTGGAATAAACGCAATAGTTACAGGTTCGACCCTTCTTCAGGGCAATGATAATATTATTATACTCCTTTTGCTAGAAAAGAAAATGGGCTTAAAGGTTATTTTTCAACCCTATTCTAAAGAAATACTACACTTTTCTTTAAAATTCGTATAAAAGAAAGTTTTTGATATGTATGTCTGTAAGTTTTCACTTGCTTAGATGCTAAAATTATAATAGATATCGTAAATGATTTTAAGATTTTAAGGTAATGTCAAATATATATTGAGAGTGCTCTTTTTTTGGAATAGACAAGGCAAACGAGCGTACGTAAACGTGGTCACTGTCGCCTACAGCCCCGTGTAACACTGTAGGTGAACTACAGGTAGACGCGCTTTTTAAAGGTTCCCATGTCGTATCGACCTGGAAATACTGAAATATTAGAGTGATAAACGTGTCGTATCAAACACATCTGTAACTACATCATGATGTAATCTTACAATTATATTATTTTATGCGTGTGACTGTAAAAGACAGGTTGCTGCAACTGAGGAAATGAAATATTTAATATTATCAATTTAAATATTTAATATTTTCATTTCTTCGCTCTGGTACAAGGCAAAACGCGGCGTTGAGTTCCGCCACTCAACACGCCATGCCTCAAATTCGGCGGAAAGTGGGGAACGGAAGTGGAACGGAGTGTCTTAACACTAGGTTCTCTAGTTCCCTCTGCCTACCCTGCCATATACGCGATACAGCGTGAGTGAGTGAGTGGATTCGATCTCACTTGAAGAAGTAAAATATTTAATATTTTTAAATGAAATATTTAATATTTTCATATCCATGCTCTGCTAACAAGGCCAACTGCGGCGTTGAGTTTCGTTACTCAACACACAATGCCTTAAATTCGCCGGAGTAATTACAATTTATATCTCAAATAGTAAGCTAAGCATAGAAGAAATATACCCTATATTCTCTTTATACGAGGGAGTAAATGAAATTGTTAAATATTAGCGACAGTCCGCGTCTTTGCCTGGTTTCTTGTTCTAATACAAATAAAAAAATATATAAATCATTATTATTACATTAATAAACGTTATTTATAAGTTTTCCTTTAACGATATATTTTACAGCCTCGAGTGAGAATCGAACCCGCAATAGTCGCAGGCTAGTACATTTTTAGTGTCATAATTATTATGTTACAGGCGAAGAAATTACAGGGGAAAGTCTGCTCACCTACTTACTTACTAAGCTTCACGCTATATCCCTAGCGGGATAGGCAGAGAGGACGAAAAAAAATAAAAACTACCCTCTACTTGTATAGAAAATGTGTGAAAACAACAAGAACTTAATTTATTTTTTGTAGAAATAAATCATCCAATTTCTATAGCTTTACGACTTTGGAAGCTATCTGGTACAAGTCGTATTACGTGACGCGAGTAGCATCATTGTACACATGAAACTCAATAAATCATATATCGAGCTGTTGTGCTTTAAGATGCTTTATTTAATAATAATTTCAATGAAAAAAAATGGATATTTAGTTACATTATATATATATATATGACAATCTGAATTTTCTGGTCTGGGCGTTCTTTCTTAGTGTTTCACTGTATCTGTATAGGCATGTACGAGTATTTAGAGGGTCGCCTAGGATACATAGTAAACTTCAGCGTTCTACGCCGTGTAGTTCCGGCTGCTAGATGTTAGGCCATTTTGAGTGTGGTTAAGAATATTACTGAGAAGAGTTAAATGACATTTCTTACATTAATATCATATATTTAGTAAACATGGATAAAAAAGTAAAGCGTTTTAAATTATCCAAGTGCCAGATTTAAAAATTGAAGTTATTATGCATACTTAAATTTTATATAGGTATCGATTTATACCTCTACGATATATTTCACATACAGGCAGAGGGATTATAGTATTAAGACACTCCGTTTCTCACTCTCTCCTCAATTTTCAGAATGAAATGAAAACAACATATTTCTCTGCATCGAAATCGAACTCACAACAGTCACCTTAGTCACCAAACGCTGAGCCGCTGCGCCATGACGGAGAGAATATACTCTACAAAACCATAAACATACAATTCGTCAAACAGTTACAAGTCGGAGATATCGCGCAACGGCACGAGAGTTATTGGAAATATAGAACAAAAGTATTTATATAGTTTCAGCGACACGAAACGATATAAATCATAGATTTACAAAAGCACAAGTTTAGTGTTTTATGGCATTATTTGTCCATTTGTTTATTTTACACTTTCCTTTAGACATAATCTATACTTATAAAGGGACGTTTTTTAATGTTTTATAATAGGGGCCCTATAATAGTAATTTATAATTTTTTTTGTGTTTGCCTGTTTTTATATTTATCTGTTAATTTGTACGCTACGTGCTTTATTAATTTAGCTGGAAAAATATTTTTCAATGTATAGACATTGTCTTAAAAGTGATAATTTTATTAGAACAAGACAATAATTAAGATAAGTAAATAAAATAGAGTAATTCGTGCGTGTCATCCGTATTTCAAAATAGAAGTGACTTGTATAATCTTTTTTATCTTTTAGAAAATTAACTAAAAAAGATTATAATAATTAGTTAATCGCAACGTCAATGGGTCATTGTCTGGTTGTAAATGCGATAATTGTAGTTTCAATTCCCACTCAGAGTAACATGTTACGTATATGTTACTCCCTGAAAGTGTAGAACGGTTAATGGCAAAAAACGGACACAAATAAGAGATACATTTCAATATAAATGTCAAACATACATACTGTATACATTTTTCAGCTTAACACTGTATCCGGTTCACAACAGGGTAGGCAGAGGGAACTTAGGAACCTAATCTTAAGACGCTTTATTCCACTTCCGTTCGCCACATTCCGCCGAATTCGGGGCATTGCGTGTTGAGTGGCGGAAGTCATCGCCGCTTGGTCCTGTAACCAGAGTGAAGAAATATGACAACATAAAATATTTAAATTGAAAATATTAAATATTTCATTTCCTCGTGAGGTGAGTGAGGATCGAACCCACAACCTGTCGTTTACAGGAACACACTTGTGCCGCTGCGCCACGACAGGCCTCAAATTAATGTATACACTTTGTAGAAATTTCTTGTGTCTTTCAAACGTCAATTTGTAAGTGTACGGAAATTTAAGTCCAAGGGTGATGCGGGTAAGCGTTTATTTTGTATAGCGGAGTATTAACAATGTCAAATCAGTTCGAAAAACTTTTCAACTACTAAACTCTTGGATCGTCAATATTTTCACAGATACGATACTAATTATTGCGTTACAATAAATGTTACGTTTGGAGACACTAGTGTTCATGCAGAGACACTCGATGTGTACACTATGTATAGTGTCGCAGTGTTCAGTATGTATAGTGTCGCAGTTTATTCATACCTTAAGGCTTGCAATATTAAATCTACAATTACTATTTAATTTCAAAATATAAACTGAACATAAAGTGTTTAAATTCAAACAGAATAAAAAACGAAATGAAAAGGTTGTAAATATTAATGAACTTAAAATTAAAATAGAGCGTTTGCAACAACTTGTCGCTCTCGATGCTATTAATTTCGAGAGGTCCTTCATTTCTCATGTTTAATGAATACTTCAATAACAATGAATAAGCTGAAATCCTGACGAAAATATCTTAATCAATGTTTTAATCACATCACGTGATTTAGAAACATGTATCAATGGTTCCGTATATAGGATTTAATTAAAGAAAAACAATTGGAAGTGTTTTTCCACACTATATAATCTGTTTTTAATGTTTATGGTTTATTTTTTAAATTATTATACTCATATAAAGTTATCATACGTCACCATATTTTGTAATTACTATGGCAGTATGTTTTATGGTTAGGATCCTACTTAAGTACATATATATGTAATTATATTGAAATAATTTAATATCATCACTCTGCTCGGAGTTAAGTTATACGCTCGTTTAGAAAATTTGTATAGCAGAGTCTCTCTCAGTTTCACGCTGTATCCCGCACACAACAGAGGGAACTTGAGAACCTAGTGTTAAAGACACTCCGTTCTACTTCTGTTCTCCACTTTCCGCCGAATTTGAGGCATTGCGTATTGAGTGGCTGAACTCAACGCCACGCTTAGCCTTATTACCAGAGCGAAGAAATGAAAAATTTAATATTTAAATTGAAAATATTAAATATTTCATTTACTCGACTGTGGTTCGAACCCAGAACGTGTCGGTTACAGTCACACGCTTGTGCCGCTGCGCCACGACAGGCCTCTTAGGAAAATTGAAAATACATTAAGTATTTCCTTTGAATACGAAACCCTAAAAGAGAACATTTATCGTAAAATAGCTACAGGCGATTGTTACAAGTATAACGAGATAAACAAGTCGATATTATAATGAAAGAGAGTTTTAAATCATTAGCTGTACTAATTTAGTAAAAGCAATATTGAACAGTAAATAGATTTTTTGTTGTATACTTAATTTATTTTCTCATTAAAGTAAGAAGATATAATATCGGCACATATTTTCGTTTTGTCTACTTTGAATTTTGTTAAATTTAACTAATAAAAGTAGCAAAGTTCTTTGTTTCATTCGCGAATTTACTTGTTTATTTTTTTTTGTTGGAAAATCGGCTTTGCTTTGTTGAACTTATAAACGCGTGTTTCTATAAATACCTAAAGCGAATCGGAGTATGGAGATACAAGGTTCCCTCTCTGATCCTTGTGAACTGGACAGTGTCAGCTTCACGCTGTATCTCGCACATGGCAGGATAGGCAGGGGGAACTTGGGAACCTAGTGTTAAGACACTCCGTTCCACTTCCATTCCTCACTTTCCGCTGAATTTGAGGCATTGCGTGTTTAGTGGCGGAACTCAACGCCACGTTTTGCCTTGTACCAGAGCGAGGCGAACTGAGAACATTTAATATTTAAAAAGAAAATATTAAATATTTCATTCCTCGAGTGGGGATCGAACCCACAACCTGTCGGTTACAGTCACACACACGCGCAGCTTCGCCACGACAGACGTTAAGATTCCGTTCCCATTAAGACACTTCCAATCCACACTTGCCTTCAAATTTAAAGTATTACGTGCTGAATAGCGGAATTCAACGCCGCGTTTTGTCTAGTTACTAAAGCAAACAAATTAAAATTATTAAATATTTCCTCGACTTGGAATCGAGCCCACAATCTGTCGTACTCACAGTCGCACACTTGTGCCGCTGCGCCACGACAGGCCTACATAATTTAAATAATTCCAGCTTAACAATGCCTTTAGAAAATATCTAGACGTGATAATAGGAGTGTCATCACAAGTGCGAAAGCAAATGGAAAAATGAGGCAATTATTTTGCCAACGGACAGCAGAATGCTCGAGCAAATAAACATAGAATTAAATATAATGAAACAATGTGCCCTGGGTAATTAGTGTTCTTATGAGTTAATGGTTATTGTGTCTAAAGTAGGTAGCTGGTTTGATTGCTGTGTTTGGGAAATGTTTTATTTAAAAATATTATTACCAATAATATTGTTATATACATACTCACAAGCGTGTGACTGTACGGGACAGGTTGTGGGGTCGATACCCAGTCGAGGAAATGAAATGTTTCATTTTCAATTTAAATATTTATTGTTTTCATTTCGCGCGTGTTGAGTGGCGGAACTCAACGCCGCGCTTTGCCTTATTACCAGAGCGAAGAAATGAAACATTAAATATTTAAATTGAAAATATTAAATATTTCATTTCCTATTCGGGGTTCGAGGGGATCCGGGGATCAGAACCTGTCGGTTACAGTCACGCGCTTGTGCCGCTGCGCCATGACAGGCCTCTAAACTGACTTATTTAGAAAACATAAATAAAATTACGACCAAGCTCGACCACTAATCCAAACGTTCTCATCATCATACGTCGAAATTCTTATATGATTGTTACGACTTATCTGTTTCATGTTTAAGGGTATTCGTAATACTAGGTAACCTAGCTGTCTACCCTGCAGGTAGGAAAAGACAAGGCAAATCATCGTCAAGTCACCTGATGGTGTGTGATCACCACCGCCCAAGGCCCCGAGTAACGCCAGGGGAGCTACAGGTGCGTTGCCGGCCTTTAAAGGGGTAGGTAGACGCGCCTATTATAGGTACCCATGTCCTACGACGTCGACCTGGAAATACTTCCGCGGGTTTTCACTTATTCAAATGTGTTTGTCAAGTTTAAAAAAAATCGTAATAACGTCCGAAGTACAAACAGCGACAGTCCAATTTAAAAGTTATTCAATAAACACTAGAGCTAAATAAAAATGAGATGTTTTCTGCCTTTTTAAGATATAATTGGTTTCATTCTTAAGATAAAGATCGAAATGAAATAACATCTATTAATTAAATAGATAAAATTCAGCGGAAATTGCGGAACGGTAGTGTTATAATGAGAACAGAGTGTCATAGCTATCGGTTCTCAGGTTCTGTCTGCTTCTGCTCTGTAAAGTTGAAACAATATTACTTAGCTTCACGCTGTATCCCGCACTTGGTTATGAAGAGGGAACCGGGAACTTAGTGTTGAAACACTCCGTTTTACTTCCGTTCCCCACTTTCCGCCGAATTTGGGGCATTGCGTAGCAGAACTCAACGCCGCAATTTGCCATAAGGCAAAGTACTGGTAATAATCCCAGAGCGAATAAATGAAATCATTAAATATTTAATTTGAAAATATTAAATATTTCACCCTCAATTGGGGATCCAACCCACAACGCCTCAAATTTCTCGGCATAAAGTCGGCATAAAGTGGGGTACATAAGTGGAATGGAGTGTCTTAACACTAGGTTCCCAAGTTCCCTCTGCCTACCCTGCCATGTGCGGGAAAAGAAACAAACCTTACACTAATACATACATACATGTAATTTTTTATATGCTTCAACGCAACACGCTAATAAAAACCCTTTACTTTAACTTAAAAATTCAATTTTCCTTAGCTACTTTACATTTTACTCAAAAGTTTACTTTATCTTTAGACAATAAGCTCAAAAATTGATTGGCAAAAGAAAATCTGATATACACACAAACTATTAAGCTATAGAGGCGATCATAGCAAGTTATTAAGAGCTCGTTTGGGATTCCCCTAGTGTTGTGTTTCTGTCCTTGCGAGTGTCCATTGTCAGACACAATATTATTTTGTCAAAAAAAAAAATAGTCGAAATCACATCACTAGTTGTAGCATTACAATAGAACTTGAATTTTAACTGTCCAAGCGCTCTGACAAACTTAGCCATACGTTTTCACCCAGCTACAGTTAAATTAGAATACTCTCAGTTAAAAAAAAAGTATATTCTGCACTAAGAAAAAAACATTTTAGTAACTATATAAAAAAATTAACGAAGCGAAATTTGAACCTACACCTTTTGGAAACCCTCCAAGTGCTCTGATAAACTAAGCCATACGTTCTCATCTAGCTACGTCGAAATTAATTCTAGTCTATAGAAATTAACCGCTTATACATGTTTCGTTTTATAAAAAAATCTACTACTTAACAAGGGGCTAATGCATTCAAATATTATAATAAAATTCAGTAATCTTTACTGTTACTGTTTGGCCTTTTAGGGTAATTTTATTTTAACTGACATCTTACTAATAATAACTAATATTTAAGGATTTAATGAAAAATCAATAGTGTAACATTTCAGTTGAAAGCGGAAAACGGAGTGTCTGAATTTACTTTCCCTCTGCCTATCCCGCTAAACGGGATAACGCGTGAAACTAAGTATAAAAAATATAGAAATACAAAAAACATCTTTAAACAATGGAACTATTCTTCCAAGTCCATTTAATATTCAGGTCTGGTGCAACACGAGTGTAGTTATTGTGTCAATATTCTTTATTGTCTACAACCCGCAATATAACCCTCTTGGAAATTAATATATTTCAATTAACTTAGTCTAGAAAAGCTTCTAATAATTTTCTGCCTTTATATATTAAATATTAGATCTTTATATCAGTTCTTTTTCTAATATACGTATTACGACGTTATGGCGGAATGAAACAGTGTCTAACTATGAGCACGAGGATTGTCAGTTCGATTTCTACTTTGGGGAATTAGTTTTACCATCTCATTCTGATAAGAAGAACGTGTAGAAGGGATCAATAGGCAAACGTCACTAAGGCAGACTCCACACGAGATGGACAGATGAGTTGATGAGAATAGCTGATACCTGCTGGCAACAAATAGCTCAGACTAGAGACATATGGATGTCTTTAGAGGAGGCCTTTACTTTTACATGAGGAGGGGTTCACACAAACAAACAATCATACTTTGTTTATAAAAAATCAAAAAGTAAGTGAAATACGTGTAATAACGTAATTTTTTTTTTTTAACTATTTGTATCCCACTTTTGCTTGAATCAAAAGATTTTTTATTTTATTTTATTTTGAACTGACCACTGTCTGGAAGATATACTTATTTAAAAAATCTTATAAAGGCCGTTTACTAAAGTAGTAGGGCCCAAAATAATGATTTATACATTTTTTATCCGTTTGTCTGTTTGTCGTGCGTTTGTACGCGCTTATTTCAGAGAGGGCTAACCAGATTTCAATGCAGTTTTCACTATTATAATTTAGCAACATTTAGTGTTATGTTTTATTTCAATCAGTTGATAAATAAAAAGAGTTAATAATAACATAAAGAATGTAAGATTAGTAAAAAGTGGGCGAAGCCGTGGACGGGTTGCTTATATACAATATTTTCATTGCATCTCTCCGAGGTGATATCCGGGTAAGGCAGAATCCGGAAATGTCTTAATAGCAACATTGATTTAACTCTGGTTACATGGTTCCCAGGTTAATTGTGCCTGTCTTGTTATATGTAAGATATACCTATAGAAGATATTAATTCATAACGACTCGTATTCATTCATTTAAAGAAATTTAACAGTACATTGAACGCGTTTCGCTTATGTTAAGCAAATTTTCAATAAAGTTCAATGATTTAGCCATAAATTCAATATGTTTTATTAACTTATCTCAAATAAAGATGTTTTTATTGTTTACCAATTTTTATTAAATTTTATTTTTTCTCAATGGGTTGAAATGGAATGGAATTACAATTTATTTTACTTGTTTATATATATTTAACCGCCCCACTATCCCCACCACTATCAGTTGAATTTCATTGCATTGCGAAACTTAACCCCTCGCTTTGCCTTGTTACCAGAGCGAAAAAATAAAAAAAAATAATATTTCATATATAAATATTAAATATTCCATTTCTTCGAGTAGAGATCGAACCCAAACCTGACGTTTACAGTCACATACTTGTGCCGCTTGCGCCACAATACGCTACGTAATGTTAAGGCAGGATCATATAGTGATCTGAATAACTTTATGTAGCAAATAAAACATAAAAATTATATAAGATTTTAACAAAACTATAAAATTAAAAAAAAAAATATAACAAGCGTTTGAAAAATTTGCTAGAGTAGAAGGGAAGAGTTGCACTCTTTAATAAATATGTTGTGTATTATTTCAAATAGTTTCATGTCCCGCTGGGTCCTAATTGTACTCAGCTTCACGCTCTATCCCGCACATGGCAGGGTAGGCAGAGGGAACTTGGGAACCTAGTATTAAGACACTCCGTTCCGTCCCCTACTTTCCGCCGACATTTTATACGTTTACTAAATACGTATTTTTATATGTACTATGTTTATTACTTGGAAAAAGCTTTTATATTATGTGATTACATTTCTTAACTCCATACTCAGTCCTCTATAGTTATGGTATTGATAATATGTGATACATATTGTATGAGGAGAAGTTTAGGTACCTCCGATCCGTTATGCACAAGTCTGGAGGCATCGAAATGGCGATAGGTCACTGGTGCAATCTGCGATCGCAGAATACCTACCAAACTGAAAATACTAATATATTAGAGCATCATTAGACCTTAGGCTTTTTCTACGGCAGCGAATGATGGCCAGTACTATCTCGGCACAGCGCAGGGGCTTCACGTCACGGAAATGTAAACACCGAGGTGAATGTGCGGCATAAGGCAGTCAGATTGCACATTCATTCGAGATTGTCTTGGAGTCTGTGACATAGCAGATAAGCTTCAAGAGCGTCGCCCAATATGGTATGGCCACAATGCGCGCCGGCGTAGTAGCTATGTAGGATGCAAGTGCCCTGCTATGTCAGTCCCTGCAGTGAAACCTCTCGGTCGCCTTATGGACTATCTACCGACGACGTCATAAATCGTGCTAAGTGGAGTAGATTAAGTAGGAAGGCAGACCCTAAAATGAAGATCCTATAATGAAGACCTTAAAATGAAGATCAGAAGTGAGAAATAGACCGGAATGTCTTTACACTAAGTTCCCTCTGTACCCGCTGCCTTATACGGGATAGAGGGTGAAGCTAAGTGAATATTATGAGAAGCTCGTTAGGAAAACCTACATACGAGTACATATATACTTAAGCAAAATCTAATTTCAAGCAACAATAATTGACACAGAGAAGACATTGTAAAGTTAGTCCTGGCCGAGACGAGCGTAACCACTACTCTTGAATATAACTGTAAACTTTCGAGTTCACTAAACTTTGAGATTTACCTCTATTACAATACAATCAAATGCTAAATGAGTAACTATCTGTAATTTGTACCTTAGTTGTGGGTTCGATTATCATTTGAGATATTATTCAAACCTATGTTATACTAACGACCCGCCTGCGGCTTCACCCGCTTGAATTACATTATTTTATTTACTACTATCAGTTTCAGCTAAGTGATAAAGAAGTATTGAGAGTAATAAAATTTTATTATCAATTTTGGTTCATTTAATATTATAAATCGACGTAAATTTATTATTTATTAACCGATTTACAGAAATGCCAAAATATTATAATGAAAACTGCAAACTTCAAATCTGTATAGCCGTTTCTGAGATAAGCGCGTACACAGCCAGATAAAAATTAAAAAATCACTTTTTTCGGCTCTTACATTAATACAGACGTCCCTTATAAGATTTATTTAATATATCTTCCATGTGCGTACAGACAGAGATCAGTTATAGATTTAAAATAAGTATTGATATGTAACGTAGATTTTCGGTATGATTTGACAAACGGTAACTTAGTAAGGTTTAGTTTTTGACATTAGCTACGTCATACTCGTTTTGACTTAGTTTTTTTTAAAATTCACGTTGTATGCGGCGCTGTGTACATAGCAGGGTAAGTAGAGGGAACTTGGGAACCTAGAGGTTAAAAATAACTTGGGAACTACAGTTTATATTCAAAACTCAATATAGTACGAATATGAGCTTATAAAGCGTTGTTGCAGCAAACTTCCAATACATCAGAGTCAGACGCGTAGTTTATGAAAGCTGTTCAAACTTCGTAGGCTTAACTGTAACTTGTCAATGACAGGAGTATAGGGTGTTACTTTATTGAATAACAGCGTCTTCTACTTGGTTATTATAGTTATTTGAACCCACTATAGTATATGGATATGTATAACATATTAATATAGTATATTATATGATATAACGTATTTGAAAGATCTCTACTAATCTTATAAATGTAAAAAAATTGTGTATCGATAACCTTTCTACTGGTATATAAACGAGTCAAGAACATTTTGTACTATAGGCACAAAATTTTCAACTTAAACTCATGGCGTTCTTTTTATGCTATCATTCCGTTATTATTACTTCAGTTAAAGATATAATGATTTATAAAAATTTGGCCGTTTAATACAATCTGGTTCTGGTTGGGTAAATAATATTTAAATTTTACTTCCCCGCTCTGGTAGACATAGAGCGGCGTTGAGCTCCACCGCTGAACGCGCAATATTAGTACAATTGAACAGAAAATGAAGAAGCAATTATCCCCTATCTACCTGAAGCAGGTTAAGAAAGTACATAACTAAATGAGAAAAAGCACAATTGTAAGCTATATTACATTTCAAACGTCGTTACATTTAAGCTCAACGTTTACAGCTTTTAGTTCAGCAACGTGTCGCTTTACAGGATTTAATTAAAAGTTCACAGCTCTACGACGCGGTCGATAGGTGGCAATAAATAAAAAAAATACAGGAGCATAGTGGACTATAAATAAAATTAAAGTAAGTAAATATTTTTTTCAAACTGTAATTGTGTGAAACACATTATGGAAGGAAAACTGTTTATAAGTAATTAAAGGTCAATCGTTCTACTTCTGGCCATTACATTGTATATATAAACGCGACTGGCTGTGGGTTCGATTCCCAATCGAAGAAATTAAATATTTAACATTTTCATTTCTTTGCTCTGGTAAGGCAATTTAGGGGCATTGTTTTCCACCACTCAACACGCAATTCCTCAAACTCGGTGGAAAGTGGGAAACGAAACGGAGTGTCTTAACACTAGGTTCCAAAGTTCCCTCTGCCCTCCTACCATATGCGGGACACAGCGTGAAGCAGATATATATATATATATATATATATATATATATATATATATATATATATATATATATATATATATATACATATATATATATATATATATATATATATATATATATATATATATATATATATATATATATATATATATATATATATATATATATATATATATATATATATATATATATATGTTTGAAGCAGATATATGTTGATTAAAATATAACATTTTTAATTAATGATTTAAAGCTGTGACGAGATTTCGTTCGTCGGTTCGTTTCCTACTCGGGGAGAATGAAATATTTAATATTTTCATTTAATTACTCTGGTACTTAAATAAACTGCGAAGTTTACTTTCACCACAGAACGAGCAATAACAGTACTTTAGTCTTACGACCGTAGTAATTGACATATTTTTTACTCATTTACTAGAGGTAGGATACGACGGAAAAAAACTTAAATGCTTTATTTGATAAATATATCTGATGCTGCAATAATATATAATGGTGCTTCCAAACAAATCCAACATAACTGAACCCTCGGCGACCTTTTTCATGCCTTTATAAACATTATTGGAACGATTTTATCCTTTTATTGTGATATGTTTCCGCAGTCGAATGTTCTTGATAGCCTCTTATAGGCGAAGTAGTGGAAGTAATCCAATATTATTTAAGTAACACATAGATTTATGATATATTATTGATTTTTTTTTATTTTTGATTGCAATTGATGAAGCAAAGTACAGTTGAAGTAGGAGAGTGAGAACCTGGCGACTAGTAATACAAGTTCAGAGCTCAGTGTCAGCGTCAGCTCATATGATTGTAAGCACAATGCTATGTACCTGAATATTAACCAATGATTTGTATACTTTACCTTGTGTCGAGAAATAAATTATTATAATTTAAAAAAAAAAACCATCTCTTCCGGTTCTTACTTTGCTTAGCGCTGGTGCTGAATAAATAAAAAATATTAAATTAATATACTCAATGTGGGCAAGTCACGTATAAAAAGTGGTCATAAAAAACTAATATCACACATGATTCTACACTTAAGTTTTTTAACCTTTAGTAAATGTTTGTTCTAAACAATCTACCTACTGCAGGCTTCTTTCTGACTAGGGGGAACCTGGAAACCTAATTTTAAGACACCCCGTTCGCATTAAGACACTTCTTACCTTAGTTACTCACAACTGGCCTAATTAATTTGTCAACAGTCCTTCGGTATTTTGGCATGCATTTTTGCTAATTCAATTTTTATGCTAAAGTAGGCTATAATTCTCATCTCTCCACAGATTTACCCAAAAAATCTAATTCAGAACCTTCAAAGTGACATACAAATAAAAATAAAAATATTCTCCATAATAACATAATTCAAGAAGTCAAGGCCGATCAGACCAGCATAGCCAATACTCGCGCAGTAGAAGCGGTCCAATTTATTTTTATTACCCTTTATATATCTGCGTTCTGTTTCCCGCCCGTAAACTTGCTATGTAATTTTTGAACAATTTATTGTGATGGGCAATGGGCTGGGCATAGCTCGTGAGCCAAGATGAAGTTTGGGATTAGAGTAATTCTGTTTGTCAATTGCCTCCTTGAAGAGGGTGAGTTTAATGGTCGCGTGATTTCGCCTTTCCGCTGTCGGGATGTAATGTTTTTTTTATGCTATTTACCATCATTTATCTATTGTTTCCTTCGCAGCGAATTTAAAAAAGGCTGCTAAATATATTTGACACATTTTTAGTAATCGTGGCCGCACCGTATGTATATAAGTCACATCGATATACGCGTAGTACTCTTTCTCGGTAAATAGATTTTCCCACAAAGAAACATGTCAGGAGAGAATAGTGTTATACCTTTACTATGTTTTTAAAATGTTATTCCACACTTAGGACAGAAAATACTAAACATAAATTTAAAAAGCGTATAAAAATTTTGAACGAAGCAGGATTTGAACCCGCGCCTCTGGAATACCGTTCCAGCGCTCTGACCAACTAAGCCATTCGTTCTCACCGAGCTCCGTCGAAATTCTTATACGCTTGTTACAACTTATTTATGTTGCTAGCATCTCTGTAGGGAGATTTTTACAAATTTCCGCTACCCAAAGACAACTCGTAAGAATTGTCGTTTGGCAAGAGAGAATACTATTTTATTTTAATATTTTTACTATGTTTTTAAAGTGTTATTACACACTTAGGACAGAAAATACTAACAAAGAATTTGTGCTCCAAAGCTTAAAATTAAATTAAAGCTTAAAACTTAAGAATATTTATATAAAAAATATATTTTAGTGAACTTGCATATTATAGGTGTCCTTAATAATTTAAACGCTGTATGACTTCTATATGTTTTATAATCCAAAATATCCAGCACTAATATATTCTGAATGAAAAGTGATTTTTTATAAGAGCAAACACTTTGAAGGCAAATATGGCGAGATTGCAGAATAAGGTACATATTTTAGAACGCATTTACAGTAATCGCTTTTAGCTTTGAACCGAAAGCTCCGCCGATGTATATTTTGATAAGTGTTCACGATTCTATCACCTCACGGACGCGTTTCCATTGTTATGTTAGAGACAATAGACATATAATTACATTAGTTGCCGTCCATCATTTTGTTTTGTCTTTACGTCATGCTGTTTTTGTTCTCAAAAAAATAATGACGCTACAAAATGTATGAATGAAATCTTTTTTTTCAGCTTTACGAAGTATCCTGCACATGGCAGAGTAGATAGAAGGAACCTGGTAGCATAGTGTTAAGACAGTCATTTCCACACTTTCTGCTGAATTTTGTAGATATTGCGTGTTGAGTGGGAACTCTACGGCGGGCACCAAAATTTTACTTAATTTCCTTCAGTGAGGATTGAATCCAAGCGTTTGTAATTGCTTGTGACCTTGCACCTCAACAGCCACTATATAAAATCATTTACTTTAATAACGTGACGTTCAACTTTGTAAGGTAGTATTTTATGAGATAGATATCAAAATATATAATATATATCGGCTAAGCTGATTTGCTAAGATTTTCTTGTTATTCTTGCTTCATATCAAAAATTCGTTTTAAATGAGTAACAGTGCTTGAGTATAAACAAATGTAGTCATAATTTTGATTCCTAAACTTCAATAAGCATAGAATAACATACAAAAACCTGCAATAATAGACGGTTCAAGAGCACTAGCCTAGCACACTAGCACTATATACAATACCGACGTTATATCGTCATACAATGGACGTGCACTCGAGCGCTTTGCCCGAGTGGCTTGATTTACGATTTCGCAGAAGCCTTCCTTTTATTTGCTTTTTACTCAAAGAGCCAGCGGAGCGCCTCATCTCCGAATTTTCTCCCGTTTCTACGACACATCACAAACACAAGCGTTTTATTTTTGACGCCTTAAGTGAAGTTTATATGTTTTTTTGCAGCGCAAAAAAGATTTAATTAAATGAAATTTCACGCTCGACTATTTTTGGTAAATAATTATCGTTTCCGCGCGATTGATATATATATATATATATATATATATATATATATATATATATATATATATATATATATATATATATATATATATATATATATATATATATATATATATATATATATACATATATATATATATATATATATATATATATATATATATATATATATATATATATATATATATATATATATATATATATATATATATATATATATATGCGACAGTATCCACACCAAATAAAGCTTTTAACGGAGTCAATATAGGAATCTGCGGAAGTAAACCCGCATTTCGAATAAGGGTCGCCGTTAACATGTGTTGTATTAAAGTGCCTTTCCGGGAGATTTGCTCTCAACACACGACGAGCTTACAAATTATCTGAAAATTGATGTTTAGTTTTCTTTTATTTGTTTTGTTTTAACGATTGTATTCATTGATTGGGATTGTTACTATACATTATTTATATGGTTTTTATAGACGCAGAGAATTTGGTGTAAAAAAATCCCAACGCAACGCCCAACTATTAAGATATGACTTATTAAGAATACGGTCATTATTACTTATTTATGAAATGCAAGACGTTCGTCCGTCATAGATGGTTTCAAAGTGTTTGAAATTTTATACGTTTTCTAAATTAATATTTTTCTTTTCTAAGTTTGGATTAATGCTTTAAAATAACAAAAGGTAAGATATTGTCGTAGAATGGCAAAACTCAACGCCACTTTTTGTCTTGTTTAATAAGCAAAGAAATGAAAATCTTATCCACAACTGTCACATTGACAATCAAACACTGTACTTTAAATAGTTTTTAGTAGTCCCAAGCGGGCAAGCTTGCCTATTTTTAACGAATTTTACTTAGCCCAATCAATTTGTACTTTGTTATGACACGTGACGGACTTTCTGCGTGACATCTTAGTTTACCATTTTCATACGTTACGTGAGTATTTTACTTGCTGTAAGTAGTAGTAAGTATTCTTACTGTAAGTAGAGAAATTTTGTTATAGACAAATATTTCAAATATTTTATTCAAAACGAGAAGTTACAAGCTTCATTTTTCGAACATGAAACAATTTACCACGGGTTCACTAAAGAAATACCTCATATTTCAACGTCCTCTTCAGCAAGAACCTCAAGGTACATTTTTTTATTTTGTTTCAATGTTCACAAAGATGCATATCGTTCTTCACTTTTCTTTGATTTCGGACAAACTTTTATGTTTTTTTATCTTCGCGTTGTATCAAGTCTATGTGAGGGTAGGCAAAAGGAACTTGAGAACCTAGTGTTAACACACTCCATTCCGTTCCTCACTTACCACTTAATGAGGAGTTCTGTGTTTAGTGGCGAAACTTAATTCCGCAGTTCACCTTATTATCGGAGATAAGAAATGAAAATTCAAATGAAAATTCATTACCTCTATCACAACCTGTAGCTTTTACAGTCACATGCTTATACTCCTAAGCTTTTATTTTATGATATCAAAAATTATTAGTAGTTTATTCATAACAAAAGATATACTATTATTAAAAGCTCTTATTCTGACCAACAATTAAGCTCGAGCTCCACACGCCGCTACGCCGTTATAAACGAACAATAAAATCTTTGTTTCTTTGTATTGTGATTAATGTATCGTCAGACTGCTTCCATTAACTTAATTCTAGCATATTCAAAGGTATGGCGTATGTTCTACGGTTAACTACGGTTGCTTAGATCTATTTGAATATCTACTGATACTCGTATTATTGATAGAGTAAGCTTGGATGTGGGATATATATTACTGTTAATTGAACAGTTATGGGGTCAATTCCTTTCTGGAATATTAATTATTATAGTGTGAGTGTTAAACATTAAATTTAGGGAAATTAAGAAAAAATAGATACGTGAGTGTGAGGCCTGTCGTATCGCAGCGGCACAAGGGTGTGACTGTGACCGACAGGTTCTGGGTTCGATCCCCAGTCGGGGAAATAAAATATTTAATATTTTCAATTTAAATGTTTAATGTTTCATTTCTTCGCTCTGGTAATAAGGCAAAGCGCGGCGTTGAGTTCCGCCACTCAACACGCAATGCCTCAAAGACGGCGGAAAGTGGGGAACAGAAGTGGAACGGAGTATCTTAATACTAGGTTCCCGGGTTCCCTCTGCCTACCCTGACTCGTGCGGGATACAGCGTGAAGCTAAGTAACAAATTAAAATAACAGAAAAGTATTTCAATTTACAAAATTAACACTTTGAATAATAAATTATTAAATCAACAAGTTCATCAATCGAACCAAAGAAAACTAATATAACAGCGGATATATTTGCTGCCGGGACTAAAAGCTCTATCTCTTCACCAATAAGCTTCATTTTACCGCGACAAGCTTTAAGAAGCGTGCTTAAAAGTTATCGCCATGAAAAATGCAAGTTTTCGTTCGTACTTAGAGAAGTATCGCGTGACGCATGATGAATGGAGGACCCTCTTAAGAGTTGAAACTTAGCAACTTTGCGTGGATAAATATGGGGCATGTCACACCAATGCTCCTGGGGCTGGGAAATGTTAAATGGTTATTGACAGTTGAATATGGATACATGAAATTAAAAGGCAGCCTCACGCTCTATCCCGTATAGGGTAGATAGAGAGATCTAGTGATAATTCACTCTTTGTCTTGAGGTAAGGTTCCTTTTGCTAACCCTGTCATGTGCGGGAAACAGCGTGAAATTAAAAAAAATATTGCAATAAGAGCTGATCGAACTCATAACTATAGCGTTTGCAGTCAGGTGGCTTCACGACTTTTTGATATTAAAACTTATTACGTTATTTGAATATAGGAATGATATTAACACAGAGGAATGTGTCTTCTAAGCTTTTAAGCTTAACAGGGCAAACTTGGATGCCTAACTTTATACCTACCACTTTCCACTGAATTGGAGGCACGAGAGGGACTTTTTGGGGGACGAGAAACTAAAAAAAAAAACTTTTATATACAGTGTCGTAAATGTAGCCCATTCATCTTGTAAAAAAAGGCATTATTCCGCACATGAAAGAGTAGGCGGGGAGAACTTGCGTGTAGGCGGAACACAACACCGCTTTCTGCCTTGGTAAAGCAAAACATTAAATATTTAATTTGAAAATATCATATATTTAACTTCTAGAGTGGGGGAGCGTTCATAGTCATATGCTTGTGCCCCCGCGCCACGACGGCTATAATTTAAGCACAAACATTAGGTCCATGTTCTCTACAATTGAGATAAAGAATAGTTTATACTCCGTAAACTACGTCGTAGTTATCAGAGAACACAACGAGGTATGAAACTGTGATATAACTTGCAAAATATTATACACATTGTTCTAAAGTTACATTGAACTTATTGTACCACTAATTTGTACGTAAGGTGCGTTATGAATGATTATTATAAATGTACCTTTTAATGTTTGTAATATTTAATATTGTTCTGTGTTTTAGTTATTAATGTGTATAAATATTACATTTTATATTTTAATATTAAATATTTATTAATAAGGTAATAAGGCAAAGCGCGGCGTTGATTTTCGCCACTCAACACGCAGTGCCTGAAATTCGGCGGAAAGTGGGAAACGAAAGTGGCACGGAGTGTCTTATCACTAGGTTCCCGGGTTCCCTCTTCCTACCCTGCCTCGTGCGGGATACAGCGTGAAGCTGAGAAAAAAAAGAAAAGATCAAATATTTATATAATTTTCCCATTAATTGAAGTATATAAAATAATGTTTAAAAAATGAGACAACAGTATGACACACACTCCATGGACATGCATAATGTGTTAGAAAAGTATCAGTTTCGACACACACCGCCATCGGGCTCATTCTTATAAAAGTTATTATTCAGTTGGGTAGACCCTCGGATTCAACTTTCCTCGGATTCGAACAAAGCGAGTCTCTCGATTTGGGCCTTTTTGGACGCGCAAACGAGAACCTGGTGGATCGAATAACTCATATCCAACACGTTGTGATGCTTTGGACCGAGTGATCGGAACATCAAATTCGTACCTTATCACACCAGGCCTTCGGACGTCAGACGTCTTCCGATAAACCTAATACTTCCTTCCGACTCCTGCACTATCATTATGATCTGCTGCATGTCGTTTAAGCTGGGCTAGCTCCGAGTAACCAGGGTCTTACTCGACACGACTGGCCCAAGTGGCATATATTCAGTCTTCTTACTTCCCCTTCGTTAGAGTAACTAACAGCAGTAGCTCTCCCCTGTCTCATTCTCCACCCTGACGATACATCTATAGTAATGTTCTGATGATTAGAAGTCTAAGGCCCTGATCTATTACCCTGCATAGTTCGAGCAGGATAAAATAATGACTTTAATATTGTGAGTTCGTTCAATTGCTATTGTTTAATTTTGTGTATGAAAGCAACGATTGCTTACTTACACTTTATACGGTTGTTTGTTTCCTTATTATGAAATGATAGGCAAATATTAATAGTATAAGTTTATTTTGTTGTAAGCTGTTTGTCATTCTAGTTTATTTTTATGTAAAAAGCTTTTGAGATTTTATGATATATTAAAACTTATGATACGCCGCCTCCTCTCATATTAACACACTCAGCTTCTAAATTTTTCTTTATTTCTAAAAGCTCTCGTGCCGGCCAAGAAATAAATATTAACCGAAAAAATATTTTAAATAGATTCATTGTTTAATAATATATAACTTATAGTATAAAGTTGTAAGCGCTCGACTGTACTAATAGATCTACGATTGTGTGAGTAACAAGCTGCTTAATCATGTCTTTGATTTTCGCGATTGTTACACATTTTAAATGAAACACTTTTAACCGGATTAATCGCGTATATTGAATGGTAAACATTTTTGAGAACACTTTACAGTAGTCCGTGGTCACGGGTAGACTGCCCGAGACCACGGAGTACTGTAAAGTTCATTCAGTTGTTTCATTTAAAAAGCTACTTAATCATTAATTTGGTTATGAAATGTTAATTTACATTTTTATTAATAAATTTGTAAATTTATAATGGTTTTAAAAAGTATTATGTTATTGTTTCTTATTGATTATTTTATCTATGGTCTTTCAATACAAACGATGTGCCTCAATATTCATATATTATGTGTGTCATTTAAAAAAAAATAGAATCCTATATGTACTATTTGTCAAAAGCAACTTTATGTGCATTTTAAGCTTTAAAAACTTTACGTCGTCTTTTCCTTGTTAACAGAGCGAGGAAACGAAAATTACCCTTTTTATCGAAAACGGAATCGAATCTAAGACAAGAGACGACAACCTACCACCTCTACCTGCCTACCACCTCTGGTATGCGGACTACATCATAAAAAAGTGATAGGTCTTCTTATATTGAAACAAGCAAATAATCTATTAAACTTAAAATCTTGAAACAAACTTTTATGAATTAGCCGGCTTTATTATAACGTATTTGCCAGTCATCTCTCTCAATACGTCCATTAGTTGAGCGTTAATTAATTATGACATGACTCTACATTTAATTGTTATAAGATTTATAATTAAAGAAATTTTTAAAAGCACCAAAAGCAAGCTTGTCTTAGTGGAAGCAACAAGCGTGCCACAGCCAAGCGACAGTTTATGGGTGTGATCTTCATTCGAGAAAATGAAATGTTTAATATTTTTATTTCTTCGCCTTAATAACAAGGTGAATTGCGGCAGAAAGTAAAGAACAGAAGTGTCATAATGTAAATGGAGTGACCAGCATTCCTTCTCCTTCTTGCTTATTTTGCGGTAAAAGCTTAAAGCTTTTTGTTCAATTATTCGGGCACATAGCAAGGTAAATAATATTATATAATTTAATATTACTTACATTAAAACAGCAATATTTTCAACTTACTTTGAGTGAGGCCTTTCGTGGCGTAACAAGGTTAAGCGCCATGTTAAGTTCCGTCACTCAACACGCAATGCCACAAATTGTAATTTGAAGAATTGTCTCAAAGGCCTCTGCCTACGCTGTCATGTGCGGGATACAGATAACATTTAAAGATTAGGTTCGTTCTAAATTATCAGATAAAATAGTAAAATTATCAGCTTTCAAATCACTTGTACAACACGTACAAGCTCTCTTGATTTCTAAACTATATATTTTTTGTTAACATAACGTCAGCTGAGTGTCAAACTAACAGCCTATTAAAAAATCTCAGGAGAGACAAACTATGTTTTTATATAATTATGAAAATTGATTTTTATATGAAGTTAATGAGAATAAAATTATATAAAAATGTATGCATAAAGACATAACTTTTAACATTTTTACGTATGTTTACCTTTAATATTTTATAACTATATCAGTGTTTGACGCCTGTAATGGTTTACAGATGCTCAAGCGTGTATCTGTAAACACGACAGTTTGTAGGCTCTAATCCTACTCTAATTTAAATATTTTCATTTCTTCGCTCTGGTAACATGGCATTTTCATTTCTTCGCTCTGGTAACATGGCATTTTCATTTCTTCGCTCTGGTAACAAGGCATTGCACGGCGTTGAGTTGGCACGCAATGGCTCAAATTCAGTGATAAGTGGAGAACGGAACGGAGTGTCTTAGAATTAGGATCCCAAGTTCTCCTTGCCTTGGATGGGATACAAGGTTATGGAAAAAAAAGCAAAAAAATCGAAGGCCTTTGATTTTTATAGAATACATTTTTTATTCTAGTACATTTGATGTAAAACCCAAGAACACCAGCTACATCATAATATAGAAAGAAGCCTTAAATCAGTTGTTGAGGATGATGAGGTTGTGTCGCGATATAAATAGAAGATCTAGAACCTCTGGTGACATCCGATGTATATACGTAAGGGATCAGCTAATCTATACGACATATAAAAATCATGCCTTAGCAAAAATTAATATTAATGATAAGCTTTCTGTTGACGTATTAACGTTGGGTTTCAACTAAAATTAGTTTATAAAAGAATGGTTTATTTTTTTTAATACAAAACGAATCAAAAAGTTAATCTGTAACTGATCACTATCTGTACATGGAAAATATATATAAAAAATCTTATAGGGGACATTTATAGATATAGTAGGGCCCAAAATTGTGATATTTTTTTTTATCTGTTTGTCTGTAACGGCGAATTTACCTTTCTTCAACATTTAGTGTTTATTTTATTTAAATTGGTTAATAAATAAAACAGTTACGTCAACTTGAAATATTTTAGTTTTCAATTTATTAATATTGCTTTAAAGTGATAATTTTATTCAAACAAAAAATAATTGAGATTAGTAATAAAAATAAGTGTAACTTACGCGGCGTTGGTTGGCGGTTGCTAGTTATTAACAAAACGCAAAAAAACTCACTCACTCACCTTCACGCTGTATCCCGCACATGGCAGGGTTTGCAGAATGAACTTGAGAACTTAGTGTTAAAACACTCCATTCCACTTCCGTTCTCCACTTTCCGCCGAATTTGAATCATTGCGTGTTGAGTGGCGGGACTCAAACCCGCGCTTATGCCTTTTGCCAGAGCGAAGAAACTAAGAAATTATTAAATATTTAAATTGAAAATATTAAATATTTCATTTCCTCGAGTGGGGATCGAACCCACCACCTATCGTTTACAGTCACACGCTCATGCCGCTGCGCCACGACATTCCTCAAAACGAAAAAAGGTGGTTAATAAAAGAACTTTTTTAAAAAAATATAGTAAATTTATTACATAAAGTGATATGTATACAACATAATAATAACGTTACATAGTATATATTAGTATATATATATGTTTTATAACGTTTCTAGAGTTTAGTTAAGAAATAATTACATTTATTATAACTTTATAACAAATTAACATTACATTTAAAGTTTCACCACTATACTTATTTTATTTCCGTGTCAGTTACTTTAAGCATATATTGTTTAGTCATAAATACTTACAATGTACATATAAAATTGTCATAGTATACAAAAAACTATGACAATTCGATAATTATAATTAATTCCATACAAAAAAACGACGGAACTTAACGCCACGCTTTTAGACTAAAATAGAGGAAAAAAAAAACCGACGAAATTGGAATGGAATTTTCGAATTTACAAACTTAATATATATATATATATATATATATATATATATATATATATATATATATATATATATATATATATATATATATATGTATATATATATATATATATATATATATATATATATATATATATATATATATATATATATATATATATATATATATATATATATATATCTATATATATATATATATATATATATATATATATATATATATATATATATATATATATATATATATATATATATATATATATATATATATATATATATGTATATATATATATATATATATATATATATATATATATATATATATATATATATATATATACATAGTAATTAATATGGAATGGCTATGAATTATTGATTCGTTTCATTTTTTTTATACCAATAATATAAAATAATAACAAACGAGTAAGCTTAACAAAGCTTCTACAGAAGACGAACGTCCTAATACTGTTGTTAAAACGTATTTACTTCTATGTATTTTTTTATTATTAATACGATAATTATCTTAAACAAAAAATAGTAATATTTTTTGTTTCTTTTACGTTACAATTAATAAAGAAAAGGTAGAAATAACAATACTATGAAAAAATCTCATATAACATAATAAATGACAAAAAAATATTGTGACGTCACATCATTCTATTCAGACGCATGGACAACAGATTTATAAATATGTATGAACTTGTATGGACAACTTACATTGAGTTCATTTATATTACGTGATGGGAAAATCTGAAAAAATATTATAAAATTTACACTGTCTATGCAACGATTTCAGTATGTTTCGGTGTGACGTCATTGACGAGTCAACGAACGCAGTCAGTACAGACGTACTAACGTTGCAACGTATCAATTTAAAATTATAAATTTATAAATTCAGAAAAAGAATTAAATCTATTATGAAACGTGTGACTTATATATTAAAATATTTTGTTCAAATTAAATAAGATAGAAGCAGCGTAATATGGCACAGTTTAAAAAATACGTAATTGTTTTTTGGCTTCTCGCTGTATTCCGCGCATGGCAGAATAGCAGAGAACTTAGTGACTCGAGAATCTAGTGTTAAGACACTCCGTTTTGTTCCCCACTTTCCATCTAATTTGAAGCTTTCCATGTTGAGTGGCGGAGCTTAACGCCGCGCTTTGTCTTCTTACCGATGCGTAGAAATGGAAATAATAAATGTTTTACTTCTTCGAATGGAGATCGAATCCAAAACCAATCGTTAACAGTCACACACTTGTGCCACCAACGCCACGACAGGCCTTTACGATAATACAATTTATAATTTCCATTAAACAATTAGATAAAAAAAACATTTTAAAAATGTTTACGCAAATTAAAAAATAAAGAAAAGAAATATTAGTAGCCGTATAAATATTTAAAATCTTAGCCCAAGAGTTGGTTTTTCTGGTCCCAATCAATGCTTTAAGTAACTTTACTCGGTAACAGATTAAAATATCGCCAGCCTATTGGGTGCCTCATAAAATCATATTGATTCTTAATGATCTTTTACTCATATTCGGGCCTGTCGTGTCGCAGCGGCACAAGCGTGTGACTGTAAACGACAGGTTGTGGATTCGATCTCCACTCGAGGAAATGAAATATGTTCATTGCTTCGCTCTGGTAACAGGGCAAAACACGGCGTTGGGTTACCCGCCACTCAACACGCAATGCCTCAAATTCAGCGGAAAGTGGGGAACGTAACGTACTGTCTTAACGCTAAGTTCCCAAATTTCCTTCTATCTATCCTGCCTTGTGCGGGGTACAGCGTGAAGCTGAGAGTGAAACTCATATTGAATAGAGGAATTTCAAATTCCGTTTTAGCAATTTGATTAAAGCAAAAAATATATAATATTCAATTTTATGTTTAACCTGAAACTGATTATGTTAAAATGATCTGACAAAAATCAAAGAAATATGTATGAGGCCCGTTGTAATAGAAGCATTTCTTTTATCCCGATGCAAAAAGAGGGGTTATAACTTTGACCTGGCTGGCTGTCTGTGTCACTGCAGCTAATGAATGAATGAACCGATTTGAATACCGATTTTTAAACGGTAGTGACGGTTTTCAAAAATCGAATATGTATTGTATGGGGTTAAAGATATTTGCCAAGATGTGAAGATGTTTTTTTTAAATATATCAGACTTTATAAAATATATCAAATTTAATGTAAAGAGGCTCAAGCTATTTGCAGCAAATTTCACTGATTTCAATAATTACACATAATTTCAACAGAATAAAAAAAATAATTGACACAGAATTACAAATAAATATGTAACAAATAAGCACAATTTTAACTAATTTCAAAACATATCAAAACGTCTCAATCTCATCTTCCTTTATATATTTAGTGTAGGCTGATAGTGAGATACTATCCATCACCGCTTTAACACTACGAAAACAGCCTTATAGTCGAGTCAGCATAATCATATCAATACCCTAAAACACTACCACTTTATAATCGCAGATGTAGATGACTAAACAATCAAGACATCGAACGGAGAAACGGATCACTAACTAGGTCGCTAAGTGAGTGACTACAGTTCATCTCTTCTATGTCTCCGTAGCGCGAGGTCATCGTGCTGGAACCAGGTCGCGTACACGCGGGAGGGCTCCGGGGAGGAGTGTCTGTGGAAGGACACCGGTCGGTCCCGCGCTAAGATCTCACGGGGGTAGTCTTGTGGACGTGCCTGTAGATTATTAATTTTATAATCTGGATATCTTTTTATTTATATGCCTCAAGTTGTATCCCGCAAATGGTAGGAAAGGCAGAGAGAAATTGGAAATTTAGTGTTAAGACACTACGTCGCGTTCTCCGTATTTGAGTTGATGCGCGTTGAGTGATGAAACTGAACGCCTCGCTTTGCCTTGATACCAAAGCGAAGATATGAAATCATTACTTATTTCATTTCCCTGAGTCGGGATCGAACCCACAACCTGTCTGTTTTACAGTCGCGGGCTAGTACACCACTGCTACGACAGGATTTCACAATATAGATATTATAAAAAAAAATGTATTAAATTCATATGTCAATCGATACAGCTACGAGTAACTATGAAAGTTTATTCCTATTTCTTCGCTCCGGAAATAATACAAAGAACAACATTAAGTTCCAACATTCAACACTCAATACTTCAACTTAGACGTAAAGTATAGAGTCGAAGTGTCTTAACACTAGGTTACCAAGCCCCCCTGCGCCTACCCTGCCATGTGCGGGATACAGCGTGAAACTGACAAAAAAAAAACAATAAAAACATAAAAAGCACATACCTGGTGGAACAGCGGTGAATGTGTCACGGTGACGTTGAGCACGTGCATGGCGCAGGCGCCCAGCGCCATGTCGTCCGGCGCGGCGGGCGACGCGCACGCGCACCGCGCCAGCGCGCGCGCCGCCCGCACGCTCAGCGCGGTGCCGCCGCCCCCCGTTATGTAATCGTAGCCTTTTACATAATAATACGTATACATATATTATTATAACCGCTCACGGCTTCGCCCACTTGAATTGCACTATTTTATTCTCTCAATGCGTGATTACTTTCGTTTTTTAATAACGTTATCACTTTTAGAGATAATATTTATACATTGAAAATTGGAATTTCAGCTAAATAAATAAAAATTTTATAGCAATTTTGTCAAATACTTTTTTTTTTAAAATAGACGTAACTTCTTTATTTATTAACCGATCTAACCAAGCAAACAGTAAATATTAAAAGAAAGGTTGCCAAAATATAATAGCGAAAACTGCACTTAAATATGGTTATTCGTTTCTGAGATTAACGCGTGCAAGCTCACAGACAAACAGACAAACATTTTGACAATCACATCTCCTACAAGATTTTTTTATAGCGATCAGTTGCACATTCATTATAAGTACATATATTATATAAGTAACGATAAAAAAAAAGAACAGATTATTAGAAAATAAAATTTAAAAATATATAGTTATAAATACACATAAAAAGTACTAAACAAAATATGCATTATTAAGAAAAAAATCACCTTTGGACACTGTCTCCTTCTTTCCATAACCGTAGCCATATCTCTCACCAAGAACGGTTATATCAGAACCGCCTCTATAACAACTGAGTACTTCACATAGCCTTTGTACCCTTAAAGATGAAATAGTTTTGCTTAATTTTAATATATTTATTCAAAGATTTTGAAAATGGGCCCTAAGCCCATTTTCATTTCATCGCTCTGGTGAGTTCCACAACTCGACACGCAATACCTTAAATTAGGCGGAAGGAGGCGAACGGAACAGAGTGTCTTAACACTAGGTTACCAAGCTCCCTCTTCCTACCCTGCCATATGCGGGATACAGGATGAACGGGCCCTAGCAGGGCAGGGTAGGAAGAGGGTACTTGGTAACCTAGTGTTAAGACACTCAGTTTCATTCGCCACTTTCTGCCTAATTTAAGGTATTGCGTGTTGCGTGGCGGAACTCAACACCGCGTTTGTTACCAGAGCGATGAAATGAAAATATCAAATATTTCATTACAAAATGTTAAATATGTGACTTCCTCTAGCGCAGTTCGACCAACAAACTGTCATTTACACATACCACGACAGGCTAACTATAATCCATTATTTGCGAAAAAAAAAAATGTATTTTTAGACATTTTATATTAATTAGTAATTCACGAAAAATTAAAGCTGAAAAATAATTATATTAATAAAAAGTTTTACAGTAAATAATAAAGTAAAACGATTAAAATAGACAACTAAAGAAATGCATATAAGTACATATTATGATTAGACTTTTCTTTCAGCTTCAGCCTACATACTGCACACTGGGAAGCAGCGGGAACTTAGGAACCTAGTGTTAAGATACTCCGTTCCTGTTAAGAAGTTCGTCTTCCTCCATTGATTTAAGGCAGTGTACCACACACTGCCTAATATCAATGGAGGAAGAAGCTTGGCGAAACTCAACGCTGCGCTTTGCTATGTTAACAGAACCAGAAAATTAAAATTGTTAAAAATTTTATTTCCTCGAGTGGGCACAAATCTCAATCAACAGTCCTATTTCCTTAACAATGTTAACATAAGATATATATCTAATTTACCCCAAAATTGTATCATCATCTGCCAAAAATATCCATTTAATATTGGGCAACTTCTCAACTCTCTTGACAGCTTCCTTTAAAATGGTGACAGTTTTCAAACAATGACCCGTTTTGGTGTTTGGCACTCCAATGTCGATCGATGGCAGCTTTGGGTCTAAAAATATGATCGTCACGTTTCCAAAATGAAAAAAAAAAAATAAATTATGTATATACAAGCTCCATGTTATCTAAATATCTACCAAAAAATCATTACAAATTTAACCTGCGCTTTTTTAAGATATATAATCAACTAATAACTTTTTCTTAAATGTCTTTGAATGAAGTATGGTACAACATAGTTAATAGGTTCCAATTGCCTACCCTGCAATGAGCGGGGTACAGTGTTTAGCCCACGAATAGCATTCGCCGTGAAGTAATCTGAAATATCTAACGAACACAAATGTTTTGTTTTTTAAACCATGGTGATGACAAATAATATTCAAAAAATAGAATAGATGAATACGTATACCTAGGGCAGTAAATATTATTCCAAAACCAGATGCCACAAGAAATAGACAGGCGAATAACAAATGCTTGGATGCAATATTGGGCACATAAAGATATTTAACTTGGTCCCTAACCACAAAACTCCACAGCAAATTATGAACTGCCCAAAGAAACATGGAAAGGAGCATTTTCGGATACAAAAGAAGAGATAAAATGCGCGCATCTGACCTACGCCAGATGACTAAATTCGAGGATGTCAACATGAAATGCAAGCGACTTAAGTGGAGATGGTCTGGCCACATGTTAAGACAGTCTGCGGAAAGATGAGCAAAGACCCTCACCGAATGTATACCACCTCATAACACAAAAAGGAAAAGAGGACAACTCAAAAGATGGGTTGATGACTGGATGGATGATGATGAAGGACCATAGAACAGCAGGCAGTCTCTGGGTAAGAACAGCCAGAAATAAAGAAGAATGGAAGAAGCTAGAGGAGGCCTGACTGTCGCAGGCTGCAGAACGCACTCATGACTGATGTGCGAAATTAATTTGTTTTTTTTTTATGGAAAAGACGGCAAACGAGCGTTCGGGTCACCTGATGATAAGTGATCACCATCGCCCACAGTCCCGTATAACTCCAGAGGAGCTACAGGAGCGTTGCCGTCCTTTAAGGTGGAAGGGCACCGGGGCCCGGCATTACCTAATGCGAAACGCAGTGGCCAAAGCCACTACTTAACGCCGGTCTTAAATGCCGGGGGTGGTAACAATCTGGTCGAGACTGCCCATGCGTGTTGTCATTTCTGACAACGTGACTCTACCACACGCACTTTAGTCGCCTCTTACGACACCATCAGTACCAGGGTGATCCTATTCTAAGCCGGGACAACACGGCATAAATAAAAAGTTACAAAATGTTTATCAGTAATAAAGGCTATATTATTATTATTAATATATTTGACTAATTTTATAACGCTTTTTTATTATTTAGAGGGAAATAAATGGTATAAACACAAGATCACAAGTATTCCCAGCAGATGGTCTAACATCTATCAATCAATCTAAGCAATCTGTCTTTATGAATATTGGCACCTATTCATCTAACGAGTAAACTGAGAGATGACCCAAGCCTGCACATTAAAAATGTCCCATAACATCCATTCCATTAAATAAAACAGTATTGATATATAATTACTATGTATAATTACTTTGTCCATAAATGAAAAAAAAAAAACGGCTCTGCATATTTCTAAGCAGAGTGATACCCTTCTCTTTCGACATACCCTTTTTTACTTATCTGCGTTTATTCGTCAAGAACAGAGTCATGAAAATAATTTGAATTTATCACCTTATTAAGAAAAAGTAGAAAATGAATTACGTGGTGGGATTTGAAAGAGAAGGTTTCCTACTGCGCCGTTGCGCGAAACACCCTCAAAAAATATTACAACATACTGCATTTCATTTGTTAATATAATTTAATAAATACTATGGTAATTAACCAAAAATCTATACATTCTTAATATTAAAACAACGTAACAGGAGATAAAGTTGTGCTCTAAATCTAAACCTTTTCGAAAAGTTCATGTGCACTCGATATTGTTAGTATTCAAAGATTTCCATACGAAAGTTGTCAATAGAATCAAATTATGATTTCGTTTTTTTTTTTAAATGATCGCCGCTCAAAGAAATGAAATATGAAATACTTTCAAATTACATATTTAATGTTTTCGTTTCTTTGATTTTATAACAAGACAAAGCGTAATGTTAGGTTCCAACAAGCAATACCTCAATTTCAGCGGAAAGTAAGGAACGAAACGGAGTGAAACAAACTAGGTTCCCAAGTTCCGTTTGTCTACCCTGCCATGTGCGGGATACAGCGTGAAGCTAAGAGTTGAGAGTTGAGTTAATTCTAAAATTATCAAGGAATTTCACGGTAAACACAAAAAAGTTATCAGCAATCTTTATCTGTGAGATAGCAATAAATATCGTATAGATTACTATCTAAAACTTGTTTGTAACTAGTGAAATTGGCCCTCAGTACATATTTGGAACAATATTAAATCGCAAAAATTTAATATCGTATTACGAATAAATGTTCCCTTTTCTAATATACGATGGACCTTAATCATTTCGTTCTTCATTTTATCGAACCAATCAGACAAAAATATTGTTTAATATAAAGATAAGATCGATACAAAAATATTGGCAAATTACACAATACATATTACTAACGATAGCTTGAATCTCCAACTAGTTGAAGAGGAACGGAACTTTTACAAAGGCCCATTGAAAGTCCCGGCATAAGCCAATTTCATATTATCATACCAATATTATATAGAGGAAAAGTTTGAATAATATTTATCTGTTTGCTTATAAATAATGGAGGATGCTTCAAATTAATATGTTCGCTCCATGTATTTTAAATTTGAAGTACGATAGAGATTGGGTAGATCATTTAGAATACTACTTCTATGGAATTAAATATTAAAGGAAAACACTGCAGGACGAAATTTTTTATTTTAAAAATCCCTCGCCTCTAAGTGATAATACCTCTTTGTTGTATTGTAACAAAGAGGTATTATCACTTAGAGAAATAGTTAAACGATTTAAAATGTTTTACATTTATAATGTTTTATCTCTCCAGTACATGCAGCGGCACAAGTGTGTCACTGTAACTGATAGGTTGTGGGTTCGATTTCCACTGTAAGAAGTGAAATATTTAATATTTACAATTTAAATATTTAATGTTTTTTATTTTTTCGCTCTGGTAAAAAGGCAAAACGCGGCGTGGAGTTCCGCCACTCAACACCCAATGCCTTAAATTCAGCGGAAAGTGGGGAACGGAAGTGGAACGGAGTATATTAACACTAAGTTCCCTCTGCCTACCCTGCCATGTGGAGGATACAGCGTGAAGCTAAGTATCACTCCAGTATTGAATATACTTTAATTTTTGCTGTGAAAGCTTGTGGGGAACGGAAGTGGAACGGAGCGTTTTAAGACAAGGTTTCCAAGTTCCCTCTGCCTACCCTGCCGTGTGCGGGATACAGCACAAAAGTAACATTTAATTAGTGGATTACAAGCACTTTTGAATTGCTAAGTTATGAAGAAAAATTCTGAGAATGCAAAAAATTGAAATTTTATAACGTATTTTCTTTTGTAGTACACAATATATAGCTAAATTAAGTCGATGTACTGTTTACATAAATAAGTAAGTTATAGTATAACTTAGTTATTTAAAAGTCTCTACTTTTAAATAACTAAGTTATACTATAACTTACTTATTTAAAAGTCTCTTACGTCCATTTAAAAAATCCATAAAAGAAACAAAATTTTAAAAACAATATAAACTCACCAGCCACGTCACTAAAGAATTGCAAATGCGTGACTTGTTTGCCCCAAGTTTTCTTCACGACTTTGACTCTAGTCGAGTGGAAGCCGCTCCATGTCTTCACTGCGAAGTAGATCGAATGTTCTGGTATTGGGTTACCCTGTGCAGGAAAATTTGTATATATGACCAAACTGCAGCGTTAAGCTCCGGCATTTAACAAACAATGGGCTAAATTCAAGCGAAAAGCGAATAACGGAATGACTTAACACCAAGTACGCTACGCCTGCTTTATACATAAAAAGTCTAATTCACAACCATTTATTCACAAACGAGCTGAAATTACGACAATCCTATAACGCGGTGCACTTACAACGCGGTTTCGGTTCAACAATGTACTTACTTACATACTTACTATTACAGAAGATTAGAAAATAATGAAAATAAAATTCTCACTCAAGCGTGGACAGAATTTTCTATTTTACATTGTATTAGAACAGCAGGCGCGGAAAGAAAACCATCAACGTTTAACGTGTGTTGGAAATTTCTTTTACCTCAAATGATTGAAGCAATACATGATGATTCTACAATTGCGCTCCCAGTTTCAGATATAGTAAACATTGCTTATCGTTTAAGCGATGAAGAATTTGTAGTAAACAATCAGAATGTTAGAGAACTAGTCCTTAGGGAAAAAACCGAGTTGAGGGAGAACTGAAAATGGGAATTAATCGATGCACCCACCACAAATGCACTGCTAAACCCAAGGAAAACGCTTGGGTGCCAAATCTCGAGTTACAAAATGTGAAAAAAGTGCTACATTTGAATAAAAAAATAGAATTTCATTGCATGTAAACTTATCTCCCTCTATAGGGAGGTTTTAGAAAAAAAAATACAATTGAAAACCAATGTGAAGGTGAACGAAGTAAGGAAGACATTTTGCTCATCAAAAGAACATGACGTAGGCGACTTCTACGCCTTACTCGTATTCTTGTTTATTTATTAGTCACCCAGTAATTTGTACCGCGTTTAACGCTTGTATACCGCGTTAAACGCGGTACAAATGACCTGATTTGTACTAATTGCGAGTTTCTTATAGCGCGGTTTTGATACAACACGGTACGTACTCACCGCGTTATAGGAGTGTTGACTGTACGTTTATATAAATATGTTAAAATAGTATGGCAATATCCTAGTATGTATATATAATATACAAAGAAAATAATTTCATACAGGAATTGAACCCCTTTAGAACTATATAACTATATACCAAAAGACTTATAAAGACTAATTCGGCAGAAAGTTGGGAACGGAAGTGGAACGGAGTGTCTTAACACTAGGTTATCAAGTTCCCTCTGCATACCCTACAAAGTGCGGGATACAGCGTGAAACTGAGTAGAACTATATAGCAACATACGTTCTACTACACATTTGTAGCAGAAACTAATAAACATAATAATTTGAATAAAATGCAAAAGTTTTTCACCGTTAAAACTTTTAGGTTACGTTAAAGAAGCTTAGTACCAAATTGAAATTCAAAACGTCTACATTTTTATCAACACTAGAGCAAGTCGCTAACGCTGCGAATGGAAATGTATGTACTGAGAATTTTCTTATCTCTATTTTTCTGTTATATGTTTAAAAAGTAATACTTGTTAATCAACGCATGGTTTTTTTTAATGTTTTAACTTCCCGCTTTGTTTCGTATATAGCAGGATAGAACGAGGTACCCTAGAAGCTAGGAGAGGGAGTCTCCCTAGAACGAGTGAACCTAGAATCTAGAGAGGGAGTCTCCCTAGAACGAAATAACCTCGAATCCAGAGAAGGAGTCTACATAGAACGTGGGGACATAGAACCTAGGAAGAGAGTCTCCCTAGAACGAAGGAACCGGAAATCTAAAGAGGAAGACTCCCTAGAACCTAGAAAGCGAGACTCCCTAGATCAAGGGAACCTACTTAGAGCGGGAGTCTCCCTAGTATTAAGGAACAGAAGAGACAAAAGTCGGTTGTGGAGCTGTACGCCGCGTTTTGTCTTGTTACTAGTGATAGTGAATAAAAATAAGTAACTACCCCTTGTAGGTATCGAAATTCACTACGACCGAAAATAGGCGGCATACTTTAGTAAAAATACCTCTACATTTAACGTTAAAGTTGCGAATGGAAATGTGCAAAATAAAATTTATTGAATACATTTTTTTTAAAAGAGTGACCATTAATATTACTTATTATAAATACATCTCATCACGCAATTAATGCTTGTTTTCTTTTTGCTTTACGTCGTATCCGTACCCGAAGCTACCGTTCAGATAATTCAAATTACGCTTTCCCTGTAATATATATATTGAACGACAGAGCTTAACGCTGATCAGTGTCATATTACCAGCTATATTATTACGGAATCGCGGCACACTTTTGTAAACCGGCACGTCACGATGCTACTGCAAATGGAAATGTACGGACATTTATATATATATATATATATATATATATATATATATATATATATATATATATATATATATATATATATATATAAATATATATATATATATATATATATATATATATATATATATATATATATATATATATATATATATATATATATATATATATATATATATATATATATATATATATATATATATATATATATATATATATATATATATAAATATATATATTTCCTAAAATCAACGTCTGAAGCACCCAGCATGTAGGTACGCAGAGATCTTTTCGTATAACTCCTGGCAAGTAACTATTGATGCTATTATTATCATCAAATATCAATAAAACCGATGATCTGTATATTATATATAAAAGAAGACAATAAAACGTTCTAACAAATGGTAATGCATAACGTAAATTAGCAAGAAAAACGAAGTAGAGAAATGTGCGCACAAACTTGCGTCTGTAAACGTTTCAGGCTGTGGGTTCGATTCCCTCTTGAGGAAAAATCATATTTAACATTTTTACTATGTTTTAAAGTGTTATTCCACACTTAGGACAGAAAATACTAAACTTAAATTTTAAAATTTTAAAAAGCGTATAAAAATTTTGAACGAAGCAGGATTTGAACCCGCGCCTCTGGAATACCGTTCCAGCGCTCTGACCAACTAAGCCATTCGTTCTCACCGAGCTCCGTCGAAATTCTTATACGCTTGTTCAACTTATTTGTTGTTAGCATCTCTGTAGGGAGATTTTTACAAATTTCCGCTACCCAAAGACAACTCGTAAGAATTATCGTTTGGCAAGAGAGAATACTATTTACTTTAATATTTTTACTATGTTTTAAAGTGTTATTACACACTTAGGACAGAAAATACTAAACTTAAATTTTAAAATTTTAAAAAGCGTATAAAAATTTTGAACGAAGCAGGATTTGAACCCGCGCCTCTGGAATACCGTTCCAGCGCTCTGACCAACTAAGCCATTCGTTCTCACCGAGCTCCGTCGAAATTCTTATACGCTTGTTCAACTTATTTGTTGTTAGCATCTCTGTAGGGAGATTTTTACAAATTTCCGCTACCCAAAGACAACTCAAAAGAATTATCGTTTGGCAAGAGAGAATACTATTTATTTTAATATTTTTACTATGTTTTAAAGTGTTATTCCACACTTAAAAAGCGTATAATTTTTTTTTTTTTTTTTTTTAAATAAATTTAAGTTTAGTATTTTCTGTCCTAAGTGTGGAATAACACTTTAAAACATAGTAAAAATATTAAAATAAATAGTATTCTCTCTTGCCAAACGATAATTCTTACGAGTTGTCTTTGGGTAGCGGAAATTTGTAAAAATCTCCCTACAGAGATGCTAACAACAAATAAGTTGAACAAGCGTATAAGAATTTCGACTGAGCTCGGTGAGAACGAATGGCTTAGTTGGTCAGAGCGCTGGAACGGTATTCCAGAGGCGCGGGTTCAAATCCTGCTTCGTTCAAAATTTTTATACGCTTTTTAAAATTTTAAAATTTAAGTTTAGTATTTTCTGTCCTAAGTGTGGAATAACACTTTAAAACATAGTAAAAATATTAAAGTAAATAGTATTCTCTCTTGCCAAACGATAATTCTTATGAGTTGTCTTTGGGTAGCGGAAATTTGTAAAAATCTCCCTACAGAGATGCTAACAACAAATAAGTTGAACAAGCGTATAAGAATTTCGACGGAGCTCGGTGAGAACGAATGGCTTAGTTGGTCAGAGCGCTGGAACGGTATTCCAGAGGCGCGGGTTCATATCCTGCTTCGTTCAAAATTTTTATACGCTTTTTAAAAATTTCAAATTTAAGTTTAGTACCATATTTAATATTTTCATTTCCATACACTGGTAACTTAACAAGCAATGCCTCCTTGGAAAGAAAGTGGAGAACATCACGAGAATAAGAACGGAGTGTTACGGAACGTACCCTACGTTCCCAAGTTCCCCTACATATGTATATGCCATGTGTGTACTGCGTGAAGTTGCAAAAAAAACCGAAGCACACAAAAAACACTCCTTACCAATACACGAAAATGAAAATATAAAATATTTCACGAACCCCGCTTACAGTCACATGCAAACGTCAGTCACAGCAAAGCAACAGTAAAGCAAAACATTCGAAAAGTCAGCGGAAAGTCGGAAACGGAAGTGTGTTAAAGGAAACAGAACACCTTAACAATTAGGTTCCCAAAACTCCTTTACCTTCCCTGCAAAGTGCAGTTTACAGCGTAAAGCTAAAAAACAACAAGAAACTCACACAAACATCAAACTGTCGAGGATACGTCGCACAATTATCACCGGAAACGACACAAAAGCTCAGGTCTGGTGTTAGTAAGGGCCCTGGGTTATCTCGGCTACCGTATATTAGCTGAGCTAGTTCAAACGCTGGGTCAATTGAGAAATCCGCTTCTAATTTGATCTCATCGTTTTCTATTCGGTTGAGGAGTCTGTGGTAAAGATTATATTGATTATTGGTTTTTGTATGACTTATTGTGCAAGTAACGGATTCACATTCATAATAGGTGTGAGGGGAAACTCAATATATAAGTACTAGACTTCATGTCATTAAACCTAAATTACGTAATAACTCTCAGCTTCACGCTGTATCCCCCACATGGCAGGGTAGGCAGAAGGAACTTAGGAACCTAGTGTTAAGACACTCTGTTCCCCACTTTCCGCTGAATTTGAGGCATTGCGTGTTGAGTGGCGGAACTCAACATCGCGTTTCGCCTTGTACCAGAGCGAAAAAATGAAAACATTAAATATTTCAAATGAAAATATTAAATATTTAATTTCCTCGAGTGGGGATCGAACCCAACACCTGTCGGTTACAGTCACACGCTTGTGCCGCTGCGCCACGACAGGCCTCACGCCTACGTAATAACGTTAACGTGATTAATAAACTAATGCAGGTTTTTTTTTTCAGCTTCACGCTGTATCACGCACTAGGCAGGGTAGGCAGAGGGAACGGAAGTGAAACCTAGTGTTATGACACTCCGTTCCACTTCCGTTCCCCACTTTCCGCCGAATTTGAGGCATTGCGTATTGAGTGGCGGAACTCAACGCCGCGCTTCGCCTTATTACCAGAGCGAAGAAATGAAACATTAAATATTTAAATTGAAAATATTAAATATTTCATTTCCTCGACTGGGGATCGAACCCAGAACCTGTCGGATACAGTTACACTCTTGTGCCGCTGCGCCACGACAGGCTTAATGCAGGTAATTTGTAATATTACAATATATTACAATATTAGTATTGATTATTTAAATTTGTATATTTAACAGCAGGTCCCCAGATTCACTCTGCCTACCATTCTATATATAGCGTGAATCGTGAAGAAATTAAAAAAATATGTACCTAACCATAAAATGAAATATTTAATATTTTCATATTAAATATTTAATCATTTCTTCGCTCTCGTAACATGTTTAAGCGCGGCGTTGAGTTCCGCCACTCAACACGCAATGCTTCAAATTCGGCGAAAAGTGGGGAACGGCAGTGGAACGGAGAGTCTTAACACCAAGTTCCGTTCCCAAGTTCCTTCTGCCTACCCTGCCATGTGCGGGATACAACGTGAAGCTGAGTGAGTGACAAAGACACCTAACCATAAAACAAAAAAATCGTTTTTTTTTTTAGTTTTATAACAATTTGACAACACTTACGTTTCCATCAATTCTATCCTCATCGCGAATCCGCTTGCAAAATGGGGGTAGACAAAACCACCGTCCTCTTCCAAGTCTTCGTAATATGCGAAGTGATGTATGATCGTGGGCTCATCATCGCTTAACGGATACCCTATCCACATTGTATCCTGAAATTGTTCTAGAAATATTAATTTTATGATATCATTAACCTTTCATAATCTATACGGAAATATTTTTCTGCACTTTCCGTCTGAAGAAATTTAGTGCATTTTAGATTCAAGCAGTTTTAGTTGAATATTTTGGTTAGGTACTTATAATGAAAAATATTTGAACCCGCGCCTTTTGGATACCATCCTAGAGCATTGACCACATATACATACGTTCTCGGCAAGTCACAACGAAATATTTAACATTCGCTTCTTATATACAACTTATTCATATTGAAAATGAAAAATACACTTAAAAATGATCTCATTAGTTGTCAATATAGCTACTAAAACAGCTTTCGAAATTAATATGTAGATTAAAAAATTAACGTCTAAATTACTCAATAATATAACATTAAAAATGCAAACAATCCCCAAAATAAAATACACAGGTTAAAACAAAGTTACTAACATGCTCGTCCGCCGATGCCAAAGCTTCAAAAAGTTTGGCACAACGTACAGCCGTGTGGGGCTCCGCGAATAGAATCCATCTGATTTCACTGTTCGCCTTGTATTTAGATATTAGAGGTTTGAGCAACGGTATGATCGTCCAAGCTCCGGGTAGTGGAAAGTCTTCGTGGGTTATGTGGATGATTGGCTGACGCTAGGAAATATATAAAATATGTATTAAGTTAAAAAATTAAGTGGGCCCGTCGTGGCGCAGCGGCACAAGCGTGTGACTGTAACCGACAGGTTTTGGGTTCGATCCCCAGTCGAGGAAATGAAATATTTAATATTTACAATGAAAATATTTAATGTTTCATTTCTTCGCTCTGGTACAATGCAAAGCGCAGCGTTGAGTTCCGCCACTTAACACGCAATGCCTCAAATTCGGCGGAAAGTGGGAAACAGAAGTGGAACGGAGTATCTTAACATTAGGTTCCCGGGTTCCCTCTGCCGACCCTCCTCGTACGGCATACAGCGTGAAGCTAAAAAAAATAATAAGTGGGCACATAGCACAATACAGGGGACCATGTGTTAAGACACTTCGTTCCCCAATTTCTGCCGCATTCTTGAGACATTGCGTATTGAATGGGGGAACAAAAAGCTGAGCTGGTACCCTGGTACCCTGGTATCTATCTGCAGCGTGTTGAGTGGCGGAACACAAAGCTACACTGTTACCTGGTACCCAGGTACCTTCGCTTAGTACCAACTAATTCATGAAATTCGAAAAAAATTACATCTAGTTTGCATGATAATATAATATAATTAACAATGAAACTATATTATAAAAGTTAATGTAACTTTAACCAATAAAGAAAATATTAAATAAAATAAATGACTAAATAAATGTGAACAATCACTACTTCAATAATAAAGGAAGTGCTTGTTACACTTTAGTAACCATCCCATTTTCATGAAATATAGCTAAGATCGCGATCAACAATTTAAAAAAACCGGTCTTTTCATTCAGAAGGTACGGTGTCGCAGACAGGTGATATAACATCTCCCCTTTTGCGGGATTTATATATAATAGCTAGTTAGAAATCATTTTTTATTTTTATTTTTATTTTTATTTTATTTATGTTTGGGAAACATACAATTAAAATAGAACGTATACAATAAAATTACAAAAATTTAACATAAATCAAAACAGTTTCCACTTAAAATTAATACAGATAATTGAAAATATAAAAACAAAAACATAAAGCTAAACCATGAAACAGTTAAAATATTAAAGTATTAAAGCCTAGGACAATTTACATAAAATTTTCTTATAATTACTAATATTCATGTTGAATATATCTAAATCATTACAATTTTTATTATAAACCTTACATGCACGTAACAAAAACATATTTTTGGCATAATCATTTCTACAACGAGGAACAAAAAATAGTGACTCGTTTCTTGAGCTAAGACGTGGACAGTCAAATGAAAATTAATTAACAACACTTATAATGAGTTAAGTGAAATATTTAATATTTTCAAATTAATAACAAATCATTTCATTTCTACGTTCTGGTAACAAGGCAAAGCGCGGCGCTGAGTACCGCCACTCAACACGGAATGCCTCAAATTCAGTGGAAAACCGAACTCAAGTTCCTTTTGCGTACCCTTTTATGTGCGGAATACAGCGTAAAGCCAAAGGACAAATCTTGAGTTAATTAACCTTAATTGTACATCAGTAATATATTTAATTTAATGAACATAAAAGAAAAATGGATATGAAAGTGTAAAGCATATTGGAAATATTATACCGTAGAAAATATTGAATTCGCAATCAGTTTTCAAGGAGAGGCTTACTCTGAGTAAAGTAACATGATAAGTAGGTACTCATATAATAAAATAAGATAAGTATTCCAATAAAGTCTCACAGTGACCTATCGTGTCGCAGGTGCACAGGTGTGCAACTACAAACGCTACCGGTTGTGGGTTCTATTCTCATTCTAGGTAATGAAATGTTTATTAATATTTTCTATCTCTCACGGCGTTTAGATCCGTTAGTCAACACGCAATTCCTCAAGAATTCGGCGGGGAGTTGTTAACGTAAGCGTCTTGATAAGTACAAGGGTATGACAGTAAATTTTAATGTACTCGCTCTAGGAACGGCAAAGCACGATGCTGAGTTCGTCCACTCTAAACGCAATAATTCAAGAAGTGGTTAACGGAAGCTTCTTGATAGCAACGGAGTGTGTTATAACTAGATACGCAAGTTCTTCTTGTCTAACTCGTCATGAACGAAATATACTTAGTGTGTAGCTAAAATTTATGTTCCAAATAAAATTATCTTCGGTCTGGTAACAAGGCAAAGCGCGGCGTTGAGTTATGCCGCTCAATACGTAAAGTAGGGGGGGGGGGGGGAAGTAGAACGGAGTGTCCTAACACTAGGTTCCCAAGTTTCCTCTGCCTATCCTGCCATGTGCGGGATACAGCGTAAATTTGAGTATAAAATTATTGTTGTGATAAATGACATTCAAAGTGTTTGAGAAACCATTGAACACTGAAGGTTATATATATATTGACTGTACTGAACACAACGGTTACAATTTCGATCCCCACTTGCCATTATGATTTCGTTCCTATTAAAACACTACCGTGCCCACTTTCCGGGGATATCTGAAGATATTGAATGTAGAGGCAGGATAAAAATGAGTATTAAATAATCAATGTTTCATTGCCTCAAGTGGAAATCAAACCTATAACCTGCCACCAGCATAAATATTATTTCATTTAGAACATAATCAGATTTCAATCCATATAAATAAGTAAATGATTCATAATGTTCAATGATTCAGTTAACTATAACGTCCCAAAGCCGTTCTGGTGACAGTTTTAAGTGAATAATAAAGGAACATTGTGACAGTTGGACAACATCCCCAAAACGTAATAAGTTAATAAAGTTGACAGAATTTAAAATGGGTCAAAGAAAACGGTAAAGTAACAGTATTTTAAGAGAAACCTAATATAGATGTGTTCATTCTGTTTCTATAATCCACGTAATGATTAACACACATAATTTTAACTTATTCTATTGTATGTTATTCTTCACGCTATATCCCGGAGAGCAGAGGGAATATGAGAAACTGGTGTTAAGACACACCAAAGACTAGAGTCGCGCTAGAATTCCGGAAGTATTGCTTTTCATTGAATGACCGAACTCGGCTCGCGGTTCGCTTTGTTGTTACTTAGAAAATTTATATATGATATTTAATTTTCTCTAGTGGATATCGAACCCACAACTTGTCGCGTTAACAGTCGCACGCTTGTGATTCTTTGTGGTAGTATCAAAGGCATTGTGCGTTGAGTAGCGGCATTCTATGCCGTTCTTTCGTAAAGATATTAAAATATTAAATAAATTATTTCCTCGTCCGGTGATAGATCCCTGAACTTGTGCCCAAGAGACCTCGAAAATCTATTATTTTGTATAAAATACACACCTTCTCTAATCCTAGCACTTGGCTTTGTATGTCGTGTTTAAGGCGAGTTGCAACACTTGCGTGATATGGCTCTGATTGACTTACAATTGTAAATATAACGTTTCTTGAATCTGAAACAATAAAAAAAAAATACTTTAAGAAAAATCTTACATCTAAAAAGTCTTATTGTTCCTTAATCTTGAAAGAAAAACGTATAAAGGGTATGAGAACTTCTAAAATAACAAAAACAAAAGAGGACGTCGTGACACGTTCAATTTCAACTTTATGAAATAATTTAATAAGGATAATTAATTTTCATATCCTCAATCTAGTAACAGTACAAAACGCGGCGTTGAGTTCCGCAACTTAAGACGCAATGTCTTAAAACATGTTTGGAGTATGCTGAACCAAAATATATCTACATACATACAGACAGCAATATAAACAGCATAATCTATCAAAATAAATGCGTAAGCCGTGTATTATTAATGTTTATCCAAAGTAAATAACGTGATCGGTATAACGACATTATCGTCAAATTATGACAAATAACCTCTGTGGCGTTGACGGTGTCATCAATCAGGGATCGGTTTCACGCGTCATGACAATTAATCTGGTATATGAACTTGAGGGGCGAATATTGATGTATTGATCTAGTAGCCTCCCTAGTTATGTTTGATTAATGAAAATCAACGGTGAGTTTAAACTTTAAGGGAAAGTTCCATCATATACTAACTTAAAGTTTATGAGATTAACCATTATATATATATATATATATATATATATATATATATATATATATATATATATATATATATATATATATATATATATATATATATATATTAGTTCCTATTTTTACACACATATGTACACAAAGATCTACAGATACAGACGGACTAACAGATTGACATGGTATTAACATGCCAAATGTTAACGGGTTATCCCCACATGACGGGATATTTAAATAAAAGGATTGATGTCAAACATGGCGCTGCGGCACAACCGTATAATTTCCGTTTTTCACTTTTCGCCGAATTCTCGAGGTATTGCGTATTGAGTGGCGGTAGCTGGCTCAATGCTGCGTTTTGCATAGTTATGTACGTGAGCAAGAAAATGAAAATATTAAATAATTCATGTTCTTGAGTAAGAGTTAAAAGAATTAAACCCATAACTACAATCGCACACTTGTGCCCGTGCCCGACGAGAGGCATCGATTCTGTACATACTCTCGAAGGGCGAATATACACAATAATTTATGTGTAGTAGTAGTTGCATTGTGTTTATTAACCTGGTTGATTGAATATGATAAGTAGACATCTCACATATCATGTCTCCGGTCGTAATATATTCCTGGATAGACGAAAATTCAATATATATCTCAGGTAGTTATATTTTATTCATGTTGAAGCTTATCCAAATTAATTACATGTTTTTACTATTTTTTAAAGTGTGATTCCACACTAAGGACAGAAAATACTAAACTTAAATTAAAAAAAATAAGTTTAGTAATTAACATATTATCATTTCTTATAAGAAACAAGAAAGGCGTGATCAAACTTCGAGGTTACTATACGGGTACGAAATAAGTTGAAATAATAAACAGTAGCAAGCCTCTAGATAACATATTTAAAATTATATCTTCCAATTTTTGTATATGTTAATATGCTTTTAAGATGTAGAAACCTTTGAGATTTCCACTTTAGTCCAACACTCTTTTATAAGATTTTTGGAAAAAAATTGAGTGTTACATTACTAGTGAGTACCTTACACTAGGTTCCCAAGTTCCCTCTGCCTATGCCATGTGCGGGATATAGAGTGATGCTGAAAAAAATCAAAATTTTACAGATAACAAGTGATAACGTCAAACGTTGTCGTTATAGACATAAATATTACGGAATTAGTCATTTATTAAATTGCTGACACTTTGTTCTATTCTTTCCACTGTAATAAAAATGCTCAAACTTTAAATGTTTTCTTTTTCGTGGCTTAACTGTTTATATAACGCAGTGATATTTCACTGGCTTTTTACATTGTAACATTTTGAGAATCCATTAAAATAAAATAATAAATAATAAATTTAAATTTAAAAAGCGTATAAAAATTTTGAACGTAGCAGGATTTGAACCCGCGCCTCATGAAAAATCATCCAAGCGCTATGACTAACTAAGCCATACGTGTAGTTATAATGCATTTGATATATAAGGTATATCAATTCGAGTCCTATCCTAAACCTAGTCTTTAAAAGTAACGAAGTTACCACTTTTTAAAGTAGCACTTTACAGTCCGATATTATCACTTAAGAAATAAAAAAATCGAGAGATAACATATCTATACGGGCGTCGATGAATTATTCAACAGCTAATAACCCCGGCTAAGTTCCGTGCAATTTAAAAGTTTGTGAATGATTTATGGTAAAGAAATTTCGCAAGAAGTTGACATTGTCAATATATTATAGACGTTGTCAATATTTTTGAAACTTTCCTCTTTCTTTTTATATTCTCCATACCAAAAGATATCCATAACAAAGCTATTTATTATGTAAATATAGGCCTGTCGTGAATATATTTAATATTTTCAATTTAAATATTTAATGTTTCATTTCTTCGCTCTGGTAATAAGGCAAAAAGCGCGGCCTTGAGTTCTGCCACTCAACACGAATGCCTCAAATTCGGCGGAAAATGGGGAACGGAAGTGGAACGGATTGTCTTAACATTAGGTTCCCGGATTCCCTCTGTGTACCCTGCCTTGTGCTGGATACAGCGTGAAGCTAAAAAAAAAATATGTAAATAATGTTATTGTGTAGAATACTATTATTTCTTCTAATAAAAGAACCTTAAAGATTTCAATCTTCTGGTGCAAACCAACATGTTAATTAAAAAATATTGTCGTAGCTGAATAAATACTTCTAATCCTTATAAAAGACATATTTAAACAAACCCATTAAAATCATAACATCATAGAATTAATATAAAAACATCATACAACCTCCTAATATCCGGGTGTCCCGTGATTAACGATCAATCAGCTTCGATCTAACGCTTATTACGAGCACTTCCGCCCTACTCTTATGGAGCAATGAGATTTTAATGTGTCGCACCTCTGCTCTGCATTATTCATGGCTGTTGGATGCCTTTAGGATTTATTCCCTCGGATTTCGCTTTCAAAGATAGGCCGGTCGCGGATAAAGAGAATGAACGTAATGTTCCGAGAGTGATAAAGTGACTTTTCGTTTTATTTGCACACAGATTTATTTATGGACGAATGTTGTGCAGCGTGTGTGTAGGGATTGTTTTTCTATGTTTCGAGAGAAACTGGGTTTAGTTGTATATGTTATAATACGATAGTTTTGGTTCAAGAACGTTCGAGGATGTTTTCCATTCAGGACAGATAATTAAGGCTCTATTCTGAGTCTATCCATGTATTTACATTACTAAAATTTGGATAAATTACTAAAATTGGGGTTTGTCGTGGCGTGGCATAAGCATGTGTGTGACTATAAACGTGAGGTTGTAGGTTTAAAAATGATGGTTAATAATTTATTTTCCTTACTCAGGTAACGCGACAAAGCGCAACGTTGAGTTCTGCCATGCAACACGCAATGCTTTCAGCTTTAGGCGGAAAGTAAAAAAGTAACAGAGTGCCTTAACACTACGTTACCGAATTTCGTCTGTATACCCTAATATATGCGGGATACAGCGTAAAACTAAAACAAAACAATACTAAAAATAAAGATAGCCCGAAATATCGTTTTACCTCGGGAACGCGGCAGTTAGTCCACATTTTAGTTAAAAGCTTAACAATTTATACACAATTAAGTCAAACCAATATTGGTGACAAACAAGCCGCCCGGCAAGTTAACATGTCATCGGGCGCAGAACGAATTGACTGCATGAATATTATATTCAATTGCCGAAGTGAAATCAATTTTGTTCAATTTCGCTGAAACTTTTTCGACGGGATCGTGGATAAGGTGCAAATAGCATTTGGGAGCATTAATAATTCGACGCCATCGCACCAAATGGACGGATTCTATTCGAAACCTAGAGGGATTACGAGACCGTCGATGGAAGTAACGTAGAGTCCTCGAGATTGTCTATGTTTTTAATGGAATTTTTCAGTTTTGTTTTTTATCTATATCGATTGTCTATGATTTAATGGATTTTTACAATTTCGTCTTTAATAAAATCGGTTTTTTTAATACGATTGCTTGAGGTTCTCTATCTTCTGTAAGCACTATAATTCAAAGTTAGTATGGCCCCTGAAATATATTTATTTTTCATAAGTTTTACACCGTCGCGTCGTGCAGAAATAAATACGTGAAAAACGTTACTGTACAAATAAGTCCTTGGTAAGTAAATTCTCTGGTCATATCGTTTAGTGACACTTAAGGTTAATCGTGAGGCTATCGCAAGAGAAAAGACTTGATTTGAAATATTTAAATTTATAATGCTTACTTTATTATGAACTTAATACATTATTATAATTTATTAATAATTTATTAATTCATATTTAGCATTGTATTATGGACCAAAATAAAATGGGGTACATGTAACCGGTTTTATCAACTTAATTAATATAGTTCTGTTAAAAACAACCCGCGACCATGAAAAATCACTACCTCATCACGATCTCTTAAATGACAAATCCGATTTTCACGAAACATAGCTAGGTACCACCGCGACGAACAAAGCTTTCGAGCCTCACTCACATCAGTTAATTAATTGAGGAGATAACGTGCTACAGACAGACCGAAAGACACACCAAAACTGTTTTCGTTGCGTCGGGGCATACAAAAAAAAAACTACTACCACGAAACAATATTAATTAACAACTTAATCACCCAAAGGTACCAAACACGATCAAAGTACATTTGCATTTCCAAACAGTAAGCGACTAGAGCGTTTCACTATCATCTCCATTCCAAATGTACTAAAATTTCCTACAAAATCTCCATACATAGGACACTGTCGGGCCACCGTCTACATTTTCACTGGGAGTTTGAAGCGCACACATCAATAATTCGGGACAAATTCAGTTGAATCCCGTGGGAATGCATCCGATACGGCGTGGCGTAGGTAAGAACAAATTATACCGATATAATGCTGATACCACTCAAGATGCGCTAGTATTTTGCTATTTAAAATATATACGTAGATATTATAAAATGACATTTTATTTTCGAGATCTGTCGTGGAACAGCGGCTCAGCTATAAAACTGTAAACGCGATAGGCTGAGTGGTCGATCCTATTGGAGGAAGTGAAATATTTCATATTTATTTTAATTTTTCCATTTGGCAACAATGCAAAGCGCTACATTGATTCGCCAGTCAGCAAACAATGCCTCAGATTCGGAGGAAAGTGGGAAACGGAATGCAATGTTGTAGCGGTAGGTAGGTAGGTTGAAATTTTCTCTGCCTGCCATGAGCGGGATACAGGGTGAAGCTAAAAAAACATAGTTATTTAAAAAAAATCATTACACGCACTTTGTTAGCGTGGATATCAAGATGTGACATGGAACAATTAGCCATTTTTGTCAATTGCACTTCCAATTTTATTATTTTTGTATGTAGGTAAATTATCTGCCGGTCACTTACTATAGGATGTTATAAAGGTACTTATATATATAGAAAGTACTAAATTAAAATAATCTTTATATTTTCCAGGTAACAATTTTGAATCCAAAATTTTATGTACAAAGCAAAATAACATGGCAAACTAGTTTTGTTCATCGGGTCGAGTCTCTGAACTAAAATATTATAAGAGATATGGCGTCTTACTTGAAAATCTATTGATTAATAAATTATTTAAATATAATATGCATATACGTCTACATACAAAATGTATCACTATTATATATATTTAAATATAGTTATTTATAAAACGAGGACTTAGGTAAAAGATTTACAATTTATTATATTTTTTCTTCTTCTTCTTCCTGGCATTAATCCCGGCTTGCTGTGCCAGGGTCTGCCTTCTTACTGAGCCTACTCCACTTTGCACGATCTTGTACGTCCTCAGTGGTTAGACCATTGGCTCTCATGTCCTGCATCACGACATCCAACCAGCGCTTCCTTGGGCGTCCGGGAGGTCTCACTCCAGGGACAGACATATCAAGGCACTTGCGTCCGACATAGTTCCTAGGCCGGCGCGCAACGTGACCATACTACCTCAGGCGACGCTCTTGGAGCTTATCCGCTATGTCACGGACTCCAAGACTACCTCGAATGAATGTTTTACGTATGCGGTCAGACCGCTTTACGCCGCACATCCATCTCAGCATCTTCATTTCCGTGACATGAAGCTCCTGAGTGTGCCGAGATAGTACTGGCCAGCATTCGCTGCCGTATAAAAGAACCGGTCGAACGATGCTCTTATATATCAGCCCCTTGAGTTTGGTTGGTATTCTGCGATCGCAGACCACACCAGTGACCTCCCGCCATTTGGCCCAGGCAGCGCTTATCCGACCGTGAACGTCGTGATCGATGCCTCCAGACTCGTGCATAACGGATCCGAGGTACCTGAACTTTTCCGCCTTAACGGCTGGTTCAGTACCTATATGGATAGTGCTCGAGTCCGGTCTCCCGCAAGCCATGTACTCGGTCTTCGACACATTTAGTTTAAGACCGCCGTTCTCAAGCGTACCATTCCAGAGGTTCACTTTACGCTGGTTCTCTTCAACGAGTGCTATGTCATCGGCATACATCATCAGCCACGGAGGCTGGTCTTGGATGTGAGCCGAGACAGTATCTAGCACTACGTTGAATAAGAATGGGCTAAGAGCTGAGCCCTGGTGAACCCCTACTGTAATCTGGAAAGGTATGGTGTCGCCAACAGCAGTCCTAACCATGGAAGCGGAATTGTGATACATATCTTTGATAATCTCAATAAAGGCCTCAGGGATCCCTTTCAAACGCAATGCCCACCAGATACACTGACGAGGCACACAGTCAAAGGCCTTCTGCAGATCTAAAAAAGCCACATGCAGAGCACTCCTCTTTTCCCTGTATGCCTCCATCAAAGTTCTGAGGGCAAAAATGGCGTCCATAGTACACGATCCAGGCTGAAATCCATATTGAGACTCAGAGACAGTACACTCTCGGCGGAGCCTGATATCGATAATGCGCTCGAAGAGCTTCATGGTGTGACTCATAAGCTTAATGCCCCTATAACTACCACAATCTTGGACACTGCCCCTTCCCTTGTAAATAGGGGTAATAAAGCTAAGCCGCCACTGGTGTGGCATCTTTCCAGTGTTCAAGATATGGTTAAAAAGGTCAGTAAGTATGAGCACACCAAGAGAGCCCAACGATTTCCACGCTTCGATCGGAATTTCGTCAGGCCCCACCGCTTTTCCGTTCTTCATGCGTCGAAGGCAATTCCGAGTTTCGTCAAAGGTTATTGGGGCAACAAGTCCGAGGTTAGGCGGTGGGTCGTGATGGAGACTGCACAGATGCTGAGTGTTCAGCAGCTCTTGGAAATAGCTTCTCCATCTCTCCTTCACAGAAGCGGGATTACAGAGCAACGTGCCCTGGGAATCTTTGACGCAAAGACATTTTGCGATATCTTGCGTCGCTTTATCCCGGCCACGGGCCAGTTTGTATATGAGCTTCTGCCCATATACAAACTGGCCCGTGGCCAGTATGTGTCTACTTGATTTACATTTTATTATATTTTTTACTCGAGGCCTGTCGTGGCGCAGCGACACAAACGTGTGACTGTAACCGACAGGTTCTGGGTTCGATCCCCGGTCGAGGAAATGAAATATTTAATATTTTCAATTTAAATATTCAATGTTTCATTTCTTCGCTCTGGCAATAAGGCAAAACGCGGCGTTGAGTTCCGCCACTCAACACGCAATGCCTCAAATTCGGCGGAAAATGGGGAACGGAAGTGGAACGGAGTGTCTTAGCACTAGGTTCCCGGGTTCCCTCTGCCTACCCTGCCTCGTGCGGGATACAGCATGAAGCTGAGTATAGAGTAGAGTATATTTTTTACTTTCACGCTCTATCCCGCATACAGCAGGAAAGGCAGAAGCAACCTAGTTGAAAGACACTCAGGTCATTTGTGGCGGAACTCAACGCTGCGCTTTAAACTCTTCACAGAGTGAGGATAGAACGCACAAGCGTATGAAAACAAATTGAAAATCTCAAATGTTAATCGAATACACAACGCACAATATTACAGCTATACTCGGAGTCGCGCTGAGACTCTGAGTCGCAAAAACATGAGCAATTTCACGCCATATCCTAATATTAGTAAGTTTTTAGAAATAATATGTTGCCACACGTTAAAATTTTATGAAAGAAAAATAATATTAATTTCCTCGGTTAAGGATCGAAACCACAACTGTCGAGTTACGCCACAAGAACATGACAACACCAATCAATATACGAAGAAAATTTCAAATAACACAAACGTAGTATCTTTTATCAGATTTAAGTTTCCCATTCGATTGAACGTACACTGAATGCAGTCAGTTGCCATTTGTACTTTGATTTCTCTACCGAATTCTGCGATCGAAAGATATTTGATGTGAATATTTGAGAATTGTTTTTGGAAAACAATGAACAGAAATGTGCATTTTTATAAAGCAAATAACGTTTAAAAAATTGTATGTGTTTTTTCCTTTAACGAATAAGAAAAATATTAATTGTACATGTTTCTACTTATTATGTATGCATAATACATAATAAGTAGAAACATGTACAAATTATACTAAACTTAAATTTAAAAAGCGTATAAAAATTTTGAACGAAGCAGGATTTGAACCCGCGCCTCTGGAATACCGTTCCAGCGCTCTGACCAACTAAGCCATTCGTTCGTTGTCAGAGCTGGAACGGTATTCCAGAGGCGCGGGTTCAAATCCTGCTTCGTTCAAAATTTTTATACGCTTTTTAAATTTAAGTTTAGTATTTTCTGTCATAAGTGTGGAATAACACTTTAAAACAGAGTAAAAATGTACAAATTATGTTCTTTCTTTTCTTTACTAAACTAAGTTTTACAAATCATTATTATAAAAATTGTTTATTTTTACTTCAAACTCTATAAACCGCAAAAAAGAAAACAGCACAATCCACTGCGCTACGATGGATAAAAACATATACTCGTAATTCCATACAACGAAAATTACTAACAACATTCTATAAAATAGCCTTCAATGACTTAATAATAGCTTGTGGACGTATTACATAGAATTATAATAAAATTTGTGACAGCGCCCTATAATTTACATATTGAAATATAACCCTTTTTGGCTCAATTTTGTATAATAATCCATAAAACTGGTTTCAAAAATTAGTACAAATTATAATAAAGCAAAAGCGCGGCGTTGAGTTCCGCCACTCCACGCGTAATGCCTCAAATTCGGCGTTCTAAGTTCAAAGTGGGGAACGGAAGTGGCACGGAGTGTCTTAACACTAGGTTTCAGGGTTCCCTCTGCCTAACCTGCCTCGTGCGGGGGATACAGCGTGAAGCTAAAAAAAAAGTACAAATTATGTTAAAAATTTAAAAATAGTATTAAAGTTCTAAAATTCAAATTATTATAAACAATACTAATTATATTTTTGGTTGAATAACGACAACCTAGTCCTAAAGATTTCCGGTACTTTTATTTTGAGTTTCACTCTATCTCCCGAACATGGCAAGGTAGGCAAAAGAAACCTATTGTTAAGACACAGTTACCATTTTCACACGTATATATGTAGGTATTATATTTTCCAGAGTGAGACTTGAACGAAACACCCCAATGATTTATACTTATTTTAGCTTCGCTATGAAGAAGTAAGTCGATGTACATATGAATGAAATTAGCTGAGAGTTCTCTGAAACAAACATAAATCTGTAACCTTAATTTTTACACAAAAAAAAAAAAAAAAGGAAAAGATGATGATATTTTTCTAACAAATATTAATAACATTCCACTGATCGGGCTTCGGACTGGACACTTTTCTTTGGAGTACATTTTTTTATTTCATGTCCAATTTCATAACTGGTCCCTTTTTTAGGGTTTTTCCACTTCGTTTTAAATTTTATAACTGTAGGTCCACGGAAAATACTCTAGTCTAGCTGCTAATTTCATACAAAATGCTGCATGAATGTTGCATTAACTTTCGTATCTTTTTGTTGCTTTGACCTAGCTTCAGCTTGAGGCCTGTCGTGGCGCAGCGGCACTAGTGTGTGGCTTTAACCGGCAGGTTGTGGATTCGATCCCTACTCGAAGAAATTAACTATTTAATATTTTCAATTTAAATTATTAATGTTTTCATTTCTTCGCTCTGGTACAAAGCAAAACGCGGCGTTGAGTTCCGCCACTCAACACGCAATGCCTAAATTCGGCGGAAAGTGGGGAACGGAAATGGAAAGTAGTGTGTTAATATTAGGTTCCCAAGTTCCCTCTGCTTACTCTGCCATGTGCGCGTATGATCGTGAAGTTGAGAGAGACTTAACTTCATTGTTTTCAGTGTCCCAAGAAACAGTACACTGGAATATTTTATATTATCTTCAGCTGGATACTTAAATGCATGTTTGGTCTATTATTCCAGACGTTGCGACCATTTGGTCTTGAAAGACAGTAAACGAACAACAAAGTGATCTTATAAGGATTCTGTTTTTTTACTTTTTAAGTACAGATACTTAATACAAACCAATATATATATTTTTTTTGTTAATAAATGACATTAGGCAAAAATAACTGCGAAGAATGCTATAACGGTAGTAGCCTCAAGATAGGACTTCCTGTAATAACTTAGTAAGCGGAAAAAATGAGATTTAGTTTTTTATATAGCTATATAATATGCATCTATAGGTCAAATGACCTAAATAAAAAATATAAAAAACAGACAAAACGAGCAAGCCACATACATACATATAAATGTATCATACGATACACGTTTCATAAAAACTCAATGTAAGAAACAACTGCGTAATGACGTCATTAAAAGTTACAGATTTTAATTACAAATATATTATAGTATGTACGTATATAGTATATACTATAAATAAATACAAAAGAAATCTGTTGTGTGCAAAGCGCGGCGTTGAGTTGCGCCACCCAACACGTAGTCTCAAAAACTCATTGGAAAGTGAAAAACGCAAATGCAATAATACAATTTTTACAATGCAATTGACACAGATACTTACATGTACACTTTCATACTAATATTATATATATATATATATATATATATATATATATATATATATATATATATATATATATATATATATATATATATATATATATATATATATATATATATATATATATATATATATATATATATATATATATATATATATATATATATATATATATATATATATATATATATATATATATATATATATATATATATATATATATATATATATATATATATATATATATATATATATATATATATATATATATATATATATATATATATATATATATATATATATATATATATATATATATATATATATATATATATATATATATATATATATATATATATATATATATATATATATATATGTTCGTTTGCTAGAAGTTCAAATTGAAAATATTTTGTATATTTTAAATCATTTATTTATCGAATAAAACTATAAAATACATTATACATATACTATCTGCTGTCAGAGATAATTCGAACATGTAAAATGTTTCATCTATCGTATGTCATGTGTCATATGCTGTGACATGTGTCCTGTGTCATTCATAACCACCAGATATTTCGCGTATGACTCCACAAGTGAAAGCTATAAGACAATACTATAACTCAACACAGAGTGCATGTAGTAAATTATTCAAGCGACGGCACTGAGGTTTTAAACTTTGACCCTCAGTTCTCTAAAGAAAAATTGTAACCCACGTCTCAGTGCTCTTTTATGAGTGACTTCATAAGTTATTGCTAGTACACTGTTCTTGGAGTTCATACTTACTGTTATACTTGAAAACTTTCTCGAGGTGTTTTTAAAAATTTTATGCAAGCGTTTAAATTTGTTCTTTGTTCATGTATGTACATGTGTTATGCTCACCTAAGGATAGATATTCAGGGTCAGTCGTGACTGGTCGTTACCAGAGCGGTGAAATATGGTAACGAGGAAAAGAGCGGCGTTAAGTTCTGCTTTGTTTATTTAAAAAAATAACCTTAATTTTTATTCATATATCTTTCAGGCAACAGATTGATGTAATCACTATTTTAACTATTAATATGATATTAAAATAAAATTTATAATTTAAAATAAATACCGACTCAAAAATAAACATTTCCTAGGTGTATATATATTAAAAAAAACTATATTATTTTTAACACTTTATCCTTATACAGTCTATATGAACTTAATAAATTCACTACATACAAAATCTGTTCATAACATAGCGTAATAAGCGAGTGAAAATCCGCAATACTAATAACGGCAAGAGTGCCAAACAAAGGATGCACTCACACCTACGATATACTCGCACAAGACAATCTACTAACTTCCTGCTAAGTTGACAAAGTACACACTAAATTATGTAAGATACGGTAGCGAGGCTTTAAACTTTGTCCCTCTTACGGAGGACAAACTGTTCTCACTTGGTATGGGTAGGATTTTTCTGACTTTTCACGTAATGGGTTGATTTTTTTTTTTTGAATATATTTTAAGTTTTACCCCATAGTGGTTTTGTGGGGATGATTTAAATGTATAAGGTTAATATTTCATACAGAAATAACATTGACTTTGTTAATGTGAATTTATAATACAATACACATTTTTATAGTTTACTTCGCTATTTCCCTTTCCCATAAATATCAGTAGAAATCATCTAAAAATTAAGAAAACTTTCCAAGAACGTTAAAACTTGACATGTATATAGGTTATGTTAAGTGCCAGCGTTAAGTACCGCGAAGTTTTGGCTGTGTTCTACTTTTTTTTACATATTTTTTAACCAAAGCCAAAATTAATTTCTTTTTTGCAACTTTAATTATATTTAGTTTTTATCTGCTACGTATAGACACAATTATCTCTATATAGATATATCTACTGATATAATGATGATGTTTCACTAAAAGCCAAATGCAAAATGTCTGTAAACCAGCCGAAAGCAATTTATTACTGTTCTTTTTATAACCTAAAATGTTTATATATGAAAAACTACTCGACGTTTTTTAAGAATTATTTAAAATATTTTTCTGAAAACACAAATTTAGAGCCATCTCAATCTAAAACGAGAGACGAAAATTAAAACAACAGTTTGATTAAATGTACAAATTAAACAGCCAACGTTCTCGTTTTGGTTGAGAAGCTATTTTAATATAATTTAAATAATAGTTCTTCATTTTAATGTTTTTAATAAATTCTGAAACACAAGCGTGGGACTGTCAAAAAGACAGAATGTGGGTTGATCACCAATCAACTAAATCAAATATTTAACATTTTCACTTCTTCACTTTGGTAACAAGGCAAAGTTTGGCGATAGAAATTCTATAAATTATAAAATTAACTCTCCCTTCACTCACTCTCACTGTATCCTGCACATGACAAAGAAGGTAGAAGTAGAGGGATTGAAGGAGGGAGAGATTTGGGAAACAAGTGTTAGGACACTCCGTCACCGTTCTCCACTTTCCGCCAAACTTGAGGCATTTAATTTGTTTGTAAATTCTATATTCCTACAAAATGTTTCTTTTTACTGTCACGCTCATAGCAGGATAGACAGAGACAACTTATGAACCTAGTATTGAGACAGTCTGGTATCGTAAATAAACTTTCGCTCTTCAATTTTGGTCAAATTTAAAACATAAAGTATTTCTTTCGCTTGAGGTGACAAACCCACAACTTGTCGCATTTACAATGGCACGTTTGTGCCTTTACGCCACGCCAGCCCTAGGAAAATTATAATAATTTCCACTATAACTAAGAACAGTGTTTAACACTGTTTTCGTTTTCTACTTTACTTTTTCTGCCTTTCTATCATTAGAATACAACCACTACACCATCTTTAACATATGTACACGTCATAAAAACAAAACGAATTACAAATTATTCAAATAAACACAAAATCCTGGTAAAAAGATTCACAGTTACATTGTGAACAACCAATCGGGTAAGTGAAGTCAATCCATCTGATGGCAATCTTTTCGAAACACTTTAAAATGGAGTTTACAAAAGCTTTACGTACTCTCCCGTAGGTAGTTAGAGGTAATTTCAATATTATCTCGTAAATAATATATGTTATGGGCAGATGTGTTGGTATGTGGGAGTGATATTAATTTCACATATAGACTCTTTCACGACGTGACTTCCCGATTTTTAACCTAATTAGCCAGCCCTTTTGCTACTGCTGCTATTTATTCCACGTGCTAAAGAATATATATATATATATATATATATATATATATATATATATATATATATATATATATTCTTATATATATATATATATATATATATATATATATATATATATATATATATATATATATATATATATATATATATATATTATATATATATATATCTATATATATATATATATATATATATATATATATATATATATTGTTTTCAATTTTTAGTGGGATGTAAACCTGCCTGTCTCATCTTGACATGGGCGAAATGTACGAGGCGCGGGTTCAAATGTTTATACGTTTTATAAATAAGTATTTTTCTGTCTACGTGTGGATTAACACTTCAAAAATATAAATATAGAAACCCTAACTTACTACCCTTATCCCTATGTTATCTTTCACCATTGGAAACTATATTTTAAACTGTAATAAATGGAAATTTATTACTTAAAACATTTAATTATCTACGCGACGCTATTCAAGACACTCCGTGATTCGCTCGGGTTGCAAACACTATATCAAGTCAAGCACTGGCACTCAATATCTTACTTCGTCATGTTAAAGAAACTGAAAATAACTTGTATCCCGTGTAAAAATAGAAGCCACATAAGAATTCAACAACAGAAATACCCAATGTTTCAACTTCAATCTATATCTCGCACATGGCTGGGTAGACAGAGTGAACTTAGAAACCTAGAGTTAAGACACTCCGTTCCACTTCCGTTCCCCACTTTCCGCCGAAATTGAGACATTGCGTGTTGAGTGGCGGAAATCAACACCGCGCTTTGCCTTGTTACCAAAGCGAAGAACCGAAAACATTAAATATTTCATTTCCCCGATTTCAACCCACAACACAAAACCTGTCGTTTACAGACACATGCTTGTGCCGCTGCGCCACGACACGCTTCAGAAATGTACCATGTAATACAAGAATACTACCCTGTAACCAACATATTGCGTCAAACTACTTAGAAAGTTTTTTTTTTTTTTTTTTTTTTTTTTCTCAGCTTCACGCTGTATCCCGCACTAGGCAGGGTAGGCAGGGGGAACGGAAGTGAAACCTAGTGTTATGACACTCCGTTCCACTTCCGTTCCCCACTTTCTGCCGAATTTGAGGCATTGCGTGTTGAGTGGCGGAACTCAACGCCGCGTTTTGCCTTATTACCAGAGCGAAGAAATGAAACATTAAATATTTAAATTGAAAATATTAAATATTTCATTTCCTCGACTGGGGATCGAACCCAGAACCTGTCGGTTACAGTCACACTCTTGTGCCGCTGCGCCACGACAGGCCTCGGACTTAGAAAGTGGACATTAAATTAGAACCACTAACAACACATCGTTATGAAACAGACATAACAGTATCGGATAATAATTGTCGATTACATACGAACGTAATCAAATTACCACGTCCACACCGTACAAAGGCCAAATCTATAAACAATTAACGTAGCGGGCATTCAAATTTAGCGTGCGTTTGAGATATGCATACTGATGAGACTGGCGAGCGTAACAAATGGTTGGTCGAGCAGAAGCGTCGATATGCTGTGCTATGATTACTTGGAAAATTTATTCTTTTTATTAGCTTTATAATTTTGACAGAGAAAACTTGAGAATCTAGTGTAAGGACACTATGTTACGTTCCCCAATTTACGGTATTGCGTGTAAAGTGGCGGAAGTCAACACCGCGCTTTGACTTGTAACCAGAGCTAAGAGATGAAAACCATTAAAGCAAAGGAAATACATTTGCTCTACTGGTAATCGGACCCACAGCCTCTGTCACATCACTGTCAACTGCTTGTGCTTCTGCGCCGTGACATACCTCATATTTGTGAAAATTAATTCCTTTTTGCAATATTTCCGTGATAACTGCATAGTCTATATAATAGCTACATAGGTATGATATAAACAAAAATGTTTAACGATAATTTGAATTGATATGGAGACTAAGATAAGATAAAAACTTATTAGAGGTACCGGCACAACATGTGACAGATTCTTAGTCGGGGGATTCTTAGTCTTTTTCTTTAAAAAACAACGCGCCGTTTTGCCGCTCTACATGTAATGTACTAGAAAAGTTTTGAATAGTGAGCAACAGAGCGTTTAACACTAGGTACTAGGTAGTTAGGTAGGTACTCTACTCTACTCAGCTTCACGCTGTATCCCGCACGTGGCAGGGTAGGCAGAGGGAACTTGGGAACCTAGTGTTAAGACACTCCGTTCCATCTCCGTTCCCCACTTAGGTAGGTAATTAAATAGACAACATTTATACAATTTAAAGTAAACACCTTTTATTCTTTAATTTATTTACAAGTAGAGTCACTCATTGATAATATAGAAAACATAGTGATTTATCACTTTCATACTATTTTATTTTAAAATATTAGACAATTTAATAGTGCACTGGTTTTCTTCTTTTAATTCATTTGAAACGGCTGCATAATAGTAACTGTGTCACAAAATGTGGAGCGAGAAACTATATTATTTATCAGCTTCCGTCTGAGACCTTTCACGCGAGCATGCAAAATATTTCCACCATTATTTTCCTTTTGTTCATATTTATAAAAAAAAGGTAAAGTGTTATATTACATTCTTAGTACCACGAGGTGCCCAAGGGTCCCTCTGCCTACCCTGCTAAGTGCGGGACACCACGTGAAACTTAAAAGAAGAAATTTGGATTGGCTGACCAATATAATTATATGTATAAATATGGTTTTTAGGTTTTTATATTAATAAATTAATAATTATGTAGTTCAAGCTGCAAGAAGGTTGCTAAGTTAAAATAAATAATTAATATTAAAATATGAAACGGCTATAAAAGCTATAACAAAATATTGTATATCGTTAAATATTACTTTGTAGTAATATATTAAACTATAGTGGAATAAGAACCTTACAATAATTTGTATTCAGATTCAATGTCTAATCCATACAAAGTCGATGACATACACATATACAGCCACAAGCTGCGTATATTAATATTATTAGTTTTTTAATTATTTGTATATAGTTTAAAAATATATTTCATATGCCAACAAAATAAAAAGTGATTTGATAATATAAAAAAAAATTATACTTGGAACACGTCTACTTTGTTGTGTTGTGCTTAATATATATTTTTTTATCAAATATACATAAAGAAATATTGAGTCTTTGATAGCAAAAGAACAACATTATTTATGACTGTAAGCAACAGATAAAGGTAGGATAAATTTTCTATGTAATCACCTTCCTCACTTCTAAAGTCTGATAACAAGACAATAGGGTCTCGAAAAATTACGTTAACTACATGTAAGTTTTAAAACTAAATTGCCTGTATAAGTGAAAGACTTTCTTCTATTTAATACAAATGTAGCTTTTAAAGTATTAATTAAATAAATTAAATTATAATGATAAATCAAATTAAACAAATACAAATTAATTATATAAACTTTTTTTTTAGCTTCATGCGGGATACACGCACGAGGTGGGGTAGGCAGAGGGAACCCGTGAACCTAGTGTAAAGACACTCCGTTCCACTTCCGTTCCCCACTTTCTGCCGTATTTGAGGCATTGCGTGTTGAGTGGCGGAACTTAACGCCGCGCTTTGCCTTATTACCTTATATAAACATATAAACTTTGAAAACTTACCAAAACTTATTGCTGTTTGTAAATAGGTGATAAACAGCAACGCTGTAACTGTAACAAGAAATGATAATAAAATATAGATAAGCCATTTTAAAAAATATATTATTATTATCATATCAATATTAAAACCGCCAAACTAGTATCTTTTTTTTTAATTCTTCAATTAACATAAAAGCTTTAAATAATCAAAATATTAAAAAAAAATGCCACACAATAAAAAGCACTAAATCATACATGTTAGAATCTGAAGCAAAAAAAAAAAAAAACAAATCAAAAACAAAAAAAAACATCATGTACACGAATTACCTTTCGCGATCATTTTGGCGGGAACTTCCGGCGAGCGTTCGCCTCCCCCTACGTCAGACTTAATACTGCCGCGAAGCTTACAAAAGCATGTAAGTTTTGATAACAGATAAACAATTTTATTGATTTTATAGATAATTTGTTCCTTTCTTGTATTATTTTATCTAATAAAGTCGTGTTAGGAATATTTGAATTAATATTAAATATCAATCGGCACTAAAAGTTTCATCATTTTAAAGCTTATGTTGCATATCATTATAAAAATATATTGGGTTAGCAACAAGTAAGTAGATATTCCATACGATTTTATATATACCTAATTTCGGTGTTAAATTTATTCTTCAATTATACTTTTGATACCCTGAGATAATGAAACAATAGCTAATTTGGTGCAATATTTTTTAGTAAGTATTTTTACATGTTAAAATATTGCATTGCTCTTATTGAAATGATGCAGGAGACACAATACTTTATAAATGGTTAACAAATTTGAAAGCAAGTAATTTTATATTACATTTCCTTATTAATGCACCTAACAATAAAATCAACTTTGTAGGTGTTAACTGGTTATATTAACTTACTTACTTACTTAACTTTAATCTAAGTCTAAAGGCTTAAATTAAAGTTAAATTATTATCATCAACATTCATTTATTAGTCTCTACCAACAGTAAATACATATATTTATTTATATCGCGACTATGCTTTTAACTTAATTTTTCAGTCACTTCAGTATTTCAGGTTTTAAATGAATTTTAAATCGCTAGTGAGTCTCAAAATTACCGTCCCGTGAATATTCAAGAAGCTTTCAAGAAGTCTAATATAAACTGTGGCGTTTAAAGCGTTATTTTTATGAGGCAAGGCGGAGCCAAGTTAATTTACCTACTTTAACTAAAAAAAACAAACTGCTGTTTACGAAAATGTGTAGAGGTAGTAAAATATCCAAAATAATAAAGGTGATCTAGTGCTCTTACTATAGTTTTTTAATGACATAATTAAATTAATTCCTTTTAGAATCATTGTTAAAAACAAAAAATACAGTTCGCGAGATACAAAGTCGGCTTTGCATTTGTATGAGTGTTAATATATACAAGTATGGCGATACTTGATGGGCCGAAACCGGTTTATACTGCTTTTTGACAATAAAAAATGATTCTTTTTATATTTTTACGTTCAATTTACTAAAAGTGGAAAAAAAAATTAGCACCCTGTACTTGGTGAAAAGAAGAAAAGATTAATTATTAAATCAAACTTCAAAACAGACGTACAATAGTTTATATATTTTTAACATTGACTTTTTTTCACGTTAGCGCTGTATCCTGTATATGGTAAGGAGACAGATATAACTTAGGGGCCTAGTGTTGAGACACTGTTCCGTCCATTACTTTCCGCCGAAACGATGCGCTTTGCCTCGTTACCAGAAATATTTCATTTCCTCTAGTGGGGATCGAACCCACTTGTCGCGTTTACATTCGTACACTTGTGCCCCTGCACAGCGACAGGCCTCTTCATTTTTTTAATGATTTATAATTTATAATAAGAGGCCCGTTCTCTTAGTCACGTGTATATTCTTTTTAAGTTCACGCATGTTATGCTGGATACGGCCATAAGCTAAAAATAAAAACCTTATTTTTACAGTTTTTTTCTGACTCTACTTTTACAGTCACTAACGCAAATGACTCTATAAAACAAAGCTTTTAAGCTTCACTAACTGTACCTAATTTACAATTTACGTATTTATTGTAACTACCTGTTTAAATATTATCTAAATGTGATATTTTTACTGTCGTAAATTTAATACACTTAATTTAATTTTGGTATTCGTCTATCTTCCACTTTTTTGACTTGGAATTTGCTACCGAACTATATTATAAACATTTTGTAACTGGACTACAACAATAACATATCTTTGCATTGTATAAAATTAAATCTTTACGTCAAAAATTAAGTCATTTCTCGTAAGATATGAAACAAATCGCTTTTTTTTTTCATTTCAAGTTCATGCTGTATCTAGCATATGGCAATATATATGACACCCACTAGGAAACCTAGTGGTCAGACATTCTGTTCTGTTCCCCACTCAACTGTATGTTTCTGTGTGTACAATTTAATTACATTTTTTTTACCTGAGAATACTCATAACCGTAGCAATACAGTTAAACGCTACATTATTATACCTCAAGATCACTAAAAATATTTAATGATTATTACTTGTCAATTAAAATAACCTACCATACTGAACCATCAAACGCAAGATCCAAGACAGTCAATAGAAAAGCTGGAAAAAAATTACACTCTAAAAGAGATTAATAAAAAAAGTATTGAGCAAAACATTTAACAACAGTATTCTCCCTTGTCTAACATATAGTGGTAAGACCTAGTCCCATACAGCCAACACCAAAAAGCAATCGCAAGACATCAACAAGTGATGAAAGAGCCATGGCAGGAGTTAGTCTAAAAGACAGGATAAAAAACTCAGCAATAAGTGGCAAGACCAAGGTGGTTGACATCTTAAAACATGACAACCATATAAAAGGGGTTGAACATGTCACGTGCTGCTAAGCTCATTGGAGAAATGAAAAAAGAAGTAACTATATGGTACCCAAGAGGTTGGAAAAGAAACAGGGTCTCAGATTAATTACGGCTCCCTACTGGATGAAAGTTGCAGAAAATAGAGGACATTGAAAGCAACCGGCGAAGGAGGCCTTAAGGTACACCACAATAAGAGACATTATATAAAAAAAAAACTAATTTAATCTATGAACAAAAAGTACTCTTTCAGAAAAAATACCATTGTTATTATACTTTACTGAAAAACTTTTGCTAAGGCCACTTTTATTATATATTATTAGCAGGGCTATATTAGGTTGTCATCACATGTACCGGGATCTTTAATTTTTAGTCATCAATAGAAAGTGTCTAACATATTGAACACCTTTCACTAAGGTGTCATTTCATTATTTATGCGGTTTTACCAATATAGGCACAATTTTTTATTGTTTTAACGTAGAATATATTTATATAAATATTGTTAACAAACTTTATAAATGGAAAACATTCATATTGTATTTTTGATATCTTTAATATTGATATTATAAAATTATTAAAGGTCCAATATCATACATTATAATTACCAAGTTACCAAAATAATTACAAAATAGTACATTATTTTGTAAAGACAATTTTATTTTAAATGACCTCTTTGGTTGTGAAAACAATCCCCAATAAGTTATTAAGATAAGTACACCAACAATTCAAAATAATAATTATTGAATGTGTAAAAATTCATGTCAAACTTGATAGCATAATTATATTTTAATAATAACATAATGGTATGAATTTATTAGAAACAACCAGTTAATTAAATTATGATTGCTACACAACTCTAGTTTAATTTATTGACAATTTTATTTTATTTTTTTAAAAATATTTTATTTAGGACGAATACTGCTTTATTTACATGAAGTAATGAAGAAAGTTCTGTTTAAATTCTGTTCAAATATAAAAAATCCATTTAGAATGTCTTTCAAATAATTTACAGTTTTCCTTAATAAATAATACCGAAATTCTTGTTGTAGTCTACAAACAGCACTAACGATAAGTCATTTCAAATATATTATAGTAGAAATAAGAAGTATTTTCAAAATATATTTTATAAAACTTACCAAGGCACATGTTTATTGTTTTATTTTGCACTTACATGTAATTTTAAGTGATCACTTTTATATAAAACTAACTTTTTATCTACAATTAAGTTTTACATGTTCTATAGTTTATTTTGAAAACTTTTCTGACGTTAAGGTAAGGACACTTAACGTCATTTATCAGTGACGTTGACATTTGACTGCCAGGTTATATAGCACGTTCGAGTTTACTATAACAGATTTCATTGTTTTAGTATAATTTACTTCTTCTTCTGCCTGGAATTCGTCTTGGCTATTGCTGCCAGGGTCTGCCTTCCAACTTTCTCTACTCTGACCCTTTCTACTAATGTTGCATATTAAGACGCATGAAGCTCCTGAACATGACGAGATAAAGACCACAGCAATCGTTGTCAAGTTTCCTTATGTATAAGTTTTTTAACCTTGATCAGTATTCTGCAGTCACCAACAGTGACGTGACGGCATTCTGATCGATGCTTCTGGACTAGCTAAGCTTAACTGAGCCGAGGTATCTGAACCAACCCGATTTGACAGCTAGTTTAAGACCTATATAAACAGGGTCAAGGGTATATAAACAAGTCCGGGCTCTTACATATTTATACATATGATGTAAATTTTTTAATAAAAAAAAGACATGTCCCGCTGAGATTCTTATGCCAGTTCTTCTCAGGTCTGAGACAGTAACTTTAGTTAACTGGTGGTTAATTGTTTGACGTTCAAAAAACGAAGCTTGTAACTTCTTATTTTGAATAAAAATATTTGAATTTGAATTTGAATACAAACCATGCCATTTTTGATACGCTTACCTTACCCCACCCCACCGTTTTCAAACGTGTCGGTCGCCAGATATTCATTCCCATCAAAGTTTTAAGGGTAAAAATTATGTATCCATACTGACGCAGTACAGTCAGAGACACTACAGTCTCGGCGGAGTATGAGAACCTTTCTGAGCCTAATGCGCTTACATAGCTTCATAATGTGACTTATAATTACCACTATCTTGAACATGAGATCTTTCCCTTGTGATCAAAGATAATAAAGTTGTGCCATGACTAGTCAGTATGTATGAGTCTATTCTAGTCAGTAGGTATATACAAAGAGGGCCAAGAGACAGAGAGAGAGATATTGTAAGGTCCCAACACTTTACCGTTCTTCATGCATTGAAGGCAATTACAAGGGACGGGTTAGCAAATGGATCCGAAAAAAGGCTGCGTGTATTTCTCGAAGCTTGGTGACTCATGACTACAGAACAACGTGTGCCGGGCATGTCGAACTCAAAGACATTTTCTGATATGCTACGTCCTCTTGCAAGTGCTAGTTTGTATATGAGCTACTATCCCCAAATTTATCATTTATAGTTTACCCCTAAACTTACTTACATCGTTTTCAACAATTGGCTGATGCCATGAAAGTGATAGTTCCTCTGTATTTCATTATATAATAATATATTTTACATTACTATTAGCTAGTATGTTGTTTAAACTATTAAATATACATTAAACTTATTTTATCTTAATTTCGAAATCAATAACAAAATTATATTGATTATTATTATTAACGATAATGTTTAATAGGATTTGATTTGTCTTGTTGTAGCTTTGCGGCACAAGCGTGTGACTGTAAACGACAGGTTATGGGTTCGATCTCCACTCGAGGAAATTAAATATTCAAATTTTCAATTTAAATATTGAATGTGTTCATTTCTTCGCTCTGTTAATGAGGCAAAAAGCGACGTTAAGTTCCGCCACTCAACACGTAATGCCTCAAATTAGGCAGAAAGTGGAGAACTGTAGTGGAACGAAGTGTTCCACTACACACTAGGTTCCCAAAGTTCCCTATAGTTACCCTGCCATATGTGAGATACAGCATTTAGCAGAGTTTTAAGTGAATATCTAACTTTTTGAGTGAATATCAGAATTAAAGCAAATCTAAGCCTAATATACAATTATATTTCTTTTTAAATTATCGGACTGTATGGATAACTTCTTATAGTTTTTATAAGTAGTACTTTTTATAGAAAATTAAATACATTTTTAAATAGTTCATAAAACAAGGTCTGAGATTAAAAAGTAATTAAATAAAAGTATGTATTTTAAAATTTATTCTAAAATATATCAATTATTTGTACCTAAAGATAGGAATTATCTATGTTATTTATGTATTTTTTAATCTATGTACGCAACGGTTAAAAAATACATATCAACAAAATGTGTCTTGAATATTGTACTTTATTTTGAACGTAACAAAATCGAAAATGTCTTTTAGCAGTTTTATAATTTGTCATTGTTGATATAATGTATTTGATTTATTTAAGACGTATAATTTAATATTTAGAATCAGCGCACACTTGTGACTGTTGCATTACTGTCATCGTCTAGATCACCCTTAATAAAGGTAGGTGCATTTAGTTTTAGAGAGGTGGCAATTGGGTTCCTTTTCGTGTGCGGAGAATGCCAACACGCCCGTGGCGCAACTGTCATTGCACTAGCGCGTGTGCCCAGAAGCAACAAAATTTTACATTTTGTGCATACTCTTCTTGAATTTGTCTTAAGTCAGCGTCATAAATAATTAGCGTATATTTTTTTCATTTGTCTTACAACGTAAATACATTTAATAATTTCACGATGGGCGACTGTTGTTACCTGCACTTATTTTATCTGGATATTCGGTTAAGAAACTTTACACTCATCAGCCTATCACCCCAAATCTAATACTTTTTACCCTTGCATTTATTCAATTTTTAAAAACCAGTGCACAGGCAACCGATATCTCGAGATTCTTAACCCGATCTAATAGAACTAAAGAAATATGCGCGTAGTCACGTAAAGTTTGAGGATATTGACTGTCAGTGTCATCTGTCACTAGACAGTATAAAAAGTCACCCAGACAAAAGTCACTAGTGCGCGCTGGCTCTTAATAAGTTATGACGTCTTGTCAAACAAAGTGCACACTAACGCCAAGGAAATTATTCTTTATACACACACTGTACCGTAAACATATGATTTCTGTATAAAGTGAACCGGACGTAATAATAAATAAAAAGTGGTACAAATACATATCATATCATGTTTTGTTATTTATAATTAGTTTATTATATTTAATTGTGAAATTATTATTTAATTTTTTACTCTTTAGTACTTTATTAGATGCAAGTTTAATTACTTAAACTGAAATGATTATAACGAAAAATATTAAGTTAATATTGTGATCTGTGTGACCTGGATTTAGTTACGATTTATAAAATAAAGAATTTATTTAATTTTCTTATCAAATAAGAAATGATGGAAGCTACAAAAAAACTTGTTAGTGATGAAGAATTAAAAAAATATTTCCCGGACTTACCGAATGGACCTTTAGATGTGTTTAGAAAACAAGCCTCATTTAATTGGCGACGCATTAAACTGGCTTATGATAATTTGTCAACAATTAAAATAAAAGTAAGTATTTGTTTTTAGATCATTGTTTGTTAGTGTTTCATTAATGTTTTACAATTTTAACAATATAAATAATAATAAGTGTCGATATGTGACACATTTGTGTGTTTTATTAGTGTATTTTTGTGTTTTAACTGTTCTCTTAATGATTTTTTTTTAAAATAATACTGAGTTAAAAATACAGTTATGTTATGATATACTATATTATATTGTAATGCATATTAAAATAAACTATAAATGTTTTTGATTTGGTAGCCTTAAATATAATTATAGAACTATTTAGAAAACATACAGAAATTTTAACAAAGCAGGAGTCAAACTTCTCAGTAACCCTCAAAGCGCTCTGACCGCCAAGTCATATATATGTATAATAAAAAAAAATATATTTTTATATAGCATGATGTATGGAAATTTATGGAAAACCATCCACTATTCCACCACTCTGATGCATCACTCACTTTAGATGAAGAAAGGCATATTGCAATAAAACGCATGTATACAATACATAATGAAGGATTTCTACCATTGGAAAAGGTAAGATAATATTAGACAAAAAATGTTATTAATTTAATAAGACCAAAATCTAATAAGACACAATTGGGACTCCCCAAATTCTAGTCTGTTAAGGAGCAGATGTACAACCATGTGACTGTAAATGTGGCAGGTTGCGGGTTCAAAGCCCACTTGAGAAAATGAAATATCTTCACTCTGGTAGGCAATGCGCAACATTGAGTTCTGGAACTCAACATGGGAAATAGAATAGAGTGCCTGAACACTAGGTTTCCAACTTTCCTCTGCCTGTCCTGCCTTGTGAGGGATACAGTGTTAAGCTGAAAAAGAAAACAATTTCTTGATACTCAGTTTTTTCTGCTATAAACTCCTTATATATGGAATATAGTACTTGGAATGTTAACATTTTTAATGTTTTCACACCTTATCATAGTACAATTTTTAGCAATTTATTTAAAAGGTCAAATATTCCCTTGGAGACAAGCTCAAACATACTTGCAATTATTACAAATAAAAATTCATGCAATAAATTAATTTTGACTTCCTATTGTTTGACCTTGTTAAAATTTAATAAATATTTCTATTTGTAGCTTTAAATCCTCACTTGAGGAAATGAAATTATTTCATTTCCGTTTTCTGGTAATAAGGTAAAACATGGTGTTGGTTCCAATACTTATCATGCAATGCCTCAATTTTGGCAGAAAGTGAGGAACAGAATGGCATTTCTTAACACTTAGTTCCCTCTGCTTACCATGTGCCCTATACAGTGTGAAGATAAAAAAATATATGTTTCTCCATCAGATAGTAGAAGAGCCAAGTCTATTCCAAGCGGAAACCGAAGCTATATTCATGTTCGACAGTTCTCTAGCCGTTAAACTGTCATTAACGTTTCGTATGTTCGCAAACACAATACAAGGCAGCGGGAGGCCCCATCACTTTCATTTCATAGAAGATTCTCAGAAAGCTAAAATAGCTGGTTGCTTTGCTTTGACGGAGGTCTCTCATGGTTCTAATGCAAAGGGACTGAGGACTACAGCGACTTATGATGTTGAGAGAAGGCAATTTTGTATGCATTCTCCTGATTTTGAAGCTGCCAAGTTCTGGGTTGGAAGTATGGGTGAGTGATATTTTTAGCTTAACATTGTATTTCGAACATCGCAGGGTAACAAGAGGGTACCTGGGAACTTAGTGTTAAGATCTCCGTTTTAAATTTTAGAGTAATTTTGTGTTTAGTGGCGAAACTCAACGCCGCGCTTTCTCACTTGACTAAAGCACAGAATATTAAATATTTTATTTTCTCGAGTAGGGATCGAACCTACAACCTATCGCGTCGTAAGCCACGATAGGTCTTAAATAATTAATAATACTTGTAATAATCACATATATATTTTTTTAATGTTTCTTACTTTACTTTTTTTAATGTTTTTACGCGTATATTTAGAGAAAAAAAAAATGATTTTGCTATTTTTATGTTACCTTCTTGCGTACCTCAAAGAATATTTAATAGTTATAAAAGAAATCGGCTCTCAACTTTATGTTATGAATATAATGTTAAAATCATTGCGCAAAGATCAGAACGTACATAAGTAAATTACCATTTTTGTTTTCTATGTCGCAATATGTAATAAATAAAAATAAAAAAATATATATTTCACGCTGTATCCCGCAATTTAAGTACGAAAGGCGACATAAAATAATGGTAAGACACTACCAAATTATCCCCCCAATTTTCTAGACTTTGTATGTTGGGTGGCGTAATTCAACACCGCGCATGGTATCTAGGAAATGAAAATTATAATTTCAGCGAGAGAGAATCGAATTTCAATTTCAAATTTTTTTTTTATTTCTTCGCTCTGTTACAAGGCAAAACGCGGCGTTGAGTTCCGCCACTCAAGATTCAATGCCTCAAAATTGGCGGAAAGTGGTGAACGGATGTGGAATGGAGTACTTTAACACTAGGTTCCCAAGTTCCCTCTGCCTACCATGCCATGTGCGGGATACAGCGTGAAGCTGAGCGAGCGAATGAGAGAGAATCGAATCCACATCCGTCGTATTTCGCAAACGTCAAACATTTTCCAAAAGCGTTTAGTCATCGCACTAACATGAAAGGTTAAATTGTTATCATGATTTATGGCATTAATATTCAACACTGCTTAATCAGAATGTTTACTTTATATATTAAGAACTTTTTGTAATAACTTTTTTATTTGTATATACGTGTATAATTTAATTGACTGGATACCTGTCGTGGCTCATGGGCTCAAACGTGCGATTTTAAATCGGCCGGCTATGGGATCAATTCCCACACGAAAAAGAGAAGCATTTAATATTTTCATTTTTTTAATCTAGTAGTAACAAGATAAAACGCGACCATGAGCTCCGTCATTCAACACATAATATGTATAATTCGGCAAAGTGGCGAACAAAACGGAGTGTCTCGACACTACGTTTCCATATACCCTTTACCCTATATCCTTTACAGTCTTGATGCCCCATATTATTTTATTAAGTAATTAAATGAAGTATAAAAAATGTGCTAGAAACAATATTGTTAACTTGTAGGCCTTGACCTCGCGATCCTTGAAAGTATTACGCAGCGTTTTACATATTAGATATATTATTTAAAACAAAATTACAAATTTATTTGGTAATTAAAAATCTCTTGGCTTAGTAGAAGTGATGAATTGAAACTTTCAAGTAATTATGGTAATATTTAAGTGTTTTTTTATTATGGCTGGTAAGCGAAGGGAACCTAATGTTAACCTTTCGTTTCCCAATGTTCCCTAAGAAATTAACGTTACGGTTAAATTTGTTACTAGAGCAAGGAAATGAAAATAATTAATTCCCCTTGAGTGAGAATCAAAGCCACAACCGTCGAGTATATGTACCTATATTTTATACGCTGTACCACCACTGCGCCTAAACGTGCTAACGTAGAGAATTATATTTTAACCATTCGTTGATGCATAAATGTTTCATTTTACGGTTAAATAAATATAATGATGATATCGGACAATTCTTAACATACAAAGCGTGGCTTTGAGTTTTGACAATCAACAAGTAATGTATCTGATTCGGCGGAAAGTGGTGAAAGAAGAAAAGTAAAGGAGTTCTTGATACTAGGTTCCTGAGTTTCCTCTGCTTAACCTGCCATGAGCGGGTTACAACTCGAAAAGAAGCCATTGACCCAATAAATCACTACTAATCTTAGGCAAAGTGCTATTTGCATGCATCTTTTAAACTGGTAATTCTATTTATATTAAATATAGCTGAGAAACATTGCGATGAACAATGCTTCCATTTAAAAATATCACATTAAAAACATTCATTCATTCAGTTCATTCGTTCAGAAGCTACGGTGCCTGTAGTACATATAGAATGACAGACAAATAAAAAAGTTTGCATCAAAGGTTAACAAATAAAGACTGAAAATTTCACTAAACCTGTGTCTGAACACTTTAAAATCTGGGCTCAAGAAAGTTTTGCAAATCAAAACAGCATATTCATTGGATATGCAAATAAACAGACATATATCTACATATAATATTTAAATTTTGCGCCACTCGAAAGCCATTGCAGGTCTGACCTTCGACGGTAAATAACTTGACGAAGATTTACAAAAAACCAGACTGGATGTGTGGGGTAAACAAATGTATGAGAGATTTTAGGACTCTAAATGACCTATTTTAATCTAGAAAAAGAAAATTTTAAACAAATATAAAATTAAATTATACTTGCAATTGATATAGTAAATATAATTGCATGTAATAAATGGATTTTGAATTTCTTTTGCCTGATCTTATAGATATTTAATAAATATTTCTATTTGTGGGTTCAATCCCCACTCGAGCAAATATTTTCCTTTTTTTCATGCATTGGTAACAAGGCAAAGCATCGTGTTGGTTCCGCCACTGACCATGCAATGGCTCATTTTCGTCAGTAAATAGGGGGCGGAATAGAGTTTCTTAACACTTAGTTCTCTCTGCCTACGTTGCCATGTGCGGTATACAGCGTGATACTTAGCATGACTTACGGTACCAAAACGTGAACACCAGTTGCCCGCCTAGTCCACAAGTTGTCAACGTGCTATAGAGCGGGCTATGCTTAGAATCTCTTGAAAATATAAAGTTCAAAGTGTAGTTATACGAAAAAGAACTGGAGTTATCGACATTGCTTTAAAAAAAATTGATTTGATAGTGGGCTAGACGAGTTCTTTAGTGAAGGCCGCAAATCGGCAAGGGTATCGTAGGGCGCACTCCAGCTAAAAGAGTAGACGACTTAAAGAAGGTTGCTGGTTTTGACCAGATACGGAAGCCAAAGGATCGGAAGCTCTGGCGCATCCTGAGGTATGTTGAACTGACTGAATGGTTGATCGATGGAACCTATTGCATTAAGAACCCACTTCTTAATTCGTGTAATCATTCTATATTTTATTTTATTCTATATATATACTTGACGAAAATTAAAGTTCGATATATCTAATTATTTTAATTATATGTTAATATCTTTTACGTTGTGCAAGATGTGTGTGCTTACTGAGGCTTAGTCTGATCTAATGTTATATAATATGTAAGTGTTGCTTGAAAAATTATTAAATATCTTTGTTTTGTGCGTGCTATAAACGCTAAAGTTTGGGAGCTCGATTCCACCTCGAGGAAATGGGATAGTTAATGTTTTCATAGCCTCAATATGGTAACAAGGCTGTCTCAGCTTGAACCATTTGATCGTATACGACGTAGAGCGGCTCGAATCGTTGGGGACCCAATGATCTGTGTGGGGCTTGATACTTCGGCCATGAGTAGAGACATCTCCTCGTTGTTCGTTCTCTACCGTATTTATCACGGGGAGTGTGAACCATACAGTACGTCACAAGCTCAGTTTACTTGGAAGTATCGGAATGCGTACCGAGTATCTCAACAGCATGATACAACGTAAAGCTAAAAAAATATTATAACTATAATATCTGGCATAAAATTTTTATTTTTCTGTTTGCCCTTACTGCCCCATAATAACGTTAATTTAACCTAATTTATAAAATAACATTAATAATGATTTTTGTATGAATAGAAATTATGAAGTATTTATCAGAGTTTAAAGTTTATTGACTCTAACCTTAGGTACATTAATATGTAAATGAGCGTGACATTGTTTATCGTTAACGCCATAGCAACGAACTAACTTTATTGCCTATTAAATAACTTACAATTGGAAAAATATGAATAAATTAAATACACAAATAAATAATTCCTTACATGGATTGTATTTAAACGCTTCTTTTCTTTAAAATCTTTTTTGCTGTAAAACATCGTCATGGTGTAGTGGTCATAGTCACATATCGATGGTATGTGTCCATATCTCTAAAACTAGGTTAGATAGCCTATAGCTTTTATTAGTATATGGACTATCCAACGCTTAATGCAATAATTTCTTTACATAATCCTGTTGTTCCTGAATTTAGCGCGTTCAACCATACTAACATTTCGCATTTATAATATTAAAATAGATTGTGTTTTTATGCGCTTCACATTGACTCATGAATATTTGTCACATTAACATTTTTTCTCAAAGTCGAATTGTCTTTTAAAAATATTAAATATGATATCATTGTATAATAATATAATTATACTTAATTCCGTTTTAAAAAAAGTTTACAGGTACAGTAAAAACTTATTTAATGAGTGTAGGCAAATATCTCGCGAAGTAGTCGCAAATTATAAATTTGTTTATATGTATTTATTAAATCTATAATAACTGAAATAATTTTCTGGATCAATCTTAAAATTCGTCTATAATAATGATGTCATGTGAAGATAATAGTAGACTGTAAACCTGTTAAATCCATTTCTGTTTTATGTACTCTTACATTTTTATACTTCTGATAATATATCTGTAGTCATTAGTTAGGCCTGTCGTGGCGCAGCGGCACAAGCGTGTGACTGTAACCAACAGGTTCTGGGTTCGATCCCGGTCGAGGAAATGAAATATTTAATATTTTCAATTTAAATATTTAAAGTTTCATACTAACATTTCGCATTTATAATATTAAAATAGGTGTGTATTACTTAGAAGAGATTATGTGTTTTTATGCGCTTCACATTGACTCATGAATATTTGTCACATTAACATTTTTCTCAAAGTCGAATTGTCTTTTAAAAATATTAAATATGATATCATTGTATAATAATATAATTATAATTAAATCAGTTTTAAAAAAAGTTTACAGGTACAGTAAAAACTTATTTAATGAGTGTAGGCAAAAATCTGGCAAAGAAATCGCAAATTATAAATTTGTTTATATGTATTTATTAAATCTATAATAACTGAAATAATTTTCTGGATCAATCTTAAAATTCGTCTATAATAATGATGTCATGTGAAGATAATAGTAGACTGTAAACCTGTTAAATCCATTTGTGTTTTTATGTACTCTTACATTTTTATACTTCTGATAATATATCTGTAGTCATTAGTTAGGCCTGTCGTGGCGCAGCGGCACAAGCGTGTGACTGTAACCAACAGGTTCTGGGTTCGATCCCGGTCGAGAAAATGAAATATTTAATATTTTCAATTTAAATATTTAATGTTTCATTTCTTCACTCTGGTAATAAGGCAAAGCACGGCGTTGAGTTCCGCCACTCAACACGCAATGCCTCAAATTGGGCGGAAAGTGGGGAACTGAAGTGGAACGGAGTGTCTTAACACTAGGTTCCTGGGTTCCCCCTGCCTACCCTGCCCCGTGCGGGATACAGCGTGAAGCTGAGAGATTAATTTTTGTATAAACATTTTTATCTTAGTTGAAAATTTTCTTAATACACTCTCAGTAAGTTTACACTCAGTGTACAAAATGTTAATCGTTCCTTAAATCAGGCAATTACAATACGTCATCGATCATATACAACTTTTAGTTATTTCAAGCTAATTCAAAAGATATATAAATATATATGTGTGTACATTTTGAAAATTTTAAATTAAACTAATTTTACCCGTGACCATAGACTACTGCAAAATGTTCAAAACATCGAGTTTTTAAAACTGTTTAAAGTTCAATTTACGTGATTAATCCGCTTAAATTTATTTCATTAAAAATAAACAACATATTAATATAGATTATCTTATCAAAATTTTACAAATATTATTAAACATGTTTTCGTCCTTTACAATGACCGTTCGATCCTTTTGATAAAAAAATATTTATTATATGAGATAATATGTTTATTTTTCTGTAATAAATTCTTTATTATAAGAAAGATAAGATACATAAAAGATGTTGGAATGTTTACATATATTAATATTTTTCGTGCTCTGGCGCGACATTTGCATGTGGTAGTCACGTTGCCAGTAATGGCAACACGCATGGGTAGACTCGACCGGATTATTACCACCCCCGGCATTTAAGACCGGCGTTAAGTAGTGGCTTTGGCCGCTGCGTTTCGCATTAGGTAATGCCGGGCCCAGCTATCCTTCCAATTTAAAGGACGGCAACGCTCCTGTAGCTCCTCTGGAGTTACTCGGGGCCGTGGGCGACGGTGATCACTTACCACCAGGTGACCCGTACGCTCGTTTGCCGTCTTTTCCATGAAAAAAATAGACATAATCCGGCGTTAAGATCCGATATTCAATCCATCATTTCGCCATTTTGAATTTAGGCGGAAAGGATGAACGGAGTGTTTTAATAATAATTACATACTCTTTCAATACCGTGTTATGCGGGATAGAACGAGAAGATGAAAAAAAACTTCTATGATTTTACACTTTTTTTAGGTGTACAACGGAATCTTATAACTAAGATTTCTGACCATTCGTCCGTATGTCTAAAATGTTCACAGATGTTTTTTTTTTGTTGCCACTATAAAAAAATGTATAGAAAATGGTATGAAACATATCATCCGCTAGTCACACTCGCACAAAAAATAGTTATTCTTAAAAAAGTTATTCTTAAAATATATTGTCCTGTAATACAAAAAGTAAGAATGAATGTTTGTTCCACTTTCACTCAGAAATTACTCTACGAATATTAATGAAATTACACTTATACAGCTTATATATCCACATAATATATAAGCTACAATTTATGTATATGACAAAATCGCATGTGGGTAGGCGGAATCAAGAGTAAAATATATTTTTATCTCTCTCACTCTCAGTGTCACGCTGGATCCCTTGGAAACTTGGAAACTTAGTGTTATGACGATCCGTTCCATTCCCGACGTTCCGCCTAATCTGTGACATTGGGTGTTAAGTGGCAAAACTCAACGCAAAAATGGAAACGTGAAATAATTACAAATATTTACATATTCAATTTAAAATTTTAAATGTAAATATTTTCATTTCTCGAGTGGTGGCGGATCGAACCCACAACCTTAAATCTCCGTTTACAGTGACGTGCTTGTGTGTGTGTATATGATAAATAAGTTCTCAGAATACATTAAAATTAAAATATTTATAAATATCTAAGGAAGATTTTAGTCCCAATTAAATTAATTATGGTATTTTACGTTTTCTTCAGGTAAAAGCGCAACACACGGTATTATATACGCAATGCTGATATCTAAAGGCAAGAACCATGGCTTACACGCGTTTGTTGTTCCGTTGAGAGATCCAAAAACGCTGAAACCGTATCCTGGAGTAGTTATAGGTGATATTGGCGAGAAGATTGGTTTAAATGGTGTTGACAATGGGTAAGGCTTACAGTTTTGCAAATTTCATAAGCTCATTTGAGAGTGCTCAGTAGTATTCCTATACGAGAGGTGATCCAAAAATAATGATAAACTGATTAAAATACAGTGTTTAGAGTTTACAAAGTAATTTATTTCTCCTACCAAGTCAATACATTTAGTCCATCTTTTTTTAAAACCTAAGATTCCTTTTGAAAAAAAAAAGTATTCAACATAACTCTCCCAAAATGCCTCCACAGCCGTTATTACTTCGCTATTGTCTTGGAATTGCCTCTGAAGTGTTCCTTAAGCCAAGGAAAGAGGTAGCAGTCGCTGGGGGCTAGGTCCAGCGAATAGGATGGGTGTTCAAGCAGTTTGAATCCCGTTTCTTGAATCGCAGCCATCGCAAATGCGACTTTGTAAGCTGGAGCGTTGTCTTGCTGAAACAGCACTACATATCGCAATTTGCCGGGTTTTTTTCCCTGATGGCCTCCCGTAACCTTCTTATTTGGTCTGTATAATAATAACTTGTAACAGTGGCTCCGCTTTCCAGATATTTCACCATAATTATTCCTTCCTGTCTCAAAAATCGGACGCCATAACCTTTCCAGCAAAACTTGACACTTTAAATTTCTTTGGCGTCGGTGAGGAGGCTCTCTTCCAAGTCGTCGATTGTTGTTTGTTTCAGAATCAAAGTGATGAATCCAAGTCTAGTCCATGGTCACGAAACGCGACAAAAACATTCTTGATTTACTTCGAACTTTTCGAGTTTCGCTGTCGAAATGTCGACTCGTTTATTCTTCTGTTCGTCGGTTAACATTCTCGATACCCAAAGCGCCGAAGACTTTTTTCATATGCAATTGGTTCACAAAGACCCTTTAAACGCTACCATCTGGTATGTAGCTACCAGATGGTAGCGTTTAAAGGGTCTTTATGAACGAATTGCTACTTACTACATACCAGATGGTAACTCTTCGGTCTGCCAATACAACAAGTTGTCTTCAGTGGGGGACATGGGTGGGTGGCCTTCGAGATGTTCGTCTTCAGTAGATGTCCCAACTTAAACTCCTTGGCCCAGGGTGCAACTGTGAAATAAGAAGGCGCCGAGTCCTTCAATGTTTCAGCCAAGTCGCTATCTATGTCCTTAATAGAGATTTTTTAAAGCACAGGTACATGATGACTGCTCTAATTTTGTTTTACTCCATTTTTTTGTTATCTTTTTGACGGTCCGTATTCAAATGAATAAACCTTCCGTTTCTTTCCCTTTTTTCTGAGTGACTCTACTGCTGTTGACCTGAAATGGTCTTTTCAGCGTCACCGGGCATGCGTCGTTGTGTAGCGGCATACGCACCTCCCGGAAGACGTCTATTTATATGATTTTTTTAGGCTAAAATAGTGGGTATATAAGCAAAAAAAATCTGGCAATAACCGATTGTCATTACTTTTGGATCACCCTGCTCATATCTTATCGTATCTTTCTTCTTTGGTTATATCTTTTTTCGGTTCTCATTGTAATCCCGCACATGACAGGATAGGAAGAGAGAACTTTTGAACCTAGTGTTTAGACACTCCGTGTCTATTAAGATACTTCCATTAGCGACTTTTGGACGAAGTCGTTTGTCGTAGAGTCGATGTGGGGTCCCACAGGGGTCGTTTTTGGGCCCAAAACTTTGGCATCTCGGTTATGACTGACTACTGAGTTATCGCCTACGTCGAAGCATCATCTGTTACGCTGATGATACTCTAGTAAATACCACGGGAGCGAATTACAATGAGGAGGCATCTTGACCTGGAAAATGTTTAATTTAGTTACTTTATTGTTAAAACTGTCATTTTGTTACAAAAAATAGTGGCTTTTTATAGTATTATAAAAAATAAACTTATTCTGGATTGTAATATCCCACTTAAAATGAAATTGAGTAATTTGGTTCCGAAACCTTAATAGAATAATAAATATTTCCACTCACACTTGACCATTTATTTGGCATAATTTGATCATACTATTAATATTTTTTTTTTTTTTCAGCTTCACGCTGTATCCCGCACTAGGCAGGGTAGGCAGAGGGAACGGAAGTGAAACCTAGTGTTATGACACTCCGTTCCACTTCCGTTCCCCACTTTCCGCCGAATTTGAGGCATTGCGTGTTGAGTGGCGGAACTCAACGCCGCACTTTGCCTTATTACCAGAACAAAGAAATGAAACATTAAATATTTAAATTGAAAATATTAAATATTTCATTTCCTCGACTGGGGATCGAACCCAGATCCTGTCGGTTACAGTCACACTCTTGTGCCGCTGCGCCACGACAGGCCTCATTATATTAATAATTAAATTAACGTTTTTCAGATTTGTAATGTTCAACAAATATTATATTCCAAAAGACAATGCTTTGGACAAATTGGGTGGAGTAGACGACAATGGTGATTATAAAACGCCTTTCAGAGATCCTAGCAAGAGGTTTGGCGCGTCCTTAGGTATTTTATCAGGTAAGAATATTTAGTAATAAATTACAGGCATGTTCGCGGCTTCGCCTGCTTAAAACTAAAAAAAAAATTTTGTACTATTGTAGAAATTTTGTCGAACAAAATATTTTACATTTATACAACTTTTTTATATGTCGGTTCGATTTAAATAAAACAATAATCTGGTAATAAGGCAAAGCGTGCGTTGAGTTCTGCCACTCAACACGCAACCCCTCAAGTTCGGCGGAAAGTGGGGAGCGGAAGTGGAACGGAGTGTCTTAACACTAGGTTCCCGGGTTCCCTCTGACTACCCTGCCTCGTGTAGCGTGAAGCTAAGAAAGAAAGTAAGAAACTTAAAACTTGAGGGCAGATTCCTAAAATACAGTAGTGAAAACTATATTTTAATCTGTTAGTTGATAAAATAACATTATTACTTGGCCAATGAATAAAATTATTACGAGGCTTGTCGTGGGGCTCAAGCGTGTGACGTAAGCGCGACATATTATGGGTTCGATCTTTAGACAGTAAAATTATGTATTTAATATTTTCTTGTCTTCGCTCTGGTAATAAGCCAAAGCGCGGCGTTGAGTTCCACCATTCAACTCGCAATGCCTCAAATTTGGTGAATAGTGGGCAACGGAACGGAGTGTCTTAACACTAGGTTCTCAAGTTACCTCTCGCCTACACTGCCATGTGAGGGATACAGCGTGAAGCTAAGAATTCTTTATTTTATGTAGATAATGTTAACTTCATAATATACTGACTTGTTCATAGTAGAGTTGTGACTGTTATCGGTCATACTTTATCAATATTTTTATTATACGTATTTATTTACTTGTATTATCATGCGAGTGATAATAATATAAACAAAACATACCTATTGTTGTTTAGCAAAAAAATACCCGATAAAAACGTTTTATGTTATATAGCGACATGAAAATTATCACCTTATTATAAGCGATCAAATTAATAGCACCAAACAATACGTATTTTGATTTGACAAAACAAAGATGATTTAATAGTTCTCGTTGTCAGCTTATCCCGCTGTATCCTGCACATGGCAAGGTAGGCAGAGGGAACTTGGGAACCTAGTTTAAAATACTCACTTCCCTTTCTTAAATTCCGCCCTTATCGTCCCTTTTCAAAAATTTTTTGCCGACTTTTAGGCGTTGCGTATTGTGGGCGGAACTGATCGTTGCGCTTTGCCTTATCACCATACCGATGAAATGTAAATATGAAATATTTCATTTGAAAATATTAATTATTTCACAGCTTCGTGTGGAGATCGAACCCACAACCTGTCACGTTTACAGTCACACGCTTGTGCCTCTGCGCCACGATAGGCCTCGCCTTAAATAAGTATTTTACAATTCTGAAATCGTTGTCAAGTATATTAATAAATATTGCTCAATAATTTCATTAGTCTGTTTTAACATTACCTTGACCATAACGATATTACGGTACGCCCGAGAGTTATTTATATGTTTCTAAAAATTAACACTTACTCTCAGCTTCACGCTGTTTCCCGCACATGGCCGGGTATGCAGAGGGAACTTGGGATCTAGTATCAAGACACTCCGTCCCGTTTCCCAATCAATTAGCTTAACAAATCAAAATAATTTTAAACATCATCCCCAAAGGTGCGTATCGAACCCATTACCATTGCGAGACAATTCAATTTATTTAACTATTTTTTTATGATCATTCCAGGCGGTCGTGTCCATATAACGTCTATATCAACGAATTACCTGCAAAAGGCGATTGTTATAGCAATAAGGTATTCAGGTGTGAGACGTCAGTTTGCGTCAGACAACGCGGTGCAGGAAACAGCTGTTATAGAATATCAACAACAGGTACTTTTAAGGAAGTCTAGCATTTTGTTCGATTTTTACATGAGGAATTAAATGTTTTTTTTTATTTTTTTTTTATGCTCTAGTAACAAGAGACAGCGCGGCGTTAAGTTCCACTTATCAATGCGTAAGTCATTAAATCTAGTGAAAAGTGTGACGTGGATTTGTCAGTAATGGGAACAGTGTCTTAACATTAGGTTCCCAAGTTCCCTCTTGAATTCCCTGCCATGTGCGGGATATGGCGTGTAGCTAAAAAAAATCTAATCAGGAAACAGAAGAAATATCAGTGCGATCTTATATTTTTATATTTTATGCAAATTGAACCGGAATTTGAATTTGAAACCAGAAATTATGAATTCTCTCTCTCATTCTTTCTTTCATTTATTCTTCAATATTTTAATTGACTGAGGTCGTTTCGAGAACGAACCACACTATAGTTTGAATCTACCCTAATTAATCCTTACATTTGTGATTAGACCAGAACTTGACCAAAACTCAATTTATAATAGTATGCACAGAAAAAAAAAAGAAAATGTAGAAAAGTGATCTTATGGTTGAGGAAGTAAGCTATCTTTTCTAGACATCCTTAATGGCGAGAAGCTGTCATAATTTTAATTAGGTGATTGGCAGAATTAATGATATAGTAAAAATCTATAAAAATATTATAATAAGCAATAAATATAACACATTAAATCAATTTAAGGGCTGTCGTAGCACAGGGTCACAAGTGTCTGCCTGTAGAGGAAAGGTGTTGGGTTTGATCTCCCATCGAGGAAATTAAATATTTTCCCTAAAAATTATAAATTAAATATTTTATAATTTTTAATTAAATATTTAATGGTTCCATTTCCTCTAATAACAGGGCAAAGCGCGGCGTTGAGTTCCGTCACTCAACACTCAAAGCCTCAATTTGGCGGAAAGCGGGAAACGGAATGGATTGAATTAAACAATAAATTAATACAGATATTATCAATTGTTTCTCATGAGGCCTGTCGTGGCGCAGCGGCACAAGCGTGTAACTGTAACCAACAAGTTCTGGGTTCGATCCCCAGTCGAGGAAATGAAATATCTGATATTTTCAATTTAAATTTTCATTTCTTCATTTCTTCATTTCTTCGCCACTCAACACGCAATGCCTCAAATTCGGCAGAAAGTGGGAAACGGAAGTGGAACGGAGTGTCTTTACACTAGGTTTCCAAGTTCCTTCTGCCTACCCTGCCATGTGCGGGATACAGCGTGAAGCTGAGAGAGAGAGAGTTTCTTATAAAATATGTTAAAAGTGAGAAGGTACTATAGTATGAATTCACTATAAATATTTTAAATATATTTGTTGTTTGTTTTTCAGCAAATCCGTCTGTTCCCGTACTTAGCTGCGACGTACGCTTTAAGAATATTTTGCACTTGGTTCGGTGTTCTCCATATCAACATTACTGTTGAGAATTTAACTGGTAATCATTATATTAGCTATTGTTTTTGGTATATTTTAGAATTGATATGTTAAAAAAACTACTCTCTCTCTACTACTGTTGAGCGGTGGGAGTCCACGCCGCTATGCCTTGTTACCAGTGCGAAGAAATGAAAATACTCACTCGGCTTCACGCTGTCGCCCGCACATGGCAGGGTAGGCAGAGGGAGCTTGAGAACCTAGTGTTAAGACATTCCGTTCCTTACTTTTCGATGTGTTTGAGGGATTGCGTGTTGTGTGGCGGAACTCAACGCCGCGCTTTACCTTGTAACCACACAGTGAATAAATGAAAACATAAAATTTTAAAATATTAATTATTTATCTCTCTCTCTCTCTCTTTCTCTCTTTATATATATATATATATATATATATATATATATATATATATATATATATATATATATATATATATATATATATATGTAACGTCAGGCTCAGTGGCGGAGGAGTCGGCGGCGCGCGGCATGGAGGTGCACGCGCTGTCGTGCGCCGCCAAGCCGCTGTGCGGGTGGCTGGCGCGCGACGCCATACAGCACTGCAGGGAGGCGTGCGGCGGACACGGATACCTGAAAGGTGTGCCTCTAGCTTCACGCTGTAACCCGCATATGGCGGGATTAGTTAAGCGACGGAACTCAACGCCGCGCTTTGCCTTATTACTAGGGCGAAAAAAATAAATATATCGATTTTTTTATAAATTGATTCAAGTGGGGATCGCACACACAACCGTGCGCCACGCAGACCCTTACTTATTAATAATATTTTTTTATATTCTACGCTTTACGCCCTATCCCGCACATGGTAGGGTAGACAGAGGGAACTTGGGAACCTTGTGTTAAGATACTCTTATGTTCTTCACTTTCCGCCGAATTTGAAACATAGTGTGTTGAGTGGCAGAACTCAACACCACGTTTTGTGTATTGTGCGAAAAAATGAGAACATTAAATATTTATATTGAAAATATTAAATATTTCTTTTCTTTGACTGGGAATAGAACCCACAACCTGTCGGTTACAGTCACACGCTTGCGCTGCTGCGCCACGACAGGTTTATCCATTTTAAAATCAAAAATATATACTTATAGCGGCAGGTTTAGGAGATATTCGTAACGACAACGACGCAAACTGTACATACGAAGGTGAGAACAGTCTCCTTGTGCAACAAACCAGCAATTGGCTTTTGACGATATGGCCGAGAAGAAACGAAATAACAGAGAAAGATTCTCCATTAGGTTCTTTGGACTTTTTGAAGAATTGCGATGAGAATTTAAAGAATAGTTGTAAGTGGACGACTATGGAAGATATCATGGAGCCGTGTAGTAAGTTATGATTTTTAATATATTTTTTTTGTATTTTTGTTTCATCATTTTATTTTGTAATTCACAAGAGATTTTTTTTCTCAGTTCTTTTTTGGCCGATTAATTTATTATTTATGTTTTGAAAATTAAAAAAAAATGTGTCCAAAATTACTTACATACATTATAATATATACATAATATAAATTACTTGTAAAATTAGCTCATAGCTAAAATTAAACTTTTTCCATTATTCTTAAAACTTAGCATTCTTAAATATTTTTCTTTTATTTACGAATTGTATCGATGATTGTTCAAAGTTCAAAATCAATAAAAAAATATAACTTAACGTCCATATAATAGAGGTCTGTGTCTGAATCGTAGATTTGTATTTAAATTTAAATGTGTAATACAATCTCCACCTTTTGCCAAATTTTAGTCTTTGCGTGTTAAGTGGCGGAACTCAACGCTGCGCGTAGCTTCACGGCGATAAAATGAAAATACGAATGTTTCATTTTCCTCAAGTGGGGATCGACTCTACAACTTATCGCGGGTACAGTCGTACGCTTGTGCCTTTGCACCAAGACTTCATTATTTATTTTTTTTCAGCTTCACGCTGTATCCCGCACATAGCGGGTTAAGCAGAAGGAACTTGGGAATCCAGTGTTAAAACACTCTGTTTCACTTTCGTTCCCCACTTTCCGCCGAATTTAAGGCATTGCGTATTGATTCACCGCCGCGATTTTGCCTTGTACCAGAGCGAAGATATGAAAACATTAAATATTTAAATTGAAAATATTAAATATTTCATTTCCTCGATTAGGAATCGAACCTACAACCTGTCGGTTACAGTCACACGCCTTTGCCGCTGCGCCACAACAGGCTAAAAAAATTAATTATAAAATATTTTTACTATATTTCTTTTTTTTTATTTGAAAAATATTATCTTCTAATTTTAGATCTAGTCCAAATGTATAAATGGCTGACCGCATACGTTTTAAAGGTGACACACGAAAAGGTGACAAAATTAAAACAAGATGGCAAAAATAACTGGCAAGCGAAGAACGAGTCACAGTCATACTATGCTGTTATGTTATCTGTGATATATGGAGAGGTGAGCGTCGTTTATCCGGACGTCGATCTAACGAACGGCCTCTTAGGTTCGATGCCCACTCGAGGGGATGAAATATTTCATATGTTCATTTCCCCGTTCTGGTAACAAGGAAAAATGTAGCGTTGTGTTCCACTTACTTCCCTTATCTTACCTTAAGAATTCGGCCCAAAGTGAGGAAAGGAAGTGTTATTATGGGGACGGCGTTTTAATACTAGGTTCCTAAGTTCCCTCGTCCTACCCTGTTATAAGTGGGATACATTGTGAAGTTAAAAAATAGTATTAGTCTCGATTATCCGAACTTTAGTTTACCGAACGACCGATTATCCGTAGTACCGCCTCCTATCAAATTGTACGGTTGTACATATAATAAAAAACAAATTTTTTTTACGTCATTTATAAAAAACAAAAAGATGACTTAAAACCAATATTTAATATTTTTTAAAATTTTATTCCACGCTTACTACATAAGTTGTAACAAGCGTATAAGAATTTCGAGTTAGCTTGATGAGAACGTATGGCTTAGTTGGTCAGAGCGCTGGGACGGTTTCCGGAAGGCGTAGGTTCAAATCCCACTAAATAAGTGTTTGTATAATGTATAAATAATTGATTAAAAACATATAAATATTTGATAAAAGACTCGCGGGGTCATATCCTGCTACGTTCAAATATTTATACGGCTTAAGTAAGTTTTGTATTTCAATTTTTTTTTTTTTTTCAGAATTATATTTTGAACCATTTCTATAACACAGCGAAGAACTTCGAAGATGTCGCTTGTAGGAAAGTGTTGTTACGACTGGTGTCGTTGTTCGGAGCGTTCCTTTTGGAAAAACATATGGCTACGTTATATATTGTAAGTTATCTAGGTATCTATGACAGGTTACAAATTCATATATATATATATATATATATATATATATAATATATATATATATATATATATATATATATATATATATATATATATATATATATATATATATATATATATATATATATATATATTTATATATATATATATATATATATATATATATATATATATATATATACATATATATATATATATATAATAAATTTTTAACCTGTCAGTATGTACATGGAAGATATATAAAGAAATATTTTCTGTCTGTTTATATGTCCGTATCTTTGTATTGATCACAGTAATGGCGTAACAAATTTAAATGCAATTTTCCAAAATTTATTGCTACTCTTATGATTGAGTTTCTTTTATTTCAATGAAATTAAAGTTAAGAGGGACCTGTCGTGGCGCAGCGGCACAAGAGTGTGACTGTAACCGACAGGTTCTGGGTTCGATCCTCAGTCGAGGAAATGAAATATTTAATATTTTCAATTTAAATATTTAATGTTTCATTTCCTTCGCTCTGGTAATAAGGCAAAGCGCGCGTTGAGTTCCGCCACTCAACACGCAATGCCTCAAATTCGGCAGAAAGTGGGGAACGGAAGTGGAACGGAGTGTCATAACACTAGGTTTCACTTCCGTTCC